>JAFJYJ010000045.1:3895513-5171027 GCA_019022615.1 Acacia melanoxylon | reverse complement strand
CGGCTCATCATCTCCCGCCGCCGCGCGTCATCTCGTTGTTGCTTGCTCTCTCCACCAACGACTTCATCCTGCTTCAAATTTCATCTATTAAAATCGATTAGTACATTTATTATTTGTACTTCATTTGAAACGGACAAGAGAATGAAAATTATCAATATCAAATGTATTATGTTTACCTAAAGGAACCCCGCAAGGCCGATGAGAGGCGCTTTGATTGCTTCAAATAATGCGGCGACTACCGTATCCAAAGCATCTCCTTTTCACAAATCCGCACTTCAAAAAGCACAGACTCGTTATCGGATATAGAGGATGGGTCGGGTTTACGCCGGCGAGGCTCTCTCCTCATGATGCTCTCTCAAAAGTTTTCCTACAAGCAAACAAATACATAACAAATAAGAAAATAACGTGCACAAAACAAAGAATAGTAACAAATGTCTCACCGCTATTTGTTTCGCCTTCGGGTTAATCCATTGCCTCTCACTCCCTTCGACCCGTCGGGAATGGGTCCGCCGAAAGCGTAACCCACTCAACCGATCCAAAGCGAGCTTCCCGCACTCCTTCCCCGCAAAACGCAAATGATGACATTAATTAATTACTTCAAAGTACAAAATATTCAATACGTAAATAGAAAATAACGTGTGCCTACAACTTTGCGTCGATACCGCACAGATATGGAGCCCCCGCATATGACGGTCCCGCCATTTTGGCCCTATTTTCCTTATTTTTTCGCACTTATGGCCTTAAACTTTTCATTGTTTTCCCAGTGCCAAATAATTCATCTTTAGTGTCCCGCTGAAGCCAATCTGGCCTCGTTTCCTCGACCTTCTCAACGAATAGAGCGACGCACCAAAGACGCGCTCTCAGACAGTTTTTTTCGATTTTCATGATGCTCGCAATGTCATATGCTTTTCCCCGAAATCAATAACGAACAATTAGTGCTCCAAATTTTAAAAGTAATTTAATTAACACGCATAAAACAAATAACTTGGCCGTTAACTCGCGAACTACATATCTCGCTCCGTATAATCTCTCGTCCACGTGGCCCAAGCTCGGGAGTGTAGTTACGGAATATTTGGGTCGGCTACGAAAAAGTCGCCACCGGATTATCGTGCACAAATCTGAAAACAACAGATTATCGTGCAAATATTAGTAAGCATACAAACCAATCTTTCAAAAGAGAATCAGCAAGACATGTAACTTGGCACGACTTACTCGTCAGCTTTAGCGGATCCAAAGAAACCCCGTCTCGTGATCTATGAGCCCTGCATTGGTACTCGAGGAACTACCCGCTTCTCCCGACGGTTCGAGGCGACGCAGGCATGCTAAGGAAGAAATGCGAAATATTGGAAGACGTTTGTACATGTATGGTTTCAAGAAACTAAACATATGTAAATCAATCATAAATGGTAAAGTAACCCGTCATTCCCTTTGCCGTGAATCGTGGTAGCCGCTATGACGACGATGTATAAAGTGACGGTGAAGATGACAAATATCCCGATGGGCGACGACGAAAATCAAATAAAGGGCACCTCTCGGGGGAAGCGCCGAGGCCTCTCCGCTCCATACGGAGTGGCTTGGCGCGCCCTTACCCCCTCTTATAGTACGGGGTCGTGCTCGACACCGCCACGTCCACTACCCGAACGTCCTCCCGGATGCTCCATCTCCGAACACTTATAGACATCATGGCAAAAAATATAAAAAAATTAGTTAATATGACAAAGAGTAAAGAAACAAAGTATGTAGTATAACATATCGTCATAAACAAAGAACTAACACAAATCAACCGGACGATTCATGTTCATCGACATCTACTTGCATGTCTTCATCTCGAACTCATCATAGTCGGGCGAACTCGCATTCACTATCGAGAAGCTCATTTCGCCTCATCCTCATCGTCTGATTTCTCATCGTCAATTTGTATAGGAATCAACTCTAACTCCGCACGAGAATCAAAGAGATTGCTTGGTACTTCGTCATCGAAGATGTTTAGCGGCAACACATGTTCCACATCGCCTTGGAAAGGTTCAACATACTGTCATTTGATTCTGGCCTTTCGACTTTGGTATAATATTTCGTGCTTTGGTTTTAATAACTCCCGTCCACCCTTGGGCGAGACGTAGGTATGGTGTATAGTAAACTTGTTCCGCCCGGCTGAGCAAGGATGAACGGGTCATAACCAACCGAATATCTCCTTGTCCAAAATGATCTCAATATTTCCACGTTTGTCCACTTTTTGTCCCACGCGGATCAAGTTATCAAACCACTCAACACTTAAAAAGTGGTCACCACCTTGTCCCACCGGTAACTCACCTGAATTATCTCAACTAACTTCCCGTAGTAGCCGCTTCCACCCCGTCAACTTGGTCACCTCGACAACATACACCGTAATTGCAACATAGCGTACCCGTACGTCAACATACAGTGAAAATCGATACCCATTGATTATATATTTGTTGCATCGGTTACACTAATTGCAGCTCCATAAGATAAACTCCACGCAACTTCATTGGATCCGATGGATTTTCCAAGAAATATGATTGAAACCATTTTGGAAACTCGTAAGTAGTGAATTGATCAACTTCGGGACACCGACATCAAGGATTTTCCGATCGGACCCAATTAGAGAAGTAACGTAACACAAAAAACTTAAGTTAATACTTTAATACTTACCGTAATAGTAAACAAAAAAAACTTACTCTAGGTACTTTGCGGCCTCTTCACATTTGTTTAGAATGTACCACTGCAACTCGTTTATCTCTTCCGTCAAGAGTCGACTTCCAACGTTTTTCCCACGACTCGCCCCCGAAAATTAAATATTGATTTTTGATCCCTCGTATCACCGCATCATCGTTACTGGGTACCCTCTCCATCTTGACATCATTTCGTGGGATAATAGTATGACGCAAATTTTGCGGCCTCTTCGACTAGATAAGCCTCAAATAGATAGATCCTTCAACGTACCTTTGTATTTTTGATCTTGTGCTTAAGCGTGCGTAAAAACCTACAATGAAATATCTGAGCTAAAGTACCTATGCCGGTCAATTAATAATAAATAAGAAATCAATATATATATTACCTCTCAAACGGGATACATCCATCTATACCGTTGCGGGCCTCCTACCTTTGCTTCGTAGGCCAAGCGAACTAGCAAATGTTCCATTGAGTCAAACAAGCTAGAGGAAACACCATTTCTAACTTGCATAGCGTTATAGCCATGCTCGCCTCCGTGTGTCGTAAATTTTCAACATTAAGCTCAAGCACAAATTTCTAAAGAATATGGAAAACTCCGTTAGAATAGACCATACATGCTTCTGTAGTGCTTTGAAGGCCCACGGCAACAATCTCTCGGAAAACATGACAATCATGACTCTTCATCTTGCTCAACTTCACCTCGTGCATGTCGACACATCTTTTCCAAACGCATAACCGTCGTGAGTTTTGCATCTTAACCATTGCAACATCTCTAAATTCTCGCTCTTTATCAACGTGTACGGCGCTGGGTTTGGAAATTGCCCAAAGCCACCGCCCACCAAAATGCAAATCGGGCCTTCTACAAATCGCCTTCAACGTCCAATCTTGCGTTGACCGTGTCTTTCGTCTTGCCCTTGGTGTCCATCACGGTGTATGTATTGCAAAACACATTCCTCTCAATATGCATGACATCGAGGTCATGTGTCTTAACAATTGATCTTTCCAATATGGTAGTTCCTTAAGATACTGCGTTTGTTCCAATGATGATCACGCCGTACTGTCAAAGCCGCCGGCGCCCCTCTTCGACACTCGGAAACGTGCCCGACCCCCCGTCCCATATTTCTTGTCCACTTAAACGACGGTGGATCTGCTCGTTCGACAACCTTCCGCGAAGTCTTTTCTATTTCTCCTAAACGGATGATCTGGGGTAGGAATCGCCGACGCCCGTTAAACCAACCGACCTTTGCGACCGTGTTCCAAGCTAAAACCCATGTTCCGTTCAAGACATACCGGCATCCGAGCTTTCCGACGCTTGCTGCCCACTCAACATCCCATATGCAAAAAATCATTTATCGTCCACATTAAGGCAGCCCGCATGGTGAAATTCCGACTTAATGATATATCATACGTAAGAACACCTTCACTCCACAACATTTTCAACTCGTCTATCAAAGGCCCGAGGTACACATCTATCTTCTTTTTGCCCGACGGCCCAGGATTAACGTTGCTAAGGAAGAAAACTCTCTTCTCATGCACATAGAAGGTGGAGGTCAGTAACGGAGTCACAATGGATCGCCACCAGAATAATTCCCGCCCGTATTGCCGGGTCAAGGAGCGAACTCATCCGAACATAGACCAAGACGAACATTACTAGGATCCATAGCAAAGAAAGGATTCGCCCGTCAAATTTACGCTAAGCTTCGGCATCGATGGATGCGTCACAAAGTTCTCATCCCTACGATGCTCCCTGCCATCTCATGCGAGCAAATTGCTTGTTCGGACGCATACAATCTCGTAGTCTCGCACCCAGAGGAAAGTACTACATCTTGCTTATTGTACGACGGGTCTTTTCCCTTCCTTTCCCCACAACTCTATATCCGCCATGTCCACGTAATTTGCAATTTGTCACTGTCAAAGATCATCCTGTAATACAACATACATCCTCCTGGGGCAAAGAATGGATTTTTTCGACATCCAAGCCCAAGCTCTTTCACCTTTTTTTGGCTTGGTAAAAGTCCTTCGGCAAATTATTGTCTTTGGGAACAACCTTACTCATGATCTCAGATCATTTCGTTGTAATTCCTCTCACTCATATGGTGACTTCCCGCCTTCAAGCTTAGTGTTGCTAGGGTAGCCGATAAATGAATATTCACTATTTTCAAAGTGTTCGCAACCTTCCCATAACGGACGCTGTGCTTCGAAGCATTTTATAGAACCTAAATGTTTCCGACGAGGGTCATCACCCATGTTTGATGGTTGAGGATGGGTACCGGTCTCCTCTCCTATGTATGACGGTTCACATTGAGTAAATCTGGATCAAAATATTGGCCGACGACGTCCCCGGCATCCATAACTAACCGCTCATATTGATTAAGGTTTTCTCGATGATCACCGCCCGTAATAACCACTCTATGTCCGTCTACCCCGCCATGAAATTCTAAACATTCATAATCTCTAATGAATCCCTTGACACAAATGAATTCCGACCGTCTCCGCATCCGTAAATCTTAAACACTTACATTTGGCACACCTGACACCTGATCTCCATTCTTGAATTATTTGAATTCGCCAAAGCAAATTGACGAACTCTTCCAAACCCGCGAAGAATGCCGTTGTTACTTGTCTTCATCGCTAGACGATTGTACATCCAACTTCTATCATGGTTGCCTTCCATACTTCCTAAACCTAGTTCAGCTACTACCCTAATTAACTTCAACATACCACAAATATATATAAGTCACCTCTTATGCCTACCAATTGCCACTTAATCAAGAAACTCAAAAACAAACACATGCATCAACAAAGAACATATTCCGAAGCAGTTAAACTTAACCGGAAGAGGATAGCACACCGTATCACGGGACATGCACGTGGGAGGAAAAACAAAGAATAGAATACTAAGTATTTTGGAGTTTCTAACATATACGGGCTAGATCAAAGAGATTATTTAACACACCTTAATTAAATTTATTGTATAACTTGTTAAAGATAGATTCAAATAAAAACTTTTAATGGAATATTTTTAAACAAATTACTAACACTCATTTTTTTTTAATAGCCCAAATCAAATAGTAAATTCCACTAATATACAAAACAAAAATTAAGATTTATCTTCTACTAACATACACATTTCGGCCCCAAAAAATAATACAAGATTAAAAAAAATTATTAATAAAATCACTAAACCCAATTAAAAAAAAATCATGGAATCTCCTACTAACAATAAGCATAATTCAAATTCATAAACTATCAAGATCATTATGTAATTAATAGCTAAGGAAAACTAAAATACAAAAAGAATTATTTTCTACTAACATGCATATAAATTATGACATAAAGAAAATATAACATAGATATATCCATATAGTAAAAAATACATCGTAATTAACCTGACAAATGGACCGGATCGAGAACAGAACAACGTAGCCGAGTCGGGAGGAGCTAGTGGGACGCAGAGGGGGAGTGAGTCGGTGAGTGAAAGCCGGGGCGGGGAGGGGCCTGAGCAGTGGGTCCGGACCTGGGGCCTGAGACTATCTTTTAGGGGGCCTGAGCAGGAGAGACTAGTGTGAGGGCCTGACGCTCGGGGAGTGGGGGCCTATGGGGATGGCCTGAGCAAGGGAGAGGGACGGGGAGGGGAGGGCCTGACTCGGGGGAAGGGGGTCTGAGCAGGGAGCAGGGACGCTGGTGAGTATTGACGTGAGCAGATGTGGGTGGTGGTCTTGAGGTGGGAGTGGCCTGAATGTGTAGGGACGCGGGGGGAGGCTGTGGTGGTCGGAGCAGAGGGGGCCTGACTCGTGGGGGAGCAGGGGACGCGGTGGAAGACGGGGAGGTCCCCATAAAACGAGACCTCCTTTATGACGGATTCCGGGATCCATCGCAACCGTACCGACGCTTGCGACCCGATCCGATATCCGTCGCAAATAGTTTTTGCGACGGATCCACCGATCCGTCGCAAATGGCCACAAAATGGCGGCCTTTTGGCCGCCATTTTGCGACGGACGCTGATCCGTAGTACATTTGCTACGGATCACGGATCCGTCGCAAAACGGGCTTCTGCCGCCATGCGACGGGATCACCGGACTGCCGCAATTTGGTCGGATCACCGATCCGCGCAAATTGTCTAAAACGGCGGCCTTTGTCGCCATTTGCGACGGATCAGATCCGGGTCAGCATTGATTTATGATGATCACTTCCATCTGGCAAAATGGGTCCATTTTCCAGGCCATATTGCGACGGATCGCCGATCCGCCGCTAATTCCGTCCCCGAATAGCGACGATTATTTAATCCGCTGTTGCTTTTTCCTTTGCTACGGATCTTAATATCCGTAGCAAAACTGTCCCCCATTGCTACTTCAATTGTTTCCGTAGCAAAATCCGGCCACTATTTTACATTTTTCTAGTAATGGGTTACCCGATGATCCAACGGGCATTGATCTCGCCCTTTCCTATAGCTTCGTGATCCGGGAGCGAACATGATCACATAAGGGTAAGCAAAATAGGCATGTAGGACCTACTGAGAAAATTTCTTTGTTAGCGTAATTTAACGTTGTTAATTGCTCGAAATTTTTGTAATGGCGTAAAGCAAACATATACATTACGAATGTTTATCGCTACTCTTCAATTTAAATATTTCCAAATCTCAACTCGATAAAAACGCCGTGAAAACGTTTTTTAATGAAATGGGCGCATAAATTTTATATCAATTAGCAGACAAACCCTCTCCTTTAACTCATATATCACCTCAAATTTCAATCGTGTCAATTTTCGCCATGAAGCATCTTTAATTGCTAAACCAATCTACTAACTCGCTTTTTGAAACCCCACTAGTAATAGGACCATTGAAGGTGGCCTATCTTCTTCCACCGATTCCATCCTCCTCTCTCTACTCAATTACCGCAATATATACATTTTTACATCATCTTATAGCTCCTTTGATTGCTTTGTTGGTACCCATCTAAAAATTCTATCTGCAAATTATTGCACAAACTAATCCTCGTCATTAAACCTTTTTTTTTAAAAATTAAAGAATCTAAATAAATTACTTAATCATAACATATGTTGTATCTCTTTAGATTATGTACCGGTTTATAAATTAAAAAAATTAACAAAGGTAGTTAAAGTTATTTATGTCTTATAAAATATTAAAATTATCCTTAAAAAATTTTAGTCTAAAGAAAAAATATGAAGAAGGTTATTATACTACCTTTGGTCAATAATATAAACAAATGTTAACTGATTCAACTTAATGTTACTTAAATAATTTAGTGTACCTTAAATTAATAAAATTTATCTATTTTATCTTTATTAAAGAATGTGATTTTTGAATATATACTTAATATTCATTCAAAAAACATACAAATATCTGTCACCTTTTTCCTCTCTTACAAGAGGTAAAAAGTGAAAAAAAAAATTATTAATTATCCCATCAACCTATTATATTTTGAACCAAAATTTCTTTTTAAAAGACATCTTATACCATCTCTTATATCTTGAGTGTAAGACCTAACATGTTTTTTGAGATACTAAAATGCTAAATAAATTGTTATTTCCAAAGTATTGAGTATGTAGAGATTGAATAATAGTATAAGAAGAATGTATTAAATAAATAGCACATACAGAGAGCATACAACAAGTCTGTATAATATGAAAAAGCTATAAATGAACTCACAAGACTGTCGAATATGATATGAATAATGTAGAAATCTGGGCCCAACTTTTGTTGTGTTCTTAAGACAATATTCCTCCCTCAATACGGATGCCGAAGGTTTCGAGCAATTACCTCCCGGATGAGCGGATTATTTGTCTCCCGAGAAAGATGACTACGTCATTCTAAGCCCAAGCGAATCCAACGAGTCCGCTTTCGAACGCACAAAATGTATATGCAGAATGTAGAGAAAGAGTATGCGAAAAAAACGTAATCTAATGTGACTAAGCGCCCCATTTATAGATACGAAAAAACACGATCGGACGTACTACGTCATTCGCGAACCGGCCCATCATTGTGCACGATGCACCCAGAACGGAACGAACGGCGACCCGGCGTCTGTGCCGGCTGAACCTGTGTCGTACGAACAGACGCACCAGAACGGAGCAAACGATCCGAACGGATCGCAAAACGCAGCTACTGGTTGGAAAACTCGGAGAGGTATAACAGAATTATTTAAACGTTCAGAAATTCAAAAGATTAATTTAATAAAAAATTAATATTTTATTTCACACGCGTTCCTTCTTCTTTTTTTCCTCTTCTTTTCCATCCTTCTTCTTATTCATAACTCATGAGATTTTCTCCTAAATTCTAAAAATCCCCTTACATGGATAAGAAGTAAGTCCATCATGATCAAATGCAAATGATAATGTATGCAAAGTGCGGTTCCTCTACGAGAAACAAGCGCATCGAGAAAGGTAGGGTTACCTTTGAACCTTCTCAAGTAAAAAAACCTATCGGATATACTAGTCAATCGGTGGACGCGTTGTCTTGAACTGTCGACCTTTTAGTGTATACCAAGACAATAGGAGTCACACAAACGTTGCTCCTCTAGCATCGTTGGTTCTCATCTTTGTGTCCATTTTGGCCCCGGACATCGCCAGTTACCCGTGAGTGTTCTAGAGAATCGGCCGTTTTAAATTCTCATAGAAGCGGCCCGCACTTCACACTCACATAGGTGATTCCTTGTGATGTAAGTCAACATACATCATCCGAACACATCGATTAAGGAATCATTAAAAGCTTAGAAACTTACCCTTATATATATGCACCGTCTTGTCTAGGAATGAGTATGAGTTAAAACTCCACAGTGTTAGCTACGATTAAGACTTAGTTGTCTCTTTGAACCTAGTTCGTGGGATCTCCACTCTCCTAGGTAGAGTTACCGCGATAATCAACAATGTATCGGCCTTAAACCCATTCCTTTGGACAATTTCCTAACTATCTTTCTAGGAATCCCTTTAGTTAATGGATCCGCTATATTCTCTTTTGATTTCACATAATCAATTGAGATGATTCCATTCGAAAGTAGTTGTCTAACGGTATCATGTCTACGACGAATATGTCTAGACTTGCCGTTGTACATGACATTCTTGGCTCTACCAATAGTCGTTTGCTGACTATCACGTGTATACGCCTGCCGTACCGCTTTGGCCAACTAGGAATGTCTTCAAGAAAATTACGAAGCCATTCGGCTTCTCGCCGCTTTATCTAAGGCAATGAATTCTGCTTCCATAGTAGATCTTGCAATGCAAGTTTGCTTAGATGACTTCCAAGACACAAAGACCCCCACTGGGGTGAATACATATCCACTTGTGGATCTTGTGTCATTAAAGTTGGGTTATCCAATTTGCATCACAATACCCTTTCTAGTACCGTAGGGTACTTCTCATAATGCAAAGCAAAGTTTTGAGTTTGCTTTAAGTAACCCAAAACTCTTATCATAGCTCTCCAATGAAGCTCATTTGGATTACTTGTAAAGCGACTCAACATGCTTACGCATAGGCAATATCGTCTAGTGCGGTTCATAACATACATAAGACGCCTAGACTTGAGCATATTCTTTTTGTTTAATAGCTTCGCCGGTATTTCTTAATAGTCGAAGACTAGTTTCTATAGGGTCGACACGGGAGCTATGTTTAAACTCTTGAATTTCTCAAGAATTTTAGAAATATAGTGTGTTTGCGATAAAGCTAACCCTCCAGATGTTCTATGTATTTTAATTCCTAAAATAACATCTGCTAGACCCATATCTTTCATGTCAAACTTACTGGTAAGCAATCGTTTAGTAGCTTTAATCATTTGATTATTACTACCCGTTATCAACATGTCATCTACATAAAGACAAACTATGGCAAACCCGTTTTCAATATTTCGAATGTAGACACACTTGTCACATTCGTTAATACTAAAGCCATTTGATAACATAACTTCATCAATTTCGCATACCATTGTTTAAGTCCATAAAAAGACTTAATTAATCGACAAACTTTCCGTTCTTGTCTTGAGACAACAAATCCCTCAGGTTGTTCTAGATAAATTTCTTCCTCTAATTCACCATTCAAGAAGGCTGTCTTTACATCCATTTGATGTAACTCCAAACCATTCAATGCTGCTAACGCGATTAATATCCGAATGGATGTAATTCTTGTAACAGGTGAATAGGTATCAAAGTAATCCAGCCCTTCACGTTATGCGCAGCCTTTTACTACCAACGTATGAAATCGGCAATGATATAAATTACTATAAACTGATTTCATGGCCTAAAACATATATACACTTATATATTTAATTGTAGAAATAAATATTCAAAATAACAGATTCGAAGGAATAGTTTCCTAAAAATATGCCAAGGATATTGGAATATTTAAACTATATGCATATATTGCATATATACACTTATATATTTTATTGTAGAAATAAATATTCAAAATAACAAACATTCAAAGGAATAGTTCCCTAAAAATATGCCAAGGATATTGGAATATTTAAACTATTTGCATATATCAATCATATATATCGCAATCCACAAATATTGAAATAAATAAATATTCGATTCAAAAATTTATATCAATCATATAAATCGCAATCCATACATATTGAAATAAATAAATATTCAGATTTAAAAATTTATATCAATCATATATATCGCAATCCATACATATTGAAATAAATAAATATTCAGATTCAAAAATATTATATATATATATATATTTATTTATATATAAACAAGTTTAATTGCCATAGACATTCAGTTCTGGTCCGTTAGAAATTGTAATTTTAGAATCTTTAATTTTTCCAAATCAAAACTAAAATCTTAAAATTGAACACAAATAGTATTAATAATTGCTGGCTTCCAGATATCTCTATTTAATTCAAATCTCAAAAGTATATATCGCATATATCAAATCACAGATTCATCTTTACCAAATATTGTCTTAAGATTGTTATTTCCAAAGTATTGAGTATGTAGAGATTGAATAATAGTATAAGAAGAATCGTATTAAATAAATAGCACATACGAGAGCATACAACAAGTCGTATAATATGAAAAAGCTATAAACGAACTCACAAGAGGCGCCGAATATGATATGAATAATGTAGAAATCCGGGCCCAACTTTTGTTGTGTCCTTAAGACAATATTGCTCCCTCAATATGGATCGGGGTTTACGAGCAATTGCCTCCCGGATAGAGCGGATTATTCGTCTCGAGGAAAGATGGCTGTGTCTGCGAAGCCCAAGCGAATCCAACGAGTCTTTCGGAACGCACAAAATGTATATGCAGAATGTAGAAAGAGTATGCGAAAAAACGTAATCTAATGTGACTAGGGCGCCCCATTTATAGATACTGAAAAAACACGATCAGACGGACTCGTCTGTTGCTATGAACCGTGTATTGTGCGGACGGATGCACGAACGGAACGAACGAGGCGACTGCGTCGTGCCGGCGAACCCGGTGTGTCGTACGAACAAACGCACCGAACGGAGCAAACGATCCGAACGGATCGCAAAAACGCGGCTCTTTTGGTTGGAAAACTTCGGAGAGGCACAACGGAAATTATTTAAACGTTCGGAAATTCAAAAGATTAATTTAATAAAAAATTAATATTTTATTTCACACGTGTTCCTTCTTCCTAATTTTTCCTCTTCTTTTCCATCCTTCTTCTTATTCATAGCTCATGAGATTTTCTCCTAAATTCTAACAATAATTACTTTAAACTATTTATATTAATGGCCTTTCTCCAAAGTAGTTTTCCTAACTTGTAAATTGATATATAATCTAATGATACATAACATATGATATAATTAGAGAAAATCTCGTATAAAGTTGCTTAGAATAAGAAAATTCAAAAGCAGGTTGACGAATTAAATAAATACGATTTAGCCTTGCATTAACCCAATTTAGGATTTCAAAATGAGTAAAATAACTTAAATGCGCTATCCTAATTTTTTTAAAGAGTTTGATTAGTTTGTAAATCCTAATATATATATATATAGCAACATTAATATTTTACCATAAATAAGCACATTAATCATGTTTAATATATTAACTATAATCTTCACGCCAGAAAACCGCACATTAACTATCATCATAAGAACAAAATTGCATAATGTTTTTTTAAAAAAACGAGTTCATGTAGCATGAACAATTTTTTTAAAAAGAAAAAGTATAATATATGACATTATGGAAAAATATTTTTTAATGAATACATAAAGTATAAATTTTACCATATCTGTTTCTTGTAATTTGTTTTTTTTGAAATTTCTATATTTCAATATGGACAACATTTTGTGAAATTTAAAAAATGTATTTGATATCTTTTTAACTAAAATATCTTTAGAAGTATACAAATTTACACGCCTCTTACTAGAAAAAAATATTTAATATTAATAATTTATAAAAGTTAAAAAATTGAAATCTTAAATATTTTTTTAAAAAACAAAATCACTTTTATGTGTTTAGGAAAATTATTTAGAACTTGTTTCGAAAAACATTAGTAAAATTAACATTTTTTATAAATAAAAAGTAACTTTTATTTCAATTGATTTTTGAAACTGAAATCAGTATGTTTATGCTTTCCTTTTTTTCCTCACTTGATAAAAATAACTACATTAATTTTTTATAAAATCATTTTAATTGATTTAAAAATCATATTTTATTCTATTATAGATTAATGTTGATATATAAAACAATAAAGTCATAGAGCAATAAAACTCTTGGGGAGATAGGAAAGGGCATTGAAGTCATTTTACGCACATTTTGAAATCCTAAATTGATTAATGACTCAATTAATGATTTATTAAATTTATCAACCTAATTTAGAATTTTTTCTATTTTAAGTAGCTTTATATGGGGTTTTTTTCTCCATATAATTAAATAACTTATTTAGTTTTTTTAGTGTCTTAAAAAATTTAACTAGATCTTATATTTAGTATATAAAAAGGTACTACATACATATATGTGTGTGTTGTGAGAAGTAAAAACATACTAAAGCATTGACGCATGGTCACATGGTTCTGTTCTTTTATTAAAAGGGAATACTATGTCCCGGAAGTAGATGCTTTCTCATCATCTCATTTTTTATAATCCCTTATAAGCCCATTTGGACTGTTAATTGGAAAGAAGAAAAGTCGGGTGAAATAGCTTGTGGCATTGCTCGTATGCGACCTTTTAATTTTAGACTGATCGAATCAGACATGATTGAATTATGAAGGATAAAGTTATAGACACCGAATCGAGTCCGTAAGTAACACAGTATTCAATTTGAACGCTTAAAGAATGAAGACCGAAGAGAAGAGAAGCTTGAGCTGATTCCCCAATTTTACATCACATTTCCCCTTTGCCTTTCTATAAATTTATAGCAGGCTGCTGGACTTTATCTTACCATAAAATGGTGACATTATGTGCTTATTTTTTTTAAGAAAATAATCCTTCAAAAAAAAAAAAAAATCCCAAAATTGTATGGTTTCATTTTTTTTTCAAAGAATAATAAAAAATTTAAAAAAAATAAAAGAAAATACACTTCATAATTCTAAATAAGTTTTATTGCTACGGGATATAGGTGTTAATTCCTAGATATTGTAATACCGGATTTTAGCAAATGCGGAATTCTCGAGACTAGGGAAAATTAATGAATATTTTAATAAAGTAAATTCATGACATAAAATGTTATAGAAAATTGTTATAATTATAGAGTAAATTGTCAAAAAAGTTCCAAGAAAATCGATCGGAAACGTAATGACTAAAAATGATATAATGGTGATAAAAACAAATAAAAATATTATGATAAATACCGAAAGATCATGAAAAATTATGAGAAAAATATGGAAGTGTTATCCCTAATTATGAGAATTTAATAAATTATTTCGTAGGAAAATAACATGAAGAAAAGTTTAAAAAGCATTTCGAACCATAAAGTAACCTCAATGAGGTAAACATTTTTAATATTTTACATAGGATATAAAATGACAATATCAAGATAAAAGTTTGTAAGATAACAATATACTGTAAATTAGTAAAGATAAATATATGAAGAAACCTCGATCCTAAAAAGATCACTAAACGAAGAAATTAGGTCTCGATTAAGCCCTAACGAGAGGCGGGGGTAAAACGGGAATTTTTGGTAAAAAATATTATATTTTTTAAAAATGGAAAAAATTATAGAAAAATAAATAAATCTGAATTTTAAAATTAAGGGGCGAAATTATTGGTATTTTTAATTAAAAAGAATTGTTTAAATAATTAAAATGATAATTAGAATAAAATAATAATATAATGCGGTGAGTCGACCATAAAGTGCATTCGAGGGAAAAGTTGGAAATAAATTCTACAGGTAAACCAGAGGTAAAAAGTCTTTTCAGACTGATCAAATTAAGAACAAGTGAATTTTTACACGTAAGAAAGAATTTATCGACGTTATTTCCGCAACCGAAAACCCTAATTTCAAATAAGACGAAAAGCCGATCGTATGAGAGCAAGAAGTCGGATAGGCAAAGTGAGAACCTATAGAAACAATTGCGTATTTTCAAACACGAGTTAAGTTAGACAACAACCGGACGTTTTACGATTCAAATCGAATTATTGTCCGAGGTTGGTTCTATCGGAAACATTTAATCGATAACCGACGCGTTTGTCCGAATATCTTTCGACGCACCGGAGAATACCTGGATATGATCAAAAGAGGATCAAAATAGATAATATGAAAGAGGATGAAAAGATCTTCAAAGTTACATGCCCGGATTTTTGAGTTTCGCGAAATCGCGCGAAACGGACCTGCCGATCGGGTAACTTTATCGGACCGGAGGCCATAAAGCAAGATGACAACTCATTCTTTGACTTTTTGGGCCCTAGATGTCGACCAAGACCATGGATGGCCAAGATTCCATCTTACAAAAACCCTAGATCCAACGACGAGAATCATTTCCGAAGACTTTTGAAATTCCCACCTTGTCCCTATTTTTCTATAAATAGCAAGCTCTCTTGCTCTCATTCTTCACACCAAAATTCAGATCCTAGAGAGAGGTTCTAGAGAGAGAAGCTCGGAAAAAATTGTGCCTTAGCTCCGAGTAAGTTCTTACGTCCTTAGTTTTTAGTTTAGTAGTTAATTTCTTAGTTATAGTAGAAGCTGTTGTTTTGATCTAGGAAGTTTAATATATTCCTATGCTTGTTTTTATGCCTCATTGCATTGAAAGATGCCTTGACGCAGGTAAAAACATAGTGGGGATAATTTTGAAATGGAATACGGTCAAAGTAACGGTTCGGCGAAATTCCGCCAATTAGGGGTAGTAAGGGCAAAATGGTCTTTTTCACCTAAAATGCCTCATTATGCTGCCAAATATTCATAAGTGTGTTATTATTCTGATTAGAATACTTCCGACGTCGAACCGGCGTCGAAATTTCATCGTTCCGCCGTTTGCCGGCGAGCCGTTTCGTTTTTTACGTACGGCCGTCGAAAAGTACCATTTTAGCCGGAAGAGCGATATCCGCAACGAAGGTACGGACGCGTACTGTAACCCTAACTCTATGCTGCTCATATACTTTTGCGTTATAGATACGTTCATAGACGGAGGTTCGTTTGAGAATCGTCGGAGATACTTGGCGCCTTTACCTACGGACATATAGTATTGGTAATGCGTTTGAGTTATTCCTAGCGCCGAGGACACGTTGTGGCGTGGCACTGGATATGTGCAGAACTAGTCGAGAGAGACCTTACATACTGCTTTGTGCTTATGTTCTGTCCATGTTATTGATCATACATCCGCCGGCTTGCTTTTGATGATATGCTTTGTATTGAAATGAATATCATTTTGTACGTATACCGTTTTATTTGAGCATAAGGTTAACCGTTACCCGAGATCCATATGTGGAATGGATCTCGCTTGCATCGTGGTCCGGAAGGACCAATCTTAGGCGATCGAGGCAAGCAACCAAGTAGGCCTAGACGTGTCTACATTGTTTATCGTTTTCCTTTAGTTTCTTTAAAGAATTCTCGGATAACCGTAATCCAATACTCTTACACTATGGTCCATATTTTTGAATGTAATGTAAATTACTTACTCGTCAATGCTCTACTCGACTACATCGCTTGAAATATTTGGAAACGTTTTAAAAAAAAAAAAAATTCCGCTAGTTTTCAAATGGGATGTTAAGGGAGTATAGTAATTAACTACTCATTTCAAGGAAATCATTGATTTAATATTTTAAAATTCAAGTGTATATTTTTTTTTGTCTTTTTAAAAAATCAAGACTGCATTATTTTACACTTATAAAATATTAAAATGCTACTCATTTTATTTAAAATCTAATGATTGAAAAAAAAAAAAGTGAAAAAAAAACTTTGAAAAGTTGAGATAATACATATGATATAAGAGTGAATTAGAAGGATAGATACTACAGGCTCAATTAGCTCTCAGTTCACAGTCCTCTATTGGAAATCAAAGCAATGGACACTTTGGGACATACAGTCGCATACCTAAAACACCACCACTCTTTCCGAAGTTTTTGTCCTTTTTGTCACGTATGATCGAAACTAATTTAGATATGTTTTCAGGAAATAATTTTAATATTGAAAGTATTATACATACATTATTATTTATTAATTACTTTCTCTTGTCTTGCATTTAATAAAAAATTTGTATAAATTTACCCAACATTCAAAGTAAAAGCAAAAATGCTAAGATAATTAAATATAACTTAACACCATTCTATATACATATACAAAAATAGTATGAGCTTCATTACAAAAAGTATAATTGTTAAGGTATATTTCACTGTCATGGTTATTTTTCTTTTTTACACTAGTGCAAAAAAGGGCTTTAAGACCGCCTCATTTAAACCGGACTTCCGACGACCGTCTTAAAGGTATGACCGCGTGCGCTTTGTAAATATAAAGAACTTCTTATACCGGATCATTTTTTCATAGGTCTTAAATATATTATTCGGACTGTTAAAAACAAGCCAGTCTTAAAAATGTTATTAAAAAATATATTCAAATATCAATTACTTATAGAGAAATCTCACACATCCACTAATATTTTCTCAAGGGTCCAAAACATAATAAGGGAAAATTTAAATATAAAGGTAATAAAGTTTTAAGACCGAACATATTTAAAAGCCGGTCTTAAAAAAGTTATTCTTGTAAGACCGACATAAAATGCGGCCGGTATAAAATATAGAAAAGAGTGCGGATAAAAAATTAATTACTCTTAAGACCGACCGTAATATGACCGTCTTGAATATTAATTATTAAGACCGTCTTTTTTTTTATATCCGGGTCTTAAAAATGAGCCGTCAAATAAACATTTCTTCGCGAAAGCTTTTGTTACTCTCACCGAAGAACTTATTCACGTTGTGAAACTCTTCCGTTGCATTACCTCTTCCCGTCTTGAAAATGAATGCTGAAAACGATTCTATTCGTGTTCCGGAACGCGATTCTTGGTGTGACCTGGTGTGAGTCGAGAACAAACCTTCTTCATCTCACAATGAGCCTCGTTACCGTCCCGCACGCCCGTGGTAGAAGAGGCATACGAACGATGAATGTAACCCTAAGTCGACTTACGGGTCAAGGTCAAGATTCAAGATGATGAAAAGTTGGAACATGTCGGTCCCAAGAAATCCAAATATAGTAGTTTTGTTGGTAATCTAGCATGCGCAAGGGGTTAGCATCTTGACCACAGATGAGTGAAAAAATGTGGACCTCACACAAAGAAGGATCCTATTTGTGACACTATTCGGCTTTACATACACTTTGTCCCCGACCGTCAAGTTGAAAGACAAGACATTGTTTTATTGTGCGACGGTGGAGGAAGTTTAAGATCTTTCTAGCTAACAAGTATATTTTTGCCGAGTTTTTGGCCTCGTAGAAAATCCTTGGGAGAAGTACACATTTATTGATGAACAAACTTGGCAACAATTTGTTCGGTACTTAACCACTTCCCGAAGCTCGTGAGTTTATATTTAGTTTTGTTTGCCCTTTTTGTGCTTATTAACTGTGCGGATATGTGAATGTTATTGTGTTCATCTAATCCCGTTAGTTAAATGGTTTTGGTGTGTGAATATAAGTATATACATTTCCGCCTTTGTCTATGCAAGTCCGATATATGTTAACCCCGAAAAGGTAAAATATTAAGAAGGTAATTAGGAAATAATAATGGCATAAAAGTTGAAGCCATTATTATAGTCTTAGTTCTGTTATAATAGGTAAAGTGGTTAGACATTGCCGTTAGTTGGTTAGTATGTTAACCGTAGCAATGGTTTAGGTGCAAGCTGTTATTGGGGTCAAGAGTCAAGCCTCTAACTATATATAAGAGGTTAGTCTAATATGTGTAGGAACCGGTTATGATGAATGAATGAATTGACTCGAGTTGGCGCATTTCGCAACTTCCTTTCCTCTATTTTCTCCCAATTTCTTCTACCATTCTACATCTTTCTTAAATAAAATGTTGAAAATTGATGAAGTGAATTTGACTAATGTTTGACGCTTCATATGAAGGCGTGTTCTCTAATTTCTCATAGTGAGACGGGGCCGGAATTCATAATTAATAGTTTTTTTTCAATTCCGATTCACGTAAAAGAAGCGGAACAAGTATAGAGATGGGAGAAAGAATGATTGCCCGCATGTGGCTTCGCGGCGGATATGAAATGGCTGAAAAGAATTGATGGTGGCCAAGCGCAAGAGATTGAAGATGAAGTTTAATCCAATCCTTCGCGCGATAGTTGATCAGCCCATCTCCTATATTTCGTGGAGAGTTGTGGTTGCATATTCGGCAAAAAGCAGCGCGCCTACACGAGTGAACAAACTCGCCAGAAGTGTAGTTTAAAAGAATTGCGGTATCATTATTGTTATTTCAGAAGTTACTAAACATGTTTCATTACTAAGCTTCTTGTTATCGTATCTTACGGAAGATCTTAAAAGAAAGAAGCGAGATGGATCTTTTGTGTGAGACGGAGGAATGATGTTCTGACCAGCACGACCGAAAACCGGATCACGCAGTGCACGAAGTGGGGTTGGAGGACGGGTAGGGCGCGAAGGAATACTTTGGTAAATCCAAACGCCACAAACAAAGTATGGTTACTCCTAGGAGGAGACGGAAAATTACATCGTCAAATTAAGCGATGAAGTAGCGGCTAAAAGAAGCAATGTTTCAATCCTAGACGGAACGTACGCCGCCAAATTAAGTGAGGAAGCAAATGTGACGACTTCCCATTTTTAGTAGATTCAGGTATATTTTGATATATTTGGGAAGTCAATTAATCCTAATTTAAAGAGATTTTATTGAGATTTTAAGAGAAATCAATTTGGATACATTATTTGGGATTTCAATTTAAAATAAAAGTTTTTGACTTTAGGAAATAAATATTAATAGAAGTTATATATATATATATATATAAATAAAAAATCAGTTATATATTATTATTGTTATTATGATTATGATTATTATGATTATTATTAATGTGTTTTTTGTTTGGGTACACGACCACGACCCCTTTTGGCAATTGCTCGAATTGAATAGATGCTTGGGCCCTACAATGGAATTGATTGTGGATGATGATTTGCATGACTGCTGACGCATTATTCTCTTACTAGTTAGTTTGGGCTTTTGGCACTATTTGGAGAATAAAATGGAATTGGGGCCCACACGTTCAAAGGGAATTGAAGACCACCAATTCAATTCAAGCAACAGTGGAGCACGTGATTCATTGCTTTGGCATGGATGGGGCCCACCAATTGAAATTGAAAACCTAATTGAATTAAAGGAGGAGAGCGGACATTCAAGGAGCAGAGGACTCTCTCGCCGCGTGACGATTTGTCAAAGTGAAAAGAGGGACTAGACAGCGCAAAAACAAGGAGATATCGGGTCATCCGCAAAGCATGGAGTAAAAGATCAACGACGGGGAACAGTTTTCTTCTTTGTGGTAGCAATAAGCAGTTAATACTTCGCCGATTTGCAGTTTCCTTTGCCTTTTCTTTTTACTTGCTTTCTTGAATGGAGATTTTATTTCTTTTCGGATTTTTGTTAAAGCCATGTTTGGCTAGTTTGTCTTTGCAACCTAGAGGACCTATGAATTTGTTTGGGTTCTAGAGATTATTCCCACTATTAGTTTTGTTTAATTTTATTTCGGCTTTATTTAATCCCGTGTTTCTTACTATTGCTTATTGATTGATCACCATTGAGCATGTTTTGGGGATTTAGGGTTGAACTTGGAAGAGGGAATCCTAAATTGACCATGGGAATAAATAATGTGGAATTAGGTTTAAATTTAATGTGAAATTAGGTTTTAATCTAATTTGCGTCTAGGATAGGAATATACCTAGAAGCGCCCACATAATCACATTAGAGTGAACCCGATCTAAAATGATCTTATTTAGTTGTGTGAGGCATCACATAATTAATTAAGGTAGGTATATATGGACTGAAGGCATTTATAGACATTAATACTCTAGATTAGCTGAATAAGTTAAGTCAAAATTAGTTTAGTGGGATAAAATCTAGGAAACAAATAAGGAATTAGTGACTTAGGTTGCTCGTTCGATTAGTGTGGTAGTTTTTATTTTTTTAATTTCATTTTTTAATTTCTTTTCCTTTAATTAAATTCAATTCTGATTTGACTTAACTTAATCGAAATTGTAAAATTAATGCTTAACCAAAAGTTGTGGGTACAAAGTCCTCGTGGGAACGATACTTTTCTTATCACTTTATTACTTGATACGCCCGCACTTGCGGAGTTTTTTAGGCTTAAAGTTTTTCCCTACCAAGTTGCTAAAGAAGCAATGTTTCAATCCCGATGAGCCGAGATAAGGAGGAAACGAATCGATGAGGCTACTTTGAGCTCTCGTCAGGCAGAAAGCGTTGTTCCCCGTCACACATTCTCCACTTCGGTTATGCGGCAAAGCACTAGGAGGAGCTGCATTGTTGGACGATCGAGCAACCTTGTACCAGTATGTGGATGATCGTGATAGTCATAGACGATTTGTTGCAAAAGGGACTGTCCACAACTTGGGATCAACTGTACACCACCAACAAATAGGTGATGATGAAGTGAGCGCTTGAAAGGTGATCGTTGGATGCACCTCTCCTTCTCCTAACCGATGAGGGCAAGTCATGAGTCATGCCGGGAACCTTAATCTCTTGGCCAAATGAAGCTTGTAGACGCCTACTGCATCCTCCCGAAGCTTAATCCTCCTCCTCAAGTTCCATCCCGTTTCAAGTTGCATCCTCTCCTCCCTCAAGTTCCATCCCCTACCGCTAATTTGATCGAAGGAAAAATATCCGATTTGGTAAAAGAAGAAGGATATTTTAAAGATAAATCGTGGCCTATCAATTAAGTAGAGGCATCCCTCATCCCGAAGAGATTTACGTTGACACGTAGATGTAACGTCCCTTTGCTTCCTCAGACAAGTGAGCTTACCGATGCAATTGTTCAAATGTTTATGAAGTAATTAAGTATCTTCTTCTATGAGTACATAATTTAAATGCATCGTTTAGACACATACATATATACTAATTCCCTGATCGATGTCATTGTTGTGGGTTCTGCATCAACAATTGGTTGAATAGGAAGAATCAATGATTTTGGATTCTTGTGCCAAATTTGCAAGTACAACAACCTTGGAGTTGAGACAAGAATACATGTTAATCAGGGTTTGTGAAGTGATCAGAAAGGTTTACATGTTTCCATACTACCACAGGTACATATCACAATTCTTATATGCAATTCACTTAATATAATTCTGCTACATATATCACTGAGTACTTTACTGCCGTGAATTTTTAGCCGCCACTGGCAGTTGGTCCTCATGTGTATGAATGATCATAAAGTTATCTTCTTATGCTCCACTCATAGCGAGCCGTAGACTATATTGACGCGAGCGTCAACAAGTAAACATGTCATTTTGATTCTCTTGTCTCGAAATCTCTACCGTGAATTTTCGTCGAACATTATTGATAAATTTGTGATTTTGATCATAAAGTGCCATGAGGGACCTTCCAAGTTGAGGTAAAAAAGGCGTGGGTCTCGTGCCACTTTTCCTAAATGGTTAAAACCGGAGGTTAGTACATATTTGGACACCGGCACACCGCCTTGTAAACTTGGTCAATTTTCCTAAATGCTAGCTCTTATATATATTTCTTGTTCATTTAGACCCATCGGCAACCAACGGGGTCCAACTTATGGGCACCGTACGTCATGAAACACACGTATGATGTTATCACTAGAGGAAACGACAAAATTAATCGCAAAGGTAAATGTATATGATGTTACATATATATTATGGCAATTCAATTTTTGGCTTAATGTTACATATGAAATATGCACGCAAGTTAATTCAATTTCTTTCTTTGTTGTACGAGAGGTTTGCCGAGACTGTTCCCTTTCCCGATGATGAGTGAAGCACATACGCAATGTGTTTTGTGAATATCTATATGACCTAATTAAGTCCTAAATTCATTTGTAAAATATACGCACAATGTTTAATTCAATAATAAATTTGTATATTTTTTGAAGAAATTCGTTCATTCATTCTAGATATTTAGTGCTTGAAATTTTGAGGTACAAGACGTTGTAAATGAGAAAAAAGAGACTATCTAAAAGTCCTGTGCTAAAAGTCTTCGTTTATTTCTAAAAATATGGCGAGACCTTTAGACCGCATAATCATTAAACCTCCGGTGCTAAAGTCTTCGTTTATTTTAAAAAACTATGGCTAGACTTTTAGGATCGGACGATATATTTGTCGGTCTTAAAAGTCTTCTAAAATATTCTAGACTTTTAGGACCGCATCTTTATGTTAAGACCGGTCTAAAAGTCTTATGTCTAGACTTTAAGACCATAAACTTGTTAAATAGCCGCTCCTAAAAGTCCATCTTCTTCGTTTATTTTAAAATTTGGCGAGACCTTTAGTGAGCGTATATTTATTAAACCACCCGTGCTAAAGTCTTCGTTTATTTCTAAAAAACTATTGCTAGACTTTTTAGAACCACATATTATTTAAACATCCGTCCTAAAAGTCTTCTAAAAATTCCCTAGACTTTTAAGACCGAATGTTTATTATGACCGGGTCCTAAAAGTCTACGTTTAATTCTAAAAAATATGTCTAGTCTTTTAGGACCGTAGTTTTTTATTTTTCCGCTCCTAAAAGTTCAACACATAAAAATATTTTTTAAAAATATGGCTTAACCTTTACGATCGTGAATTTGTTAGCTCTTAATAGTTTTTGACTCGGTTTTGAGACAAAGTTTTAGGGTTCAAGACAAACGAGGTTCTGCGTTCTACTCGAGCTAGGACCTAGATTGTCGCCGATGTTACCTCTATTGATGTTGAGCGATTATCGATTTTCCCTTTTCACTATCTCTTTTTCTTTTGTCGAAAAGATAAGGAAGATACTGAAAGGAAATTGAAAATATTCAACTCGTGTCGAGGTAACACCGATGACAACGACGCAGGCCTAACCTTGAGAAGAATAGTCACTTTGTTTGTTTTTATTCGAATAAGGAAAATGATCTTTTTTTTGTTTTTTCGTATGTTCTTAACTTTATTCTGCGAATTTTAATGTTTATTTACACGAGGACAATGTTTTGTTTGTTTCCTTTTGTCGGAAAAAGAAAGAAGACAATGAAAAGGACATGGCGATCGAATATGGAAACAATTTTTTTATTAAATTTTTTACCGTTGCCTCGTGAGGAGCAACGGCAAGAAATACAAAAAAAAAAGAAAAAATCATCTACTACTTCCCATCGTTGTCTGCGAGGAATTCGTACGAGGGTCGTCATCTTCGTGGACGGTAATCAACGTCCCAGCGCGGCACCGACCGCAGCTTGTCGCTGACGCATGATAGACCTAAAAAGCTGGCCGCAACGTCGGTCTATATGAGCGAGGCGGGCCAAAATGTCTGAATCATCTGGTGATTGTCGGTTCTGGAGGCAACGGAGGGAGGAGGAGGACCTGGAGGCGTGAGGGAGCGGCCATTCGTGGATGTTTCGTGGTGATAGAGAAGAATGTGAAGGAAGTAAAGTAACATCAGGTTTAAATAGAGAACCCTGCCTGACCAATGTGAAACGCCGGAAACAATAACGAGGAGACGTCTACTTGGGAAGTTTATCTGGAAGACGAAGAGACTCTGAATCATTCATTTGAACAGAGTGTAAGGATACAACTTTGAATCATTCAATTGAAAAAAATAAATGAATTCTAGGACCGGATACAAGGTAAAAGGTCGGTCTTAAAAGTGATTGAATTGATTAAAAAAATACATAATAGAATTTTAGACCGGATATTTTGTAAAAGGCCGGTCTTAAAATCAATTGAATTGAAAAAAATAAATAATATAATTTTAGACAACATATTTATTAACTCCTCATAACTCTCTGTCTTTTATTAAACTCCTGCATCCTCGTAACTCCAAACTTCATCGCTCTTAAAAATATAAACTCCTCATACCTCTCCGTCCTTATTAACTCCTCATAATCTCGTAACTTCACACTACGCTGGCTCTCTTTCCCCAACCGGCCAAACCATGGTTAGATACAAGAGAACCGCTCGTAGGGGTACTCTTCCTCCCGATGCACGTGCCTTCCGTATCGTTATACGGTGCGCCTCATCTAGCGAGAGTGCATTCTATTGCGACGAGAAGAGTCTTGGGTCGTTGGACCCATTGTTATTTCGCATGATGAAGAGGTTGCTCGCACCCTCCAACCTTCGGACCGTAGAAGAGGTTCCTGCTCCCCTCTCCAAATCCGTTGGCCCCGCGCCTATCGCGACCCTCTCCTCTTTTCCTCTAATGATGCATTGCGGTTGATGCGAATAAGACAGAACTTGCGATATCCACGGAATTTAATGCTTTTCACGCCCGATATCACCAAGGATGTTTAGTCGATTCTTGTTTTTTATAATTTTCTCGCTTGTTTTTCTTTTGTTTTTTTTTCTTGTGTATGTGCATATTCACCGCAATGTATGAATCATTAAGAACTAAACTTGTGTCTTTTTTGTTCATATTCTCCAAATTAAAATTTATTCTCCAGTTTTTCTTTAATTTTTATTCATTCAAATAAGCTTCTTGCGCTGTACAAAGCCAATCCTCTTTTTATTTTTTTTAAATGAGGACTTTAGGACTCCGATGTTTCATAAGACTCCGGTCTTAAAATTAAATGAAAATAAAAAATTAAGACCCGGTGTCTTTTAACCCTCCTGGCCCCAAAAATTTAATTATATATTTAGGACCGGCTACTTTATAACTAACCGGTCTTAATAAAATCCAAATTAATAAAACATATCTCTCACCGAATATTAAATTTCCTCTCCGAACTTCTTCTCGCGTCGAAAGTGATTACTCGTGTTCCGTCTCTAGTGCTTTTGTGTTGCTTTGGCTTTTCAATGCGTTGCTCTTTCGGCAATCACTTTCTTGTTTCTTAGCTAAACGTCATAGACCAAGCCGTAAGAGTGCTTCGGTTATATAACTTTATGGTTTTCTGTTGAACGAAATCGATGAAACGTTCTTGTGGTTTCTCTATTGTTAATAAATATTGTATTTTGAAGATTATATCTGCGCTTTAGACCTACCCAACTGACCAACAAATGTTTTTAGGTTATTCTTGTCAGCATCAACGTCAACGTGGCGGGAGAAGAAAGACTTCGCAAACGCATTTGAATTTATATGCTACAAGTGAGTCCATAAGACCTTCGCGCGTGCATTTAATTTCCTTGTCATGCTTTTATTTTGCTTCTTGGATTCACCGTGATACATTTATGACCAAAGTGTTTCTTAAATTTATGAATTTAATGAGCAAGTTTCTCCGTAAAAAAAATTAACATAACCGACATTGAACATAAATATGCATTTGGGCGTTGCCTTATTTTATATGCAAGTGTCAATTTTTCGGATTATGTATGTTAAATCTTTAGTCTATAGGAATTACACTATGGATCACGGTTAGATAATTGCGTTACGTACGAGTGTTGAATTTTAGAATGGGGTGAGGGATTTTATAGAATTTGCTAAACAAAATGCCTATGATGATGAGTGGGAAGTTTTATTGCCCTTGAGTAAAATGTTTGAATGAGAGGCGACTAAGTCCCGAAGTTATCCAACACACATTTAATTTGTGAAGGATTTTGTAAGACTTATACGTGGCCGGTATGGTATGGTGAAAAAATACCAGTGGGTCTCAACATGCCTTTGATGATAATGACACGGATATGGATGATCACATGAGACATTATTCGTGGGATGAGGAAGAGGCTTTTCATCAATCACCATTTACATGATAATATGTGCGGTGATGCGAGACCCCGCTATACCCCGGTTGTAAAAAAATACCAATTTTTGAACGATGTATTGAAATTGGTAGCTTGAAGGCACGGGCCATGGATGAAGCGACAAAAATTTTTCTGAAATGCTTGAGGCTTTTAAGGACATGCTTCCGAATGATAATGTGTTGCCGCATCGATACTATGATGCTAAGAAAATACTCCATTCACCGGGATGGGTAAAAATGATCCGATAAATGCCCGAATGATTGCGTATTGTATAGAAAAGAGTTTGAAGAGAAGTAGAATTGTCCGATATGCGAAACCCCAAGGTGCAAGTCAAATAAGGGCCCGAAAGTGTTGTGGTAAATTTCAATCATACCAAGGTTAAAGCGGTTATTTGCGAATGAAAATGATGCAAAAAATTTGAGGGCGGCATGCAGATGAGAGGATTTTTGATGGAAAGCTTCAACATCCGGCCGATTCTTCAATTGGAAGAAAAATCCATCATTTCTTTCCTCCGAACTTCCGTGAAGAACCTAGGAACAGACTTGCCCTTAGCACGGATGACATGAATCCATATGGAAGCCTTAGCAACATACATAGTTCAAGTAGCGAGCTCCTTATTATTTACAACTTATCTCCGATGTTATGCATGAAATGAGTACATCATGCTGTCTATGTTGATTTCGGGACCAAAACAACCCGGAAATGACATTGATGTTTACCTTGAGCCCTTGATCAAAGACTTGAAGGATTTGTGGAAGAAGATCATCGATGTTTTGACTCTTTCAAGAAGGATGTGTTTAAATTGCGACCATGATATTCTGTACTATAAACGACTTCCCAAAGATATGGTAACTTGTCGGTATAGTGTAAAAGGCCATAAAGCATGTCCAGAGTTTGTGAAGAGAAACACGCTACCATCAACTTCAATACGGGAAGAAGATAACTTATCTCGACATAGGAGATTTCTTAGATCTGGGCCACCCATATCGTCGGACATGAAAGCCTTTTGGTGGCAGAGTACGAAGATGCTCCAGTGGCATTGAATGGGAGCAAGTTTATGAAAAAGGTGAAAAATATCGGTGTCATATTCGGTAAGATTGCAAAGAGTAGAAAAGAAACAAATATATATGGAAAAGAGAATCGGTATTCTTTGATCTTCCATATCAAGACAATCTTGACGCGAGACACCGTATTGACGCTGGGCGCACGCGAGAAAACGTACGTGATAGTATTGTTGGCACGCTTCTCATCTTATAAGGTAGTTCCAATCGACGTAGTGGTGTGAAGACAAGATCGATTTACAAGCAATGGAAATACGCGAAGACTTAAATCCAAGGTCATACCTGGAAAGAGAACATATTGTCCACTCGAGCTTCTCGTACTTTGTCTAAGGATGAGAAACAAAGTTTTGTGAGTGTTTACATGGCACAAAAGTTCCTTGGGGTATTCTTCAAATTTTAAGAGGCTTGTATCGATGAAGGACTTGAAATTAGTAGGCCAAAAGTCTAATGATTGTCATGTCTTGATGCAACAAAATCTCCCAAGAAGCTATTCGAGGCATCCCCGAATATGATCTTCGGCCGTTTTGACTAGACTTTGTGTCTTCTTCAATGCGGTTTTGTAAAATTTTTTGAGATTGAAAAGTTGATGAATTGGAGAATGAAGGATATCTTATCTTTTGCCACCTTGAGAAGCTTTTTCTTCCTACTTTTTTTGACATCATGGTTCATCTAATTGTTCATCTAGTGAGGGAGACAAAGTTGTGCGGACCTATCCATTTACTATGGATGTACCCAATTGAAAGATCTATGAAATTCCTAAAAGGGTACGTGAAGAACACATACCGACCGGAAGCATCAATTGTTCGTAAATATGTTTTTTTGAAGAAGCCATGAAATTTTGTCAAAATTATTTGGCAAAAGTAAGACATATTGGGCTTCCAAAACGTCGCATGTCAAGGGGGTTAGACGAGGGGCTTCGAAAGAGTGTGGATCCTGATGAATTGTCACAAGTCCACTTATACATCTTGAATAATGTTGATTTAAGTTCAAGCTAGCATAGCTGCACATAAAGAATCCGTAAGGAAAGAAAATCATCGAACGATCGAACAAAGGTTGATTAGAGCATAACGAACTTTTGCAAACCGGTTCAAACAAAAAGGTCGACGAGAGGAATGTGTTTGATACAATCAAATGGTTAGCACGTGGTCCGAGGTTGATGTCATAAGTTGGAATTACGATGTGATCAATGGTTATACATTTTGACGAAGTCCCTAGATGATAGGAGCACCGTCCCGGGAATTGCTGGTGTTATATTAGAGGCTGAATCTATACTTTCGATTGTCGAAAGACAAGAGGCCTTTATTGGCGTCATGCCATATTATGGGTTATTGAAGAGATTTGGGAGGTAGACTATGTTAAAATTGGATTTCTCGTTTTTTCAAAATGCAAGTGGGTTAATGTCAATAATGGTGTTCAGATCGATCGGCTAGATTTACATTAGTCGATGTCAATGGTAGAAGTTTTGAGATGAACCTTTGTTATGGCGGTATCAGCCAAACAAGCTTCTATATCACCGATCAAGAAAATAAAAACGGTCTCGTAGCTCTCCAAGGAAAAAGGGTCATTGATATTGATGAGGAGAGTCATTCAAATTATGGTCTTCCTAAGAGTACTCCTTTTCAAGGGGTCTACCGGATACGAACGAAGAAGATGAAGCGGATAATGAACCCGGCATAAGAAATGATCATCAAGAAGGGATATGGGAGGATATCGCTTTATAAAAGAGTCAATTCATAAGGTAATATTCATATGCAAAATTCTTTGAAAACTTTACGGTTTTAACTATATTATATTCCTTCTATGTTCTTAAACAATGTCACCGATCATGTTTTGTTCTTGTTTTATTTTGTGCGGGATCGGATCCAGAAAGGGCATGTTATAAAAGAGATGTTACATTGTTGGGTGGGAATCGATGAAGGCATTGTGAATATTACGTTGGGCATGTATGCTATATTTGTAACTTATTGTGTATTTGCATTGTAAGTAAGTTATCTTATTGTATAAATTAATTTAGGTGTTGTAGTCATAGTATAATCATTAATTAAGAAGCCACATAACTCATGGTGAATAATATTTGTATTCTTTTTCTCAATTAAATTTATTCATAATTGTTCATACATAGCTTGTACTTAAAGTATCGATTTTTATGTGCTGGATTGGGTGGTGGAGTTTTGTGAATATATATGATCAAGAATGTACGTGGGAAAAAATTCGTGAAAATTCGACCGAATAAATAGGGCTTGCCTTAAATGTTCAACCTAAGACCGGATGTATTAATATGTCCGGTCTTAAAGGTCATGTGAACATATTTGATATTAAGCCTAGTCTTAAAGCTTGTCTTTCAAGACGGGGATTTAATTTAATGTCCTGTCTTGAAAGTCGACTCTTTTCAAGACCACGTATAATTAATTGTCGAGTCTTAGAAGCCGCTATTTTTCAGACCGGATTTATATTTGTCCAAATCTTATAATTTTGATCTTTTAAGAGCGGCGAAATGTTTTTGCCCGTCTTAAAAGTTGAGTTTTAAGACCGAACAAAAATATTTAAACTTTATTCGCAAGACAACTTTTTTAAGACCTAATGTTTTAAATGTACGGGTCCTAAAAGAGTTTCTTTAAGACTGGTTCAGGTCCTATCTTAAATGTGGACTTTTAATATGGCTGGAACAAGACCGGCCGGGTCCGGTCTTACGATGCCTCTTTTGTCCTAAGATTAAAGCCTTTTTTTTGCACTAGTGTTATTTTAAATGTTCATAATTATTTTCACACTTTACTGAAAAACGTATGATGTGTTAGACACACTTTAGGTCAACACATTAACTCTAAGAAATAAGATGGAGATTAATACATTAAGATGAGGGTGTATGTTATATATGATAAGGGCGTAAAGTATTTTGCACGTTATATAAGATGCATGTATATAAAGACAAGAAGGAAAATGATATTGTTTTTTTTTTTTTTTTTTGCTCAATAAATTGGATGGTTAAAAAACTAATTATTTTTGGGTGTTAAGGAATCTAATTTAGTTATTCACCATATGAAAAACATAAATGGGCTACATAGTACTCCTCCGGTCCTAATTATAAGATTTAGTTGATTTTTTTGGAGAGATTAAGGAAGCTATTTAAATTATTTTAGAGTATTTTTTTTTCTTTAAATTAATTAATTTGACTAATAAACTAATATGTAATTTAAGGATACACAACATATGAAATGATTAAGTAACTTATTTATCTTCCTTAAGCTCTCCAAAAAAAGTCAACTAGTTCTTATAATTAGGACTGGAGGTAGTAGTATAGTACCATGGTCTTTTATATATATATATATATATATATATATATATATATATCCAATAAAGAAGAAATTTTTTGGTTCAAAACATAAGTTTACTAAGAGTATTGTTAATAACTATATTTTAATTCTTGTTGGAAAGAGAAACATGAGAAAGGTGGAAGTACACGTGGTTACAAATTAGGTGCAAAATTATCGTTGATCGTTAAGTTTGACTATTTTTGTCGATCGATTATGACGTGGCATTTTCAAAGCCGTAAAAATAGACGTATGCTTTGGTCGGGAGCCCGAGAAGTGCTTTTTTGCACATGTGAATTTTTGACAAAGCACATATCTATTTTTGCACATTTGAAATACCACGTCATCGCCCAAATATCAAAAAAGTCAAACTTAATCTAAAACGATATTTTTGCACCTAATTTATAACCACATGCACACTTTTGCACCCAAAAAAAAAGCATTTGCTATCACGCGCTCTTTTGACAAAAGCATGTGTCTATTTTTGCACCTTAACCCTTAATATAAACATTGCATTTTGATAAATAATTAGCAAAATACAAAGGTGAATATATGTCTTAAGGGATTATAATCTCTTGATTATATTTTTATCCAAATTTCACTATGAAATTAATACACATATGGTTGGATTTTAAGACTAAATTTAGGGACTATAATATATGACATAAAAATCACATAAAATAATAGCTATTTCAAATTAAATGAGACAACTACAGTGAAGGGAGACACTTAGACAAATTAAAACAAATTAGCAACTAATAATTGGCATATGTCTTCAACTTTATTAAAAGAAATAAACGACATCTAATAATACCATATTGGGGCTGATAATTTCAAACCAATTAAGGCCAAAGAAATGAAATAAAGTTTTATTAATTAACAAATCAATTAGGCTTGACACGTGGAGTTTTGGGACACCTAAGGCTTTGATCATGTCATCAAGATGACATCACAAGCAGCCCTAAAAGTCGTCTATGCCTTGTTGGATGAATATGAGCCAAGTTTTGCATGATAATATCTTATAAAAATAAAGCCTTAAACCTCATGTAATTAATTGAACCAATCTGGAGACTTTGAGCAATAGGAGATTACCGCATGGAAAACAATCCAAGGGCTAAGAAAGGAGACCAAAGGGGCGAAGGGGATGATTAAAAGTTAAAAAGTGATGACAAGGCCATGTGAGGGGAGAAAACACAAGATTAAAGGGTAATTTGGCACTTGTGGGGCCCATTGGGGCTTGGTACGTGCCTATAAATAGCATTAATGGTCCCTCTCGTAATTCTTCACACCAAAACAAGAAAAACATATATGATCTTGAGTGGTGAGAGTGAGCTAGGCAAAAGTTTTAGGAGCAAGAGGAAGGAGGAGAAAGTTCAAAGTAAGTTTTGGAGCTCTAAGATTTTGTTTTTTTTTATTAGAATTGTAGTATAATCTAGAAAGTTGTAAAGTAAATTTCCTTTCATGTTTCTAAGGTCAAAAAGGGGTCTTAGAATGAAAAATAGATGAAAATCATCGTAGGAATAATTGTTGGAATCAATGAATAATTATAATCAGTTTGAATGCTATATATGCTTTGTGGATCGTGGACTTCGTTATGGTTGACTATCATATATTGTATATACTTGGTTTGTGAGATTAACCTCGTTACTTTGAGATTCATTTGAATCTTAGAACCTTCCAAAAGCAAGACCTAGGCAAGAGTAGTAAACAAGGTTCAAGAGCAGCGCGGTAGACATTGGTCACCAAGGTTCCGGAGGAGTTGTTGGTTTGAATGTAGTTGTTTTGTTGTATGACTTAAATATTTTGGTAGTCGCCATCGATCAATTTGGTGGTTGTTAGATATATATGTGTTATATATAAGTTTTGGATGACTTTAATATATTCTAGTGAAGTAGCGAGAAGATTTAATAACCAAGAATTATATAGTAACATCAATTTACTTCCCCAAACGGTTTTATGTGCTACGTTGTGCGTTAATGTGCTGGTGTATGTTTTATAGACAGAGGGGTGACATATTTTACGAAGAAATCGACAATAATTAGAACTTTTCCCTATAATTAGGACCAAGTTCAACTCTCAAATGTTGTCCTATAATTAGGACTGGAGGGAGTATATTAGATTCTGAATAACTGTGGAAGATTTTCGAACGATTTGAATATCAAGTTTGTTTGATTTGTTTATCTATAAGGATATTCCTTTTGTATACATTTGAATCATTTTCTTTCTCTAACTTATATGCATGTGAAAGTTCTCTTCAAAATGGCATGAACTAAAATAAGTGTTACATTTTGAATATTCCTTGACATTTTCTTATATGATTGTTTTTTTACATAAAATAATCATTATACTCCAACATACTAATATTTGTAAAAGGAGGACTTTGATTCAACATGACCTTTTCTTTGAATATTGGAGGAGTGAAGCCATCATGGTTTCACAATCAAAATTGCTTTTGGGATCCGCCAAATTGTAATTTATAACGAATATACATGATCATCACCATTCATGTAAATGATTGGGAATAGTTTTATGCTTAGTTATAGAATATCATTATCGCTATGCGATGCTTCTTATGAAGATCATAGAACTCGTTGTCTCTATTGGAATTGTCACTACTACAAGAAGGAGATTTAACAATAGTTTATTTGGGCCATTAGATGACAAGTTTTTCGGCGTCATATGTGTGAGTGACATAGAAATCAAACATAGACGATTTTAAGCTTTTACTTAATATTGTAATTAAACATATACGACTAGTTTACGTAGTTGTTAAAGCCTATAGTCGTTGTATGTGGTTTTACTATTTCATTTATATTTTAAAAGGGTTAAGGAGCAATTTGGCCAACGAACTTTTACCTCGTAAGCGTCCAAAGACAAATAACTTTTAAGTAGATATTTAATACCAAAAAACTTTTAAAAATGTAAAGTCAAGACAATTTTTTTTTTAAAATGTATAGTAAGCACAACGCCGTTGAAAAAAACGCTCGTTATCTAAGGTGCAGATTGACCAATGAACTTTTACTCCAGGAGTGTGATGCCGTTAGGAAAAAACATTCCTTACAGCTGCATCTTCCTCCCGATCCCGATCCACTACTTGCCTCTTTTCTGCGTCCGGAGTTCAAATGAATGAACCCCTGTGTGTAACAGCTTAATCTTATATGCAAATGAAATGTAAAAGATAGTATAACACATGTATCGATAGAGTAATTCACAATAAATAAGTCGCATCGTAACCGCAAGTTAATCGGCCAAGGACCGCAGCCTTTATGACACACACCCTATGAGACACGCAGCCTCAATCCATAGCTAGGCTACACACATGAAAAATTATCTAGCAACATGATTAGTCATACATGCAATACATACATACAAGCTAATAAGATAACAAGCTTACCCACCTCAAACTTGAATCCTTAACTTTGTCCGATGATGCCGGGATCAAAGAGGTGTCAAAGAATTCCTATAAACGTTTATCATTGTCATTAGTCACTTCTTGCGTCCCAAAGTAACTACTACGCGAATTATTTTAAAGGATTAAAAGTGGTTATTAACCCCTAAAATAATAATACCAATTTAATAAATAATAATATTGTTTATTATTATTTATTTGTCCATTTTATTATTTCTCCGGTTGAGGGTATTCGGGTTGGGGTCAAGGGTTCTAGGATAGGATGCCGGATAGGGTGTTGGGATTTGGGGATGTGGTACGAGGTCCGGGGTAGTGTTGGGATGAGGCGCGAGGCTGCTTGGGTAGAGGTCTTTGCTGGTGCTAGGAGCCGAGGCGCTGGGGTGTTGAGTCGCCAAGCGTATACCGCGCGCTGGGATCCGAGGTGGGGCGCGAGGTATTAGGGTCTTTGAGGTGTTGGGATCCGAGTTGCCGGGGGTGAGGCGCTTTGGGGTGAGGCGTTGGGGTCCGAGGTCTTTGGGGTGTTGAGGTCTTGTGATCCGAGGTTCTGGGGCGCTTTGGGTCGCCGAGGCGCTTTGGGGTACCGAGGCGCTTTGGGCGCGAGTGTTGGGGTGCTAAGGTGGGGTTGTCGTTATAAAACAGTGAATCTATCTATGGATGCACTTATATATTTTTATGACAAGAACAAATGCTATATTTTTCCCAAGGCAAACGCTATCCATTTCTAGAGCAAGTTTTTCCGGTTCTCTTCCTATAAACAACACTTACATATATCTTTCAAAAATCCATAAGCTCCCCGCTCTTCCTTATACGCAGAGATTATATATAAATAACTAACTCGAATGGACCAACTTCTTAGCTTCATATAATCATTAAGCTTGGGTTTCAATACGCTAAAACTTTCTCTGTTTAAACTCCTAAAAACTGAGTCCTCTAAGTAGCAACTAAACCATAAAAGCAAGGTTGAAAGATTACCTTGTGCAAGGCTCAAACTTCCTTGTTATCACTGCTTCTCCACGCTAACTTTACCTCTTTTTTGCCGTTTGAAAATAGAGGAAAACAAATGGACTCTCTCTTTCTCTCATATTCTCGCTTTGTCATGCGGAAGATGAATGAATGAGACTTCGTGAACAACACTTATTTAAGGACCCATGGGTCCGATCCAACCGGAAATATTTAAAGATAAATGGTGCCGAATTCAAAATGTATGGTGGGGGTCGAAGAAGCATGGCTCATCTCGATCTACGTGACCGTGAAACACGCCGTGCTCTCGCCTCTTTTTACGTTTTCCTTTTAATAGATATTAGAGGAATAAGAATATATATATATATATATATATATATATATATATATCATGCCGCTTTCTCCACTCTCACGTGTTGGGCTACTCCAACTTAGACCTCTTCCAACCTTTATTTGCAATTAGGTACTAAGTTCAATTAATTGCAAATATTGAAAAGTGATAAGATTAATTCCTTAATTCCATTTAAGGATTTTCTTCCTCAATTAAATATCTTTCGGCCTTGAAATATTATCTCTACAATATTTATGCCAAAGATTATTCCATAATTATTTATCTTTAGTTTATGGAAAAATATGCCTTAACTTCCAACAATTCGCTTTATAATAATTAAGGCCAAATTTTCCATAAATAATTCCGTCATAATGATTATATATCCTTGGAATATTATTTCATAATTTTTCCCTTTTTTGTCCCTCGGCCCAAGTTACGGTCCTATTTGGGAATGTCACACCTCCCGAACCGAGCTTAGACGTCCTCCGAATTTAGTCTTATTCTTAAGTTCCAAAGGCCCAAAATTCAGATGTTACAAGGAGTGTCCAAAGACACAAAAATTTTCCTCCAGAGCGCCCAAAGACAAAAAATCCATGTGCAATCCACCCAAAATCCAACTCGTTGCAAATTTTTACCGGACCCCCAACCATGTGCATTGGGGTAAGAAAGAGTGAATGTAACAACAAAAAATCACAATTGTAACGAGTAGATTTCATTTTTAGTAAGGATTATCATTTTTCAAACTTGCACGAGCAAATCCATATGCAATTAACCCAAAATCCGGCATGTGTAATGGGGTTAGAAAGAGTGAATGCAACAAAAAAATCACAAATGTAGTGAGTAGATATTTTAGGTCCACGTAAAAATCACAATTTACACCAAAGACCGAACAAGTTGGAAAACTTACCATCCTTACTCAAAATGAAATCTACTTGCTACATTTATGATTTCTTTTGTTGCATTCACTTTTCTAACCCAACGCACATGGTCGGGGGTCCGGCAAGGATTTACAACAACATTTTGGGTAGATTGCACATGGATTTGCCCGAGTAAGTTCAAAAACTGACCATCATTACTCAAAATGAAATCTACTAATTACATTTGTGATTTTTTTGTTGCATTCACTCTTTTATCCCTTATGGTCAGTGGTCCGGGTAAGGATTTGCAACAGCTTAGATTTTGGGTGGATTTCACATGGACTTTTTTGTGTTGGGTGCTCCAGAGTAAAAGTTCGTTGGCAAATCGCACCTTAGATAATGAACGTTATTTTTTTTTCTAATAAGTTGTTGTACTTACTTTACATTTTTAAAAGTTTTTTATGCTGATCAGACATTTTAAAAGTTTTTTGTTTTGGTATTTAAGGTCCATTTAAAAGTTATTTGTGCCGGATGCTTCTAAGGTAAAAGTTCGTGGCCAAATTGCTCCTTAACCTTTAAAAATGATATCTTACAATGACTTATTTATGTTCCACTAGTCGTTGTAATTGTACCATTATAAACGATCGTTTACGTAAAGTCATTAAAGTCTATAGTCGTTGTATGTGGTTTTACTATTTCATTTATATTTAAAAATGATATCATATAACGACTTGTTTATGTTAAACGATCGTTGTAATTGAACCATTATAAACGACGCTTGTTCCTAAAGCAATCATCTATATTTCTCTTCTTTTAAAAAATAATAGAGTAAATACCCTTTTTTGGGTCACCGAAAAAAACACGAACCCCATTTTAGTCCCTAGGGCCTAAAATGAGACTTTTTTATGGACTAAAAGGGCTTTTTGGAAATTTATGGGGACTTTATTCGTCCTTTTCAAGGACTAAAAGGGCATTTCTCTCGTGAGGGACCAAAACGGGGTCCATATTTTTTCCAGGGACGATATTTACTCAAAATATTAACTTACAATGTCTCGCTTTATTCCTAATAGATGTTGTAATTGTACAATTAACAATAACATCTTTTACTAAAGCCATCATCGGAACTTGTTTTTAAATTTTAACTTACAACGACTGATATTAGTAAAAGTCATTTTAAGTGTAACATTAACAACGACTGTATCTTTGAACTAGTCAATTATATATATATTGTTTATTTAAAAAAATGATTGTTGACAACAACCGTTTAAGAGTAAAAACCGTTGTAAGTTTACCCGCATAATGACCGTTGATTTAACAAATACCTATATTTTTTTAAAATGAAATTCATTTTTTGTCCATATCATTTTCTTAGATACAAAACCAGAAAATAGAATAAATAAAAATGAGTAATAAACAACCAATTCCTAGAACATGGAGTTAAAAAAAAGAGAGACCGAAATCACATTATAACACCTTGAATATATACCGAAGTTATCGAAACATGGCTAATACAAGAATGTGCACAAGTTCATAAGTCAATATAAACAAGTATTTCCACAAGTGTTTCTAAACCACTACACTAAGTAAAATATATATAAAAAAAATTAGAAAAAATCTTTTATCCATATCTACACATCTTCTATATGTTGCGTAAGACATCTTGCCAAAGTGTCTCTTAGCACATTAATGTCTTCTATAGAGTAGGGTTCCTTTTGACCAAAAAATCTGTAGGAAAATTGAAGAACAATTTAACATAAATCATTCAATTTAATAACTAACAATTCATTTTTATGAACAAAAATGAAAATCATATGAATTAAATTTGTTGAAACCACTTGCATGTGTTGAGCTTGTATGAGAATACTAGATTTAAAATCAGTGAAATTGGTTAATTTAATAGAACTTTTATGGAACTCGGGATTACTTGTTGAAGACTTTTTTTGGAATTGCTTTCTATTATTTTGTAATTGATATAATAACTTTTCTTCTTCTTACTCATAGAAGTGTTAGATATTCAAGTCATTTTCTTTTAATTAAAGTTTAGGTCTTCTTGACTAGTATGTTGTACTACTTGCTTGTAATATTTTGTATTTCATTGCATTTATTTATGAAGTCAATTTCTCATTAAATTTTAGGTTTGCTTGATTTCTCATGAAATACCGAAGAGAACAAATTATACCATATTTTCCCTGTACTTTATGACCGAATTGAAGGGTGAATAAAAGCTTAAACTGCAAACAATCCAAGCAAAAAGGCATATATTCATGATATAGGGAACGAAAGGATGGAAACCATTTACATCCTGAACATGTGCTAAGAAGAGCAAATTACATTATTTTAAAGAACGTATAGCAAAGCTGATACGATGCTATAGCATTCCGACTGCAACTCGAAAGACAATAAAAACCATCACGAAAGCTATAGCAAAGTAAAGGACACAATGCTATGCGGTATATTTTCCGACCCTTTATCTAGCCGATTTCGAATAGAAATAAAAGATCGAGATCAACAAGTAGATTGCCGACATAATGAAATAGAAGATGCGGAGGATCAAAACGGAAAGATTTGAAGAATCCCAGGATCCGCAGAATCAATCTACAAACAAAAGATACGATAGATCTCGACAGATTTGGAAAGCCCGCCTAGCTTAACTTGCGTCACACAAAGTCCGAATATAAAAGGAAATGATGAAAACCCCGTAAGGGAGCCGAGAGCCAACACAAGATTACACATTCGGTTGACTCAACAGGAGAGCGAGAGACTTCAATAGCATGATAATTCCAGATAACCCAAAGATCCTTCCTCGCAAAGTAAGACGGAGGGAAGAAGACGTGGAATGGTGACGTGACATAGCTTCGTCCACGCCGTCGAACGCCGTCAAGCTTTCTATTTTCATTTGTTTAATTTCGGTAGTTAGATTATGGGTCATTATGTTACCATCTGTTTTGTGTTTCCTTCGTCAGTCATGAACTAACTTTCTAATGGCTGAACGAGGATGAATTCTTAAGCGTGTATGAACCCAGTTGCAAGTTCTTAATTTAATAGATTCAGTTTGCTTATTAGTAAATTAACTACTAGTCGATTAGAGGAATCTAAGGGCTAGACCCGTGGTCTCGGCCATCGGCAAGGAGTCGAGGCTAGACCTCCGAGAAACAAATGTTTGCTAGGCAACGGTGCAAGGCTTGACCTATTTATCAGGCTTCAGAATGGGTCTACCTCTCATAACCAAGATACCCCGAGTATAATGCAGATAAAAACTAGAAAGTTGCCATAGGAATATGGAAGGAGTATAGTTAATATCATATGTATCGGATGCGGAAGCTTCGATAGATCATAGCGGGGGTTAATCGGATAGTTTTGTAGTTAGTAGCTATGCGCGTAGCAATTGCGGAAGTCGGCAAAGATAGATGCTATAGCAATGGGTAGAGCAACCGGGGGAATTATGCACTTAAGGAGGAGTCCGTGTTCAGCCTAACTTCTTACTGATATCTTCTTAAATTTACTTTGTTTACTTCTATTATTAGCGTAATCATCAAAAACCTCTCAAACCAATTGCATTTACTTTCCGATTGCAACTATCATAGCAATTGAGCGTCTCTCTAGTATCTCGCCTCGTGGGACGATACTCTACTTTCACTTTTTTACCTTTTCGATTGGTTCACTTGCCATCAAGGAAATCGACCAACAAGTTTTTGGCGCCATACGGACCGTTGATACCCTTTACGATGACGCCCCTTTTGCTTAATAGTTGTGATTTACGTAATAAAAGCTTATTTTTTATGTTCTTGATTTTCATGTACATTCTCGTAGTGCATGAGCAATTCGGGCTTCACCAACCTAGAGCCTTACGATCCGCAGATAGAACGTACCTACAAGCAAAAGCGCAGGAAGCGAAGCAAAGAAGTCAACCTTTTGACTCGCGAAATGGAGGATATGCTCGTCAACCCGAGGAGAGCGAATCAATGAGAGCAGACATCGATAAACGGGGATAACCAGGTCCCTCCACCTCCAAACCCATATTTGAACAAGGCCATCATGGAATTTGGAATTCCGCATCTAAAGAAGCTAAATTCGGCCATCACACAAACAACATTCAATGCGGGACACTTTGAAATCAAAGGTGTCATGATTCAGACGCAATGCAGCACAGACAATTTGGAGGACTTCCATCCGAAGATCCGCACCTACACCTCAAGACCTTCATGGAGGTGTGATTTCTTTGTCATCCTAGGAATCCCATCCGACGCTGTCCCGCATTAAATTATTCCCATTCTCACTAAGGGACAAGGCTCAGACGTGGCTCAATAGCCTACCTGCTAATTCCATCACCACGTGGAATGATCTGGGGAGTAAGTTCTTGCTCAAATTTTTTCCACCTACTAAGAACGCTTAACTAAGAGGGGACATCACCAACTTTCAACAAAAGCTGGTGAATCTACATACGAAGCCCGGAACAGATTTAAAGACCTCCTTAGAAGATGCCCACAAGACGGCCGTGCGAATGAGTCCAAGAAACATTTTACAAGGGGCTCGATGGACAAACACGATCCATTGTAGACACCTCTGGAGGATCCATCCTAATGAAGTCTTATGAAGAGGCTCATAATCTACTAGAGTGCATGGCCGATGATCATCAAGGCAGGTAAGCGGACGAGCTACATCATCCCGAGCCGTTGTAGGAATACATGAACTGGATGCTAGACTGCTCTCATGGCTCAAGTGTCATCTCTGACTAATATGGTGAAGGGACTGACCCTTCCATCAAGCAACACCTCGCTGCAACCATCTCAGGTAGCTTGTGTGTACTGTGGCATAGAGCACTCTCACTCTCAGTGCTCTACCAATCCTGAATCTGTAAACTTTGTCAACAACTTCAACAGGGGCAGTAACACCAATAATCCGTACTCAAATACATACAACCCCGGATGGAGACAGCATCCTAATTTCTCCTGGAGTTCTCAAGGTCCACAGGCAGCGGGACAATTATCAGGCCCAAAATACTCAAACCGAGCATCAAACCCACCAGGGTTTACCCAGCAAGCAAGGAAGCAGGGCGGCGAATCAGGCCCGCAGTACTCTATGTGGACCCTTCTGAAGGAATATATGGCAAAAAATGATGCGGTCATTCGAATCGCAAGTAACCCCGAGAAACCTCGAAAATCAAGTGGGACAACTAGCTACCGCCCTTAATAACGAGACCCTCGGATCCCCGCCCGGTGACACCGAAGTCCCTGTGATCCAAGGCGAGAAAAAGTCAAGGCCGATAGAGCTCCGGGCGGTAAAAGCCTAGAACCCGTAAAGGCAACCAAGCGGCCTATGGTTGCCACTAATCCGCACTATGAGAAGTTTAAAGAAGTAAGGCAAGAGAGTTCAACAACTCCCGAAGACGAGCGGGAGTCAACCAAGACCGGCCACAACCAAAGACAAATGACATTGCCTATGGGTGCGGCATTGGATGATCACATGCAATACCCAATAGCGAATACTACCACATCATCATCAAGGCATAATCGTAACCTTGACCTTCAAAAATGCTAAAGCAACCCCACCTTTCCCACAAAGGTTACGAAGCAAGGCCAAGAGAAACAATTCAAGAAATTCCTCGACATGTTACGGCAATTGCACATTAATATTCCTCCGTGGAAGCCCTAGAGCAAATGCCCATCTACGTAAAATTTATGAAGGAAATTCTGTCTAAAAAGAGACGACCGGGAAGAGTTTGAGACCGTAGCATCAACCCCGGGATTGCAAAGGTGCCATGCTAACAAATCGGCTACCTCCAAAATTAAAAGATCCTGGTAGCTTCACAATCCCCTGTGCCATTGGACCTCAATATTCAGGGAAAGCTCTATGTGATTTGGGAGCTAGCATAAACCTCATGCCTATGTCGATCTTTAAACAATTGGCAGTTGGGGAGGCCAGGCCCATAACAGCTACGTTGAAATTAGCCGATCGCTCCATAGTCCTACCAGAGGGAAAGATCGAAGATGTTCTGGTAAAGGTGGATAAGTTCATTTTCCTTGTAGATTTCATTATCCTGGACTTTGAAGCGTATCGCGATGCCCCAATTCTTATGGGAAGACCTTTTATGGCAACCGGACGTACGCCGATTGATGTGGAAAGAGAAACTTACCATGTGTGTAAATGATAATCGTGTCACATTCTCAATCCTTAAGTCTGCGAGATTTGAAGACCCAAAAAAATTACCTACCCTCGAGAAGATGACAAAGAAGGGAACTAAAAAGGCAGGAAGCTTTCCTGCACTACAACAGCATTAACTTACTACAGCAATGTTTGGCTGAAGACTTTAAAGCAAGCGCTACTAGGAGGCAGCCTAGAATCATGCTTTAAATTACTGTTTCAAAGATTATAGGATATACCACCTGGAGGCCGTGACAACCTATCTGAACTACGCACACACAAGGATGGAATTATTGGTGGGCCGCACCATAATGGGCTCAATAGATTGGAAAGTGTATTCAAAAACAAGTTAGCAACGGCCATTAACCACATCTAGCATCTCGCAACATGTCTCACCCTTGAGATTCCGGACGGATAAAGCACGCAACTCCCGCCCGGATTGTTCGTCCACTATCAAATCTTCTTGATTGTTACATAGATCAAACCGCGCCTTTCAACAAAGACGCTCGCACTCATTCACTAGGTGCAAAAGTACAATACTTCCTCTCTCATCCCAACTCCGCAGTATCACAATGGCACGAACCAAGGGTTCCGCATGCAAGCACCCGCCGGCCACGTACGCTATGCCATTTGCCACGAGAGAAGCCGAATCACGTTTCAACTCCCCGAAAGCGGATAAAACCCTAGCACCGGAATGAGGATTCGACGGAGATGCATTCGAGCAAGGCGCCTATCCCGAATGTGTTACGGATCATACGCCAGCCGATGGGAAAAATTCCGCTTTCACCCTCCCGAGGTGGTAACCCCTCTAGTTTTTGAATTTGGTGCAAATTACACGGGAGGTTCCCTTATTTCATAACCGTACGAGGAAAGAATGTGCAATGCAAAGTGCCAACGCGATCCGCAAGGTATTCGACCTAGACCCTACGGGCACGACGAATACAATGAGCTTCTACAACAAGAGGAAAACCCCGAAATCCTCGCTAACGTGGTCACCCGACTGCGCGTGGCAAGCACGAATGGAAAATTTCCAAGGAAGAGTCCTACAATTTGAAATGCAGCCATCTCGAAACCCGAAGCACGTATCCGTTCAACTTCCTCCGCTACCGACTCATGCCTACTTTGCACACCCAAACTATCTCGCGAGAACACGCAGTTCTGCTCTATTGTCTCTTGGAGGGCAAACAAATTGATGTTGACGCACTCATCTACTGAGAGCTCTTTGAGTCCATGAAGCACACTACGGGAAACCTCTGGTTCCCCGCACTGATTACTGAGCTCTGCCGGAATGCAGGGGTAATTTTTGATGCCAGCGAAGAAAGATCGGTACTCCTACAACCTATTACCGTGGCAGCTGTACAACGCATCTTGCAAAAAGGCCAGCCACGGGTCACTCGCACCAACTTCGCCGGTTCCTCGGTTGAACCCCCAACAGACACAACCCTGATTCCTACAGCAGCTTTTCATGCCTTGGCTGCCCAAGGTAAAACCTTGCAACAATCAGTAAGCACACTGCTTCTGCAGCAGCAGATGTGGTGGAAATATGTGGCCGAGAGGATAGCAAATTTTGCCGCAAATCTTATGGAAAATGCCCCGAAATACACTCCGTTGCCGATTTCACCGAGGCAACTTTTGACATGCACAACTCGCTCGCCGCCCACCAAAATAGGAACCGCAAGCTCGCGAAGCGTCCACCGAAGCAAAATCCCTCAAGAAGGTGAGCCCACCAAAGACACACTCGTGACACCGATGATGAAGAGGTGTCGAACTCTCATGAACCTTCACGGACCTTCACGGGGAAAGGTTAAGCTAAGTAATGGTTTCGTTGTTCACTCCCGGTACTAGACTATTTCTTTATTTTCTTCCTATTTTTTGCATTTGTTTTCAAAAATAATAATTGGGTAATTACTATCAGCTAGGAATTGTCTCACCTCTCTCCCGTTTCACTTAGTCCTTGCAATGGGGGCATTGCATTGTTCAAGTGTGGGAGAGGGATTAGTTAGGTAACCTGCTATCTGCTATTTCCGTGTGTGTGTGATCTATTACTGTGCATTTATTTTTTGGGCACAAGCTGGAAATTTTTTCATATTGCATGAAGAAGTATGAACAGAATACTGTAGAAATAGAAGGAATGTCTGTATAACACAATGTAGCATGATTGCCTAAGAAAACTGAACTCGTAGGCTTGGGAAATTGACAATGCTAGCTAATCTGATGCGGGGTAAAGTGGCAGTGAGGAAGTTTAAAGGGAAGAACCCCCGATGGAAGGATTCAATTGAGCCTAATTGTTTTATCTTTTTAGTGTGCAAGTCTGCTAGTCCATGTTTGATCCTTGATTTGTTTTAGTTCTTTGATAAACTATCTGGCATCTGAGTTTAAAGTTCGTAGGATAAAGGTATTCATGTCATACCCATCAATCCCATACACAAACCATTTGTCATGATCCCCATATTGCTACCCCATTAAGCCACACGAGTATGCTATAGCGTAACGAGATAGACATAAAAGAAACTAGAAGAAAACCGTGAAAATGCTATGGCAGGTGCTCCATTGAAAGGTCAAGGAAAAGAGCTTATAAAAAAAGTACAAAAAGGAGCACTCGGCTAAAACCAAGATATCTTGCTACCTAATCTGCTATAGCATTTACCAACAATTCCTATCTCAAACTCCTAACCATCTTCACCATTGTAACCCAAAAATTCCTTTTGATGAACGAATACTCGAATGCTAGGAAGAAATCTTAGAACTTTAACAAGGCTATGGAACTTCCAGGGCTCGTATGACAAGAAAGAAATTAAAATCCCCCAGTGAGAGAGCGCAAACACCGAACTTGAGAGCCTCTTGAGGCCTCTTCATCTAAGCAATACTGAAGGGTGGAATATCACCTAGAGGGGGGGTGAATAGGTGATCTCGAAATTCTTTCGCTAATTGCTCAAGAACACTTAAAACAGAGATAGAGAGAAGAGCAATGAACACAAGAGATTATACTGGTTCGGTCCAACTCTTGACCTACGTCCATCCCCGTAAACACTCGGGATTTCACTATCTTCAAACTTGATTACGTACTAGAACTCACGAGTAATCCTCTCACTAGGACTTACTCCTCTTTACAAGTTGTAACCAACTAACCGTGGACACAATTACACACTCGTAAACAAAGGATGATCCTTTCACTCTCGACTCACTCCCCCTTTCAAGTTGTAATTGTACACCCACACTTAAGGTTCCACAACCTTAAGATTTTACAACACACTAATCAAATAAGTGTTTGGACTCTCTCACGAGTAGATAAATGATAAACACGAAGCTTAGTAATATCCGAAGATATATATATATATGCAGAATAGAATTTGATCGTTTTGAAAGCTTTGTCTCGTGTATGCGTTTGTTCGCCATTGAAGAATTCAAACCTTCGAGTATTTATACTTGGTTGAAGATTGAGGACCGTTGAAGGATTTGAATCAGTCCGCTGAGTATTTGAATATGTCCGTTGGGTATTTGAATTTTCCCGTTGAAGATGTTTAAGCGTCCGCGCCTTCCTCGCTATCCACGTTTGAATGTTTGCTTAGTGGAGTCTCTTTACAGTTTGTCATTCATGTGGTCCCGGGTGAGAGGATGACTTAAATAATATTCGAGATGCTTTTTGACGTTATGGGCATCGTTCATCTTGTCGGCTCCGTGTCTCCTTCGGTTTCGGTGTTTCATAGCTCATCAAGATTCAAACAACGGTTGATCATCTGAAACTTGCTAACAAGCATGATTAATAGCATTGAGAAGTATAGCAAGTAGAAATCAATTGATAACAATCATTTCTGAATTCTTGGACGTTTGTTGCTATGAGCTTTGCCCGAGAAATTGTTGATCGATCGATAAATGGTGTCTTTGGGTTCTTCATATAATCATCTGAAAATCACTCAAAATGATGATTAGTAATATTGAATGATGTAGAAGAAGATATATTGAAGTTGCAGATGATTTGTGTTTGCTGATGAAATTAACACAGAGATTGCAGACGGAGATTTCGATCTTGCTCGAGTAGGAATCTGTTCTTGCTCGGGCAAGCTTCTCTTGAATAAGATGAATATGTTCTTGGACGCTGATGCTCGGGCAAAGTATTTTGCCTGCTCGGGCATCGTGCTCGAGCATGGATAAAATCATGCTCGGGCAGGCTTGTTTACAGAGGCGTGGATGTGCTCTCCTTCGATGATGCTCGAGCATGGTTAAATACTTGCTCGGGCAAGGCATAGACAGAGGCGGAGTAGAGAGAGAGCACAACACGTTGCTTGAGGCAACCCAGAAAGCATGCTTGCGGAGATTCAGAGTTTTGGTGATGTTGCTCGAGCATGACAATTTTCTTGCTTGGGCAAGACTTTTCATTAGGCAAAGGAAATGACTTCGCGCGTTGCTCGAGCAAGTCATAATACTTGCTCGGGCAAGGTATACACAGAGGCGAGAATTTGAGAATGATAGATGCTGCTCGGGCAACGTTTTGCCTTTGCTCGAGCATGATGCTCGAGCAAGCCTTCTTTGCTGCTCGGGCAAGACTTCCTGATTTGCTGAGTTTTGCTTCTGCCTCGATGTTGCTTGGGCAAGAAATACTTCTTGCTCAGGCAAGGTTCTCTGAATGACCTTCTTTTGCTTCTGCCTCAAGGTTGCTTGGGCAAGCTAGAATGCTTTGCTCAGGCATGATTCAATACTTGATTCTCGTTTGCTTCTGCCTTGATGTTGCTCGGGCAAGAATTAATTCTTGCTCGGGCATGATTGTTGAATCATGTTGCATTCGATTCTGGCATAAATCCAAGATTAGAAAATCATTCCATTTCAGAAGGCTCTTCAAATATTCTTTCCATTTCAATAAGAATCAGCTCCAAGCTAGTTGTAGTTCGTCCATTAACATCGATGAATGGAGCTTCTTCTTAACCAGCGTTTTTGCAGAATCCAGAACAGACTACCAACTTCAAAACATCATATCTCCTTCAATTAATCTTTGTTTTCTGATTTCTTGATGTGTATGAAAATGTATTTGAGTCTAGTTTCCAATGGCACCAATTTCAGCTCATTTGGATTTTCCGTTTGTGAGATACACTCAACTTACCGAAGGTTGGTCTGGACTGTGACGTTAATTGTTGTTCCAACTTTCGAAAATCAAAGCTCTCTCATCTGAACTCCTTTGGACTTGATATTTTGTAAAAAGTACGTGTTGGATGTCTTCTTTCATATGCCACTGGTTTCATGTCAATCCGATTCCTGGTTTGGAAGATATCATCGACTTCTCAAGATCGCGAAAATGAGCCGAACAGAGTATGCGATGCCACGACCTTGCTCGAGCAAGGCCTTCTTTCTTGCTCGGGCAAGAACGGATTTTGAGCGATTTTGGGAGAAATTCCACCTTGCTCGGGCAAGAACTTTGTTGTTGCTCGAGCATGACTTCGAAACTCAATTTGCTCGAGCAAGACACTGTTCAAGAGAGTAAGAAAGCTGAAATTACTTAAATGCCCTCCAATAAACCAATATTCATCCAGAAGCTTGAACTTGCTTGTTTTAACTCCGAATTGAGCCGTTCCAACTTCTATTTAATCGTGGAGACTTGTAGAATCAATCTATGAACTTGTATAATGATTTTCTCATTCCATTAAATAAGTTCTTCCTTTCTTTCTTCTCTTTTCTTGATCATTCTCCATCATTAAACTTCACTTCTACATTAAATATAAGAATTAGTCAAAGTAGAAGATAAATGTAGTATGCAAGCTTTTTGCTCTTACCAATGACATGTATAAGACATCATCAAAACTAATCATAACCAACAAATACCACGCTTTCTGAGCCGTTAGCATTGGGCAGTGGGATTGCCAAAGGAAGACGTTTTTTTTTTTTTTTTTTGCTCAGAACAAAGGAAGACGTTAACAAAAGGCAAGTGTGCAAGCAAGGGTTATATAGACAAGAGCACTATAACTATGAGTTTTGTTCGCTTTATCTTATTTTGCCCAGGAGTGCAAAGAGCTAAGTGTGGGGGTATTTGATGAGCACAAATTATGCCATGTTTTCCCTGTACTTCATGACCGAATTGAAGGGTGAATAAAAGCTTCAACTGCAAACAATCCAAGCAAAAAGGCATATATTCATGATATAGTGAACGGAAGGATGGAAACCATTTACATCCTGAACATATGCTAAGAAGAGCAAATTACATTGTTTTAAAGAATGTATAGCAAAGCTGATACGATGCTATAGCATTCCGACCGCAACTCGAAAGGCAATAAAAAGCATCACGAAAGCTATAGCAAAGTAAAGGACGCAATGCTATGCGGCATATTTTCTGACCCTTTTATCTAGCTGATTCAGGAATAGAAATAAAAGATCGAGATCAACAAGTAGGTTCTTTGACATAATGAAATAGAAGATGCGGAGGATCAAAACGGAAAGATTTGAAGAATCCCGCAGGATCCGCAGAATCAATCTTCAAACAGAAGATGCGATAGATCTCGACAGATTTTGAAAGCCTAGCTAGCTTAACTTGCGTCACACGAAAGTCCGAATATAAAAGGAAACAGCAGGACAACCCCGGAAGGGAGTCGTAGAGCCAACACAAGATTACACATTCAGCCGACTCAACGGAAGAGTGAGAAACTTCACTAGCACGAGAATTCCAGGATAACCCAAAGATCCTTCCTCACGCAAGGTAAGACGGAGGGAAGAAGAGGTGGAGTGGTGACGTGACGAGGGCTTCGTCCACGCCGTCGGAACGCCGTCAAGCTTTCTATTTTCATTTGTTTAATTTTAGTAGTTAGATCATGGGTCATTCTTTACCATCCGTTTTTTGTTTCCTTTGTCGGTCATGAACTAACTTTATGATGGCCGAACGAGGATGAATTCTTAAGCATGTATGAACCCAGCTTGCAAGTTCTTAATTTAATAGATTAGGTTTTCTTATCGGTAAATTAACTACTAGTCGATTAGAGGAATCTAAGGGCTAGACTGTGGTCTCGACTTCATCGGCAAGGAGTCAAGGTTAGACCTCGAGAAACAAGTGTTTGCTAGGCGCCCGATTGCAAGGCTTGACCCATTTATTGTAGGCTTCGGGAATAGGTCTACCTCTCAAAACCAAGACACCCCCGAGTATAATGCAGATAAAAACTAGAAAGTTGCCATAGGAATATAGAAGGAGTATAGTTAATATCATGTGTATCGGATGCGGAAGCTTCGATAGATCATAGCAGTGGGTTAATCGGATAGCTTTGTAGTTAGTAGCTATGCTGTAGCAATTGCGGAAGCTGTGCAGTATAGATGCTATAGCAATGGGTAGAGCAACTGGGAGAATTATGCACTTAAGGAGGATTCGAGTTCAGCCTCACTTCTTACTGATATCTTCTTAAATTTACTTTGTTTACTTATGTTATTAGCGTAATCATCAAAAACCACTCAAACCAATTACATTTACTTTCTGATTGCAACTATCATAGCAATTGAGCGTGTGTCTTCGGTATCTCACTGTGGACGATACTCTACTTTCACTTTATTACTTGTTCGATCGTTCACTTGTCATCAAGGAAATCGACCAACAAATACCAATGGTTTGCTACTTTTCAAATAATTGATAATGTTGAAATGCCAATGGTTTGCTCATTTGCCACGGTTGGATTTTGTATGGATTACTCTCTTATGCATCGTTTGACCCTTATTGTGTTTTTACAATCGGTTGCTGGAATTGAGGTAACAAACTAGAACCTTTATGAAATTGTGTGTTTGCATTGTGATAAAATAATAGTATATATGTTTTCCCCATAATTGGTAATATGTCCCCATTTCATTGTGTACTTTCCCATTCTTTATTTTCCCCTCCATATGCATGTCCTCATCGTCTGGTGTACTATCCTCATTCTCTAATTGCTTGCTGGGATAAGTTCTTATTTCATTGCATGTGTTTGTTTGCCACTTTCTTGATTAAGTGGAAATTGTTTGGTAAAAGTGGTCACTTATATTTGTGGCATGTTGTTTTGTGAATCGGGGTATGTCCCCACAACATATATTTGGGATGCAAACAACATCCTAACCAATGTTTAGGATGAAAACATTGATCATAGTGAAACAAACTCCTTGTGTAGGGTTGTGTTAGGGAAGTATGAAAGGCGATTGTGATAGGAGTTGGATGTACAATCGTCTAACTAAGAGAAAACAAATAATTCGAGTATTCTTGGAGGGTTTGGAAGAGTGATAATTGAATATTTTATACAATTATTTTTATCTCTTGATTAATAATTTAGGACTCTTTAGTTAATAAATAATGGTTTTTATACTTATTTGGGCTTTGTACCTTTGATTATATTTTAGCCATTTTTAATAATAAAATTCCAGTTTTACATTGCTTCACTAATCCTAACTAATCCTACCATAACTCTTGAACCGACATCGGATTGACCTCATTTTTGTTTCATATTTCAGATGATTCAGAGAGCTACAATTGTTATGAAGACATGAAGGGCAAATTCGGACAAGAAGGCGGTCGATTTTGGAGTCAAAGTCAGATGTTTAATTGAGCTCGAATTTGTAATTAAAACCCATTTTTATTATTTTCCGTTTTGGGCTTGAATTGTGGATTGGAGCCCCATTTCGTTTTTCCATTTTAGGTTAAGTGAGGCAGCAGCCACAAACACTTTACATACACGTTTTTATTCAGTTTTAGGATTAAACACAGAAGTTTCAAATTCTCTCAAATGTTCTTCGTGTTCTTCGTCCAGAGAACTCGTGTTTAATCGGTACTTTACTCGTTTCTGTTTTCATCTTATCGGATTCGATTTCTGGAATAGTTCAAAGATTAGATTTAATATTCGGTTTGGTTCATCCCAAGGACTGAGTTCGAACTAGGTTAGAGTGTTTCTGTGCGATCGCATAGTGAGACGCCACTGTTCGGACAGATTCTAGGCGATCGTCTAGTCGAGGGATTTCTGGATGAATGCAGATATTTCAGTTCGTCCAGAACCAACGCTAGTTCGTTTATATTTCGTTCAATGAAGGAAGTTTCTGGAATCTAAACGTTGGGTTGATCATTTTAATCTGTTTCAATCTCGTTTTATTTGGTTCTGCTTTTTAATCTTTTATGCATATTTCGGATTAGTTCAGTTTATTTTCGTTTTAATATGTTTTGAATCAAAAAACCCCAATTTGTTATTGTTCGTTTATTTATTCCGATTTAAACCCACTGCAAATTCCTTGAGAGAAACGACCCATGTTACATTATACTGCAAATCTTTTTCTAATCTGGTTATTTTGGGAGATGACGGCAAATCTCTGTCAAATAGTTTATCCAATTTGCTTTGGCGCAGTCAACTAGTTCAAGTAACGCGATCGGTTGTCCATGTGTGAAATGTAGATGTTTCAAATTTCAAAATCTGAGCACGGTCAGAATCAATTTGTGTAACAAGGGCTTCATGAAGGATTATGAATGTTGGGAATGCCATGGGAAAGTACAACCGACACTTAGTGGTTATTACAGGGACAATAGTCATCGAGGCAACCTTAATCAACATGAACAGCTTGGTTGTGGATGCCACAGACCGTCGATTGGCCAATATTTTGTCCTATTACTCATGCTAAACCATCATACATGGGAGAGGATCTCGTACACATATTGAACCATCATAAATGGGAGAGGATCCTAATGTAGAAGCCAAAAGATTCTATAAAATGCTTCAAGATGCGCAACGTCGATTATGGAAAGGTTGCAAATGTAACACCCCTACCGGCCTCGCCCTTCCGGGTGGCGGGTAGTGTGATTCTAACACCCTTCTAGATCTTCTTTATTCGGCATATGCGGAAGCATTCTTAAACACATACTCATACAAACTTAAACTTTGATTACATAACGGTGGTGTTCATCGCCAATACCCATTTAATTCTTTGACACCCGGCCCTACGCTATTCGTACAAAAGCGTCAACGTTCTTGAGGGCCTTCTTTCTGCTTATTCATTCTATGGTAACTTCAAGCACTCCCTTCAGTGTGCTGCCTTCAAGCAACACTCTAGTCTAGAGTCTGGTGCAAAACTACTAGCATGTGCTCACCTGTCTATTTCATGTGATCTGGAGTTCAAATGAATGAACCCCAGGGTAACAGTTAATCTCATATGCAGGTATGTAATGTAAATAACAGTATAACACATGTATATGCATAGAATAATCCACAATAAACAAGTCGCACCGTAACCGCAATTAACGGCCAAGGACCGCAGCCCTTTAGGACACGCAGCCCTATGAGACCGCAGCCTCAATTCCATAGCTAGGAAAATAAACATGTAAATCATCTAGCAAACATGATCAGTCATACAAGAAATACATACATACAAGCTAATAAAATAACAGTTACCCACACTTTAGCCTTTATCTTCCGCTTGTACCCTTGCTTCCAACTACGGAGTTGCTTGAAGCACATTCCATTCTTCTTCTTTCTTGACTTCTCATGGCCTAAACACATGTTCATACTATTAGAGCCATGGAAAAATAAATACCTAATTCTTATCTTTGTCTCATAGGCATTCTTACACCCTTGAGTTTATTCTTATTACTTAGGCCATTTCTTTCTTAATTTCGCATGGTAGCTAAAAGCTCTCAGCATTTTGGCCAAACTTCGAAAAATCATTATTAATTCTACAGAACTCCGATCGGGGTGGTTCAAATTTCTATTTGTCACTAATAAAGTCTAGTTTCATGTAAAAATAATCACTAGACTTATATCTTGCTGTATCATTCCCAGTTGTTCATTCTTTCTTCGCTGTCCAGAAAATTATTCCAAATTAATAGGTCAACTTGCGAAATTCGTTTCTCTCTGGATACAACTCCGATTTAGGTGTTCTTTAGCTTTTTGGAAACCTTGAGATGTCTAATATGTACTGTAAAAAGTTCAAGGAAAAACTAAACTTTTTACTGGGTCCGAAAGGCAACGTCATTTTGTTGCTCCAGAATCATACCAGAAAGTTTCAGATGTTTAGCACAACTTCCAAAACTCATAACTTGAGTTATAGACCTCATTTTTGGGTGATCCAAAACTTATTATAAACATCACGATGTGTACTAATTGTCCACAAAATTTCACGGTCAAAAGAGTTCTTTTACTCTAGTTTTGCTTTACCCAAAGCTTACTATTTCTGCTGCAAACTCAATTTCCAGATTCACGTCAGTTTATGATTTCATGCATATGACTCATTCTAACACATGCATATACCTCATTTAAGCTTCCTCTTTCATTCTTTAATGGTTAGGGTAGCTACCTAGACATTTCATACGTAAGGAACATACCAAAACCATCTCTGATTCAGCACCCAACAACAGAGTAACATGCAGATCCGAATGTGCAGATATGCAGAAGCTAGAAGGAAAGAAACTCAAGGCTCACCTTGGTTAGCTTCTGGATTGCCTGCAACAGTCCGACACCTCTCGCTTCTGTTCTCTATCTCAGTTTCGTCTTTCATGCTTTCGAACTATCTTTCTTTCTTTTCCTTCACTTTAGTTGGATCCTAGCTTGCATGTGTACTTTGGTGCTTCTTTCATCGCCAGTTCTGATTTTCTGCGTAGAGGTGAATGAGAATGAAGAACTCAAGAACTCACACTCCTAATAGCTGTCATCTCTTCGGAACCTTTCTGCGCTCTCTCATCAATCACTTTTGTGTTCTCAGACTCTCTCATTCTCGTGCTCCTTACTGAACTGTGAAGGCCGAAGGAAATGGATAATGGATTTGAGAATGAGGAATGAATGAGATTCAGAAGTTTGTGCGCATGGTTGCTGATGAATAGAGCATGGGTGCTGCTGAAAATGCAGAAGACAGTGGAGTATGGCTGTGTATTTCTTCTGCATTGCGTCTTGGCCCCAATGAATTAAATAAAGTGAGGAAGTGTGTGGCGTCCTTGTCGTCTCTTCTTTCTCTGGCCGACAGGAAAGAGGCATGGGAAATGATAAAAGTAGTGAATAAGAATATAAAGTGTTGGAGTGTATGAGAGCACGTGGCTTGAGAGAAAAAGAAAGTGAGCTTCAATTCTGCATCTTGATGGAGCAAAGAGTAATGGGCTGAATTAGTTCTCTTTCTTTCTGGCCGAAAAGGGAAAAGCTTATTGAAGGAGTATGGGTTCTGCACAAGGTGCTGTGCAAAACGCATATGGGCTGAAAGCATTTAATATTGAGAGGGAGTATGGCTTTCACGTGCAGCTTATATCTACGTGGCTTGCTGAATGCTTAAACTCCAAATTGGTGCTGTGTCTTTGCAAGTCCAATTTCAGTGAATATTAAATTATTGTGCACAAGGGGGCCCGTAACTTTATGAAGAATGAGGTAGTATATGGTGCTAATTGGTTCTTCATATATTGATATATATGAACACACGTGCTGCCTCTTTGCCCATTTAATTTACAAGCTCAGGTAGTAAGATTACCATTTTACCCTTTCTTAAATTTTTTGCCACTTGATTGTCAAATAAATTCTGGGAATAAATCCTTAATCCTATATAGGGATTTTCCTTTCCCAATTACCTTCTCTTGGCCATAAATTATTGATTCTAAAATTTTTAGGCCAACACTTATCCCCTACAAACATTCCTTGAATTTATTCTTTCCCCGAAAATTCAAGGAAAATAGGCCTCACATTCCAATAATTATTTTCATAATCCTATTAGGCCAAATTTTCACCATTAATTTCCATTCAATATTTCAAATTCCCGAATTCCAAAATTTGGGATGTTACAGCAAATACATTGAAAACAGTGAATATTCAACGCTATTGGCTATCTTAGAAACACTAAATTTAAAGAGTGATCACCATATGAGTAAGAAGTATTACAACGAAATGATGCAGATCATGGGTAATGTTGTTCCCAATGACAATAATTTGCCGAAGGATTTTTGACTAGCAAAGAAAAAGATGAAAGAGCTTGGGCTTAGATGTGAACAAATTTATTGCTGCCCCAAAGGATGTATGCACTATTACCCTCTGATTGTTTATATATACCCTTTGATTGTCCATTATAGGTCATTACACATACTTAAGTATAAGTAAGAAATCAAAGGTACGTTGAAGGATCTATCGCTGAAGCATATCTAGTCGAAGAGGCCACTAAATTTACATCATACTATTATCACCTTGACATTATATCAAGATGGAGAGGGGTACCTCACAATGATAATGGCGTTGATATGAGTGTTCAAATATCAATATTTAATTTTCCAAGTCGAGTCGTGGGAAGGCAATGTAGGTCAACTCTGGAAGGAAGAGATAAGCAAGTAGCGATGGAAGAGACCACTCTGTACTTAGAATAAGATTTCCTCTATTTTTATAGATGGTCTTACCATTATGATAAATATTAAAGTATATATTAATTTTGTTGTTGTTACAGTTACTTTTCCTTATGGCTCTGATCGAGAAATCCTCTGAGGTAAGATTCTGAAGTTGATCTATTCATGAACGCTGAGTTTCCTCAATGGTTCTAAGACTACTTCATGCAAAACCAATTAGCTCCACATGATGTTGCGTGGAGTTTATCTTATGGAGCTACAAAAATTGTTACCCGGTTTAGAAAATATGTAATCAATGAGTATTGATTTGCAACTTTAAAAGTGATCGAAAATATGTTAAGTTGCAATTACAATGTATGTTGTCGAGGTGGCCAAGTTGACAAGGTCGAGGGCAACTACTATGAGAAGTTAATTGATATAATTCAGCTGGATTACCAGTAGAACAAGTTGGTGACTCTGTTTGAATGTGAGTGGTTTGATAACACTCCACTTGGGACAAAAATGGACAAATATGGAAATGTTGAGGTCCATTGGGCAACGAGATATACTATTAGTTATGACCCATTTATACTTGCTTAATAGGCTAAACAAGTTTATTATACATCATACCTTACATCCCGCTAAGGGTGAAAGGAAGTTATCAAAACCAAAGCCTGAAATATTATACCCAAGGCTAAAGAGTCAGAAACAAATGATGATATGATTGAGCCATTCCAAGCTGATGTGGAAGATGTACTACCCGTAAAGATTATAGAGGATGATGCACCAAGCAATCTCTTTGATTCCACTGCGGAGTTAGAGTTTATTCTTATCCAGATGGACAATGAGGAATCAGATGATGAAGCACCAGATATTTATCATGGTAGTGAATTTGAATTCAACGACTCTGAGACTCCAGAGGAGGTGTGCAAGCAGAGGTCGAAGAATAGGAATCATCCGGTTGATTTGTATTAGTTCTTTGTTTGTGGTGATTTGTCATAGTATATACAGTTTATTTCACTCTTGACATATTAAGTATATTTCTTATAGTTATATATTTTTTGATATAATGTTTATAAGTGTTCACGATGGAGACTTCAATTGGGCATTCAGGTAGTGGTGGTAAAGCTCAGGGCTGTCCTATCAGAGAGGGTAGGACGACATCATTTTCCCCCTCTGTAGGTAGAGGGCTTACCTCTTCCCCAGATCTGCCTCTACCAAATTTATCATCCTCACAGTTTGACTCCGTTATAGGCGGTACTGGTATGCCTACCACTCCTACTTATCCACAACAAAGGGCAAAGCAGTTTTACTTTACGATTTCGATTGATTTGCATATATATTGTTTTCTTTAAGCATTTGTGTACTAACTTTTTCAATACATCACATTTCTTTCTTCAGCACACTACGTCACCTATGAGCCAGGTCGGGGAAGATAGTTCCTCTTATACACCAGTGTAGGGATCGGTTGATCCTGTGATAGGGCTAACGTGGATCTGTCGTGTAAAGTTACTAGTAATGTTTAGATGTTCTTACATTTAGTTTGTATGCCAATATTTTTAATGTAACATCGTAATTTTATTTTTAGGAGTTAATTGTAATTAAGAAATAATTATATATCATTATGGTAATTAAATTGTAATTGTAACTCGAAAAAGAAATATCTGAAAAAAATTATATATATATATTATAATAATAATAAAATAAAGTTGGATCTTTTGAGAGAATTTTCCCCATTTCAAAAAAAGGAAAAAAAGAAAAGAAAAGAAATGTATGGCGGTGCGAAAGAAGGAAAAGGAAAAAAAGTTGATGTGGGCGTACCACGTAAGTGACTAATGGGAGGTGAAATAATTACCCCAATTCTCTCTCCTCTATCTATATATATGTGCCTGGCGGTGGGTGCAATTGAGAAGGAAAACGCAGAGAGTGATTAAGAGTGAGAGAGAACGAAGAAGAAAAGAAGAGTTGGGAATTTTCTGGGTTTTCTGAAGTATATTATTTATTTTATAGGATCATTTTGATAGTAAAATTAACTTCTTTTCAATAAACTTGCTTCATGAAAGTTGTTCTACATATTTTTCTCTTTCCAATGAATGTAATATTATATTGGTTAAAAAACTTGATAGGGCAAAACTTTATAATGCCTACTAAACTCCGCAAGTATACGGATCGTATCATGTAATAAAGTGATAAGAAAAGTATCGTTTCCATGAGGACTTGGTATCACGAACTTTAGTTAAGCATTAATTTTACAATTTCATTTAAGTTGAGCAAACCAAATTGAATTTAATTAAGAGAAAATAAAATAAAATCTAAAATCAAAATAGACAAACTACCACAAAAATCAAATGAGCAACCCAGAGTCACTAATCCCTTATTAGTTTCATAAACCTTGTTTTCACTAATTTAATTAGCCTTAATATCAATTTTGTTAATCTCGAGTATGAATAGCTAAAAGTGTCTGTCGGTCCACTTACAACCCTCTCTTGAGTATAATTTGTTATGTTTACATTAATTACTCAAGAGGCAATAAAACTCAAACACACTCTTCAACAATTATATGGGGCCATTACGTATATGTCTATCCTAGTCGCAAATTAAATTGTAATCTAATCTCATATTACTCAATCTCAGAGCCTAATTAAAATCTCATTCGTCAAGGTAAATCTTAATTCTCAAATTCATATTTATTGATGGACAAATCACTAAATAGATAAAGCTAAACAAAATTAATATTAATTATAACTAGTTAATAAAAACAAAGTCCAATCCACACCTATAAGTTCAAAGTTCCTCTAGGATGCAAAGAGAAATTAGCTAAACATGGCTTTAAACATCATCACAGCAAGACCAATAAAATCAGAGTTCAGAGGTATAATAAAATTAGATAAGAAACAAAGTTATGTGAAGTAAACTAAACCAAGCAAACAGACCGCAACAGTTCCCAAACCTTCGTTCACCGTTTCCCAAAGAGAAAGATGAACAGTAGCTCGCCCTATTTCTTCAGCTTTCTTCGAACTTGTTGCTCCTCCCCAGTTCTCGCTCCTAGCCGTATCTCTGTTCTGGAATGACTTAGGTCGCCGGCTTCGATGGTGGTGAGTGTGGAATACCGCCGGCGACTATAGAAAGGGTGAAGGTGTGAGAAGCTAGAAGATTGAACAAAGCTGTTTCTCTCCACACTGCCGGCGCTACACTCGTCTTTTTTTTCTCTTCAAATCATGGTCATTGTGCATGTGATTCAAAATCGTGAATGTCCGCCTCTGCCTTTTTTCCTTTTCAATTCTCTCATTTTCAAATTGCGGCCTCTCCCTTTTCTTTATCACCAATTTCCCTTCATTTTAGGTCTTCAGGCCTTTCAATTTTGTGGGCCTAAATACATTCAATCCCCAAAGTCCAATGGTGCCAAAGCAATGAATATGAAATAACCGTGTTCCCCGATTCTTCTCTCGCTAGTGAAAAAAAGGAATTATATAATAATAATAATAATAAAAAACCTATTTTTTTTTTGAAAGCTTCTAATTATTATTATATATTTCCTAAACTCAAAAACTTTTATTTTAAATTGAAATCCCTCAAATATTGTATCCAAGTTGATATCTCTTAAAATCTCAAGAAAATCTCTTCAATTTAGTATTGATGACTTCTCAAATATATCAAAATATATCTCAAATATATTAAAAATGGGAAGTCATCATTAGTGACAAATTTTGAGATTATGATTTTGGAAATTTTTTGAGTTTTGACAATAGATGACTATATATATAGATATATGTTTGAATGATTAATAACTAGTTTTAATCGGTTTAGGTTTATTGATTTGTCATTGAAGGAATTTAAATTGATTTTTCTATTTAAGAAATTTGATTTACATCCCACATTGTATTTCTACCGATTAAAAGTCGTATACATAATTTATTTTGGATTAATGGAGATATTATTGAAATTTTAATCGATTTAGTTTTGAGATTTGAAGAATTAAACTGTTATTTTCAATTTTTATTACAATAATATATTTTTATTATAATTTAAGTTATAGTTGTGATAATGTAGAGTTTACTTGTGATCGGTGATTGTTCGTGTTTTACTCTTCAAGATAAGGTTTAGCTTGGAGTTTAGGTAATTGAGGTTAATTTACTTTATATGCTTGTTTTGGACTCGTAAGATGTTTTCTAAACCTTAATTTCATATGAACTACCATGTGTTTTGAAAAAGTATGCGTATATCCGAATATGAAATTGTTTTTGTTAAGTAGTGTATTTTTCAATATATGAATATTGTTATTGAGATTGTGAATGTTGTGATAGTTATGATGTTTGTTGTGAGATGTTGAATATGGAATAATGAATTTTGTAAGATATCGTTGTTTTGATGTTTGTTATGGAATGTTTTATACAGAATAATATATTGCAAGATATTTTTAAAAGTTATAGTGATATATTGTTTATCTGCTATGGGATATGTTGGATTGTGTGGCAAAGATTTAGGGTGAAATTGTGCATTTAGACTCTCTCATTCCTGGCCCGGATTTTGAGCTGATTGCTTTGGCGGACACCTCCCTGTTATGGTATATCGATGGTAGTACAGCAGGGGACAATATTCTTGAAGTGACTAGCTAACCTTGGCTAGGTATACTAGCGCTGATAGGCTATACCACGTCCAGATGATAGAAGGATGAGTAGGATGGATGAGTGGGGATTGTTCTAATTATTGTTAACTATTTTGCATTTTTGAATTATTGTTGATATTAAATTATGTTAGCAAATCTGCTTCCCCAACTTGCAATCCTTTCCTGCATATTTGATAAATTAATTTTGGTTACTGGGACTTTATGTCTTACCCCGTCATTATCAATATTTTTCAAGCGAGACTTCTAATTTTACTAAAGGACAAGGGAAGCAGCCAGAGGCATAATAGTTGTGAACTTTGTAAGCCTCTTTTGGTATTGGTGTTGTATGAGTTTATATATTGTCATTCTAAGGCCCACATGTTTTGGAAATACTATTTTAATTGTTTTGGGATGATTATTTATTTGCTGTTGAACTAAAGGTTTTATTTTATACACTAATATATTTTGGTGGATCCACAATCAAAACTTTTGCGGAAAATGTTTTGATGTAGACCCTTTGTTGTGGATTTGATGTTGTTAGACTTGTAGGCTGTGTATTCTTCTATTCAATAATTGTGCCTAGAGTTATAAATTTCCTGTAGTGAGTTTGTGGGCAGAATTTGTGCCCTAGACTCCGATGTGCTTATTTTATAAAAGAAAAGGGCTTTTCTTAATCACTTGTTAATCCGGTTTAATGAAAACATTATGGTTAATTATTGTTTAGTGTGGAAGGGTCTTTTCATTTAACACATCATTGTTTTTAGGTTTAAGCCTTATAGAGTGGTTGTGGAATTCATAGATAAGCAACTATTCCATAATTACAATGACCCTTGGGGCAATTCCTCAAGTTGTTTGGTTCAATGACTTCTTGGTAAGTTATTTCCTTTATGGTTATAATTTTCTTCTCATCAAAATGCAAACTAATCAAGTACTTTCATAATTTGGAGCACTAATTGTTCATTATTGATTTTCAGGAAAAGTTTAGGCGGTTGCCTGCCTATCGACGATATTTGGGAAAAGCTTTTAACTACAAATCAAGCAGGTGGTTGTTTGATTGCTTATATAAATTGAGACAAAATAAAGGCATGGATACTTGGATTCATCTTGAGATTGCAGCATAGTTATTGCCAAAATGGGCCGCTGATGAGAAATGACAACAGAAATCTGTGCAAAATAAGTTAAATAGGTCTCCAATGGATGGACCTTCATATAGTGGCGGCTCCATTCCAATAAGTCAGCATCGAAGAAACGTTGTAAGTATACATTATTTTCTAGTTCGGTATTCAATCTTTTGTACTTTAAAGTAATTAATTAACGGTCTTAATTTGAATTTATAGGAAGCTTCTAGGGACGTACCTTCGACTTGGTTGATTGGGTTACCTTTGAGCGGACGCATTCCCAGGAGTCTATAGCTAGTCGGAAGCGTTGGATTAACGCCAAGTCTTAGTAATTAGCGGTGAGACATTTATTATATTTATTATTTCTTTTAGATAGCAACATGTTTATTTCATTTTACATGCCACATTTGTGATGTATTTTTGTTCTAGAAGGAAACCTCGAAGAAGCTGTCACAAGAGAAAGCCACGCAAATTGTGAATGATCTAGCATCCTCTCAATTCGATAACGAGAACCTCTTCTTTCAGGCTGCAGGAGGATTTAACAAGAAAGGGAGAGTGTTTGGGTTGGGTGCCTCTGCCAGCCAAGTAAAGGCTTCCAAGTGCTCATCCAGCCATATTGAAGGCTTTCTACAAGTAAATTTAAAACTTTTGATATTAATCGTCCATTTAAATGAAGTATAAAAAATAAACTGACTTCCTAATGTTGTTTTTGCAAATGAGCTTAAAGGGGAAACAATAGCTCATTGCTACCATACAAAGAAATGGAGGCTATGACACAGCCTAGTGAATTAGCAAGCAGAGAAGATAAATCACAAAGAGGGGATAATGAACCAGCAAGCGTGTAATACCCGGATATTTATTGAAATAAATAAACAATATTCCTTAAATACTTCATTTGAGTCAATATTACCTATTTTAAATAGGTGAATATGTGGTCTCAAATAATGAGCATAAATTATCATGTTACTTAGGGAAAATTCTATGGAAATTAGAAGAGAGAAAGAGCTAAAACTCCATAAATGTAATTATAGGTCATAAGATGGACTGAAAATATTATGATAAATCCTAGAGGGCAATAAAATAATTATTGAAAATTAGGGTAAATATTGTCCCTAATTATAGCAATTTAATAAAATATTCCCTTATGAAAAATAAGGGGAAAGTAAATATTATTTTAGAAACCCTAAATTAGGCCCCATGATTTTTAATATAATACATGAGATATAACATACCAATGTAAGTAAAATAGTTGTGAGATAATAATTTATCCTAATTAAGAAAATTATCAAAAATTAGTAAGTGGCTAATCAGGTAATTAATCAGATAATATAAGAGGATTAAGATATAAAGTAAGATAATTAAAAAATACATATAATTAGGAAAATTCAAAGGGGTCGAAATTCATAAAATAATTAGAAGAAAATAAAAAAAATAAATAAATAAAATATCATGATATTTTGAATAAAATAATAATATAAAATGAGATATTTTGTAAAGAGCCAACAGAGAAATGAGAACGGATAGAAATAAAATCCTAACTCAAAATATAGGAACTAAGTCTCGTAACATCTGGACATATTATAAAAGAGTACAATTTTATCTCGGAGTGAGCTATCTCTGACGCCATTTTTGAAAACAACGGCGTACTTAAGAGACAGGATAAATAGGGAAAAGGGCCGATAGTACAAATTGGAACCTATAGAAAACAAGACAGTTGTGACAAACCAGGGATTAGGTTTCTTAGGTCAGGACATATTATAAACCAGCGAATTATTATCCAGAAGCTGGTGCTATCGGAAGTTATTTCCGTAACCGACGGCGTCTGTCCGAAAATGTTCAGCAGACAACGGAATACCCTTAATGGGGTCAAAAATTTAGTTAACCCAGGTAGTTTTAAAGAGGAAGAGTAGACCCTCAAGACTACGTTCCCGGATTTTTGAGATTCTCCAAGATTGCACGATTCGGACACCGAACTATGAACTTTATCGGTGCAGGCTCATAAAAGCATATGGGTGACATCATCTTCTTCTAGAAGGAAGATGTCGACCAAGGCATGAAGGGCAAGGATGAGTGCCACGTGTTGAAGTGCGATCCGACGGCCGAAATCCAGTTTGATAAAGTGATGAATAGTGTCAGGAGTTTTGCTATAAATAGCCCTTCACCCTCTTCATTCACTTCACCCCAAACCGTGTTCTAAAGAGAGGTTAGAGAGAAGGAGGAGTCCAAAGAAATTCTAGCCGAGCCCTGGGTAATTTCTTCGGTCCCTAGTCTTTAGTTTCCGTAGTTCTTTCGGTAGATATAGTAGAAATGCTAGATTTATCTTTAAATATCCCAGATAGTTTAAATATCATGTTTAGGGGTAAATATGGTATTTATTTCGAAAATATATCGGGAAAAGAGATATGTCAAAATTCTGGAGAGATAGGGTCAAAGTAGCGAAGCTCTGGCGAAATTTCGCCGATTAGGCCAACTAGGGGAAAAATGGTAATTTGTACCTAAAATGCCTATTATGCTGCTAGATATTGATAAATTTTATCCTTATTGGATATCAGTGATAATCGCATCGCTGTCGTACCGCTGTTGGGCCGCTGTCAAAAATACGGTTTTTCATAAAACGTACCGAAAGTACCGTCAACGAAGGTACGTTCGCGACATACTGTAACACTGACTCTAATGCTTGTTGTTATGCTTATATATGATTGTTGTATTCTTGTACTGAGACTCTATCTCAATTATTTTTAAATGCAATCATGAATACACGGGTTATAATCTTGATAACACCGTTTAGAGTTTTCCTAGCGCCGAGGACACGATCGTACATCGTGGCACCGGTAGATCGTGCAGACTGGGGTAACAAACATATTGTAGGGGCTGTGTATTGTTTTTGCCTTACATATCTGATCATGTATTACCTACATCTGTTATGGGCTTTTGTAGTGCTTTTTGTGAAAATGTCATGAATACCTATCATACATATATTGTTCACATAAGCATGAGGTTAACCGTTACCTGAGGTCCGATGGGCATTGGACCTCAGTCTTGAATTGATTGACAGGAAAGGGCCATGAACCAGAGGAGGCACCAGGGGATGGAGCCATAGCTAGACGCCAGTAGATATAGCCGTGAGAAGGCACCGGTCAAGAAAATGCGGGAAGAAAGTCAACAGAACCTACCTTATGGCAAGAATCTAATAAAGTTACTTCATATCATTTGGTGCTTAAACTAGAAGGGTCGTCTATGTGGTTAAGTCAATCAGTCACCCTAGCACGGTGAGACTCCCACTAGACCTACACAGCCTGGCCAAATGGGATGATTTAACTGAGTTAGGTTCTATGCCCCAAGTCTACTCAAGGCTTGGTTAAAGAGGGTGTAGTTACATGTAAGAATTGTAATTATAAAGTTTTGTATTACTGTATCACATGAATAATTCATGCGGGAGATTTTGTAATATATATCGATACGTCAAGCATCATCATATGTCTGAGTATTTCATATCAGTTACTCAGTGTTATACTTGTTATTCAAATTTTTAATACATGCTCTCCGTTTCCACAAAACGCTAAGCTGTAGCACCTCAAACTCTGATGAATTTTTATAAAACCTCGTGTCACCGGACGACTTTTGCTACGAAAATTGGGGTGTTACAATTTTGGTATCAGAGCTAGCTTCACAGCTAGTCTCAAGAGCATTGTATGAACAATAAAGATAAGAGTATTGATATACTACTGATATTGTGATACAATAAAACAAATACCCTAAAGTAAAGGTTAGAGTTTTTCAAAAACACTAAGACTGCTGATATGGAAAATAGGAGTCTGACTGGAATTCCCGAAACTAAAGTGATAGTTCAATTTAGAAGACAAAACTACCTAGGTCTTCCTATAGACAGTAACCTATTGTTTAGGTTTGTCTGTAAAACACAGTGACTTCTCGGTTAAGAGTCTTCCGGTAAGGGTAATAACTTACTACTAAATTTCCTTATAGGAACAATAACCTACTAAGTTATCTTAAGGGAAAGATCCCTGCCTAGTAGAGGCTAGATACTATGCATACAAACGGAGAGTGGCTCCGAGAAAGAAGATCTTTGACTAAAGTTCTTAACAGTGGTAATCTGTTACATAGAAATGAAGGAAGGTCCCCGATATTTTTCTTGGAAGGCAGGTAAGCCGTACTAGTAGCCCGGTATGAGATTTATCAGTATATAGTGGTACGTATACCGACACTAGTACCCAGAACTAATAAAATAACCTGTGAGAATTGACAGCGCAAAATGGAAATTGTGTCGTTAGAGTGCATCAGACCTAACTGACGCTGTAAGGTTAAGCATACATAGAATAAAAGTAACCTCAGGAGAATAGTCCTGGTAAGGTAGAAGGATGAGTTTAGATCCTTGGAATAAAAGTCTGAATACCATAGGGTATGATACAGAGTAGTCCTTTAATATACCATGGGAATAGATAAAGTAAAGATGGCACCTAAATCTAAGTAAAACAGAGAAAATGCTTAAGTCAAAGTATAACTGAACATTATGAACAGAGAGTAATCACTTTATAGGGAGAGGCACATAGCCTGAATATTCGTAAATTGGTTAGACATAGATACAAACTCGATCCAATATACCCCGCTCCCGAATATAACTTTGAGTCGGTCTGTTTTTCCCAAATAAACATGTTGCGACTATAGATGATTTAAAAATTTGAGTATCATCCCGTATCAAGATGCTTCAACGAACAAATATACCACCCTAAGAACCGTGTACCATTCTGAGTCAGTATATCAACCTAAGTCGGTGTACCGTGTTGAGTCGGAGAGTCACTCTAATCAATCACCTATACACACTCATGACATAGACCCTCGGAGGTATATCATCTAGAGATGATATACAATTTTGAACCTATACCTCAAAATTGATTTGTTGTACCTCACTCCAGAATGTATAGTCAATATATCTCCCTACTCCTAAACATAATATCACCCTAAGAATCCAGAGGAAGTGTGAGTGAGATTGGCTTGAGCTTCAATAACCGGAAGTTAAATCCTTAACAGAATCATAAAATGGTTAGAAACGAACCACAGAAAAACACGAGTTATGATTTCAAGGTGAGACCGATAATCTGAGTAAAAGCAATGTCTAAAAGATTCTTTAAAAAGAAAGAAACCTATAGAGAGAATCAAGTTAGGAAAATCACCTGGAGCTAAACTAAAAGTCCATGAAATGAAATGTCCCGTATTAAATAAACGAAATTAAAGATAATAGATTTCAAATCCTTAAAAGATAAGAACCCAATAAAACTTAAATTCTCATAATTCAGAGACAACAAGACTGATGATAGTACTACTTATGGAATGTTTGATCGGGAAGGCGACTTACGGGGAGGTTTGATCGGAAAGGGCTGCTTGGGGAGGATTCTGACCGGTATAGCTGCCCAATCGGAGGGGTTGTGTGTGGCCCCGAGTGAAGTACTGTAGGGAGAAGCCATCGTGACGTCAAACCGTAAAGGAAAAAGCCGCCATCACAACAAACCATAAAGTAGAGCTACCAGTGTATCAAACTCAAGGTAAGTGCATCATAACGAATCTCATAATTAATAAGATCCCTAGAGAAAAATATTATGTGATCCAACAGTAATAATCCAGTACTAAGTAGTATATATTGTGCGATAGAATCCAAGTAAAATGTTCGAAGAATTGTGAACAAAGCTCCTCGAGATACTTTTAGAAGATCTCAAATGGAATACAAACAAAAGGCAATGTTAGATATGATTAGTTTTGATGATGTCTTATATAGATGTCATTATTAAAAGCAAAAAGATTGAGTAATATAGATATCTCCTACATTGACTAACTGATGTATTTAATGTAGATTAATCCAAGTTGAATTATAGAGATTAATCAAGAAGGAGATATTGAAGAAGATTATTCCAAGTTGAACTATAGAGATTGACCAAGAAAGAATAATAAAGAAATAAGAACTTGCACTATATGTTCTTATATGTGATGCTGGAAGTCTCTATGATCAATAGAAGTTGGAATAAAGCTTCATCATATTTGAGCTACAATGGAGCATATATGAATAGTGCAAATATAGAAAGACGACGCATGCAATTCGGAAGAAGTTCGGACAGGCTCGGCTTTCTCGGATATTGAAGAATGATCAAGAAAGCGGATTGAAGAAAGAAGTTCTTGCACACAATATAATTGGAATATCAGAATATCAAGGAATCAAGAACTTATCAAGAAGAAGAGGGAAGAAGGTAGAAGCTGCAGAGAATAATGAATCCAAGATAAATGATGAAGAATGATCGAGTTGGGAGATGGAAAAAGGAAGAACTTGCTGAATAGAATGAAGATATTGTTATGCAAGTTTATATGTTGATGCTAGAAGCCTCCAAGATCATATGGAAGTTGGAATGACTCAATTCGAAGCTAAAGTCAGCAAAAATCAGCTTCTCGGATGAGAATACTCGAGTTTGGAACTCAATACTCGAGTATAGGAGTCAATACTCGAGTATGTTCATCTATACTCGAGTATAGGAGTGTTTTCGTCTCTCCGCGTCTCTATCGGACTGGCAATACTCGAGTATGTAGTGTTTTCAGCATCTCTCGGTGCCTTCGGATCGTCCATACTCGAGTATGCAAGTCTATACTCGAGTATACAAAGGTGATCAGCTCGTTTCACGTTCAGCATGGGCGACATTTGGTAATTTGATGATATCTTCCAAACCGAGATCGGATTGAAGTGAAATCAGTGGCATATGAAACTAGACTCCCAATGCGTAATTTTGATATAAAATTCAAGCCCAAAAGAGTTCATATGAGAGATCTATGAATTGTACAAGTTGATAGATAAATCCATGCCACACAGCAAACCAAGCTTCAATGGTTTGGGTGTAACTCACAAACTAGAAATCCGATTGAGCTGAAATCAGTGGTATATGAAAGTACACTCACAGAGATTTCCATCAAAAGTTGAACGAACCAAAACGGAGTTCAGAACAGGGAGATATGGCCCTCGAAAGTTGACGATGTGTTCAAAGAGTTACAATACTCGAGTATGTAAGTTCTATACTCGAGTTTCCATCGACAGAGAGGAACCAGAGTTACGAATCAACCTCTATACTCGAGTTTCAAACCCTATACTCGAGTATACGTCGCTGGTTCGAAAACGAAGTTCTAACGGCTAGTTTCCATCGACATGGAGTAACTCAACAACCTCAATACTCGAGTTTCCAAATCAATACTCGAGTATTCGCCCTCGCTTCGTAAAAATCACCACGACTGAAATTTGTTTCGATCAAGAACATCCAGATTATTACTCAAATGATTCATACTTCTTCTTAACATCATTTATATCATTTATGTATAAGTTTCAGGTGATTAAAGTTTGAGATTACATCATACTTGACAAAATCAAAGTCCGTCAAAAGCATGAAGATGAAGGTTGCCGCAGATTTTCGTAAATAGGAAAGAAGATCGAATTCAACGAAACTCTTGAAGAAACAAAGTTGAATTCTCATCTCTAATGGATTCGAATATCCAATATCCTTGATTTGCTTTAACTTCGATTTCGTAAGATTTGAATTTGCTTTAGAGTCAAATAAAGCAACTTCATAAACCACTTGTATTAGTTTAATATATCTTCCGAATGTAAGCAAGTGGATGATACCTGAAAGAAACTCAACCATTCTTCAAGGCGCATTAAAGAAGGCTCCCACCAACAAAAGCCGAACATCATGGGAGACATTCTTGAAAGAGCCAATATTCAAATATTCAAGACTCGCAAATGTTCCCAACAAATGACTATATCTCCACAAACCATATTCACAACAAATATAATTTCGAATGGATTCATGCCGAATGATATGCAACGGTCACAAGCTTCAATTAGTATAAATACCTGAAGATTTGAAGACTCCAACACGAAATACGAGTACACAGCAGAAAAAACGCAGAGACACAAGCCGACATCTTCAAGATGTTAATACTCGATTCTCATATCATTTACTCTCTCTTAATGTTTACATAGCTTATCATAGAGAGTGAGATGACTTGTAATTGTGCTTCAATGCTTATCCATCTACTTCGAGAGAGAGAAGAGTTATTGTACACATCCTATCATTCTATTCGTGAGATACTCAAGATTGGGTGATCTTGAGTGGGAAACACATTGTGTTGATTACGAACTTGTAAGGGGAGTGAATCCTAGGGAGAGGATTACTTCGAGTACAGAGCGTGTGATCAAGCAAGTGTATTGATTACGTTTGTAAGGGGAGTGAATCCTAGTGAGAGGATTACTTCAAGTACAGATCGTGTAATCAAGTTGAAAGAAGATAGTGGATTGAAAATCTCAAGCGGAGCTTGGGACCGGACGTAGGTCAAGGATTGGGCCGAACCGATAAAATCGCTTTGCACATTCTCTTCCCTTATCTCTTTTATTTCCAAAGATATATATATCTCGAATGTGCATACATGTTTGAATGATTGACTCGTTGCTTTATCAATTATTATCGTCATTCAAACTGCTTTCAACAAGTTGCGAAAAGAATTTCAAAGTTCCTAAACTTTTATCAAACACCCAATTCACCCCCCCTCTTGGGTGATAGCCAGGTCTTTCAAAGGCGAAGTAGAGTTCGCTATTGAAACAAAGTATGAAATTGAACCAAAAATCAAAGGTTCCGTATCAGATGGTTCCAGATAACTGAGTCTCTAAGAGATGAAAGCACACATCAAAACGAATACACAAACCCAGAGATTTCATATCCTACCATAAATGACTTACGACGATGGTCGGTAACACTAAATCCATTTAACTCTAATCTGGTAGATTAGGTAGAGTGTGAGGCCGGACAAGCACGATAGTTATGAATCTGATAGATTCAACGGTTGCAGTTGAAGCTGCACAGGAATGACTAGGTTCTAGTAAAAACAAATTAGTAAGTATGCATATATGAATAATGAACAGTAAAACCTTTGGGACCGGTGTGTCCTCATGTCAGTAGGTAATATAGTTGGAAACCCTAAAAGTCTTGTAAGACAAAGTTGTATATAGGCTAGCAGTAAGCCTCAGTTGTTAGAGAAATACCGGAAAGTGTCCCGAGAAGTTTGTAAAACTAAAAGAAATGAATAATGTCCCAAATTGTCAGAACAATAAGGTAGAATAAAAACATTCTACAGATAGCTTGAGTAGCTGAGGACAGAGGTCTGAATGAATATCAGTGATCTTCTAAGATTAGTTGCCTGGTCCCCTAGTAAAACATGAAAGTTAAATTTTATAACTTGTCAATACACCTGCTATAATTTGTCAAACTTATGAATTTACACCTTGAGGTGATAAAAATATTTTCAAAACAGAGGTTAAACCACAAGTGGTAATGATGTTATTGTGAAACAATATTATGATAAAAAACCTAGAGGTTAAGCAGAGTCAACAATTATTTTATAAAATCAGTATAAATACTGGAAGGACGGAAATCAGTTGTGAAGCAACTTGTTGAGTCAGACCAGATATTCTACACATAATTAAAAAAATTATAGTCCTATGTTAAAAAGTTTTTGAAGGAATCTGTTCTCTACGTAAAATGAAAATTCACACTAATAAGAATATGAATACTCATAGCAACAAGTAGTTAAAGTAATAGTATAAATTGTTAAAGTTTTGTGAGTAAGTTGTTTTCCTCAAAAGGTAATTACAAGTAGTAAATAGTGTTTGAAATCATATTGTCAATAAATACGTTTTCACAAAATTGTATTAGTAACAATAAAATGTTAAAGAATGAGAACCCTATTACTACGGGTACTATGAAAGTACTACTACTAGATAAAATGATAAAATACAGCAAGTAAGAAATTTCTAGAAATTTTCACGAAGTTGTTTTGACAACAGTTAAATTTTTAAGTGTGATAGCACTAATACTTTTCGAAATAGTGCGAATTATGTAAGTACTGAAATCACGAAATATTTTACAAAGTATGAAGATTTTAAAATTTTACAAGAAGTTTTTGAATAAGTGATGACATGTTTGTCAATACTATTGTGTTAAATATAGAAGCAGTGTAGTTGAAATTTTGATAAAGGAATAGGAACTATAGAAATGTCTAGAACACTGAACTAGTTCAGTCAGATATAGGTTGTTAGCAATAGTACTTAAGTAAGTATGGGTAATCTGAGAACTTGTATGAAAAGACTCAGATGAAATAGACGAGCAGAGGCTCGAAGTAATAACAGCTAGTAAGTACAGGGCAGTGTCCCTGAACCATGAGATAGAATGTGTTTGGCAATATGTGAAATACGGAATTTCAATATCTTTATAGTCTAACCAAAACCAATTCTCATTTTGAAGAGAAGAAACTCAGAGATAAGAATATCCCAACACTAAAACGGCGGAAGATGAGTTTTCGTTACATAGGACCATTTGAAATCTTGGCCAAACGTGGACCATTTGCGTACCAGATAAACCTTACCCCCAAACCTTAGTAAACTTCACGACGTGTTCCATGTTTCCCAGTTAAAGAAATACCAATCCGACCACGATCATGTCATTATATATGAAACCGTTGAGTTACGACATGATAAACCTTTCGAAGTCGTACCGGAGAAGATCATTGAGCGTCAAGAGAGACGGCTTAGGCACCGGAGTATTCCGATTGTGAAAGTGGTCTGGACGGGATAGTCACCTGAAGAGGTGATACGGGAGACAGAGAAGAAGATATGTTGAAGAAATACCCGAGTTCATAAATGATAACTTGATTAAATTAGAGTAAATTTCTGGGACGAAATTTTAATTAAGGGGGGAGAATGTAATACCCGGATATTTAATACCCGGATAATTATTGAAATAAATAAAAAAATATTCCTTAAATACTTCATTTGAGTCAATATTACATATTTTAAATAGGTGAATATGTGGTCTCAAATAATGAGCATAAATTATCATGTTACTTAGGGAAAATTCTATGGAGATTAGAAGAGAAAAGAGCTAAAACTCCATAAATGTAATTATAGGTCATAAGATGGATCAAAATATTATGATAAATCCTAGAGGGAAATAAAATAATTATTGAAAATTAGGGTAAATATTGTCCCTAATTATAGCAATTTAATAAAATATTTCCTTAGGAAAAATAAGGGGAAATTAAATATTATTTTAGAAACCCTAAATTAGGCCCCATGATTTTTAATATAATACATGGGATATAAAATGTCAATGTAAGTAAAATAGTTGTGAGATAATAATTTATCCTAATTAAGAAAATTATCAAAAATTAGTAAGTGGCTAATCGTGTAATTAATCGATAATATAAGAGGATTAAGATATAAAGTAAGATAATTAAAAAAATACATATAATTAGGAAAATTCAAAGGGGCCGAAATTCATAAAATAAGTAGAAGAAAAAAATCATGATATTTTGAATAAAATAATAATATAAAATGAGATCTTTTGTAAAGAGCCAATAGGAGAAATGAGAATGGATAGAAATAAAATCCTAACTCAAAATATAGGAGTTAAGTCTGTAACATCTGGACATATTATAAACGAGTACAATTTTATCCCGGAGTGAGCTATCTCCGAAGCCATTTTTGAAAACAACGGCGTACTTAAGAGACAGGATAAATAGGGAAAAGAGAAGATAGTACAAATTGGAACCTATAGAAAACAAGACAAAGTGACAAACCAGGCATTAGGTTTCTTAGGTCGACATATTATAAACCAGCGAATTATTATCCGTAAGCCGGTGTTATCGGAAGTTATTTCCGTAACCGATGGCGTCTGTCCGAAAATGTTCAGCAGACAACGGAATACCCTTAATGGGGTCAAAAATTTAGTTAACCCAGGTAGTTTTAAAGAGGAAGAGTAGACCCTCAAGACTACGTTCCCGGATTTTTGAGATTCTCCAAGATTGCGCGATTCGGACACCGAACTAGGAACTTTATCGGTGCAGGCTCATAAATGCACATGGGTGACATCATCTTCTTCTAGAAGGATGATGTCGACCAAGGCATGAAGGGCAAGGATGAGTGCCACGTGTCGAAGTGCGATCCGACGGCCGAAATCCAGTCTGATAAAGTGATGAATAGTGTCAGGAGTTTTGCTATAAATAGCCCTTCACTCTCTTCATTCTCTTCACCCCAAACCGTGTTCTAGAGAGAGGTTAGAGAGAAGGAGGAGTTCGGAGAAATTCTAGCCGAGCTCTGGGTAAGTTCTTCGGTCCCTAGTCTTTAGTTTCCGTAGTTCTTTCGGTAGATATAGTAGAAATGCTAGATTTATCTTTAAATTTCCCGGATAGTTTAAATATCATGTTTAGGCGTAAATATGGTATTTATTTCGAAAATATATTAGGAAAAGAGATATGTCAAAATTCTGGAGAGATAGGGTCAAAGTAGCAAAGCTCTGGCGAAATTTCGCCGATTAGGCCAACTAGGGGCAAAATGGTAATTTGTACCTAAAATGCTTGTTATGCTGCTAGATATTGATAAATATTATCCTTATAGGATATCGCTGATAATCGCATCGCTGTCGTATCGCTGTTGGGCTGACATTAAAAAATACGATTTTTCGTAAACGTACCGAAAGTACCGTCAACGAAGGTACGTTCGCGACGTACTGTAACACTGACTCTGATGCTTGTTGTTATGCTTATATATGATTGTTGTGTTCTTGTACTGAGACTCTATCTCAATTATTTTTAAATGCAATCATGAATACACGGGTTATAATCTTGATAACACCGTTTAGAGTTTTCCTAGCGCTGAGGACACGACTCTACATCGTGGCACTGGTAGATCGTGCAGACTGGGGTAACAAACATACTGCAGGGGCTGTGTATTGTTATTGCCTTACATATCTGATCATGTATTACCTACATCTGTTATGAGCTTTTGTAGTGCTTTTTGTGAAAATGTCATGAATACCTGTCATACATATATTGTTTACATAAGCATGAGGTTAACCGTTACCTGAGGTCCGATGGGCATTGGACCTCAGTCTTGAATTGATAGACAGGAAAGGGCCATGAACCAGAGGAGGCACCAGGGGATGGATCCATAGCTAGACGCCAGTAGATATAGCCGTGAGAAGGCACCCTGGTCAAGAAAATGCGGGAAGAAAGTCAACGTAAACCTACCTTATGGCAAGAATCTAATAAAGTTACTTCATATCATTTGGTGCTTAAACTAGAAGGGTCGTCTATGTGGTTAAGTCAATCAGTCACCCTAGCACGGTGAGACTCCCACTAGACCTACCCAGCCTGGTGGCCAAATGGGATGATTTAACTGAGTTAGGTTCTATGCCCCAAGTCTACTCAAGGCTTGGTTAAAGAGGGTGTAGTTACATGTAAGAATTGTAATTATAAAGTTTTGTATTACATCATCACATGAATAATTCATGCGGGAGATTTTGTAATATATGTCGCATACGTCGACATCATCATATGTCCGAGTATTTCATATCGCTTACTCGTGTTATACTTGTTATTCAAATTTTTAATACATGCTCTCCGTTTCCGCAAAACGCTAAGCTGTAGCACCTCAAACTCTGATGAATTTTTATAAAACCTCGTGTCACCGGCATGACTTTTGCTACGAAAATTGGGGTGTTACAAAGCGGAGATTATGAATCAGCAAGCGGATATACTAAAGTAGATACCGGATCTACTTCAGTCCCTACCGAAGGACAAGAAGGATACAGGGTCGACTCACGATGATGATGATGACCATACTACCGTTGTATAGACATTGTTTATGATTTTTTTTTGGTTCTTTTTTGTCCATTTTGTTGGCAACATTGTTGTTTATATTTTTTTTCCCTATGTTTACTCTTTTATGATTGCTATTTTTATCATATATACTTCTTTTTTATTTCATAATTTTTTTTCTAGTGGCTACTGAGGAAGAGACGTAAGATATATATATATATATATTATAATTTTTTATTAGCGACGGATTTTTTTAACAAATTCGCCACAAAATTCTTGAACTTGCGATGGACAAAAATCCTTGCAAGTGTCTAAATATTGTAATTTTTTTTTTTTCGAGGAATTCAATTTGCGATGATTATTTTAATAATTCCGTCAAAAAATTCCTAAATTTGCGATTGTTCTTTTTTTGCGACATATAATGTTTCCATCACAAATTTGAAAATTTGCGACGGAATACTATTTTTTTTCGTCGTAAAATTGCTTTGCGACGACAATTGTTGCATCGGACCTTTGTTTGTTGCAATTGCCGTCGCAAATCTTATTTGCGACGGATTTTCCCTTTATAGTGACGGATTTTGTCCGTCGCTAATCCCTTATTTTTTTTGTAGTGATTCTTTCCTTCATTCTCTCCCACATTCTATTTAAAAGTAATTTAAATTTTATTTTCCACAAAAATTACAACAACTAGGATCTTTATATTTTTAACTTTAACTTACATCTACCTAATAATATCATCAATATATCATTTAATTATTAATATAGATATTGACCCATTTAAATTATTAAGTTTTTTTTTTCTAATTTATATAATCTTGTATATATTCAACTCTAAGTAAAATAGACCAATATAGAAGATATTAAATTTTCTATCTAATATCTCAATCATTAAAAAATACATAACGTTTCAATTTCCAACAACCGCATTTCAAATACAACTAATGTAAATACATAACGAACGTCCAATGCCTATCATCATTTATCATTAGTATTGTAACACCCCAATGTTTTGAGCCCTAAACAGAGTGGTATCTTCACCTATTATGTATTATGATGTATTATTTAATAAAAAATTTAACCATTGGGCCAGCTTTGATCCTAGAAATGAAAGCCCTATTTATAAAGAGTTCAAAATAATATTATAGTTCGAATGGGCTTTTCTAAAACATTTAAAAACTTGTTATCAGTGGTTCAAACTTATCATTAACAATGCATCATACTTGAAACCTTGTTAGGTTTTATCAAAGTAATTCTTTATTTCTCCAATTAATCTAGTACTCTACTAAATCATTCACCACATTTTGGGGCTTGTTATATACATGTCTGTCCCTACAACAATAGTTACCAACATATGTATGTATGTATGTATGTATGTATGTATGTATGTATGTATGTATGTATGTATGTATATGTAAATCAACCAAACAGAGTAGTCTACACAACATATAAAGCATTCAAATTCAAATTCAGGTATTACATTCCATATGCAGCTTGTAATATAAGTGTTCATTCAATGATTTTCAAATACCTTAGCGCAAGGAAATTCATTTCAGCTAATTCAATACAAAAAATATTGAATGTACTAGGCCCTGCCTAGCCACCGGGAAGCTAGCCCCATAGTCAACCCTTCCGCTCAATCAAGTCACGAGTGGTGCTAGCCTTATAAGCTGGGACATACAAATATGGCATACACAAACATATATAGCTATGCAAAGAATGTGAGATTAGAGTTATTATATTACCTGTTGGTCTTACCGACAAAACTCCTTCCACCATATTCTTATCACTATGCTTACCCTTCAGGCACGGGCAATTCTCAGGACTTATAATTAACATTTATATAGAGATGGGTTACTAATCAATTCAATCTTAATAACATAGTTAAGATTTAGCTTCTTTAGACATACCCCAAAAAATGTATCCTTGAGTATCCTTATGACTAGGGATATATACAAATTTGGACTTATTTATTTAGATACTATTCACTATGGAATAAATGTCATCTTAGCCATTTAACCCTCCAATATATCCAAAGAAACCTTTACTTTGAAAGTTATACAAAATTAAACAACTTGTCTGACTATTCTAAGACTTATAAAAAATTCAGCCTTTAACTTCTCTTGGGAATTTGGAAAAATCATAACTTGACCGATACAACTCCAAATGGAGTGATTCCAATTTCTACTTAAACCTTGATAAGTCTATTTTCAACAATTAAAATCACCAAGTTGATTTATGGCTAAGAAAATTCCCAAATTTTGGAAAACATAAGCAATGTTAATAATTTTCCTGATTTCTTGACCAATCTTTGAAAACTCAGAATTCCTTTAATACTTATCGAAATTTGACAAATTGCCTATCAAATTAAACATCTATGTGTCTACTATGTATCTGGAAAAATTCACAATAATTGGAGTTTGTTTAATTACTCTGCATGCAACGCAATGTCATTTTACTGCTCCAGAAGCATACCAGAAATTTCCAGATTTATAGCTTAACTTTCAAAACTCATTACTTGATTTATAGACCTCCGTTTTAGGTGATCGAAAGCTCATTATAAAGATTAAGAAGAGTAATATCTCTTGTAAAAGTTTTAGAGAAAAAAATCAACCTCTAACCCCTACAACAAACGCGAAAATCAAACCCGGTTTTCGGATTCCTACACAGAGTTGTAAAACAACACTTGAACCTCCTTTTTATGACTCATAGCTATCTGAAATCACTCACCATGTGCATTTAGCTGACATGAAAGACTTGAAGGCTTGTTTTCAGAGACAAAGGAGTCCAAAGATCAATTTAAAAACGACATACATGCACTGAATAATCTGTCATGAACTCTCTCTCTCTCTAAACCATGAGTTTCGGTCATCAATCACTCTCAAGCTTCAGCCAATGTAGAAAACAGATGGGAAAACGTTTTAGAGACTTACCTAAACTCAAATATCAACTTGCATGTGAGCTTTGATCATAGCATCTTCCTTTTCTTCGGTTATTCTCTCTTCTTTCTTGGACGATGATCTCAGATTCTCATGTCTCTCTGTATTCTCAGTCAGGAATAAAGAATGAGGGACATGAGATGGAGGTTGAAAGAGAGGAGGTGTACATGTTGTGTGTTGTTGTCGGAGGTTGAGGATGGTGTGCTTGTTCGGTGATGCTGAGTGGCTGAAGGAAATAATAGAGAAAGAAGGAGTGTTTACGGGAAGGAATAGAGAGGGAGTTTACGGATGATTAAATGGATGAGGGTGTGTAGTGTGTGTGAGTTTATATGTTTTACGGAGGAGAGGGAGTTTGGACCGAATGGGTTAAGGAATTATAGGCTTGAGTGTTAATTGAATTGAGGAAGTATGTACGTTTTGCTGTCAGAGATGCTTATGTTCACAATGGTTCTGTTATTAGGCCGTAATGGAGATTTGGGTATTAGAGGAATAGATAGTGATGGAAGTGTGTTTTGCTGCTGTGCAAATGAATTAGTTGTTTTTGCATGAATAGAAGCACATGCCATACACATGCATAAGTATATGCCACAAGTATATACACAACACTCATTTTCCACACCTATATACCTTTTCTAATTTAATTGCAAGATTAAATAAGTGATGGAAATTAATCCTTATTTCCTTTTAAGGATTTTTCTTTCACAATTAATTCCTTTAGGCCATAAATATTATCTCTAAAATATTTAGGCCAAACATTATTTCTTAACTATTTCTCCTTAATTTTACAGGAAAATATGCCTTTAATTCCAAATATTAATTTTAAGATAATCAAGGCTAATTTTACATAATTAATCCCATATCTTATTTTAATTCTCTAATTCCAAAATTTGGGATGTTACAACTCTCCCCCGTAAATTAAATTTCGTCCTCGAAATTTGATACATTCCTTAGGGCATAAAGTCCGGATATTGCTTCCTCATGTCTTCTTTTGCCTCCCAAGCCGCTTCTCTAGGAGATAGTCTCTTCCAGACCACCTTCACAAATGGAATACTCCTATGTCTGAGCTACTTCTCTTGTCGACCAATGATCTTCTCAGGCTCAACCACATAGGTATGGTCATCTTGTACATCAACATCTTCGTACTCGATGACATGTTCAGAGTCTGATTGCTATTTCTTCAATTGTGATACGTGGAAGACATTGTGAAGCCTACCCAAGTTTGGGGGTAAAGCTATTGTGTATGCCACTAGTCCGATTCTCACCAAAATTTCAAAAGGACCAATATGTCGAGGGCTTAACTTCTTTCTCTTGATTACCCGACCAATTCCCGTAATTGGAGATACTTTAGGAAAACGTAATCTCAAACTTCAAATTCTAGAGGTCTCATTCTTTTATCAGCATAGCTTTTCTATCGACTCTGTGCTGCTAGGAGCCTCTTTCTGATCATTCTGATTTGCTATGAAGTCTGGTCAATTAAATCCAGCACGTACAACCTTCTTTTTGACAACTCTATCCAACATAGGGGTGACTGGTATTTTCTTCCATACAGTGCTTCAAATGGAGCCATTTGAATGCTCGGATCAAGGCCTTACACTATATGTCAAGAAGATTAGCGAGTAGTTGTAGTTATAATTGTGGTTGTAGTAGTAGTAAACTTTCCAACTACGCGTCTCTTTGAATTCTAAGGCCACTTCAACAAATGTACTTAATTAATATTCATTGGTCTTAATGTATTTAAGCCCCTTGTTACTTTAGTTTCTTCATATTCATCTCTACTTCCTCTCGTCTATGGAATATCACTATGAGGTCTAATTCTATTTGTCCTCCTTTTCATCCTCCTCTACAACCTCCACCGCCTCCTCCACCACCTTCAACCAAGCAGCTGCATGAGAGGGTGGATCACATCGACCAACGCCTCAGAAGAATGAAGTTGCTCCACACTGTCAACTCCAAGCTCAACCTTGTACTTGATGCCAATAATGTCGAGTACAATCTTTCGAACCCTCCACCTTTTCCTCTTCCCCTTCTTCCTCCTCTGCCTCTGGCGATATTGAGGAAGATTGAGGGCTTTTTTTATTATTATGTAATTTTTTAATATATACTAATGTTGCCCTTGATCGGGCAACATAAAAAATATTATCAATGACAAAAATATTTTAATTTCTAATTTTCATCTTGATCACGTTTCTTTGACCATTGTTCGGATATTTTTTAATTATATAATTTTTTGCCAATTTTAATTATGTTCATTTTAATCCAAAATGTTGCTAAAGTCTTGACCGGTGTAAATGTTGTTTATTTTAAAAGTCCTCTTTTTATTTACACATGATAAGATGATCATCCGGTTTCATAATTATTATTTAGGGAAAAGGGCCTAGAGTATAACATATTTATTGGGAAAGGCGTAAGAGTTGTAATTATTCGAATGACCAATAACCAAAATAAAAATACTCTCCTTCAAAAGTAATTTAATTACATCTAACTACATTCTCTCCTTCAATCTCTCACAGATTTTATTTTAAAAGTAATTCAAATTTTATTTTCTACCAAAATTACAACTGCCGCAATCATCATATTTTTAACTTTAAACTTACATCTACCTAATAATATCATCAATATATCATTTAATTAATAGATATTGACCCGTTTAAATTATTATTATTTTCCTTATTTATATAATCTTGTACTCCCTCCGGTCCTAATTATAAGACAACATTTGGGAGTTGGTTTTGGTCCTAATTATAAGACAACATTCCAATTTTTGTCAATTTCTTCTTAAAATACCCTTATTTTATTCTCTCAAGTGTGTTTGGTTTTTTTTTTTATTATATGTATGTGGGTATGTAGATTCTTCCAGTCATTAAAACTTTTAAATTGTTAAATTTAATTTATTTATCGATCAACTGTTGTTAATTTACCAATATATATATATATAGATACACACATATATACACAGACACACACACATATATATATCTCTATGTGTGTGTGTGTGTGTATACATATATGTATATCGGTGTGTGCATATCTATGTGTCTGTCTGTCAATATATATATATGTGTGTGCGCATTCATATATATGTGTGTAGATATGTGTGTGTGTGTGTGTGTGTATGTATATGTATGTGCGTGTATTTATATGTATACATACATACGTACGTAGGTGTATGTGTATATATAGTAAGCCCATTATTTCAATTAGAAAACATTTAGAAAGGAAAATTCTAGGTTGGAGAGGTATGTGGTAGAGATTGTTAATTCACTTTTACTTGTGTCATTTTAAATTTATAGAAGGGCATTTTAGGAAAATGAGTAAAATTAACTAATTTAACTCATCTTCTTAATCTCCCCAAAATCGGTTAAATATGTCCTATAATTAGGACCGGAGGGAGTATATAATTAACTCTAAGTAAAATAGACCAATATATAAGATATTAAATTTTCTATATAATATCTTAATCATTAAAAATACATAATATTTCAACTTCCAATGACTGCATTTCAATATAGAGAAAAGAATGTTATGAGGTCATAGAGGCTCGAACCCTCGACCTCAGGCACACTTGGCCAAAGCTCACGCAAATAAATGTTCCATGAGTGTTATATATCTAACAATTGTCTATCTCAGTCATTGTAAGGCAAAAAAAAAAAAATTATTATATGAGGTTGATGAGGCTTGTATTCTTGACATTAGGAATATACATGGCAAAGGCTCACGCCAACTGCACCAAGACAGGAACTTTTCCACGACTGTTGTATAATAAATAGTCATGGTATCCAAAAATAAAAAAATTTCCATTACTGTTTTAATAAAAACAGTTGTTGTAAATAAAAAATTAATTTCTTTTACTTTTTGGGCTTAGTTTACAACAAATGTTTGTTGTAAACCGTCGCTGATATTTTCTTAAGTAGTCGTTGAATTTTGATGCCACTACCTCTTTTTTAATGTCCGGGTTCAAACAAACAGACATTAATTCGGCATCATTTTTTTTTTCTTTTTTTCTTTTTTTTTTTTGGTAAAAGAGAATTCGGCATCGTTAAATCTATTTTTGTAGTGGTGTGTAGAAATGTTGGAGATGAAAGCCCAAACGGTTTTGCATTTCCTTGATTTTTTTTTTATTTTTTTTTCCATTGATTTGTTGCAGAAGTCATAACTTGAGGCATAACGTTTGCCTAGTATTACAAAACAAATTGGCATACTGTGATGACCAGGAATACAAAATCAACTTAATAACTTGCAGTCATTGGAAGTTATCTCACCAATGCTATAACTCAAGTAAATGACTCAAATTAATAAACTCGATGAGCACAATTGTAGCATATAACCAATGTTCTAAAACCCGGACCGGACCGGCCGGTTCAGACCGGAAACCGGCTGGAAGACCGGTCCGAGTGAGGTATGAAACCGGGGTCACGAGTTGACCCTGAGTCAACTCGGTCAACTCGGCCTGAACCGGCCGAGTTGACCGAGTTGGAGTAAAAAAGATTTTTTTATTTTTTAAAAAAAGAAATCAACCGCCGAATGGAGAAGAAGAAGGTACAGGTCCGATGATAGCGACGACGGCAAGAGAGATCTGAAGATTGTGAGAGTCAGATCTAAAAACTGAAGTTTGAAGAGGGTGTGAGAGAGATATCTGAAGTGTACCCCTAAACTCTGCGTCTCTGTCAGACGAAAAGAGGCGTACGGTACAGCGGCCATGGCGGAGGCAAACCCCAAGGGAGGGAGCAAGATGGCGATGGGTATTTCACAACAGATATCACTATGCATCTCCACCATTTGTTTAAACCCGACGGCGTTGTGAGGGAAGCTTTGTTGATGACGAATTGACGAGATTGAGAGAGAGAGAAAAATCAACAAACGCATGACCTGGAAGTAAATAAATGGATGATGCACTCTTTTTCAAATGCCAAATGATTTTTTTTTAATCAAAATAAGGGGATGATGTAGCACGTCATGTCTCATCAAACTGATGCACGCTCAGAGAGTAGGTAAAGGTAAGTGGCTGACATTTTTTTAAGTTTTTTAAAACATGGAAAATAGAAAGAGTGAAGAAAAAAAAATCAGTTTCTCAGTGGTTTGCTCCGGTTCGATTCCGGTTTGACTCCGGTCTGACCCACTGACCCTTGACCCAATAATTCGACCGGTTTCGTGACCGGTCCGGGTTTAAGAACCTTGCATATAACATATATAATAGGGATGATAAGGCTCTAATCACATGCTTGAATTAAATGCTAATACATCTAACTAGATTCAGTTAACTGGGTCCGCCTTTAAAAATTTACACGGATCCCGGATTATAAACTAGATTCGTTTAACTGAGTCCGCCTTCAACAATGTTTCCTGCAAAACTTGGAAAAACCTTTCTTGATCGATACTCTCCTAGTCATTTTAGACTCGGGGTATGTTTTTCTTTGGCGGCTTTGCCGCTATGACAAATTTTGCGTAATCGGGCTTTTTACCCTGAGTCGCTCATGTCTTATACTTATACTCGCCTTGTCTATTTGGACTCGGGGTATGTTTTTTATTTGGCGGCTTTGCCGCTATGACAAATTTCGCGTAATCGGGCTTTTTACCCTGAGTCGCTCATGTCTTGTATTTATACTCGCCTTGTCTATTTGGACTCGGGGTATAATTTTTCTTTGGCGGCTTTGCCGCTATGACAAATTTCGCGTAATCGGGCTTTTTACCCTGAGTCGCTCATGTCATTCATGAATGAGTTAAAACTCGGTCTTATACACCACATGATTTATGAAGGAGTTTCGAACCTCTATTCATACATGTTCGTGTTAACCGGGTCCGCCTTCATCCCCGTCGTAAGCGTTCATTTCATACGGAACTCGATTTTAACCGTAGTCAGTGTAATCGGGTTCCGCCTTCGACACTCGTCCGAGTTTTGTTTGATGACTGGCCCAGAGTCGGAAATTTGTTGCGCAGAATGTGGGTCTGGGACCACCCATGGGCTATCAACCCTCCTGAGTGACTAACCAGAAATTAATCGGGAGTAAGATCTATCCGCCACATATCTAGGTTCAGTGTCGCAACTAAACTCTAAATATTCCGACTTGATCAAGGTCGTTGTGACGGTTTGCTTCATTACCCCAAGCTTTGATGCATCATGGCCACAAGGGCTTCTTGGTTTTACCGCGTCCTAAAGGGAGCACATTTTAACCATAATGTGGGCGTTACCACAACTTGAAGGAATACGTTTAGCCATAATGTCAACGTTACCGTGCCCCAAGGAAACACGTCTGTTTCCAAGGAAACACGTTTTAACCGTTGTTTCAACGGAGCCCGGATTTTAACTAGATTTAGTTAAATCGGGGTCCGCCTTCATCCCTTTTATAGGGACGGACTCCACTCAAAACTCGGATTTTAACTGTAACCAGTTTAACCGGGTTCTATTTAAAATTGACTTGCCGGCATTGTCGTCGCAACATGATTCATGAAAACGGGTTTGTGTACCTCGGATTCATGCATGTGTATCTTCGACATGATTTTGGTAAACGGGCTTGTATACCTCGGATTCCTACATGTTTATCTTCGACATGATTTTGGGAAACAGGCTTGTATACCTCGGATTCCTACATGTTTATCTTCGACATGATTTTCGGAAACGGGTTTGTGTACCTCAGATTCCTACATGTTTATAGAATTGGCGGCATTGCCGTCGCATACGGAGCCCGAATTTTAACCAAATTCGATTTAACCGGGGTCTGTCTTCATTCCCTTTCGTAGGAACGGACTCCATACGAATCCCGGATTTTAACTAGATTCAGTTTAAATCGGGTCCGTCTTCAAAACCTTACACGGAGTCGGGATTTTAACCAGATTCGGTTTAGTGTCGTAACCCAGAATTTGTTTATCCGAGATGGGTGTCATAACCCAGAATTTATTACTCAATGCTTTATTTGAAAACGGGTGTTGTAACCCTAGGTTCATTGCTCCATTATCCGGGTTCCAAAACGATCATGGAAACTTGGATTTAACAGTTCATCCGGTTTATCCGGGATGGGCGTTGTAACCCAAGATTCCATTATGGGTGTCGTAACCCTTGATTCCATTACGGGTGTCGTAACCCTTGATTTGTTTTTACGCGGAACTCGGATCTAACTGTGATTAGTTTAACCAGGTTCCGTCTTCGTATCTTTACGCGGATCCCGTACGTTAACTAGATTCAGTCAACCGGGTCCGACTTCAGAACTTTACGCGGATCCCAAACGTTAACTAGATTCAGTCAACCAGGTCCGACTTCAAAACTTTGCATAATTAATCATAGATTCTGCAGAAATATCATCAGAAGAATTCTCCATTCTTTAAAAAGAAATGTCCTTAGAAGAAACAACTAGATGTTCATAGGCAAAAATCATGTTTTGATGAAGTAGAAGATTTTTCTCTCTGATTTTGTCTCACAGGGACATCATTTGATTGACGCGTATCAATGTCATCAGGATTGACCCGCAATGCCGATTTGAAAGAACTAAATTTCCATCTATCTAAATGATTGCAAAAATAGATTTCTTAGCTTTTAAAGCAGCAACCACTATGCTATCAACAAAAATAGAGAGATAAACACAGGATCATTTCTCCAATAAAATGCATGTATGAAATCAGAATATTTGTTCTTGCTGACTCAGAAAGCTTGAAAGAAATTATTTCATATCTCCTCTATTTTTGGCCATGACTTGTGGACGCATTGGAAGGTATGATTGAGAAACACAACCATCTTTTCCCAAATTAAGCACATGAACATGTTTATAGCATCCATACTCAGCCCATTAAGGGCATGTCTTGATATCATAATGGCATTCCAAAAACGTAAAAGTTGCAATAGTTGAGTAATTTAATTGCAAGTATCCTTTCACCATTGATTTGAGCAATGACCATGTAACTTCAACGAACTCGTTCTGAACAATACATGCACATTCCAACATGTTCGAGTCACATTATAATCATGTTTCTTGAACCATGCCAAGATGCACATAAATGCGATTAAGAAGAATTTCCCGTGCAACATCGTCCTATGATATTTTTCATGTAAAGCCCTGCATAAAGAGACTTGGACAAGAGCAGAAATTCTGCATGACTTAACAATGAGCGTAGGATTCTGCAGTTGCTTTGTTCACCATCTCCTCCATCAAGATAACTCTATACGGGACATAGAATCCCCTGAAGCAGCACATCCACATTTGTAGTGCGGGGTCATCAAAGAATTGGTGATTCAAAATAATCTATTAAACTCCAACGTGTTCATTGGGAATTCCCTCTGCTATAGAATCGGCACATGGAAAACGTCCAACCGTATTTATGGAATTATTAACCAACCATACAGCAAAGGCAATGCTCAGTAAACAATTCATGTGTTGCAGCAATTAAGTTAGCTAGTATTCTGATTGACAGAATTATTTCCATTCATGTCGGTAGATGCTAACTTTTTGATAGCTCGGAAGAACTAGGAACTCTGCAACTTAGCAACAGTCTCCTGTGAACAATGGAATGATTTGTCAACCTTCCCATATTTCTTGTAGCTTTCATCTTCAAGCAAATCTTTGCAATAAATGATAAATTGAGAATCTAATGGCCTGGAGATGGAATTCCAAGAGGTTGTGTCACGTTCCCTCACGTTATTAAAAACGTTAGACGCCTCCTTCATGCTACTATAACTACCGAACATGGATATAAGAGAAATTGCCACATAAACATTTCTATCTAAACCATATTTAATCACATGTCCCAATATTTGATAGTCCAAAAGTTTATCCCCAAACGAATAATGCTCATAAGGAAATATTCAAATAAGAGGAGGCAAGGTTCGAAAACTTATCGCACTAGAAAAACCCCTGACTGTTGGCAAGTAACCATGAGAAGTTGTTGCTTTGGAAAGCTTTCATTCAGAATGAGATGTGGTATAGACGTAGAAGGCTGCCAAAAATATTGTTTGACTCATCTTGGAGTATCTCCTCCTTCAGGCCTTGCAGAAAAAATAGGTGCCAATTCATATGCTTTGGGCTTGGAGATCTGAGAAGGTATGTCTATGCAACAATAGGGTGAGCTCCAAAAGATCATCGTTGAATTTGTAGGATAGAATTTTCCAGACTCCCACGGTTGCATTCACAATCAAAATCAGAAAAAAAAATCCTTCTTCAGATTCGTCAATATCAGACATCTTTGGAGTATGAGTAGCTTGTGATAGATTTGAAGGGAAATGATTAAGGGATATAAATTTTTCTTCTGCAAACATCTAGCAGACAAGGTGAAACTATTCCTCCACATCACAACATTTAGCTTGCAATTCCTCTCATTGATGAACTTCTCTAGGAATTCGAAATGCTCATACGAGGCTCCTTTATTTTCTCATAAACTCTTTTGGCATCATGTACGGCTTCACAATAGCAATAAAGTTCAACAAGTATAGTGATGCCATTTGCATGTAAGTAGGAAGGAGGCTTGAAATGGTCAGTGCATCAGACTTCATCCCTAGAGCTTATAACTCAGAGACCAAATAGAGAGCTTTGCTCAGGTTAAAATCATTCTCAGCATATTCTCGAACCATGAGACTCCAGGTTCGCGATTATTCCGAAAGTCCCTGTTCAATTGCAAACTTTATAATTTGAAACTGGTCTTGTAACATGTTTCGAGGCACCAGATCCTTCCACCACCATGGTCAGAACCTCCAGAGCGTTCACTATCTTCCCATGATGTATCTGCCGACTTTGAAAACCCGTAAGACCAGAAACAAACATTCAGATCTTCATGGCTTCGATTTTCACTCGCTTGGACCTACAAAACTCACCTTCACATTTACCCGAGATCAGATTCCTCATCTGTTCAGATTTCCAGATTCGCGGCTTTAATCCCCAGGACCGTCGTCCCTTTGGAAGAGAATAAAAGAGGTCTCTATAGCTCTGCACGAACTCAAAAACATTGAAGTCGTTACAGATGTTGTAGGTCGGTGGTGACGACGGATTAGGAAGGTAAGGCCGAGATAGTCTATGCTTTAACCAGAATCAATGGAGATATTGCGCAAGCCGAGGTAGTCTGAGGCTGAGGCTGAGGCCGAGATTGGGTTCACCGAGATAATCCTCGGCGGAGAGTAAGGCCGAGATAAACCAGAGAGTGTATTCACAGAGACTGAGGCCGAGATTGGGTGAGCCGAGATAGCTCAAACCCAGAAATTAGTTGAGACCTCCCGGCACTGGGTATCATATCCCGATTCCAGTATCCCGCCACAAACATAAATATTACCATCCTGGCATAGCGAGGAATGCCGGCATCAGCTCCGATAACGAGCAGATGATATTTCCGTCAAAATTACACGTTGCAATCAAGGGAATGGCCAGACTCAGTCGACAATGCACAATGACATTAGACTCGGTTCTATGACGCGAATCGTAACAAGAAATTGTTGCCGCGATCGGGATTGACGATCCAGTATTAATCATTGGTGTCGAGATGATTTGTAGAATCCCGCGTGCGACGCAACCTAGAACCCAATAATGAACGTTGAGTCTGAGGGTTTCTGAATAGAGATATTGGAGGCTTGAATTGAACGCCTGGCTCAGTTTATTTACGTTGCCAGCAGGATCAGGAAACATCCTCCACCAGAGCCAAAGAAGGAGAAACGATTTTGAATTATACTTTTGCACCCAACTTCCGATTGCCTGCACCGCAACTCTAGATTTATTAGCGGGTTTCATCTGAGAGAGACAAACTTTGATGTTTTCCTGCCGTTTAGTCAATTCCTTTACGGAGCCCGTTGCTTCTAATATTAACCATCATTGGTCATAGGAATCGAAATTTATCGGTTTCCCACGGACGGCGCCAATGTTCTGTCATAAGAACACAGATGTCTAGCCCTAAATGGCTAGGATATTGATGTAGGATCAAGAATTTACCTCCTAGGTATCCATGGATGGGATACCTATGAGAATAAGAGATCACAGAGCACACACATGAAGGCTTTTGCCTAAAGGAGTGGAGTGTGTGTTCGTAAGACCGAATTGTAAAGAAAGCGAGTAGAAGATACTTGTGTCATCGCTCACCTGCGAATTCCCCTCTTATTTATAGTGAGGATAGAGGATCCGTTAAGACGCTCCCATCATTCGCTGCTTTTTTTCCAAAGATCCCACTATGTGATTGTGGGATAATGGGTGCTCTTAGGGTTAGGGTTTGGTTGCTTGTTGTTTGGTCACAACTGAATCTTACTAATATTTTATTCCATAGCAGTAGTATCATTTAATTCAAGGCTAATAATAATACACCCATATATATTCATATATCTAAAGTACTATTTATTATTCTACTAAGATATTTTAGTTGATATTCATTTACGTTTTTTTATAAATAAATTAATGTGTGTAAACTAAATATTTCCTGATGAACTTGGCTAAACATTTAACTCCGAGCATTGAGGATAAGTCATGCTTTATGCTTGCTGGTGTTTTTTCTAAATAAAGACCCGACTTGGAATAATTTTTCTTATAAATAAAACTTTCTTGTACTTTATATTATAATTATATATCTCTAAGTCCTAAAAATCGTAGGATATGATTATATTTTCCTGTATTTTTTATTTTAGAAGTCAATTTTTTTTCCTTTTATTTTTCGTCTAGAAGTTGATCTCTTGAATTGATCAGCCAACTGGCTAGTATTATATTTGAAGGTTCTAATCTGGTGTTTTGACTTTTTGATTAAATAGAGTTCATGTTGTGGCAGTTTGACAGTATACAGAAATTCCTCGCCGAAAATAAACAAATAATATTGCTGCAAAGTTGAAAACAGCAACGTGTGATATGTGCTTGAAGCGCACGTGATTCTTGTGATAACACTAGAGCTGGGAATTAGGGCCGGCCCGGCCCGACAGGGCTTGGGGTTAAAATTACTGTTATGGAATAAAACATTAGGCCCGTTCAAGTGAGGCCCAACAAGGGGCAACCCAAACCCAAACCCTAAGAGGCACCCATTATCCCACAATCACATAGTGGGAGGACTTTGGAGAAAAAACAGCGAATGATGAGAACGTGCTAAACGGATCCTCTATGCCTCACTATAAATAAGAGGGGAATTCCCAGGGTGAACGCAGACACAAGATCTTCTACTCGCTCTTTACAATTCAAGGTCATTACTGTAACACACACCCCACTCCTTTAGGCGAAAAGCCTTCATGTGTGTGCTCTGCGATCTCTTATTCTCATAGGTATCTCATCCATGGATACCTGCAGGAGGTAGCTATTTGATCCTACATCAATATCCTAAATTTCATCTAGGACTAGACATCTGTGTTCTTATGACAGAACAATTACTATTCCAAATTTTAACTATTTTTCTTCTATTTTTTTTTCAAAGAAATATAATTAGTAAATTGTAACCATTAAAGTTCTAATCTATCAAATAAATGTTATCAAAATTAATATCTAAACAATACAAATCATCCAACAAATAAACACATTCATTAATTCGTAATAAAAAACAAACAATTGTCTACAATTGACTTACATAAAACGTAAGAAGCGTTAAACTAAGCAACATTAGATAACTCAAAATATAAAAGCATGTCACTATTCATCACTATCATCAATTTCATAGATATTTGATTGTGCTCCACTTTGAATGAATGTTGTGCTTCAGAGTAAAAATGTCATTAATTTCTTCTCCCGCATCATAAACACATCCATAATCTTTATCTCAACAAATAATATACCAAATCATAAAATCGAGTATAGTTAAATGGATAAATAACTCTATAACATATAAAATACATTCACAAAATCTAAACTTTTAAATAGGGAATGTAAAATTGGCCCAATTTAAATGGCCGTCAGGTGCTATTTCCATTAATGTTGAAAAGATCAAAGACCATTTCAACCATAAAAACAAGAAAGTAGGGGGACACAGTATGGGCCAGAACATTTGTAAACTAATTGAATATTAAATCGTAAAATTGCAATCGCGCAAAATGCAACTAATTATGAAGAAGACATATCATCAAACACCTTTCGAGCATGGGTCAATTGCAGATTTCCATCTCAGAGAACCATATCAACCCATGGCTAAATTGATTCAACAACTACAATTGTATCAGAAATTGATCATTTGGGCAATTATCAACGTCTAAGGAAGATGGAGTATATTAGCATATCACCTGATTTTCGAGAGATGGAGAACCACGGGTCGGTGTCGACGGTGTGAGGGCAGCAGACTGAGATTGCCGATAATAATTGGACTGAATAGCTTCGAATTCTACGGTGCAGAGGAAAAAAAGAAGAAGCCCAGATTTAAATTGAGACTCGATTGTTGCAAGGAAGCTTCGAGTAAGACATGAGACCTGACTGTCGATTGCTAGGCAAAGTCTCCGAATGAAAACTGGGACTCGACTATGACTAATGATGACTTGAACTGAGTAATGCCAGGGGAATGTAAGTCCGACCGTGACGGGAATGGCGGAACATCACGGGAACTTCAAGTTCGACGATGAATGAAACACAAGCAATAAGATAGAATGATAGATATGAAACTAGGGTTATAATCGTGCCTCCTGCAGTCCTGCCCTCTTTGACTAATTTTTTTTTAAAAAATGAAAATGTTACAAAGAATAGCGCCCTAATGGGCCGTTGCTTAGTTCTCGCATCGTCTGCGCCCAATTTCAAATTTTTCGACCTATTTTTCAAACCCGAAATTCTCTGGGCCAGACCATGGCTTAAATTCTAGCCGACGGGCTCCGATTTCCCGACTCTAGATAACACCATCATGCCTATAGCTGTCTGTTTAAGTTTAATGCCTATTATTTTGTTAATAAAAATATGGAGATAAAAATTAGAAAATAAACATTAATAAATTTTATTTATTGTTAAAAAATATGGAGATAAAAAATTCAATTATAAAGGAATATGAAAAAAGACATTAGACTTGCTGTATGATTGGTTTGATGCTTATTTTCAAATTTAATCAAATTGAATTCACGATTTAATATTTATTGTCAAATTCAATTTACTTTATTATCTTATCGTCAAACCCTAACAGTAACAGCGAGGAATTAAATGGGAATTGTTACACACCTACCGGCCTCACCCTATCGAGTGGCGGGTAGTGTAATCCTTTATTTTTATTCAATTCTAAATTATTTTCCCAAGCTAATTTACGTCACACATCGAGTATAAGCAAGCAGAGCACGCATTGGTTTCGACAATAATATACTGATAAAACTATGAAATGATAAATTTTTCCCTAAAGGGATCAAAATATACAGTCATCCGGATAATGGTGCCTGAACATGCCAAAATAATATACTACAGTCATCCGGTAACCAAAATAAATATCCAAAAATAACAGTCACTAACATCCACCTCCACACTACTCTAGCTCCGGAGCCTTATCTCTCGTCTCCCCGCGCCCGCTCCGACGAACCGCTACCGCTTAAAGGGGCCGGGATTCAAAATTGGAATCCCGAGTAACCATTAATCTCATATAAAATGTATAAATAATGCATGTAAGAAAAGCCATAATTAAACAAATACCACATAACATTCGCATCAAGGCACACACCAAATCCGAACTAGCGGTCCTAATAGCACACAAAGCCATGCATCGCAGTGGTCCTAATAGTACACAAAGATCACCACCACTGTGCATAGCACACAAAGAAAGCCCATAATGCACACAGCATGTTCCGGTTCTAGAGCGCTCGGAAATAAATGATAACCAAATGTGTGCAATATACATCGTAAAACATAAATACACAAGTCACACAAAGTATATGAGGATTAAGGTTACTACCTGATAATCGACCACGAATATAAATGAATTTCTCTGGTGCACAATATCACAACAGTCCTAAAATAGAAAAATATAAATATAATTAATTCATCCTCAGTAAATATTTTCTTTGCTGATTTAAAATAAGCTCAATTCATGTATCCTTATTTACTAAATTCCTTTTCTTATTAAGGAATTTAATATGAGCTTATATTCCCTCCATTTTCGTCATTTCAGGAATTTCCAGAATACAGTGACTGATCTTCAAAAATTCATAATTAAATCTAGAAAAATCCGTTTGGGGTGGTTCAAACTTAATATGCCTACTTTTGACTAAAAATACTCTTCATGACCATTCACAAGAAGAGTTTTCCAGATTCCAAAAATACCCTCGCTGGTTTCAATTAGAGTCCAAATTCAGGGGTCAAATTCAAATATTCATAATTAATTGTACATAATTCAGAAAACTACGTGTTACGTATCGAATTAATCCTTGTTATGTCTACTTCAATCCTGTAAATTTTCATGGCACTTGGACATAATTCACTGGCCCAAACATTCGTTTCAAAGTGACTGTCCAGACTGCAATTTCCAAACAGTTTTCGGGTTTCAGTACAATTTATTTCCGGAACTTCCAAAATTTCTACCGAACCCCTACCCTACACAATTTTTCATTTTGAACACAATGGAACCATGAAATTGGCCACATTCAAGCTTTAAATCTAAGCCCTGTTCAGACCAGAATGCATAGGCAAGGAGAAAATATGATTTTCAACATTTCATTCCATTAACTACTACTTCCCCACCTCTAATTATCCCTTTAACTTTGATTAACTCTCTAATCGTACTTTCTTTAATTTCTTAAAATTTTTGCAGCACCTCCCCTTATTTTCCATGCTTTTCATATTTATAAGAAGTCAAAAACAACACAACCAGCCATGACCACATCGCATAACAACAATAACCATTCCTTACCTTGGTCCAAGTTTGTTTACTTGATGATTTCTCCTCTTCAAACCTTTGAGTCCTCAAACTTTTCTCTTTCTAACCATATCATCAGGAAAGATTTAGAGACTTGAAAGGAATTTTAAACACGAGAACTAGAGGTAGGAATGAAATTGGGATCATCAACATACCTAAGACAACCTTCCTTCTTCCTATTTTCCTTCAACTTTCGGCCGACTTCGAATGTGATTGTGTATGTGTATATACGACTTGGATGAATAAAAGGAAGTGTTTGAGATGTATCATTAAATGTCTAAGTCGGCTGAGGAGGTGGAAAAATAACTTTGGGCATTAACTTCATGCTTAATTACAATATGCCACATAGTTACTTTTTCCAACCTTAATATTAATTCGTTTTGTTTTGCTTGTTCCTTTTTGACGAAATGAATGGGATCAGATGGAAATTAATGGATCTAAAAAAACGTGTAATCATTTGGACCCAAAAAGAATGAAGGAATTCCATTTAACCTCGTAGTTTTTCCTAATTACAATTGTAACCACTACCAACAAATTTCCATCATATGCTTGGTTTCATGTGATCATGGCTTCTTCTTTCCTTTTTGATCGAATTTAGTGCACCAAAATGGAAAAAATAAGTGTTTATTCCATGTGTCCCATTGGTGCCTCATATGTCCCAAAATTTTCGGTTTCGACGAAATTGGATAATTCAGATAAAATTTTGACTTTTGTAAAAATTTCACTATTTAATCTCTCCACTTACACATATTTCATACATAAAATTTTTCAGGAAAAATTGAGGATATTACAGGAATAAATCTCAATCAATTCGAATGTTTTGGAAAAGGAATGTATAAGTTTAGTCCGTAGTTATTATTCTCGGTCAAACTTTATAGAGTAAAAGGAAATTGTCTATAATAAGAAATAATTTGTAATGGTTTTTACAAAAAAGGAAATTACTTTGATGGGCCTTAATTGAATGAGTATTAATGTAATTATGCATATATTAATTTAATTATGTGATTATACAACGCATTTTTTTAAATGAGTTTTTAAGCGGGTATTATAAGATTTCATGTATAAAGTTGATTGACTGATTAATGATGTTTTATCATAATATAGAATTGATCATCAATTTTTGGCATGTTATGTTGCCCATAATTTAAAAATCTGAATATTAAAATATAGTAATAAAATCACAAGAAATGTTATTCAAATAGCTTACGTAGCAAAACAACGTCTTCCTGTCGTTATATGTTTTTGTTTTTTAAGAAACCCAAAGTATCCAAAGTCACTTTAGACTTGGGTCTAATTTCTATCTGACAGGAGTGTTATGGCTAAAGCCCTCCAAATAAGTATGCTTCCAAGATTCAAATTTGTGTTTTCTTCTTTATGAGATTGAGATTGCTTAACATCTCAACTTGTCGGTTGTCTTATGTTATTTATTCATACATATATATATATATATTCCACTTTTCAAGATTTGTTTATTTAATCATAGAAGTAAAGACTCGGCAATTTCACAGGCTATATATATAGCTTACGTGCTTACGTAGCTCATCAATTAAAATAGCTAACGTAGCAAAACGACTCCCCTAGAAGGTGCCATCCTGTGGAATTGCCGAGTCTTTACTTTTATGAATAAATAAACAAATCTTGCAAAGTGGGAAGCAGCCACGCGGTTGGAACGCGTAAAGACTAGACTTGAATCAACTCCGATCCGAAAGCTTCATTAATTCTCAAAACTACAAATTTGTGCCCAACTGTTTTTCATCTTTCATCTTCTGATAAGGTCGCAGATCAAATAAGTCTTTCACTCTTGTTTGTTCAATCATCAGGTTCCTATTTTCTTCCTTTCACTCTTGCCAATAACACCGTCATGACTAGCTACCACTTTCTGCTTAATTTTATTTCGGTATCATCACAATCAACCTGTTGGGATCTATTTTCTTCCTTTAAGATCTCTACTTTCTTACTATCTTTGAAATTTTCATGTACTGTTGAATTTGCGACTGAGATTTATTAATTCTATGTACAAGTTTTGGTTTTTGGTAAACCAGTCTATTAACTCTGGACGTGAAGTCTAGTATGATCTGGTGCCATGTATTCATACTGAGCTATAGATCAGATAATCTATTTTCTTCTTTTCTAATTCTAATTTTGTTATCTCTATTTTCTTTCTATAGATCAGATAACACCAACTGGCTAGTATTATATTTGAAGGTTCTAATCTGGTGTTTTGACTTTTTGAATAAATAGAGTTCATGTTGTGGCAGTTTGGCAGTATACAGAAATTCCTCGCCGAAAATAAACAAATAATATTGTTGCAAAGTTGAAAACAGCAACGAGGTTTGAACGCGTAAAGAGTAGGCTTCAGCTGACTTCAAAACCTTCATTCTCAAATGTCAAAACTACAAATTAGTGCCTAACTGTTTTTCATCTTTCAGCTTCTGATAAGGTGGCAGATCAAAGAAATGTTTCACTCTTATTATCAGGTACCTATTTTCTTCCTTATCTTTGCTATGACATGTGCTTGACGTGTGATTCTTGCCAATAACACCGTCATGACTAACACTGTCTGTTTAACTTTAATATGGTATCATCTCAATCAACCTGCTGGGATCTATTTTCTTCCTTTAAGATCTCGATCTACTTTCTTACTATCTTTGAAATTTTCATCTACTTTTGAATTTGCGACTGAGATTTGTGAATTCTATCTACAAGTTTTGGTTTTTGGTAAACCAGTCTATTAACTCTGGACGTTAAGTCTAGTATGATCTGGTGCCATGTATTCACACTGAGCTATAGATATGATAATATATTTCCTTCCTTTCTAATCCTAATTATGTTATCTCTATTTTCTATCTACAGGATCAGACATCGGATTAGGCACTAAATTAACTAACGTGGTTCCGTCTAGTCCTTATATTGTTGAGAGTTAAGTTGCTAAAATAACCTTCAACTTTTATCAAAAGCATAAACTATTTTTTGAAGCAAAAATAATCATAAACTTTTAAAATTGGGGTAAAATCTTTAAACCCAACCAACTTCAATCTATTAAAATGGAAAAAAAAAAAATTAATCTTGTGGCCCTTAAAGTCTTAACTCAATTATAACGAGTTCATGAAATATTGACTCGCTTGCAACTCAATCCCTAATGTTTTTAGTCATCCAATTAAGCAAAAATATGTTATAATACCATTAAAAATTGCTGAGGTGGATTTTACATAAATTAAAAAATTAATAAAAAACAACATCATCAGCTTCCCCAACTTGCATCCCCCTCCACCTCTGCTTTCTAGAAACCTCGTAGGGTGACAAATCCCTATTTTGTTAAATGTTTTCAAACTTTATTTGAGAATTTTGTCATAATTATTGAGCTTAAAATGTCTTTTCTTTAAAAAACACTGCGGAGTTATTCTCAAATTAAGAATTATTTGTAGTAGCTAAGTATCATCCAATTTTGAAAATGTGTTTCACATGTTTGTCTGATCAAACGAACAATATTCATGACAAAGGTATTTTTGAGTCAACACTAAAATATGCAGTCCCATTTTTGTTCTCCTCTGTCGAGAAATGGGACCGAACCTTGCTGAAAATTTTATCAATTAAAAAAAACGAAAAAAGAAATTTGCATTAGTATTGAGCGCTAACCTCTTTTAAGTTTTACTTATATAAATTCATTTGGTGATCCACCACCAATTTGTATGATGGAGGAACCAACCAAGAATTATGGCCCTAAAATTTGTGGGTTTCCAGCAATTTACAATTTTGGAGACTAAACTTTATGTGACAGATCCTTATTTTGTTATATATTTTGAAACTTTATTTGTGGAATTTGCCCAGTGAGGTTTTTTTTAAATAGATGTGGAGGGGATGTGAGTAGGTGGAGACAGGGACACTATTTTTTATTTATGGAGTATCCACCTAGGAAATTTTTAACAGTAATTAACATTTTTTTTGTCACACATAATGACTCATAAGCATTACAGACTAAGTTGCAATTGAGTCAAAAGTTTAGAGACTAAGTTATTAGTGAGTCAAAACTTTAAAGGCCAACAAATATTTTTCCCCATTGTAATAGATGAAAGTTAGTTGGGTTTAACGTTTTGCTCCAATTTTGAAATTTTATGGTTACTTTCACACTTTTGATAAAAGTTAAAGGGTATTTTAGCACCTTAACCACTGTTTATAACAAAATGATTATTTATGTATTATATTTGAGGATGAAATATGTAAAAAAGTGAAATAATTTAAGTCATTATGGACTAATTTATTTTTAATTCATGTCATACCACAACACACACATGTGACTCTTGAATTAAAACAGACAAATATACCACCAAGTGCATAGATTGAATGGCTGCGGTCATTCAAACTTAACTAGTGTTCTCAGCTCGTTTTCAAGCCCAAGGTATTCAGCTCTAATAATTATTTGGAGGTCGCAATGTTTCTCCTAATGCGGGCTTACATTCCAGCAAGCCGAATTAGTCAATTATTGCTTATTCTTCCTGACACCGGTAAACAAAAGAACAGATGAATAGCGGGGCTACGCGCCTCAATGTTAAAAGGAAATAATGGTTTGAACATTAACCTGATGCCCATTTTCTTTAAAGAAAAATAATTGCAATACAAGGATATAGTTCTAAAATGTAAAATAATTACATTATACACACACACACACACATATACATTATATAAAGTGAAAACCCAATACAGCACTAACATATGGTCCCATGGTTCTGCCCTTCAGCAAAACCAAACACTGTAGTTCGTAACACGGTTTGAAATTTGAAGGCCGAAAGGCTAAAGGAAAGAGTAAGACTAAAGAGAACAGAAGAGAAGACTCAAGCTCACTCCTGCCATTTTACTTGTCAATGTTTCTCCATTTTATTTCTACAGAATTTGTAGCAGGCTACTGGACTTCATCTTATCAGATTGAAATCCAACAAATCTTTCGATATTATTTCATCCTTCAGGTTTCTACTTTCTTCCTTTCTCCTTGCTGTTTTAGATCTGTGAAATTTCTCTTTGATAATGAATTGTACTGGTGCATAATAGAAAATATTTTAATTGATTATTTGAACAAATTAAACGATCAACATGGAACTTTGCATATTCATAAGAAGAATGAACATATATATAGGGTTAAGTTGCAAAAATACCTATGAGCTTCTCCTCAAAGTGAACCCAACACAAAATGCTTTTTTGAGGGGAAAAAGTGACTGAATTTCTAAAATTGGTGCAAAAATACACTTTTAAGGCTGACATGGATGTAACATAGATGCTGACTGGGCAAGGCAAAAAAAAAAAAAGAATAAAGCTACTTTGCAATCAGAAAATAAAGCTAAATAAATCCACCAGAACCAATTCATCTGGTGAACCCTACGGTTCAATGGGTCTTCTTCCACAAACCGCCTCGATTATGAGAGCACCAAAAGCATACACATCGGAGCTCGGAGTAGCTCAACCAGTTCGAGGTAATTCAGGAACTAAATAGCCTAATGTACCCACCACTCTGGTCTTACTTGAGTTGGCTCTGTATTCCCACTGGCCACATAATCGTATACGAGGAGGCGGTCGCCTCACCGATGACACTAGCCCAGATGTTGAACAAGATTACGGTAAGAGAGCCGCCCAATGCTAGCCATTTTAGAGGTGAAATCCCTAAGGCCTTGTTTGGATTCGTGGGAAATTCATTTCACTGCCACTTTGTTTTTCAAACTGGAAAGTGTTTCGTTGTACACTCGGCCAAACCCACCTTTTTCAGAGAAGCTCCTTATTGATGGGTCCCATTTCTAACTCCCAAGCTTCTATTATGTCACAATTTTTATTTTTCTAACCAAGTAAATACTGATGGCTACCACCAATAATTTAATTAGTAGAACCGGCATAGTTACGCCGATAATGAGCTTTGTCGGTTTCTTCTTCGGACCTGGAAGTTGCGGGAGAGAAGAGAGATCAAAAGATCGAGCTGGACTATTGATTTTCAAGCTCCATCCAAAGATGTAATGGGAGCTAGCAAGAAGGCAAGTGGAAGCAAAGAATCCAACATACATATGATCTTCAAGAATCGGAGAGAGTTCTACAATAGAATCATGGTGAATCAATAATTTTTTTCTTTTTTTTACATATGATCTTCAAGAATCGGAGAGAGATCTACAATAGAATCATGGTGAATCAATAATTTCTTTTTTTAAAAAAATAATAATAATAGAACCATGTCTGTGTAATCTAGAGGATCCTATAGCTGCTAACTATAACCCTAAATTATCAATTAGCATAACCTATTTTGCCTAAAGCCTATACCAACACGAAAAATTAATTATTTTCTTCGTATCTGTAATTTTTTTACAAATATAAGTTGGCCTGTAGTAGTATTGAGATTGGTATTGTTGTTAATTTTGGGTGCAGCATGACATTCAAGCGTGCATGAGTGGGAAAAAAAAATTGTCTTTCCTTAATTTGCAGCGGAAACTATGATCAATAACTGCAACTCTTTACAGTTATCATCACTTACAACCTCTGAACATATTTGTGTTGTGATTCTTAATAGGCGCTCATTGAAAGACCTGGCTATCACCCAAGAAGGGGTGAATTGGGTGTCTGATTAAAAACTTGATACTTTGAAAATCTTTTGCGTTTTCTATATCAACAGTTAGATATTCAAATAAACATATACTGAAAATATAAGAGATAAGAGAAGAGAATATGCAAACTGATTTATACTGGTTCTGCCCAATCCTTGACCTATGTCCAGTCCCCAAGCTCCGCTTGAGATTTTCAATCCACTATCTTCTTTCAACTTGATTATACGTTCTGTACTTGAAGTAATCATTTCACTAGGATTCACCCCCTTACAACCGCAATCAATACGCCCACTTGATTACACACTTTGTACTCGAAGTAATCCTCTCACTAGGATTCACTCCCCTTACAAGCTGTAATCAATACAATGGGTTTCCCACTCAAGATCACCCAATCTTGAGTAACTCTCAAGTAGAATGATAGGATGATTACAATAAATATTCTCTCTCAGAAGTGAATAAATAAACACTGAAGTACAATACAAATTATTTCATTCTCTATGATAAGCTATGTAAACATTGAAAACAAAGAGTAAATAATATGAAGATCAAAGTATGAGCATTTTGAAGATGTAGGCTTGTGTCTTACTCCTTCTGTCTTGAATCTGTCTTCTTTTATTGTTAGTTTCAATTTATGACCGTTGAGAAGATTCAATGACTATTAGATAAAGAAATATAGACGTTAGACTCAGATGGAACTAGCCGTTAGAACTTCATTTTCTGAACCAACTATGACATCAGCATTTACTTTATCCTTGATCTTCAGTTTAACAACCTTTGATCATCTGAAACATGTACACAAATGATATAAATAATGTTAAGGAGTATTATAAGTCATCTGGGTATTCATCTGGATGTTCTTGATGAGAAACGAGATTTTCAACACGGTGATTTTCTGAAGCAGAGATGTAAACTCGAGTTTTCATGAATAAACTCGAGTTTCCTTTTGTTGTTGAAAGTTGGATTTCTCTCTGCCTAAGCCAAACTCGAGTTTGTAACTTATAGACTCGAGTTTGGTTTTGTCTTGAATAGCTCAGTTGCTCTCTGTCTTGTCTAAACTCGAGTTTCCCACGAGTAGACTCAAGTTTGGATGATCTTCTGGACCTGGTTGCTCTCTGTAACCCAAAAACTCGAGATTGTCACTAAATAAACTTGAGTTTGCAAGTTGATCTGCCCTGGGTTGATCTCTGACTTGGCCTGGCTCAAGTTTTGACTTTGTTGAGCCTTCTTGAACTAAATGTCAACTTTCGAAGGACATATCTCCCTGGTTTGAACTTCGTTATGGTCCATTAAATTTTGATGGAACGCCCTTTGAGTCTACTTTCATATGCCACCGATTTCAGCTCAATCAGATTTGTAGTTTGTGAGATACACTCAAAATATTGAAGCTTGGTTTGCTGTGTGGCGTTGATTTCACTGTCAACTTCAATAATTCATAGATCCTTGATCTGAACTCCTTTGGAATTGAATTTTATATCAAAATGACGAATTGGGAGTCTAGTTTCATATGCCACTGATTTCACCTCAATCTGATTTCTGGTTTAGGAGATATCTTCGAAATGTCAGACCTTGCTCAAGTGAAATGTGAAACAGAGTAGAACAGATGAGCTAATTTTTGTACTTAGAAACTCGAGTTTTCCTAGTCCAGAGACGTCAGAGATGCCGAAGACACTTATTGACTCAAGTTTATGATGGCTGAATCGAGTTTTGAGTCCTAAACTCGAGTTTGGAGTCCTTAACTCGAGTTTCCTTATATCAGAGAGACAAATTACTGCAGCAAGGTAGTAAACTCGAGTTTAATACTTGGAGACTCGAGTTTGCTCATCCAAAACCTAATATTTGCTTGTTTTAACTCTGAATTGAGTCATTCCAACTTCCATTTGATTGTAGAGACTTCTATGATCAATCTTAGAACTTGAATAATGATATTGTCATTCCATTCAGCAAGTTCTTCTTTCTTTAGTCTCCTTTCTTGATCATTCTTCTTTATTAAACTTCACATCTACATTAAATATAAGAATTAGTCAAAGTAGAATGTAAATGTATTATGCAACCTTTTTGCTCTCAAGAATTGCATCTATATAAGACATCATCAAAACTAATCATATCCAACACTCATGACAATCCATAACTCTTATGGTCTTCGTGAGTTAAAACTCATATTTAAAATAAATACTCATAGGTTTACCCAAAAAAAAATACTCATAGGTTCCTATAAGGTTATCATAAGAACCCATCACAAATGGTACATTCAATGTTTTTAGACTTCTAATCATGTGATTAAAATTGGTGCTCATGAGATCCCATAACTTTTATGGTACTCATGAGTCATCCCAATACTCATGGGCATTCCCGGGAATATTGATCCTGTGATTCCCGTAACTCTTACAAGAGATCATGAGATATTCTGAGGAATGATCTACTCATTAAAATACGTGAGGGGTTTTAGGATTACCTTAGATCATCGAAGACCTCAAAGTGTATGACGTTCTCTAACGCTGATCTACACGGCTATCTCCCGATTGCCTTGAGAACTCTTTCTCTTTAATTCATCTCTTTCCTTGGATGCTTGCTAGGCGATGCAAGGTTGAGGAGTCAACGTTCTTGGATTTTCTTTCTCTAAAGAATGTAGGGTTTCTTAAGATTAGATGTAGGAAAAGATTATGCCTCTTCTTTTCTTTTTTCTTGGTGCTTGGCTGAAATTCTTAACATCCAAAGAGCTCTCAATTTTCTCGGCCAAAGCTCTAGGCTTTCTAAAAGAATCCCGTGAGAAATATACAACTCATGTGTTCATTATATTTTTCCTATTGGCCAAAACCTAGATCCCTTTTTTTTTTTTTTTTCTAACCAAAATAATAATAAGATAATTATATATTATTATTCTAATGGTTAAAATCTTAAGTCCACCAAGTTAGTAAAAAGATGAGACTAATAAAATCTCAAATCCTTTTCATGGCTTACTCCATAATTTCTTTCTAGTTATGGCCGGAAATTATGACATTTATAATCTTATAATTTACACGGTTAAATCTTAATTTAGGTTAAAAGAATTATAGCCCATTAATCTTTAATTAATTCTTGAGTTAATAATTCAAGATAATGGATCTTATCCAAACCTTTAATTAATTCAAGATAATGGATCTCATCTAAATCTTTAATTAATTCTTTAACTAATAATTCAAGATAATGGATCTTATACAAATCTTAATTAATTCTTTATTTATCTAATCTTTATTGGACATATATTTATATTAGATAATTCTAAATTATCTTTTATAATCTAATCTCTTGAATTTAAAAATCAAATTTAAAATTCAAATTTAAAACAATGGCCTAAGACCACGTTTGGTCTTCTAACATATTATGCTCATTTGCCCTTGGTGGGCAATTTGAACTGTGCCCTTATTGGGCTGGTCTTCTAACATATTTGGGCTTATTAATGGAGAAATTAATTTTCCACTAGATAACCATATATGACGCCATTTTAATAGAATGGGCTTGAAATCTAACTTCAATACAAATATACTCATTCTTTCGAGAAAGTCCAATAACAATTATTGGCCCAAGAATGCTAATTTTAAGCAATCAATAATAACCTTTGTGATAGGAGAAAACTTTAAGCCTATAAACTCCGCAAAGATATCTGGTAGTACCAAGTAATAAAGTGATAAGAAAGATATCGTTTCCACGGGACTTTGTATCACAATCTCGCTTAAGCATTAATTTTACAATTTCGTTTAAGTTAAGCAAATCAAATTTAATTTAATTAAAATAAAATAAAATAAAAACAAACAAACTACCACATAATGAACGAAGAACAACCTGTAGTCACTAATCCCTTATTTGTTTCCTAGATTTTATCCCCACTAAATTAATTTTAACTTAACTTACTCACCTAATCTGAGTATCAATGTCATAAATGTCTTCCCATTCCCACTTATATACCTACCTTAATTAATTATGTGATCACCTCACACAACTAAATAAGATCGTTTTAGATCGCTCACTCTAATTTGATTATACCTTAGCTTTCTGGTATATTCCTATCCTAGACGCAAATTAGATTAAAACATAATTTCACATTAAATTTAAACCTAATTTCACATTATTTATTCCCACACATTTAGGATTCCCTCTTCCAAGCTCAACTCTAAATCCCCAAAACACGCTTCGATGGTGGTGATCAATCAATAAAGAATAAAGAATAAATACAAGATTAAATAAACTGAAATAAAATTAAGCAAAACTAATAGTGGGAATAATCTCTAGAACCCAAACAAAGTTCATAGGTCCTCTAGGTTGCAAAACCAACTAGCCAAACATGACTTTAAACGGATTCATCACAGCACAGAATTCCAGAGTTCAGATTGATAATGAAAAAGATAAGCTATTGGAAAAGTGAAGAAAACCAAGATAAAAGAATCAGCACATTGAAGACCAATCCCCTCTCTGCATCATGTCGCCTCCTCTGTTTACCGTATCTGGTTTGTTCCTGAAGCTTTTCGGCGACGCTGAAGAGATGGGAGAATCTCGCCGGCGACCTTGGTGGTGAATGACGCCGCCGGCGAGGGAGGAAGAAGAGAGTTGAAGGTCTCAGTCCGCGGTGCCAATGCTCTACTCTCAGCTCTCTGTTTCTGATTCCCAAATCGTGCTCTGTGCGTCCGCGACGAGAGTCCCCCAAAAGAATAGCCGCCTCTGTTTCTATTTAGCTATTAGGTTTCAATTCCCTTTTTCCCCAAAACGCAGCGTCTCTTTTAATTCTTCTCCGCGTGAATGATTCATTAAGGTCGCCTCTGGTCCTCTTTATTTCTTCAATTCCTCATCCTCCAAAATCGTGCTTGTAGGTCATCCAATTGCAATTTAAACGTGGGCCCCAATCTTCCATTTTGTCTTCTTCAATTGCAAAAACAGATTCGTATGTGGCTGTGCAAACAATAATAATAATTATTAATAATAATAATAACTAAATTTACTATTATTTATTTCCTAAACTCAAAAACTTTTATTCTAAATTGAAATCCCCCAAATAATGATCCAAATTGATATCTCTTAAAATCTCAATAAAATCTCTTTAAATTAGTAATAATGACTTCTCAAATATATCAAAATATATCTCAAATCTATTAAAAATGAGAAGTCATCACTTTGTGTGTGACCCATTAGGCTCAATTAATCACTGACATAAATAACCTTCAACTAATCAAACTCCTTTAATGGGCCCAAGTTATCTAATGACCACATAAGACACTAGCAATGCTCTGTGACCCCAGAATTAATTAAGTTGATCAAGTGATCTACCTTTTTCTAATTTGGATACCATGTTGGCATAATCCCTCACATCGTCATTCACATTTAGTCGAGAGCAAAGATAGAGTATCATCTCTCTTGGTTGACTAAATATAGCTTTTTCACACAATTAGGAATCTTCTTCTATTGACTCTAAGATGGATCATGACTCTTCATGATCACTTATCTCTTGTCATGATTCCCGAGTCAACTAGAAGTCATCCAAGCCCTACTAGTTTTGTGAACAACTAATCTCTTGTAGGGGATCATGAGTCGCTTTTGGCGTGTCCATCTACACTAATGCATTTGAGTCATACCTAACAGTACATTAATTTTCAAGTTGTGCTAGTTATTCGTGACCTTCAGGTTGCGCTAGTTATTCATGACTTTCAGGTTGCGTCAGTTATCCATGACCTTTAGGTTGTGCTGGTTATTCGTGACCTTCGGGTTGCACCTTTTATTCATTTTGTATTGACTCCTCTGATTAAACAAGTTTTTTGCTTCTTAAAAAAAAAAGATTTTCATTATTTCATATTTCTGAATGGAAATCTTTTATTCAAGTTGATATTATGATAAATTTGATTTACATATTTATTTGTTTATTTTTTGTCCATTATTTGAAGAGATCTATGTTGAACATTTACGAAAAGGTTCATAAATAAATATTATAAGGTTATTTGACATTACATAAATCAAATGTATTTCGCCGATTGTAAATAAAAAAAATAGTAAATTAAAGGATTAACAAAGTGGGGTCACCTTACACTTTGTGCTTGTCACGCTTTGCTATGATAGGGCGTGGCAGTATTTTCATTAGAAACAATTTTACTAATTAAGCAAACTAATATTCTACTCTTCACTTCACTATTTTATATGAGGCTTTTCAAGATTCAAGAATTTTTAATTTTTTTCCAAAAATTATTATGAAAAAAATACTCTAGGGAAATATTCTAAGAATGTAAAAATAAAGATTAGAATCAAACAAGCGGTTAACCTTAAGGTTCAATTTATTTAGCTATTTCCATATTTTCGTTGTGGATTTATAAAATCATACCTAAATCTTCAAAAATCAGATATACGTAGGAAAAATCATAAACTATAGTTTAAGCATCCCAAATAATCTACTAGTACAATTAATTCGTAGAATAAAACTTCTCTTCTTTCTGTTTTTTTTTATTGTTAATTTATCTTCACATTTATATTACATGTCCGGATGCTGATAGATATATTCGTAATTTGTAGGGTTTAGCTTCCAAATTATTGCAATGGCACTTAGTGCTCATGGAGCAGCGTATCCTTCAGGCTCTTCTGGATCAGCTAAGAGATGGAAGTACCATGTATGACTAGGGATAGGGATGTATACTCATTGGGATTTATTTTATTAGATACTATATGCTATAGAGTAATTATCATCTCAGCCATTTAACCTTTGATTTTATCCAAAGAAACCTTCACTTTAAAGGTTTAGCACAAATAACAACTTACGTGACTATTCTAAGACTTATAAAAAATTCAGCTTTTAACTTTTCTGAGAATTTGTGAAATTCATAACTCGACTGATATAACTCCAAATGGAGTGATTCCAATTTTTACTTAAACTTTGATAAGTCTATTTTCATAAATTAAAGTCACCAAGTCAATTTATGGCTGAGAAAAATTCCCAAAATTCAAAAACACAAACAGTGTCCAGAAATGTTTTGGTTTTCTGACCAATATTTGAGAAACCATAACTCCTTCAATACTTATCGGAATTCGACGAATTACCTATCAATTTAAACCTCTATGTGTCTAATATTTAACTGGAAAATTTCACATTTTAATGATTTTGTTTAGTCAGTCCGAAATGCCACGTCATACCCCTGACTCCAGAAGCATACCTGAAATTTTTCTGATTTATAGCTCAACTTCCAAAAATCATAACTAGAGTTATATACCTCCGTTTTAGGTGATCCAAGACTCATATTAAACCTTAAGGAGATTAATATCTCCTGTAAAAATTTCAGTTCAAAAATCAACCTCTAACCCCTTCAAATGACGTGAAAACTAACCCCTGTTTTCGGATTAAAACCCAGTGGTAGCGAAAACAACTTGCATGCTCATTTTGAGACTCATAGCTATCTAAAATCAGTCCTTATATGCATTTAGCTGTCATGCAGGACTCTAAGGCTTGTTTTCAGAGACAATGGAGTCCAAAGATCAGTTTAAAAACCGTCATGCATGCACTGAATAATCTGTCATGAACTCTCTCTCTCTAAACCATGAGTTTCAGTCATTAATGACTCTCAAGCTTCAGCCAATGCACAAAACAGATGGGAAAACGTTTTGGAGACTTACCTAAACTCATATATCTACTTGCATGTGAGCTTTGATCCCAGCTTCTTCCTTTTCTCCGATTATTCTCTCTTCTTTCTCGGACGATGATCTCAGATTCTCAGTGTTTCTCGGTTCTCTGTCTCTGTCAACGTTTCTGTGGAAGAAGAGGGAGATTGTTGGAGAAGAGAGGGAGGTCACGGTGGAGGAAGGAGGAAGGTGATGATCATGGTGTAAGGAGGAGGAGAGTTTGAGAGAAAATTTCAAAATGTGAGGGAGACAAAGACGCTGCGGAAATGAAGAATGAAGGAATTGGAATAAATCCAATGAATAAAAGAATGCTGACTGGGTGGGTTCTGTAATATGGGCCGAAGAGAATGGAGAATATGGGCCTGAGGGAGTGTGCTTGCTTTGCTATCCAATTCTTCTATCCGAAATGCTCTATTGGAGAAACTAATGAATGTTGCATGTGGTTAATATACGTGGCTTGCACATGCACTAATATATATTCCCCACATTTTTATGCCTTTTCTAATTTATTTGCAACCTTAGATAACTAATACAAATAAATCCTTATTTTCATTTAAAGATTTTTCTTTAGGCCATAGAATATTATCTTCAAAATATTTAGGCCAAAATTTATTCCCAACTATTTGTCCTTAATTTTAAAGAAAATTATGCCTTAAATCCCAAATAATAATCCTTAAAAATAATCAAGGCCAATTTTCCATAATTAATCCCATATCATATTTTTAATTCCCTAATTCTAAATTTGGGATGTCACAATTCTCCCCTCGTAAATTAAATTTCGTCCTCGAAATTTGATATATACCTTAGGGTATAAAGTTCGGATATTGCTTCTTCATGTCTTCTTCTACCTCTCAAATCGCTTCTCTAAGAGATAGTCCCTTCCAGACCATATTCACAAATAGAATACTCCTATTTTTGAACTGCTTCACTAGGGTTTCTCGCGGCTTTTTGATACGCTCGACAAAAGTCCCGTATGTTTTTCTAAACCCGATAGGCGTATTATATTCAAATCTAATCCGCATTAATTTTGAAATTCGAATTTTGAATATGGATTAAAAATATATTAATTAAATCTATCTAATAGATCTAATCTAATCTATTTATTTAATCCGTATTAAAAGCCTTCTGATTTAATTTATCTCTATAATTAAATCCGAGAAATGATATCTATCTATTTAATTAAATCTGAGATACTATATCTCAATTTAAATTAATTAGATATATGATATCTTTATTCAAAAATTAAATGTGAGATACAATATCTCTATTTGTTTTAGATATTTAATTTATTTGATAAATTAAATACAAAACAAATATTATTTAATAATATTATAATCTCCATTAATTACAATTATTATATTATTTTCGAATTTAATATATATATATTTCATCCTAGATTAAATTCAAATGTTCATTAAATCTTAGACATATATAAGATTCAATGAATCTGACACTTTTGCTTTCGTGTTGGGCTACATTTTGTGTGTGACCTGCAGCCCACATAAGATTGGCAGTGGGCCAATACTGTACCAGCCCACAAGTCGCAAGCGGCCTCTAGCAAGACATTGCGACTACCCAATTCATATGAGGATCGATGATACGATAATACCTATCGTACAACCATGTCACGTCCCTTTTGTCACGCTATAATTTGGTCAAGGATGAGGCATGGATAATGTCAACTTCCTGTTCCTGACCATTACTTTCTCGATTCTTGAGTAGTCTAACGATTGAAATGGAAACTCTTTTCCATTGTAGTATGACCATACATTTCTTAGACTCACTCATCGAGGGGCCCAGTATTATCTCTCTACAAATGTGAGAGACAAATTCCATCTTGACCATTTACATTCCTCTGCATGAAAACCATTGATCCCAATTCAAGCCTTTATCATCACCCGGTCAAAGGTGACTTTTGACTAGGTCAAAGATCGGTGACTCATCATGTAGGAATCCATGATGATTTCAGGTCATAGGGCGTTGTGACACGGTTATATATGAGATAAGATTATGATTAAATCCATACAGCTTTTTCATAGTGGGTTGGTCCAGCACCTTGTACTCTTACAAGTGCCCATGACTTTGATTCGTATCTCTATACCTCATCAAAGTCATACTGGTCTTATTTCATCTTCGCTCCCGCGTAGATAACCGACTAGAGACATTTAGGATAATCTATAAGATATATCCAAGGATCAGTTATCAATATAAACATGCAAGTTGAAATGATAACTAAAAGAGAATACTTTAAATAACATAAATGTTTAAAGCAAAATGAGTTGCCCCTAGGGCATAATTTCCAACACACTTGGCACGTCAAAATTAGTAAATGCAAGACGTGATGAACATGGTTTCCTCCTCCCGGGAATCGTCGAGCGTCATTTATGGTCAGAAGAATGATTGAAGTGTTTCATCAAGATTTGATCGAAGTCTATAACCTGATTCATTAGCGTCTTGAATCATCGCACTGATACTGCAACAGCGCATCATCAGAATCTCTCTATCCAAACATTTTTGTTGTACCGGCCTCGGGAGGATGCAGGTGCTTCAGAGGTTTGGGCTTGGGTTTAATGGTGTCTATCACTTTTCCCATGTTTATTTTTGGAGAAAACATTGTAATGTTCGATCTTCATGCTAATATTTTGTCTGGGATATCTCCTTCTCGTCCTGGCTTGCGAATCGGTTTGTGGGAAGACAGATTTTGGAGCAATTAAGTGTTGCATCATATTTGTTTGTGTCGCTGCATATTTGTTTGTGGATACTGCTATCTTGGATTTATATGCCAAATGTGATCGTATGGAAGAAGCTGGTAGGAAATTCTTGTAGACGCCAATTTATAATGTGGTCTCCTGGACTGCTATAATCTCTGGATTTGCGCAAGAGAATGGTGTTATTTTTGCACTAAAGTTGTTGAAAATATGATAGAGCCAGGGGAAGAGATAAATACCTATAACGAGTGTTTTTGCTGCATGTTCAAAGCCAAGGATAATTGAAGAGGAAGGTGTTAAACCGAATGAGTATTGTATGTCCACAAAGGAAGAGTGCATGCTTACATGGAAACCCAACCAAGTAGACACCTTGATAAGAGTGCTAACTTGATTGCTGCGAGGTCATCAGTTGGACAAAGAAGACACCTAAATGATTCTTCAATTAACATCAGTACTCATAAGCTTCTTGAGTTCAATAGCAACTGTCACTCAGGATTGCTTGATATTTAAACCTGAACAAAAGAGCTTAGGTATCAGCAAGTTTTGAGCTAACTTGACCACATATGCAATGTCTGCAAATTATGTATGAATTCCTTTTTTAGATTCGTATCCTTGTTAGATACTGATGCAAACTGGGCAAATCTCTTTTGGCATTTGGAATCCTTAGTTGACTTCTGTTACCCTTCCTGGAAAATCCTCTTTGGCATCAGTTCTCTAGTTCGAGGGGTCAAGATTATCTTTGGGAGATACTAGTTCACTCTCCATAATAGAAGCAGTATCAATCAAAGTATTTTGTATTGTGAACAATTACCCATTGCAATTTTTGTAGCTGCTGGGGATTGTAACGAATGCTGGCATTGAAGTTTTATGCTACAATTGTTTAGAAAAAGGCACCTAATCGATGCATATGCTTACTATTGAGTCATACTGGGAAACCTTTTAGTGACAATAGCAGCGGCGAAGATCAAGAAGAAAATGATTTTAGCTATATGTATTAATAATTAATGATACATATAGTCTTTTACAACTGATACAAAAAGAAGAAGTGGATCAAGTGTTTCAGGTCCAGAGTATTTCAAGGAATGGTTGCGGAATATTATTAATAAATACACTGATGCAAAAAAGAGCAAAAAGGAGATTACAATAAATCATGGCCAAGCCAATTGCTCTCACGGGGGTTGTGCGGTAACTTTCATTCTCCTTCTTTCACTTTTTAGATGCCGAGAAAGAATAATTTATATTTTTCATTGCTATGGCATGTCTAACTTGTGCGTTCGAGTACCTGTTGAATTTGGGACTCGGTTAACTGAATCTAGTTAAAATCCGGGCTCCGTGTATTAAAACCTGTTTTCATGAACTATTTGCTACGGCAAGGCCGCCAAGTCTATCTTAAATTCCTATAAAGGAAAAAAAGGCGGACCCGGTTTTAACTGAATCTGGTTAAAATCTGGGATCCGTGAAAGTTTTGAAGACGCACCCGGTTACACCGAATATGGTTAAAATCCCGGCTCCATATGAATTTTTTAAGGCGGACCCGGTTACACCGAATATGGTTAAAATCCCGGCTCCGTATGAATTCTTGAAGGTGGACCCAGTAACACTGAATCTAGTTAAAATTCGGGTTCTGTGAAGATAGAGGTTAAAACGTGTTTGTTTGGGAACAGACGTGTTTCCTTGGTAACGGTAACACCGAGATTATGACTAAAACGTACTCCTCTGGGATGCGGTAACACCCTCATTATGGCAAAAACTATCGATAGTCAAAAATAAAATACGCCGAGGTATTACACCCGGTCAGATTACATCGAGGTCATTACACCCGGTCAGAAATAGAACCCAATTTAAGAGATTACACCGGGGCTACCACGCCCAAGTTTCTTAGAACCCAATTTAAGGGATTACACCGGGGCTACCACGCCCAAGTTGCGAAACGGTAAAGTCACTTTTTCTTCAAATTTGATGCATCGAAAACATGCTCCTAGATAGGGAGGTAAATTGTCATGGAGGCCCTGATCAGGTCGAAATGTTTAAACGTGCGTTTCTACACCACGGTTCGACATATGACAGTTTGCCCTTATTTTGGCAAAGAACCCGGACAACGGATCCGGAACTCGGTAGCTCGGGTAATCTAAGACACCCCTACCCCCATACCCCATATTAACCCATTGGAAGAATACGATTAGCAGATACTGCACATATAAGACCATGGCCCGGTCACAGAATTACGAACACGCGTTGGAATTCACAAAATTAAATTCGTCATCACAACTGATAAAGGCTAATACATGAATCTCTGTCGTTGCCCAAGGCTTCGGTCTTTGCCACAACTTCCGTCAAATCTATTAGATATATACCTAATATGTTGTTCATCAATGAGACATTATGGAAGTTCACAACAGTTGTGGGATTTCATTGAATCATTTCAACCTCAGCAGGTTTATTTCATTTGTCTTTACTTGCCCTTTCACCATAATCATTATACTTCTTTAACATGGAAAATATTTTCTTACAGGCTCTCTATCTCCGTGAAGGTGATGATTTAAATATCAAATCTGCAATTACAACATTGGGTTCACGAATTGTGAGTTTTTAGAATAACTTGATTTTTTTTCCTTAATTTCTTTGATGATAAATATCTATAGTTTATTTGACTTGTATATATTTCCATATTGATGACTTCCTATTTTTAATAGATTTGAGATATATTTTGATATATTTAGGAAGTCATTAATGCTAAATTAAAGAGATTTTCTTGAGATTTTAAGAGATATCAATCTGGATACATCATTTGTGGGATTTCAATTTAAAATAAAAGTTTTTGAGTTTAGGAAATAACTAATGATAATGAGAAGTTTTCAAAAAAAGAAAAGAAAAGAAAAAGAAAAGAAGAAATAAAAATTTAGTTATTATTATTATTATTAATTCTTTTTTTTTTCCACAGCCATATTGCACGTCTGGGCAATTGGAGATTGAATGAATTTGCAAATGAGTCAAAATGGGCCCCACACGGATTGGAATGAATTGAATAAATAAAAAAAGAGGTGGCATTAGATTAAAAAAAAAAGAAAGCACTCTCGCTGGGAACTGGAGACGCAGCGTTTTTGGATGGAATTGAAGACCTAAATGAGAAAAAAGCACGATTTGAGAAATGGAAAAAAAAGGTAACAGAGGCGGCAATTTCAATTCATCAACGCTGGGAGGGAACGAACAGGAGGCGGACCTTCACGCTTGAGAACCAGAACGAGCTCTTCTTTCCTCTCTGGATTTTCCCTCTTGCCGGCGGCTCCCCTCTCCACCACGGTCGCCGGCGAGCTCCATCTTCACATCCACAAGGGAGGAACAGAGTCTGACGGCAGTGGCATCGAAGAACCAGAGTGGGCGGTGACTTCTGCGTGGTTTAATTTTTTCTGTTCTCCTTTGAACTCTGAACAAGACTTTCTCCCCGTGCGATGCACGGATATATTAATTCTCAACATGGACTAAATTGAGAAACACATGCTACTACATGATAACAAAACTTATTAAAAAACAACTTACCATCATTTAAAATCAATGTTTTGGAAAACTTCTCTATACACAACATTTGTTGTCATAGTAATCGGTTTTTTTGAATTCATCCAGTATAAGTACCCTCAAACCTTTGAAGCTCTTGACCCTGGATAATGCAACATATAATTGACCATGTGAAAATACAGGACTTGGCAAGTAGAGTCCAACATGTGACATTGATCGACCTTGGCTTTTGTTTATTGTCATTGCAAATGATATTATGATTGGGAATTGCCTCCTTGTCAAATTAAAAGGCAATTTAGATTCAAATGGATTCATATCCATTACGTATCAAAATATCTTCATTAGCGCTTATGCCATTCAAACCCTTTGCCCTAATGACATTCTTGCCCGTTGTGTTACTTGTAGCCTTGTACCATTGCACAACCCAAATTTGCTTGATCAATATTTCTTATCAACATAATTGGCACACCTACTTTCAAAACCAATTTATGATGAGGAATCCCTGAGCATTTTATTGCATTGAGATATTATGTATCGTATAAATCCTGTAAACTTTTGTTGGCCTGATCTGTACGACTGATAGAGTCTGCACTGAAATACTCTACCGTCTCACTTGGCAACAAAGAACAGATGTATTCATTCAAAGCATCTACATTTTCAGTTAAAGGAGATAGAATGGTCCTGTTATTGAGGTAATCTACGTCAACAACTTTTTCTACTAAGTTTGGGTAAGTAGAATCAACAATGGACTTAATCGGATCACAATCATCATTTAACAATAGCTCATTAGGTATTGAGATGTCTGCAATACCATCATGTGGTAATCCAATCTCTCCATCTCCAACTTGTAGCAACCATTCCGCAAATGTTTTAATTTTTTCTTGTTCAATTGGATTGGTTGAAGATGTAAGCCTCATATTCTTCGTTAGGCGATGCAATTTGCATTCCTTCCAAAGATGAGAGGCGTTGATTGCTGCATCGACAATTTCAGCACGACCACTCTTAGGTATGACCGGTAAGATTTGCCTGAAATCACCACCCATCACAACACATTTACCCCCGAAAATTGATCCGCTCTTCATTAAGTCCCTCAACGTTTGATCAAAAGTCTCCACACAATGTCTCTTAATCATTGGTGCTTTATCCCAAATAATCAAATCGCAAGCCTGGATCAACTTTGCATTTGGTGAATTATGAGTAATTGCACATATAGAATCTTCGTTAACATCAATAGGTATACAAAACCTAGAATGTGCAGTTCTGCCTGATGGTAGTAGAGTTGCTGCTATTCCACTGGAAGCTACATTAAGGATGATTCCACCATTTCCCCTTACGGTAGCCGTCAATGCCTTCCATATAAAAGTTTTACATGTACCACCAAAACCATGCAGGAACCCCCCTTGAGATGAAACTGCTCTCATTATTTCATCAAATACTTGCTTCTGTTCCTTGTTGGGAACCTGTGCCACCATTAGCATCGTATATACCTGCAATAACACGGTCATGCCCTTTACTAATGTATTTGAAAAGGTATTTGATGGCACGTGATTGATTTGTCTTCTCAACATTTAAATGCCCATGAAATAATTTCAACAACCTATCATTGTAAGGAACAACAAATCGGTTGTCAAACTCAAATCAGTTGGAAAACTCACCTCTTCCACCATTGAGTATATGGTTTCCAACGTCTGTTCGCTTCTTCCTCATGTGATGAAAATATGTTTTTCAAATAGAAATTATTTCGAAATGGCACTGATGGAACATTCATCTCTCATATCATGCAATATATGTAGATGATAATGCTCTAATGACAGAGTCAAAAGTTGAAACATGAAAGGATGATCTGAACTTCGAAAATAACATTTGAGGAAATGGACGGATAGATTGGAATTACTTTTGCATTTTGTTGGCATGGATCGCCAGGTCAGCAGGCTTGAGAATTTTCAATTGGCATCATTCTTTCATTACACTCGGGAAAGACTGTTCACACAATTGTATGCCAAAAAATAATATCGATTAAGAATGGATTTCGGAAATTGAAGCCTCTTTAAAAGATGGTTGAGATAATTAATTACTTTCATTATGATTTGACAAAGTGAACAAAGTGGCATTGACTTATTTTGCATCTGTGCTTATTTAATTGAAACTCTACATTTCTAAACACGCAACCCATTAAATATATGGAGATGTCATGCGGGAATACATTAAATGCGTTAACTCATTAAGAGGGAGTAGATATAGTCACTGCCAAACGTGGAAAAACAGACAACTATATATATAGGGTAATCATCTTTAGAGCTTAAAAATAATATCTACTGAATAGGGTAGCTTATTCCCAACACACTTAAAAAATTATTGCTTAAAATTATTAAAGTCTGTGCGTCTAGTTAATTGTTTACATTAGTCCATGCATTTCAAATTCCTTATCAAACTTTTTACTTATATACTGTATTTGAAACTAAGGTAGATTATGTGAAAATATTAAATAACTCAGTAATTACGAGGCAACAAATTAAAAAGCTTGGATCTAGTTAATTTAAAAAAGACTAATAATGAAAGTTAGTACATATTTTAGTGAATGTTAATATATATGTCTATACCAAAAATTAGTCGGTTGATCTCATCAAGCAATCATATATCCATCTAAAAAAAGTCACAAAGAGATTGATATAGATTGTGATTCACAACATGATTAATGAATTGAGGTTAAATATAAAAGTTATCCATACAAGCTAATTTGAACGTAGTATATTTGAAGTGCCGGAAATGAGTGAAAACTGAAAGTAATTAATTTCAGGAGTGCGGTGTTCAAATATGATACAATCAGGGGGCTAGGGGTAGCCCCCGCCCGGCTAAAATTACAGAATTGGACTCAAATATTTTCTGAAATTATGCTTTAGCCTCATAAAAAATTAATGTTTTCACTTTAGTCCCTATTAAAAAGTCTCATGAAGGGACTAAACTGAAAATGTTGAACTTTTTATGAGGCTAAATCATAATTTTCTAAAATTTTGGGTTTAATTGTAATTCAAATGCCGACTCCACCGGGTTTCATTCGTAATTTTTGCCCCCGATTTTCATTCCCGGCTCCGCCCGGATACAATGGAACTTGGACTATATAACAAAATTGTGGTGGGAAAATACACACAATTGTGAGTACGTTCGTGTGTAGGTTTATTTTATTATTATGACTCGGTTCCAAACACCGTTGAACTATACATTCATTCAAATAACGTCTCTCATAGGAAATACGTGGGAATAAACTTAGAAAACAAAACCAAGATGAAAAGATTAAGTTGGTAAATTCATTAAATGTTATTACGTATATAAAAGTAAAGAGAAAGTGTTGAACTATCCGAGGAATAATGTAAATATATATATGACAGATGTGACTAAATATTAATGAATAAATGCGCAGGATAGTTACTAAATTTCCAACTACTTCTATGCCTATATTGATGAAGGACTAAACAAATCAACATTTATAAGTGTGTTGGGAATAAGTCTAATCTGATATCCTTGACTTAAAAGAATTTAACAATTGCTAGACATTGGAAATACAAATATGGGTTGCGGCTGAGCTGTTTTACTCATCATTGCATCAGTTCAAATAGGCGAAAGAAGGTTTGAAACACAGCAATAAAATGACCAATCAAATTACACTCATTAAAGGCAAGGTGAAGCAAATGTCAACTCGACAAAGAAGAGAGTATAAACTGTTCCGAAACTTTGTTTAATAACGTGCGTAAAGCCTTCCAACCGTCGCCTGCTTTCATTATTTAGTATTAGACTTATCGAGAAAGCAAACTTTAACCATATTGTAGTAAATTATCTTTGGAAATCAAGATTAGCACCATTAATTAATTAATATGCTTCCAGATATCAAAAGGAACTGAGAAGTCGGCACATAAACACTAATGAAATACATTTACATTGATCAAACACAAACATAGTTGTGTTGTGAGTATGTTGCTGTATAGGCTTATTTCAATTATTATAACACGCTTGAACACTACATTCATTGGGTACACATCCCACATACGATCACATTACGGTTGGAATAATTGAAATAATACGTGATAATGAACTTATATCACAAAACCAGGAAGAAAAACTTAAGTTGGTCAATTCGCAAATGTTATTACGTATATAATAGAAAATAGATATTGTTTTAAACCCAGAAAAATACACTTAAAAATAATATGACAAATGTCTATTTTGTGTATTAATTAATATACAAGTGAAAAACCTACTCATTTTTCAACTTTCATTACTTGTTATTACACTTACCGAGAAAGAAAACACATAAAATATCGAACTAAAGACTCTTCTCAAATTTATATTAGCGTGAATCAATAATTAATATGGTTGCGATATGAAAAGGAACGATCAACAAAGATAAACATTTTAGTGAAACAGATATACTTGGATCCAACACAGCGACTGAAATGTTTGGAATGTTGGAAATTGGAGGTATAGGTGAAGAACAATACTTTTATTATAAGAGAAATAAAAATACACAACTGTATTTCTCTCACACACTCACAAAATAATTCTCTTATTTTTCTCTCTAAGTGCTACAACACTTTATCTCATATCTCTCTTCACTTTTTTTTTTAATCTTTCAGATCTCTCGGATACGCACATACATATTCTACAACAACAACAAAACACACACACACACACACACACACACATATATGCTAAGAAAACCGACTCTTCAATCAACCGTCTTGTCTTTGTTGCCTCATGGATATTTACGTGTAGCCTTTTGCCTTGTAGCTCTAGTTCCATTTGATTATAGCATATTGCAGCCTTTTTCTACTTTTCTTTAACTCATCAGCAACTTTAGTCAAGCGGTGGGAAGAAAGAAATTAAATTGCTTTGCTTCTTATATCATGACACCTCATGCTTTTATTGACACCTTATGCTTCCACTAATATATTTGTTTTGACAGCTAATGCTTGCATAGAGCATCCGTTTGATAGTTTATGATCTCATTAAATCTGGCGGAGTGAAAGACAATTGAGTTTGAACTTCTATCATGGAATCCATGTGTTAAGAAGATTAAATAGTTCATCAAAACAGGCTAAAACTAAATATTAAGATTCAAACAGTCATTAAACACATTTAAATTTTCAACACTCTTCTCTTTGCATCTAAAACCTCCAGGAAATTAGGATCAACATATACACATGTAGCACCCGAAATTGTCTAACTCAACGCCTACAAAAGATGAAAAAACCATAAGTTGCTACTACATGTTAAAAACCGATAATATAAAAGATCTCAAACAATTCATTGTAAACAAACCTCTTTCAATGATCCGACTAAATGACATACCGCATCGTCGTGCAATATACATCCGATCGAAACTTCCTCCCGCAATTAAGAGGCGTAACGTAAATTTGTAAAGGTAGTTCAAATATTTAAAACACAAATTTTAAGGATTTGTGCTAGTATTCATACCTGATATCTTCATCTGCCTATGCAAGGTGGCATTTCGGTGAAAGTGGTTGACAATGACATTATCTTCTTCTTTTGCAAGGTGGCATTTCGGTGAAAAAGATTCTCGACAATGACATTATCAACACCAATATAGGGATTCCTTCTTGGTGGGTTGGAGATTTTCAACCGTGAACAGAAGAAGACCTCCATGGGGTTTAAATAGAACATCACGTCGGGAATCCACAACGTAATTGCATAGGGATATACATTGACGCATGGGGAACATGAATATATGTCATACAAAGTCAAAATGAATTGATTGGGTTTAATTCTCCTTCGTAAATCAAGCCCAATCTGAAATGTATCCCTGGGGAATGGAAAACAAACCATGGGAAGTCATAGTGTATTAAATGGCTTAACACTATTATGAAAGATTGGCCCAATGGAATGACCATCCCAATTAAATTTTGATTCACACATGGCACGCAATACGATAATAAATACGAGTGGCAAAAGTGGTTGACGGCATTAGTGGTCCAATCATCTTGTAAGTTTTATCTAAGTGGGATGACACTGTGTACCAATAAGATTAGTGCCACAAGGTTTAGTAGTATATATTTGATTCCTATTTGCTGTGTTCTGGATTTGTTTTAAAGCCATGTTTGGCTAATTCCTCTTTGCAACCTAGAGGAACTATGAATTTGTTTGGGTTCTAGAGATTATTCCCACTATTAGTTTTGCTTAATTTTATTGCAGTTTATTTAATCCTGTGTTTATTGCTATTGCTTATTGATTGATCACCATTGGGCATGTTTTGGGGATTTAGGGTTGAACTTGGAAGATGGAATCCTAAATTGACCATGGGAATAAATAATGTGGAATTAGGTTTAAATTTAATGTGAAATTATGTTTTAATCTAATTTGCGTCTAGGATAGGAATATACCTAGAAGCCCCGCATAATCAAATTAGAGTGAGCCAGATCTAAAACGCATCTTATTTAGTTGTGTGAGGCATCACATAATTAATTAAGGTAGGTATATAAGTGGACCGGAAGGCATTTATAGACATTGATACTCTAGATTAGCTGAGTAAGTTAAGTCAAAATTAGTTTAGTGGGGATAAAATCTAGGAAACAAATAAGGGATTAGTGACTCTAGGTTACTCGTTCATTAGTGTGGTAGTTTCTTTGTTTTGATTTTAATTTCTTTTGTCTTAATTAAATTCAATCTGATTTACTCAACTTAAAGAAAATTGTAAAATTAATGCTTAACTGAGATTGTGATACAAAGTCCTCGTGGGAACAATATCTTTCTTATCACTTTATTACTTGGTACGACCCGTATACTTGCGGAGTTATAGGCTTAAAGTTTTCACCTATCACATACTAAATCAAACAATCTTTTATTTTTGTTCCAGCCTTTTGATTTGTTTGGGCTATCTGCTCGCCTTTTAAGAATTCCAGGTAGAGAAGTGCCATCATGGTTTTATAACCGAAACTACTTTGATGACAAAGAATTGGGGCATCCAAATGTGTCATTCATAATAAGCATATCCCCTGATTATTGTGATTCAAGTGAATGGTGGGGCATAGCCATATGCTTAGTGATGGAACGCGATTTTGCAGAATGTGATACAATTTATTGGACTTTCAGATATCCTAATCAAGGTTTTCCAATTACGTATTTTCGAGGCTATGATGTTACGTTTCATGTTCATGAAACTCATAGTCAGCAAAAACTTTATATTATAGATATTCGTTGTTCCTGTTTGGTTGTGGACGGACTTCAAATGACATTTGTTTCTAGAAATGCTATTAAAAATAAGTCACCAGCGTTTAAAATAAGGAAGTGTGGGTGGCGAGCGGTGGGTAAAGAAGATGTTGAAGCTTGGAGAAGAACAAGGGACAATATTGCAGGTCACTCATAAATGCAAGAGCTCTGTTGTGTCAAAAAAAAAAAAAAGATGAGCCTACTACTTCCAAGGTACGTAGCGGTAGATTATCCCTTCTTGTTTTAGATTAAATTTTATATTAATGAATGCTTGATGGCTATTTGATTTTTTATTTGATATATTAATTAAATATAAAAAAACCTTTCAATTCAATTAAATATTATATTTCCTTAATTATTTCATTTTTATAGGCACTGTTCGATTTATATAGTATCGGCTGGGTTTGTTTTTATAACTTGAATTTTTTTTTTCTTATTTATATCACTTTTCGACAGTACATCAAATTAAGGCCAAACTAGATTTGAGTTACTCCCTCCCTCTATTTTCTTAATATAAGATATATTTACTTAATTTTATTAGATTAAAGAAGTTGGTTATATTAATTAATATGACATGAACTTTCTAAAACACCCTAGTCACCTTCCTTAATTTCCCCATCACTCTTCCCCCCGATTGTTGTTGAGGGAGCATCAATAGAGATAAATTAAGAAAAGATTGACAAATATGAAAACTTTGTCTTATAATTATGACTAAGATCAACTTCCCAAATATGTTTTATATTAAAAACTGAAGGGAGTATTTCCTTAATTTTTCATTTCCATTGATTTGTGGCTGTAGATAAGTAGAGCCATAAGTTGCACAAGAGTCTTCATTTGTATTATTTAGCACATCATATAATTATGTGTTATAATTAGTTTTTTAAGAGAATTCAGATGTAAAGTTATACATGATCATTATAAACCCGGCTTGGTCGATCGAATGAATGGTGGGGCACAACCATTTGCTTAATCAGTATTAGAAAACTTGGTATTTGCATACCTTGGAAATTGATTCATTTTAAGACTACCTCCTATCCTTATTATAAAAACATTAAAAAATTTATATGAATTTAAAAATTCAGTTAAAATTAGTTATTAATATTTTTTAGATTTCAACATTACCATCAATGATTAAGTTCATTATTGGAGGTTATTTAGTTAATAGAATTGAAACGAGATATTTACAGAAGCAACTAATACTTTAGCAAAATGTGTTGTGCAGGAGTGTTGAAAGATGAAAAAAAAAAAAAAATCCAAGGATAAAGTTGATATTAATTCATATAACTTCAACATGAATCCCTGCGAAGTTGAGAATAGAGATGGCTTTGGCGGTTGGGAGTGGATGTCGAATTTTTGGCATGTTTTGTAATAGAACATAGATGTCCAGCTTTAATGAGCTGGGGATGATTGATGTAGGATCAATAGACCTTTCGATGACTGAATCTCAAGGAAAGGATACTAGCTCGATGATATCTATGAGGAAGATATCACCAAGATGGCTCAGATCACAGTGCAACACAGGCAAGGCGTTTCGCCAAAGGGGGTGGTGTGTGTGCAGTGTGACTGAATGATAAAACTATGGAGTCAAGAGAGATCAGAGTGCACCTAGGAGGTAATCTCCTATTTATGGGGATTACCTAGGGTTTCACTCCCATGCAATCACGTCTGTCCACCAGTCATTATGCGCCTTCCACGTTCTGTCATTCCCTGCTCCACTACCTGTACGGTTCTGTATAACAGACAAGGTAGAGTAGTGGTGAGCCCTTTACCTAGTTAAATGGGCGGTTTACTACAGGCTCCTTATCGGGTCGGGTAACCGAAAGGCCCAATATATGAGTCCATAACAGTTGCCCCCAAGCTCGGTATGGCAGGCATCTGACGTGCCGAGATTAGAGTACTAATAGCCCGGTCGCCGCTTATCCGAGTTCGAGCTTTGTACGGGTCCTCTAGGATTTCCTCTCTGCTAGCTTGGAATACGTGCCGATCAGTGGTCTTTCGCTAAAACCGTTGTTGTTGCCTCAGTCGGTGCGAGCCTTTCTTGTGAACTCGGACATCAGGGATGTGCATACCCACGCCCCCTTTTTACTGGCGGGTTGGGCTTTTGTAATCGTCATTGAAGTTTTTATGATAACCGAGATTGACCTTGTTGCTTTATGATTTGATCTAAGCCGGGTCGTGAGTTTCTCCCACGTGTTGCCCCCAATGTCGGTTTTCATAAAGGGTCTGCAAATATCAAACGTCGTTACTCAGGCGTGATTTGCTCCCTCCTAGGGATAAGGACACACTGCCTTTTGGTAACAATCCTTTTTGAAAATCGTGCGCATTAAAGATATGCGCCTCTTCCTTTTGTGGCCATTATCGCTTTTTTGTATTTGAAGCATTTATTATCGACGGCGCTTACGCTTTCCAATAAAGAAGGTATTGATTGCCCCTGACGGTTGCATTTTTCATCAAGATTAGGATGAATAAGGCATTAAATAGCTATGATATACCCTGTGCCATCATGTCTATATAAGCCCTTGCATATTCATCCTTCTTGCTTCGTTCCATATGTTGGTTTTGTTCTTCCGTACTGCCTGTAGTGTCGACAATGAAGTTCCATTCTAGGCAAACAGAATCGCTGAATGCAAGGAGATCAAGCTCTAGCCCTTCATCCATCCTTTTGAAGTCTCTTTTGATGAGTGGACGAAAAGCAAGGAAGAAGAAGTGTAGATCAATTGTCACAACGGCTGTGGTCTTTATCAGCAGCAGATTTCGGGAATATTTGCCAATCTTCATCCATAATCTCCAACGGGCGTCTGGAATTCCGAGAATATTTGCCAATCTTCACGTACCTGGCAAAATGTTTCCACTGGGATCTCAGACATGCTTTGTTGGATGCACACGGAGGTTTTTGTGTGGGTATGCCATGGGTATGCCATGGTTAGGGTTTTATATGCCCACGGTGGATCAATAGGTCCACCGTATCCAAACATCTCGCAAAGGTCTCCGCCTGTGCGTTTCTGGGAGTTCTCTCTGCCGCAGAGAGTTCTTCATCCTCCATTTCTCCTGGGTGTGGCATAGTTGTAGCCAGTAATTGGTTTATTTTTCTGTATGAACGTGATGTAAACTATTCATTTATCAATGGAAAATATTTCTTGTATATTGTTGTATTTCCCTTTTTGTCTTTTGCGCATAGCTACGCTATACTCAAGCACGGGTTCATTTTTTCAATAAAATGTCCTCCAAACCAGACTAAATTAAAATTAACCGCCCTCAAGCACGGGTTCATTTTTTCAATGAAATGCCCTCCAATCCAGGCTAAGTTAAACTTAACCGCCCTCAAGCACGGGTTCATTTTTTCAATAAAATGCCCTCCAATCCGGCTAAGTTAAAATTAACCGCCCTCAAGCACCGGTTCATTTTTTAATGAAATGCCCTCCAATCCGACTAAGTTAAAATTAACCGCCTCTCAAGCACGGGTTCATTTTTTCAATAAAATGCCCTCCAATCCTGGCTAAGTTAAAAATAACCGCCCTCAAACATGGGTTCATTTTTTCAATAAAATGCCCTCCAATCCGGGCTAAGTTAAAATTAACCGCCCTCAAGCACGGGTTCATTTTTTCAATAAAATGCCCTCCAATCCGAGCTAAGTTAAAAATAACCGCCCTCAAGTACGGGTTCATTTTTTCAATAAAATGCCCTCCAACCCGTGCTAAGTTAAATTTAACCGCCCTCAAGCACGGGTTCATTTTTTTAATGAAATGCTCTCCAATCCGGGCTAAGTTAAACTTATCCGCCCTCAAGCACGGGTTCATTTTTTCAACAAAATGCCCTCTAATCCGGGCTAAGTTAAAATTAACCGCCCTCAAGCACGGGTTCATTTTTTTAATGAAATGCCCTCCAATCCGGGCTAAGTTAAAATTAACCACCCTCAAGCACGGGTTCATTTTTTCAATAAAATGCCCTCCAATCCGGGCCAAGTTAAAAATAACCGCCCTCAAGCACGGGTTCATTTTTTCAATAAAATGCCCTCCAATCCAGGCTAAGTTAAAAATAACCGCCCTCAAGCACGGGTTCATTTTTCAATAAAATGCCCTCCAATCCGGGCTAAGTTAAAATTAACCGCCCTCAAGCACGGTTTCATTTTTTCAATAAAATACCCTCCAATCCGAGCTAAGTTAAAAATAACCGCCCTCAAGTACGGGTTCATTTTTTCAATAAAATGCCCTCCAATCCGGGCTAAGTTAAAATTAACCGCCCTCAAGCACAGGTTCATTTTTTTAATGAAATGCCCTCCAATCCGGTCTAAGTTAAAAATAACCGCCCTCAAGCACGGGTTCATTTTTTCAATAAAATGCCCTCCAATCCAGGCTAAGTTAAAAATAACCGCCCTCAAGCACGGGTTCATTTTTCAATAAAATGCCCTCCAATCCGGGCTAAGTTAAAATTAACCGCCCTCAAGCACGGTTTCATTTTTTCAATGAAATGCCCTCCAATCCGGGCTAAGTTAAACTTAACCGCCCTCAAGCACGGGTTCATTTTTTCAATAAAATGCCCTCTAATCCGGCTAAGTTAAAATTAACCGCCCTCAAGCACAGGTTCATTTTTTTAATGAAATGCCCTCCAATCCGGACTAAGTTAAAAATAACCGCCCTCAAGCACGGGTTCATTTTTCAATAAAATGCCCTCCAATCCGGCTAAGTTAAAATTAACCGCCCTCAAGCACGGTTTCATTTTTTCAATAAAATACCCTCCAATCCGAGCTAAGTTAAAAATAACCGCCCTCAAGTACGGGTTCATTTTTTCAATAAAATGCCCTCCAACCCAGGCTAAGTTAAATTTAACCGCCCTCAAGCACGAGTTCATTTTTTTAATGAAATGCCCTCCAATCCGGGCTAAGTTAAATTTAACCGCCCTCAAGCACGGGTTCATTTTTTCAATAAAATGCCCTCCAATCCGGGCTAAGTTAAAATTAACCGCCCTCAAGCACAGGTTCATTTTTTCAATAAAATGCCCTCCAATCCGGGCTAAGTTAAAATTAACCGCCCTCAAGCACGGTTGATTTTTTCACGTTGGAATTTGAAATGTTCTTGATAAAGTTTGAAGTGTCAGCCACGTGTCAGTTGCGTGCCTTAGTGTATAATGACACTCTACCGCCACCTACATGGAGTGATCATTCCTTTGACCTTGATATCCGTATGCATTTAATGTTCTGCCGTTTCGCCTGAAACGTCGCTTCCCATAGGGTTTCCCCCTCCGTTAGTGGGATTTAACGGCGCTGCGACTCTTGGTTTTTCAAATTTCTAACGTATATATCAATTCTATCACAGGATAGTTAGTCTTGTTTCATACTCTCGAATATCCCCGTTGCTCCAGAGGAACTTGCTCCCCGCTCAAGTTTTTGCCTTTGCTTTGACAGTCATCATACCTTTTGTCCTTAGACAGGTAATGCTGTTCGTCCTCTTATCTGTGCGTTTACGATCATATTTCCTACTTATTTGAAGTTTTTGGGGCGATTTTGGGTTTTCTCTGAATGTGTTCTTGAGATTTTGTGGTGTTCCTGTGTTTAGGGGCTATATAAGGGTTTCGTCGGGTGGGGTCTCAGTTTCTTTCTACTTTTCTAGGTATTCAGAATGGCTCGCGCCTTTTCGTATGTCTGTAAAACCAGAGGTTCTCTGTCCAAGAGCCTTCCCTTAGGTCCTGACAGTGATCCTCCTTTAGCGAAACTTTCCAGAAAACCCAGGAGCCTACCCGGACCCAGGAAGGTATCATTCTGGGAATCTTCTTCCGATGGAGCCGAAATATTAATCCCTAATGATTTATCGGATGCTCCTCCTTCCATTCACAAAAGTATCGAACTAGCCCGGATAGAGCAGGATCGTGATGCTGATTTATTGCTGGATAAATGCCGGTGTAATATCTCTCTGCTAAGTACCCCAGCTTGCGTTAGTTCTGACCCCGTTGATCAGTCGACTTTATCCTGTCCTCAGCATAGTGTTTGTGTCCCAGGTATATGTCCTTCTCTGATTTGTATCTTGTTTTTTCTTTTATACTTAGGTGTTAATGGATTCCTCACATCAACCCGGTCAGTCCTCCAATGAAAAAACCAGTACTTCTGCTTCTTCCCAAGTTCAGCCCGATTTGACGCCTGCTGTGAGTAGTGTCGTAACGCAAGTAAAGAACTCCTTAACCGCCAACGATCTATGTCAGCTCGGGGTTGGGGACAGGGAGGGTTATATCGTTCGATTACCGCTGAAGTAGGAGTCAGTAGATTCTCGCCGTCCTCATTGATCAATGCGGCACTAACGGCCTCCTCCCCCACAGCTAAATATAGAATTAAGCATACCCCGGGCTTTGGACGGGATAAAACAGGCGGGGTTAACAAGCATTGCTTAATCTTTGCAAAAGCCTCTTGGCATTTTACATTCCATTCTCCTGACGTTTCCTTTTTTAACAGTTTGAAGAATGGGAGAGAATTCTCGGCTAACCTTGGCAAAAACCTGGTTAAGGCCGCCAGACGTCCTGCCAGTTGCTGAACTTCTTTCTTATTTTTGGGTGGCTGCATGTCCAAGACGGCTCGGCATTCGTCTGGGTTGGCCTCAATCCCTCTGTGGGTAAGCAGAAATCCGAGGAACATCCCAGCCAGGACCCCGAAGGCGCACTTCGCCGGGTTGAGACGTAGCCGATGCTCTCTAAGCTTGTCAAACCTTTGTTGCAGATCCTGGATATGGTCTTCTGCCCGGATAGACTTAACAATCATGTCGTCGATATAGACCTCGACGTTTTTCCCTAGCTGATCTTCGAATACCCGGTTCATCATTCTCTGGTACGTAGCTCCTGCATTTTTTAGCCCAAAGGGCATAACATTGTAGCAGTAATTAGCCTTGTCCGTGATGAACGCTGTCTTTTCTTGATCATCTCTGTGCATGGGGATTTGATTGTATCCCGAATATGCATCCATGAAGGATAGCAGTCTGAAGCCAGATGAGTTGTCTACCAGCTGGTCTATGCTCGGCATGGGGAAAGAATCTTTGGGGCAGACTTTGTTCAAGTTCTTGTAGTCGACACATACCCGCCATTTGCCGTTAGGCTTCTTTACCATTAAGACATTTGACAGCCACGTGGTGTATTGCACTTCGCGTATGAAACCGGCTTCTAGAAATTCATTCTGTGCTCTTCCAGTGCCTTTTTCCTGTCTATCCCAATCTTTCGCTTCCTCTGAGCCACCGGGGTTGCTTTAGGGCAGATTGCTAGCTTATGGCAGCAGACACTGGGGTCTACCCCCGGAATCTCAGATGGCCGCGAGGCAAAGATGTCTTCATTGCTCTTTAGACAAGCTTCAAGCTCTGCTTGAATCACCGGGGGTAGATTCTTGCTGATCTTGGTATTCTGCCCAGGATTAGCCCCCAGGGCAAAGTCCTCGAGTTCCCTATCAGGGTCAGTTCGTTTCATTTTCTCCTCCTCGCGTAGATCTAACTCGACGAGGTTGACTAGCTTTTCATTTTCTTCTTCTGTGGACACCTTGATTTTTCCCTTCCGGGTTTATGGGTCGGCTTTGTTCATTTTGACTGTATCATAATAACACTGCCGAGAGTCCTTCTGGTCGCCTTTGACCGTAACGATTTGGTTTTCCTTATTTACCAACTTCAGTCGTTGGTGCTTTGTGGAAACCATCATATCCCAGTTGTGGATCGTTGGATGTCCCATAATGATGTTATACGAGGAAGGGAAGTCGGCTACTACGAACTGGACCATCTCTGATTTGAACGCTTCTTTCGTCCCTAGTGTCAATTTTTAGGTCGATGTATCCTTTAGGGCATGTATCTCGGCCATTGAATCCAGTAAGGGTGGTTCTACATGGTTTCAAATCTTTTGGGTCCAAACGAATTCGCTTGAAAGCGTCCCATAGAATAATGTCCACCGCGCTCCCATTATCGACCAAGATTTTCTTCACAGAACAACTGACCACAGTTCCCGTGATGACCAGTGCGTCGTGGTGCCCTGGTGGTACGTCTTCTAGCTCTTCTCTGGTGTAACTTAGGACTGGGGTTCGGGTTTTGCTATATCTTTCTTAAATTCCGGTCGGTCTTTGATTGAGAGAACCTCCCTTAAGTATTTTTTTTTCTTTGACTCACCGAATCTCCCCCGCCTCCGAAATCTCCACTGATCACATTACAGTTGTATTTAGGGTCCGGGAATTCGTCGTTGCTTGCGTGGCCTTCTCTTTCGCTCACGCCTCTTTTTGTCCGGGCGAGGTGGGCTTTTGCTCCTCCCCCCCGCCTTTTGCTATTCTGACGTCCCTGCGTCTGAATTACATATCGGCGGAGTTTTCCTTCTCGGACGAACCTTTCAATGGCATCCCTCAAGTCCCAACAACTTTCCGTCGTATGACCGTGCTGATCGTGGAATTCGCAGTATCGAGATTTGTCCAAATTGGCTTCCCTTCGCACTGGCCGGGGTCTTTCAACTGTTTTCATCTCGGTCTCTGATACCTCTTTCCAGATCTGGGCCTGGGATACTTTTAAGAGAGTGTACCTGTCAAATCTTCCTTCCGGCTTTCCCCCTTTCGGTCTTGCCTCCCCACCTCGTCCTCGGGATTCCGGTCTGCATCCGGGGTATGCTTCCCTGGGCTTGGGGGGTGGACTTCTGCCTCTCTCATTTGCCGCCTGACTCATCATTTCCATTTGTTCGAGTTCCAGATATGTCTTTGATCGATCTGTAAATTCGATCAAAGTCCGAGGTCGATTCTTCATCACTGATTTCTTTAACCGTGATGTCGCGTTTAGGCCGGCTATGACGCAGTGTAGATGTACGTCCTCTTTTAAGCCGGGGACACCGGGAGAGCAAGTCCTTGAACCGGTCCAAGTACCTTTGTAGGCTTTCATTAGATGATTGCTTGACTCGGTCCAAATTGAAACTCGGTTTTGGTCGTCTTAGGCTTGTAGCAAAATTGAGTAAAAATTTATACTCCATGGTTTTCATGTCGGGTATAGAATTTAGCGGCAAAGAATGGAACTAGGTTTGAGCTGCTCCTTGAAGTGTTCCTGTGAACAGTCGAGGTATCACGTGCCCTACGATCCCCTTCACCCCAATTTCCATCTTAAAGTTGTTGAGGTGAACTTGCGGGTCTTGGCTGCCATTGTACTTGGGAAGTTCTCGAGAATCCAGCTTCTTGGGGTATGTAGCCGCCATGATTTCCTTTGAAAACTGGTGTAAAAGGCTATCTCCGCTATGTCTCGCTTCGTTCGCCTTAGCCTTGTTTAATGAAGACGGAGTTAGTTCGTGGTCGTTCAAGGACAAATTGGCGAATGAACGCTTCCCTTTCGCCCGGGTCAAGTCGTTTTCACGAAGGGGGCGCGTGGCCTCATTGATTTCGGCGGCTATCACGCCGCTAACCCGGATGGGCTTTTCAGCACCCCGAGGCGTAAGCCGAGTAGATTCTCCAACATTCTTATCCGCTCTTTTAGAGACAAAATTTCCTGATGCTCTTCCTCGGTGATCATATCCCGGTGATGTTCGAGCATAATCTCCTCCTTCTGGCCCTCGCCGGGCTCTCTTTCCTCGTTGGTGTGGATCGACGTCGAAATCATCGCACGACTTGTACCCGCACCATCTTTCCTCGCAGCTTCGGCCTGCTTCCCCTTCTGACAGGTACACTCTTCCCATTCCAGGCGTATCCGCTTCTGCTCATCTTGCCGCCAAATGGAATTTTGGCGGTTCAGGCTATCTTGGATAAGTCGGATATCTTCCTCTCTTTGGAGTCTCTGGAGAGTTTCCATATTCTCCACTCTTCGAATAAGTGAATCCATAGTTTTGTGCATCATCCTAGAGTCGGGGTGAACCTCTTGGAACTCACGCGGAGGGGGAGGAATGTTTAGATTCTCCATGCGTTGCTGCCTTTGTTGGGTGGTTAGACTCGGGTGAGGAGAGTGGGTTGTGTCCTCGGTTTCGCCCTTTACATGGTCGGGGTTTGGTCCTACCGAGTCAGAGTATTGGATTATGTGCTCCGGCTGTGCGCCTTGCTGAGGTTCTTCCGGCAGTTGGTCCTGCCGAGTTGCATGACTACGGCTCCTGGTGCTCGCGGCCATCTTCAGTGATCAGCAGTGGCTTTGCGGTTTTGGGAATCGAAGTTTACGGTCCCCACGGTCGGCGCCAATGTTTTGTAATAGAACACAGATGTCCAGCTTCAATGAGCTGGGGATGATTGATATAGGATCAATAGACCTTTCGATGATTGAGTCTTAAGGAAAGGATACTAGCTCGATGATATCTATGAGGAAGATATCATCAAGATGGCTCAGATCACAATGCAACACATGTGAGGCGTTTTGCCAAAGAGGGGGTGGTGTGTGTGCAGTGTGACTGAATGGTAAACTATGGAGTCAAGAGAGATCAGAGTGCACCTGGGGGGTAATCTCCTATTTATAGGGATTACCTAGGGTTTCACTCCCATGCAATCACGTCTGTCCACCAGTCATTATGTGCCTCCCACGTTCTGCCATTCCCTGCTCACTACCTGTACGGTTCTGCATATCAGACAAGGTAGAGTAGTGGTGAGCCCTTTACCTGGTTAAATGGGCGGTTTACTACAGGCTCCTTATCGGGTGGGGTAACCGAAAGGCCCAATATATGAGTCCATAACATCATTCCATAGAGCATGTCAAATAAAAATTATAAAACCGATGTAAGAAGTCCTTTTTGATAGTTGTAAGAAGCCTTTTTGCACTATGTTAGTAATTTTCTTTCAAATAAAAATGCATCTTATTCTATTGACATTTATTTGTTTTTGAGTCATAAGCTGATGTTGATCAAGTTTTTTATGTGTTTGAGAAACTCCAAAAAGCAGTACCTGATGACGATAAAGATAATATTCATGATAACTTGCTTCTTGTTTACAAATTTTGCTTCCCTTCATTATGGATGCTTAAAAGTCTAATATTTACCTGAGTCATTTTACAAAATCAAAGCAAAAAGTAGAATTCTAGAACATGATGCACAGAGTATTTTGTTCACACATCGAGCATATCAGTAATTTGTGATTATATTATTCAGCTCTTCCCTTCCCTTTTTACCCCTATGATTGATGATAGGTATGTGCGGATCTAGCTCTTTGCATCACGCCTCTGTTTTTTTTAAAAGCATAGGTATCCTCCTATTAGAGACAATCTTATTCAAGGCCCTGTCAGACACTAAATGTGGACAACTCTCTTAATAGAAATTCACACATTGGTTTGTCACGTTATGAGGGACTAACCTTTTTTGTTAGACTCAACCTTGTTTGGATTCCAATTAAACTTTTTTGTTTTTTTGGATATAAGGCTTCCAATGAAACTATGAGTATTTTGTAACGCACTCTAGAGAATTGGGCCAAACAACATACAAGGATGGAGGCCCAATGAAGGGAAATGGACAAGGCTTGTTAAGAAGGTTATGAATTAAAAAAAGCCCTATAAGTTGTGGAATGTGACATCTCAAAAGATGCTGAAAGCCATTAGAGGAGGGTGTGAAATGATTTGGAATCTTCTTTCAGTGGATTCTCTTCTCTCCTATGCACTCTGTCATTTCCTATTTCCACTTCTGTGCATTTCCTTTCCTATACTGTACATGTGAGTTCTGTGTTTGCCTTTTTTTTTTAAAAAAAAAATGATTTGAGCTATATATCACCTAGGCTATGCGATTATATTCAAGCTCATACTATTTATACATATATGAGAATCAATTTTGGTTGTTACATATTTCTGCCATTGAATCTTCCTCTCTCTTCCTAGATGAGTGGATGGTTTAGTCAATGCTTAGGGTTTGTTTGGTATCAGGGAAGGGGAAGAGGAGAGAAAGTGAGCGAAGGGAAAAAAAAATATGTTGAATTTTGAAAAATTAGACAAGTGGGGTTAAAAGTTTTTAAGTAGTTTTTCTTACTTTTCATTTTACTAATCTTTATTAAAATTTTGTAATCTCAATTCTCCAATTTTTTAAAATCCAAATCTATAAAATTTTTCCCTCTCCTCCTCTCTAAATCCCTTATACCAAACAGATAAAAATGACCAACCAAACCCATAGGACCTTCAGTACGTATTGCCGAAACGAAGTACTTTATTTCTTTTCATTCTTCATAGGGTTGTCTGAATAAAATTCAAACAACTCATTTGTCGTCTTTATTCCTTTTAAATCTTCACATAAATTTGATTTAAATAAGCAAAGTATCACAAAATACTCTTCACACTTTGTACGGCAAGAATATGAAGATATGATCTTGGGACTATTGCAAACTTGACTAGTGACTCTATATCATTTTACCATTGAGTAATATGTTTAGGGACTTTATAAAAATGATCTATTATTTATATTTTTAAGAAAATAATGTTGGATTTAGTTATAACCATAAACAATGACATATTGGTTATTAATTTTAAGATTCCAGTATATTTGCATAAATCTTTGTATTTTCATCTATATTCCCTTGCATTATTACTTTTAGATAGAATAATTATTTCCCCAAATAATCCATTTAAATTCTAAGAATTTTTTAAATTGAGCTTGCACAAGCATATTTTTCAACAACAAAAAAACAGTTTTTTTTTTTAAAAAATAAAAATAAAAAAGTAAGTGAAAACAAGAGCCATATAGAAGTGGTACAAGAGTTTTTTTTAAAAAAAAAAAAAAAAAAAAAAGAAAAATCTCACGCAACATTCTTGATGATCGATTTCAAACACAAGGCTTTAGAATGAGTTCATTGAGAGAAGTGCACTAACCTAACAGAAGACAATATCCATGTCTTAAAGTATTGCACATTGCATGGATGCCAGGGAACCATGGGAGAGGATAATATATAATACAACTTACGAAGATGACGAATAAAACAGTTTCCTAAAAATATTAAATGTGAGTACATCTTCTAGGGGAGATTCAAACCTTTCACCATATCAGAAAGTGACTAAATTCTTCGCTAGATCCAACCTTGTTTGGCCATTAGAGAAGGGTGTGGAATGATTTGGAATCTTCTTTCGGTGGATTCTCTTCTCTCCTATACACTGTCATTTTCTATTTCCACTTCTGTGCATTTCCTCTCTTCTGTTGTGAGCTCTATGTTTGATTTTCTTAATGATTTTGAGCTATATATCCACTACACTACTACAAAAACTCTAAAAACGACCCAATTAACGTCCCTTTACTGAGGGACGTCTCGGAGGGGGTAGTGGTTCTCGTGGCTTTTGGCGACCTGAATATTAAATCAGGTCGCCTGAATAAGGCGACCTGAATCGTAGTTAAGGTCGCCTTATTAAGGCGACTCGATCAAAAATTGAGGTCGCCTTATTATTTAATAAGGCAACTTCGATTTACAATGAAGGCGACCTGAACTTATTAAGGCGACCTGAATCTTAATTAATGTCACCTTCATAAGGCGACCTGAATTACGATTCAGGTCGCCTTATGAAGGTGACATTAATTAAGATTCAAATCGCCTTAATAAGGCGACTGAATTAATATTCAGTCGCCTTATAAAGTACCCGAATTTGTAAATCGGGGCCTTATAAGGCGACCGTTGTAAATCCAAGTCGCCTTCTTAAATAAAAAGGCGACTTGGATTTACAATCGGTCGCCTTATTAAATCATAAAGCGACCTTAATATTAATCAGGTCGCCTTATAAGGCTAGAAAATGAACAAAGGCGTCCTGATTACTTAATCAGGACGCCTTTGTTGATTTTTTTTTTGTTTTTTGTTTTACATTTATGCTGCATATTTTAATTTTGCCCGAAAAGAAGAATAGACAAACGCTATATATGAATCCTAATTACATACAGAATCAAACTACAGCAAGTACTCCCTAATATTCTACAAAGAATACAAAATCATGGATTCAAAACCGAGAGAGTTGGTCCACTAGTTCACACAATACCTCTCCGAAAGAAAAGTATAAGCATAATAAATCCACTTTTAAGACTATAAATGACCAAACACAATAACACCAAACTTGAAAAGACAAACTATATGAGATAGCAATAATGAGTTATCTACCAAGTTTTGCATCAGCTGAATCAGTAATATACCCACAATAACACCAAACTTGCAAAGACAAACTAACAATGAGATAGCAACAATAAGATATCTACCAAGTTTTGCATAAGGCAGAAACCCACCAAGCAACATAAGAAGGTTCATAGTTTCAAGAAAGTTGATCACAATTGTCGCAGATTTTGAATAGATACCCACAATAACACCAAATAGATACAAACGAACAACAGTAGCTAGCAAACAATCACTAACACAATAACATACTAATCATGCTCACTACTAACTAGCCTATGTGTTGAAGAAGGTGTCTAGCCAACTTGTCCCGAATCGATCGATCTCATCCTCGCGAGTATGGATCCATGATCCCCGAAAAACTATAAATTGGAAAACAAGGTATAAGATAAACCAATGAAGTGAATGACATAATTAACAACTCAAGTACAAGTACAAAAATATCATCATTTGAGGATCACAGAGCGATTACGTACACTTTGAAAACCTTGAATACGTTCGCTGCTAACGATGGATTGCATCCAACTCATAACATAGTACCCGCACTCGGTGCTCCCTGGTTGTTGATGGCACTATAAATCAAAAGAAAATTGTTAAAACGAATAAAGGCACATCGAAAGCTATTGCGTCAATGAAATAACTTGAATTGAAACTACTTACCTTCGGTTTATACCACTTCGGTCCACCCTGCTCTTTTGCTCCAACAAGACGTCTATACGTCTTGAGGCCCCTATCATTAAAATGGAAATTAACAGACATGTTAAACCATTCATTTAAAAGAAGAATCGATGATTCAGACAAAAATTTACTTACTCGGAAAAAATGTTTTTGATATCCTCGGTTGGATTGCCATCTATTGAATCGAACGAATAACAGGAGTTCTTGACGGGACAAATAACACACAGGGTCCAATGACCACTACAACATATACGTATTAATATTAAATTAAGATAAGAAAAAAATTTATTCACAAAAATCTTATATAGACAAAACAAAAGTACGCACCTTTCATGTATTGGCGCTAGATAACAAGACTTGCCTCCGTCGCTCATTGTTAAACCAACATAAATTGACCTCCTGGGTAACGTAAGGCGAGCCGAAGCCGTGCATCCAGGACATAAGTATCCATACGAACCCGCTCGCTTTTTGTTGGCGCATATTTCACGGCAGACACTGTGAAATGAAATGATAAATGTTATTGAATATATTAAACAAAAAAAAAGTACTGAAATAATTAAAGGGTTAAAAAAACTTACAGGATTGCAACTTGAAGAAACTGTATATCTAAACAATCCATATGCAAGAACTCTTTCAAATATTTCTTGTCAATTGTTATCGGATATGTCTTTTCTGCACCGACAATTCCTGGAGGCATATTCAAGCTTATATAGTCGATGTCCTTGGACAACTCTTGCAGCTGTGCTAAGTAGGGAAATAAGCTCGCAGCTTCTTCATGCTATGAAAACATAAAAACATATTATGAGTGGGTTAGCAATGTAAATCAATCGGGAACCTACTCATCATCAATCAGAAATGTATTTCCTACCATTGGAGGTGTCGTCCCCATCTCAATAAGATGATGCGGCCAGAGGATGAACCATGTGATGGCTTCGCCTAGTGTGGTAACCTCCTCATCATCAATCGGGATGGCTGTCTCTTCTTCCCCTCTCGCACACTACTCACAATACCCGACGTTGGTCTTCTCGGAATTTGCTTGTTGTGGTGTTTGTCTTGTTCTGGTAAACAAGACCATCGGCAACAATACGCCCGTGGGTCATCCAAATATAGAGTGCAAGGTATACCTCCATGTGGAGTGTGAGAAGGCTCGCCAATATGTACATCTGGAGGGGGAGAAGGTTCGCCAATAGGTACATCTGAAGGGTGAAAACTTTCCTTGCTGCTAGGGATGGTCGGGGCTTCGTGGGTTGTCAATGCCGTATTTGTATTCTATTGTACCATAGCCTTCATTTCACCCCGTAGTTGTGCCATAACCTCATTTACGAGGGATGCTCGAATTCTGGCTTCAAGCTCTGTATGGCTCTCTCCTTCATGAAAACGTGAACGCCGGTCAAAATATTTTGCTACACTAACTCCCCTCGTCTCCCCTCGAACAAAGCATCAAGGTAATCCGGCTTCCCAATAGCCGTCGACAAAATGTCTGCCGTGTACTGCGTGAATGAGCCTTGGCCGCTCGTCGCTCAAGTTCATCCCGTACCATAAGATTTTTCATAAATAATAACTAAACTCTTATAGTATGAAACAACTGAGGCTATTTAATACTTCTAATTTAACAACTTACAATCTTTGAGGCAACCTCAACAACATCTTCATTGATGTATTTGTCACCCTTCATTCTCGCAGCTTTCCATTTCTTGTGACGAGGAGGACGCTCAGGGGCCTAGATAGCAGTGGAAGGATCAGATTGGGAAGCTTCCTTCATTCGCTTTAACTCTTCCTCCATCATCTTCCGTTCAAGCTTTTTGTAGCCACCTCTAGCCATGCAGTGCAGATATTTATTTTTCGCCAGCCTCTCTCTATTGACTTGACTTTTTCCCGTGACACGAAAACAAATAAAACTGAGCCTACAATGTCAAGTAGATTCAAATAAAAGATAGGATATGACAAAAATTTTACAATAAATTCGGGATTCTCGCCGTGACGCCACAAACTCCTCCAGGTCCTCGGAGAAATGAAATCATAGGTCCGACGGGATCCTCATTCCTCTTTGACCCTCTAATATACTTTTTTGTCATCTTGTTCTTAAAGTCTTTCCAACAGAGACGAACTTCGCCCATCCAATGCTTGTTCATCGCCTTATTGTTGGGGACATCGAACGTTTCCTGCAAGGTAAAAGATAAGATATGAAAGAAATCAAGCAATAAGACTAAAGATACAAATGCAGATATATCGAAAGTGAGATACCAGAATTTGTGCCCAAATCAACTCCTTCGTTTTATCAGGAACCATCTTCCAACTAGAGAAAACAATACAAACTTTGCTTCGAGCCAGATAGCCTAAATAGCTAATGAATCTGTCTTCCTCTCTACCAATCGAGTTCATATTGGCATCGAACTCCACATGCAGCCTCTTTTTCTGACTGTCACGACAAGCAATTAGCGCACCCATGTGTGTGCTACCTCTACCCTTTCTCACAACGGGTACATCAACCCTATCACCCGATGACTCGTCAGAGCTGGAAATATTCCTGTTCGTCAAAAACAAATCAATAATGTTAGATAGGTTATTACATAATAAACATTAATAAAATGAACCAACATGTTAAACGACCACAAAAAGAACATAGTAATATTTCATAACTCAAAGATCTTACTTCACATGGTTTCCCATATTCCTTCACAATGATCCTTTCTTGCATATTCTTCATCATCATCCAATTCTACTTCACGTGTTATAGGTGGATTTGTTGTGAAAGGGAGTGTATCGTCAAGGTTCAAGGATTCTTCACCATACTTCGTTTTTTACTTTGAAGTACGATGAACATTTTTTTATTTGCGGGTCTCGTTACATAAAACACTTGTTTCGCCCGACTTGCTAAAATGAATGGCTCGTCTCTATGACCAAGTCTTTGAAGATCAACCGAGACAAATCCAAATTTAGGATCTATTACAACAACATTATTGCTAACCCACTTACATTTCAATAAAGCAACTTTGAACTTGCTTTGTAGCTTATCTCCCATATTTCTTCAATGACTCCATAATAGGCCATTGATGCTAACACCAGGTTCTTGTATTTCGAACTCGAAAAGGGCATGGATTCAGCTTCAACCATCACCCCACTATTTTGCACATCACTTCTATCATCTTGGTCTTTTGTGTAGAACAAAAAATCCGTTTATATCATAACCGCACCAAGTGATGACCTGAAAAGAAGGCCCCCAGGCTAACCACTCGATTGTATCTGACACACCGGTCTCGTGCACATACGTCTCCGGAACCACTTTATGAATGTCTTCTTTTGCTCATTAGCTATCTGCATGTCATTCTTCCTTGGATTCATATCCTTCAAAATCTTTCTGTGTTTATCAATGTATGGTTGAACTTCTTCCATATTATACAAGATGTACAAGTGTGCCTACAACACGGCTTCACGAGGCATATTCTTCAGTTTGATGCCTCGAGTTCCCTCGCTTATCCCCTCGTCATGCCGAGATTGTATCGTCGCCCGATAGATAATCTTTGCGTAACTCCATAGCCTCTTCAACTACGATCTCTCAACTATTGAGGCTTCCTAGATAAGGATTTTTGGAATACCCTTTTAAGATCTTCATGTATCGCTCGAAAGGGTACATCCACCTTAGGTAAATGACCGCAGAGCCTTACCTCCCTTACCAAGTGCACTATCGGTGCACCATGATATCAAAGAAAGCGGGAGGAAAATGCATCTCAAGTTGGGACAAAATAATATAACCCTTATTTTACAATTCATCTAACTTTTCAATGTCAATAACTTTGTTACAGATAGCATTAAAGAAAATACTCAATCTTGTTACAGTGGATCGCACTTCATCTTTCATAATGCCTCTAATAGCTATTGGTAATAGTTGTTGCATCAACACATGATAATCATGAGACTTCATTCCCACTAACTTCAAATCGTCCATTGAAACACACCTTCTCAAATTAGAAGAATATCCTTGTGGCACCTTAATGTCATATAGACACCCACACAAACTTTTCTTCTCCGCTTTTGATAGTGTATGGGTTGCTGGCTCCATGTATGCCCTCTTACCATCTTCCATTACTCGTGGATGTAACCGTTCTCTTATTCCCATATCAACCAGGTCTACTCTTGCATTAATTACATCCTTAGTCTTCCCTGGTATGTGCAAAAGAGTACTGATTAGGCTATCGGAAACGTTTTTCTCCACATGCATCACATCAAGACTGTGTCTCACATCAAGACTACGCCAATATGGAAGATCAAAGAAAATTGATCGCTTCTTCCATATATTCTTCTCACCCGCAATCCTTTGCCGCTTACCCAATATGACATTGATATCTTTCACCCGACTATAAACTTCCTCTCCCTAATGCCTTTGGACCCATTCTATGCTCCGGCCAGCCGTTAAAACGCTTTCTTAACTTACGATATGGGTGGAACCGTTGAAGAAACCTCCTGTGACCGAGGTAGACCGTTTTTTTCCCGTGCTTTAGTTGATGGAAGTTTGTGTTTGCTTCACATATTGGACATGCTTTATGCCCCTTCACACTGTACCCTGACAAATTTCCGTATGCAGGAAAGTCGTTTATCGTGGTAAAAATCATTGCACGCAACTTGAAGTGCTCCTTCTTATATGCATCAAACATATCTACGCCTTCCTCCCACAACTCCTTCAAATCCTCAACCAAAGGCGCCAAGTACACATCGATATTGTTCCCTGGTTGTTTTGGTCCAGAAATCATCATAGAAAGCATCACATACTTGCGTTTCATACATAGCCAGGGAGGTAAGTTGTATATTACAAGAAGAACTAGCCATGCACTATGGGTGCTGCTAAGAGTTCGATAAGGGTTGAAGCCATCCGTACAAAGCCCCGCCAAGGTTTCTTGGCTCACCGCCAAATTGAGGGAACATTTCATCTATTTTCTTCCATTGCGGAGAGTCATGGGTGCCGAAGATATTTTCCATCGGATATTCTCTCATCAGAATGCCATCTCAACTTCTTCGCCGTTGTTTCACTAGTAAACAGACGCTTAAACTGTGGAATTATTGGAAGATACCACAATGCCTTCAAAGGTTGCCTTTTTGTTGTATGCTCTCCGAAACAATAACTTTCTTCACTTTGTATCGTGAAGTTTTACACTTCAAAGGTTGCCGTGGAATTATTCAAGCTCATACTATTTATATATATATATATATATATATATTTGAGAATCAGTTTTGATTGTTACATATTGCTGTCATTGTATCTGCCTCTCTCTTCCTGTATGAGTGGATGCTTTAGTTAATCCTCAGGGTTTGTTTGGTATAAGGGGAGGGGAGGGGAGAAAAAGTGAGCGGAAGGGAAACATTTGAGTTGAATTTAGAAAAATAAGAGAAGTGGGGTTAAAAGTCTTCAAGTAATTTTTCTTATTCTTTCATTTTACATATCTTCTTTATTAAAATTTTGTAACCTCAATTCTCCAATTTTTTAAAATCCTATCTATAAAAAATTTCTCATCCCTCCTCTCCCCTCTAAATCCCTCATACTACCAAACAGACCCTTAGGGCCCGTTTGGTACAAGGAAGATTTAAGGAGAGAAAGGAACTTAAAGGAGGGAAAAGAATGGAAGGGAAGATTAAGAAGAAACTTAAAACGTTGAGTTGTTTGGTAGTCATGGGAAAGGAACTTAAGTTGAGGGAAAATGAATTGTTTGGTATGAATAATTGGGTATTGGTTAAGTGGGAAGGTGGGATAAAATTCCTAAAATGCCCCTATGTTCATTCGAACGAAAAAGTTACGTTCAAACATAATAGGCATTAAATCGCTTGTGTTTAAACGTAAAATCTGACAGTGGCTTGAGGTTTACATCAACAATTTTACAACCCCATAGACAGAAAACCAGACCACTAGAATACAGAAACTAACAAAGACACATGTAGAGGAATAACCTAATGCCCTATTCCAGCTGCCTCTCTCATTTATTAACCCACAAACATACATATTATGACACCAAAGAATGAACATAGGGCATCAGCTTTGGCAAAAAAAAAAAAAAAAAAAAAAAATCAACAAGGGCATCGGCTTTGGCAAAAAAAAAAAAAAAAAAAAATCAACACAGGGCATCGGCAATGACGGATAAAACCCAGTCCTTTGATTCAAGCTTCCACTGTCATCTCAAGCTTCTTCGGCTCCTCCTTCTTCCAGATCCTTGCTCACATTTGGTTTAGAGTGACTTTTTTGTTCCAATTATTCACTCTCCTGGGAAGATTTGAAGATCTCTCCAATTTTAGAGGGATTTCAATTTCCCGCGTTTGTGGGAAGATAATGTCTAGGTGGGAACTCAATCTGACCGGAAGCTTGTGCGCCAAACAGTTTTGTGCGTGGGAACTCTGTTATTTTCCCAGGAAGTTTCGCCAATTCTCTAAAACAAACGGGTCCTTATAAGTATTCTATTTCTTTTCATTCTTCATGGGGTTATCTGAAAAAGATTCAAACCACAAATCATTTGTCGTCTTTATTCCTTTTAAATCTTCAAATAAATTTGATTTAAATAAGCAAAGTATCACAAAATACACTTCACACTATGTACGGAAAGAATATGAAGATATGATCTTGGGACTATTGCAAACCATTGGAGCCCTAATTCTTTCTTGATTAGTGACTTTATATCATTTTACCATTGAGTAATATGTTTAATTAGAACTTTATAAAAATGATCTATTATTTATATTTTTTAAGAAAATAATGTTGGATTTAGTAATAACCATAAACAATGACATATTGGTTATTAATTTTAAGATTTCAGTATATTTGCATAAATATGTGTATTTTCATCTATATTCCCTTGCATTATTACTTTTAGATAGAATAATTATTTCCCCAAATAATCCATTTAAATTCGAAGAATTTTTTAAATTGAGCTTGCACAAGCATATTTTTTAAAAAAAACAGTTTTTTTTTTTAAATAAAAATAAAAAAGTAAGTGAAAACAAGAGCCATATAGAAGTGGTACACGAGTTTTTTTTTTTAAAAAAAAAAAAAAAAAAAAAAAAAAAAAAAAAAAAAAATTCTCACGCATCATTCTTGATGATCGATTTCAAACACAAGGCTTTAGAATGAGTTCATTGAGAGAAGTGCACTAACCTAACAGAAGACAATATCCATGTCTTAAAGTATTGCACATTGCATGGATGCCAGGGAACCATGGGAGAGGATAATATATAATACAACTTACGAAGATGACGAATAAAACAGTTTCCTAAAAATATTACATTAACGACTGAAGAACATTAACATAAATCAGATTTAAGAAGTGTGAAACTGCACTTCAAATTTATTTTTTGTAATCACTAGTGCAAAAATGGCTTTAAGACCGCCTCATTCAGAGCGGACATTGGACGCACCGGTCTTAAAGGTATGACCGGTGGCAGTTTTGTAAATAAAAGGAACTTCTTATGTATGACCGGTGTCAGTTTTGTAAATATGAAGAACTTCTTGGACCGAACCCTTTATTAAAGGGTCTTAAATATATTATTCAGACCTCTTAAAAAACCAACCGGTCTTAAAAATGTAATTAAAATTTTAATTATTTTATAGAGAAATCTCGTACGCCCCGAACTTATATTTTCTCGGACCAAAATAATCGGAAAAATTTAAATATAAAGTCTAAAACTTTTAAGACCGGACATATATAAAAATGGTCTTAAAGGTTATACTTTTAAGACCGGACTTAAAGTATGACCAGTACATAATATTGAAAAAAAATTATTCGAAAATTTTATTACTTTTAAGACCGGCTTTTAATTATGGACGGTCTTAAATTTTAACCTTTAAGACCGGCCTTTTAGGTCGTCCGGTATGGAAACTAAAGCGCCAAATATTCGCGCGAACGTTGCCTTAAGTTAGGACTGATCGAACGTTGCCCTCTCTGAACTCTGAAACCCCTATTCTTGTTGCGAAACCCCTCTTCCTGTTGCATTACCTCTCTTCCTCGCACACCACCACCATCCTCTGTTACTCTCTCACTTTCTCAGGCGTTCCTCTTTCGCACCACCACTCTCAGCCTCTCTTCCTTTCTCGAAAATGAACGGAGAAAATGGTTCTTCCGCTATTCCTTCAACGACGATTCTTTGGTGCGACTGGTGTGAGTCAGAATGAACCCTCTTCATCTCACAATGAGCCTCGTAACCGCCCTGCACGCCGTGGTAGAAGTGGCACACGAATGAAAGACGTATCCGTAAGTCGGTCCTTTGGGTCACAGCTCGAGATTCAGTTTGATGAAAAGTTGGCTCCTTTCGGTCCTAATGAACAAAAATATAATAGTTTTGTCGGATATCTAGCACGTAGCAAGGCTAGCATCTTGACAGATGAGTGGAAAAAAGTCGACCGTCTCACTGTAAAGGATCCTATTTGGGACACTATCCTGCTCACATACACTGTCCTTGACTCCCAGAAGTTGAAAGACAAGACATTGTCTTATTGTGCTGATCGGTGGATGAAGTTTAAGACCTTTCTAGCTAGCACATATATTTTTGCCGATGTTAGGCCTGACCATAATCCTTGGGACAAGTACACATTCATTGATGAACAAACTTGGCAACAATTTGTTCAGCTGCGGACCACTCCTGAAGCTTTGGTGAGTTGTTATTTAATTTTGTTTGCCCTTTTTTGTTTGCTTATTAACTTGTGCGGATATGTGAATGTTATTGTACGTGTTCATCTAATCCTGTTAGTTAGATTGTTTGGTTTGTGAATAGAAGTATATATTTCCATCCTTTTTCAAGGGGTATACCGGACATGAACGAAGAAGATGAAGCGGATAATGAACCCGGAATAAGAAATGATCATCAAGAAGGGATATGGGAGGATATCCCTTTATAAAAGAGTCAATTCATATGGTAATATTCATATGCGAGAATTCTTTGAAAACTTTAAGGTTTTAACTATATTCCTTCAATGTTCTTAAAAAATAATGTCACTGACTGTGAAGGTTTTGTTCTTGTTTTATTTTGTGGCAGGATCCGATATATATGTTATAAAAGGAGGATATAATGTTACGTACGTTGTTGGGTGGGATCAGATGAAGGCTTGGTGCGATATTTGTAACTCATCATTGTATTTGTAAGTTATCTTATTACAAGTATATATTCATCATTACGGTGTTGTACTGTTCTTAATTAAACGACAATCGACAAATGAAACTTTTGTTCTTGTTTTATTTTGTGGCGGATCCGATATATATGTTTTAAAAGGGGATATCATGTTACGTTGTTGGGTGGGATCAGATGAAGGCATGGTGCGTTATTTATTTGTAACTCATCATTGTATTTGTAAGATAATTCATTACGGTGTTGTACTAAATTAAGAGGCCACATAACTCATTTTGATATTTGTATTCTTTTCCCAATTCAATTTATTCATAATGGATTGTTCATAGCTTGTAGCTTAAAGTATCTAATTTTTTGTGCTGGATTGGGTGGTGGATGTGTGTATATATATATGATCAGGAAGAACAGAACAGGGAAAAATTCTGTAAAATTTGGACCGGGAAATAATATCGCCGGTCTTAAAAGTTCAAATTTTAAGACCGGATGCATTTATATGTCCGGTCTTAAATGTCTAGCCCAGCCTTAAAAAGTTCAACTTTTAAGACCGGCTTTACCAACTACCCGGTCTTAAATTTAATTAAATTTAGAACCGGATTAGTTAGTCGTCTGGTCTTAGAAGTCGGTATTTATTAGACCGGAGATTAGTTATCCGATCTTAAAAATGTCGATATGTTAAGACCGGTCAATGTTTATGTCCGGTCTTAAAAGTTGATTTTTAGGACCGAACAAAATACATATCGGTATATTTAGTACGACTTTTAAGACCTAACTTTTAAAATGTCCGGTCTAAATAAATTTCTTTTAGATCGGTTCGAGTCCGGTCTTAAAAGTGACGGACTTTTAATACCGGTTGGAACAAGACCGCAATAGTCCGGTCTTACGATTAGGCTCTTTTGTCCGGTCTTAAAATCCTTTTTTCCACCCGTGAATAATGTATGATAATTTGCTTACTTTGTTTGCGATTTGCATCACATATTGGCACCCTGATATTTTTCCTTTTTATCTGTTTTTTGACGTAGCAGGTAGAGGATTCTGATTTGATGAGATAAATAAATAAGATTGAGTAACTTTATGAACAGAATTAAAACACCATCAGTAGGATTCTATATTACTTGGCCTTTATCAGGATTTGTTCTAGTTCAATTTTGCTTTGACTTTTTTTTCTGAAAAAAATGACCATGCTTGTTTTGCTCAGAACTTTAGGATGATATACTGTGTATGTTATGTTATAAAAAAATAAAGCAGGGGCTGATTTCCAAATTTTTTTTGGGAATTGTTATGATTTTATTTGGATGTGATTTTTTGAGGTTATAATGAATCAATGTTCATCTGTAAATCTAGATGATTGGCAAAGTTGTGAATTACTATATGAGAAACGTCCTCATCAGACATTAAATAGAGGACGAAAAAGCAAAGCATGCATGCCATGCAAAGCACGGTGTCTTACCATATCAAGGGGAATTGGATTTTGACGTTATTATTTTGGAGAGAATATCTCACGTATCAACTTGGACTGAGATTTAACAAGGTTGTAAAGTTGGTGAACCCATTTATTCATCATTTTGGGGGCACGTGTGTGTTCGTATATGTTGATGCATGTCAAGTGTGTTCCTTTAATCAGGAACAAACAACAAACACACACACACGAAGCAAAGTGTGGGGGCATTTTCATCATTTTCTTATGATTTCAAAAAAGGATAAATCTGACCTCACACTTTTCGTGCATTTTAAATATTGAAAATACCTCTCTATGTTTTGGTATTTATAATGGTATTTACAAGAGATTTTTCTATTTTTAAAGGCCAACCCTAAAATAATTGGCTTATGTGAGCACACACTAGTTGTAACATTGTCAAAAACCAATTCTCGAACAATAGTTGGAGGATTCGGTGGTTTTTGCTTGGGTGGTTCAATCATTTCCCCTGCCATATTTGCGTGTTTGATCACACACACTAAGCCATCCGTGAAATGCTCTGTTCGAGGGGCAAAACTGGGAATTTGGACTTCAGTTGTAACATTTATATATATATATATATATATTAAAGGAGGCTAAAAGCCAGAATTACATAAGAAGAAAATTACAACACAGGGGAAATAAATCTCAAACACTCTTGGTCAACCCAAGTCCTCAAATAGAGGGGACAATCCTTAAATATAGCAGATCCATAAATACTCATCTTTGCTAAGGCATCAACAATCCTATTGATGTCCCTGGGAACATGGCGCAAAATAATCTCCCAATCCCTATTCCTCATTTCCTTAGTCCGTTCCATCAGCAAGTCCTCCAAATGGAAGCTTTCATCAAGAATTCTTTCAATTAGGCTTTGAGAGTCGGACTCTAAGATGATTCTTTTAAAGCCCAATTCCCATGCGAGCATAAGGCCCTCAAAAATCGCCCAAGCCTTAGCAGAGTCAGCATTACACACACCAATATATTTCTTAAAACCATCAACCCATTCTCCATGACTATCTCTTATAATACCACTGCAACCAGAAATAGATGAATTAATAATCATAGCTCCATCAACATTAATTTTGTGCCAACCTACCGTCGGCTTCTGCCATCTCCTCCTTTCAAGTTGCGAATCAAGCAAGTCCGGAAAAACACCGTCAGGGATAACATGTTGGGACGAAGCATAATTCCTCCATGAATACAAGACCATAGCTGCAGGGTTAGAAGGCTTCACGAAGGATCTATCAAATAAAAACGCATTCCACCACTCCCATAATTTCTAGATTGCCACACCAAAAACTAGAGGCCAGCAAGATCCTACATTCAACCCTAAGCTATTTTTCAAATTCATGGCCATCCACTCTCTAAGAGGAGCAGCGAAGAAGGCAGAAACATACCTTGAGCTGATAAGTTGCAACCACATCTGTCTTGCATAAGCACAGTCTCTCGTAATATGCAGGGAGTCTTCTACCTCTGAATGGCAACAATCACATAAAGATGAAGCTTGGGACCAAGAGCCTCTCCAAACGTTCGTAGCTTCCACATGAACACCTTAATTCGCTCCGCCCCTTTCCACTTCCATATAACCTTAAAAAGCTTATGTCTCAGATGAGGAGGATTCTCTTCAATGAAAAAATAAGCATTTCTCGGAAAGCTGCCCGCTACTCGTAGCTCCCCAAACTAGGAAGTCATTGCTTGATCCTGATCTTGGTGGCAAGCATGCAGCAAGTCTACTAATGATCAATAGGTCTAGGATAGACGTTAACCTACCCCAATCCCATATTCCATTTCTCACCCATTCTGCAACCGAGGACTGCTTTTCATCATTAGACAGTTGTCTATTGCACCAGGCTTTTAAAGGCTGCCCTTCAATCAACCAGTTATCATGGAAGAAATTAACCAAATGGTCGTCTCTGATTTGCCATTTAGAACCCAGCTTGACAACATCAGTTTGGGCACAGATAAATTTCCATATCCGAGAGTCATCCTTCCTGGCTACTAGGAGAGAATCCTCCTCACGCAGCATGTATCGCTCTTGGAACATATCAGCCTAAAGGTCTTGAGCGCCCATAATTAATTGCCAAGCCAGTTTAGCCCCACAAGCTCTATTAACTGAAGTGAGTCTTCTGAAACCTAGACCACCATACTCCTTGGGCCTAGTAATATGTTCCCACCCAACAGTATGGAAACGACTAGAAGTACCTTCCTAACCCCTAATAAAGTTCCTCTTAAGTCGCTCTAGCTCCTGGCAAATACTACGAGGGATACTTGCAACCTGAATAGGATACAAAGGGGTAGTACTTAACACAGACTTGGCGAGAGTGATCTTGCTTGCAGTAGAAAGGCAATTAGCCTTCCAGGCCGATAGCTTAACCCGAACCCTATCAACAATATACTAAAAATCTTCCCTCCGTTTCCTGCTTCTAGAAAGAGGGAACCCCATATACTTGCCTATTTCACTTGACACTTTAATCTGAGTTAAATCCCGGATTCTTTGCCTGGTTTTTACCGAAACACGGGGAGAGAAAAAGATAGAGGATTTCTCTTTGCTGATCTTAGCTCCAGAAGCATTCATAAATTTATCAAGGCAATTCATCATACAAAGGGTTTGAGCTTCAGAGGCACTCCCAAATAGCAGCAAATCATCTGCAAACAACAAGTGGGACACATTGGGACAAAATTTAGAAGTATGAATTGGATTCCAAGAGCCCTCCTCCACAGCATCACTAATTAGGTGAGAAAGTTTGTCCATACCGAGAACAAAAAGAAGTGGGGAGATAGGATCCCCTTGACGAAGACCGCGACTAGGCAAGAAAAACTCATTTTGTGCACCATTCCAAATCACATTATAACAAACAGATGAGACACAAGAAATGATAAGGTTAATAAAATCTGATTCAAAACCAACTTCAAAAAGGACTTGTCTCAAAAAGGACCAACTGACTCTATCATAGGCCTTCTCAAGGTCAATTTTTACAGCCATAAGCCCTCTCCTACTACGATTTTTACTCATAGTATGAAGAAGCTCCTGGCCAATCACAATATTAACTTGTATATGCCTCCCTTTAATGAAGCTAGCTTGAAAAGAGGATGTCAATACATTCATCACACCCTTAAGGTGATTAGTAATCATTTTAGTAACACACTTATAGTGCACGGTATACAAGGAAATGGGTCTGAAATGGCTTACCAATTCCCGGGCATCCCTCTTAGGGATAAGAGAAATAAGTGTTGCATTTAACTCCCTTACAGATACATCACCCTGAAAGACACCTTTCACAAAAGAGTAGAGAGGGGGTCCCACCGTGTCCTAATTGTTCTTGTGAAAAACAGGGGGAAATCCATCAATTCCGGGCGCTTTAAAAGAACCCATGGAAAAAATTGCCTCTCTAATTTCCTCCTCAGAAGGCACTTTAGCAAAACCTAAAATGAGTTCATGACTAATGACTCGAAAGCAAGTAGTTGTAATAAGGGGAACAGACTCATCACTAACACAGCAGTATAAGGATTTAAAATAAAGTAAGACTAGCTCCTTCAAAGCACCTTCATTTTCAATCCAGATACCATGGTCATCCTTCAAAGCCACAATTCGATTCCTCCTCTTTCTCATTCCCAAGATGGCTTTTAGAACCAGGTATGGGCATTACAAATTCCTTGTGATGCCTTTCGGTTTGACAAATGCACCTGCTGTATTCATGGACTACATGAACAGAATCTTCCGTCAACACCTAGACAAGTTTGTGGTGGTGTTTATCGACGACATCCTTGTCTATTCTAAAAGTAGAGAGGAGCACGAAGATCATTTGCGACAAGTGTTGAGTATACTCCGGGAAAAGCGACTCTTTGCTAAACTAAGCAAACGCGAGTTTTGGCTACCAGAAGTTAGATTTCTGGGCCATGTCATTTCACGAGGCGGAGTTGCTGTTGATCCCAAAGAAAGTGGAAGCGTTACGGGGCTCGGAATGACCGCAGACAAGGATGAGATTCGTAGTTTTCTGGGTCTAGCGAGATATTACCGCAGATTCATACAAAATTTCTCACGTCTTGCCTTACCATTGACGAAGCTCACGAGGAAAAACCAACCCTTTGTATGTGGTGAGGACTGCGAGGATAGCTTTCGTAGACTGAGGGAGAGGTTGACCACAGCACCAGTATTGATAATCCCAGATCCGAGTGAGACTTATATGGTCTATAGTGATGCCAGCGGGCATGGATTGGGGTGTGTCCTGATACAACAGGCAGAGTGGTGGCCTATGCCTCTCGTCATCTTAAAATTCATGAGTTGAATTATCCTACGCATGACTTAGAGCTTGCGGCGATCGTGTTTGCTTTGAAGATATGGAGGCATTATCTGTACGGTGCAACCGTATAATTGTATTGCGACCACAAGAGCCTAAAATACCTTTTTGATCAAAAGGAACTCAACATGAGGCAGCGTCGCTGGATCGAGTTACTCAAGGACTATGACCTGGAGATTAAATATCACCCGGGTAAAGCCAACGTCGTTGCAGATGCTCTTAGTAGAAAGTCGGTGCAGCTAGCACACATGATGGTTCAAGAACTGAAGTTGCTTGAGGACTTCAGGGATTTGAACTTGTCAAATCAAATTTGTGGAAACTTCGATGTTTCAAGCGAAGCCTATCTTGCGAGTCTTCTTGTTAGTCAAGGAGAATACGATTTGAGAGACGAGGTCGAGGAAGCCCAGAAACACGATGAACGAGCTATTGCGATGCGAGAGTTGATCACGCAGGGCGAAACGCAAGACTACGACCTATCAATCAGTGGTTTGGTCAGATATAAGAAGCGGACCTACGTACCTCCGATCAACGAGTTACGACGAAAGGTTCTGGATGAAGCTCACAAAAGAAAATATACTTTTCATCCAGGAATGGTAAAGATGTACTAAAACCTTAAATCCGAACTCTGGTGGCCCGGAATGAAGAAGGATGTGACCGAGTACGTTTCTAAATGCTTAACTTATCAGAAAGTTAAGATTGAACATCAACGACCCGCTGGTCCTCTTCAAGGATTTGAAATTCCGGAATGGAGATGGGAGTGCGTAACCATGGATTTGGTAGTAGGATTGCCCAAGATCAGGAATCACGATGCGATCTGGGTAATCGTCGGTCGACTAACCAAATCATCACACTTTATTCTCATCAGTATTAATCATTCCCCAGAGCGTTTGGCGGAAATCTATATCAAAGAGATCATAAGACTTCATGGTGTGCCAAAGAGCATTATCTCTGATCGCGATCCGCGATTCATATCTCGGTTTTGGCAAGCGTTGCACGAAGCATTGGGTACTAAGCTACGTTTTAGTACGGCCTATCATCCTCAAACCGATGGTCAATCTGAAAGAACAATACAGACGTTAGAAGATATGCTTAGAGCGTGTGTATTGGACTTTAAAGGCCATTGGGATCAACATCTGCCATTGGCAGAGTTTGCGTACAACAACAGCTATCATGCGAGCATACAGATGGCACCATTTGAAGCATTGTACGGACAGAAATGTAAGTCACCTATATGCTGGACGGAACTATCAAAACGCGTGTTCCTCGGGCCGGATATAGTTGACAAGACTTCCGAACAAATTGCATTGATCAAGAAGAGACTCTTGGCAGCTCAGAGCAGACAGAAGAGCTACGCGGACAAGAGGAGAAGACCTCTTGAATTTAAAGTCGGAGACCATGTGTTTCTGAAGGTATCCCCGGTAACTGGTGTTGGTAGAACACTGAAACGATGGAAGTTGAGTCCTTGTTACATAGGACCATTTGACATCCTGGCCAATCGTGGACCAGTTGCGTACTAGTTAGCTTTACCCCTAAACCTTAGTAAACTTCACAACATGTTCCATGTGTCCCAGCTGAAGAAGTACCAATCCGACCATGATCATGTCATTGAATACGAAACCGTTGAATTACGACATGATAATACTTTTGAAGTCGTACCGGAGCAGATCATTGAGCGTCAAGAGAGACGGCTTAGGCACCGGAATATTCCAATGGTGAAAGTGGTCTGGACAGGATTGTCACCTCAAGAGGCGACATGGGAGACGAAGAGATATCTTTGAAGAAATACCCCGAGTTCATGAGTGATAACTTGATTAGAGTAGAGTAAATTTCGGGACGAAATTTTAATTAACGGGGAGAAATGTAATACCCGGATATTCAATACCCGGATGACTATTAATTATAAATAAATATTCTTTTAAATGTTATAGGTGAATATGTGGTCTCAAATATTGAACATAATTATCTTATTACTTAGGGAAAATTCTATGGAAATTTGAGGAGATAAAGAGTTAAAACTCCCTAAATGCAATTATAGGCCATAATATGGACTGAAAATATTATGATAAATCTAAGAGGGCAATATAATAATTATTAAAAATTAGAAAGAATATTGTCCTTAATTATAGGAATTTAATAAATTATTTCCTTGGAAACAATAAGGGAGAATTTATTATTATCATAAAAACCCTAAATTAGCTCCATGATTTTTAATATTTTACATGGGATATAAAATACCAATGTCAGTAAGATAGTTGTGAGATAATAGTTAATCCTAATTAAGAAAATTATCAACAATTGGTAAGTGGCTAATTAGGTAATTAATGGGATAATATAAGAGGATTAAAAAATAAGATAAATGAATTAGAAACATATTTAATTAAGGGCTGAAATTCGTAATTAAAAAATAAATAAAAATATATAAAATATATAAAATGCTTATAAAAATAAATAAAAAATAAAATAAAAAATAAAATATCTAGATATTTGTAATATAATAATAATATATTTGGTAAAGAGCCAACAGGACATTTGAGAATGGATAGAAATTAAATCCTACACCAAAATATAGGGATTTAGTCTAAGTCATCTGGACCTTTTATAAACCAGTGAAATTCTACCTCGGAGTGGACTGTCTCGAAGTCATTTCTGGAACCAACTAGGTCATTAAGATACAGGATAAATGAAGAATAGGGCAAATAGTAGAAATGAGAACCAATGGGAAAAATTTATGCCGTCGAGAACCAGGGATTAGGTTTCTTAGGTCGAACACATTACGAACCAAATGGTTTTTGTCCGTAAAATTTGCTTCCTAATTCATTTCCGTAACCGATGGCGTCTGACTGGAAATGTTCAGCAGACAATGAAATACCCTTAATGAGATCAAAAATTTAGTTACCCCAAGTGGTTTTAAAGAGAAGGAATAAAACTTCAGTGCCTTGCTCTCAGATTTTTGAGTTTCTCCAAAATTGCGCGAAAAGGACACCGAACTGCGAACTTTATCGGTACCGGCTCATAAAGCAAGAGGCATGACATCATGCATGACCTCAATTATTCTTGGGAATTGTGCAAGGAGGTCGGCACACACAATGAATGGCCAAGATGAAGTCTTGCAAAAACCCTAGATCCGACGGCTCAAAATCGATCTGAAAAAGTTTGAATTAATCACCAAAATGCCATTCCCTTCTTCTATAAATAGGAAGCACCTCTCCTTCTCATTTTCCACACCAAATTTCGAAATAAGAGAGAGATTAGAGAGAAGGAAGAGCTCTGGAGAAAATTTGAGCAAAGCCGGGGTAAGTTCTTCTATCCTTAGTCTTTAGTTTCAGTAGTTTCTTTCGGTAGATATAGTAGGAATGCTAGAATTGTCTTTAAATTTCCCAGATAGTCTAGATATCATATGTAGGGGTAAATATGGTATTTATTTTGAAAATATACTGGGAAAAGATATATGTCAAAATTCTGGAAAGATCGGGTTAAAGTAGCGAAGCTCTGGCGAAATTCCGCCGATTAGGGGAGCCAGGGACAAAATGGTAATTTGTACCTAAAATGCCTATTATAGTCTTAAATATTGATAAATACTATCCTTATAGGATATATGAGATAATCGAACCGCTGTCGAGCCGCTGTTTGTGCCGCCGTCATACCGCTGTCGGAAATTTCCGTTTTTCCTTAAAAGTTCCGTTATACCGCCGACAAGGTACGGACGCGTATTGTAACCTTAATCTTATGCTTGTTGTATGCTATATGTGATTGTTGTGTTCCTATACTGAGATTCTGTTTGTTTGAAAATGGTGAAATCATGGATATACAGGTTATGGTATTGTTAACACCGTCGAGAGTTTTCCTAGCACTATGGACACGACTGTACATCGTGGCACCGGAGAGTGTGCAGACTAGGGTAACATACATACTGCAGGGGCTGTGTAATGTTATTTCCTGATATGTTGAGATATGATTTATGTTGTGAAAATGCTGTGAATATTTGCCATGCATATACTGTTTACATTAGCATGAGGTTAACCGTTACCTGAGATCCAATGGGCATTGGATCTCAGCTGTTAATATAGCTTCAGGATCTTGTGGTGTTCGGAATGAGGAGAAAGGGAAGGAGCCGGCTTAGAGAAGCGGACGGAGTGAATAATGTTGTTTTTTATTTTGTTTTAAAATATCGGATGATTGTACCACTTATGACTACCAGACATATTATTATGAATGTTATTCGGTGATTCTATTTCTATTTTAAATTGAAAAAAATTTCCGGCTGCTCAACTCTGATCAATAACGGCAAGAAAACGTTTACGAAAATGGGGTGTTACACAATTTCCAATCCAGGTTAGAGCTTCCCTGTCATAATACTCAAGTAAAACATTAGGCATCCTAACCCAAACTGCCACCTTATTAATGGTGACTCTCCTAGGATGAAACCGTGGTTCCCAGGGCCTGACTGTCAGACAATGGTTAAAGATCATCCAGGGTCCTCCAGTCAAGGCATTAAGATAATCTTCCTTATTTGTAAGTTTGACAACAAAATACCCATAGCCAATGTTAATGAGGCTGATAGTTCCTCTCTTAGCTCACAAGGATTGGAGAATCGATAGCAGCAACTTGTAACCAATATCCTTGCCTAACAATTTCACTATGACAGCCCTATTCCAGGCCTTGTAAAGTCGTTTCCTCATTTTTCCAGAGAAGGAGAAAGTAGGAAAATTCCTATTTGGATCCTCCTTGATAGTGCACAGAGGCCTATTATCAGCGGATTCATCATCTGAAATAGAATCATCAGATAAATCTTTCTCAGTAGAGACATTTTTATCTGTGTTCTCCTGTCTATTTATACCTTGTAGCTTATCTGCAAATGACTGGCCATTGGTCCATTGATTCATACTTTTCACTCCCAGCGCAGGCCATTCATCATCAATAGTAATACTATCATCATTCTTGATCTTCTTAGAGCTCTTGCGCAATAAATCTTCCTCCTCGCTAGATGAGGCAGCCTGTTGAGTCTTCTTTCCAGAGAGCACGAGAGCCATCGACGATGATTAACGGTTTAAGCAAACGTGAGATTCACATAACTAAAATCTGTTGCTTCAGTTGTAACATTTACCTCCTTCTTTTCCTCCTTAATTTGTTGGCCAGTATTCTCCACAGATCCAATAATTAAATTGTGGGCTCTTGAGGCTCGTTTTCTTTTTCATGAGGGGAGAAACTATTATGGGCCTTTTATGTTGACGCCTTTTTCTCCCTCTCAAGTTAATTCTTTCCTAATAGGTTTCACCGTCCATTGGGCCTTGTGTTTTAGAAGGCCCATTAGGTTTAGGTTTAAACCCCTTCATTTTCTTTTCACTTTCTTCGGTATTCACTTCCTTTTCTGCCTCCATTCCACCATTAGCCTCTTCGTTACCCAAGATTGTCTTACTTCACTGATTGAATTCAAACATAACAGTATTTGGCGATGGGATTGCTTTCTCTCGACCATTAGTTTGATTCTATATTAGGGTCTACTGGTTGTTCTTTTTTCCTCCACTTTGTCTTTGTCGTCTTTAACTTATTTGAGGTTTTCCCTACAAATGATGAGGCAGGTATGTCCTCATCTCTGAGCATGTCAAATTTTGATCCACAAAAGCCTCCTTTATCTTTCTCATTTGTCTTTATCTTCCCCCATCCTCTGCTATTGCTTACCCTCTGGATCTACTCTTGATGGCTTTTGTCTAGGGGCCCTTTTCTCTTTTATCCACTCCCCATAATCTTCTGATTCATCGATATCTAGAAAATTGAACAAGGGTTGGATTTCTGGTCTTTCATTCGTTCTCGGTGAGTCATTTGCTGGAACCCTTTGGTTACACGATTTCTCTTCAATTCTCCAAGTGGAATTCAGGGGGCAATCAACTTGATTGTGGCCATATTTACCACATTTAAAGCAAATAACGTCCAGGCTCTCATATTCCACATTAAAATTTCTTCTTCTAAGAGTAACACCTCAAATCTTGGCCTCAACACTTGAAATATCTCCAACAAGGATGATCAACATCCAAATCATTAAAATACATAACTAATTCAAATCAAAACATATTTTGAGAGTCAATAAAAATTCCCAAAATATTTCATAATAAAACTATAAAGCAGAAGTCTTAGAGTCATAACAAATAAAATGACATAACATAAGTTATAGAAGCAAAACCGAGCCTTCAAGGCTCACTCTATAGGTTCTTTCCCACACTCCCTACTAGAATAATCACCTGAAAATTGTTAATATAGAGTGAGATTTGACATCTCAATAACTACTAAAAGTTTCTACCTTACACAAGCAAGTCACATATGACAAACAACATGAGCTGATTACATATATATTTGAATATACCATAATTCCATACAACATTAATTATCATGATGTCAATGTGAACCATACAATTATACAATATGCAGCCTCCCTTATATCACCGTCCATCCTCATACCACTGACTGAAGCCATAGACTAACACATAGTCCAATAGCAACTCATCCATTTGACTGGATTGTCCCAAGCTCACCAAAACTTAAGATACATCCGGCCAAAGGTATAGAAATAAGTATGACTATATGAATCCCTCCTTAAAACAACATAACTAAGGAGGTGTCACATGTCCCATAGCTCAAATGCATTCTCGGCCAAAGGAAAACATGGAAAAAGGGGGCCCTGACAAAGGAGGTGTGCACAGTGGTGAATTACCACGTGGTAAATGATCTCAACATACTAATCCCTCCTTACTCCAACCCATCACATATATAGCTGCCATGACAAATAAGTTCAGTAACAATAAATCATGCTTCAATTCATACAAAATACCAATTTAAAATACATACACATATACATATGATTAAGTCCTTTAATTTTAAATAAAAAATAGTTACTCACAATCACACACAATTTACAAGTATATGGATGCATATTTAGAGTTACATTTGCTTACTCCTTAGTGTACAGAGCAATTACACAAGTGTCACACCAAAGCTCTCAATGAGAGTCTGAAAAGTCACATATAAATATCTATTAATATATTTTCCAAACTACCCTCCACACCCCTGTTATATTTATTCACATCAGCTCTCACCATTCCACCATATTTTTCTTAAGTTACAATGTTGCTTGAATATATATATATATATATATATATATATATATATATATATATATATATATATATAAAGTAACTGGTTTGCTGTACCGAAAATGGAAACATCTGAAGGAAACATTATATGTATGTATACACATACAAGGGATTTGGTGGGGTTGTATTAAAATAATAAAATAAATAAACACTTACTGTAAGGATTTAAGAAGTGAGGAACTATATTCATTTAAAGGAAAAGGCACATGAGATGCAATATATATATACCTCCATGCTCATACGTGGAAAATTTAAAGAGTATTCAACTCTCATAAAACAAGTAAAAAGCCATATTTGGCATTTGAAATAAAATGAATAAATAAAAAGTTAAGAGTGGTTCAGATGTAGGTACTAGGTGCTAATGTGTTATAAGAGAAAAGTACACACAAATCGAAAGGAAAAGTACCGTAGGTCTTAGATATAAAGGGTGTCTGTGTATAAGTGTGAGTGGGAGAAATAGAAAATGAAGTATGAATATGAACTGGGAAATATATGGGTGAAAAATAAATAACTTTCACAACAAACCCTCACCCAGAAGAAAAGAATGGTTCATAAATTTCGAATAAATCTCACGATAAACAGTTCAGAGAGAGAGAGTGAGAGAGTAAAATATGCAGACTGACAAAAAATATTATGGAGAACTTATGCGTTTTTGAAACATTGAAGAGACCACTTAGTAATGGAGATAGGCAAGTGGGGTCTGAAGAAACAAAAAAAAAAAAAAAAAAAAAAAAAAGTATACCTACACCTACTCAATAGTGAAGGGGAAAAACAAAAATGACTAGATTTAAAAAGAAACCGTTAGTTTTTAAAGAGTAAATTCCTAAAATGTTCACTTCTACAGTAAAAAGAGGTAAAAGGGAATATAAAAGTGACAAGGCCTGAAGAAACCATCAGAAAGGAACAATGTAAAAATACTATTTAACAAGGCAGGCACATATTGACGCACAAGAAAAATGGAAGGAGTAAGAAGGGCACTTGTGCCAACCGTCTGATGGTGCGGCGCTGAAGTGTACTGGAGGTATGGGAAATAAAGGGGGTTTTATAGGAGTAGGGCTAGGGTTTTAACAATATATTTTTCTTAAATAAAGTAAAATAATAGCATAATTAATATCTAACATTTTTTTAATATTATTTATTCTCATTTTAATTTAGATATATTTACATATACAAGTATATAACCATATATTTGGAAGAATTATTTCAAGGACGCATTTATTTATTTATTGAACTTGATTCCACATTCTAGATTATTAATTTATTTTAACTCTATGGCTAAATAAAACTTAAGCTACAATTAATTCAAAGCCCTAAAATTTAAGGATGTTACACTAAGCACAAACCAGGATTGTACCTTTTTATTCATATCAACTTCAACTCTAACTCAAGCAAACTGACCTCTCTCTACTAAATGCAATTTATTTTAGGCAGTGTTCATATCAACCTTTCAAGCTTTCGCAATCATATTTCCCAATTCAAACATACATTCTTTAGAGTAGACATGAATAGGTAAAGTGGGAACTCTAATCCATACCACAACTTTCCTTACCTTGTTACAATTATTGTCAAAAATACTTTAGAAGTAGGTTTTCACAAGGGTCTAAATCTGTGTTATTAAGATAGGATGATGTATGAACATATAGCAATTCTACACAAGAGAATAAACAGTAAAAACTCATAAGACTACCGAAAATAATGATAATGAAATTGGTGAAATCCGAGACTAAAGTAGGTTGTCTCCTTAAAACAATTTATTCCCTCTATTTGGATGCCCAAGGTTAATGAATGATTGTCTCCTAGGATAGAGCAAATTTTTCGTCTTCAGAATGATGATACTTTCAATCAGAAGCCCAAGTGAATACAACAAGTCTACTTTCAGAATCATACGGATGAGACTTATAGCAAAATGCATTAAGCTATATGTATGAGAGCATAGTGTTAGAAAAATGAGTTATTTTTTCTGTCACGCGCATGTCTATTTATAGACGATGAAACGATCAGATGGAGTCCTGTTCGCAAGCTGATGTGACTGGCGGTGGCAAACCGAAACGACATCGGATTTAGACATAAAAGCAAAGAATCCCCTACATTAATAAGAAGTTAGTCCATCGTGATCAAGTGCAAATGAATATGTATGCAAAGTGTGATTCCTCTACGAGAAACGATTGCATCAAGATAGGTAGGGGTTACCTTTGAACCTTCTCTAGTAAAAACTTATCAAATATACTGGTCAATCAGTGGACGCGTTGTCTTGAACCGTCGACCTTTTAGTGTATAACAAGACAATAGGAGTCACACAGTTGCTCCTCTAGCATCATTGGTTATCATGCTATGTCCATTTTGGCCCAGAACACCTGCCTAGTTCTGCGAGTGTTCTAGAGAATCAGTCATTTTACATTCTCATAGAAGCGGCCCACACTTCACATTCACAAAGGTGATTCCTTGTGATGTAAGTCAACATACATCATCTAAACACATCAGATTAAGAAACCATTAAAAGCCTAAAAGCTTACCCTTATATATATGTGTTGTCTTGTCATAGGAATGAGTATGAGTTTAAAGTTCCATTTTGTTTACAGTCAAACATCATGTAGTTGTTTTTTTGAACCTAATTTGTGGGATCTCCATTCTTCTAGGTAGAGTTACCACAATCATCAACAATGGATTGACCTTAAACCCATTCCTTTAGACAAATTTCTAACCAACTCTATAGGAATCCCTTTAGTCAATGGATCCGCTTAGTTTGATTTCACATAATTAATTGAGATGATTCCATTCGAGAGTATCTGTCAAATGGTATCATGTGTATGACATATATGTTTAGACATGCCATTATACATGACATTCTTGGCTCTACCAATAGCTGCTTGACTATTACAGTGTATACACACTGCCAGTACCAGCTTTGGCCAACTAGGAATGTCCTCAAGAAAATTAGGAAGCCACTCGGCTTCCTCACCAGCTTTATCTGAAGTAATAAATTTTGCTTCCATAGTTGATCTTGTAGTGCAAGTTTTCTTGGATGACTTCCAAGAGATAGAACCCCCACAAAGGGTGAATACATATCTACTTGTAGATCTTGTGTCGTTAGAGCTGGTGATCCAAATTGCATCACAATACCCTTCTAGTATTGTAGGGTACTTCTCATAATGCATAACAAAGTTTTGAGTATGCTTTAAGTAACCCAAAACTCTTATCATAGCTCTCCAATGAAGCTCATTCAAATTACTTGTAAAGCAACTCAACATGCTTATTGCGTAGGCAATATCAGGTCTAGTGCAGTTCATAGCATACATAAGACTGTCTAGCACTCGAGCATACTCCTTTTGCTTTTCAACTTCGCCAGTATTTCTCAACAATCGAAGACTAGAATATATATGGTTCATCACAGGAGCTATGTTCAAACTCTTGAATTTCTCAATAATTTTAGCAATATAGTGTACTTATGATAAAGCCAACCCATTAGAAGTTCTATGAATTTTAATTTCCAAAATAACATCTGCTAGACCTATATCTTTCATGTCGAACTTATTGGTGAGCAATCGTTTAGTAGCTTTAATCATTTGATTATTACTACCCATTAACAACATGTCATCTACAAAAAGATAGACTATGACAAACTTGTTTTTAGTATTTCGAATATAGACACACTTGTCACATTCATAAATACTAAAGTCATTTGATAACATAACTTCATCGAATTTCACATGCCATTATTTCGGGGCTTGCTTAAGTCCATAAAGGGACTTTATCAAGCAACAAACTTTTGGTTCTTATCTTGAGATAACAAATCCTTCATATTGTTTTAGATAAATCTCCTCCTCTAATTCACCATTCAAGAAGACTGTCTTTACATCCATTTGAAGTAACTCCAACCCATTCAATGTTGCTAATGCAATTAACGTCCGAATGGATGTAATTCTTGTAATAAGTGAATAGGCATCAAAGTAGTTTAGGCCTTCACATTGTCTATAGCCTTTGGCTACTAGCCTAGGTTTGTACTTATCAATAATGCTATCTGCTTTTATCTTGTTTTTGAAGACCCACTTAGTTCCTAAAGGCTTATTGCTAGAAGGAAGGTCAACCAATTCCTAGGTGTGGTTTTGACAGAATGGATTCAACTTCACTATTGATAACCTCTTCCTAGAATGGTGCTTCAGGGGAGCCCATAGCCTCTTCATATGTTTGATGCTCATTTTCCAATAGAAAAGTCATAAAATCAGGCCCAAAGGATAACACAGTCCTTTGCCTTGTACTACGTCTAGGATCTTCCCCTTCAGGATCATTATTAGTCGTAGTATTCTGATGCATCACAAATTATTATCATCATTTCCCTTGTTATACGGAAATACATTCTCAAAGAGCGTAGCATCCCTTGATTCAATTATCGTATTAACATGGATATCTGATACATCAAACTTAGAGACCAGAAACCGATATGCACTACTGTTAAGTTCATAGCCAATGAACACATAGTCTACCATCTTAGGTCCAATTCTCAACCTTTTGGGTTTAAGAATTGTGACCTTAGCGAAGCACCCCAACACTTTCAAATATTTCAAGGAATGTTTCTTTCCTTTCCATATTTCATATGCTATGCTTTGTATCTTTTTATGGGGCACTTTATTAATTATAAAGTTAGTCGTTAAAATAGCTTCCCCTACAAATCATGTGGTTAAAGAGGACATAATCAACAATGCATTCAACATTTCTTTCATTGTTTGATTTTTCACTAATATGCAACATTCAATCATAATGATGCTATACAGATTTCACATAATTTGGTAGTGATACATACCCCAACTAGAAATATTTATCACCTTTGGGTGTCTAAATAAAACTACCAACATTTAGCTTCAATTATTATAAAGACAAATCGCCTTATAACAAACTTCAATTCACTCACAACACAAACATAACTTCATAACATCAACTTTATGGGTAATTGAAACATCACCATAATATTTGGAAAAATAATTCATAAAGATTTGGCTACTTTGGTGATTAACAAATCCACCATTCTTGATTGCAAACCTTAAATATTTAGCATTCATACAATTGATATTCACAATATTTAAAAATCATAAAATCATTGCCACAAAAGCATCCATAATTATAAAATTAAGGCTATAATCGCATTTCTACCAATATAATACAAAAAATCAGCTATATCCATCATGTCAATTGGTTAGGTAAGTGCAAATCTAGTGGGAGTCTCTCCATGCTATTACAACGGTGACTAATTAAGTAACTACTAAGTCAAGGCTTATCCTTTGAACCACTTTCCTAGACACCAATGTTATGAATTAACTATATCTGATTCCACCACCAAATATATCATGATATCATGCCTACTTATACCAAGTGAAATAAATATACTACGAAAAATTAGAGCACATTTATCTCTACACTAGATAAATATTAAAATTTTTATATCACTGCCATATACTTGTCACACAAAATATTTGATAATTCATAATGTTTTCTTTCAATACCAAGTAACTAAGCCTTCATTGAATAAATCATAGTGCATGCCAATCTCATAATTTTCAATATATTTTCTTCTACCAAAATAATAACATTTTAAGGTACCCATGTCTTAGACATAATAAACTTGTGTTTATTCTATAGTTGCATGGAAACATCATTCAATAATTCAATGAGGCCTACTTACCCTTCAAATACCCAAACTTTGTTGAGACCAAACAGATTTGTTTATTTATTTATTTTTAGTTTTTTTTTTAAATTTGGCCCAACTATAAATGGCCCATAAAAATTAGAGCCCAAAGTTTTTCTTTATTAATTTCATAAAAGAAAACGTGCAGCCCAACAAATACTAGTCCGGCTCAACTTATAAGCCCTACATCAAAGTTTCTTTTTATTACATGCGGCTCATGGAGGTGCCAATAACTCAGCGGATAAGGCGTCTTTTACCAAACAAGATGCCACCGATTTGATCCCTACCAAGCGTGTTTCTTTCATTTTTTTTTTTAAAAAAAAAACACTAAAACACTTTTCAAACTCGTTGCATAAAATGCAACCCAGGGGTTTCAAACACGAGACATATGGCTAGCATTCTAGCAGTTAAGCCACACGCTCTTCTTGTTTTTTCCTTTAAAGGATGAGACACCTCCAAAACAAAACCGACGCCGTTTCAGATTCGGGTGTCATTCCCTACCTCCAGCCGGGTCGCATAGACCCGATGGATCCATGGGTTGGGTCCGTTAGACCTGACTCTTCTTTCCTCCATAACCAACTTTTCCAACGTCGGTTTTTCATGTTCTTGGTATCTATCTCTTTGGATTTTTCAAGATCTACACAATGAAACCTATTTTGTGGCCTAAAACCATTGTCCTAATGTCCCAAAACTTTAATATCTACATATTAGAAACAAATCGATATATATTTTTGTGATACATATTTCACAGCCTAAATTCTTAGTTTCCTAATAACCCAATTCTAATAACCATAAAACGGCCATGAACAAAAAAATTCCATGGTTTCCTTTCTGTTTTATGGTTCTAATTTGTCTTATGCTATCTCTTTATTAACATTTAAAACAATATGTGACAAAAGACTTTTAACTAAATGGGAAAAATGCACCAACAATGGAATCTATATGTACATAAAAGAAGTCACTGTCGAATGACAACTAAGAAAACAAAGAATATAAACAGTGGTGGTTCATACAGACAATATATTCTTTTAGAAATCATGGACAAAAAACAAAATTTGAAGAGGCATGTTCATGAACTTTTCAGATTTGCAGGAGTTATTATTTGAAGAATATAAAAACTTTTAACCTTATATCAAGCAACAAAAATTGTTGGGTTTGTCACTAGGTTCTTTGTTTTCATTGTAGGAACTTACTAACTACGAACAAAATTTAAAATAATGAACACAGATTCAACACAAATTGTCTTAAGATTGTTGTTGAAAATACTTTAGAAGTCGGTTTTCACAAGGGTCAGCATCTGTGTTATTAAGATAGGACCATGTATGAACATGTAGCAATTCTACACAAGAGAATAAATAGTAAAAACTCACAAGATTGCCGAAAATAATAATATGGAAATTGGTGAATCCAAGCCAAACATACATTGTCTCCTTAAGATAATTTGTTCCCTCTATTCGAGATGCCCAAGGTTAATGAACGCTTGTCTCCCAAGATAGAGCAAATTTTTCATCTTCAAAATGATGGCACTTTCAATTAGAAGCTAAAGAGAACACAACGAGTTTGCTTTCAGAATGGCACGGATGAGACTTATAGCAAAATGCATTAAACTATATGTATGAGAGTGTAGTGTTAGAAAAACGAGTTATTTTTTCTGTCACACGCACGTCTATTTATAGATGATGAAATGATCAAATCGTGTCCCGTCAGCGAACCGATGTGACCTGCGGTGGCGAACCGACACGACTTCTTATTCATAACCCATAGGACTTAGACACATAATCCAACAACAATATGGGTTAAAATTTGGACCCCACCTTTAAATAGCTAGATAGTGCTCTTGGATTAGCTATGGTCCTTCAAAAAGAAATCTTCTACATAGTTCTGTCCTATGATTGAAATATGAAGCAGTCATTTGTGTCTTTTCACATATGAAAATTATTGTAAAAAAGTGTCACGAGACTTCACCACAATTTTGAGATATCAAATGACCATTTTGTTGTATTTTTCTTTGTTGGGAACCTAAGTGCAACTCATTTGACCAAATACTTCAACTTTGTAGACTTTTATTGAAAATTTTATAGTTTTTTTCATCTCCTGCACTTCTGAAAATTTCAGGTTAAATTTTAATACTTTATATATATATATATATATATATTATGATTTAAAATTATAATATATTCTTATAATAGGTTAAATCTCAATTACTGGAAGTTGATTCGGAAAGGTAAATGGAGATGTTACACTCCTACTCGCCTCACCCTTTTCAGGTGGCGGTTAGAGTGACTTTTACTTTAAAATAAATAAATAAATATGTAAGAGCAATGAAGATAATTTGGACAATATAATCTCGATAAAGTAAATATTTAAACAAAATAAGTCCCTCCAAGGGTTATAATACAGTCATCCAGATAAAATATCCAAAAAAAACTATTAATATACAGTCATCCGAAAACAAAAGGTGTAACGACAAAAAGTTATCGCCACGCTCTCTTAAAAACCTTAGCCAAGCTCTCCCGTCTTACCTCCAAACTCCTGCCCCGTTCGGGATGCACTTCCTGTTTTCTTATAATAGTATGAGATTTATAAATGAATCCCAGAGTAACCATTAATTTCATATACAATGCATGTACAAAGTACGTAAGAAAAACCAAAAGACATACAGCATTCAACAGGTCGCACATGGCGAGGCATACAGTCCAAATCGGAACAAGCAGTCCCATATAACATAAACTGCTAAATAAGGCACATAACCATGTCGAGGTCGCACATAGCGGTTCCGGTATCCAAAGTGCTTGGAACACAGAACATCAAATGCATAACCAATCACGGTAAATCAAACATATAAAGTCACACAAAGTACATGAAATTAAGGTTACTTACCTGCAAGTAGTTGATTAGCAAAATAGCAAACACCCAGCTATTAAATAAGAATGATAGACCTAAAATAAAATAATATAACAGTGTTACTGTCAATATAACTCATTCCTTTAAATTATGTATTTATATGCTTGTATAAAGGATCTTTCTACTTTTGAAACTCATTAATTTCCTTTATTAATGATTATTTCTTCTTTGGTGAATTTTCCCTTATTTTCGCACATAGTGCAGAAAGTTTCTAAAATTTGACCCAACTTCAAAAATTCAGAACTAATTGTAGAAAACTCCTATTGGGGTGTTCCGAAAATGTACATAACCCTTGACATGTCTATTTTTGTCTAAAAATATTTCTTAGTCCAGAAACATGTGAAAAACTCCCAGTTTCCGAAAATACCCTTGTTGGTTTTTCTGCTCCTCTATTTGCATATTTTCATACTTTTATGCTTTCTAAATTATTCTCCATACCTTTTCCTTTAGAAAATTTCATTATAAACACTTTCAAACCATCAAAGTTACCAAAATAAAATCATACCCTCATGTTCCAATTATTAGTCAAAATCCCAAAATTTACGAGAGGCTAGAGAGATAACTTACTTGTTCTAGGTTTTCTTCTTCCACCACCTCTTGATTTCCTTTATAATGGTGACTTGGGCTTCAATGATATCATATAAATGTATTAACTATGACCTTAAACATAACCATGTAAATCTAGAGGAAGTAGAATAATTTTCACAACTCTCTTACCTCAATTTCCTTTGTAACTCTTCTTGTGTTCCTTCTTGTTGCTATTTCTCAAGCTCACTATTCTCTTCTTCTCCTTATGTGTGTGATGCCTCTATTGTTGGTTTTGATTATTTTTGATGATGCCTTATATAGATGCCATTATTAAAAGCAAAAAGATTGAATAATATAGTGATCTCCTACATTGACTAACTGCTGTTTTAATGTAGATTAATCAGTGTTGAATTATAGAGATTAATCAAGAAGGAGATATTGAAGAAGATTATTCCAAGTTGAACTGTAACATCCCATTTGAAAACGGCGGATTTTTTTTAAAAAAAAGACGTTTCCAAATATTTCAAGCAGAGTATTCAGAGTAGAGCATTGGAGCGAGTAAGTAATTTACATTACATTCAAAAATATGGACCATAGTGTAATTGTATTGGATTACAGTCATCCAGAATTCTTAAAGGTTAAAGAAACTAAAGAAAACGATAAACAATGTAGACACGTCCTGGCCTACTTCAGTTGCTTGCCTCGATCGCCAATGATTGGTCCTTCAGACCCTGATGCTACAGCTGAGATCCATTCCACATATGGATCTCAGGTTACGGTTAACCTCATGCTCAAATAAAACAGTATACGTACAATAGATATTCATTTCAATACAGTATATCATCACAAAAGCAAACAGCAGATGTATGATCAATAACATGGACGAACATAAGCACCAAGCGGTATGTAAAGTCTCTCTCGACTAGTTCTCGCACATATCCAAAGGCCACGCCACAATGTGTCCTCGCTAGGAATAACTCAAACGGCATTATCAATACTATAATCATGTGGGTAAAGTCAGTAAGTATCTCCGACGATTCTCAACGAAACTCGTCTATGAACGTATCTATAACGCAAAAGTATATAAGCAGCATAGAGTTAGGGTTACAGTACGCGTCCGTACCTTAGTTGCGGATATCCGGCTAAAACAGTACTTTTCGACGGCCGTACGTAAAAACAGCGAAACAGCGGCTCAACAGCAGAACGATGGAATTTCGACAGCGGTTCGACGTCAGAAGTATTCTAAACAGAATAATAAAAAACTTATGAATATAACAGGCATGTTAGGTGAAAAAGACCATTTTGCCCTTACTACCCCTATTTGGCGGAATTTCGCCAGAACTTCGTTACTTTGACCATATTTCATTTCAAAATTATCCCCACTATGTTTTTACCTCGTCAGGCATCTTTCAATGCAATGAGGTATAAAAACAAGTATAGGAATAAATTCTGAAACTTCCTAGATCAAAACAACAGTTCTACTATAACTACGGAAACTAAAAACTAAGGACAGAAGAACTTACTCGGAGCAAGGCAGAACTTTGGCAGAGCTTCTCACTCTAAGTTTCGGCCAAGGTAAAGAGAAGAAAAGGTGTGAAGAATGAAGAAGAGGGGAGGGCTATTTATAGAAGTCCCTGGGTTAAAAACCTTGCAACTTCGGATCGATCTGGCACCGTTGGATCGCATTTTTGAAGACCAAGCCATCTTGGCCCTCCATCCCTCTTGGCCGACGTCCCAAGGGCCCAAAAGTCCAAGGATGAGTTGTCATCCATGATGGCACTTGCTTTATGGCCTCCGGCCCGATAAAGCTACCCGATCCGTGTCCGTTTCGCGCGATTTCGCAGAAACTCAAAAATCCGGGCGTGTAACCTTGAAGGTCTTTTCATCCTCTTTCATGTTTTCTATTTGGATCCTCTTTTTGATCATATCCAGGTATTCTCCGGTGCATCGAAGATATTCGGACAAACGCGTCCGACATTAAAATCGCTTCCGATAGAACCAACTTCCGGACAACAATTCACCGAATCGTAAAACGTCCAAATTGTTGCCTAACTTAATCCTATGTTTGAAAACACGCAATTTTTTCTATAGGTTCTCACTTTGCCTATCCGGCTCGCTCTCATCTCGATTAGCTTTTCGTCTTATTTGAAATTAGGGTTTTCTTTGGTTGCGGAATCAACGTCTGGTAAATTCTTTCTTCGTGTAAAAATTCACTTGTTCTTAATTTGATCAGTCTCGAAAAGAATTTTACCTCTGGTTTACCCGTAGAATTTATTTCTAACTTTTCCCCTACTGTCTATAAGCCGACTCACCGCGTTATATTATTATTTTATTCTAATTATCATTTTAATTATTTAAACAATTATTTTTAATTAAAAAGAACCATAATTTCGGCCCCTTATTTAAAAATTCATATTTAATTATTTTTCCATAATTTTTTCCATTTTTAAAAAATATAATATTTTTTACCAAAAGTTCTCGTTTTACCCCGCGCCGTTAGGGCTTAATCGACCTAATTTCTTTGTTTAGTGATCTTTTTAGGATCAGGTTTCTTCATACATTTATCTTTACTAATTTACAGTATATTGCTATCTTACAAACTTCTATACTTGATATTGTCATTTTATATCCTATGTAAAATATTAAAAATGTTTACCCCAAAAGGTTACTTTATGGTTCTGAAATGCTTTTTAAACTTTTCTTCATGTTATTTCCTCTAAAATAATTTATTAAATTCTCATAATTAAAGATAACACTCCCATAATTTTCTCATAATTTTTCATGATCTTTCGCATTTATCATAATGTCTTTAGACTTGTTTTTATCACCATTATTGCATTTTTAGTCATTCTCGTTCATCGATTTTTCCGTAACTTTTTCGACAATTTACTCGACAATTATAACAATTTTCTATATCATTTTTAACTCATGAATTTGCTTCATTAAAATATTCGTTAATTTCCTTTATCTCAGAAATTTCAGATTTGCTAAAATCTGGGTATTACATTTCTCTCCCTCTTAAACAAAATTTCGCCCTCGAAATTTAATCTATACTAACTAGACTACGGGCCATAAATTCTGGGTACTTCTCCTTCATGTCACTCTCGGTTTCCCAAGTTGCCTCATTTGGTGAAAAACCCTTCCAGACCATCTTCACTATCGGTATAGTTTTAGTCCTAAGCCGTTTCTCCTGGTGTTCGAGAATTTGCTCTGGCTCGACTACAAAGGTGTTACCATGCCGTACTTCAACATCATCGTACTTTATGACATGATCTCGATCTGGTAGGTACTTCTTCACGTGACACGTGAAAAACGTCGTGGAGATTACTCGGGTTCGGGGTAACGCTAGTTGATACGCAATCGGTCCTCGCTCGGCTAACACTTCAAATGGTCCAACGTAATGCGGACTAAGCTTCTTTCTCTTCGTGGTTCTCGCGACACCGGTTACATCGGAGATTATTTCGTAAACACATGGTCTCCGACTTCAAACTTCAACGGTCTTCTCCTCTTATCTCGCATAGCTTTTCTGTCTACTATGTGCGGTAAGGAGTCTCTTCTTGATTAGAGCGATCTCGCTCGGAGGTCTCTTTTAGCATATCTCGGTCCAAGCAACTGCTTTTCGACGCATCTTCCAAAGATAAAGGCGATTGGCACTTTCGCCCATACAAAGCCTCGAACGGGGCCATTTGTATGCTTGAATGATAACTATTGTTATACGTGAATTCCGCTAGTGAGAGGTGTTCGTCCCAATTTCCTTTGAAATCCGGGCACATGCTCGCAAAGATATCCTCCAAATACGTATCGTCCTCTCTTATTGACCTTCGGTTTGAGGGTGATAAGCCGAACTGAACTTCAGCTTGGTACCCATTCCTTCATATAGTGCTTGCCAAAAGCGGGATTGGAATCGAGTATCCCGATCAGAGATAATACTCTTAGGGACTCCGTGCGCCTCACGATCTCTTTGATGTAGATTGCGCCAATCGTTACGGAGAGTAGTGGATGCTAATGGGTATGAAATGTGCCGACTTGGTTAATCGGTCGACGATCACCCAAATGGTATCGTGATGCCGATCTTAGGTAGACCTACCACAAGATCCATGGTCACATTCTCCCATTTCCACTCCGGCGCTTCTAGTCCTTGCGAGAAGACCGGGGGGTCGCCGGTGCTCAATCTTTACTTTCGACAAGTTAGACACCCACTACGTGCGAGTTACGTCTCTTTTCATTCCAGCCACCAAACTTCGGCCTTCAAGCTCGTACATCTTGACCATTCCCGGATGCGAGCGTACTTACTCTTATGAGCTTCATCCATTATCTTCCGCTTCAGTTCATCAACTGGCGGTATGTAAATGCGCCCCTTGTGTCTGACCAATCCACTCGATGAAAGGTCGTGGTCTTGGGTCTCACCTTGAGAGATCTTCTCCCGCATGGAGATTGCCTAATCATCTTGTTTCTGAGCTTCATCAACTTCATCTATCAGGTCGTAATCCCCTCGACTCACAAAAAGATTTGCAAGGTAGGCGTCACTTGGTGCGTTGAAATTCATGCAGATTTGGTTTGACAGATTCAGGTCTCTGAAATCTTCAAGTATTTCTGCTCCTTTATCATCATGTATGACACTTGCACCTTCTTCCTGCTTAGAGCATCTGCTACGACGTTTGCTTTCCCCGGGTGATACTTGATCTCCAGGTTGTAGTCTTTCAAAGAATTCCATCCAACGACGTTGCCTCATATTCGGTTCCTTTGATCAAAGAGATACTTCAGGCTCTTGTGGTCGCAGATAATTCTACGGTCATACCGCATACGATAATGCCTCCATATCTTCAAAGCGAACACGATGGCAAAGCAAGCTCCAAATCGTGTGTAGGATAGTTCGACTCGTGCGGCTTCGGTGACGAGAGGCATAAGCCACCACTCGCCCAATTGCATTAGGACACAGCCCAATCCTTGCCCACTGGCATCACTATAGACAACATATGTCTCACTAGGATCTGGGATTATCAATACTGGTGCTGTAGTCAACCTCTCTCTCAGTCTCTGAAAGCTCTCCTCACAGTCATCTCCCCATACAAAGGGTTGATTCTTCCTCGTAAGCTTTGTCAATGATAGGGCAAGACGCGAGAAATCCCGTATAAATCTGTGGTAATATCCCGCCAGACCTAGAAAACTACGTATCTCCGTCACGTCTCTCGACCTCTTCCAGTCCGTAACCGCTTCCACCTTGCTCGGATCAACAACTCCGCCGCTAGATATCACATGGCCCGAAATCTCACTTCCAGCCAAAATTCGCATTTGCTCGCCTTCGCGTAGAGCCGCTTCTCTCTTAGTATGCTCAATACTAGGCGCAGATGTTCTTCATGCTCTTTTCTACTTTTGGAATAGACGAGTATATCATCAATGAACACCACCACAAACTGGTCTAGGTGTTGTCAGAAGATACGATTCATGTAATCCATGAATACCGCAGGTGCATTTGTCAGTCCGAAAGGCATCACAAGGAATTCATAATGCCCATATCTGGTTCTGAAAGCCGTCTTGGATATATCATCGTCTTTGACTCGCAACTGATGATATCCCGAACGTAAATCGATCTTTGAGAATACGGTGGAACCAGATAATTGATCCAAAAGATCATCAATCCGGGGAAGTGGATATTTGTTCTTGACGGTTACTTTGTTGAGTTCACGGTAGTCGATACAGAGTCGGAAACTTCCATCTTTCTTCTTTACGAACAGCACTGGGGTTCCCCACGGCGATACATTGGGTCGGATGAACCCCTTCTGTAATAGCTCTTCAAGTTGTTTCTTCAACTCTTGCATCTCATTTGGAGCCATATGATACGGCACCTTTTGAAATTGATCTTGTACCAGGCATCAATTCAATGGTGAACTCGACTTCTCTCGTAGGAGGTAGCTCGGTGAGATCCTCCGGGAACACGTCAGGAAACTCGTTTACGACAGAATGTTCTCAAGTGAAAGCTCGCTTCGCTTTAACCGAGAAAAAGATCATATATGTTTGGCATCCCTCCTTCATGCATCTGTTAGCCTCCGTAGCAGAGAGAAAATTTAGGCTCACATCAACTTTGTCTCTGCTAGGTGAATTGAAGAACGTTATCTTCTTTCTGCTACAGTTGATCACCGCACCGCTCGTTGTTAGCCAATTCAAACCGAGTATGACGTCTATGCCATGAAGTGGCAGTCGGATAAGGTCCACTTTTGAAACTCGTCCGTCAACGCTCACGGTACAATTAATACATGCATCAGAAGCTAAGGATTTCAAGCCAAGTGGTGTAGATACTATCGATCATAAGACAATCTAGAGGCATGCATTCCTAGACGATTTGCACAATCATAGGAAATAAACGAATGTCTAGCACCCGTATCAAACAATACTTGCAAGAGATTTCCGTTGATAATAACAAGACCTTGCACCATCTCTCGGAGACTCTCCGGCCTCCACATCGCCGCGCAAAAACCCGGCCTTGGTTCTTTTGGTCTTGCCTCCGCTGCAATCTCCGGACAGCTTCCGGCTGATATGCCCGGTTTCGGCACTTGTAGCAGATCGGCTTTCCATCACAAACTTTGGATCCGGATGGTCCTTTCGCACTTTGGGCAAGTTTGGGTCCCCGCTTGACCGGGATAACCTTGTTGCCCTTGTTGGAACGGCTTATTGCCTCCACCTCGGGAGTTGTTCCATGGTGCCTTCCTCTTCTGTGAGGAACCTCCGCGACTTGACCCGCCACGGTTTGTGTTGTTGTTGTTGTTGTTGAGATGTCTGATCCTCCTGAGCTCCTTCAGATTACACTCAACCAGACGGCATGACTCTATTGCTTGAATCAGATCCGGAAATTGCTGTGACACCAGCTTTTCCCGAATTTCAAACCTCAGACCATCTACCAATCGACTCGCCTTCCACGAATTTCAGTATTTATCATAATGTCTTTAGACTGTTTTTATCACCATTATTGCATTTTTAGTCATTCTGTTCATCTGATTTTTCTGTAACTTTTTCGAAAATTTACTCGACAATTATAACAATTTTCTATATCAGTTTTAACTCATGAATTTTCTTCATTAAAATATTCGTTAATTTCCTTTATCTCAGAAATTCCAAATTTGCTAAAATCCGGGTATTACATGAACTATAGAGATTTTGACAGGGCAAAACTTTAAGCCTATAGACTCCGCAAGTATACGGGCCGTATCAAGTAATAAAGAGTAAGTAAGAAAGATATCGTTCCCACGAGGACTCAATAAACTAGTAATTAGATATAAGTTCCCTTATTCTGTTTAAGTTGATCAGTTAGAATTTTTTTCAATATGAAAGAAATTAAATAAGAAACTAATAGTAGCAAAAGGCGAATTCTAATTCGAGAAGTACAACCTAGAGTCACTAATCCTTGTTGGTTTCTTAGATTTTATCCCCACTAAATTAATTTTAACTTAATTTACTCAGCTAACCTAGAGTATTAATGTCAATAAATGCCTTCCGGTCCATTTATAAACCTATCTTAATTAACTATGTAATGCCTCACACAATTAACTAAAATGCGTTTTAGATCGAACTCACCCTAATTTGATTATGCGGAGCTTCTAGGTATATTCCTATCCTAGACGCAAACTAGATTAAAACCTAATTCCTTATTAAACTTAAACCTAATTCCACATTATCTAATCCCAAGGTCAATCTAGGATTTCCTCTTCCAAGTTCAACCCGAAATCCCCAAAACATGCTTACTAGTGGCCAATTAATAAGCAATAGCAAGAAAAACAAGAATAAATAAACTGAATAAAATTAATCAAAACTAATAGTGGGAAATAATACCTAGAACCCAAACAAGTTCATAGGTTCTCTAGGTTGAAAAGAAAATTAGCCACACATGGCTATAATAAAATTCATGAAAGTAAAATAATTTTCAGATTCGACAAGAAAGGAAAAGAAAGGAAAAAGCAAGACTCTCAAAGAATCCTTCAATCTTTCTCGTTGTTGTCCGCGTGGTCCCTGCGTCGGCTGATCACTCCTCTTGAATTGTTATTCCGCCGTGCGTCGTCAATAATTCTGCGTGTTTCTCTATCGCTGCTCTGATTTGCAATAGTTCCCAATGAATAATCCAAATGGCTTGGGTCCTTTGTGTATATAGGCGTTGGGCCGCGTGCGTTTATTTTGTTTTTATCCAAATCTCCATTGATCAAATGCCCTTTTTCATCCAATATAATATCTTATAGATATTACATTATATTAACGTGCTGCTAACTCGTGCATGATGTTTCTTCTCTTTTATATATATATATATATAATTAGTTGATTTCTTTTTATCTCTTTCTTTCCATAATATCTCCCGTACAATAAAATAGGATATCAATAGATTTTCTGTTATAATATTATTTTATCCTAAATTTAATTAAAAGATAGAAAAATATATATCTTACAATTAAATTGGTAAAATATTAATAAATGCAGCCAATTATATCATAAAATATATACCTATTTAATTATAAAATATATCTTTATCAAATTCCTCACACTTAAACATTTGATTGTCCTCAAGCAAAAGAAAGAGAATTATTATTTGAAAAGAACATTGCTCATGAAATTCCTAAATAGAAAGCAATAAACCACCACACTTAGATCATATCATCAAATCTTTTTTTAAAAAGTTAATGTCTTATAAGAATGGGTCACTAAGCCAACAACACCTTAAAAAATTGTAACAATCTTTTAACGTCCCATGATCAAAAGATCGGCAAGCAATATAATCAACCATAAGATTAGTAAAAGAATATTACGCTACTCAATTTCTCAAAAAAAAAATCAAATTCCCCCACTAAACCAGGCTTTTCATTTAATTTAATAGGGATCCTCATGTAGGAAATAACTCTTTTTCTTCTTCTTTTTTTTTTTTTTATTTTATTTTATTTTTCTTGAGACGTTGTAGGTCCCCCGTTGACGCGACCTTGCACATGGGTGATGCAACACCGCTTACTCGATTACTCCAACAAGCACCTCAAGAGGCTTTTAGCCAAACTCATAACCCTCTTTGACTTTACCGTTTGACGCGACCACGTACATGGGTGATGCAAAGACCTAGTTACTAAGTCAAGTCTAAAGATATCGCGAGTTGTGTGTGTGTTTTTTTTTTTTTTTTTACTTCCCGAGTCATTTCCCTAAACAAAAGTTTTACTTAGCTAGCAAAGGTCATCATCTAATTTTCTAAAGAAATCATGTAGTAAAATATTCATAAACTAATAATGCTGATCATATTACAAACTAATCTCTAGTCTCATAGTCAATCTCAAGATTGACACAAAAATTTAAGGCTTAAAGGCTTAATTGAAACATTATTTTCTATTTTAATTTTTGACTTGATAATATTTTCTAAGATGGGAAAGCTCAAAATTAAAGTCAATCCTAAACATTGCAAAAATCTCAAATGAATAAATAAATAAATTTTGTTCAATTTCATAAGGACAAGCAACCAAAGAAATCATATATCTCCCCCACACTTAAATCAAACAGTGTCCTCAATGTAGCAAATATAATAAAGAGGGAAAGGAACTAGTACTCACCTGGTTTAGGTCTCTAACTCTGATGTGGAGTTCTTCCTTTAGTACCATCCATGATATTTCCAAATTCGAAAGAGGAAAGAGTGCACAAGCAAGACTTTGCAGCCACAAGAGGAGTGATCATCTTCAAACCTGAACAAAACTGAAAGAAAAGAAAAACAAAAGAGAAACAAAATAGTAATAATTAATGCAAGCAAAACCCTTGGGTTGCCTCCCAAGAAGCGCTTGGTTTATAGTCTTCAGCCCGACTATGTCAAATTGTCAAGGAGGTTGAGACAAGCAATGCCAATGTTGCCCAGAAGAGGATGCAGAGATCTTTGCAATTTGTTCACTGCTCCTGTAGGTATTCTCCACACTCTTTTGCTCGATGAAGATCGTTTTAAGGGACTCTTTATTGGCAGATGAACCCAATTTAGCTTGATTGAGGTCATTTATCACAACAACTTTTGCACATTGTTTGAATTCATTTTCAAACTCCATTGCTTTGTCTCTCTTAAACTTGACTTGCTCATCACCAAGTCGTAAAATTATCTTTCCTTGCTCGACATCTACCAATGCTCTTGCAGTGGCCAGGAATGGTCTCCCAACAATTAGCGGAATCTCTTGATCTTCATCCATGTCAAGAACAATGAAGTCAGCTGGATAGAAAAAAGAGCCAACTTTTACTAGTACATCCTTAATGATACCATATGGATAAGAGAGACTCTGATCAGCTAGCTTGAGTGTAACAATTGTAGGACTAGCCTCCCTAGTTGCGCTTTCTTAAAGAGAGATAGAGGCATAAGATTTATAGCAGACCCCAAATCACACAAAATCACCACCTTCAAATTTGTCACCGATCACACATGGAATAGTGAAGGAACCGGGATCTTTACACTTTAAAGGAACATTAGGTTTAATGACACTAGTGATCTCCTTAGTCAATGCTACAGTTGCAAACTCAGTAAAATGCTTCTTCTTACTCAACATCTCCTTCAAGTACTTAGCATACATAGGCATTTGCTCCAAAGCTTCTATGAATGGGATGTTAATGTGTAATTGCTTGAAAATATCCAAGAATTTCTTGTATTATTCATCCAATGCCTTCTTTTGGAATCTTTGAGGAAATGGTAGAGGCGGTCTCCATTTAGGAATCTCAGTACTTGCTTCCCTGTTCTTTACCTCCTTCTTTTGGGATTCATTGTCCTCATCTATTCCCTTCGCCTTTTGTGTATACTCTTTATCATTTCCCACAAGGCCCGTAGGATTTTCTTCGCTATTAGAACATGAAGGCTTCATTGTTGGCTGTTGTATCTCAGGTAATTCTTCACCACTTCCAAGGGCAATGGCTTTACACTCCGCTCTTTCATCTCTACGAGGATTAGGGACAGTATTACTTGGCAATTCTCTCTGTTGTAAAACATTCACAACATTTGAAATTTGTCCCACTTGTACCTGAAGATTCTTGATAGATGAGTTTACTTCTTCAATAGATGAGTCTACTCTTGCATTAATAGCAGCTTGCTCCTGAGTATTCTTTAATTGAAAACTTGCAAGCTGAGATATCACTGCCTCTAGATTAGATTTAGGTTCTTGGGTAGGAATGACTTCCTTTTCAAATTGCTTGAACCCAGGAGGTGGCACTTGTTTTGTACTAGAGGTTGATGTTTCATTAAGAGTCGCTCCATATTTCCAAGAGAGGTTAGGATTTTTACGCCACCCAGAATTGTAGGTGTTCAAGTAAGGATTGTTCTGGTTGTTGCCATGGTAGTTTCCAGCATAGTTCACTGGCTCTATTTGTTGAGATATGAGGCATTGTCCATTTTCATGATCGTTTCCACAGTAATCACAAGGGGCATGAATAGCCTTGACTCCCATGTGTCTACCATTAGATCGAGTTACTTGAGCTTCTAAGTGATCAAACCTCTTGTTGATTGTATTTAACATTGCCATCAACTGTGAAGAAGGGTCCTCAATAATTTTATCAACCGACTTCACCGGCCGTCTGTCATTGTTGTTCTGTAGAAAGTCAATGGATAAGTCATCTAAGCATTTCCAAACATGATTCACCTAGTTGCTTTGTAATCCCCCCATTAGTGATGATTTAATTCGATTTAGATTCGGAGTCAACCGGGTACTGAAGATTTGAAGTAACACCCACTTCTCTAGATTGTGACCAGGGCTCTGCCTAACAAGCAACTTGAACCTCTCCCAGGCTTCATACAGATGTTCCCCAAATTGTTGACAGAAATTAGTAAGAGCGGCTCTTGCATCCACCATCTTGTTATGGGAAAAAATCTTGATCTGAACTTTTCTTCCAGTGTCTCCCAAGAGGTTATGCTGCCTCTTCTAAGTTGTTGAGCCATTCTTTGGCTTTCCCTTGTAGAGAGTAAGGAAAAAGCCGAAGGCGAATTACACCATCGTGAACTCCATTCATCTTGAATGAGTCGCAAACGTCAAGAAATTGTACCGTATGCCGATTTGGATCTTCCGAATTGTTCCCTACATACTGACCCTGTAGTTCAAGCATCTTAAGCATAGTTTGCTTGATTTCGAAATTGTTGGCTTGAAATTCAGGTACTCTGATTCCTGACTGATAGCCTCGAGATTGTCTTCCCAGAAAATCATTAATGCACAAACTGTCATTTTCATCCTCAGCCATCTCTTCGCCACCATTACTTCCTCCTCTTCGTTCGAGGTGTTGCAGCTTTCAAAAGCTCTTGGATATTCCTTGTTTTATGTGGTGTTTTAGTAGATTTGGTTCTACGAGACATGTACCGAGGTACCTGCAAAACCAAATAAATCTCAAAGTATCAAAGGAACACTAAATAAAAATAATAATAAAAAATACTCAAACTAAAACTACTAAAAGATTTCTAATACTAGTCACCAATTGCCTTGAGTCCCCGGCAACGGCGCCAAAAACTTGATAGGGCAAAACTTTAAGCCTATAGACTCCGCAAGTATACGGGCTGTATCAAGTAATAAAGAGTAAGTAAGAAAGATATCGTTCCCACGAGGACTCAATAAACTAGTGATTAGATATAAGTTCCCTTATTCTGTTTAAGTTGGGCAGTTAGAATTGTTTTCAATAAGAAAGAAATTAAATAAGAAACTAATAGTAGCAAAAAGTGAATTCTAATTCGAGAAGTACAACCTAGAGTCATTAATCCTTGTTGGTTTCTTAGATTTTATCCCCACTAAATTAATTTTAACTTAATTTACTCAGCTAACCTAGATTATTAATGTCAATAAATGTCTTCCGGTCCATTTATAAACCTATCTTAATTAACTATGTAATGCCTCACACAATTAACTAAAATGAGTTTTAGATCGAACTCACCCTAATTTGATTATGCGGAGCTTCTAGGTATATTCCTATCCTAGACGCAAACTAGATTAAAACCTAATTCCTTATTAAACTTAAACCTAATTCCACATTATCTAATCCCAAGGTCAATTTAGGATTCCCTCTTCCAAGTTCAACCCGAAATCCCCAAAACATGCTTACTAGTGGCCAATTAATAAGCAATAGCAAGAAAAACAAGAATAAATAAATTGAATAAAATTAATCAAAACTAATAGTGGGAAATAATACCTAGAACCCAAACAAGTTCATAGGTTCTCTAGGTTGAAAAGAAAATTAGCCACACATGGCTATAATAAAATTCATGAAAGTAAAATAATTTTCAGATTCTGACAGGAAAGGAAAAGAAAGGAAAAAGCAAGACTCTCAAAGAATTCTTCAATCTTTCTCGTTGTTGTCTGCGTGGTCCCTGCGTCGGCTGATCACTCCTCTTGAATTGTTATTCCGCCGTGCGTCGTCAATAATTCTGTGTGTTTCTCTATCGCTGCTCTGATTTGCAATAGTTCCCAATGAATAATCCAAATGGCTTGGGTCCTTTGTGTATATAGGCGTTGGGCCACGTGCGTTTTTTTTTTATTATCCAAATCTCCATTGATCATATGCCCTTTTTCACCCAATATAATATCTTATAGATATTGCATTATATTAACGTGCTGCTAACTCGTGCATGATGTTTCTTCTCTTTTATATATATATATATATATATATATATATAGTTAGTTGATTTCTTTTTATCTCTTTCTTTCCATAATATCTCCCGTGCATAATAAAATAGGATATCAATAGATTTTCTCGTTATAATATCCTTTTATCCTAAATTTAATTAAAAGATAGAAAAATATATATCTTACAATTAAATTGGTAAAATATTAATAAATGCAGCTAATTATATCATAAAATATATACCTATTTAATTATAAAATATATCTTTATTAATATTGAAGAAGATGTAAGAATGATCAAAAAAGTAGATTGAAGAAAGAAGTTCTTGCACACAATATAATGGGAATATCAGAATGTCAAGGGAGCAAGAAGTTATCAAAGGACTTTGGGAATAATCAGAAGAAGAGGAAATGTTGAAGAAGGTAGAACTTGCAAACAATGATGAGTCCAAATTGAATGACAAAGAACGTTCAACAAAAAGATCAATAAAGAAGTAATGAATTAGAGAAAGAGATTGAATCAAAGAAGATGTGAAGATTAAATGATGAAGAATGATCAAGTTGGGAGATGGAAAAAGGAAGAACTTGCTGAATGGAATGAAGATATCATTATTCTAGTTCTTATATTGATGCTAGAAGCCTCCAATATCATATGGAAGTTGGAATCGCTAAATTCGGAGCTAAAGTCAGCAAAAATCAGCTTCAGGATGAGAAAACTCGAGTAAAGAACTCAATACTCGAGTTTAGGAGTCAAAACTTGAGTATGTTCATCAATACTTGAGTATTGTAGTGTCTTCAGCATCTCTGGTGTCTCTGGACTAGGAATACTCGAGCATCCAAGTCAATACTCGAGGATACAACATCTTCAGCATCTCTGGTGTCTCTGGACTATGAATACTCGAGTATGCAGCGGTGATCAGCTCTGTTTCACATTCAGCATGGGCGACGTCTGGTAATTGAATGATATCCCCTAAAACAAAAATCGGATTGAAGTTAAATCATTGGCATATGAAACTAGACTTCCAATGCGTCATTTTGATATAAAATTCAAGCCCAAAGGAGGTCATATGAGAGAGATATGAATTGTGGAAGTTGACAGATAAATCCACGCCACACAGAAAACCAAGCTTCAATGTTTTGAGTGTAACTCACAAACTACATATTAGATAGAGCTGAAATCTTTGTCATATGAAAGTAGGCGCACAGAGCTTTCCATCAAGAGTTGAACGAACCCAAACGGAGCTCAAACCAAGGAGATATGACCTTCTAAAGTGGACGGTTAGTTCAACAAGGTCAATACTCGAGTATGTAAGTTCAATACTCGAGTTTCCATAAGATAGAGAGCAACGAATGTTAGAGCATCTTCCAATCCTTGAGTTTCCATCTCAATACTCGAGTATTGATCAGACAGAGAGGAACCTGGAATTATGCAACAACCTCAATACTCGAGTTTTCAAATGAATACTCGAGTATTCGTCGCGGGTTCAGAAAATGAAGTTCTGACGGCTAGTTACCATCTGAGTCTAATGGCTATATTTCTTCATCCAACAGTCATATATTGATCTCTACCTATAAAAGAAGTCAGATTCAAGACAGAAGAAGAGAGACACAAGCTTACATCTTCAACATGCTAATACTCTGATCTTCACATCATTGACTCTCAGTTTTTTCAATGTTTACATAGCTTATCATAGAGAGTGAAATGATTTGTAATGTTCTTCAGTGTTTATTCATCTTCTCTTTCAGATAGAACATTTCTTATTATTAAATCATTATAAGAATCTCAAGTCGTGGGACTTGGAGATTGGGTTATCGCTTACAACTTGTAAGGTTGAGTGTATCCTAGTGAGAGGATAACTTCAAGTACAGAGTGTGTAACTGATTGGAAGGAGTATCTCAGTGAGAGATTCGGCTTCACAAGTGCCTGGGTGAACTTGTGCGTTTGTATAGGCTTCTCTTGTGCTTGGATTAAACAAGAGGATGGTGGATTGAAAATCTCAAGTGGAGCTTGGGGACTGGATGTAGGTCAAGGATTGGGTTGAACCAGTATAAATCTCAGTTTGCATATTCTCTTCCTTAATCTCCTATATTTCCAGCATATATGTTTGAATGACTGTCTATAGCTTTATAACTTTTTACTGTCATACAAACTGATTTTACTGAGTTGCAAAAATATTTTCAAAGTTGCTAAGTTTTTATCATTCACCCAATTCAACCCCCCCTCTTGGGTTCAACCGTTTCTTTCATCTTTGTGCCTAAGTGAGGGAGGTTGGAGTCCTATTTATAGAGGTCATTGGCCATAAAATATCTCCTTGTGATTTTACTTATTTGCCCTTGTAATTATCTCCTTGAATTCTCTAGGTTCTTCTTCCATCTTCTAGGAAATTCTGATTTTTCTCTTCCTCCCCCTAAAATCACGCCACTTGTCCTTCTTAGGGCATAAAAAGATCTTTCAATTTTATCTCTACACTAGTGCAAAAAAGGGCTTTAAGACCGGACAAAAGAGGCATCGTAAGACCGGACCCACGACCGGTCTTGTTCCAGCCGGTATTAAAAGTCCACATTTAAGACCGGACTCGAACCGATCTTAAAGAAACTCTTTTAGACCGAACATTTAAAACATTAGGTCTTAAAAGTCAAATTAAATAAAGCTGAAATATTTTTTGTTCGGTCCAAAAACACAACTTTTAAGACCAGGCAAAAATTCGGCCGCTCTTAAAAGATCAAAATTATAAGACCGGAAAAATAAAAATCTGGTCTGAAAAATAGCGGCTTCTAAGACCTAAGGACTAATTATACGCGGTCTTAAAAGACTGACTTTCAAGACTGGACGGTAATTCGTCCGGTCTTAAAAATTGAATTTTTAGACCGGACGGAAAAATACACCGGTCTTAAAACACAAACTTTTAAGACCGGCTTAATATCAAATATGTACACATGACCTTTAAGACCGGACATATTGATACATCCGATCTTAACAGTTGAACATTTATGACCGACCAATTTATTACCGGTCTAAATTTTCCTGAATTTTTTCCCTGTTCTGTTCTTCCTGATCATATATTCACAAATCTACCACCCAATCCAGCACATAAAAGTCGATACTTTAAGTACAAGCTATGAACAGTTATGAATAAATTAAATTGGGAAAAAGAATACAAATATTATTAACCATGAGTTATGTCGCTTCTTAATTAATGAATATACTATGACTACAACACCTAAATTAATTTATACAATAAGATAACTTACTTACAATGCAAATACATACACAATAAGTTACAAATACACAATAAGTTACAAATACAACATACATGCCCAATGGAATATTCACCATGATGCCTTCATCTGATTCCCACCAAACAACGTAACATCCCCTTTTATAACATGCCCCTTTGGATCCGATCCTGTCACAAAAATAAAACAAGGACAAACTTCATAGTTAGTACATTGTTTAAGAACATAGAAGGAATATAATATAGTTAAAACCTTAAAATTTTCAAAGAACATTGCATATGAATTATATTGACTCTTTTATAAAGCGATATCCTCCCATATCCCTTCTTCATGATCATTTCTTATGCCGGGTTCATTATCTGCTTCATCTTCTTCGTTCATTTCCGGTAGACCCCTTGAAAAAGGAGTACTCTCAGGAAGACCAGAATTTGAATGACTTTCCTCATCAATATCAATGACCCTTTTTCCTTGGAGAGCTACAGACCACATTTTATTTTCTTGATCGGTGATATAGAACACTTGTTTCGCTGGTCTGCCATAATAAAAGGTTCATCACCAAAACTTCTACCATTGACATCGACTAATCTAAATCCTAGCCGATCGATCTCGAACACCATTATTGACATTAACCCACTTGCATTTGAAAATGGGAAATCTAATTTTAACATAGTCTACCTCCCAAATCTCTTCAATAAACCCATAATATGGCATAACTGCCAATAAAGGCCTCTTGTCTTTCGTACTGGAGAAGTGCATAGATTCAGCCTCTAACATAACACCACTGTTCTGGACGGTGCTTCTATCATATAGGGACTTCGTGTAAAATGTATAACCATTGATCACATACGAATTCCAACTTATGACATCAACCTCAGGACCACGTGCTAACCATTTGATTGTATCAGAAACACATTCCTCTCCCTCGACCTTTTGTTTGAACCAGTTTGCAAACGTTCTATTATGCTCCCTAATCAACCTTTGTTCAGTCATTCGCTGATTTTCTTTCCTTATAGCTTCTTTATGTGCAGCTATGCTAGCTTGAACTTTATCAACATTATTCAAGATGTATAAGTGGACTTGTGACAATTCATCAGGATCCACACTCTTTACCGAAGCCCCTCGTCTACCCCTTTCAGCATGCTGACGTTTTGGAAGCCAAATATGTCGTACTTTGGCCAAATAATTTTGACAAAATTCCATGGCTTCTTCAGAAACATATTTATGAACAATTGATGCTTTTGGCCGGTATGCGTTCTTCACGTACCCTTTTAGGAATTTCATAGATCTTTCAATTGGGTACATCCACCGTAAATGGATAGGTCCGCACAACTTTATCTCCCTCACTAGATGAACAATTAGATGCACCATGATGTCAAAAAAGGTAGGAAGAAAAAGCTTCTCAAGGTGGCACAAGATAAGATATCCTTCATTCTCCAATTCATCCAACTTTTCAACCTTGAAAACTTAACTACAAACCGCATTGAAGAAGACACAAAATCTAGTCAATACGACCCGAAGATCATATTCGGCGATGCCTCGAATAGCTACTGGGAGTAGCTGTTGCATCAAGACATGACAATCATTAGACTTTTGGCCTACTAATTTCAAGTCCTTCATCGATACAAGCCTCTTAAAATTTGATCAATACCCGGAGGGAACTTTTGTGGCATGTAAACACTCACAAAAACTTTGTTTCTCATCCTTAGACAAAGTATGAGAAGCCGGGGGACAATACGTTCTTCCCGTATGGCCTTGAATGTAAGTCTTCGCGTATTCTCATTACTTGTAAATCCAATCTTGCCTTCACACCATCCTAGGAACTACCTTGTATGTTGAGAAGCATGACAACAATACTATCACATACGTTTTTCTCCACGTGCATGACATCAATACAGTGTCTCACATCAAGATTGCGCTAATATGGAGGATCGAAGAATACAGCTCTCTTTTTCCATATATTTGTTTCTTTTCTACTCTTTGCAATCTTACCGAAGATGACACTGATATTTTTCACCTTTTCATAAACTTGCTCCCCAGTCAATGCCACCGGAGCATCTTCATACTCCTGGCCACCAAAAAAGGCTTTCTTTAATCGACGATATGGGTGGCCCCATCTAAGAAATCTCCTATGTCCAAGATAAACCGTCTTTCTTCCATGTTGAAGTTGATGGTAGCGTGTGCCTTCTTCACAAACCGGACATGCTTTATGGCCTTTTACACTATACCCTGACAAGTTCCCATATGCAAAAGTCGTTTATAGTACAAGATATCATGGCTCGCAGCTTAAACACATCCTTCTTGAAAGAGTCAAAAACATCGACACCTTCTTCCCACAACTCCTTCAAGTCTTCGATCAAGGGCTGAAGGTAAACATCAATGTCATTTCCGGGTTGTTTTGGTCCCGAAATCAACATAGACAGCATGATGTACCTTCATTTCATCTGCATGCCACCTCAAATAATCAATTTTCTTCCATTGAGAAGAATCGGCCGGATGTCGAAGCTTTCCATCAGAAATCCTCTCATCTGCATGCCACCTCAAATTCTTTGCATCATTTTCATTCGCAAACAACCGCTTGATCCTTGGTATGATTGGAAGATACCACAACACTTTTGCAGGCCCTTATTTGACTTGTACCTTGGGGTTTCACATATCGGACAATTCCTTCTCTTCAAACACTTTTCTATACAATACGCAATCATTCGGGCATGCATGGATCTTTTTGTACTTCATCCCTGAAATACGTAGTATTTTCTTAGCATCATAGTATCGATGCGGCAACACATTATCATCCGGAAGCATGTCCTTAACAACCTTTGCAACGGACATAAAGTCCGTCGCAAAAGGGCGGACATTTTGGTCCGCCCTTTTGCGACGGATCTATGATCCGTCGCAAAAAGCGATTTTGCGACGGATATGAGTTCGTCACAAAATCACTTTTTGCAACGGAAAACTGGATCCGTCGCAAACCGTCGGTGGCCACCGACGGTTTGCGACGGATCCGTTGTCCGTCGCAAAAAGTTAATTTTGCGACGGAACCTAATCAAAGTCTCATTTATGAGACTTTCAGCTCCTCCAAGAACCCGACCCCACCGGTCCAGCCTTCAAACTTCCGCCCCCGGCTCCGCCCACCCCTCCCCCAAGCGCGCCCCGGCTCGCCCCGCCCCACCTCCCGCCTTCCCGGCCGCGCTCCTGGCCCAAAGACTTCTCGCCCGGCACCCTCTCGTCCCCGCCCGCGCAAGCTCGTCCCCCACCTAACGCCCTCGCGCTCCTCCTCCACCCCAACGCCCTCGCCTCCTCCCCCCCCCTCCCAGCTCGTCCCTCTCGCCTCCCTCGCCTCCTCCCCCACTCTCAACTCGATCGTTGTCCTCTTCTCTCGTTCCATCCGCCAGTTAGCTTGAAGTATTTTTTTTAAAAAAATAATTATATGGAAATATCTATGTTAGATTTACTTTATTACATAATTGAAAAATGTATGTAAGTAGAAGATTATAAATTACATGATTTTAAATCTTCTTTTTTTGTTTTAGTTTCTCCCGTGGTTGAATGTATTAATTACATAATGATCTTGATACCTATGTGTTTATTAATTTGAATTATGCTTATAGTTTGTAAGAGACTCCATGATTTTTTTAATTATTAGGTTTTAATGATTGTTATTTATGATATTGATTTTTTTAATCTTGCATTGTTTTTTGGGACCAAGATAAATTTAAAAAGTAATTTTTTCAATGTAAACACGGTTAATAAACGTATAGAATTATTTTATGTGAAGTATTTTATTTAGCACTTTTTAGGAATTTAGAAATTTCAATTATGATTTTGATGTGATAAAATTATTATTTTGTATTAGTTAGTAATGATACATAAATCTTTAAATAGGATGGTGTTAAAATTAGAAAAGTGAAGTGTTGAGAAATGAAATTTAGGGATAAGGCAATTAATTAATTAATGTAAAGTATGAGGAGGAAGGTGTGACATTAAAGAATAATCAAATTTGTATGTGTTATAAAAATTAGTGAAATTTACTATTTGATTTAGGCTATTATAAAAATGATTGTTCTACAATAACCAAATTTAATATTTGTTTAAAACATATTCCATTTAAATTTTTTATTTGAATCTATCTTTAACAAGTTATACAATAAATTTGATTAAGTGTTAAATAATCTCTTTGATCTAGCCCATATATGTTAGAAACTCCAAAATACTTAGTATTCTATTCTTTGTTTGCCCCCTCCACATGCATGTCCTCATGTTCTGGTATGCTATCCTCATTCTCCTCGGTTGCTTGCCGGAATATGTTCTTTGTTCAATGCATGTGTTTGTTTTTCACTTTCTTGATTAAGTGACAATTGGTAGGCATAAGAGGCGACTTATATATATTTGTGGTATGTTGAGATGTTAATTAGGTTAGTAACTGAACTAGCTAGGAAGTATGGAAGGCAACCATGATAGAAGTTGGATGTACAATCGTCTAACTGATAGAAGAGAACTAACGCTAGCATTCTTGGCGGGTTTGGAAGAGTTCGTCCAATTTGCTTTGGCGAATTCAAATAATTCAAGTAGGGAGATCAGGTGTCCGTGTGCCAAATGTAAGTGTTTAAGATTTACATATGCGGACACGGTCAAAATTCATTTGTTATGACCCATTCATCCTTGCTCAACAGGCGGAACAAAAGTGGACAAACATGGAAATATTGAGATCCACTGGACAAGGAGATATACGGTATGTTATGACCCATTCATCCTTGCTCAACAGGCGGAACAAGTTTACTATACATCATACCCTACATCTCGCCAAGGGTGGACGGGAGTTATTAAAACCAAAGCACGAAATATTATACCAAAGTCGAAAGAGCCGGAATCAAATGATAGTATGGCTGAACCGTTCCAAGCTGATGTGGAACATGTACTGCCCATAAACATCTTCGATGACGAAGTACCAAGCAATCTCTTTGATTCTTGATAAGTATATATTTTATAATTAAATAAGTATAGATTTTCAGATATATTGGATTGAATTTATTAATATTGTACTTATTTAATTATCTTTTATATATTTATCTATCTTTTAATTAAATATATGATAAAAGAATATTATAACGTAAAATCTATTGATATCCTATTTTATTGTACAGAGATATTATATGAAGAAAAAGATAAAAAGGAATTAACTAATATATATATATATATATATATGTGTATATAGATATATAATGAGAGGCTTTAAGGAGATCAAAAACGCTGGGCCCACAAAGAACTATCACGGATGCATAATTGTTGAAGATTCATTGTGATATACTATATAGATATCAAAAAGAAAAATAAGATCAGAGAATCTTGCGGCCCAATACACAAAACGTGGAACCAAGCCTAATAATTATAAATGGAGAAAGAAGACCTAGGAGCGTAGAGAAGAATTCTGACGACGCACACACGCCGCGAACATCAGGACGCACAGGAGGGGGTAGCACGTAAAGCACAAAGATATTCAAGAATTCAAGAAGGATCAGCACGGACGCACAGGCAGAGACGCACAACACAGATCTGGATAATAGCGAGGAGAACTGAAGGATTCTTTAAAAGTCTTGATTTCTCTCTCTCTTTTCCTTTCTTGTCTTGTTTAAATCTGAATATTATTTTGTTTTCATGGATTTATTTATGGTCATGTGTAGCTAATTTTCTTTTCAACCTAGAGAACCTATGAACTTGTTTGGGTTCTAGGTACTCCGGTACATGTCTCGTAGAACCAAATCTACTAAAACGCCACAGAAAACAAGGAATACACAAGAGCTTTTGGAAGCCACAACATCTCAGATCCAAGAGAAGGAATTGATTCAGACTGACACTGAAGAAATGGCTACGGATGAAAATGATCGTTTGTGTATTAATGATTTCTGGGAAGACAATCTCAAGGATATCGGTCGGAATCGAGTACCTGAATTTCAAGCCAACAATTTAAAAATCAAGCGAGACTATGCTCAAGATGCTTGAACTACGGTGGTCTCGTATGCGTGGAACAATTCGAAGATCCAAATCGGCATCTGGTACAATTTATTGACGTTTGCAACTCATTTAAGATGAATGGAGTTCCTGATGGTGTAATTCGCATTCGGATTTTTCCTTACTCACTACAAGGGAAAGCCAAAGAATGGCTCAACAACTTAGAAGAGGCAAAGTAACCTCTTGGGAGACACTCGGAAGAAAAATTCAGATCAAGATTTTTTCCACATAACAAGATAGTGGATGCAAGAGCCGCTCTTACCAATTTCTGTCAACAATTTGAGGAACACCTGTATGAAGCCTGTGAGAGGTTCAAGTTGCTTGTCAGGCAGAGCCCTGGTCACAATCTAGAGAAGTGGGTCTTACTTCAAATCTTCAAGACCGGTTGACTTCTGAATCTAAATCAGAATTAAATGCGGTCACGAATGGGGGAATTACAAAGCAACCGGTGAATCATGTCTGGAAATGCCTAGATGACTTATCCATTGACTTTCTACAGAACAACAATGAGAGGAGGCCGGTGAAGTCAGTTGATAAAATCATTGAAGACCCTTCTTCACAAATGATGGCAATGTTAAATACAATCAACAAGAAGGTTGATCACTTAGAAGCTCAAGTCAACAGATCTAATGGTAGACACATGGGAGTTAATGTTATTCATGCCCCTTGTGATTACTGTGGAAACGGTCATGAAAATGGGCAATGCCTCATATCTCAACAGATAGAGCCAGTGAACTATGCAGGAAACTATCGTGGCAATAACCGGAACAACCCATACTCAAACACCTACAATTCGGGTGGCGTAACAATCCCAACTTCTCTTGGAAATATGGAGCGACTCTTAATGAAGCATCAAACTCTAATACGAGACAAGTGCCACCTCCGGCTTTCATCAATTGGAAAAGGAAGTCATTCCTACCCAAGAACCTAAATCGATCTAGAAGCAATGGTATCTCGGCTCGTAAGTTTTCAATTAAAGAGTACTCGGATCAAGCTATTAATAATGCAGCGAAAGAACTCATCCATCAAGAATCTTCGTGTACAAATAGGACAAATTGCAAATGCTGTGAATATTTTACAACAGAGAGAATTGCCGAGTAATACTGTGTCTAATCCTCGTAAAGATGGGAAAGAGGAATGCAAAGCTCTTACATTGAGAAGTGGAAAGGACTTACCTGAGATTCCACAACCAACGGAGGAACCCCCAGTGTTGAATGATCAAACAACTCCTAAAGTCACCACAGAGGATGATGCAGAGGTTACACAGACGGTGAATGAAACAATCAATGAAGATAAGGTTGAGATTGAATCCAAACAGGGTGACATGAAAAAGTAGGCAACTCAAGAGATTCCTAAATGGGTACCACTCCTACCATTTCCTCAAAGATTTCAGAAGAAAGCTTTAAATGAGCAATATAAGAAGTTTTTGAGGATTTTCAAGCAGCTACACATTAACATCCCTATCCTTGAAGCATTAGAGCAGATGTCTCACTATGTGAAGTTTCTAAAGGATATGCTAAGTAAGAATAGGAGGTTCGGTGACTATGAGACCGTAGCCCTAACTCAAGAGTGTAGTGCTATTCTTCTCAACAAGCTACCCCTAAACAAAGATCCGAAGTTTTTCCATACCTTGCATAATAGGAGAAAAGTTTCAAGGAGAAGCATTATGTGATCTAGGATCAAGTGTCAACTTGATGCCACTATCTATGTTCAGAAAATTGCAACTCGGTGAAGCTCAACCAACTTCTGTGACACTTCAACTAGCTGATCGAAGTTTAGCGTTTCCAAAGGGTATTATTGAAGATGTGTTGGTTAGAGTTGACAAGTTTATTTTCCCTGCTGACTTCATTGTCTTGACCGTGATGAAGATAGAGACATACCTCATTGTGGGAAGACCTTTCCTTGCCACAAAAACCGAACCCGATTGATGTTGAAAAAGGAGAGATCAAGTTAAGGGTAAATAATGAAGAAGTTATACTTAACATGAACAAGGCATTGAAGTATCCTAGAGACGTTACAGATTGCTTCAGGGTTGACGTGCTCGATGAGGTGATTCAAAAGGCGTTGGAGTCCTTTTCTATAAAAGAACCTTTAGCAGCTGTGTTACAAGGGACTGATGAAATTGAAGAAGAGAATACATTTGAATGTAAGAAGGTACTTGAAGCCTCTCCGTATTACAGTAAACCACCACAGCAGTTTAAGTTATTAGAGATACAATCAAGGCAAACTACTTCTTTGAAGCCTGCTATTGAACAAGCACCAATTCTAGAGCTTAAACCTTTACCTCCACATCTTGAATATGCATACTTGGGTGAATCAAACGCTACCTATTATCATCTCATCTTCCCTATCCGGGCGACCAAAAGGAACGATTGTTGAACGTTCTCCGAGGCCACAAAAACGCTTTAGGTTGGACAATTGCGGACATAAAAGGTATAAGCCCATCACTTGTAATGCACAAGATACTTTTGGAAGAAAATCACAGAAATCTATCCAAAATCAAAGACGACTAAATCCTATGATGAAAGAAGTGGTCAAGAAGGAAATTATTAAGTGGTTAGATCTTTGGGATTATCTACCCCATCTCTCGATAGCTCGTGGGTTAGCCCAAAGGCAATGTGTTCCTAAAAAGGGAGGTATGACAGTGATTACTAATGAGAAAGATGAGTTTATCCCCACTCGTACAGTTACTGGTTGGCGTATTTGCATGGATTATAGAAAATTGAATGATGCCACGAGGAAAGATCATTTTCCACTTCCTTTCATTGACCAAATGTTAGACCGATTGGCTGGTAAAGAATTCTTCTGTTTCTTGGATGGTTATTCAGGGTATAATCAAATTGCAGTTGCTCCCGAAGATCAAGAGAAAACAACATTCACATGTCCGTATGGCACTTTTTCCTTTAGAAGAATGTCGTTTGGTCTATGCAATGCTCCCCGCCACCTTCCAAAGATGCATGATGAGTATATTCTCTGATATGATAGAAGAGATAATGGAAGTGTTTATGGATGACTTCTCGGTATTTGGTGACTCATTTAACAAGTGCTTGATAAATCGAATAAGGTGTTGAAGCGATGTGAGGAGACCAACTTAGTGCTCAACTGGAAAAGTGTCATTTCATGGTGATCAAGGAATAGTTTTGGGTCATAAAGTCTCCAAAGAAGGGTTAGAGGTTGACAGCCAAGATTTACGTGATAGAGCAGCTCCTCTCCCTTCTAATGTCAAAGCTGTAAGAAGCTTCTTGGGCCATGCTGGATTCTATCGTCGATTCATTAAAGATTTTTCCAAGATTTCAAAGCCCCTCTCGCAATTACTTGAGAAAGATACTCCTTTTCAATTTAATAAGGAGTGTATGAAGGCTTTTGAAGAACTAAAGAAGAGATTGACTTCAGCTCCTATCATTGTAGCTCCTGAGTGGTCACTACCTTTTGAAGTAATGTGTGATGCGAGTGACTATGCTATTGGAGCCGTGTTGGGACAAAGGCATGCAAAGATCTTCCATCCTATCTACTATGCAAGTAAGACCCTAGTAGCAGCTCAGTGTGATAGATGTCAAAGAACAGGTAATATTTCTAAGAGACATGAGATGCCTCAATCTGGAATCTTTGAGGTTGAGTTATTCGATGTTTGGGGGATGGATTTCATGGGTCCATTCCCGTCTTCAAGAGAAAACAAATACATCCTAGTTGCTGTATAATATGTGAGTAAATGGGCTGAAGCTACGGCTTGCCAAGCTAACGATGCCAACACGGTGATTCAATTCTTGAAGAAGTACATCTTGACAAGATTTGGCACCGCCAGAGCCATTATAACTGACGAAGGAACCCACTTCAACAACAAGAATTTCAAAGCTCTTTTGGAAAAATATGCAGTACACCACCGGATGTCACTTGCATACCATCCACAAACTAATGGTTTATGTGAGTTGACTAATAGGGAAATTAAGAGAATTCTTGAGAAGACTGTGGGTTCAACTAGAAAAGATTGTTCTGACAAGCTTGATGATGCTTTATGGGCTTATAGGACAGCTTTTCGCACTCTAATTGGCATGTCACCATACCGTTTGGTGTTCGGAAAAGCGTGTCATTTACCACTTGAATTGGAATATAAAGCATGGTGGGCAATCAAGAAATTAAATATGGATCACAATCAAGCGTGCTCAAAAAGACCGCCGTAACCGAATGAGTTGGAAGAATTTAGACTTCAAGCATATGATAGTGCACGATTGTATAAAGAAAGAACAAAGAAATGGCATGACAAATCATATCTTGAAGCGAACTTTTGAGCCGGGGCAAATGGTTCTTCTCTTCAATTCAAGACCGCAGTTATTTCCGGGAAGCTTAAATCAAGGTGGTCTGGTCCTTTCGTAGTAGTTTTGGTGTCATCAAAAGGAGCATTTGAGGTTAAAGATAAGAGAACAGGAAATTGCTTTAAAGTGAATGGACAAAGACTGAAGCACTACCATGGTGGTGAAGTGAACCGACAAATAATGGTTCACCACTTGTCATCGCCTACTTAGACTGCTGGAACAGTCAGGCTGAAGACTATAAACCAAGCGCTTCTTGGGAGGCAACCCAATGATTGTGCTCGCATTTTTTTTTTTTATTATTATTATTATTATTATTATTATTATTATTATGTTTTTCTTTTTTTATTTTTCTATTCAGGTTTAAAGAAGATCACTCCTCTTGTTGCTGCAAAGTCTTGCCTGTGCACTATTTCATCTCTCAAAATTTGAAACATCATGGATGATACCAAAGGAAGCACTCCACATCAGAGTTAGAGACCTAAACCAGGGGAGTACTAGCTTCTTTCCCTCTTATTATTTTTGCAACATTGAGGACAATGTTTGATTTAAGTGTGGGGGAGTTAGGGATATAATTTAGATGATTATGCTTATCCTTATGAAATTGAAAACTTTGAGCTTTCCCCATCTTAAAGAATATTATCAAGTCAAAAATTAAAATAAAAAGAATGTCAATTAAGCCTCTAAGCCTTGAATTGTTGTAGCAAACTTGAGATTAACTATGGGAATAGAGATTAGTTTGTAGTATGGTCAATGATTATTATTTTTTGAATAGTTTGCTACATGATTTCTTTAGAAAATTAGATTATGACCTTTGCTAGCTAAGTAAAACTTTTGTATCGGGAAATGACTCAGGCAAAAAAAAAAAAAAAAAAAAAACAACTCCGCTGATATCTCTAGACTTGACTTAGTAACCGGTGCTGCATCACCCATGTGCAGGGTCGCGTCAAACGGTAAAGTCCAAGAGGGTTATGAGTTGGGCTAAAAGCCTATTGAGGTTCCTGTTGGAGTAACTGAGTAACCGGTGCTGCATCACCCATGTGCAGGGTCGCGTCAAAAAGGGACCTACAACGGCTCAAAAAAACCAAAAAAAATGAAAAAAAGAAAAGAAAAGAAAAAAAAAAACTATGTTTTACCTGAGGATCCCTATTAAATTAAATAAAAAAAGCTTGGTTTAGTAGGGGCATTTGAATTTTTCTCGGAAAAATTGAGTGGCGTAATATTCCTTTACTAATCATATTGTTGCACTTATTGCTTGCCGATCTTTTGATCATGGGACGTTAAAAGATTGTTACAATTGTTTAAAGCTATTGGATTAGTGACATATTCTTACAAGACATTAACTTAAATAAGATTTGATGATATGATCTAAGTGTGGTGGTAAACCGCTTCTGTTTAGGAATTTCATGAGCGATGTTCTTTTCGATAATGAATTCTATTTCTTTTGCTTGAGGACAAGCAAACGTTTAAGTGTGGGGGAGTTTGATAAGTATATATTTTATAATTAAATAAGTATAGATTTTCGTATATATTGGATTGAATTTATTAATATTGTACTTATTTAATTATCTTTTATATATTTATCTATCTTTTAATTAAATATAGGATAAAAGAATATTATAACAGAAAATCTATTGATATCCTATTTTATTGTACATGGAGATATTATATGAAGAAAAAGATAAAAAGAAATTAACTAATATATATGTATGTATGTATGTATATAGATATATAATGAGAGGCTTTAAGGAGATCAAAAACGCTGGGCCCACAGCAACTATCACAGATGCATAATTGTTGAAGATTCATTGTGATATACTATATAGATATCAAAAAGAAAAAGAAGATCAGAGAATCTCGCGGCCCAATACACAAAACGTGGAACCAAGCCTAATAATTATAAATGGAGAAAGAAGACCTGGGAGCGTAGAGAAGAATTCCGACGACGCACACACGCCGCGAACATCAGGACGCACAGGAGGGGGTAGCACGCAAAGCACAAAGATATTCAAGAATTCAAGAAGGATCAGCACGGACGCACAGGCAGAGACGCATAACACAAATCTGGATAATAGCGAGGAGAACTGAAGGATTCTTTAAGAGTCTTGATTTCTCTTTCTCTTTTCCTTTCCTATCTTGTTTAAATCTGAATATTATTTTGTTTTCATGGATTTATTTATGGTCATGTGTAGCTAATTTTCTTTTCAACCTAGAGAACCTATGAACTTGTTTGGGTTCTAGGTATTATTTCCCACTATTAGTTTTGATTAATTTTATTCAGCTTTATTTATTCTTGTTTTTCTTGCTATTGCTTATTAATTGGCCACTAGTAAGCATGTTTTGGGGATTTCGGGTTGAACTTGGAAGAGGAAATCCTAGATTGACCTTGGGATTAGATAATGTGGAATTAGGTTTAAGTTTAATAAGGAATTAGGTTTTAATCTAGTTTGCGTCTAGGATACGAATATACCTAGAAGCTCCGCATAATCAAATTAGGGTGAGTTCGATCTAAAACGCATTTTAGTTAATTGTGTGAGGCATTACATAGTTAATTAAGATAGGTTTATAAATGAACCTAAGGCATTTATAAACATTAATACTCTAGGTTAGCTGATTAGGTTAATTCAAAATTAAATTAGTGGGGATTAATTCTAAGAAACCAACAAGGGATTAGCAACTCTAGGTTGTACGTCTCGAATTGGACTTCGTCTTTTGCAATTATTAGTTTCATATTAATCTATTTTATTATTGAAAATAATTCTGACTCACTCAACTTAAACGGAATAAAGGAAATTTAACACATAATCACTAGTTTGACTGAGTCTCTGTGGGAACGATAATTTTCTTACTCTTTATTACTTGATACGGCCCGTGCACTTGCAGAGTTTTTAGGCTGTAAAGTTTTGCCCTATCAATTCTCGTGCGAAGTTAGAGTTGATTCCTATACAAATTGACGATGAGAAATCAGACGATGAGGATGAGGCAGAAATGAGCTTCTCTGATAGTGAATATGAATTCGACGACTATGAGAGTTCAGACGAAGACATGCAAGTAGATGTCGATGAACAAGAATCGTCCGGTTGATTTGTGTTAGTTCTTTGTTTATGACGATCTGTTATACTACATACTGTGTTACTTCACTACTGTCATATTTAGTAAATATCTTTATATATATATATATATATATTTTGACATTATGTCTATAAGGATTCAGAGATGGAGCATCTAGGAGGCCGTTCGTGTAGTGGACGTGGTAGTGGTCGAGCCCGACCCCGTTCTATAAGAGGGGGTAGGGCGACGCCAACTGCTCCCTATGGAGGCGAGGGCTTAGCGCTTCCCCAAAGGTGTCACCATTTGATTTGTCGTCGTCACCGTCGGCTTATTTGTCATCTTCACCGTTGCTTTATACATCGTCGTCACCGGCTACCCCCCTGATCCACAGTAAGGGGGACAACAGGTTTACTTTACCATTTCTGATTGATTTACATATATTTAGTTTCTTAAAACCATCTATGTACAAACATCTTCAAGAGAAGCTGTTTTCAGGAGGGTTATGTAATTCCGGCAGATCGGGTTCGTGTGGTTCTTTGGTATGTGAAGGAAGTTAAACATGCGCAGAAGGAGTTTGGAAGGAGTGGTGGTATCAAAAAAGAGATCCAAGTCAGATGGGAAGCTCCTGCAGAGGGCTGGATAAAAATAAATGTTGATGGTGCTGCAGCAGGAGAAGGAAAGACTGCAGGCTGTGGTGGAATTTTTCGAAACTCACAAGGGCAGTGGCTCTTGGGATTTAGCAGAAAGCTAGGAACGTGTTCTGCACTAACAGCAGAAATCTGGGCTATTCAATCTGGCCTTGAGTTAGCTTTACATTACCAGTTTAATAGAATTGTGGTAGAATCTGATTCTTATACTGTGATAAGTATGCTTAATGATAGCCAGGTCCATGATAACTTGGAATCAAAATTAATGGGTCTGATTAGGAGAACTGTTTTGAGGTTTGTGGATGTTGTTTTTGCTCTTACTCGTAGGGAAGGAAACTATTGCGCAGATGCTTTTGCCAAGCATAGTTTGAGCCAAGAGGAGAGTAGGATTATTTTCGATAGGCCTCCTTTGTTTGTAAGTAGTTATATGTCCAGAGATTGTATGGGTGTTGTCTACCCAAGACTTGTTATGATGAAGAAATAAGATTGGGCTAAGGCCCTGCAGATTACCAAAAAAAAAAAACTTCCATTGTGAGTACGTGAGCTTACTAATTGCCTTATTATAATCATTATTGGTTTTTTTTTTTTTTTTTTTGGGTTTAGGAGGTTAAGTGGAGGGAATTTTAGGTTAATAAATATGTTCTTATTTCTTTATTTATACATTTTTCTTCTTCTTTTTCAATTTTTATATTAGAATTATTATTCCTCAATTTAAGGATCTATAAAAACATGATACCGTATATGATATAAAAGGGGGCAATCCCTCTCAAGTCTTAAAAATCAACAAAATCTCAAAAAAGTCCTTAAAAAAAGTTACATGTCAAAAAAATCCAAGAAATTGTGAATCTCTCATATGGAGTTGTTGACTTTTTTGATATTTAGAATTCCTTGTGAGACTTTTTTTAAATTTTGTTAGTTGAGATTTTCCCTAAAAAAATTTATACACCTACCTCTCACCGCCTCTCCTTCCAACCAAACAAGGCCTACAAGTCTATATTGTCCAACGAGAAATGGAATCACAACCCTGGAAATGTAATCCTTGAAGAAAATCGTTTTGATTCTCTAATGAGAAAATCTGCCTATATATCGTCTCTACCTGAAGAAGTAGTTTTCTCTTCACCCAGTCCCACCGGTGAGCTTGATGCTGCTGCAACTAAACTACAAAAGGTCTACAAGAATTATGGTATTAGAACAAACTTCACAGATTGTGCTGTGTTAGTGGAGGAACTCCGGCTAACAATCTCAATTGAAGCAATTAAATTTGATCTGTTGGTATAAGTACGAAAAGGAAGCAAACCTTAGCTACGACTTTCAGGGAAAGAACCAGAATTAAGTGAGTAGATAGTCTAAAGGTACCTTCCCAAGCTCGGCCTTGTTGTTTGAAAGAAGCGAGAAGAACTGGGGAAGCAAAGAGCTTGCAACAAGAACCCAGAGTCGCGGGCAATAGCCACCTCCAGCTAGAAGAACAGATTAGCTGTGCAGAAGCGGGTAACCCAGGAATACCCAAGACACAACAGAAAGGAAGACAATCACTGCGCAACTGTGAACCCTAATGAAGCTTACAGAGAAAACGAAGACACCGAGAAATGTAGTTGAAGTTAGTTATTTCTTATAAAATATTTAAATTATCCTTAAGAAAATTATTAATCTGAAGAATTTAGTTAATTATTAAAAAAAATTATAATTACTCAGGAATGCTGGATGAAAAAGACTGATACTTGAAATAATATATGTTATATTATAAAATATGAAGGAGGTTTTGGTCCATAATATGAAACATTAACTAATTCAAGCGAAGGTTACTTAAATCATTTATTGGATCTTAAATTAATAAAATTTATCTATTTTATCTTCATTAAAGAATGTTATTTTCAAACATACACTTAATTTTCGTTCAAAAAACATAAACTTAACATTTGGCACCTTTTTTTCACTCTTGCAAATGGTAGAAGTAAAAAACAATTATTAATTATACCCTATCAAGCTATTATATTTTGAACCAAAATTTATTCTTAAAAGACGTCCTATACTACTTCTTATTTTAAATATAAGTCCTAATTACTTTGTTTTAGAGATACTAAAATGCTAAATAAATTATTTTAAAGTATTTATATTAATAGTTTTTTCCCAAACTATTTTGTTAAACTTGTAAATTGATATATATTTTAATGATACATAATATATGATATGATTAAGTAATTTTCTTAATCTCTTAACAAAAAGTCAATTTAGTTTTATATTTACTACATGAGGAAGTATTATGGATCACAAGGATGCGGCTTTGGTCTATGACAAAAACCATCAACTACACAAAACGACCCGGTTTTGTGCCAAAACAACCAGCAACGTTTTTTTTTTTTCACGGACCGCTATTAAAAAAATACTTCTAATACCGACTTTTATTCAAAATATACTTCAAGAAATTTTGTGTAACACCCCTACCGCCTCGTTCTTTTGGGTGGTGAATAGAGGGATTCTTTTTTAATAATTACGATATATCATCTAATTACTACTGATTAACATCCAACATAGTTTATCGCGGCAAAGCATTTCCCGGTTGGATTTTGGACAATACTGATATAATTAAAAGGAAGTGACAAAATAAAATCCTCAAAGGGTTAAATAGACAGTCATCCACCGGTGCCTACAAGGCCAAAAGAATATACAGTCATCCAATTCCAAAATAAATAACAAAACATATAACAAAATAGTCTTCCACCGCCACCAACGACTCCATCTACTCCTGCCCAGCGATCTTACCCTTTTCTCCAGAATCTACCCTCATAGAACTTCCAAAGGCTCTACAAAAATCTGGGATTCATAAATGGATCCCAGAGTAACCATTAATATCATATGTAATGCATAAACAATGTATGTATGTAATCATAATCAGGAAAACACCAAATAATAGCATTCAGTAACAAACGCACAGTAACACAAATACAACATATCAACTATACCGTGTTAACTGCGGAAGGACTAAATGTCCTAGAAATAAACGCAGGACTGCTCAACAAAGCAAGCCCTGGATCCTAGAAATAAACGCAGGACTGCTCAACACAATGAATTGCTTATACGCATAAGGGTGTAAGGCATTTTTGTACGTTATATAAGATGCATATATATAAAGTCATGAAAGAAAATAAATAAGATGGTTAAAAAAACTATTATTTTTTGGGTGTTAAGAAATCTAATTTAGTTATTCACCATATGAAAACACATAAATGTGCTACATAGTAGCAGTGGCAGAGCCAGGATTTTAAGTTTGTGTGCACATAATTAGTGGGAGGATTCGGGGGCAGCGGCCCCAATATATACATATATATATATATACACACACACACACCGGGCATATTCAACATTCAATATAATTTAGGCAAAGTTCAGACCAAAAGAAATCAAAAGAATTATCAAGTATAGATTATGTACCTTATCTAAATAAATTCCAAAGAATCTCCATTTTGTAGCTTCTAGGTCAAATAATTTTAGCTGAAGCAGAATAATCTGCACATGCGAGGATCCCCTCAATTTTCTCTCATAGATCTTCAGGCAAAAAAGATTTTGAAAACAAAGAGAGCCAACTTATAATACCAGTAAAATCAATGCTAATCAGGAAATTAAATAAACTCAAACATGAAACAGACATGGATTTAAATCACCAAAAACCAGCTCTAATCAACAGAGCCAGATAACTCTTCCAACTCAACATTCAAATTTTACAGAACTATATCAATAAGACACTATTTTCTCTACACTTGAAACAAAGGATAAGGGAAAAATCAGAAATAGTAAACAGAAATTGCATTTGATTGATAAGAATTAGACATACTTTTCTTTGAGCATGAGACTGTTAGTAGGTAGAAGCTTGAAACCAGCAATGTTCTCAATAGCATTGAAGCACATGCAAGAAGACAATTAATCGATGAATAACAATATTTCCCTTTCAATAATATTACTAAGCATCCAAAGGAGAAGATATCATACTTCATTTGTAATGTCATAGACGATGATAGCAGCAGCAGCCCCTTTGTACTCATGGGAGCCAAACTATGGTACCTCTCCTGTCTAGCGGTATCCCAGATCTCAAATTTGACGGTTGCATCATTTATTGCCAACATTTGAGGAAAAAATGCAGCTCCTATTGTAAATTCTTGTCAGTGCAATAGATCAAATACATTCAGCAAAAGAATCTTCAGGTATGATTTTATTTGCATAAGGCTTTGGCACAATATATCAGGCCTGACAGCCAAAAAAGCCAAAACCATTGATATGCATACTACACACACTAATGAGAAGACAAATTTTCCCTCCCGCTCCTGCTGTCCCCTTCCTTTCTATTGGGTTAACAAAATATCAATCTGAGGACAAAAATCACTATAATCAACGCTAACTGTCTTACTTTCACGTTCAAAAGGAAAACAGCTAGCCTACTGGGTTGTAAATTTAATAACCAGCTGAAACTTCTCTCATCGAACCTATTATAGGTTTCAAATTCATTTCTTTCAAAAACGATAAGATTCCAGTCGGTAAATGTAATTAGAAAATCTAGTTTCCCAAAATGTTTTTTAGGTCAACGCGGCATGAATCAGCTAAGTACAAGACGTGACAATATTTCGCCATGGTAGAGTAATTCAAGAAACCATCATTATCTAACAAATCCTGGGAAAGTTTTTAGCAAACAAACAAGGAAATTCCTCCAAGATAGATGCAAGAAGTACCCAAATTAACTAAGAAATCAAAAAATCAAAAAGGAGGTAAACAAACCTGGAATTCAAGAAATTGATCCTTGACAAAACGCAAAACGATGCTCGATATTCAGGCACCCATGTCCCCAAGGAGAACCTGGTTTTACACAACCCAAAAATTCAGAATTATAAAGTAAAATCATCATCGAAAATGGAATTCAGCAGCAAAAAGAGGGAAAAGAAAAGGAATCAAAACAAGACTCGTTCACCAATTTGGCGTTGATGTTGTTGTGCCCGATCGTCGCCATGGAACGAAATCAGATGGTTCTGGGTTTTTTTTTTTTTTTTTTTGGACTCAAAATTTACTGTCTGCAAGTGCGTACACTTGCCCCAACGTGGCTCTGCCACTGCATAGTAGTATAGTACCATGGTCTTTATTATATATCCATAATAAAGAAGAAATTTTTGGTTCAAAATATAAGTTTAGTAAGACTGTTATTTATAGATATATTTCAATTCTGGTTAGAAAGAGAGAAAAATGAGAACGGTGGGAATGATTTATAATTGTGGAGGGTTTTAAACTTTTAATAAGGTTAAACTTTGATTTTTTAAGCTAAGATATATTTAATGACTTAATTTATATTATTTAATTTATAAAAGTGAGTCGAAAGGTACTTATACACCTACCTATAGATCTCATCTAGGTATGTTTGGACCGACGTGAAAAAGAATATGTCATTTCCTCCTTAATAGGAATACTTTGTATCATATAATATAGAAAATTAATCATCAGGTTTTGACATGTTTTAATTTCCCAAACTTTAAAAATCTGAATATTAAAGTATAACAATAAAACAACAGGAAACGTTATTAATTCTCCGCGTTTTGGAGTATAAGAGATTTTATTCCAAGTCTCTTTTGGTATTATATTACCTCAGGCACGACACGTCAAAATCTTATCTAAACTTTTCTAAAAACAATGTGACAAGTAAAATATAATTATCAAATTAATAAAAAATAATCCTGGCCAGAAAAAAATATATAAAACAAATTATTGATTATTTTTGTACGCATTTTGAATTTTCTCGGAGAGAAAAATCACTGTCATGAAAGGTCGTGCAATGTGGGGTTCATATTGGGAGATCTTTTCTTATATACTTATCCCCTAATTAGAGGGATGAGGGGTTTATTTATTTATTATTTATGATTTTAATGTTTATTTTGCAAAAAATATTTTTTTCGACACACTCACAAAAAAAAAAACGAATGGGTCCTACTAATATTTTTTCTTTCTTCTTTTTATCAAGGGAGGGATTCACTCACTTTTATGTGAGTGGTAGGAAAAAAATTTCTACAACAAAAGCAGAAACATTAAACCCTTTATTTATTTAGATTAATTAGTTTTCAAGATACATATCACAAATATTTTTGAATGGAAGACTAAAACTAATTAATTTAAGATATTTAGTACAAAAAAATATTTCAAAAAGCAACATATAATTAATCTTAAAATATAAAATATACGAGTATAAAAAATTAAAAGAAAAAAAAAAAAAATCCACTTGGGGGTTTTTTGACAAAAAATCCTAAAAAAGTTCCCAAGATTCTTAAAAATCCCAAAAAGCGCTCTCTGGCTTTTTCTATGATTTTCTAATCTCGTTAGTTGTTAATGATACGATATAATTGTTAACGTGGTGATATTGTGTTTGATGTACTGATTTAGTTGTTAAAATATTGTTGTTAATGCGACCGATTTAGTTGTTAACGAAAGTATTAATTTAGTTGTTAATGTGGCTGATTTAGTTGTTAACGAAATTAAAAAATCCCAAAAAAGGTACTTAACCTTTTTTTGGATTTTAAGTATCTTGGGGCCTTTTAAAATTTAAGGGCCCCCAAGCATGTAAGAAGTAACAAACACCTCATGTGCTTCCGCAACCTGGAAAACAGCAACGTGGTTTTGTACCCGTAAAGTAAAGGAGACTCGAGCTGACTTCAAAAGCTTCATTCTCTGAACTATAAATTTGTGCCTACTTAAACAAACTGGGATTCATGTTCTCTCGCAGATCAAAGAAATCTTTCGCTCAAATTTCATCCATCAGGTTCCTATTTTCCTCCTTTCCAATTATGTTATCTTATTTTCTATCTGTAATGTTTTGCTCTGATATGTGCTTGAAGCGTGATTCTTGCGATAACACCGTCATGGCTACCTCTGTCTCTTTAAGTTTAATTTATATTATTTTGCTTTATTCAGCCAAATGGATTTAGCTCTTCAAGCATTAATTTTGTGATAATGCTTTCTTTCGATGAACTGTAAGAAGACGGTAAGAAATATAGACGTATATACCACTTCATTCAGTTATGCTTTCTATATTAATTGTAGTTATTAATTCAATCAATCAACCAACCTGGGATCTATTTTCTCCCTTGCCAATAATTTTTTTAGATCTTCATTTACTATCTTTGAAATTTTCATCAACTTTTGAATCTGTGAATCAGATTTCTTAACTCCGGGGACTATGTTCAGTCTGATCTTGTGCCATATTCATAACAAGGTGAATCAAATCACGTGTGGAAAAAACCAGATATCGGATTAGGCGCTATATAACGTTTGCTCTGAACCATATAGACGCACGGTAAGGAATATAGATAGACATGCATATACCTATGTTTTCTATACTAATTAGTTATTATTTCAATGAACCTAGCTGGGATCTACTTTCTTCCCTGCCAATTATTTTAGATCTGTATTTACTATATTTGAATTTTTGATGAATTTTTTGAATCTGTGATTTATGTTCTGTCTAAAAGTTTTACTTTGTTTGGTCTTGTGCAAAGATTCATACCGGTAATCGGATTAGGTTATCTCTCATCTTTAAGTGTATTTTTTTATAACTAAAAATGATTATTCAAGTAGGAGTATTATATTTGATGATAAAATATACAGAAATTAAAAACAGCCACGCGGTTTGAACGCGTGTAGAGTACACTTGAGTTGACTCCAAATGCTTCATTAATTCTCAAAACTACAAATAAGTGCCTAACTGGTTTTCATCTTTCATCTTCTCATAAAGTCGCAGATCAAAGAAATCTTTCACTCTTATTTTTTCCATCATCAGGTTCCTATTTTCTTCCTTTCTATCTGTAAAATTTTGCTATAACATGTGCTTGACGTGTGATTCTTGCCAATAACGCCGTCATGACTACCACTGTCTGTTTAACTTTAATTTGGTATCATCTCAATCAACCTGCTGGGATCTATTTTCTTCCTTTAAGATCTCTACTTTCTTACTGTCTTTGAACGAAATTTTCATCTACTTTTGAATTTGCGAATGAGATTTATGAATTTTATCTGAGTTTTGGTTTTTGGTAAACCAGTCTATTAACTCTGGAGGCTAATCTGGTATGATCTTGTGCCATGTATTTATACTGAGCTAGATCAGATCATCTATTTTCTTGCTTTCTAATTCTAATTATGTTATCTCTATTTTCACACTAAAGGATCAGACATCGGATTAGGCACTAAATCTTCCTCCTTTCTTTTGGCATGCACAAAAGAAATGAGAAGGGAAGAAATTGCTGAATGTTGATTGATTCATCCACTGCTCACCATTAGGAATTTATGCTCTCTTCTTTTCTGGGAGCTTCTTTGTGGTATCTATTTCATTACTTGGAGTTGTCATTCCTTTCCATTACATGGCTGGTTTGTGTTCGGATCTCACGTGGTTCAATCTCAAATTTGAGTTTGTATCAGCTAATCTCCCTTCATCTCCGTGACTGTCTACAGGATTAGACATGGATTAGGCACTAAATTAACAAACGGTGGTTCCGTGTAGTCCAGACACAACCCTACAATACATCATAGATGGTAAGAAAATTATAGCTTATCTCTCATCCTTAAGTTTATTTTATATTTTGTTTAGGGTTAAAGTTGGTAAAATAACATTACACTTTTATTAAAAGTGTAAAAGTAACCATAAACTTTTAGAATTTGGTAAAATCGTTAAATCCAACCAACTTCTATATATTACAATAGGAAAATTAATTTTTTTGCTCTTAAAGTTTTGACTCAATTATAACTCTTGTCTTGAAATGTCGACTCGCCCGCAACTTAGTCTCGATATTTCTAAGTCATCTTATAAGGTAAAAATATGTTAAAACACTGTTAAAAATTGTTTAGGTGAATTTTTTCATAAATTAAAAAGTAAAAAACAGAGTCCTCAGCTTCCCCAACTCGCATGCCCACCTCTGTTTTTAAAAAACCTCACTAGGTCAAAAATCCCTATTTTGTTATATATTTTCAAACTTCATTTGGGAATTTTGCTAGAATTATCACTACAAAAAAATTGCTTTTTCCGGCAGAAAAATTTCCTCGAAAAAAGCTATTTTTCGTCGCAAAAATGATTTGCGGCGGAAAAATGTCCGTCGTAAAATTGCCCTCACAAAACATTTTTGCGACGGAAAAATGACATTGGAAAAAGTTGTTTCCTCGCAAATCCCATAATTTGCTTAGGGAATTTTTCCCTCGCAAAATAATGAAATTTGTGAGGGAAAATGTTTCCTTCGCAAATTTCTTATTTTTGTGAAGGAATATTTTCCCTCACAAATATCTTGATTTTGCGAGGAAGTTATTTCCCTCGCAAATTATGGGATTTGTGAGGGAAAAACTTTTTCCTCTTAAATTCTAATTTATTTTTAAAAATATAAAAAAATCAGGAAAAAATAAAATAATTATAAAAAATATATATTAAAAATTAGAAGAAAAAAAATTGTATATATCATAAAAATAAGTTCTAACAAAAATTGTATATAAAAAAACCTTTAGAGTCATGTAATCACGATTAAGAACATATCTTCCATCCTTCCCGAATTTTATATCTGAAATTGAAGCAATAATATAATCTCCGTGAAAAATGACCTGGACCCTGGGGCCTCCTGTTCCTCAAACCTAACCAGAGCATATTTGTTTGTTAGAGCCTCAAACACACAAGAAACTAATGTAAATTTATGGTGCAATTGGTTTAAAAAATGCTTTCCTCAACAAGTCCCAAGATAGGGGAACAAATAATCATTCCTGAAACTAGTCTATCGGGTAGGTGTTTGATAAGAGAGTGTAAGTCTGGTAGGGAGGAAGGCGAGACTTATTTGTTAGGAACAACTGAGAAAACAAAAGAAGATGAGCTTACAAATTGGCATGAGTATCACACAATGCTGATTGGCGCAGATCAACAAGACGAATTGAACCCTTTGAACTGCTATAGGCCAACATATTACAATGGGTAGGGTGAAACTCGGCAGATGTTATAACCTCTGTGTAATCAAACATCCAAGGTCAAGATTCACCCCAACACATCAAGTTGAAACCAAACTGACATAAAAGTAAAGGAAATTTAAAACTATGGAGTGCATCCAAAAGGAGAAGTTGACACAAGTCTAATCATCCAACCAAAACAAAGAGAACCAGGAAAAACCAGTGCATCCAAAATGCATTGCAAAGCCATAAAAAGCTCTGATAATAATTTAAGCCCCCTAAACAGTTCTTCAACGGCACATGATTTCAAAGCAGGAAACCACTATTCAAGAAAGAGAGGAGATGCACCATTACAGGGAAAAAGACCCTATTTACTTTGTTAGGCTACAAAAATGTTTCCATCTTCTTGTTCTCTCTCAGAAATGTCTACATATTTTAATCCCAAAATTTACTGAAAATGACAAGCACGGGTACCAACAATTATTGAAACCATGAATTTGAGGCCATGGGGTGAATTCTGGGCTCTTCTTAGTTTCATCCATTAATTTGTATCCTTCAATCGATAGTGAATCAGCCAACTTTCAATATTTTACATTTACCTTCTAAATCATGATACCTAAAACCCATTGAAATTAGTAGAAATAAAAGTAAAATGATAGTAACTAGAAAATCCACAAAAAGTTTTGTCCAGAATTATAATTAACAATTTAAAATTTTGATTCAGAAAATGACCATTCTGCATATCTGCAATTTCTATTCACAAGACTGATACTTTAAGAAAGTGACCTCAAATAAAGAGACGATAAAATTTACAACTACAGGTCAATGACCGCAAACAAGTTTCCATATAACAGGCCACAATAATTGAGCTCCGTCAACTGAAAGACCATGATTTTGAAAAATAAAAAAATAACTAAATTGCACATTCAAGAAGATTTACACTTTCAAGATCAACTACAAGAGATAAACACTTTCACTTCATATTTTACACAGCTACCAACTATGAAATAAGTTTAGTACATATATAGTGGTGGAACCTTACCAGTCAGATCCTCCATGTTTGCAGGCTTTACATCTACAATATTAAAACTTTGATTGCTAATTTCTAGGTTCCATAGATTTATCCGCAAATCATCAGCAGATATGAAAGTTTCGCCATCACTACAAAATGGGCAACACATCATCACTACTACAAAAAAGTGGAAAAATGTCCTGAATTAGAGGCAATTAACGCCCATTTTTCGAAGGACGTCTATCAAGAGGAAGTAGTATTAGAATTATTTCGGCGTCCTATGTTAAAAACAGGACGCCTTAACAAAGGCGTCCTATTATTGAAACAGGACGCCTTAAAAAAGGCGTCCTATGATAAAAACAGGACGTCTTACATAAGGCGTCTTGATTTTATTTCTGGACGCCTTATATGATTTATTATTATTATTATATATACCGCTTAATATTTTTTACTGGTGATTTGAAATTTGAAAAACTAACATCCTAACAATAATCTCCTATAATCTTTAGGTTTAGTTAATCCCTATAATTATGTGACTAATAAAATATTCTATCATGTTCGATTTTCCACTTATTTAAATTCCACTCTTCCCAAAAAGTAATACTAAAGTCGGGAATGGAAGACCCTAAGACCAAAATTAAACATATAATAAGGTATAGGGAACAATCACCACTGTCTTTGTTCATTAGCAGACTCTCTAAATTCAATATCTTGTTGCCTCTGATGTAGCAAGAAGTGTATGCAGTTGCAAGTTCGTGCAATGGAAACCTACCAAAGTAAAGACAATAAAATTTAAAAATTGGAACAATTCCTCTCTTCTTTTTTTCTCAGATTATAATAAAATCAACAGTATCACAAATCGATTCTCACAAGGTCATTAGCAAAAAAATCGAGAGAAGCTGGAACGAAGAACGAGTCGACAAAAAAAAAGAAAAGGAGAGAAAGAAAAGCAGGAGAATAATAGGGCATGTAAGAGTTCAAATTACCCGAATATCAAAATCTCCGTCAATGGCTGACATTGCTGTGTGTTTGAAAGCTTTCTTCTTTTGCCTTCTTCTCCTAAAGCTTCAGAAATCAAGCAATAAAACGGGAGTCTCTGATAAATTAGGCGTGGATTAGAAAGATCTAAGCGGAGTGCATCGAACGCAGAAAACTCGGTCAAGCCAGATCTCTCCTCGCGTCCTAGGAAGATTTCACCCCTTTGTGTGAAACTAGATCGACGGCGAGGGATCTGCTTTCAGATCTGAAGGAACAGAATAGCAGATCTGGTGGAGCATAGCGGAGCGGCAACGAGCTACGCCAGTGCGACGGAATCTAGCGACAGAGTGAGGGATCAGAGATGATGAAGTCGACGAGTCAGTGGAGATGAGAGAATGAAGGCTAAGATGAGACTCCACCAGTCCAAATGAATATGACGAGAGATGAGAGGGTGAAGGCTAAGATGATATGAATTGAACAAATATTTCAATTAAAAAAAATGGTTTGGCGTCGTGAAATAATTTACGGACGACACAAATTATGATTTTGACGCCCGAGTGCAATTTAGGACGCCAACAAAAATTCCCGGCGCCTTAAAAATTCATCAAGATGCGTCAAAAAAACATTTTAAGCGTCCTAAATATATTTTAGGACTCCTAAAATTTAATTTTGGCGTCCTGATTTTATATTCGGGATGCCAAAAAATTACCTAGCGCCAAAAAATTCCTTAAAATGCACAAAAAATTTCCTGGCGCCAAAAAATTCATTTTAGGCGTCCTAAATATATTTTAGGACTCCTAAAATTCAATTTTGGCGTCCCGATTTTGTTTTCGGGATGCCCAAAAATTTCATGGCGCCAAAAAATTCCTCAAAATGCTCCAAAAATATAATTACGAAAATGCCACCACCTACACTTTTTACTTCCTTTTTTAAAATAAGGACGTCTTTTAGGGAAGTAATATCCACTTTTTGTAATAGTGTGGCCATGTTGATTAATATTCATTCGCTATTGCTTTTGATGGGTCAACATTCATCTCAGATATTTTCTTGACCTTCTTTTCTTGAACCTGTTCAACACTTCAACTCTCAGATGAAGGCAAAGAGAATAAGTAGTCTATGAGATATAATCAATTATTTTATTATATAAGACTTGTATATAGATATCAAATAAAAAAACCTCGATAGGGATATGAAAAAATCAACCCCTACCCACCGCAAAAATCCAAAAAATTGCGGTGATTTACCAACAGAAGCGAAGAGAGACAGAGGATGAGACTCTGAGAGGCTGAGAGTGTGCTCCTCGCAGGCTCTCACTGTCGAGAACAGGTCGCCGTCGCTCGCAGAAGCTCGCCGGAATCGCTCGCTCTGTGCAGCTTGAAAGAAATAAAGTATAACGAGAATCGCGGCGGTTAGGACGGTGAGATGTGCGATGGTGAGATGCTCTGGATGGTTTAGGGTTCACACTCGACGAAATGGAGATGTGAAAGTGAAATGTGGTTTTTTTTAATTGCCTGGATCCGACTTTTTGCGAACCTCGCCAAATGGGGGAAATTAGTGGCAAACCCCCCATTTTGCGAGGGGAAAAAATTTCCCTCACAAAAAGGTCATTTTGGCGAGGGAAAATGAGTTTCCCTAACAAAAATCACCAATTTGTGAGGGAAACTTTTTTCCCTCGCAAAGTTTTCAAAATTTGCGACGGAATTTAGTTCTGTCGTAGATATTGTATTTTTTAGTAGTGTATTGAGCATAACATATCGTTCTTTAAAAAACATCACTTAGTTATTCAAATTAAGAATTGTTCGTAGTAGAGAAGCATCATCCAATTTTAAAAATTTGCTTCACATCTCTATCTGATCAAACGAATAATATAAACGACAAAGGTATTTTTGAGTCAATACTAAAATATGCATTCCCTTTTTTAACAGTATTTTAACTCTTTTTTTTTTTGCCTCATAGGATGACCCATAAGCATTAGGAACTGAGCTTTAAGCGAGTCAAAAGTTTAGGAACTGAGTAAAACTATGAGGGCTAAAACATTAAATCGCCGAATGTAACTTCGCCTTGGACTTCTTCATTTAATTCTGTGAATAACTCCTTTTTGCCACTCATGTGATTGCTTGCTCCTGTATCGAGATACCACACATCTTTTCCATTATCTTCTTCACCTTTATAAGAGAACAAGATGGCCGGTTTATCAACTTTGTCTTCATTTGCTATATAAAAACTTCTCTTTCAACTTTAGCGGCGTCTCGCACTCATAACTGAGATGACCAAATATATTACAATTATAACATTGTAATTGGGATTTATCACCTCTTTGTTGAGATCTACCTCCTTCTCTGGTTAAAAATTCTCGACCTCGGCTTTGTCCACGACCTCGATTGTATGATCCTTGACCACGTTCATATTCTACTGTGTGAGTTTCAAATCTTCCATTTGATTGGTCATATCCACTACGTCTACCATGACCACCTCGAGCGTTGAAACCACCTTGGGTATTATATCCACCTCTATATCCACCATGATTTCCTCTACCATGACCATAGCTGCTACTGCTAGCTTGGTTTTTGTTTAAAGACAATTTGCTTTGCAAGGCTTGCTCCAAATTGCTAGAACCTTCATTTAGTTTCATTCTTTGCTCGTGAGCTTGAAGAGAACCCACAAGCTCATCAACAGACATAACTGACAAGTCTTTAGCTTCTTCAATGGCAGTAACGATGTAATCCAACTTTCTAGTTAATGATCGTAGAACTTTCTCCATTACTCTGACATCATCTAGAGTCTCTCCATTTCTTTTCATCTCTTTGGCTACCTTTTGCACTCGTGAGACATAATCTAGAATCGCTCTCGCATTCTCGCATCTTCAAATTCTCAAATTCTCGCTCTAAGTGATTGCGATCGTACCTTTTTGGCTTTGTCTACTCCTTCACAAGACTTTTGTAAAATCTCCCATGCATTTTTTGGATGATTTTGAATCTGATATTTTCTCAAAGGTTGATTCATCAACACCTTGAAAAATCAAAAATAGAGCCTTCTTGTCCTTCTTCCGAGAATCTCTAAGCGTCTTCCTCGAACATCCGATAAAGCCGCTTCAAATGCCGTCGCATTAGCGGGCTCCGTGTATCCATCCTCAACAAGGTCCCAAATATCTTGAGAACCTAGTAACGCCTTCATCTCGAATGCTCCAATTTCCATAATTGCCTTTTGACAATTTTGGAATTTGCGGTTGCACCATCTCCGCCATCTTTGATCAACCCGGCTCGATACCACTTGTTGGGAAAAAATTGCTTTAATCCCACTTATTAGGAAATTGGAGGTATAAATGGATGAAGAACAATAATCTTATTATAAGAGAAAACTCAAATAAAAAATACACAAATGTATTTTTATCTCACACACTATTTTTTCTGTCTCACAAAAAACTATATTTTTCTCACAAGATAACTCTCACTGTTCTCTAACATAGTGCTACGGCACACTATCACAAATCTCTCTATTTCTCTTTATCTCATTCTATTTCATTTCTCTCTCGGATACACATGATACATATGCAATACAACACACATATATATAGGCTAGCTAACCGCCTATAAATATTATTCTATTATTTATTATACCGCCTATGCTTCCTCGTAGTCTCTGGACTTTGTGCACAGCTTCCTGTTGCTTCTACTTTCTTCATGTTGCTTCATTGCTTGTATTTATTTTTTATTCATTCATCAGCAGCCTCCTTTATTGACTTATCTTTGACAACTCATATTCACACTATATTCACTTGACATCACACCACAATCAGCTTGCTTTTTTTCTTCATTCACGTAGCTACTTCTTTTATTTAATAGACTCCTTTTTTGACTTTGACTTCAACATATTGCTTTTCCATTCTTCTTTCTCATTAGCGCATTCTGTAACTTTCTTGTTTCTTCTATTTCCTCATGTTTGAGAAACATAGGATAGTTCTACAAACTTCTAGCTTGGCGGTGGATTAAAGAAAACATTAAATTGAGTTTGATTTCTAACAGGTCCATACTAGGTCACCTTTTAAATCTTCAATTATGGGAAGATTATATGGTTTATACAGATGTGGAATTCAAGTATGAGCCTTTTTGTCTACAGTTTCACGGCCTTCCATTAGAGGCCTTTGAAAGCTCGAACGCAAAAATTCTCGGTGGGTGGGGGAGACGGTGATGTTTCAGCAACCTATGGACGATGGAAAAATGCCCAGGAGCTTCATTAGAGTCAGAGCTCTCCTCTGTTTAGATTCTCCCTTATCGTCTGGATTTTGGGTGCCGAGGGAAGGAAAAGAATCGGTCTGGGTTGCGGTTTGGTATGAGCGACTACAAATTTTTTGCTATAGATGTGGCCGGTTAGGTCATGATGATAGAAGTTGCAGGGAGGTCAGTCCGTCGGCCGGTGAAGGAGGCGAGAAAGAATTTGGAAGCTGGATGTGTACCTCCGGTGTGCGTACGTTTGAAGATTTACTGGAGGTGTGTAAGGTTGGGTGGCCCGAAGCTGACCTCGCGGGGAAGAGGCAGCTTTCTCACTGTTTTCGCCGGTCACCGTCTCCGGCCAGCAAGGTCCCCTCAACGGTAAACTCTCTTTCTAGGTGGGTCCCAGGTTTTGTGAGAAGAGACGACAGTTTGGGGACAGTTGGGTTGCCTAGGGATTCTACCTTGCAGACGTTGGAGCAGTCAAGCAACGAATCTCGGCCGAAATCCTCTGCACCGATTACGACAGGTAAGGGAGCTGATGATGTTTGCATGGTCAATGAGATTCACGTGAGTTGGCGTAAGGGGGATGATCCCATTATTTTGGGTAGGCCAATGGATGGGGAATTAATGGGGCCAGCGTGTGGGGTGAATGCACCAAGTTGCGGCAAGGTGGGATTGGACTTAATGGAGCAATTGAATCATGATAGTATTGTGGGCCCAGCGTGTAGTGTTGGCCCAAGCTTCATCTCTTCACCTTTATTTGCAGAAAGCCCGGTTATTGTTGGGTTGATCTAGCGTGTTTGCTCCCCTCCTCTAAGCCTCATATATCAGTTGGTGGGTCATTAATTCCAGGAAGTGATAGCCAGATGTTGGACATTAAAAATCAATCAGGCTCTTCTATCCCTCTAAATCCAATTGATATTTCCGCTAATTCTCAGTCCGTGGGCCCCTCTATTTCTGAAATTGATTGTCTTGAAACACAAATGATTTGTTCTCTTAATTCGGATGGTATTTGTCATATCCCCCCATGCATTTCCCAACCTTACAGTGTTGACTTCCCAAGTGATGATGAGTTGAGAGTAAACTCTATTATTCCTTTTAATGAGTTGTCTCCTATCTCGGCTGTATCTACTAGTTTAAAAGGTATTAGGATTAAGAGACAACACAAAGATGATCTTGAGCTTGAAAAATCGATGAAGTGTAGGAAGCTGGATTTTTCTGCATCTGAGGACCCGAACGATGCTAAATTGGTCCCGAGTAGGGGGAAGAAGGAGCATAGGAGAAATTTTTAAGTCAGTTAAAAAATTTATTCGTCAGTCTGGTAACAAGACGAGATCGGGTGTATCTGCGGGTAGCCCTTCTCCTGTTGAGATAAACTTTCCAGATAGTTGGTTGGCTGCTGATAGCAATTCTGAGATGGACCTGGGCTCTTCTGTTTCGGGTAACGCCGGTGGTTGGATTGGACTAACCACCGGTTTGCCATGAATCTATTAGCTTGGAACTGTCAAGGCCTAGGGGTTGCCTTGACAGTTAGGAACTTGAAGGAAGAATGCTTCCGGAAAAAAACCCCACTTGGTCTTCTTAATGGAGACTAAGCAGAAGGCGAGTGTCGTGAGAAAGGTGAGACGGAGATGCGGCTTTAATGAGGAATGAATTGTTAACCCTGTGGGAAGAAGTGGTGACCTAGCTTTATGGTGGTCAGATGCGATTTCGGTTAATATTCTATACTCATGCTCTAATATTATTCATACTAGTGTGATGTCTGATGCTTTCTCTACTCCATCATATATTACTTTTATTTATGGTCCTCCCGATGAAGATGATAGATTGTTATGTTGGAAAGAGGGCCGGAGAAATAGCAATACCATCAGTACTTCTTGGCTATGTCTTGGGGACTTTAATGATATCTTATCTCAATTTGAGAAGTGTGGTGGTCGCCCTAGAGCCTGGAGAAAGATCCTCAATTTTAAGTGTTTTGTGGCTGATTGTGAGTTAGAGGATTTGGGTTACAATGGACCCATTTTTACTTGGTGTAATAATCGTGATTACTTGGATACAATCCACGAGCGTATTGATAAGGCTTTGGGTAATTTACAGTTAAGAGTGCAGTTTCCAAACCTTCAGGTTTTTAATATTGAGCCGGCTGGTTCTGATCATCATCTTTTGTTTATCTGGTGCCATCTTGAGAATCATAATAAGAATCAGACATTTCGTTTTAAACCAGCCTGGGCTTCTCACGGGCACTTCCTTGAGGTCGTCAAAGAGAGCTGGCGGACCTCCCTTGTGTATGATCGATCAGTTATAGAGACTTTCTTGAGTAATCTGAAGAGTTGTAAGCAGAAGTTAATTGGCGGACCTCCCCTGTGTATGATCGATCAGTTATCGATCAATTATGCGTCCTTTGCTTGATTCCTGTATTTCCCAAAACCAGAGTGGTTTTGTTCCTGTAAGGTGTATTCCTGATAATATTATTATTGCCCATGAGGTATATAATTACCTTTGTCGCAAGAAATCTTCGGGAAAGTATGAATTTGCTCTTAAAATGGATATGAGTAAGGCGTATGATCGAGTTGAGTGGAATTTTCTTGAACATGTCTTGCTTCGATTTGGTTTTTGTTCTGAGTAGGTGTCTCTACTAATGAAATGTGTCTGCTCTGTTAGTTTGAATATTTGTTTATCAGGTGAAAAAGTGGACTCTTTCACTCCTAGTAGGGCATTCACTAGGGAGATCCCCTCTCTCCATATTTGTTTATTATTGTAGCTGAGGTTCTCTCACTCATGATCAGTAAAAGTCAGAACAAGAAAGTCATCACGGGGATCAAATTGAGCAACAGCTACCCGGTTCTTACTCATAGCTTCTTTGCTGATGACGCTCTTTTGTATATGCGTGCTACTCCGAACAATTGCACCCAGCTGGCGGATCTTTTGCATAATTATTGTATAGCCTCTGGTCAGGTCATTAATCTTGACAAATCCAGTATCTTTTTCTCTTCCAATACCCCGAATGAGGTGATAAGCATGGTTGGAAGTACTTTGGGTATCTCTGTAACAGAAGACCCTGGCAGATACCTCGGCATCCCAAGCATTTGGGGGAAGACAAAATATCAGGCTTTAGCTTATATACGCGAACGAGTCGCAAATAAGATTCAAGGATGGGGTCATTCATTGCTTTCCTTTGCTGGTCGAGATGTCATGATTAAATCTGTTCTTCAGGCAATTCCAATATATCCTATGAACTGTTTCAAGTTTCATCTCAAGTCATGTAAGGAGATTAGTAGTCTTATTGCCAACTTTTGGGGGAGTGGTAATGCCTTTGGTGGAAATACACATTGGAAAGCCTGGGAGTTTTTAACAACAGCTAAGAGTAATGGAGGGATGGGTTTTCGTGAGTTATCTGTTATGAACGATGCCCTTCTGGCCAAGACTGCTTGGAGATTGGTCACGAGCCCAAATGAGCTGTGGGCTAGGGTCTTGAAGAGTGTATATTTCCATGAGGAGAATTTTATGCAAGCAGATAAAGGCTATAAAACATTGTGGTGCTGGTCTAGTATTCTGGATGGTCGGGAGTTCCTCAAGAAAGACCTTCGATAGGATATAGGTGATGGCACTGCAATCAAAATCTGGAAGCATAAATGGGTTCCAAATGTTGCTTTCCCCAAAAAGCCAAGCAACATAGCTAATACACCTATCTCAACGGCAAGTGGGACTTTCTCCTATTGACAGATTTCTATCGGTGGAAGTCAAGAGTGCGATTTGTGATATCACCTTCCCCTCTAATGGGTTGGCTGATATATTGGTGTGGACTAGTGCCAAGAATGGAGTGTACTCAGTGAGAGGGGGCTATCATAGAGGTAAAGAGGGTATCGTTATGAGTGTTAATAAAGCTGGATCCTCTATTGTGGTTCCCTCAACCTGCTGGAAGGTGATTTGGAAGATCAAGACTATCCCAAGGGTGCAACAGTTTATTTGGCGGATCTTGAACAGGGCTATTGCTACCAAGGAAGCCCTTTTTCGAAGGAAGAGATCCCAAGATACCACTTGTCCAATCTGTCAAGGTGATGTGGAATCGATTGAGCACTTGTTTTTTCATTGCCCCTGGACTAGATGTATATGGTTCGGTTGTACTCTTAGTGCAAGGGTCGATAGAAGCCCGGAGAGTCAAAGGGTCGTTCCATCTCGCCTTACCCATTGGTCCCCTCCATCTGTTGGCAAGCTTAAATTTAACTGTGATGGGGCTTTCTCGGCTTTCAAGACTGGCGCTGCTATTGGTGTTGTTTGTAGGGATCATTTTGGTGATTTCAAATGGGGTTTTGTGGACAAGGTGAATTCAATCTCTGCATTCATGACTGAAGCTTTAGCTTTGAAGAGGGCATTATGCTCGCGGTTGATCTCGGTCATGATAATGTGGTATTTGAAATTGATTGTCTCTCCCTTCTTAAATGTGTTGATGTCAAATCACCGGATATGATTGATTGGAGGTGTAGGAGCATTGTATTTGATATTATTCATTTTTTGTCGTCCAAGGTTGGGTTTTCACTGTCTTTTACCCCTAGGGGGTAACTGTGTCGCTGACTTAATTGCAGCTGCTGCTTATAAAGGGTGTGCCCGATCGGGTGGGTTTTTCAACCAACACCGTCTTTAATATCTCTTCTAGCCTTGGATGCGCAGATGATGAATGTTGTTCCTCATTATGCTTCTTCCTCCATTCTTTCGTTGAATGGTGATTGTCTGTAGTTTGTTTTGTTTGTGTAATCTGTTTGTTTTGTTTTGCTGGTTTTCCATGCCTTTGTTGTTGTGTATTTCTTGTTGGCTTCCCATGCCTTTGTTGTTGTGTATTTCTTATTGTTATCACGTTCTAGTTTGGTTTGTAATCTTTTGATGTTTTAATACAAGTATCCTTTGACCAAAAAAAAGAGAGAAGAGAAGACTTGAGCTTACTCCCACCATTTTTTTCTTTCTATAGAATTTGTAGCAGGCTGCTGGGATTTCATCTTATCAGGTTGAAATCGAACAAATCATCCTTCAGGTTTCTACTTTCCTTCCTTTCTTCTTTCCATATTTATTCATTGAAATAACTGTTCAAATATGTGAAATTTCGCTTTGAATTAAACATGAAATGTCAATGAATAAAAATATATACACAGATTCAGCTTCCATTTAATTTATGCCTGAATAGAGAATGAATCTTGTAGTAAGAGAACAATAAGACTGTGACTGAGAAAGAATATATACCCTGTCTGTTGATATTTCTATTATATCTTGTTTTCTTCAGTGAAATGGAATATTGACTGTTTTGGGACATAGGACTATCTGGGATAATATAGAGATCTTCGAGCATTTTGTGATTCAGATTCTTTTATTTTTTATTTTGCTTTATGTAAAGACCGATCTCAAGGTTTTGCTTTGAAACTCATTCACAAAAATTGGTTCACTTTCTTCCATCTTCAGTATCCCCTCACTGATTCTTTCTGTTTTTGTATTTTTACATTTGGGGTTCAGATTCCAAATCCTTGAATGGCACATGATCCTGATGGAGTTGGGTGTTCTTCAAGCTCTTCTGGTTCGACTAAGAGATGGAAGTATAATGTGTTTTTGAGTTTTCGAGGGGAAGATACTCGAACAAATTTTACTGATCATTTGTATGTTGCTTTAATACGCAAAGGATTAAAAACTTTTAGGGATGAGGAAGAGCTTGAAAGGGGACAATCTATCAAACCAAGTTTACTAGAAGCAATTGAAGAATCTCGTTCTGCAATTGTTGTGCTCTCCCCAAATTATGCTTCTTCAACTTGGTGTTTGGATGAGCTTCAAAAGATCATCCATTTAAAGGAAGAGTTGAGTCTTCAAGTATTTCCAATCTTTTACGGTGTAGATCCATCTGATGTTAAGAAAAAAAAGGGAAGTTTTGCAGAAGCATTCAAAAAGCATGAAGAAAGATTTACACAAGACAAAATGAAGGTGCAGGGATGGAGGGATGCTTTGGAAAAAGTTGCTACAATATCTGGTTGGGACTCTAAAAATCGGTAATTTCTACTTCTCTCGGTAATTATGATCACTTATTTTTTCTCGTTGAACAATAAGGGAGTGGATATTCGAATTCAATAAACAATAAACTCCGTCAAGGTTTTTTCTTAATTTTCGTACAGAAATTAGGGAAAATAGCCCCTTGAAAATTTTATAGGTTAAAAAGACATAAAATACTCTCTATACAAAATTTGCAGAGTATTAGTTCTTTGAGTTATAGGTGTTCACTTCCATCCCTATCCCGGAATCATATTGTGATTATTTTAATATATATAATATATAATATTTCTATTTTTTACAAGAATATCTAATATTTTTATAAAAGATATAACTAATATCTTTTTTAAATAGATATTAGTTATATGGATTTTAGTCCTATCAAACTATATTTTCATATATTGGTTATATCTTTAATATAAAATACTATAAATATTTAATAAAACCCTTGCAGTAGCTCGAACGAGTGTCACCGTGTTCTTTAATTGTAGAGTTGTAGTAATATTTGTCGGAAAAATAAATATCTTGTACTATTGTATTGTTGATTGTTGATGAAGTAGGTTTCTCAATTGAATTCAATCAATGAGAGCATTTTGAAATGGTCATTTTCTTTAATATATCAAGAAGGTATGTAGAATTTTTTATAAATTTAATAAAACTACATAATAATTATAATTTAATCCAATAATTTAAAATTATTAATTATTAAGAGTTAAGGTGAAAAAATGCATATAGACTTTTACTTAAAGGGCACCCAACACTAAATATTTTTTAGAAGTATAAAAGTACCCATGAACTCTCAAAATGGGTGCAAAAATAACATGACCGTTAAATTTAATTTAACACTGTCATTTTTTATGGTGGGTCCCACACTATTTTTATGAAAATGCCAAAATGCCCCTGATGATTCCTACACCCTCTTCTTATATATTTACGCGATCAATCCGAAGCCTAGTAAGTATTAAAGTAGGACTCGGACTTGAGTTTCAAATCCCATAATAGAATTTGGGACCATAAGATTATTTATGCAGCGAGTTATGAATTGGGAATTTGAGGGCTTTCACGAATTGGGATGTTCTTAATACTCATGATTGTGAGGGAAAATTGAGTTCAAGTGCTTTGGAATTGTTGTCACTTTTCTTTTGTTGGCTGATTTGATGTTCTTATATTCATGATCGTGAGGGAAAATTGAGTTCAAGTGCTTTGGAATTGTTGTCACTTTTCTTTTGTTGGCTGATTGGATGTTCTTATATTCATGATCGTGAGGGAAAATTGAGTTCAAGTGCTTTGGAATTGTTTTCACTTTTCTTTTGTTGGTTGATTGGATGTTCTTAATATTCATGATCGTGAGGGAAAATTGAGTTCAAGTGCTGTGGAATTGTTTTCACTTTTCTTTTGTTGGCTGATTGGATATTGTTGTTGGTGTGAGGAACTGATTTTGAATGGGTTAAAGAATAAAATGATGCTGCATTGCGGAGTTTAGACTGTTCTTGTTTGTAACTAAATTTTCAAATGCATATGGTAAATTTTATCCTTTCTTCTTTGACCGATTGGTTCTGTTGTGTTTGATTATATTGGTTCCAGTTTTTAAGGAATTTTTTGGCAAAGCTTGATTTTTTTTTTTTCCGGTGAACGATTGTAGACACTTTTTTACCCTTCACCTGCATTTGTCTCTTTGTGTTTTGTCTGTGATGATTGTTGGACTTTTTGGAAATATTTCTAGTTTGGATGATTGTGTGGGGTAGAATTTTAAAATTTAAATAGTGATCCCAGAGAAAGAAAGATCAGTGGAATGGAGGGGAGAGAGAAAGGAAGTGATGTGAACGATGATATGCTTTGGAGTGGTGTTTTGTGTGTGTGTTTTTTTTAATTAGGGGCATTTTGGTATTTCCATGGAAATAGTGTAGAACCTACCACAAAAAGTGACGATGTTAAATTAGATTTAAATGTCATATTATTTTTGCACATATTTTGAGAATTCATGGGTATTTTGTACTCCAAAAAACATTTAGTGTTGGGTCTTAGTTTGAGTAAAAGCCCGAATGCGTTTTTTTTGCACCTTAACCCAATTATTAATGAATAATTTATCTATATTTTGAAATTTGATTGTTTATTAATTATTAATCGATAATATTTGGATTAGATTTGAACTTTAAATCTAACATTGTATTTTTTGAAAAGTTCCTTAAATAAAATGAAGAAAGACTACTTAAAGGTAAAAAAATTCAAGCTACTTAAAGGTTTCGTTTTAAAAAAAAAAAGAAACTACTTAAAGGTCAAATATTAAACTTATTACCAAGAAGAGGAATTTCAAACAATAATGCGTTGATTAAATGACTTCAATATCTAGGAGTTAGCAAAGTGCGTCCACATCTTTTATAATCTCATCAGAAAAATCTAGGGATTTGCTTCTTCGTATCTACTGGACTAAGTTGTAGCTTCTCACTCTTCGTGATTGTCTGTACCTTAAATACTAGAAGCCAGCTCTTCTATAAATAAAATTATCACCTATTCCAAGACCTCGGGCGAAAGTTCGAGCTAAACTTCGCGACTAGTAAGAAACAGCCTAAATGGCAGTTCACCTTGAGTAAAATCAAGCAGCAACGAGGGGAGACTCTCCAAAAATACCTGGATAGATTTAAGGAGGTCACCCTACAAGTACGTTCACTCCCAGAAAGCGTCCATGTACACTACCTCATTGATAACCTGGATCCTTCGTCCAGGTTGGCAAATTCAATCTTCAAGAACCGGGTTTACACCCTCACCGAGTTTAACACTCGATCGAAGCAATATCTAGAAGTAGAACAATGGAAATTGCCAATGCCATCGGATGTGAGAAGCGGAGAAACACACCTCCAGAAAGCAAGCCCGACAGTCGAAAAGAAGATTCCCATAAGCGAATCCGAGATAACAGAACTCGAGGTGAAAATTTTGAAAGCAAACCAAGGTAAGAAAGGTATACTCCGCTCAATGTTTCTCACTCCCAACTATGGAGGGAGGTTGCATTGACTAAAATGAATAGGGTCGATAGACCTCGGCCTACCAGACCCCGGCCTACGACTGATCATTCAAATTTTTGCACATTCCATGATGGGCCGGGGCATACCACGGACCAGTGCTACGAACTCTGAGACGCGATTGAGAAATTCATCCGGGATGGAAAACTACGCCAATATGTAATAAAGACACAAGGCCGAAAAAACAACAAACGCAAGCAAAGAGACCGAAGTACGAGTCCATTCCCTGGTCGGAAGATTGATGGAATCTAGCGAAAGCCGTCTAGTGACAACGAGGAGTTCCCAGAAATAGATGATGAGCACAAATGCAGTGTAATCAGTGGAGGCATGGGCGGAGGCGGAGATACGGCAAACCAAAGGAGGAAATACCTAAGAGAAGTCCTTTCGGTAGGGGACATCCCCAAGTTTAAAGAAGACCATGACCGACCGACACCTCCCCCATTGCAATTCACAATTGAGGATTTGAAGGATGTCGTACCAGGCCATCAAGACGGACTGGTAATCACTGGAATCCTGTTCAACTGCCAGGTAAAGAGGATTTTCGTAGACACGGGAAGCTCAGTGAACATCATTATGTGGGATGCCTTTAAAAGAATAAATTTAGATCAAGAAGACCTGAAACCGTGTAAAACAACACTTATTGGGTTCAACGGGGAACAATCCACCCCCAAGGGATACATCGACCTCAGACTAACATTGGGAACGAAAGAAGCATTCAAGTTAGAGAGGGTAAGATTCATTGTAGCCGACTTCCCTTCCCCATACAATATGATATTAGGCAGGCCGACTATCCACAATTGGGACATGCTAGTCTCCACCAAACATCAAAAGTTGAAGATGGTTAGCACCAAGAACAAGGTGGTGACCATCACCAGAGACCAGAAAGAATCCGGACAATGTTATTACGAGACGATCCAGGAGAGAGAGAACGAGGCAGCGTCACCACCTTGGATCCGAAAAAATGAAAAGAGCTCGGACACCAAAAAAACAAGACAGTCTGGCCGACCCGTTAGCATGGTGGAGCTGGATCTACGAGAAGAGACCGAGATCCCACGTCCTGAACCAAAAGGCATATTAGAAGATTTGATGTTGGGAGAAGACCCGTCACAAATTACGAAAGTGGACGGAACGATGATCCTAGAGCTGAAAGGCAGGTTAAAAGATCTCCTAAAAAGGTATCGAGATTTATTCACCTGGAAGTCGTCGGAAATACCTGGGATCGACCCCAACTTTTGTTGTCACAGGATGGCCATCCAACCTGGGTCAGCCCCAATGGCGCAGAAGAAGCAACCAAGGGCCCGACAGGAAGATAGCCTTAGAAAAATATGTCAATGAGTTATTAGATGCCGGATTCATCAGAGAAATACGGTAGACGACATTGTTATCTAACGTGGTCATGGTAATGGAACCTAACGGTAAGTGGAGGGTATGCACGGACTACACCAATTTGAACAAAGTCTGCCCTAAAGACTCCTATCCGATGCCCAACATCGACCAGCTGGTCGACAACTCAGCCGGATTCCAACTGTTATCCTTTATGGATGCCTACTCCAGATACAACCAAATCGCGATACACCCCGAGGATCAAGAGAAGACAGCCTTTATAACTGAGAAGGACAACTATTGTTATAATGTCATGCCTTTCGGATTAAAGAACGTCGGGGCCACATATCAAAGAATGATGAATAAAGTTTTTGAAGACCAGATCGGTCGAAACGTGGAAGTATACATAGATGACATGATCGTCAAATCAAAAGACCCGGAAGACCATATACGAGACTTAGAACAAATGTTCCACAAGCTGCGAAAGTACTTGATCCGCTTGAACCCGGCAAAGTACACATTCGGAGTCCCAGCTCGAAAATTCTTGGGCTTTCTGTTAACAAACCGAGGAATCGAAGCAAACCCAGACAAATGTAAGGTTGTGCTAGACATGAAAGCACCAAGGAGCAAAAAGAAGGTACATCACCTTACTGGGAGATTGGCGGCTTTGACGAGGTTCTTACTGAGATCGGCGGAGAACGCTCCTCCTTTCTTCAAATTATTGAAGAAGGAGGCACAAGGAGGGTGGAACCCGGAATGCGAGTTTGCGTTTGGAAAAATCAAGCAATGTTTGTCAACCCCGCCAGTCTTGTCCAAACCCGAAACCGACGAGGTAGTATACCTCTACTTATCAGTGGGGGAAGAAGCGGTAAGTACCGTTCTAGTCCGAGAGATAGAGACTAGCCAAGTGCCGATATACTTCGTAAGCAAAGCATTGCACAGCTCCGAGCTTAGATATCAAAAGCTTGAGAAAGTGGTGTTTACCTTACTTTCAGGGGCACCAGGTTGTCGTACGAACCGGCCAGTCGATCCGACAGGTGCTACACAAACCGGACCTGGCGGGACGAATGATCAGTTGGGCAATAGAGTTATCCGAGTTTGACATTATATACGAAGCCCGGCATGCGATCAAGTCACAAGCGCTAGTGGATTTTGTGAGGGAGCTCACCCCGGCCTATACAGAAGAAGCAAACGGCCTCCAAACGTGGAAGGTATACGTCGATGGGTCGTCAAATGCGAAGGGAAGTGGAGCCGGAATAATAATTGAGAACCCAAACGGAGTCACAATTGAACACTCACTCCATCTCAACTTCCCAACCTCCAACAACCAGGCAAAATACGAAGCCTTGTTGGCCAGGCTCCAACAGGCGAGAGCATAGAGCATGGAAAGTTAAGGTCTTAACCGACTCTCAGCTCATAGCAGCGCAAATTGAGGGTACTTACCAAACGAAGGGTCCTCTGTTGGGTAAGTACCTAAATAAAGCAAGGGATATGATACCAAGTTCGAGGAAGTGACGGTCACTCACATCCCTCGGGAGGAGAATACAAGAGCGGATATCCTATCAAAACTGGCCAGCACGAAAGGTCCAAGAAACCACAGGACCGTGGTCTAACAAAACCTACCCGAGCCGAGCTGTGTCATGACCATATCATCCGCCACGGATTGGAGGAAACCGATCAAAGATTACCTAGAAAGAGGAATCATACCTGTTGATGTAACAGAATCCAAGAAATTGGTCCGCGAGGTCGCCATGTACACTATGGTGGACGATCAGTTATATCGAAAAGGCCTACATTCTCCCATGATGCGATGCTTGGGACCGGCCGAGACACGATACGTCTTGGCCGAGATACACAAAGGGATCAATGGGTAGCACATGGGAGGGAAAGCTCTAGCAAGAAAAGCTCTGCGCGTCGGCTACTACTGGCCAACCATGGTGGCAGACTTTAAGGAAGCAGTAAAGAGATGTGATAGTTGTCAGAAACACGCCAAGATCATTTGGCCCCCACCGGCAGAATTGAAAAGCATCTCGGCTCGACCTCCTCAGACCATTCAAAGCAGCACCCGGACAGTTGAGGTGGCTCGTGGTCACGGTCGATTACTTCACGAAGTGGATCGAAGCCGAGCCCTTGACAACAATCACCTCAGCACAAGTACAGCTATTCTTTCGCCAAAGCATCTTCTCTCGATTTGGGATCCCAGCCGAAGTAGTCACAGATAACGAGACCCAATTGATCGATAAAGAATTCAGCCGTATGATGTCGGACCTTGATATCGTGCACAACTTTACCTCAGTTGAACACCCCCAATCTAACGGCCAGGCTGAAGCGGCTAACAAAGTCATCGTTGATGGACTAAAGAAGCGCATGGAGGACACATAATCTTCCTGGGTCGAACAGCTCTACAGTGTACTATGGGAGTACCGGACCAACGTATAAACCTCAACCCAGGAAACCCCCTTCCGGTTGACTTACGGATGCGAGGCGATGATCCCAGTCGAAATAGGCCAACCATCTTGGAGGAAGTTGAAAACTCTCGAAGAAGGCGAGGAGTCGAACAATGACGAATTATGACGGAATTGGATTTGATTGACGAGGCCAGAATCAGGGTGCACTGCAGGGACCTAGCCACCAAGCAACTTATTGCGGCCAAATACAATCGTAAGGTTAGGCCCCGTTCTTTCAACAGGGGGAACCTGGTACTCCGACGAGCGGACGTCGAAAACAAGAACGCTAGATATGACAAGCTAGCTGCAAATTGGGAAGGCCCCTACCGTGTTAAGGAAAAGCTCGACAAGGGAGCATACATACTGGAAACCCTGGGAAGGAAGCCGATCAAAAGGACTTGGAACGCTGACAAGCTAAGAATATACTATAGTTAGATCTCGGCACCGGCTTCACAGTGGGCCGAACTGACGCATCTGAGTTCGTTTATTTCTTAATTTCAGTATTTGGATTTCAGTTTTATGTTTTGGTTCATTCAATTTTCATGCTTGAAGTTATTAGCTCTTTTGAGCGGATTGTTTATTTAATAAAGAACTACTCAGCGAAGACATCAATTATTCACTACCGATAGTCTTAAAATATTACACCGAGGTCATCAAACCCAGTAAAAAATGGAACCCAATATAAGGGATTACACCGGGGCTACCACGCCCAGGTTACGAAATGGTGAAACCACTATTTCTTCAATCTGATGCATCAAAAACATGATCCTAGATAAGGAGGTGAATCGTCATCCAGACCCTAATCAGGTCAAGATGTTTAAACGTGTGTTCCACACCACGGTTGGGCATTTGACAGTTTGCCCTTATCCTGGCAAAGAACCCAGACAACGGATCCAGAACTTGGTAGCACGGGTAATTAAAAACACCTTTACCCCATACCCGATATTGACTTATCGGAAGAATAAAATTAGCAGATACTGTGCACACAAGACCCTGGCCTGGTCATAAAACTACTAACGCATGATAGAATTTACGAATGAAATTTCATATCGATGAATAAAAAAGAAGGCGGAATCCAAGTTAATAAATTGTCACTAGGCAATAATTACAAGGTGGACCCGGATAAAACACCGACAACAAAAGGTAAAACTCCGACGCTCGGCTCGGAGGAACATCATCTTTTGAGGAACCACCTCGGTGGACGGGACAGACGTTGAAGTTACTTCACCGCTTTCACCTCCCCGGACCGCATTAGGATCTTCTTCACCACCTCCTTCCTAACCACCCTGATCTTCGTCCACAAACGACAGGGATTCGTCTTCAGGGGATGGAGGAGGCGGATGATAAACGCCATCTTTATCATAGGCTCGATGGTCATACCTATCGGTTTTAAAGTTTACTTCAGGGTTCAAATGTCGGATTTGTGCCAGGGCCATCTTAAAGCAGTCCGCGGAGACTTCCTTCAGAATCTCCACACAGTCAAGGTGGGCTTTCTTTTCCTTGGCAAGAGCGGCCTTGGTCTGGTTAAGCTCAGAGCACAAATCAGTACGTTGGGCCTAAAGGGCCTTCACGGCATCCAAACCCTTCGCATAGGCGGCTTGAAGAGAGGAAAATTCTAAGGAGGTCTTATCCAGTGCCTCTTTCGTCAGAAGGAGTTCCTCGATAGCTTTCCCGGCAGTAGCCTTGGTAATCTCAAGCTCCTCCTCAGCCCGCTTCTTCACCGCCTCGGCCTCTTTTTTCTCCAGTTTCAATCGGCGTACCTCAGCAGATTGCCCGACATACTTCCCTTTTAAGTGAAGCAAGGCCTAGGCCAACCCGACAGACTTGCACAGATGATCTTATACGTCATGGAATATCCGTTCGTCGATGTCAACAAGAGATAGGGCGTTTATAAACTGACTGGGAGGCAGAAACGAGAGTTCCAGTTCCTCGGTCACCCCTTTCTCCCATGCAAGACCACGAGCGATCTTGAAGACGAACGAGGAGCAAAAGGACCCTTTGGTGGATTTGGTGGTGCTGGCGGATCGGAGAAAGAGATCTCTTTGCCTTTTGCAGTCGGTTTGGCAGATTCAGAGACCGGGCCAATTTGAGGAAACGAAGAAGTTCTGGCTTGGGTCGAGGTCTTTGCCTTCTTGGCCGCTGCTGCTGGGGAGGCCGCAGCGGACCGCCTTCCCGGCCTCCAAAGAAGTGCGCTTCCTGGTTCCCCCTTTACTAGGAGTACAGGCGTCGGGGGCCACGATGGACAGATATCTGGGAAACTTCGCCATATCTTGAGCTGCGAAAGGGAGATAATAAAAGTCAGAATCGGCTATAACAAAGGCATAAAAACACAGCTACGATAACAAAAAAACCAAAGAGATCATACTAATTGCGTATCCCAGCTTGGAACTAGCACCGATAATAAAGAAAGTCGCACTTCTGGTGCCATATGTGTTAACATAAGACACCAGTCGATCTATCGACGAAACCTCCTCGACGGGAAGATCGTCAGATTCGACTTGGTACGAGGAGGAGGTCAGCTTGTGATGATCGTACGTCCAATATAGCGGAAACCTCCATTCCACGTCTTCGGCCTCGGCCCCTTTTAAAAACAAGGGCTTCTCCCCAAGTTTGGACACTACATTAAAAAAGCTGTTTTTGAAGTACTTAAAGGAATATGAAAAAAGCAGTTAAAAGTTTTCTATCTGGATCGCCACGGAGGGAAGTCAACCCTTTTAACTTATCTGGTTCCTTACCGGAGCGAGGGGTAAAAGGACAAAAGAAATAAAAAAAAATAAGGTGGCAGTACAAGGAATGGGGTCCGAAAAAGAGCTACATAAACGTTCAAAGGCCACTAGATAAGCCCACCCATTCGGGTGAAGCTGTGAGGGGGCCAAGTAGAGGTGGTTCAGGCAAGCTATCTGGAACTCGGTAAACGGGAAGCGAATACCGAGCCGGGACAGGTAGGCCCTATAGAAAAAGAAGAAGTCGGTATGTCCTTCCTCCCTGGAAGAACAGATAGACTCATCGTCATTAGGAGGACTCAGGCAACAACCTTCCAATTCCCCCAGCTTCATTTGGCGTAGGGCGGCATCGGTCATCAGGGAGCGAGTCATTAGAACGTCATGCGTCACCCACGGGTATCGCTCAAGCAGAACCTTGGGGGGACTGGAGGAATCCGCCTCCCCGGCATCAGATCGGGCACTAAGGGGTGAAGACGATGACTCCATTTACCTATAACACAAAGCAAAAACTCTAAGATCAGCAAGTGTGGAAATACCTGAAACACATGCATGCTATTGCGTGGAGAGAGAAGAATGGTCGGACTCGGATGACGCAGACTCTTAGAGTTCGGGCTTGGCCAGAGGAAGACCTATGACGACAGGAGCCCAAAAGGATGTCGGCCTGGGAATCCTCACCATTCGCGATGTAGTATGAACTCGAGGCAATACAGTCCCAGCAAGGGCCGAGGTACCCATCCAGAACGGATTCCGACCTAGGGCGACATGGAACCTCATAAGAGTTGATAGGCTGCACCGGTATGGCCTCGGTTTCATCCCGACTCTCAAGGTAAGACCTATTATTGGAACAAGGGTTCCGAGACCTAGCAATGGTGAGGCGAGACACTTCATCAATCCTCCTACCAGATCCACCACGGAGCAAGGGGGCTAGCTGTTGCTCCTCAGAAAGGGGAAAGTCGAGCAGCTAATAACTAGTTCGAGGATAACGTTCACACAGTGTTTCCTCCTCTTTTGGGGTTAAATGCTGACTCGAGGAGGGTGAGTGATTAACTTTACCCATGAACACCGGAAGTGACAACCAAAAGAGGCAATAAATGACCAATGAGGAACATGGTGGAAACCCCCCCCCCCATGAGCAAAGGCACGCGGCTACGGTCAAGAAACCAAAACTCAAAGGTTACCCAGAAAACCCAACCAAAACTCAATTGGGAAACCACTCATCCAAGCCTACCCACGATATGGAAACAGAAGAAGCGAAAAACCAATAAACGGTGAAGTATAAGTAAGTTAATGGTAGGAAACAGTAGGTATACCTGGTTTAGACAGAAGTCGAGGAAGACAAAAGCGATGAGATCCGAAGGCGGCACAAAGACGATTGTTGCACGAAGAAACAGATTTTTCTGACGAGAGAAAAGGATATGCAAAGGGAAGAAGGTGAAAATGCGAGAAATGGAGGGAACTACGAAATATAAACAAATACACGCCTCTCAACATAACGAGGCCGAAACGTCAGGGGCAAAAGAGACTATTCCTTCTAAATGTAGGGTAGCGTGTGACGGTCGATGGGCGCATTAAATGCGCACGAAAATCGGAAGTGGCGTGACAGGGCGGTTATAACCCCTCGCCAATCCAGGGAAGCCACGTGTAAGGGGCCAATGATGGCGAGCGCAGAGGGATTCTGAACTAGAGGTAGGGCAAAACGCTTGGCATGACCTTGGACCCTCGTTCCCCTGGGTGATCATCCCGAATCTAAAAAATCAAGGAAAGTACCTCGGCTTCTTCAAGCCTCTACGCATAACCTCGGGTCCTAAGACATGACCTCGGATTCTCGAGGAAAAGGCTCCTATAGCCGAGGCTGGCAGTGACCCTATCTAAGCCGTCACATAATGCCATATGGCTAAAACGATTATTAGTATCCCGAACTACGTGGGCTTTGATCCCTTTACAGGGTACGTAGGCCCTAGGCGTTGTTCCTAGGTCAAGCCCTATCAAATCAAATATCAAACAGGCCAGTCCGTAGGGGCCAACCTACCCCGGTACCTCACCTCAAATAAATGGTATAGGGGCATGATACATCCCGGCAGATCAAAAGCTTGAACTACTGGGCTGGGGGGCAACTGTTACAGACCTACATAAGGCCCAACTCCGAGATGGCCCAATAGAGGATACATTACATATCTGAATCTACCTATAATAAAGGGGGATCCTATCTTACATAAGATCCAGGTATATCTAAATGTACACCTGGTAGTTAGGATATCAGGGATGTCAGATCACAGGGCCTATGCGACTCAACCTAAGGTAAACTCTATAAATACAGAGGTAACACCCTAAGGTACACGCGTTTTAACTCTGAACTATTTACATTCAGTCTCACTGTGCACACACACCACCCCTTTTGGCGAAAGCCTTGTTTGTGTGCAGTGATCTCACGCTCTCCCGGATATCTGCCTCATAGATAGTCCGGCAGGGCATATCGATCCAAGATCAAAGCACCACCATCAATAAACATCCGTGTTCTATACCGGAACAACTGGGTCGGGAAGTAAATTTTCTAAAGTTAAAGAGTTGTAAAAAACATTGCTTTTATTATTATTATTATTATTATAAAGTGAGCGTCATAAAATGGGGAGTTTGTCGCCCACTAAAAAAAAAAGATGCCGCTCATTAATTGCGGGGGTTTCCCTAAATAATTAAAGGGATGGGGTGGGGATTTTATAAATAATTTTTTAAAAAAAAATGCTTTAATTGACCGGAGGCATTGCGCGACCCAACCCTGCCATAGTCATAAGAAGGACAGTCCAATGACAAGGAGGCAGTGACCGAAATGACAGCATTCTACGGGGTAATGATACCCCCAACCCCTCAAACAAAGATTCTGCATTGCTTTTCGTCCAACTAAAGGATGCGGATTGTCTCAGCGGCCAGTTACCTCAGAATCTCTCAGAAGCACCTCTCACACCATTGATCTCCTCTCATCAAATCTTGACCCTCCATTTGATTACCTTAAAACAAATTCGAGTCCGTAAAAATTATTTTAGGATCTTGAAAAAATATCTTGAAGTGTATTTTTAGTACCACAAGACTCTAAAATATTTTTTCAAGATCATGAAGTATTTTTTAAGTACTAGTCAAGAACAAATATTTTTTTCAAGATCCTAAAATAATTTTAATATCGTTGAAAAAATATTTTAGATCGACAGAATATTAAAAATATACTTCAAGATATTTTTTTAAGATTTTAAAATAATTTTTCAGGGCTCTGAACTTGTTTTAAAGTATTAAAATGGAGGGTCAAAATTTGATGTGGGGAGATCAATGGTGTAGAGAGGCGCTTCTGAGAGATTCTGAGGTAAAGGGCCGCTGAGACAATCCGCATCCCCAACTAAACCCATGATCCTTCTTTTTTCTTGTGTTCGGATTTTGCCTCCAAACTTTTGCTTCAAACCTATTTTTTTTTAAATCGTTTCAAGAAGGCAAAAGAAAAAAAAAATCCTCCTAAATCGATTTTCGAGGAGCCAAAAAAAAAATGGTAATAATAGGTTGATTTTTTTAAAAAATGTGTATATACAATTAATTCTTTGTCACTTACTCTGATCTATAATTAACTTTGGGTTTGTGTCTCTATTTTGCATCCTTCATCTTTTTGGAGGATTTGGATTGAAGAATACTATGCTTTAAAAAGTTTTCGCATTTGTTGACTTTTCATTCGGGGCTTCAATTTTATGGATCCGGTTTTATTTTTTATTATGTAAGGGTGTCGGAGTCTACTTCTGGGTTTTTGATCAGATTTTGGAGTTTTCTTTGCGTTTTTCCGTTCGATTTGGTGACAGTTCGTAGATATGAGACCAATGAATTTTTTTATTATTATAATTTCTTAGTGAGTCTTGTTAAAATGTTGTTTATTGAAAATATAAAAGAATCAATTAAACATAAAATCTTAAATCAATGATTTCCTACTAAAATGAGTAGTTAGTTACTAAAGTACTACGCTCTAGTAATTATTTTTATAGACAATAAGACGTATTTAGAATTTTAAAGTGTAATTTTTTCCTTTTTTTTAAATTTTTTTATGAATTTTCAATTAAAATAACTTCCGTAGCAAAACGACGCCTCCTTATCATTACGTTTCTGGCTATCGTATTAGAAGGTTCGGTCTGTGAATTGCCACGTCTTTACTTTTATGATTAAATAAACAAGTCTTGCAAAGTGGAAAACAACCACGCGGTTTGACCGCCGAAAGAGTAGACTTGAGTTGACTCCAAAAGATTCATTAATTTTTAAAACTACAAATAAGTGCCTAACTGGGTTTCATCTTTCATCTTCTGATAAGTTCTCAGATCAAAGAAATCTTTCACTCTTATTTGTTCCATCATCAGGTTCCTAATTTCTTCCTTTCTATCTATAAATTTTTTCTATAAGTGCTTGACGTGTGATTCTTGCCAATAACGCCGTCATGAGTACCACTGTCTGTTTAACTTTAATTTGGTATCATCTCAATCAACCTGCTGGGATCTATTTTCACTACTACAAAAAATAGATACTACTTCCCAAAAAACGTCCTATTTTTAAAATAGGAAGTAAAATGTGGTACGCGGTGGCAATTTTGTAATTAAATGGAGAAAAATTGATATATTTGGCGTCCTAATAATTTCTAGGACGCTGGAAGTGTATTTAAAACGTCCTACAATAATATTAGGACTCCAAAAGTGGTCCAAAGTACACAAAAAGGCGCGGCATACGAAAAGATTGGCGCAAAATTGCTTTTTATGGCGTCTAATAAATTTATTAAACGCCATAAGTGGGCTTTTTGGCGTTTAAAAAATTTCTTAGACGCCACAAATTTCTTATATTCAGGGTTTCTATTTCATCGTGGCGCACTGGTGAGAGCAGAAAGCAGAGTGTATCGCGACATTGTGTCTTTCCCTTTCCCTCCAAGTCGCTGTCGTCATTCTTCCACCTCTAACCGCTACTCTCTCGGACCTACTCTCTCCGACCGTCGGTGTGCTCTCTCCGACCGTTGGACCTCCTCTCTCCAACCTCGGTGTACTCCGTTGGACCTCCTCTCCCCACAAAATTTGGTTTTTGTATCTGATTGAGGAATGCAAGCGCAGGGGTTCTTCACCATAAGTTTCTCAAATTCAAAGATTCTATCTCAACCCGTGGCTGTCGGAGCATACCGCCATTGAACAATGAGAACAATCCAGATTTTGTCAACTGGAAAGGGGGTAAATTCAATCTTCATCCTCTCTAGTTATCTATCCACCACAGCCGCCAGCTCCGTGGTCTCGTTCGATCTCGCCGTCTCTCCCGGTGAGTGCGTGAGTTTGGTCTCTCTCCATCTTTGATTTGGATTTTGCAGATTCGGTGGTTGTTTTTTTAATCTTGTTAATCTGCTTCATAGTTAAACATGTTGCTCTGCTTGTGGCCTCAACTTGTTTTTGAAACCTGATTTTGTTGTTTGTATTGTATTATATTATAGGTTACAATGAATAACTCCACTGCCAGTTCGAGTGAGGCCTCCGATCCCGTTGTTTGGAAGAATCAGTTTCGAGGGGTCTTGTTCAAGTACGGTCCGAATCCTATTCAGGTACTTCTTTTTTGCTTTGTTGATTTACAATTTGGGAAGTGAGGATTGGGTGTTGACTAAAGCTTGAAATTAGCATGTGGTTTCTAGACAAAAGAGTAATGCTTAGGACTTCAGATAGTTAGATTGTTTGAAAAGTACTTCTAGTTTGAAATCAGGAGTTTGGGAGGAGGGATTAGCTTTTCTTATAAATAGACCCTTTAAGCGTTGGGTTTCTACCATCAAACAAGATTTATACGTTGACATTGTATTTCTTTGGTATCTTAATGTGAACGCTTCTTTCTTTTTTGGCAGTCCAATTGTGGATGTTTCACGGCTTTTTGCAGAAATGGTTCAGCATGGTCTTCGCTGCATAACATTTTGCAGATCACAGAAGCTTTGTGAACTTGTCTATCCTGTACGTATGTCAAATGATTTTTACGTATTTGTGTAGTTCAGTACTGAATGAGAAGCTTTTTATTTTTATTTTTAATGTGATGTTCATTTTTTGAGCGGACATTTTAATAGTTATTTAGTCCTTAAATGAAAATAGAAGCTTATAGTCTTATACCATTGATCACTTCATATGACATAGACGGGAGATCCTTCATGAGACAGCCCAACATCTGGTAAATTTGATATGTGCATATCGCGGTGGCTGCATTACAGAGGTTATTTTTATTTTTATTTTCTCTTTTTAAATATTGATCTCTAACAAAGCACGTTGGTTGTCATATGATTCTGTGAGACTGTGACATACTCCTAGTGGCTTTACATTGACAGGAAAGGAGAAAACCTAAGAGTGAGTTTTTTGGGGGTAAAATTTGTGGTGTTGTTGCAACTAATGCTCTTGAGTTGGGCATTGATGTTGGAGAAATTGATGTGACCCTGCATTTAGGATTTCCCGGTAGTATTGCTAGGTAAACTGATCATACCCATTTTTATATCTAAATTGGCCTTTTTTCCCTAGTTTATTTTTTGTTTGAGACTATCTGATTTTTTTTTCCTTTTGTAAATCTATTATGCTTTTAGCTTGTGGCAACAGGTAGGCAGGGGTGGAAGGAGAGAGAAACCATCTCTTGCTGTCTATGTTGCATTTGGAGGTCCGCCTCTTGATCAATACTTTATGAAGCATCCAGAAAAACTGTTTGGTAGACCAATTGAATGCTGCCATGTTGATGTCCAAAACAAGCAGGTTCTCTACTTCAAGACTTATCTTCTACTTACATATATATTTCTGTTTACTGTTTAAGCTTATCCTGACAAACTTTGTTTAGGTTCTGGAACAAAATTTGGTCTGTTGAGCTCATGAACACCCTTTGAGTGTGTTGTATGAAGAGCAGTATTTTGGTTCTTGCTTAGAGAGTGCTTTAATTTCTTTAAAGGCTCGAGGGTACTTGAGTTACGAGCAATCATCTGATTCTTCTACTAGAATATGGAATTACATCGGTCTTGAGGTAATAACAACATCATTTTAATCATGAAACTTTCTGGTTGATTGAGGTTATACCTGATCCTTTATTCTGTTCACTGAACTCTCTCATCCAGAAATTACCTTCACATGCTGTCAACATCCGAGCAATAGAAACTATAAGGTATGAGGTCATTGATTAGCAGAGAAAACGAGTCCTTGAAGAGATAGAGGAGATCAAGGCTTTCTTTCAGGTAATGACTTCAGGCCTACTTCTATAGTTTTTGGTCCCTTCCCAAAGGAGGAGGTGGGGAATAACTTTATTTTCTAATTATATTAGGTAAGGTACTACTTTTTATTTGATGTTTTCTGCTCACATACTTGTATATTTACTTTTTTTCCTTTTTTTTTTCTTTTTCTCGATTCAGGTTTATGATGGAGCTGTGTATATGTGCCAAGGTAAAACCTATTTGGTTGAGAAATTGGACCTATCCAACAAGATTGCTTTCTGGAAAGAGGCTGATTTGAAGTATTATACAAAGATTCGAGATTACACTGACATTCATGTCATTGGTGGTAATATAGTATGTAACTCCTACTTGTTAATGCAGTATTATGATTCATGTGGATAGCCTCTAAATATAGTATGTGACTCCTGCTTGTTAATGCTTGATTGCAATGGTCATTGTTAATTAATTGTGCTTTAGATTTGTGCATGTGTATTCTTGACAAAAATGGCGGTTCTATCTTGCTTGTTGGTATTCCATGCTTAATATACTGCATCGATCAGGATAAAAGAAATGTAAATTACCAGCCTCTGGAAATTAAGAAAAGTTAACAGTCATATTTTAACATGCATCGTCCTTTTATTTAGTTGAATTTCTCCGTTTCAGTTTAAATTAAATTTTTTAGTGAGGGTTCTATTAAATTGTTGGATATTTTAGTGATGTTATGGTCATGTATTCTTACAAGGGGCGTTTATTTGTAGGCTTATCCAGTAAAGATTTCCACTGATATGTTTGCAAAAACAAATGCTCGTGTTGATTTGTGCAATGTTACAACTAATTGGTTTGGTTTTTATCGTATTTGGAGAGGAAGCAATCAAATATTTGATACTGTTGACCTATCACTTCCTCAATATTCATTTGAGTCACAGGTAAACTTGAGTACCGTTAGTCATTAGGTTTAGAAAAAATTCTGACTTCTTTTTCTCGATTCAGGTTTATGATGGAGCTGTGTACATGTGCCAGGGGAAAACCTATTTGGTTGAGAAATTGGACATATCCAACAGGGTTGCTTTCTGGAAAGAGGCTGATTTGAAGTATTATACAAAGACCCGAGATTACACTAACATTCATGTCATTGGTGGTAATGTAGTATGTGACTCCTACTTGTTAATGCAGTATTATGATTCATGTGGATAGCCTCTAAACATAGTATTCAAGCACATATGCAAATCTTGTTTATTTCATGTTTAGATCAAGCATTAATTTATACTTCACGTATGCATCCAAGTTGTGCATGTTTATCTATAATCATCATGTTATTTTCCTCTTAATACTAAAAACTGTCTCACTTGTGATTTGCGGTAGTGGAATTCTAACATATTGATGAAAATATGGATTTTCCACAAGGAAAATACAATGATAACTTGTACAAGAATTTATAAGTTTTATATTCCCTGTGATATTCAAATGGAATTCTAACATATGGATGATCTATGAGTTGTATGGCATCTAATTTCCCTTTCCTTTTGAAATAAACTGACAAGTGAAAAGTGGAGCAAGAAACTAGGCAATTTTGGAGACATATGGTATAAATTAAACGAAATATTATGTTTTTATGTCTGGCATGTTGGTTTCTGATTGTAGTTTTCTATTGTATACTATGTGGCTGCTTAGCTTTTACTGATATTAGAATCTGATCTGTTACTTGTAATTCTATTGGAGGTTGGGAGTGTAGAAGCAGCAAAGAAGGCAATTGAAGCAAGTTTGGATGTAATAAACGTACAAGGAAGGGAAGCTGGAGGTCATGTCATTGGTCCAAAAAGAAGGCAATTAAAGCAGGTGTGGATGGAATAATCTGATCTTCTTATATTTATGCATTCAAGGCAGCTCAAAGTTAGTATGGACTCTCTCACAATCACAGACCCATATTTTTTGTCTCACCTTGAAGCATTTGAGAGTAGATGTTTTATGGATAGAAAAACATTAAAGGATTTAAACAATCTAATTATGAGGTTTCACTCTTTACTCTTCTTTTCTTTTGCAGATTGAAAGTGAAGCATATTTGAAGATTATAACATTATCAATGGCCATCGCCACAGTATGTATTGGCCTTTTACAATCTCATATTTTATAATTTGGTTTATTCTTTAAGTCACTTTTGTGGAAAATGCTTGGTGTGTAATGTATTTTAGTTCCTAAAGCCTTAATACTACTAGGATGATCATAAGTTTTCCTTGTCTCAGGAAGGACCCTTGTAGTGCTCAGCCTCTTGAAGGACTTAAAATTGTTGATGTAGGTTGTGATTAATTCTTGCTAAGTGCAGTTGTGTAATTTGTGTGTGAAACTGGAATTGCAAAGTGCCACTCTCTCCCTCATTTGTTATATTTGTGTTTGTATTAGTGGATTGAGAGTAATGTAATCCTGTAATATGTGAGTTTGAGAGTTCATAATTAATTTAAGCGTGGGTCTTATCCTAGCAGTTTATACTTCTAGTTCGAATTGGTCATTGTTATGGATATGGTGTTGAGCCTTCATGGCCAAGTGGTTATCTTCTAAAAGATGATGTTTATATATATGTTTTAAGCATTAGTTAAATTAAGATTTATATTGTTACATTGAACATCTTGGTAGCTCGTAATATATCTCTTCCCTGGTTCATAGTGGGGAAAAAGAGCAAAATAGTTCTTCTTTTGCATGCTTTCTTTTATTCATTTTGGACATCAGATATTTGGCAATGGATTGGTTGGAGCAATCTTTAGTTGTAGATCTTATATTTAAAATTATGTCTTGCAGGAAATTCCAAATTCTGTATGAGCTAACTTTTGTGGTGATTTTTGCCAGCTCAGGTTTTTGTAACAGATGGCAGTGAATATAGAAAGCAATATTTTTTTTTTTTAAAAAAAAAGAACACATAAGGCGTCTAATTCTATAGAATTAGACGCCTTAAGTGTGGATTATGGCTTTAGGCAGCCTTTAAGGCGTCTAAGTATGGATATTAGACGCCTTAAATACACTTAAGGCGTCTAATATATATACTTAGACGCCTTAAGTGTGCTCGTCATACGTAAGTAAGCGTCCTATTTATTTTATTAGACGCCTTATGTCTTAATTTAAGGCGTCTAATTAAAATCTAGGACGCCGTAAGTATTGCCTACGGCGCCCCCCAGATAGACGCCCCGCTAAAATAGGACGTTAAATGTGCAAAAAATAGGACGCCGTATCCCTATTTTGTAGTAGTGTTTCTTCCTTTAAGATCTCTACTTTCATACTATCTTTGAAATTTTCATCTACTTTTGAATTTGCGAATGAGATTTATGAATTTATATATAAGTTTTGGTTTTTGGTAAACCAGTCTATTAACTCTGGAGGGTAAATCTGGTATGATCTTGTGCCATGTATTCATACTGAGCTAGATCAGATCATCTATTTTCTTCCTTTCTAATTCTAATTATGTTATCTCTATTTTCTATCTACAGGATCAGACATGGATTAGGCACTAAATTAACAAACGTGGTTTCGTGTTGTCCAGACACAACCCTACAATACATCATAGAGCGTAAGAAAAGTATAGCTTATCTCTCATCCTTAAGCTTATTTTATATTTTGTTTAGGGTTAAAGTTGGTAAAATAACATTCAACTTTTATTAAGAGTGTAAAAGTAACCATAAACTTTTAGAATTTAGTAAAATCGTCAAACCCAACCAACTTCCATATATTACAATAGGAAAAATTAATCTTTTGACTCTTAAAGTTTTGACTCAATTATATATAACTCAGTCCTTGAAATGTCTGACTCGCCTACAACTTAGTCTCTAATATTTCTGAGTCATCCTATAAGGTAAAAATTTGTTAAAACACTGTTAAAAATTGCTTAGGTGGATTTTACCTAAATTAAAAAGTAAAAAACAAAGTCCTCGGCTTTCCCAACTCGCATGACCCTCCGCCTCTGCTTTCCAAAAACCTCACTGGGTCACAAATCCCTATTTTGTTATATATTTTCAAACTTTATTTGGGATTTTTGCTATAATTATTGAGCATAACATGCCGTTCTTTAAAAAACACCACTTAATTATTCAAATTAAAAATTGTTCATAGTAGAGAAGCATCATCCAATTTTAAAAATTTGCTTCACATCTTTTTTTGATCAAACGAATAATATTAACGACAAAGGTATTTTTGAGTCAACACTAAAATATGCAGTCCCTTTTTTAATAGTATTTTAACTCTCTTTTTTGGCCTCATAGGATGACTCATAAGTATTACCATTGAGTTGTGAAACGCAATCAAAAGTTTAGGAACTGAGTAAAACTATAAGGGCTAAAATATTAAATCTCCCCATTGTAATATATGGAAGTTAGTTGGATTTAACGGTTATGTTTCAATTTTAAAAGTTTATAGTTACTTTTACTCTAAAAAAATAGTTTATGATTACTTTTACATTTTTTGTAAAAGTTGAAGGGTATTTTAGCACCTTAACCCTTTTGTTTATAACAAAACAATTATTTATGTATTATATTTTAAGATAAAATATGTTTAGAAAGTGAAATAATGTAAGTCGTCATGGACTAATTTAATTTTAATTCATGTTATACCAGACAAAACACATACATGTGACTCGGAAGGTAGTTTTCTTGCCTATCTTTGGATAGGTAGGGGAAGCTGGCTTGAAATGCCCGTTAGGATGAGATATGAATAGTTAAGATTTTATTTTTACTTTTTTTTTTAAAAAAATATTTTGATTGGTTTATAGAATCTAAAACAAAGATAATCTATCAATTAATATTGTTTTTCAAAAATAATTTTAAATTTAAAAAGCATAAATAAAAAAATTAAATCTATTGCTTGTAGTACCTGATTAATCGGTTGCCTGTAGTGCCTGATATTGGTAGAGGAATAAAAACAAAAAACGAAAGACAAACATGTTTTTTTTTTTTTTTTTTTTTTTTTTTTTTTTTGCTCGAGGAAGACAAACATGTTTTAGATTGTGCAATAAAAAATAGATGCCAAAGAATAGAGCGAGGCTCCGGCCTATAGCCTACGGGCCTGCAACGTTAAAAGGAAATAATGGTTTGGACATTAAACTAAGGGAAAAATACTTCTTATGTTGTAGGAGAAAGTATTTTTACGCACAAAAACACGAAATGGTAGGGCCCATATATATATAATTAGCGTTATATATATATGTGTGGGTCCCACCATTTTATGTGTGTGTAGTTATCTTTTTCTTCTCATGCAACAAAGAATAGAGCGAGGCTCCGGCCTATAGCCTACGGGCCTGCAACGTTAAAAGGAAATAATGGTTTGGACATTAAACTAAGGGAAAAATACTTCTTATGTTGTAGGAGAAGTATTTTCTTATGTCACACAAACATGAAATGGTAGGACCCATATATATATAATTAGCATTATATATATATGTGTGGGTCCCACCATTTCATGTGTGTGTAGTTATCTTTTTCTTCTCATGCAACATGAGAAGTTTAAACCCCTTAAACTAATATATTGGCATAGTTAGTTAAGGCGTCGGCTTTCACCCAAAAGGGAGGAAGTTCTACACCCGCTGATCGATGTGAAGACTTCGTTAGTGGATAATTTGTAAGTACCTTTGTAAGCGCTCTGAGCTTGGAGGCATGCCCTGACCCTGGTGGGGTATCGATGTCTACCTCACTTAAATTTTTTTATATTAAAAAAAAATTAAACTAATGCTAATGTTTTTTAAAAAATAATTGCAACATAAGGATATAGTTCTAAAAAGAAAAATCGAATCTAATTTAAATACTAAAAATATATTATACTAATATGCAATCATTACAATACACACACACCACATTATGTAAAGTGAAAACCCAATAAAGCACTAACATGGGGTCCCATGATTCTGCGCCCTTCAGTTTCAGGAAAACCAAACACTGTATATAGTGATATACAATAATTACATTATATATATGGGAACCGGTTGGCGTCCTCTTCCCCTCCCCGTCTACTGCGCTCCTTTTCTTTAAAGTGGCGTCTACCTCTTTTTTGTCTTTTTTTTTTTTTAATATTCAAGTTACTAAAAAGATACTTTTGGATACTTGATCAGATCAAAAAATATTTGATGATCTTAAAAAATTAATTTAAGATGTTGAAAAAATATTTTAAGATCGACCTAACTAAAAAAGATCTTGAAGATATTGATCAATGAATATTGGCTAGTACTAAAAAAATACTTCATGATTGTAGAAAAAATATTTTAGGATATTAATAGATACTTCAATATCCTAAAATAGTTTTTCAAGATTATGAAATATATTTTTTTAACTGCAAGATATCCTTAATTAGTATTCTCAAGATCTTTTTTAGTCAATCTTACTTAAAATATTTTTTCAAAATCACAAGATCCATCAAGTATTTTTTAGTGACTTGCCAAGATCCTAAAGATCTTTTTAAAAGACGCGAATATTTAAAAAAAAAGAGGCAACAACTATATTTGGCGTCAAAACGACGCTACTTTAAAGAAGAGTAGCGCAGCGGGAAGGGGAAGAGAACCCCAGCCGGTTCCATTATACGTGTCTCTAACTCTATAAAACCAAAACAATAAAGTGCTGACATAGGGTCCTATGGTTCCGCGGCATTCAGCAAAACAAAACAGCGTATAGTGATGGTTTGAAATTTGAACGCCTTAAAAGAATAAATGTAAACCAAAGAGTAAAGATCGAAGAGAAGAGAAGACTTGAGCTCACTCCCACCATTTTTTTCTTTCTATAGAATTTGTAGCAGGCTGCTGGATTTCATCTTATCAGGTTGAAATCAAACAAATCATCCTTCAGGTTTCTACTTTCCTTCCTTTCTCCTTTCCAGATTTATTCAATGAAATAGCTGTTTAGATATGTTACATCCCTACTTGTCTCGCCTTTTTGGGTGGCGGGTTAGAGGGATTCCTTATATTATTTACTTTTCCTTTTTAATTGGGTTAATTTAACTTGTATCAGAGTGAACACAACAGAGCATTATACCAGTTTGGACAACCTCCTGTATTGGTTAAGATAAAATAACAGTAAATAAAAGTCTCTGAAAGGTTAATGATACAGTTATCCAAAATAAATACCAAAATAATTTACAGTTATCCCCAAAAATAAATACAAAATATAATAGGGCATTCCCTTCATCCACCACTGAAATATCTTACCTATCCAAAAAGGTCTTCGCTTCAGGTACTTCCCCCTGTGTCTACAAGAGAGTCTGGAGTCCAATAATGGCCCCCAGAGTAACCATCAATACTCATGCACTAAATATCTAAGGCGTATGCATGCAACCTTGTCATATATGTAAGTACAAATAATATGCCAAATATACCACATATGCAAATAGAAACATATACAACAACACGTCTTAGAACCGTTGAGCCACCTTACCAAGGCAGGCTCCGGAATTACCGGTATCACAAGACCGACTCTGTTGAGTCGCCACATAGGCAGACCCCGGCAGGCATCCTCAGCGCTAGGAAACACAATCACCACATGTTCTGTATGCATATTTGGCAAAACACATACAAAAACACATATGGCAAGCAACATATACAACAAAACACATAAAAGTAACTGAGTAAAGTAGTTACTACCTGGTGGGGTATGTACTTTCTTTATATTTTAATGTGCCTGACTGCTTTTCCAAATATTCCCTTGTCCTATATAACACTAAAATATCTTATTTTTCGTATTTCCGAAAATACCCTTGCATTTATCATTAAAACCGAGCCCCTTTGTAATTTTCCAGAAAAATCCAGTGAGTATGACCCAACTTCAAACATTTTTAATAAATTATCCAAAAATCATATTTGCATGAAAGTAGCGCCATCTGAACCATTAAGATGTATAGTTTTCAAGAAAAATAATTCCAAAGACTAAAAGTACACATATTTTGGCGTGTAGCTTATTTTTCACACTCTGATTCAGATTCGCCCTGTTGCTTCCAGATGGCATAAAATTGGCGGGATCGGAAGTATACTTTATCCTAGTAGAAAAATTCAAAAGACATAAAATTATACATCACAAAGAAGCTCGGGAAGTGTACTTTATGCCTGTACAATTTCAGCTCAACCCCAGATTCTCCAAAAATTGGCAGCAAGCTTGTTCTTAAGTTTTGCGGTGTTTTTGAATTCGGAAACTTAAACCATAACTTAATCCTATACAAAATCACGTTTTGAACACTTTGAGATCATCAAAAACACCAAAATCAGATTACAACACCATGCCCCAAACCCTTGAACGAAAATCTCAAGTTTAAGTTCCAAAGGTTCGGGTTTTCGGTGTTTACCCGAAATTGGAGTTCGGTTGATGATCTTGGCGCTAGCTCTTGTTCTTGGCTATGGAAACTTGGCTGATCCCTTCTCTTTCTCTAAAAATTTTGTGCCTTATGGTTAAGAGAGAGAGTTTATGTCATTTTATAGTGGTAAAAAGTAATCTAACCGGTCTGAATTAAAATTCTTGTCCAGTAATTAATGAATTTGATCTAGCTTTTTAGCTTATTTCCCAAGAAATTCCAGAGAATTCCAGGGGTCTCCAGAATAAAGAGATGTGGGGCCTCCTTATCCACATATGGCATATTTTTACTTTTTATTTTGTAAAAATTACCTGGTTAGGCCCGAAATTTATGGAAATTACCAGTTTTGGCCGGGAACTTCTTTATTATTTTTTTTATTTTTCCCCAAGCTCTCTAGATGATTCCTAGGTCTAGGTGATGCCATCCAGGGCCCACAAATCAGATTCCTTGATTTTTATTTTATTTTTCCTAATTTATCGATTTATCTCTTTTTATCTAGAAAATGGGACCCACACTTTGACTTTTTTAACGATTTTTCTTTTCTTTTCCTCAAATTAAATTTTTAATAATTATAAGGGCTAGGTGGCATCATTTGGGCCCCACAAAATCTGCCCTCATACTTTTCCTCTGCCTTTTTCACTTTATCTATCCAATTTTTGGTCTACCTGTCCTTATCGAGCCCCGCTGGTTACAAAGGTGCCTCTTTTGTACTTTTCATCAACTTTTCAGTTATTTTCCCCTTGATTACCCATCCATATGTGGTGTCATCTTGACTTTCCAATATGGCCCCACACTTGTCTCATTCAGTCTAAAAGTAACCCCTAACTGGTCCCGATCGGTCCCCTTTCTACCAGTTAACATCCTGTGGGACCCGCATTTTGTGTTTGGGCTTGAATATGGATAAAATCATCTGAATTTTCCTTCTCACTCCTAGGTGGACGAAATTGACTCCTTAAGGGGTAAGGAATTGACTTTTCTACCCCTGTAATCATTACTTACTTTTTGATTTTTAATCTCACAGTGGCACGTGTCCTCCAGCAGTAATTACATTGACTCCTTATCTTCAAAAACGTAGGGCATCCCTGACTGCCCTTATACCGGCATACTTTCAGTCAACTGATTGTCCTATACCTTAGGACATAGTTAGGTGGTATCTTTTCCAACCGAATTTATACCGTATGGGTCTTTTGTACCCCTTTTTCCATTGGCACTTTAATTCTACGGTTTATACATACTAGGTCCACTGACCTATATAACCGAGTCATTTAGTCCCTGAGAGGCTCCCTACCTCTCGTCATTCTTGGGACTCTTCCTAAACTAAGCTTGGTCGTCTGCCTACTTTATGCTTATTCTCAATTCTTAGGGTTCAAAATTCAGGATATTTCAACATATGTGAAATTTCGCTTTGAATTAAACATCAAATGTCAATGAAAAATAACATATACACAGATTCAGCTTCCATTTAATTTATGTGTGAACAGCGAATGAATCTTGCAGTAAGAGAACCATAAGATTCTGTGAATGAGAAAGAATATATACCCTGTCTGTTGATACTTCCATTATATATTGTTTACTTCAGTTAAATGGATTATTCACTGTTTCAAGAAATAGGACTGTCTTGGAATATATTGAAATCTTCAAGCATTTTGTGATTTTGATATTATTTTTTTCTGTAAAGACCGATCTCAAGGTGTTGCTTTGAAACTCATTCACAAAAATTGGTTCACTTTCTTCCGTCTTCAGTATCCCCTCACTTATTCTGTCTGTTTTTGTATTTTTACATTTGGGGTTCAGATTCCAAATCCTTGCAATGGCACGTGATCCTGATGGAGTAGGGTGTTCTTCAAGCTCTTCTGGTTCGGCTAAGAGATGGAAGTATCATGTGTTTTTGAGTTTTCGAGGGGAAGATACTCGAACAAATTTTACTGATCATTTGTATGTTGCTTTAATACGCAAAGGATTAAAAACTTTCAGGGATGAGGAAGAGCTTGAAAGGGGACAATCTATCAAACCAAGTTTACTGCAAGCAATTGAAGAATCTCGTTCTGCAATTGTTGTGCTCTCCCCAAGTTATGCTTTTTCAACTTGGTGTTTGGATGAGCTTCAAAAGATCATCCATTTAAAGGAAAAGTCGAGTCTTCAAGTATTTCCAATCTTTTACGGTGTAGATCCATCTGATGTTAAGAAACAAAAGGGAAGTTTTGCAGAAGCATTCAAAATGCATGAAGAAAGATTTGCACAAGACAAAATGAAGGTGCAAGGATGGAGGGATGCTTTGAAAAAAATTGCTACTATATCTGGTTGGCACTCACGAAATCGGTAATTTCCACTTCTCTCAACAATTATCATATCTTTTATTTTCTCTTTTCTCTTTTTCTTTTCCTGAAAAATAAGTGTGTGAATATTCAAATAAACTCTAAACTATATTAAGGTTTTTTTCTTAATTTTTTAAAGCTATGGGAGGGGAACAGCTTAAAGCTTTCACTTAACATAAACTTCATTTATTTAAAGATTAAGGAGCAAAAAGTTTATGAACTTTTATAAAAAATGCATCCAGCAATATACATTTTGGAGATGCAAAAATACCTTTAAACATTCAAAACGGGAGAAAATTGTTAGCACTGCTAAATTTGATCAAATGCCATTATATATGCATGTGTAAAAGAGTGTGGGTCCCACTATAGAAAATTGCAAAACATTTTTGGGTAGAAATTTAATTTCGAAAAAATATGGGTCCTTTTCTATAATTTTCTTTGGGTCCATTTTCTTCACAGGTTTGTTATTTGCAGAAATTGTGGGTCCTTTTTTGTAACTTTCTCCTGTCCTTAGAAATACTAATTCTGAACCCAATTGACATTTTCCAAAATCTCCAATTTTCTTTTTAAGCATCTACAATGCAAGATTAAGCACAAGTAACATAAAAAATCTAAGAAATAATTTGTATGAATAATTAAGATATTATGATAATTTTGTCTCTAATTACACTTAATTTAATACAAATGTCTCTAACTCAAATTAGTGCTTAATCATGCAATAATGTCCTATGAAATGCATTAAAAATGCCAAATTAATCATGAAAAATAATATAAAAATTTGGTTCAATCACTTTATGTAAGGTGGGAGTATGCAATGTATTAGAGAAAGCCTAAGGGTTATATGGTTTGATGGGAGGGAAGAGAAAGTAAGCGTCGAAAAAAGTTTTAGAAGTTAGATTTAAAAATATTAAAAAAGTGGGGTTAAAATTTTTTAATTAATTTTTTGCTACTCTTTAATCTTACATATTCTTTTTGTTCAAATTTTGTAACCCCACTTCTCTAAATTTTTTAAATTCAACTCATAACAAATTTTCCCCCTCCCATGCCTTTTGGAGGGGAAGGAAAATTTTTACAAGTTTGATTTAAAAAAATTGGAGAAGTGGGTTAAAATGTTTTAATTAATATTTCTTACTCTATTATCGTACAAAATTTCTTTATTAAATTTTTTTAACCAAACTTCTCTAATTTTTTTTTAAATCAAGCTCAAAAAAAATTTCCCACCTAGTGAGGCTTGTGGCTTGTGGGTGGGGCCCACACCTTTTTTATGAAAAATACCAAAATTGCAAAAACAGTCCGACGAACTCCTTTTTAAATAGTAACCACATGTGTATTTTTGCACCAAAAAAAATGGTGTTGGCCACTCCCGAGGGTAAAACACATGTGTATTTTTGCATCTTTACCCTTTATATATAATGATCTCGTTAGAAAAATCTAGGGCTGTATCAAGACTATAGTCTATATTGTACCCTACTAAGTTCCAACTCTTTGAGATTGTCTGTAAATACTAGAAGCCATGTACAGCTTTCTATAAATGTAAGTATCACCTATTACTACCAAGTTAAATTAAGATTCATGTTATGGTGTGTGTTCGTAAAATTTAAAATTCGGTTGACTTAATTGATCATGCTATTTTCATCCAAATAATATTCTATAATTGGATTTTCATATGCAGGCATGAAACAGAATTCATTGAAAGCATTTCTGAAGGAATGATGTCAAAGTTGCTTGATGAATCACCTTCTGACCTTGGCATATTAGTTGGAATCAAACAAAAATTAGATGAATTGGAGTCAATCATAGCAAGTGAATTGGAAGGAGTTCGATTTATAGGAGTATGGGGCATAGGAGGCTTAGGCAAAACAACTCTTGCTAGAGCTTTCTATGAGCGAAAGCGGCAAAACTTTGGGATTCATTGCTTTCTTCATAATGTTAGAGAGGTATATGAAAAAGATGGTTTGATTTCATTACAAAGAAAACTTCTTTTATCTTTAGATAAAAGAAGCATGGAAGTACGCGATTGTTATGAAGGAAGGAAGCTGATAAAAAACTTGTTGGATGACAAAAAAGTTCTACTTGTTCTTGATGATGTGAGTGACATATGTCAACTTGAAGATTTGGCTCCAAAGCAAGGATGGTTTAGCGAAGGGAGTCTAATAATAATAACAACTAGGGATAAGCATTTGCTGTCATCACATGGTGTATCTACTAAGTATGACGTCAAATTATTGAGTGCTAAGGAGTCCCTTGAACTTTTCATAAAAAAAGCTTTCAGAGGAGAGCAACCTAACGAACAGTATTTGGACCTTGCTAGAACTGCCGTTGAATATGCTGGAGGCCTTCCTTTAGCACTCAAAGTGTTAGGTTCATTTCTTTGCAAAACAACCATAAAAGAATGGAAGGATGCACTGGCTAAGTTCAAGAAGGTTCCTCCAAATGACATATTGAAGATACTTCAAGTCAGTTATGATGGATTAGACATTAAGGAGAAGACTATATTCTTGGATATTGCTTGCTTTTTCAATGGTATGGTCAAAGATCGTGTCATACAAATTTTAGAAACTTTGGACAAGGATCTTCATCCAATAATTGGAATAAGTGTTCTTATTGATAAGTCACTAGTGATTAATTATGAAGGGTGTTTGTGGGTGCATGAAATTCTCCAAGATATGGGTAAATATATTGTCTATCAAGAATCACCCTATGACGCTGGCCAGCGTTCCAGGATACTGTCTTTGGAGGAGGCCAATCATGTACTCGAAAGAAATAAGGTGACATTTCAAAGTTCTTATTTGTGCACTCTTTTTATAATAATTCACTTCATAACTCTTGTAAATATTTATCTTGACTGGTTGTTTTATAGGGGACGGAAGCAATCCGGGGAATAGTTCTAAGATTAGAAAAGTCATGTGATGCAGTTTGGGATCCCGAAGCCTTCTCAAAGATGAGTAACCTTAAGTTACTTATTGTTTCAAGTTACTCACGTGTTTCCCAATATTGCCAATTGAATCTTCCACATGGACTCAAGTCCCTTTCCAAAGACTTGAAAGTAATAAAATGGAAGGGGTTTCCATTATTTTATTTGCCAAGTCAAACTCAACTCCATGAACTTGTTGATCTATATATGCCACATAGCAAGTTAAAAGAACTTTGTAGAGGAAGCCAGGTAACTAAAGTCCTTTTATTTAAATTGTTTGTCCATGTTTTAAGAAATTACTATTCACTTTTGGTTTTTGAGGGCTTATTGTTTCCTCTCCCTGTTTCTTTTTCTTTTGTCAGTCTTTCCGAAGCCTTAAGTTCATTAATCTTTCTCATTCAAAAGACCTCATCAAAACCCCAAATTTTGATGGAATTCCTCATCTTGAAAGGTTGATTCTTAAAGGGTGTTCTAACTTGGTTGAAATTCACCTTTCTCTTGGGCAACACAAGAAACTTGTTATTGTTGATTTGAAAGATTGCAGAAAAGTTAAAATCCTTCCTAGAAAATTTGAGATGAATCGCTTGGAGACTTTTGTTCTATCTGGTTGTTCAAAAGTTAGAAAACTTCCTGAGTTTGGAAAAGAGATGGAATGTCTATCTAAGCTTGATTTAGAGGGGATTGCTATAGCCAAACTGCCTCAATCACTGGACAATTTGATTGGTCTTGTTGAATTAAATTTGAAGGACTGCAAAAGCCTAGTTTGTCTTCCGTATAATATTTGTAAATTGAAAGCACTGAAAATTATCAAAATTTCTGGTTGCTCAAAGCTTTCAAGGCTGCCGGAGAATTTGACTGAAAATGAGGCTTTGGAAGAGCTCAATTTGAGTTGCATTGCTATTAAAGGGCTGTCATTTTATGAGTACAATGGTGCAGTACAATATTCATCATCATGGAGTTGCTTGTCACTTCTTCGAAGGCCTTCAAGCCCAACAAAATTTATGTTGATACCCTCTTTGTCATTCTTGGCCAGATTAAGTTTAGATTGTTGCAACCTCCATGATGGATCACTTCTCGATGACATCAGCAAGTTATCATCATTACAAAGTTTATCCCTGGGTAGAAACAATTTCATTGACTTGCCATCTGGCCTCATTTCCAATCTTTCCAAGCTTATATTTCTTCATCTCTATGGTTGCCCATGGCTTCGGTCTTTGCCACAACTTCCGTCACATCTAAATGTTATATACGCAGTTGGTTGTTCACCATTGAGACATTACGGAAGTTCACAACACTTGTGGGATTTCATTGAATCATTTCAACCTCAGCAGGTTTATTTCGTTTGTCTTTACTTGCCCTTTCACCTTAATCATTATACTTCTTTAACATGGAATTTTTTTTTTTTTCTTATAGGCTCTCAATCTCGGTGAAGTTGTTGATTTAAATATCAAATCTGCAATTACAACATTGAGTTTACAAATTGTGAGTTTTTAGAATAACTTGATTTTTTTTTTCTTAACTTCTTTGATTAGTTTATTTGACTTGTATATATTTTCATTTCTTACATACTAACACAAACAATCTTTTGTTTTTGTTCCAGCCTTCTGATTTATTCTTGCAATCTTCTCGCATGTTAGCAAGTGAAGGTAGCGAAGTGCCATCATGGTTTTATAATCAAAACTACTTTCATGACGAAGAATTCGACCAACCAAATGTGTCATTTATAATAAGCATATCCCCCGATTATGGTGATTCAATTGAATGGTGGGGCATAGCCATATGCTTAGTAATAGAACACGATAACACAGTTGGAGTAGTGTGGGATTTAATTTGTAGGACATTGAGATTTCCAAATCACGGTTTTCCAAATAAGCATTTTCCAGGCAGTGTTGTTTGTTTACATCCAAGTCATAGTCATCAGCTTTATATTATATATACTCGTTGTTCCTGTTTGGTTGTGGACGGACTTCAAATGACATTGTTTTCTAGAAATGCTATTACAAATAAGTCACCAGCGTTTAAAATAAGGAAGTGTGGGTGGCGAGTGGTGTGTAAAGAAGATCTTGAAGCTTGGCGAAGAACAAGGGACAAAGGTTGTAGTAGCAATATCAGTGAAGTTGAGAAAAATGAAGGTTATACTCATTTCCCGAGACATCACGATCAATTCACAGAAAGAAAAATTATTGTAGACGTGGATGGCACCTACTGTCATTTAAATGACAAAGCAGGTTGTAGTAGCACTATCAGTAAAGTTGAGAAAAATGAAGGTTATACTCATTGCCCGAGACATCATGATCAATTCACAACAATTGTAGAAGTGGATGGCACCTATTGTCATTTAAATGACAAAGCAGGTTGTGGAGGCATTTTTAAAGATGGCAACAATTGTATGATGGAAGCTTTTCTTCTGAAATTAAGTGCCGGGGATACCCTCACAGCTAAACTATGGGGTTGCCTGATGGGTCTCAAAATGGCTTGGGATGCGGGTGATAGAGATATTATCTTGAGAAGCGACTCTACTGAGGCTGTTCATTTGATCAAATTTGAAGTCCATGAGATGCACAAAGATATTTCCGTGATCATGGAAATCAAAGGGATGTTAGAGTGGAATTGGTGTGTGGATGTCCAGATTTTTCACAAAGATGGCAATGGTATTGCGAATTTACTCGCTAAAAGAGCACTTGATGGAGCAATGGGTTTGCAAATCCTGGGCCCTAAGGTGATGATGGAAATATTGCAGGTGACTGATATAGGGTATGGCTCTGTTGTGTCAGAAAAGAAAAGGTACGTAGCGGTAGATATTAATGCATGCTTGTTGGCTATTTAATTTTTTCCTTTATATATTAATTTAATAGAAAAAAACTTTCAATTCCATTAAATATTATATTTCCTTAATTATTTCATTTTCATAGGCACGTACTGTTCGATTTATATAGTATTGGCCGGGTTTGTTTTCATAAGTTCAAAAACATTTCTTATTTATATGACTTTTCAGCAGTCCATCAAAGTAAGTCAAACTAGATTTTGTGTATTTCCTTAATTTTTTATTTCCATTTATTTGTGGCTGAAGATAAGTAGAGCCATAAGTTGCACGGGATGTTACTTCATTTTTATTTTTTTGACACATCATATAAATATTTTTTTGTAATTATTTTCTTTTAATGAGAATTCGGATGTAAAGCTATACACGATCATTATATTCCAAGCTTGGTCCTTTTTTTTTTTTTTTGATACAAGAAGAGGAGGGAGGACCCTCAACCTAAGCCGTTAATGGAATCTACTTGCAACGTAATATCTTTATCCAGAACTTCAGACAAACAACCGAAGGGGGCGCGGAAGTAGTGATGACCTGGCCAAGCGCTTAGAGCTTGTTTCGCCACATAATCAGTAGCTATATTCGCAGTTCTAGGAATCCAGTTGATCTCAACCTCCCATTCCCTGAGTAGCATACTCTTGATCTCAATTATGACAAGAGCATCGGGATGACTCAACGAGCGGTCTTGAATTAAATTCACCACCTCCTCGGCATCGCCTTCAAGTACCACCCTTTTCTCTCCGGAATCCCAACACAACTTGAGACCAAATAAGACACCCATAATTCAGCGAGTAGACTATCGCAGTTTGTCGCCTTTAAACATGAATCCGGCCTTGAGGGCACATTGATCATCCCGAAGTACACCACCACATGCTGCTACATGGTTCCGTGAGCATGCCCCATCTACATTCATCTTTACCCAACCATGATGCGGAGGAGCCCATGACCAAGCTTGGTCCTTCGAGTGAACGGTGGTGTGTTTTTTTTTTTAAATTATTATTTTGGGCCGGGCATAGCTATTTGCTTAGTATTAGAAAACAATTTGGTATTTACGTAATTTGAAGTTAATCTGTTTTAAGACTATCTCCTTTTCTTATTATAAAAACATTAATCATTTTGTATAAATTTAAAGAATTCAGTTAAAATTAGTTATTCATATTTTTAAACTTTCAACATTACCCTTAATGATTAAGTTCTTTATTGGAGGTTATTTAGCTGATATATAAATATTGAAACAAAAATTAATTATGATAAGAAGCTAATACTTTAGACCAAAAACAAAAATTATATTTGTTCTGTCATAGAACACAGATGTCTAGCCCTAGGTGGACTAGTATGTTGATGTAGGATCAAATAGCTACCTCCTAGGTATCCATGGATGAGATACCTATGAGAATAAGAGATCACGAGCACACACACATGAAGGCTTTAGCCTAAGGGAGTGGGGTGTGTGTTACTGTAGGCGAGAATTGTAAAGAGGCAGAGTAGAAGATACTTGTGTACCATTCACCTGGGGAATTCCCCTCTTATTTATCGTGAGGCATAGATGATCCGTTTAGCATGTTCCCCATCATTAGCATGTTGCTTGCCCCAGTCCTCCCACTATGTGATTGTGGGATAATGGGTCATTCCCTTAGGGTTAGGGTTTGGTTGCCCCTTGTTGGGCCTCACTTGAATGGGCCTAATATTTTATTCCATAACAGTTGCCCTCAAGCTTGGCAGTTCAGGTCTCTGAGCTGCCGAGATTAATTGATTGCCTAACCCGGACACAGTGTATTCGAGTTTTCTTCCGTTTAGAAGCTTTCCAAGATCCCTTAAATCCGAATCGCTTTCGTAGCAATTTCTTTCGGGATAATCGGTGGTCTATATTCCCGCATTTAATAATGTATAAGCAAATCACAATAAAATGAAAAATACTTACTATTTACACAATTCGTTTAGCTTGCTCGTTTCGAATGCTTGTCCGAATTTGCATTAAACATTCTCGGTTTGCAATAATCCCGACTATTGATAATGTGCTTTTCCACTAACAAATCGTTATCCACTCGTTGCCTCCCATCCCGGTAGTTCGTGTCACCGAGCCGCGGATGTGTTGATTTTCCAACCCGGACCGATGTTTGTGATTGTTGGGATTGCTTGCATGTTGACCCGAGATTCCGGGTTCATATATTCTAACACCGAGATTCCGAGTTAATATCTCTAACCCCGAGATTCCGGGTTAATATCTTCTAACACCGAGATTCAAGGTTAATATCTCTAACCCCGAGATTCCGGGTTATGTCTTCTAACATCGAGATTCATGGTTAATATCTCTAACCCCGAGATTCCGGGTTAATATCTTCTAACACCGAGATTCAAGGTTAATATCTCTAACCCCGAGATTCTGGGTTATGTCTTCTAACACCGAGATTTCGGGCTAATATCTTCTAACACCGAGATTCCGGGTTAATATCTCTAACCCCGAGATTCCGGGTTAATATCTCTGAAAACGGGTTTGTTTACCCAAAATTCAGTCGTTTAAATAGACTTGCGGCATTGCCGTCTTTACTGGCGGATCCCGTATTTTAACTAGATTCAGTTAACTGGGTCCGCCTTTAAAAATTTACACGGATCCCGGATTATAAACTAGTTCGTTTAACTGAGTCCGCCTTCAACAATGTTTCTTGCAAAACTTGGAAAAACCTTTCTCGATCGATACTCTCCTAGTCATTTTAGACTCGGGGTATGTTTTTCTTTGGCGGCTTTGCCGCTATGACAAATTTTGCGTAATCGGGCTTTTTACCCTGAGTCGCTCATGTCTTATAGTTATACTCGCCTTGTCTATTTGGACTCGGGGTATGTTTTTTCTTTGGCGGCTTTGCCGCTATGACAAATTTCGCTTAATCGGGCTTTTTACCCTGAGTCGCTCATGTCATTCACGAATGAGTTAAAATTCGGTCTTTTACACCACATGATTTATGAAGGAGTTTCGAACCTCTATTCATACATGTTCGTGTTAATCGGGGTCCGCCTTCATCCCCGTCGTAAGGGTTCATTTCATACGGAACTCAGATTTTAACTGGATTCAGTTAATTCGAGTCCACCTTCAAAACTTTCACGGACTTTACCACGGATCCCGGATTTCAATTAGATTCAGTTAAAAACCGGGTCCGCCTTCTTTCCCCTTACAGGAATTTAAGATAGACTTGGTGGTATTGTGCTCTTTAAACGGATCCCGGATTTCAACTAGATTCAGTTAAACTGAGCCGGCCTTCAAACATGAACACGGATCCCAGAATTTAACTAGATTCAGTTAACCGGGTCCGGCTTCAATTTTTGTTTCTTGCAAAACTTTATATGGAGCCCGGGTTTGAACCAGATTTGGTTTTACCGGGTCCGTCTTTCGGTCCCCTTTCGTAGGAAACGAACTTTATACGAATCCCGAATTTTAACTAGATTAAGTTTAAATCAGGTCTGGCTTGAAAACTTTTCACGGAACTCAGATTGTAACTAGATTCAGTTAATCTGAGTCCGCCTTCAAGAATTTATACGGAGCCCGGATTCTAACTAGATTCAGTTTTAGCCGGGGTCCACTTTCAACAATTTACACGGATCCCTGATTTAAACTAGATTCAGTTTAAACCGAGTTCGCCTTCAACCTTGTTTCCTGCGAAACTTGAAACACGTTTTCACCGCTATTTCCACGGAGCCCGGATTTTAACTAGATTCAGTTAAATCGGGGTCCGCCTTCATCCCTTTTGTAGGGACAGACTCCACTCGAAACTCGGATTTTAACTGTAACCAGTTTAACCGGGTTCTGTTTAAAATTGACTTGCCGGCATTGTCGTCGCAACATGATTCATGAAAACAGGTTTGTGTACCTCGGATTCATGCATGTGTATAAACTTGACATGATTCATGAAAACGGGTTTGTGTACCTCGGATTCATGCATGTTTATAGAATTGGCGGCATTGCCGTCGCATACGGAGCCCGGATTTTAACCAGATTCGGTTTAACCGGATCCGCCTTCAAATATTTACATCACATCAACTTTATTGATAACATCGGATTAAATTCAGATGAACTTATTTGAGGATTGTCTTCAACCAAGACTTTCCCACCTTTTGCAACCACGGTCAATCACCTCTAGTCAGTTAACCGAGTCCGCCTTTAAAAGCCTTACACAAATCCCTGATTTAAACTAGATTCGTTTAACCGGTCCGCCTTCAAAATTCACACGGAGCCGGGATTTTAACCGTCGGTGTTAAAATCCAACGTGTATCTCGGTGTTGTGTACCACGTGTTAGAAGATCTCTATACTTTGCAATTTGAATATTGATGAATAAAATCATTTGAAGTGCAAGATTGGATTTCTTGCGTTGGCGGAACAAGTCAAGATGTAATAACATGTTAAATTATTGTTGCCGCTGCATTGGCAATCTGGTATCCTAGTCTTGTGACGCCAAGTGTTGCCACACTAGTTGTTCATCCATTGATGAAGTTGGTTATGGCCATGAATGAGAAGTAAAGTCTCGCCAAAATTCAAATCGGTTTTGAACAACATCATTACCACCTTGTCCTTCTCCACTATATAAATAGCTTGTCAACGATTTCAGAATTTCACTCTCAATAAACTCAAAAGTAGAAACCAAGGGAAGCTGCTCTTAAGATCTTTGCTCTTCTTCACAAGCAACTTTGGTATGAACCAAGATGCCAAAGGTACACAAAATTATTGATGATGCTCGGCAAGTGTAGGAAACGAAGGAGGTAATATAGCAAAGAATCAATGCATCTTATCAGTAGGGTCCTTAAATTCCTGCTTTGGTTGTGCATAGTCATTGAAGTGAAGGCTACTCACATAAGGACAAAGATGATCATGTCCTAAATTTATAATAATAACAAGCCGCAACCTAGATAATATTCTGCATTGGAACTCACTGATTCATTGAATATAAGTGATTCCATTAAGAAATGAAGCCAAACCATGTCCATTTCTGATATGAAAAAATGGTAGGAGCCCAGGAATTCCATTAACAAGCATGTATGTATGCAAAAGCAAATGAGAAATACACATCCCTGTCAGATTTCATTTCCTAGCAAATTCAGATGCAATGACCGATTCTCGCTAACACAAATGAGTTGATAGATCATTCTAGCTCCAACATAAGTCACAATAGAACCATTGAAAGCAAACCCAGAAAAATGTCAAAGAAAAGTACATAATGAAAACATGAACCTGCTTGCGCCATAAAGAGTTCTTGTTCACCCTATAGATGAAGCACATGGCATGAGCTCTCTTGGAATTGGTATCAAGTTGCCCCAACTAGAAGGAAATAATTGATTTCTTGGAGACTAGCAACAACAGCAGATGGAAAGGCAAAGCCACAGAAAATAATTGATTTCTTGGTGAACACATCGCTCCCTTCGTCTAAATACGAAGATGCATGATTTTCCTTCCACGCCAAAGGTGGCGGAGAGATAAGTTTGGAAGCTCCCCATTTTGAGAATTTCCCTTGTTCCCAACGCCCATGGAAAAGCTATCAGAATCAATAAGAACAAAGAGCTTTGAAGGAAATCCACGATCAAAACCAGAATTTCTATCCCAGACTTCATGTTCGACTAGGATCATATTAATAACTATATCCCCACTGCTTATGACAGACAAACCTTAATTTAAATCTGAAGCTATTTCAACACGAATGTCAAATGTAACACAAACTTCAAGAACACAAGTGATTGCAGATTCGTCGTTCACTGGGGAATAGAATCCGAAGAGCAACTTCGGAAGCTTTGATCCCGGCTTTGATCTCAGAATTTCATCTTTGAATCTCATCTGGATATATCTCAGAATCTCATAAGCTAACTACCTCGTGCCTTTGTGGTAATTTAAAGTCGTGCTTTGAAGCCACATGATAGAAGATTGAGAGCTAGCATTCCAAAGAAACAAAAATAACAATGAATATATCTCAGGATATCACCTCGAATCTAATCTCGATTTCGACCGGACGCTCAGAGTTTAATCTCAACTTTCGCAACTCGAAATCTCCGTCTCGGCATCGAAAGCATCTCAGCACCCCAACATCTTTCTCGAATCACCATCTCGGCACCTTGGTATCTTGAAGCAGAATCAAGTCTGGCTATCCGGTTTACCTCTCAGTATTGGATAATGAGGTATCTCGGCATATGATCTCGTCTCAAATGGCACTCCGGCACCATTCAAACCCGGGCAATATACCTCAGTCACTCCATGATGAGGATCGCCTCGTTCATTTATTTTAGGAGTCTCGATCTCGTCTTCTTCGCATGTCCACTAACCATTGAGGTTTCGGACACGCAAACTCAAGCTCCTCTTGACGTCAACATTGTATGGGAGTGCCGAGATAAAAACAACCCAAGATAAACGCTTGCTTGAACCAAAGGCATAACCCGAGATATATGATGAATGCCGCTTCAACAACCTTCTCAACGACATTATTTCCAAAGATGATGATGACTCGCCGCCGCTCAATAATTCAATTCGATTCGATTCGATATGGTGTCGCTCTCATTCAGAGTATCCAGTGACATGCGATGAGACAATTCGACTAGAGTTTGATTTAAGCTTGGCAACAATATGATCATAATTTCGATTTTGACGCAAATCCTAGAATCACTGAACGCGGGACCCAACGATGTTGTAGAAAACTCAGACTTAGTTGGCACTGTCTTCTAGTGATTTCGACGTTGTAGAACCCAGACCAGAATTTCTGACGAACCCAAACCACAAGCACTAGATGTTTGCTTCTCTCTTTTTGCTTGCAAAGTAGCAACCCGAAGTATGAAGATTCATTGCTTACTTCAGCTTTCTTCCATTTCTATGGCAATGGCCTCAACTCATCTCACCTTACGTTCGAGCTAAAGAATCGGGTTAAGGAAAACACGAACGCCAATATTCGATATTTGAACCATTGCCAATCCGGAATGCTCTTCTCAAACACAAAGACGCCCTTGACGTATGATCTTGTCTCGCCGACTTCACCAAGTGATGCATGCCGACTTCAGTTATCTCAGCTCATCATCCTCTTGACACCTCATCATCCCGGCACGCAACCATCTCAGCACATTATCATCTCGGCATGGAGGTCGCATCAGCATGGTGGGCGTTGCATCTTGATCACTTGCAACCCGGATAAAGATTTTTTATCATTATAGCATATTGATCACCCTTTTTCGTAACACGCAAATCGAAGAACCGTCATTGTGTGATTTGGAGTTCAATAGCAGCGAACCGTTTGAGCGCGAAATAGCATCAAGGTTTGCTTTCGCTTTCATCCCAGGATTCATGATCCTTTCCCATCAAGAGAACTACCCTCGCTTTGCAAGGTCCACCGTGCTATGCGGTCCCGTGACTTTACGACGATCTTTCTCTTTACCCCGACGCTCAAAGGTGCTGGATATACCTCGGATCTCAACCCGGCGATTTCAATTTGTCATCCCGGATTTCTGATTATAATCCCACCTTCCTTCGAGGTATCTCGGCATAGACTTCACACATGCAACTCGATGTAATTAACAAATAGCCGTGTTTTGAACCACAACTCGATTGCATTATTGATGATTCGCCGTCTTGATGATGATGAGTTCAAATACGCGATGATTATTCCGAGTATCTCGGTGCGAAAAGCTTGGAGTATCTCGGTGCACTCAACGTCGACAAAAATTGTTGATAGCTTGAACCGTAATGTACTTGTTGTTTACTCAATCATTTGGAGGTTCTCCTCTATCTCGGATGAAAATACCGCCGTATTCATTGACAACTTGGCCGCCGTAGCACTAAGCTATAAAAATTTCTGAAAAGATTAGCCGAGACCTCCTCCCGGGACTAGGCGGGGGTCCGAGCAAGAAGCGGCGGGAGGTGGATGAAGGGAGCCGTTGAAATCATCCCGCACTCCACTTTTGGAGAGAATCTTGGGCATTCCGGATGAACGTTATTCCGGGGAGATAAAATGGAACCATCCTTGTGTTTCACCAATGAGCAACCCATAGCATCGGCATCCCTACACCGTTCAATTGCTCGACTCCGGGAAGAAGAAACTCCAATCGCGTCCCCACCTTCTCCGATTGTCGCTATGTAGAGATGCAAATAGCTCCCTTCTTTTTCGACTTTCCAGGCGCCCACGGTTTGCTTGCGTCTTTGTCTTGGGAGATTTTGTTTCTTGTACTGACCATCTTTGGTCGCGGGAATAAAAAATTTATCACTCCCCACGGACGGCGCTAATGTTCTGTCATAGAACACAGATGTCTAGCCCTAGGTGGACTAGTATGTTGATGTAGGATCAAATAGCTACCTCCTAGGTATCCATGGATGAGATACCTATGAGAATAAGAGATCACAGAGCACACACATGAAGGCTTTCGCCTAAGGGAGTGAGGTGTGTGTTCGTGTAAGGCGTAATTGTAAAGAGGCAGCGTAGAAGATACTTGTGTACCGTTCACCTGGGGAATTCCCCTCTTATTTATCGTGAGGCATAGAGGATCCGTTTAGCACGTTCCCCATCATTAGCATGTTGCTTGCCCTAGTCCTCCCACTATGTGATTGTGGGATAATGGGTCATTCCCTTAGGGTTAGGGTTTGGTTGCCCCTTGTTGGGCCTCACTTGAATGGGCCTAATATTTTATTCCATAACAATATTGAGGACAACAGTAACGGGTTTTGTAATAAGGATTACGTACGATCCAATTGCCGGAGGTCATCAACTATATAATATGCATGCAAATTCATGTTCTTGTTTTATTGTAATTGAACTGATGTAAAACGTCCTTTTTAACAGTTGTAAGAAGACGTTTTTGCACTAGTAGACGCTTATTATATTTTGCACATATTTCTAATAAATTTGTGATTATCAGGCTTTATTAAGTATAACAAATTTGTGATTATTAGGCTTATTTATATATATATTGCCATTAGTCGCTAAGATTTTTCATTAGGATTACGAAACTTGGTTGAACCTAAGCTTGTCTCTCCTTTTTTCACCCCCGTGATTGATGATAGGTATGTACATGCTGATCTAGCTCTTCTTTGCCCCTCACTTTCTGGTGCAGGATGGCAAGAATATGAAGCTATGATCTTAAAACTTTTGCAAACCATTGAGTAATCTGAGTGGGAAAAACCAACAAAGAACAATAATGCATGCATTTGAAAGACTTTTTTTTCTAAACCTAAAAACTAAGTTATTTTCAGATTGTGTATGGACTTTACGAAAAATGATTTATTATTTATATTTTTTAAGAAAAATATTGTTGGATTTAGTTATAACCATAAACAATGACTTGTTGCTTGTTAAATTTAAGATTTCAGTATATTTTCATAAACAATGTTTCGGTCTCTGGATATCTTGCATCTTCATCATATTCTCCACGTGCAATATGCAAGTCAGGACAAAGAGTCTTCAAATACTCATGACCTTGTAATCAGCACCAGAGGAAGTATTAATATATAAACGGTCAAATTATCGCAAGTCATCAACTATATAGGGTATTATTATGCATATTCACTGTTCTTGTTTTATGTTGTAATTGAACCAACATGACATATGTACACTCTACACATTAAGTCAGTATATTGCTTAGGATAAGAAAGTGTGAGTGGTTGCGTGTTGTTCAGAATGGTTGAAAGAAGGCAAGAATCCGAAGATGAAGTTGATGAATCTGAAGGTGAAGTTGATGAATCCGAAGGTGAAGTTGATGAATCCGAAGATGAAATTGATGAATCCGAAGATGAAGTTGATGATGATTTAAATAACTTCAACAATCCCAATGATGTTGAGAATACAGAAGGCTGTAGCTCTTGAGAGTAGATGTCAAACTTTTGGCATTCTATTGGGCATCTATTTCAAAGTTGGTGTTAAGGTATATGAATTTGCTCAGTTCTTGGTACATGTTTTGTTTCTTTGAGTAAAATATGATGCATACTGTATTTCGTTAATAATGATATAACTTCGTTATAACTCTCAACTCTTATTATTTTGCGCATGTTTCTAATAAATTTGTAATTATTACACTCATTTATCATAGAAAATATGCTGCTGCACTTACACTCTTTGTACACAAGCTGACACTATTGAACATAATTTTTACTTGGCTAAAAAGTTGATATCTCTTTCATTTATAGGTTGTGTATACAAGTTAGGCGAAGCCAGAATCGTCTTAGAGACATTGAAGAAGCAAGAGCTTAATTATCTAGTTTTCTCTATTTTCTCATCCTTACCTATTGTCCTTTTCTTTAATAGTGCTGCTTCATAATCTGAGTTCATCATGGCTTTATAGTGCCATGAATCTGAGCTTGTTAATGGACTTGGTATGATTCATGATTGGTATATGCTGATCTACTTTGCTTCACACCTCAAACTTGGTATTTGATATTCTTTTTTCCTTTTTTTTTTTTGGGATGAGCAAGGATTTGATATCCTATTTGAATCTGCACAAGGGTTTGTAAAATTAATTAGATTTAGCTGTTTAGTGTAGGTGTTGCATAATAAATAGATTTTAAAGAGAAGTATTCTATTATTAAATCAATTTATATTTTAGTATGAATGAAAATTAAAAATATTTTAACATAAAAAATTTGTGAAAAAACATAAATAAATGATACAACATTCCTTTATTATTTTCTTAAGGGTGAATGTGGAAATTTAACGGAGGTTTATGTTATATCTAAATGTTTTGGTTTATGTTATATTATATCCCTTATCAATCTAAAATATAACATGGATCTGATACATATAATTAAATAATTGACGTAAACAATTTAGAATATAAGCATAGTTCATATTAAACTGTTTTGAACATAGCTGGATCACATGTGTGCGTCCTTTTGTTTTCTCCCTCTCTAATATACATATAATTATTAATTAAAGAATAGTGAAGCTTTTCATATTGAAGACTGCAGAGAATATTTGGCTTCATTCCGACAAAAATTGTTTCATCCTTCAGGTTCCCATTTTCTCCCTTGCTCCTTTTTAAAATTTAATCTATGAAATTATCATCCTTTATTTTTAGATCTGTGAAATTATATATACACATTTCGACAAATATACACACACACACACACACACATCGATTCTACTTCGTTTTCAACTATGGATGAATAATGGATCTGGCGGGACTGGGAACAAAGCCTTGAGTTCCTTGCACGTTGAAGTTTCTCTTATTACCAAACAGTCCCTTATTTTGTTTTTGTTTTTTCTCAATTTCATTATACTTTGCCTTTGAATTTGAACTCTCTCTCTTTCTTTGAATTAAATAAGAAGAGATTATGCCTGTTATTCAATGTAAGATTTCAAATATATTATTTAATTTGGTGTTCATTTATTTATTTATATTATAATTATGCTTTCAAACACGTGCGACCAGGGTTGCATGGTAATTTATTTTTTTCGGTAAGAATGTATCATTATTAGTTTAGTTTGTTATGTATGCGATTTCTGCCACATGATTACACACTGTTATTTTTCCCTTTTATTTGTCTTCTAATGTCAAGAGATAGAGGATTTTGATGTATATTACACAACATTCTCTCTGGTCATATATTCCCTCGAATTGGAATGACCATGCTTCTTTGTTCAGAACTTTAGGAAGATACTCTGTATGTTCTATTCCAAATACAAATAAAGCAGGGGCTGATTTAGAAAATTTTCTTGGAATTGATTTTATTTTATTTTGATGTGATTTTTTATGGTCTTGATAATGAATTAATGATTTTTTTTTTATTTTTTTTTTCTAGATGGTTGTGGTGAAATTTGGATCATGTTAGTCATGTATTCTTCATGCTTGTTTCCTTAGAACTCTGCGGGTACTATAGACAGAGCAATTTCATTTTTAGAATTTTAGTACAACCTCTAATACTTAATATAAGGTATATATAGCTAATTTGATTAGATTAAGGAAGTTAGTTAAAATAACATGTATTTTTTAAAACTTCTTATTCATCTTCTTAATTCCTTCATTTCCTCACCTTTTTGAATATTATTGAGGAAGTATCATTAGGGGTAAATTTGAAAAATATTAACATATATGTCCTATATTAAGGACAGTAGGGAGTATCATTTAGGTAGCCTCGTCCACATGTCACTTCCAAATTATAAGAATAATTTTTTATCAGAATATAGAATTGAACATCGATTTTTAGAATGTTATGTTATCATGTATTTTTAAAATCTAAATATTAAAGTATAATGATAAAATCACAAGAAATGTTGTTAAAATAGCTTAAGTAGCAAAACAACGTCTCCTTGTCGTTACGTTGATGGCTTTAGTATTAGAAGATGCCGGCGGAATGCTTTAGAAAAAGTTGCCCATATCTGGTTGGCACTAAAAAAATTGGTAATTTCCACTTCTCTCAACAATTTTCTTCACTTATTTATTTTTTGTTGAGCAATAAGGGTCCATCATGGTTTTTCAGGGGAAAAGTTTTCACTACAAAAGTAATATAACTTCATTTATTTGACCGTGGGCTTGTAGCTTAGTTCTATTTGTTTGTTGGTGTTAGTGCCTTGATTCCCTTCCTAATCAAACAATTGTAGCCAAACAATTCTAAAGAAGAATTACATCATGAGTCTTCTTTACTGGCTTCTACTTCAAAAGTAAAATATAGGGAAAATTGCACCGAAGTCCCAAACAAGGAAAAATAAGACAAAATGTTCCTTTGAAATATCACAATTGCAATGACGTTCCATGAGACTTTTTTTGCAATTTTTTTATATGTGAAAAAATACAAATGCCTCCATGTACTTGTGCTGACAAGTCTATGAGTTTGTTTTGTCAAGTCCATGTGCATGTTTTAACAAGTCTATGGGATTGTTTTGACATGTCCATGTACATGTGTTGACACATTTTCATGTGTTGACAAGTGTCTATGAGCATGAGCCTATTCTTGACAAGTCCATGTGTTTGTTTTGACAAATCCATGAGACTATTTTGACAAGTCTGATCCATGTGCATATATTGAAAATTGTAAGTCTGTGTGCCTATATTGACAAGTCCATGAGCCTCCATGGGGGCATTTGCGTCTTTCACATGGAAAATATTGTAAGAAAGTCCCACAAGACTTCATTGCAATTTTGAGATTTCAAAGGACCATATTATCATATTTTCTCTTGCTCGGGACCTAGGTTCAATTTTCCCTAAAATATATTGGTTGGTCAAATGAAGATAGAATCAAGAAGTTTTATAATTCTTCATGAATTTGGAAAGGAATTATAGAAAATGCACCTTAGGCCCCGTTTGTTACAGAGAAGATTTGAGGAAGGAAAGGAATGGAAAGGAAAGGAAAGGAAATGAATGGAAAATTAGGAGGGAACTTAAAAAATGTGAGTTGTTTGGTACACTAGGGAATGGAAGTTAGTTGAGGGAAAATGATATGTTTGGTATGAAGAATTGGGTGTTTGTTAAGTGGGAAGATTAGGTTAATTTCCTAAAATGCCCTTAATTTTTAAAAAATTAAAAAGTTGAAACACATAAGTTTTGCGTTTGAACGGTGCGACATCATCGATCCCTAACCCAAATCGCGTATTCGGTGGAGATGTAAAATGGAAATTGAAATGTATGGGAGCTGAAATTGGAATTACGACTAGCATCCATAGGCCACAAGCTGAAAAAAGCTCACATATGTGATTTATAACAGGTGCGAATTGATCAGAGGTTGCCGAAGGTGAGACACAGGTAGAAAAAAACTGATCGCTTCATGTAATAAATTAAGGACACCAACTGGAAAGAAGCAAGGATTTGATTAAAATGAAAGTGAGTTAAGTTAAAATGGCGACACCAACTGAAAAAAATTGCAGTTGTGAGGTTGAATAAGAACAAGAATAAAGTTGAAAATATGTATAACAGGATATTATTTTCATAATAGAGCAGTACAAAACATACGAATATCATGCACAGATGAAGCAATTTGTTTTTCTTTTCGTTGAATGTAAGCTGTGGGAAAGCAATCAAAGAGAAATGAAATTTGGCTTTGTCAAGTGATGCAGAAGGAGGAATCGAAAAAAAAGGAATTTTCCTTTTCAAAATGGTGTATAACAATAATCAGAAAGGTGTACATAAGAGGAGCAGAATGGAGAGGCACATAACTGATGTATCTGTTGTGATATAATGAAAAAACCAGAAGGAAATTTGGCCAGTCAAGTGCTGCATAAAATGAAACAGAAGGCTGTACATGAAAGTAACATAAGGCACAGTGACAAATGAACATAGATGATACCACTATCACTGTATACGTGAAATGAAATAAATTGAAGCAATTTGGCCTTCTCAAATGCTTCTTAAACAGGTAAACCAACTACAGAAAAAAGTCCACCATAAAGTGGCTAGGTCATAGGTCAGAATGAGCCAAAACATATGTCAATTAAATCAGTTGATCAGATGTTAATACTGCAATAGCACACAAACAACTGAATACTACGTTGGAACGAAATAGTCCATTCGAACAAAAGTCACAAAGAAGAAAACCAAGATAAAGAATGGTTTAGGAGGTCTCGAAAACAACAACCCAACCTACAAAAAGACCCTCGCCATGCAAACAACCCAAAAAAACAAAAACAATAAAAGTGTCCCTTAATTCTTCTTCCTTCTCTTAGCGTGGACCTTCTAGCAAATGAGCTCCTAGGCGAAGCTCGGTTGAACCAGGGAGGTCCACAGGGACGTACATAGGGGAAATAGACGTTGCAGGTGGATCAGCCAAGCTTGAGTCAGATGCAAAAATATGTGCCAAATTTTCTTCTGCAAGGACAGACTTGAAAGTGGCTGGTGGAATGAATCTCAAAGGTAATGCGTCTATTATTGGCCTGGAAGGCGCAGGAAGGGGGGTTAACAGCTTCAGGCAGAGGCACAAGTGACAGAGGTGTTGCTAGATCAACATCATCATCGTGAGTACTTGTTGTGGGTTGAGGCACATGTTGTTCCTCAGGGGATTGAAGGCTTGGGGATTGATGTGGGGAGGGTGTACATGTCTCTTCATTTGATGGCTGCTGCATATGTTGATCATGGGTGCCACCTGACTCGGGAACTTGTGACTCCTCAACGTCAACAGTGGGGGGTAAGGGGTGGGAAGCTTGTGGCGAAGCCTGTGTTGAGTGAGGCACATGCTCCTCATCACCTCTATGTGTCTCATGTGTTTCATCAGTTGCATTGGGGACAATTTCATGTTCCACAGCAATATCATCCATGCTAGGGACCTGTACATGTTCTTGGGACTGAGATTTATCTCCACCATGAGAAGAAGGGCCTGCCTTGTCATTCATGTCATCAGTAGGGCCCCTTTCATAGCCCTTGTAAGCAGCAAACTCCTTGAACTCCATGGCATATAGGTTGATGAAATCCCTCAAACATGTGAAGTCAAGAGCAATACTTCTGATGTTGCTGTCCATCTCACCAAGCTGTGACTGAAGCTTTGACTCCATTGTTTCAAGCTCCTCCTTGACAATTTCTCGAACAACTACAACCATATCTGCTATATTTTCATGAACATGACTGGCTTGTGAATGGGATGGCCCAGTTGGAACTGATGGTGCCTCAGGGGATGCCTTCTTGTTATCATTTTGCTCATCATTGTCTGACAATGAAGTCTGCTTCGCTAAAAGATGAATTCGCATTCGACGCAAACAATCATCATCAAATTCTGGGGTCCACATTGGTGCTTCCCCCTCATGCAGATACCACACTTTGTTCTTGTCCAATATAAGAGACACGATGTACGGGTATGGTAGTTCAGTATTTTTCCTCCCAAACCGAGCACCTTTAAGCATAGTGTCCACAATCCTCTTCCCCATACGAAACGACTTCCTCTTGATCAAACATGTCATGATGGTCTTGTCCTCAGTGCTCATAGTCGTGTAGTGTCTCCCCTTGTTGACAAAGTTCCTACTGTATAGGTAATGCAACACCCTAAACCTATCAGACATTTGCTTAGGTTTGTAGAGAGGTTCATCATCCTTTGTAACCTCACCCTCAAGCAGGATTCGGTCCATCTCTTCCCCTGTGAAGGTTGTATCTCTAGATTGTGCTTTTTTAATGTTTAACCACTTCAGTATTTGTTTCTTGTTGACTTCTATGGTCTGCCCCTCACACAGGTTGTCACAAGTCCACTTCTAGACATTTTGAGATTAGAGTAAAACACCTTCACTACACTATCACAATATGGCAATGACAGCTCAAGCAGTCCCCTATAAGGCCTAAGAATGTCACTTATACCAAATCCAAACTCAGACTCGAACGTGTCAAAATTGATCCTACGCATTTTACATATACTTTTCCCAACCAACCTGATGTCATACTCCTCCAGTTTTGAGTTGTTGTAATCAAGCTTTGCCTCAGGAAGCTTTGTCCTGTGTTGCCTCTTGAGTTCCTTGTACAACTTAGCCCGAACATGATCAACCCCCACATTGTTATCCTCTTGTTCTTCTTCCACATCAAATGACTTATCTAACACTCCTTCATCATCCTCTGCATCTCCTTCATCATCCTCTCCATCTCCTTCATCATTCTCTGCATCATGTTCTTCGTCAGACGAGTTATTATCTGAGACATGCTCATCTTGGTCATCTTCTTCCTCCTCTTCACTAGCCACCACTGTTTGATTCCCCCCTTTTGTGCCTCCTCGCCTCTATTTTTTTTTGTTTGGGGGAAGATTCTTTGGACGAATGAGGGGATGAACCAAAGCCACTATCCGAAGGGGTCGGAACCCTAACAGAAGCACTAGCAGGTTGCTTCCTTCTTGATGCTCGTTGTTTTTTCTTAGCCTCTTTTGCGTCAAGGTCGTGTTTCCATTTGGCCACTGCCTCATATTCATCTTCTCCAAACATAGATGAGTTGTACTTTGAAGTAGCTGCTCTCCCGCACCGACAATGCTTCGCCTTGTGTTCTCTGTACTTGTTCACGTCTTCCTTTGTTATTCCCAAAGCCGACAACCGATCATCTGTCATCTTCACCCTCGCCATTGCCTATCCACTTGCTTTCTTCCCAAACCTTAAAGTCGAAGAGATTGATCATCAAAAGGCTTGAATGTTGTAGCGTCAACCCTACACTGACTACCAGATACACAATGGGACAAAGGAATTGCAATTATGTAGTTTTAATGGAGGTTACAGAGAAATATAGCAACAGAGCATAACAGAGGACTCGTTAACCGTTTGGCATGTTTAAACCTAGAGTTAAAAAAAGGGGGAATGAAAGTTCACAGAGACGAAGGGGGGAAACAAAAAAAAAATCGCTGACGTTCGATCTCCCCTAAATTAGGGCTAAGGGTAGATTGGACCATTTATTCTGCATTTATTAACTGAGTCTTCAGGTTTCGTGGCTGTCACAGCGGATGTTCAATCCAAATCAATTCGTTCAAACATAAAAATCATTGAATCCATCACCCAAGGATAAACCGCTGCTGTGGAAAGTTCGAACTAAATAAAAACGTTCGAACGTAAGACAATGAAAAATTACGCGTTCGAACTAAAACTTTGACAGTGAGCAACATGCTGAATCTTAAAATGTTACAGAATGCTGGACAGGCTATTACATCTGGTTTTTTGTTGTTACAAGAAGCATGTTCAGTTATAGTTAGGGCAATAATTGACAGATGCAATTGTTTTCTTCTGTTTTTTTGTTACAAGAAGCAGGTACAGTATTAACCAAAACTACAATTTCAATGCAACAGTGAACAACCCTTATACATTGAACTTGTGGTCATTGATAATATAGTGTAAATGGCCTGAATTACAATACATAGACACAATACATTGACTGAATTACAATACATAGACACAAACTTTATGCAATCTTCAGTTTTCCCAAACCCTTTGAACATGGTCAAAAGTTTGCGCTATTGCTAATAAAGGTGACATATACAAAAAACAGATCCAAAAACCTATGTGTGGGGTAATGGACATACAAATATCATAGTGTCCAAAAATTAGTGACACAACTAACTTACCCCTGCCCAATCAAAAAATATCAAAAACAAAAAAGGGCAGCTATGTACTCAACACCCTTATACCACACTATGTACTGCTGCTACATGGTCTACTGATTCAGCAAGGTTCGAATCCATGAAAGCTTAAACTCTGGAGGAATCAATCCAAATGCCTTCAGAAACTTCTCAAACGCAAGGATCTTCATATGGGCAATGTTTCTCGCATTCCAAGTAAGCTCCTCAACTTGTAGTAGCTCCATGAATAACGCATCTTCTTTGGCAGCAAGTTCAGTTTCCTTATCTTGCGTTCACGTTGCCTAGCTTGTCAAATGCAGTACCTATGGTCTTGTCCAATTGTGTCACTGTATCTCGCAATGCTTCAGCCATGACTTCTTCGTTGTTCAGTTTGCGCTTCTTCTTTGGACCCAATGATGCATCAGTTGGATTTATTGGAGTGGTAACAGGTTCATTATTTGTCTGTGACAACTCAGATTCATCAGGAACAGCTTGTGGGGTATCTGGAAGGTCGTCATATTCAAGATTAACATGTTCCTCCATTGCCCCAGGGCACTCTCCTTCATCACCGATGGCCCTGTCCTTTCCCCAAACCATGCAAAGAGAGTCAAAGTTTGGCAAAGGTTTTGTTCGAAATTCCTTGTGCTTAGGATGAGCTTGCAGGTTAAGAAGTAGGTGAATTTATGAAATTTAAGACAATCTTGCATAATTCACCAGTTAAAGTAACAATTTCAACACAATTCTGAGATCACATACCTTCAGATACTCTTCCCAAACATCGTCATCTGCAGTGACAAGTTTTATCTCTGGATCCCAACCAAATCTAGAGGTGTTAGGCCCGTAAATGATGTCATAGGTCGTCTGCCATAGGCGCTTCAATGTCTGTAGGGAATTGCTTTTATGCCATATCTAGGTAGCTTGGCCTCCATCATGGTCTGCAAAGCATTCGCATATCCAGACTTGAAGCCGTTGTCCGCTATGAACTTTTGGTCCAACCTCAACCCAACAAGGCATTCGACCAAGAGCCTATCCTCAACGGCACTCCACATTTTCATCCTTGAACCACCTGCTTGTTGAGATGGATCCATCTAAAAAAACACTGAGCAAGAGAAAATATTGCAAGTATCGTTAATATTAAGATATCAATAAAGTAACAACAAACCACACCACAATACACAAATAGGAAAACATAAAGTTTAATTGAAATTAAAATTCACATAGCAACAGAATGTTTTTTATAACATAAACATATGGAATTAAATTTTCGTACTCCTAGCAATACGTGTGTACTACATTATTCCTCATCTATGTGCGACAAAGTCAGCAAACATCTCATTTGCAACTTGTTCCCTATAATTATTCCAGACATCACTAGTTTCCATAGGAACTATAGGCGTGTTCTCAACCGTTGCAGGTTCCATGTCAAAGGACTCAAGCTGCTCATCAAGGGGATCTTGAACACTCTCCTGACGAATGAGATTATGGAGCAAACAGTAAGCAACGATATATCTGTTTTACAGCCTAACTGTATAAAAAGATGGGCTCCTCAATATTGCCCACCGTAACTTTAATATGCCAAAGCACCTTTCTATGACATTTCGGGCTGCAGAATGTCGCATGTTGAAACACTCATGCGCTGTTTGGGGTTGATGTCCTTGTCGCCAGTCATTCAGGTGGTACGTTTGACCTCTATAAGGAGCCAAAAAACCTTGGCAATTACTATACCCTGCATCCACCAAGTAGTAGTTCCCTGCGCAAACAAATAAACAAGTTAACGAACAAACGTATAAATTAATTTAACCCAACGAACGCACCCTCACATCGGTACCTAGCGGTATTCTTAGCCCATGTGGTCTCCTTATAGCATCTCTCAAAACCCTCCCATCCGCAGCTGAGCCTTCCCACCCGGGGAAAACAAATATGAATTGCCCATCCGGTGAGCATACCCCAAGAACATTGGTTGTTACCTCTCCTTTTCTATTTCGGTACCTCCCTTTGTGTGCTGCAGGGACTTGAACACGTATGTGCATACCATCCAATGCACCGAGACACCCCTGAAATGGGGAAAAAAGGTTTAACAATTAACATCACGAACATACTCAATTAAACTACTCACACATGAACATCATGTACATACCTTGAACCACTTCCAACGATTATCATTTGAGTCCTCTGGAATTGCCTCTGGTTTCTTCAAAAGCAATGATTGAAGTCTATTGGTTGCATTGAGCACTAGTTTGAAGTATCTACTTATGGTTTCTCCTGACCTTCCAAACTCAAACTGAATTAATCTGTTCTTCACATGATGGGCCAATATCTGAAGGAACATAGCCACTTGCTCATCAACTAGCATATATTTAGTTGCTCTCAATCCGCCGATTGTGTTTAACATGTGACACAATTTATCAAACGTTGCACGGTACATCCTAATTTGGTTGAAGCAAGTGGTGTCACTACTATATATCATCGCCCTCAAATTTGCTCTCTTCGCATGGAAATCTAGTCTAAACGTCCTATCTGGTAAGTGCCTTGGTCTACCTGCCCCCACAACTACTATCATCGTCACAACCATGGTCCTCACTGCTAGTAGCAAAGTTAAGCACCCAGCCAACAATCCAACCATTTCCCGTCTACGTGGCTCCATACCTACACAATTTTCAACCACACCAATTTCCTTTTTATAGTAATCAACTACTCCTCTTTACAAACTACCACTGTTTAACATTCAAAAATTTGCATCTTTCATCCCATCGGCTCAATTTAAACAACTACTTATGACCCAACATGACACTGAATTAAAAAAGTCCCACATCAAACGTTCAAGCTGGGCTGTCTGGTTCGAACGTAATGTTCATTTGCTTTTTCCCCACATTTCATCATTCATAGAACAACAGCACATTGTACACAAACAAACAACATATTTTATATCATTGCAATTTCATTCAAGACTGTGTAAATCGTTTAAAACAATGTCTGCATCTCATTAATACACAAGAACAAAAAGACCATTCACACTCGTATTTGTCTTTGTCCCCAACGTGGAAGCATATAAACCGTGTCTGTGTAAAATTGCTTGCATTCAGTGTGTGTGTGTCCCCCTAGCTCGAATGAACAGGCCTCCCAAATTCTTCTAGACCTACCGGCAAATGAAAGATTATTTCCTTTCGAATGTATACTCACCTCAAATGCAGCTCTGTTCCCTGGATTCAACTTTTTCTTCACCGAAAAACACCCATAGTTTTTCCAAGTTTCTTTGCCGACAGCTTCGTCCAGCTCCAGCTCGCGTCCTCGTGCTTTTTGATAAATAGGTATAGTGTTTTCAAGGGGCCTTTTTGTCCGACAATTTCACTCTCCCGGCAAGATTTTTACATTCCCACCTCTTTTGGAGGGAAGGCACATTCCAATGGATGAAGGAAGATTTGAAGTGGCGGGAATGGTTCTCGACGGAAGATCAGACAACCAAACGCGTTTTTCCCCTGGGAAGACTCTTATCTTCCCTTTCCAGCTCCCTCTTTCCGCGTAACAAACGGGTCCTTAATGTTTGTTGCAACTCTAGATGGCAAGTTGGTTCTGGCTCCTTGATTCCAATCTCCCACCTTTTATGGTGGCCTATGCAATATAGTCAAGCTCCTGATCTTAATGTTCCGTTTGTGGATGACCTTAGGGATGTAAATAGGCCAGGCCAGGCTTTAGCTAAACAGGTATGAGCCTGTATTGGGGTTAAAAGGCTTGAGCCTGACTGCAGGCTTTTTTTGTCTTAGGCCTAAGCCTTCATAAGGCCTAGTCATGCCTGAAGCATTTTTAAAGGCCTACTTACAATGTAGGCATTTCGAAATGCCTCATATTACAGGCCTTGAAGGCCATAAGTAGGCTTTATGCACTTTGAGCCTATCAAAATCTATATAAATATAAGAATGAAAAAATAAATATTTTGTTATTCTATGATATGAATATAAATATATATATTTAATGTGTAAACAGGCCAGGCCTAAAGGCTTACAGGCTAGGCTTTAACAAAATAGGTCTGGCCTGTTTACACATACAGGCCTTAATAGGCCTTGGCATGACTTTTTTAACAAACAGGTCAGGCCTGACCAGGCCCTTAACAGCCAGGTTGTAGGCCGCTTGATAGGAGCCTAGCCTATTCCCACCCCTACCGTTGACTGTGTAATTTATGTTTCAAAATACGAGTATCCTTTTGACTTTTATTCAAAAAAAAATTATGAACTTCTTCAATATTTAGCAGATTAATGGAAGTTACATACTCAATGAAGTTCAGTTATAGAGAGGCTATTCCATGGAAATGGTAATATAGGAAATGGCTGTTTTCTTTTAATTTCTTTCATTTCCTTACCAAAAAGGCCATTAGTTTGTTATGTCTCCTACATGGTGGAGTCTCAAACTCTCATTGTTAAAGTGTGATTTATAAATAGGTTAATACAATTTTTGACCCCTCATGTTTTGACTCATTTTAGTTTTGGTCTTTCAAATTTCAAACCATGTGTTTTTTCCCTCAAGGGTAAAATTGCCAAGATTTTTATTAAATTATAGGAACCAATGATTTAAATAGAATGAAACTTGATAGACTTTATTTATTTATTTTTTATGGATTGCGTTATGAATGATATAGATAAAATTTTAAAATTTTAAATTTACTTATTTCTGTTTATAAAAATAATTTTATAAAAGATTGAATCTGAATAATAAATTGTTTTAATCTGACGGTGGATATGAGATTATAAAAAGAAAATAAATAAATAAAGGATAAGGAACCTTGTGCCATATTCATAATAACGAGGTGAATCAAATCATGTGGGGACAAAACCAAACATTGGATGAGGCGCTAAATGATATTTCCAGATATTTATATAGGGTTAAGGGTCTTAAATGCCATGGAAGTTTTAGCTCAGGAGCACTGGTAAGACGGAAGTTTTTTTTGGACAAAAAATGCCATGGAAGTTTTCGCTGAGGAGCAATTTTGCCCCGGAAGTTTTCACTAAGGAGCAATGTTGCCCCGGAAGTTTACACTAAGGAGCAATTTTGCCCTTACCCCCAAATATTAAATTTGAGTATTATATCGAGTCAAATACCACACATGTTATGCCTTGAAAAGGTCAAACTTGGAGCCAGAGAAGGAGATCCTTGAGATGTTGAACTCAAGACGGCCAGAATTTGTGAAGCCGAACTGGTGAAAGGGATTGAAAGGTCGACTGTCACAAAACCCAAAGGAAGTATCACTTATGATCTAAGCAAATGATCAGTCTATACAAACGTAAATATTATCACTATTGATTTGTTTTACTAAACCAATTTTTGGAACAATTCATTTCTCGTTTTGCGTTTCATTTGCGATTTGTGATAGACCTTTCAATCCTTTCGACCAGTTCGGCTTCACAAATTCTGGCCGTCTTGAGTTCAACATTTGAAGGATCTCCTTCTCTGACTCCAAGTTCAACCTTTTCAAGGCATAACATCTGTGATCTTTGACTGATTTAATAGTCCAATTTAATATTTGGGGACAGAAGGGAAAAATTGCTACGTTTTGTAAACCTCCGGGGCAAAATTGCTCCTTAGTGAAAACTTCCGTGGCAAAAGTGATACTTCTGGGGCAAAATTGATACTTCCTATGAACTTCCGTGGCATTTTTGGTCCAAAAAAAACTGTTGTCTTACCAGTGCTCCTGATCGAAAACTTCCATGGCATTTAAGACCCTTAGCCCATTTATATATTTTCTCTACATTATTATAGGTCATTATTCATAGTAATTTTCTATTCATTCTTATAATTTTCTTAATACAATCAATTTAAGCACTTACACATGCAAATATGCCAACATCAAATTTGAACTTAAGACCTTATTCAAATGTGACAGGTATTATCATTACTAGTGTAATTTAGCGTTAACCATTATTGTTTTTATTAATCCGTCTATTTGATGGGAGGAGTGGAAGTTGTTTGTTGTTAGTTAAACATGGGAGGTGGAATTTGTCACCACTTCAAGTTAGGGAAGAAGAGGGAAGATTTTTTATCGGATTAAAAAAAAAGGGAAAATCCATATTTAAGACGGCTGAAATTGTAACACCCCGAATTTCGGACCCTAAGAATGGAGAATGAGCCTAAATTAGGCAAACAACTAAGCCCAGATCAGGAAGAGTTCCAAGAATGTCGAGAGTTAGGATGGCCCTCTGGGACTAAGTAACTCGGCCATACGTGTCAGTGTACCTTGTATGCATAAGCCGTGTAATTAAGGTGCCAGAAAAAATAGGACACAGAAGACCCATACGATGTAAATCCGGTGGAAAAAATGCCACCAAACTATTTCCTAAGGTATAGGACAATTAGTTGAGAAGAAATATGCCAGTATAAGTAAGTACACGGCATTTTCGGGGGTTAGGGTATGCCCCGTTTTTGAGAAGCGTCGGTATTCGTGAAGAAAACCCGAGTAAACCCGGGATCTCGGGCAAGTAAAGTCGATAAAGTAACTTTAATAAAGTACTGTCATGATGACTAATAACGACATACTTTTGTGTTGGCCAAATGGGATGGTGACACGTGTCCATTCATGATTACAAAAGACAAAGAGTAATGATGCTAGTAGGACACGTGGCATTCTGGGGTTGGATGTTTGACTTTTTGGCACCACAAAGTACAAGGTAATTATGAGACATTAAAATATACATTTCTTGCTCCCCAAGAATGTAGAAAAACGTGCAGCCACATCAGGGGAAAAGGAACCGTTGATTTGGGCCCACACAAGTCCCACAGAGTGGCACGAGTTACGAGGAAAGTTGTAACCGACAAAAAGGTAGCTGACCGGGACCGGTTAGGGTTTATCGGAGTCGGGCCCAGACCCCTGGACACAGAGGAAGGTGAAATTTTAGGTGGGCCAGGAGAGAGAGAAAGTGTCTTGGAAAGGAAGAAAAGTGTCACATCATGTAATTATGAAGAGAGAGAAAGAATAAAATATTCAGGAATATTCTAGACCACACAATTCAAACCTGACATGACAATGGAATGACAAGTAATTATGACTCATAAAGGGTAATTATGACATATCCTAGGGCAGATCTCGTGGGTCCCACGGGTTGGAAGAAGTGAAGTGCAAAATGATTGTTTTACCCCTAGACCTAAAACCTACACCTAGCAATTTTGTAAACCACCTTCAGGGGCAATTTTGGAATCTCATTTTTGAGTCTTGGAATGCACCCCCATCTACCAAAAGGAGATCTCTAGAAGCCTTGAGAATCAAGTAAGTAAATTATATTTAAATCTGAAGAATTTTCCCGACCGTTGGATCGTGATCAAAGTTGGACAAGGGCCCCACCTTTGGAGCCTATATAAGGACACCTTTCCCCCTTCATTTTCCTGCACCCAAGCATGAAATTCAGGAGAAGAGAGGGAGCCTCCATCTGAAGGCTTTGGTCCAAGGGAGAAGGAAGGCACCCGCAACCGACATTCTAAGGTAAGTTCCCTAATCGGCAATCTAGTTACTTTCACTTCTGCCCTATGGTGATTTCGTGGGAAGGCAGTGGGATTTTCATGTTTTTAAGATTCTAAATGGGTCCATAAGGTGTTTTTGTGTGGGGACAAGTGGGATCACCTTTTTCCAAACTCGAAAAGCTTAAGACTTTCATATACGAAAATCTGCCGATTCTTACGGTTTCTGGGCAGCAAGGGGACATCTAGGGTTTTGAAGTAGTAAATGAAGTTAAAATGCTTTGAAATTTTACATTGTAAAATTCTACATCTGGAGGATGATATTTGTATAATATTTTGTGTCGTTTGGATTTTCCAACCGAGAGTTATCTTAAGTTGCAAATGACCTAAAAACCTGGACTTTTCTCTGGACCAGCGGCTCGGTTGTGAAAATAATAAAAGGATGTGAACCCATAAGACCTTGGGAATTATTTTTACGGTAAACTAGACACTATACGGGTTCAATAGCCTCTGATTTCATGTCAATACGAGTTTTATAGAATTTATTAAAAATTGGCAAAGTTGGGTCAGCGTTTTTGGGAAATCCTGGTGGTAGGTGAAATACATGAAACTTGAAGCAAAGTTTGAATATGTGATTTAAAGCAAAATGTTTGGCTATGTATAGGGTGATAGTACATGTGGCATACATATTCAGTACGAAGAGGAGAGTTTGCGGATTTCGAGAAGTGCCAGGTAGTAACTGTAAACTTGCATACTCTATATTACTCTTGCATGTTTTATTTTATCATGATTGTGGATGTAGGCTAGGTAGTAGCTATGGGACTTCGTGTCCTATGGTTGCTACTGAGGCCGAGGTATGCAGGCTAGGTAGTACCTGTACGGGTACTATTGAGGCCAAGGCATGTTGGCTAGGGAGTATCTCTTTGGGGGTACTTATGAGGCCTGTGGCATGTGGGCTAGGTGGAGCCTATGTGACTGTGTGTTCATAGGTTTCCATTGAGGCCCAAGGTATGTGAGGCTAGGTGGAGCCTATATGACTGTGTGTTTATAGGTGTCCAGTGAGGCCTCTGGGATAGGTGTTCGAGGTTGGTCCCCTGACTTCCGTGGCCCTTTGCGCGGTGGATCCGGGGGCTTGTCTTGACCAAGCGGTCCTGCGGATGTACATGCCAGATTCATGTTCCTGATTGTGATTTGCATTACATGCATTGCATACATATTGTATATGAGTTTAACAGTTACTCTAGGGTTCAACTTTGAACATCAATATGGTTCCAAAAGAAACAGGCGTAAGGTAGTAGCGGCTAGAGGAGTTGAAGAAGGTAGGGCTTGATGCGGAAAGACGAAGAGATAGAGGATGCCAAGTTGCTTCTTGTACTTCTATAATTAGGATGACTGTATGACTCATACTCACTGTTCAGTAATTATTTTGGACGATTGTACCCTTAACCTTTCGGGGATTACTTTATGTAATTTTTTGTATGAACCTTTACCAGTATATTGTAAGTTGTCTAAAACGATTTTATGCTCTGCCGCACACGCTCTGATAAACTTTAAATGGATTAATTAACAAAGGAAAGGTATTAAGTGAAAAGGATCCCTCTAACTCGCCACCCGAAAGGGCGAGGCCGGTAGGGGTGTAACAGAAATACCCTATGAAAGTGGAGAAAATCACCAAGAGGAGGGTGAATTGGGGATCTTAAAAATTATTTTCAAAGTGCTCTGAAAGTTGAACACAAAGCAGAGCACAACAGAGTAAGGGGAGAAGAAGCAAGACACAGCAAGATTTATACTGGTTCGGTCTAACCTTTTGACCTACGTCCAGTCCTCAGACATTCTGGGATTTTCACTATCACTTATTATCAATTACACACTTTGTACTCGAAGTTATCCTTTCACTAGGATACACTCCCCCTTACAAGTTGTAATATGATATTCTCAATCTCCAAGTCCCACGACTTAAGATTCCTACAATAAATGATTTCAATAAATGAAACTCTCTCTAAGAGTGGATAATGATAAGCACTGAAATACAAATGTATCAAAAGATACTTTACACAATAAAACTCAAAGAGTAGTTGGAAACTTGAATGATTTTCGTTTTCTGCAGATTGGTTGTTGAGAAGAATTGAATGCAGCTCTATTTATATGAAGAGAGCATTAAATAACTGTTGTAATCTTCAATGTGATCGTTGTCAGCATTAAGAAAGGATTATGTTGAGCTTTGGTCTTCTTCTCTCTCTACTCTTTGGTTAATCCAGTTGCTCAGAGGATTAGGGTTGACTTCCTTTGAATTTAATCCGTTGGAGGAGCATCTACTGGGTGAGGAAAGAAAACATTAATCCCTTTAAAACGTGTGTAGAATGATTGTCCAAAAGAGTGCAAGATTTCTAGACATTGCATTTAATGTGCTAACATCACTTTTTACTTTTGTCTAAATCTTCTTTTAATGTCTTCTAAATCATTTGAAACTCACTAACAAACTGATTAAACATAGTTAGGAATAGTAATGAGTGATGATAAGAAGTATTAAGATCAAACATGAAGATTTCATAAATTCGTCCAAATTGAATTTCAAACTCAGCGACACAAACTCGAGTTTGTTCATCTAAACTGGAGTTTGTAACTTTGCTTCAGAGGGCAAACTCGAGTTTCCAAATCCTAACTTAAGTTTCCTTCTTACAAAGAAGATTGTCGCAAATTGAGCTTTGGAACATATCTTTGAATGTTGGCCAAACTCGAGTCATTAAGTGACTAACTCGAGTTTTGGACTCTTGAGATGAAAAATGAGTTTATGTCCAAAGGCTCAAAAATGGAGTTTTCAAAATCTACGAAAAATAGCAGAGCTCTCTGCTTTGCACAAACTCGAGTTAACAAAATCAAACTCGAGTATCCCTTAAAAATGAAAATCTTTGAAAAACTTTCTGCCAAGTGAAAACTGGAGTTTTCTCAAAGTGGGTAAAGCATGAAAACTTTTTGTCAAATGCAAACTCGAGTTTACAAACACAAAATCGAGTTTTCTCAAAACTTAGGAAACTCTTTGTCGTGAAAACTTGAGTTTCCATATCAAAACAGGAGTTTGCTTAAGTTCAAAATATTTGAGACTTTCGTATGACCAAAACTCAAGTTTACTCTTGCAAACTAGAGTTTTGTTTACTTTAGAAAATATTGAAGAGTCTTTGTATGGTGCAAACTCGAGTTTGTAAACCTAAACTAGAGTTTGTCTTAATGTGAAAAACTTGGAGTGCTCCTGTATATTGCAAACTCGAGTTTGTTGGTTATGGTTAGTTTTGATGATGACAAAATATACTTATCATTGTTAAGAGCAAAAAGCTTGTATAATATAGTTATCATATACATTGACTAACTGTTATACTTAATGTAGATTAGTCCAAGTTAAATTATGAAGAATGATCAAGAGAAGAGAAGAAAGAAAGAGTGTTGAGTTATAGAGATTAATTAAGAAGGAGATAAGAGTTCACAGCAAGAAGAACCTGCAGAAGTTGTCAAAGGATTTTTGAGAATAATCAAGAAGAAGATGAGAGGTTGAAGAAAGAAGAACTTGTTCAATGGAATGAAGATATCTTTATTCAAATTTTTAGAATGATACTAGAAGTCTCCATGATCAAATGGAAGTTGGAATGGCTCAATTCAGAGTTAAAAACAAGCAAATATAAGGTTCAGGATTATCCAACTTGAGTCATGAAGTTGCAACTCGAGTTATCTATTTTGCTACAAAGTTTTTGGGTCTCTGGACTGGTTTAACTCAAGTCAACCAATATTGACTCGAGTCAACAGTGCTTTTCAGCACCTCTATTATACTATGTTTCGTGTTTCAGCTGAGCGAAGTCTGGTATTTCGATGATATCTCCCAAACAAGAGATTGGATTGAGGTAAAACCAGTGGCATATAAAACTAGACTCCCAATGCGTCATTTTGATATAAAATTCAAGCTCAAAGGAGTTCAGATCAAGGAGCTATGAATTGTAGAAGTTTGAACTGAGATTCACACCACACTACTAACCAATCTTCAATGTGTTGGGCGTATCTCACAAACTATAAATCCAATTGAGCAGAAATCAGCGGCATTTGAAAGAAGACATAAATAGCTTTCTAGGTATAGGTCATTTGCTATCTTTAGAGTTATACTCGAAGAGATATGGTTTCTGGAAGTTTGCCCATGTTCTGAAAGAAGACAGAATGCAGCAATATCAAGGCAGACACTATGGAAACACAAACAAAAGGTAATAACTCGAGGTAAGTGATGATGACTCGAGTCAATGGAAGACAGAGAGCAAACCAAGTTTTGAGAGGAACTTGTAACTCAAGTCAATCATTTAATAACTCGAGTCATAGTCTGATCTATTAGTTTCTCAAAGTCCAAACCCGATAGCTGCTTTTTGAGAAACTGATATGACTCGAGTCATTTAAGACATAACTTGAGTCAAGTGGCATACAGAGAGCTTCTAATGAATTCTTGGAAAAGATGACTCAAGTCAAGCATGACCCGAGTTAAGTTGTTTCGAAAACTCTTCCTTATTTGAGAAATGGATTATTGACTCGAGTCAGAGTATGTTTAACTCGAGTCATATTTATCATATTTCAAATTCTTCATTCTCGTAATCTGAACACTTTTGATTACATTATGGATACTTCATATAATTACTTATAATTGTTTCTAACAATATTTAATCAGTTTGATAATGATTTTCAGATGAATTTAACATGGTTTAATCTTCAAATTCATCTAAAGCACTTTTGTGTCAGAAGCGCATTAAATGCAAAGCAGAAATGAAACACCATTTAAGCAAGTTATACTCTGAGCACATGAAAAGCAATGCAACCATTTCCATTCAAACATTCTCATTGACTCTCAACGGAAAAATGGAATAAAGAATGTCAATGAAGAATTTCGGCTGACATCGGAAGAATACGAAGAGCCTGAGTAACGTTCAACTTCAACGGCTACTTCCAACAGATCTCCAACGGTCGAATGCTTGCAACTGTCGAAACACAAATGCTTATAAATTGAAAAGCCTTCAAACTGGAAGGGGGGGACGATGGAAGATTGACACGACGAAATCAATGAATTGATCTTACTACTGCACCGTCGATATGTCAATATACGATTAGCTCATACACTCTGTTCTAAATGCTTACATAGCTCATCATAGAGAGTGAAATGATTTGTATTGTACTTCAGTGTTTATTCATTTACTTATGAGAAGATTCATTGTAATCATTTTATCATTTTATCTGAGTGGTACTCAAGATTGAGTGATCTTGAGTGGGAAACCCATTGTGTTGATTACAACTTGTAAGGGGAGTGAATCCTAGTGAGAGAATTATTTCGAGTACAGAGTGTGTAATCAAGTGGGTATATTGATTACAGCTTGTAAGGGGGAGTGAATCCTAGTGGGAGGATTACTTCGAGTACAGAGCGTGTAATCAAGTTGAAAGAAGATAGTGAATTGAAAATCTCAAGTGAAGCTTGGAGACTAGACGTAGGTCAAGGATTGGTCGAACCAGTATAAATCTCAGTTTGCATATTCTCTTCCCTTATCTCTTATATTTCCAGTATATGCTTTGAATATCTAATTGTTGTTTTAGAAGACGCAAAAAGTTTTTTAAAGTTCCAAGTTTTTAATCTTCACCCAATTCACCCCCCTCTTGGGTTCAACCGGTTCTTACGGGGTTTGCCTACGCAAACCGGAGTTTTCCTTAGTTCATAAAAATTTAGCTACTCCCTGTCAAGTCCAAACTTGAGTTTGCTAACCTAAACTCGAGTTTGCTTTTGACAATAAGTTTTTCAACTTATCAAAGACAAACTTCATCTTAAGTTTACAATTGTCAGCTATCATCAAAACACATAGAGAACTAACACCCTAATCCAAGATCAGGTTTCTAAATTTAACTAATTCCAAATCAGGTTTTTTAATTAAAATAGGATCTAAAAATATGGGTGAAATGACTTTCCTAACCTCTATTCCATCATCCTTTGTTTTGAACGCTTCATATTGTCTTACACTCTTGTTCTTTCTCTACTACTTCGTCTTCCATAGAATTGAACATCTCCTTCACACCCCTAAACCAAGCCCACTGCAAAAGAACTAATTCCTAACTTCCCCAGTCTTTTCTTCACCTCATTCACTTACCTCTTCTTTCACCTCCGCTTGGTCGCTTCTCCACTGTTAGTTGTTGTTGCCGTGTTGTTCACCTCTAGCCGCCGCTACCAACTCCACTATCATAACCAACTCCACTTGGTATTGAATCCAACGACGGTGGTGATTCAATGAAATTTGGTTGCAAACTTAGAGTTACTGTTCCTTCTTGCCTTAAGCAATTACCGCTTGAAAATCGATTTCTTCTTTTTTATTTCTTTTTTGCTGACTATTGGATTATTACCAGAGAAATGTCTGATATACTATGGCGGTACTCTAGTTTTTTTTCTTGTGGTTTCTATGATTTCTTATTCCATGAATTGAAGAGTTTATTAATTTTGTTACAATTTAATATATGGTTTATTCAATCAAGTTGTGGTGGTGCTTAGATTTGATCCTTATAGTTTTTATGATTCCTTTTTCAATATATGACATGACTTTAATATTTTAAGAACTTGATGGGTTCTTCTATTGTGGGAGACAGGTGCAAGGTGCATATGAAATTACAACCACCAAAAATCAACTTATAGTCAACAAATTAGAGTTGAACAAGATCAAAGATGAATTTAGGCCACCAAAATAGAATTTTCAAGCATCAAAGCAAAATTTATGACCGCCAAACAAGAGGGATTTATTGGAGAGAAAGAGGGTAGGCTTCAGAGTTCATAAGATCACCACATAAACTTTGGTGTTGATGATTCTTCCTCTGCCATTGCATTCGAATTCGAACCCAGACCCTGTCTCTATTAAGCTTTTGTGCAGACAAAGTCTTCATACAAAGAGAGAAAATGACGAGGAAAAATAATGAGAGAATAAAGAGCAATAAAGTCAATTTATGAACATTTTGTTATCCTAAATTGGGTTTATGACCTAATTAGAGATTTGTTGAATTTACCTTTAAATTTTGTCAGCAATAATTTAAAGGAAAAATTTTGTTAGGTTGTTTAACTTGTAACCCCTTATAACTTAGGGAAAACTATTTCTGTCACTCGAGATAAGTTTATCTCCAGTGACCCCTAAAACTACATCGTTTTGAATTAATGAAGGATGCGTTTGTAATTTTACACGGGTGGAAAAAAGGATTTTAAGACCGCACGAAAGAGGCACCGTAAGACCGGACTAGCTGCCGGTCTTGTTCCAGCCGGTATTAAAAGTCCGTCATTTATAAGACCGGACTCAAACCGGTCTAAAAGAAACTTTTTTAGACCGGACATTTTAAAAGTTAGGTCTTAAAAGTCGTACTAAATAGACCTGATATGTATTTTGTTCGGTCCTAAAAATCAACTTTTAAGACCGGACATAAACATAGACCGGTCTTAACATATCGACATTTTTAAGACCGGATAAATAATCTCCGGTCTAACAAATACCGACTTCTAAGACCAGACGACTAACTAATCCGGTTCTAAATTTAATTAAATTTAAGACCGAGTATTTGGTAAAGCCAGTCTTAAAAGTTGAACTTTTTAAGATTGGTCTATACTTTTAAGACCGGACTTATAAATGCATCCGATCTTAAAATTTGAACTTTTAAGACCGGCGATATTATTTCCCGGTCCAAATTTTCCAGAATTTTTCCCTGTTCTGTTCTTCCTGATCATATATATATACACACATCCGCCACCCAATCCAGCACAAAAAATTAGATACTTTAAGCTACAAGCAATGAACAATCCATTATGAATAAATTGAATTGGGAAAAGAATACAAATATCACCATGAGTTATGTGGCCTCTTAATTTAGTACAACACCGTAATGAATTATCTTACAAATACAATGATGAATACAAATCAATACCGCACCATGCCTTCATCTGATCCCACCCAACAACGTAACATGATATCCCCTTTTATAACATATATATCGGATCCCGCCACAAAATAAAACAAGAACAAAAGTTTCACAAATCGGTGTCGTTTAATTAAGAACAAGACAACACCGTAATGATGAATATATACATGTAATAAGATAACTTACAAATACAATGATGAGTTACAAATACCGCACCAAGCCTTCATCTGATCCCACCCAACAACGTACGTAACATTATATCCCCTTTTATAACATATATATCGGATCCCGCCACAAAATAAAACAAGAACAAAACCTTCACAAATCGGACATTATTGTTTAAGAACATGGAAGGAATATAGTTAAAACCTTAAAGTTTTCAAAGAATTTTGCATATGAATATTACCATATGAATTGACTCTTTTATAAAGGGATATCCTCCCATATCCCTTCTTGATGATCCTTTCTTATTCCGGGTTCATTATCCGCTTCATCTTCTTCGTTCATGTCCTAGTATACCCCTTGAAAAAGGAGTACTCTCGGGAAGACCGTAATTCGAATGAATTTCATCATCAATATCAATGACCCTTTTTCCTTGGAGAGCTACAGACCACATTTTATTTTCCTGATCGGTGATATAGAACACTTGTTTTGCCTGGTTTGCCATAATAAAAGGTTCATCTCCAAAACATCTACCATTGATATCGACTAATGTAAGTCCTAGCCGATCGATCCAAACACCATTTTTGACATTAACCCACTTGCATTTGAAAATAGGAAATCTAATTTTAACATAGTCCACCTCCCAAATCTCTTCAATAACCCCATAATATGGCATAACTGCCAATAAAGGCCTCTTGTCTTTCGAACTGAAGAAGTGCATAGATTCAGCCTCTAACATAACACCACTGTTCTGGACGGTGCTCCTATCATCTAGGGACTTCGTATAAAATGTATAACCATTGATCACATACGAATTCCAACTTATGACATCAACCTCAGGACTACAGGCTAAGCATTTGATTGTATCAGGAACACATTCCTCTCCCTCGACCTTTTGTTTGAACCAGGTTTGCAAAAGTTCTGTTATGCTTCCTAATCAACATTTGTTCGATCATTCGATGATTTTCTTTCCTTACAGCTTCTTTATGTGTAGCTATGCTGGCTTGAACTTCATCAACATTATTCAAGATGTATAAGTGGACTTGTGACAATTCATCAAGATCCACACTCTTTACCGAAGCCCCTCGTCTACCCCATTCAGCATGCTGACGTTTTGGAAGCCCAATATGTCTTACTTTGGCCAAATAATTTTGACAAAATTCCATGGCTTCTTTAGAAACATATTTCTGAACAATTGATGATTCTAGCTGGTATGCGTTCTTCACGTACCCTTTTAGGAATTTCATAGATCTTTCAATTGGGTACATCCACCGTAAATGGATAGGGCCGCACAACTTTATCTCCCTCACTAGATGAACAATTAGATGAACCATGATGTCAAAAAATGTAGGAACAAAAAGCTTCTCAAGGTGGCACAAGATAAGATATCATTCATTCTCCAATTCATCAAACTTTTCAATCTCAAAAACTTTACTACAAACTGCATTGAAGAAGAAACAAAGTCTAGTCAAGACGACCCGAAGATCATATTCGGCGATGCCTCAAATAGCTACTGGGAGTAGCTGTTGCATCAAGACATGACAATCATGAGACTTTTGGCCTACTCATTTCAAGTCCTTCATCAAAACAAGCCTCTTAAAGTTTGAAGAATACCCTGGGGGAACTTTTGTGCCATGTAAACACTCACAAAAACTTCATTTCTCATCCTTAGAAAGAGTATGAGAAGCCGGAGGACAATAAGTTCTCTTCCCATATGGCCTTGGATGTAATTTTTCGCGTATTCCCATTGCTTGCAAATACAATCTTGCCTTCACACCATCCTTTGAACTACCTTGTATGTTGAGAAACGTGCCAACAATACTATCACATACGTTTTTCTCCACGTGTATGACATTAATACAGTGTCTCACATCAAGATTGCCCCTATATGGAAGATCAAAGAATACCGATATCTTTTTCCATATATTTGTTTCTTTTCTACTATTTGCAGTCTTACCAAAGATGACACTGATATTTTTCACCTTTTCATAAACTTGCTCCCTAGTCAATGTCACCGGAGCATCTTCATACTCCTAGCCACCCAAAAAGGCTTTCTTTAATCGACGATATGGGTGGTCCCGTCGAAAAAATCTCCTATGTCCAAGATAAACCGTCTTTCTTCCCTGTTAAAGTTGATGGTAGCGTGTGCCTTCTTCACAAACCGGACATGCTTTGTGGCCTTTTACACTATACCCTGACAAGTTCCCATATGATGGGAAGTCGTTTATAGTACAAAATATCATGGCTCGCATTTTAAACACCTCCTTCTTGAAAGAGTCAAAAACATCGACACCTTCTTCCCACAACTCCCTCAAGTCTTCGATCAAGGGCTGAAGGTAAACATCAATGTCATTTCCGGGTTGTTTTGGTCCCGAAATCAACATAGACAGCATGATGTACTTTCATTTCATGCATAACATATGAGATAAGTTGTAAATAATCAGGAGTAAGGGCCATGAACTATGTATGCTATTAAGGCTACCATAGGGATTCAGGCCATCTATGCTAAGTGCAAGCCTAAGGTTCCTAGGTTCTTCGCCGAAGCTCGGAAATAATTGATCGATTTTCTTCCATTGAGAATAATCGGCCGGATGTCGAAGCTTTCCATCAGAAATCCTCTCATCAACATGCCACCTCAAATTTTTTGCATTACTTTCATTAGCAAGCAACCGCTTGAACCTTGGTATGATTGGAAGATACCACAACACTTTTGCAGGCCCCTTATTTGACATATCGGACAATTCAGCTTCTCTTCAAACTATTTTCTATACAATATGCAATCATTTGGGCATGCATGAATCTTTTTGTACTCCATCCCTAGTGGACAAAGTATTTTCTTAGCATCATAGTATTGATGCGGCAACACATTATCATCCGGAAACATGTCCTTAAAAGACTCGAGCATTTCAGAGAAACTCTTGTCGCTCCATCCATGACGTGCCTTCAAGCTTACCAATTTCAATACAGCGTTCAACAATTTGTATTTTTTACACCCAGGGTATAGCGGGGTCTTTGCATCACTGCACATATTACCATATGCATGTGATTGCTCAAAAGCCTCTTCTCCAACATCACGAATAATGTCCTCTATGTGATCATCCATATCTGTGTCATTATCATCAAAGGCCACTTCCTCATGTTGAGACCCACTTGGCATTTTTTCACCATGTCATGACCATACCGTATAAGTCTTACAAAATCCTTCACAAATTAAATGTATGTGGATAACTTCAGGACTTAATCGCCTCTCATTCAAACATTTTACGCAAGGGCAATAAAACTTCCCACTATCATCATGGGCATTTTGTTTAGCAAATTCTATAAATTCCCTCACCCCATTTTGATATTCAACACTCGTCCGTAAAGCGTTATTTATCCAACTGTGATCCATAGAAGAATTCCTATATATAGACGGAAAGATATAACATACATAATCCGGAAAAATTGAAACTTGCATATAAAATAAGAAATACATAATACAACAGTGAATCCAAGAAGCAAAATAAAAGTCAAGATATTCAAATTAAATGCATCGCATGAAGGTCTTGTCGACTCACCTGTAGCATATAGATTCAAATGAGGTTCTTTGAGTCTTTCTTCTCCGGCCACGAACGTTGATGTTACGTACGGCAAGAGTAACCTAAAAATGTGGAGTTGGTCAGTTCGGTGGTCTAAAGTGAAAATATAATCTTCAAAATACAATATTCATTAAGAACAGAGAAACCCACGAGAACATTTCATCTATTTCATTCAACTCATGAAAAAACCCAGAAAGATAAGCAGGAAAATCATAAAGGTATATAACCGAAACACCTCGTACAGCTATAGATGTTTAGCTAAGGAACCGTAAAAGTGATTGTCGAGAGAGCAACGCGAAGCGCGATGACGCAACACACAAAATGTGGAGACGAACCCGAGTAATCACTCTCGGCGCGACAAGAGAAGTTCGAGAGGGAAATTTAATTTTCCCCGCGACGAGACATTTTAGTATTTTGGATTTTATTAAGACCGGTTAATTATAGAGTGTCTGGTCCTCAAGATATAATTTTATTAATACATTTTTAAGACCAGCAATTAAGAATACTCCGGTCCTAACATTTACTATTGATTTAATTTTAAGACCGGAGTTTTATAAACATCCGGACCTAAAAGGGAAAATACTTATAGTCGTAAACTCTTCGTTTATTAATGAACCGAAAAAGTACTAAAAAATAAGAGGTTTGCCTTTGACGATCAGCACGCAGAAACTGAATTAATAAAATAAATAAAGGAAAACAAGAGAATATGAATATAAAAAAGGCAAAGGCGTAGTTCTTACTGCTTCAATTCCATACATAACTGGAGAATATGCACGTACACAAGGAAAAATAATAATAACTGATCAACACTAGCAACGACAAGAATCTAACTAAACACCCTAAAGCTTATTATCATCCAATGCCTTGGCGATATTGGTGTGAAAAGCATTAAATTCCCGCCGGATATCAGCAAGTTCCTACCTTATTCGCATCAGCCGCAATAAATCATTAGAGGAAAGAGGAGAGGGGTCAGCTGTGGGCGAGCTGGGGACAACCGATTGGAGAGGGGAGCGGAACCTCTTCATTGTCCGAAGGATGGAGGGGGTGTGGCAACCTCTTCATCATCCGAAATAACAATGGGTCCGACGACCCGAGATTCTTCTGGTCACAACAACGTAACGCACTCGCCGGTGGAGGCGCACCGTATAACGATCTAAGGTTGGCAAGAGCTTCAGGTGTAAGAGCACCCCTACGAGGAGTTCTCTTGTATCTAACCATGGTTTGAGGCTTTGAGCAGTTTGGGCAGAGAGCTCCAACTGATACACTCTTTTTATTAATAAGGACATGGAGGTTAGTGTTCGGAGTTAATGAGAACAGAGAGATGGATACGCAATTGATACACTCTTTTTATTATGTAACTAGATTTAAAAGTATATTATTTATTTTTTCAATTAAATTACTTTTAAGACCGTATTTCTAGAAACATCCAGTCCTAAATTACTTTTAATACCGTCCATTTATATTATATCCGGTCCTAAAAGATAATTATTTTTTTATCAATTATTTACTTTTAAGAACGGATCTTTCACAAAATCCGGTCTTAAATGTTCAGTCACTTCAAACTTACTCAGATTGCAGAGTCGATCATTGCACCCCATACACATGATCCAGAGTGTCTTCGGCTTCAAGGTCGTAAATTGACCAACTAAGCGTCTCCTCGTATTCTGAGGAACAATACGTCTCCTCGTAAAAAGTTCTCAACGTTTCATATTCTTCAGGATAGGTTCTCTATTTAAACCCGTTCTTACTTTAGTTTCTTCACATTCTTCTCCATCACTTCTACACGGCCTCCTCCACCGACTAAAACCCACCGTAATGGTTGCTCCACCAGTCCTCCTTTTCCTCCTCCTCCTCTTCAACCTCAGCCCCCTCCTCCACCGCCTCCAAATCCAACTGTCAAGCAGTTGGTGCAGAACATTGTGGCCCGCGTCGATCACATCAACCGACGCTTGGGCCAATTGTTTCAGCTGGTTCATACGTGGAGTACGATCCTACAGAAGAAGACGCCTCTGACGCCTCCAAAACCGCCTCTGAAGCCTCCTACCTCTCCGACGATGGGGAGGATTAGTTGTTGTATAGTTTTTTTTCTGCTTTTTTTTGTAAGGGCAGCGATTAAAATTATTAAATATATTTCTGCATTTTGTTCTTATGGGAGTTTTAATTACTCGCGGTTTAATTATATGCATTATCTGAACCTGGAAAGCAATAAGAAAGTCAATTATGAAATATGGAAAATGGCAGATTCAAAACACTAAAATTTTTTTAAAAAAAAGACAAAAGCAATTATGAAATATGGAGTTTACGTTGTAATATATGAACAAATATTTAATAAATATTTAATTTAAGAAAAAATATTATTCATTTAATTTATAAGAGATTTTATATATAAAAATATATTAATAAATATATCGTATATTTGTCGCCAATAAAAGACTTTTAGGACCGGCTACTTAGTAAATATGCGGTCCTAAAAGACTGGTGTATTTTACGGTGAATCACGAAGACTTTTAGGACCGTCTATTTAGTAAAACTACAGTCCTAAAATGCTGACATTTTTTCACAAATAAATAAACGAAGACTTTTAGGACCGTCTACTTAGTAAACATGCGGTCCTAAAATACTTCCGTTTTTAAGGTCAATCACGAAGACTTTTAGGACCGGCTTTTTAGTAAAAATACGGTCATAAAATACTGACATTTTTTCACAAATAAATAAACAAAGACTTTTAGGACCGTCTACTTAGTAAACATGCGGTCCTAAAATACTGGCGTTTTTAAGGTGAATCACGAAGACTTTTAGGACCGGCTATTTAATAAACATACGGTCCTAAAATACTGGTATTTTTTCACAAATAAATAAATGAAGACTAAGGATGGCTACTTAGTAAACATGCGGTCCTAAACTTCTCGCATTTGTAAATTAAGCAATGAATATTTTTTCCACCATCCAATACATTCAGCAACCACTTATGGACACAAGGAAACTTGTTTTAAATGAATTTAACAAATTATTATTGTATACTGTTCTATAACATAACATTGGCTCCATAACATATACTATCACAAATTGGACAATTGTTCATTACAGGCCGAAGATGACTGTTGATACAGCTAGCATATATTTACAATGAATTCACAAATCAACTATTTTTTCGATTTTCCGAGATGATCAGATTATACAGATATTCAGATAACACATTGCGTGTTCGCTCAATATCACCATCAGGAAAGGGATCAGCACAGTCAAACATCTGTAGCATCAAAGACAAAAACATATTAGTCGTCATTCCTTGCATATCAAAGGGGTCAGCGCACAGGCAAAGTTATGTAATACATTTACCTCTACTTGGATGTTAGTCACTAGTTGCATGACAATATTATACATGTGTGTCATGACATAATGTCCACATAAGTTGGACTCCTTCGGTTGCCGACGGGTCTAAAAACAAACAAGAAATATATATAAGAGCATATATTTTTACTGACCAAGTTCACAAGCCAGTGTGCCAGTGTCCAAATATGTACTAAGCTTTGGTTTGATCCATGTAGGATCTTTGACTTCAGTCCCAGACTTGTTCTTGACCTTTTCTTGGAATGATTTTAAGGGCCTATATATTGTCAAAATCACAAATTTACTCAATAATGGTTACTGAAAATTTACAGCAGAGATTTCAGATTAGACAATCAAAATGACATATGCTTACTTGTTCACCATCTGCTTCAATGTAGCCGTTGGTTCGTAGTGAAGGGAGCATAAAAAGACCACTTTATTCTCATTCGGGCAAATCAGGACCAACTGCCAATGGTGACTGAAAATTCACAACAGACAAGTACTCAGTAATATGTTGCAGAATTAAGGGAATTACAGAAAAAAATTATGATATGTACCTATTGTAGTATGGTGCCAAGTACCACTTTTTCCTATTCTTCTTGGTCAACCTTGTTGTTATGTTTAATTGTCTCTCCGCTAAGGGTGGTTGACTCACGTACTGTGGGCACAAGAATCCAATATCTTTGCTTCTGCCCTGCTGTTCCAATTCACGATGCAATAACCTACAATAATGACGTCAGGGAATTAGTATATACGTATGTGAGTGTCTCACATTTATCTTATATATGTACTCATAGAAGAAGATACTTACTTAATCAACATGAGAATCATTGCATCAGTAAGCTCTCTTTTTTCAAACATCAGGGAAATTATATCATCTTGGTCAACACAAACCGGGTACTTGTTTTTAAGACCTACTTCTGTATTGACAGCCCACTGATTAAGTTCAACTTGTTTATTGTTACCATAAGGACAAGTTTGTCCTTGGCACTCAACTTATCCGTGCCAACCAATTCAGGAGGGGCTGGAGCTTAAGGAGGAGTAGAAACATGCACAAGCTTCACTGGCCACGAGATCAAGGCTCCAATGACATCACTCACAACCTTCATCTCACCATTTGGGAGAGGGACAGTGCATTTCTTCAACGACACTCGACTTCATCATCGCCCATTTGTTGGTGGTGTACGGTTGATCCCAAATTGTGGACAATCCCTTTTACAACCAATCGTCTATCATGATGTTCGGATCCTCCACATAAAGGTCACAAGGTTGTCTTTGGATCGTCCAACAATGCAGCTCCCTCTAGTGCTCTGCTGCATAGCTATAGGTGAGAGTAGCAAGGAAACATTGGTCTCTGCACTAGAGCTCACAAGCACCTTCATTTGATTCATTTCCTCCTTCATCTCCCTCAGCTGGGATTGAAAATAGGCAATCAATGAAGATTCTTTAGCCGCCGCTCCTCATTCAATTTGGCCACCGTCTCGTGCCACCTTCCTTTCCACCGTCTGTTCCATCTCCTCCCGAGTAACCATACGTTGTTTCTGGCGTTTGGCGCTACCAAAGTATTCCTTTAGGCCTACCCTTCCTCCAATCCCCCTTACACGCCCCGCATGATCCGATTTTCTGGTCGCAACGGTCAGAACATCATTCCTCCCGTCCGACACAAAAGATCCCTCCGCTTCTTTCTTCCTTAGATCTTCTTGTAGGATACGATAATGAGAATCTTAGTAATGAAACATGTTTAGTAACAAAAAATTAACAATAACGATACTTACAATTCTTTCAGCAACTAGACGAGTCTGTTCACTCGTGTAGGCGCCGCTTTCCTTTGGCCGAATATACAACCATAACTCATCACGACGTATTGGAGATGGCGGATCATGTATCACAGAAGGATTGGATTCTGCTTCTGCTTCATCTTCCAATCTCTTCCGCTTGGCCGCCATCAATTCTTGTTCAGCCTTTTCGTATCCGCCGTGAGAAGCCCTATGCGGGCAATCATTCTTTCTCCCTATCTCCTGTGCTTGTACCCTTCTTTTCTATGAATCAGAATTGAAAACAACTATTAATTATGAATTCCAGCCATCTCACTAACAGAAATTAGAGAACTTCTGCTTGATATGAACCTCAAACACTAGTCAAATTCACTTCATCAAGTTTCAACATTTCATTTAAGGAGGATGTAGAATTGTAGAATAAATTAGGAGAACCAAAGCAAAGTGAGTTGCAGAACTGCACCGAAACCTTTACACAGTTAACATACTAACTAACAAATAGCAATGTCTAACCACTACCTACTACAAAAGAACTATCTAAGACTATAATAATGGTTTGACTCTTATGCCATTATTATTTCCCTAATTACCTACTTAGTATTTTACCTTTGCACGGTTTACATATCAGACTTGCATACAACTAAGACATGCTCCTCTTATGCGGGACAAAGGATGGAAATATATACTTCTATTCACAAACCAAACAATCTAACTAACAGATTAGATGAACACGTACAATAACATTCACATATCCGCACAAGTTAATAAGCAAACAAAAAAGGGCAAACAAAACTAAATAAGAACTCACCAAAGCTTCAGGAGTGGTCCGCAACTGAACAAATTGTTGCCAAGTTTGTTCATCAATGAATGTGCACTTGTCCCAAGGATTATGGTCATGCCTAACATCGGCAAAAATATATGTGTTAGCTAGAAAGGTCTTAAACTTCCTCCATCGATCGACAATAAGACAATGTCTTGTCTTTCAACTTCTGGGAGTCAGGGACAGTGTATGTGAGCAGGATAGTGTCCCAAATAGGATCCTTTACTGTGAGACGGTCGACTTTTTTCCACTCATATGTCAAGATGCTAGCCTTGCTGCATGCTAGATAGCCGACAAAACTATTATATTTTTGTTTATTAGGACCGAAAGGAGCCAACTTTTCATCAAACTGAATCTCGAGCTTTGACCCAGAGGACCGACTTACGGATACATCTTTCATTCGTGTGCCACTTCTACCACGACGTGCAGGGCGGTTACGAGGCTCATTGTGAGATGAAGAGGTTCATTCGACTCACACCGCCGCACCAAGAATCGTCGTTGAAGGAATAGCAGAAGAATCGTTTTCTCCATTCATTTTCGAGAAAGGAAGAGAGGCTGAGAGTGGTGGTGCGAAAGAGGAACGCTTGAGAAAGTGAGAGAGTAACAGAGGATGTTGGTGGTGTGGGAGGAAGAGATGTAATGCAACAGGAAGAGGGGTTTCGCAACAAGAACAGGGGTTTCAGAGTTCAGAGAGGGCAACGTTCGATCAGTCCTAACTTAAGGCAACGTTCGCGCGAATATTTGGCGCTTTAGTTTCCATACCAAACGACCTAAAAGGCCGGTCATAAAGGTTAAAATTTAAGACCGTCCATAATTAAAAGTCGGTCTTAAAAGTAATAAAATTTTTGAATAATTTTTTTCAATATCATGTCGGTCATACTTTAAGTCCGGCCTTAAAAGTATAACCTTTAAGACTGTTTTTATACATGTCCGGTCTTAAAAGTTTTAGACTTTATATTTAAATTTTTCCCGATTATTTTGGTCTCGAAAATATAAGTTCGGGCCGTACGAGATTTCTCTATAAAATAATTAAAATTTTAATTACATTTTTAAGACCGATTGGTTTTTTAAGCGGTCGAATAATATATTTAAGACCCTTTAATAAAGGGTCCGGTCCAAGAAGTTCTTCATATTTACAAAACTGCCACCGGTCATACATAAGAAGTTCCTTTTATTTACAAAACTGCCACCGATCATACCTTTAAGACCGGTGCGTCCAATGTCCGCTCTGAATGAGGGGGTCTTAAAGCCATTTTTTGCACTAGTGTTAGGTGAACTAATGAAGGATATTTTGGTAAAATTTATATGATAAAAAAGTAAACAAGATTACAGAAACACCCTTCATTAATACAAAACGACGTAGTTTTGAGGGTCACTGGAGATAAGTTATTCAGTTACTGAAGAAATCATTTATCCTATAACTTAATACCTTAATTATAACTTCTTATAATGATTCCCTCAATTTTTAACTTGTTTATCAGTGCCTATCTTTTTTAAGGGTTAAAAACTTAATACTGACTAATATTATCCGGCAAAAATGGCTTTTAACTCAGTTCATATGGCACTAAAATTTGTCCAACTCACGTCCGCAGTCTCACCTACACTCCAAGCGCTTCACTCTGGTCACCCTCAACCCGCCGGCTACGCTGGTTCGTTCATCCCCTTATTCGCACGGCTATTTCTCCGACCAAATCCCATAGCCTCAAGCAAGTTGAAGGATCACAGACCTGGAAATGTAATTCTTGAAGAAAATCGTTCTGATTCTCTAACGAGAAAATCTGTGTCTATATTGTCTCTAGCTGAAGTAGTTTTCTCTTCACCCAGTCCCATCAGTGAGCTTGATGCTGCTGCAACTAAACTACAAAAGATCTACAAGAATTATGGTACTAGAACAAACCTTGCAGACTTGTTGTGTTAGTGGAGGAACTCTGGTTAACAATCTCAATTAAAGCAAGTAACTTTGATTTTTGGGTACAAGTACGAAAAGGAAGCAAACCTTAGCTACGACTTTCAAGGAACCAACCGGAATTAGGTGAATGGATGGCTTGAAAGACGCGGAACGAACCGGGGAACTAAAGAGCTTGCAACAAGAACCTAGAGTCACGGGCAGTAGCCACCTCCAGGTAGAAGAACAGACTAGATGTGTAGAAGCGGATGCGCAAGATACAAAAGAAAGGAAGACACTCACTGTGCAACTGTGAACCCTAACGAAGCTTTCCGAGAAAAGGAATAAGACAGACCAGAGGAAAAAGGAAAGAAGTAGGCCCCAGTAGTGACTTCTGAATCTCGAGCAAACACCAATGGCAAAGATCACAAGATACTCTCCTAGTCAACATGCCATTGATTCAGAGAGTGGGGACTTAGGACCCGTTTGGTACGCTGATTTCGGCAAAGGGAAAGGGAAGATCAGTGTCTTCCCACGGAGAAAACTGGTTGGCGCGTCATTGTCCTGGAAAATGTCTTTCCCGCCAGCCTCCATCTTCCCACACATGTGGGAAAGTTGAATCCCTCCAAATCTGGCTGGATAGTTTGAAGTTTCTGGGAGAATGAATTTTTTTGACAAAAAAGCCCCGTAAACAAAGAATGAAGCGCATTATGAAGAGATTAAACCGAGCACCATGGATTCGATCGATCCTTCCTTCTTCCGCGCCTTCCTTCTCCATTTCCGTCGCCGGCGACTCTCACCTTCTTCATCATCGTCGCCGCCAACATTCCTTTCTTCCCTCACCCTTAACCCAACGTCGAAGCGTAACCGTAGTGCCGACGAGAACGAGAGCTTCGACTCTCTTCCATCATCTTCGCCTTCTTCTTCCTCTCTACCAAGCACCATCGCCGGAGAGGAAAGACTAGACCACCACCGTCGCTTCCTCTCGTTTCTAAATTCTTCTCAAACACTCGTTCTTTCCATTTAAACTATTCCTTCATCCATTCATCAGGTTATTCCTCTACATGCGTCTTTGTTTAGTTTCTGTGTTCTAGTGGTCTGGTTTTCTGTCTATAGGGTTGTGAAATTGCTGATGTAAACCTCAAGCCACTATCAGATTTTACGTTCGAACACATGCGATTTGGTGCATATTACGTTCGAACGTAACTTTTTCGTTTGAACGTCCGAAGGGCATTTTAGGAATTTCACCTCACTTTCCCATTTAACCAACACCCAATTCTTCATACCAAACAATTCATTTTCCTTCAACTTAAGTTCCCTTCCCATGTCTACCAAACAGTTCAACTTTTTAAGTTCCCTCTCAATCTTCCTTTCCATTCATTTCCCTCCTTTAAGTTCATTTCCCTCCTTAAATCTTTCCTGTACCAAACGGGCCCTTAATGTGGGACAAAAGTTGGATTTTTGGACCCTAGGCAAAGACTCAGCCCCAAACGAAGCAGGACCATACCCACGGAAATTCCTGTGTCACACACCTATCACTTAGCAGGCTCTTAAGTCCGAGAATGTAGTAACTACCTCCCTTTTTCCCTGGTTAGTGACGATCCCAGAATATCAGAACTTACCTACTAGCTAGTTTTGAAACCCCACTATATCAGGCCCATTCATGGCATTCTATTTCTATTCTCTTCCACCTAGTCCTCCACTATGTACTCAATTACTGCTAACAAGAAATTCATTTTTACTTCATCTTGTAGCATCCTTTCACTGCGTTGTTGGTACTTGGTACCCATCTAAAAAAGTTTATATAAAGATTATATATCATTTTATAAATTAAGAAATTAATAAAGTTAGTTAAAGTTATTTATGTCTTATAAAATATTGAAATGATCCTTAAAAAATTATAGTCCGAAGAAAAAATATGAATTGAAGGAGGTTATTATACTACCTTTGGTCCATAAATAAGCCAATGTTAACTAACTCAAGCCAATATTACTTAAATCATTTATTGTACCATAAATTAATAAAATTCATCTATTTTATCTTTATTAAAGAATGTGATTTTAAAATATAGACTTAATATTCATTCAAAAACACATACAAATATCTGTCAACTTTTTTTTTCTCTTGCAAAAGGTAAAATAGAAAAACAATTACTCTCTCTAGTCCTAATTATAGGGTAATATTGAGAGTTCACCTTGGTTTTAATTATAGAAAAAAAATTAATTTTTGTTAATAAGTTCCAAAAATATCTTTATTGATACTTTCTCAATAATAATTTAATAATTCATTTATATATTCTACAAAATGAGTGATGCATGCTTGCTACTCATTAACATCACATACATCTCAATTTTACCTTTTTTTTTATAATAAAATAATTTTGGGCACTTTTTATCATATTTAACAATGACATTACTATTAAATTCACTTCCAACCTCCAAGAATACAGAAGTAGTTATGGAGGGATATTGACGACGCCGGACTATGTGAAATCTCGAAGAAGTTGTGTGTTAAATAGGAGAGGTCCAAAGAACAAAAAGAAAATCGAGTAATGGATGTCATTTTAAATTTTAAATAAGGAAATTTTGGGAAAAATAAAATATAATTAACTAATTTAAAAATATCTTTAATCTCTCCAAAATAATGTAAATATATCCTATAATTAGAATCAGAGGAATTATTAATTACCCTATCAACTTGTTTTTTTTTTTATTCTTTCAAAAATCAACCAGACATTATATTTAGTATATAAGAAAATAATTTGTGTCCGCGTGTTTGTGGATAAAAAGTAAAAAAGTACTAAAGCACTGACGCATGGTCACATGGTTCTGTCCTTCATTAAAAGGGAACACTGTAGTCCTATCTGTACACACGGTATTGAAATCTGAACGCGTAAAGAATGAAGGCCGAAAAGAGGAGAAGCATGAGCTAATTCCCACCATTTTACTTCTCATTTCCCCTTTTGTCTTTCTATAGAATATGTAGCAGGCTGCTGGATTTTATCTTATCATAAAATGGTTACATTATGTGCTTAATTTTTTTAAAAAAATAACTTTAAAATTGTATGGTTTTGATTTTTTTTGAAAAATCATAAAAAATTGGGGAAAAAAAGAAAATACACTTCAAAATTATAAATAAGTTGTATTGTCTACAATAGTATAGGTGTTAATTATTAGAGTATAGTAATTAACAACTCATTTTTATGGAATCTAATGATTAAAAAAAAAATCCTGTATCACTAAAGTATTTTTTAAGACGGCATCATTTTGTGCTCATAAAATCTTAAAAATATTACTCATTTTATTTAAAATCTAATTAATGATCAAAAGAAAAGAAAAAGAAAAAGCTTTGAAAAGTTGAGATAATACAAAGGGTATTAGAGTGCATTAGACGGATAGATGCTGAGGACTCAATCAACTCTCAGTTGGTCGTCCCTTCCTCTTGTTTTTTCAATGTGAACCCATGCAGGAGGTATATTGGAAATCAAAGAACCGTATACTTTGGGACATACATGTCGTGCACCCTAAAACCCCACCACTCTTTTCAAAGTTTTTGGCCTTTTTCTCATGTATAATCGAAACTAATTTTAATATGTTTTCTGGAAATAATTTAAACATTGAAAGTATTATACATACACTATTATTTAATAATTACTTTCTCCTGTCTTGCATTTAATAAAAAATTTGTATAAATTTACCCAACATTCAAAATGAGAGCAAATATGCTAAGATCATCTAGGATTTGATATAAGGGGAGCTATAATTATAGAATAGAACCCAATGGGGTCGGGTATTTGAAATAAGGGGCGAAAATTATAGAATTTGACCCAAATTATAGGAAATTATGTTTTAGCCTCATAAATGTTTCAATATTTTCATTGTGGTCCCTCCATAAGACTTTTTAATAGGGACTAAACTAAAAATATTAAAATATTTATGAGGTTAAAACATAATTTCCTAATTTTTTTGGTCAAATACTGTAATTTTAGGGGGACGGGGCCACCCCTAGCCCCCCTAAATCCGCCATTGTATGAATATGCATAAATAATGTAGGCTTCACCATAAAAAGTATCGTTTTTAAGTTATATTTCATTGTTGTGGTATTTTTCCTTTTATTTTGAATATTTATAGCTATTTTTGCATTTTTTTCAAAAATTGTATGATGTTAGACGTGCTTTAGATCAAAGTTTATGGGTATTTTCACACATTAAACCTAAAAAATAAGATGGAGATTATTACATGAAGATGAGGGTGTACGTTATATATGCATAAGGGTGTACGGCATTTTTGTACGTTATATAAGATGCATATATATAAAGTCATGAAAGAAAAAAAAAATAGAAGGTTAAAAAAAGTATTATTTTTTGGGTGTTAAGAAATCTAATTTAGTTATTCACCATATGAAAACACATAAATGTGCTACAAAGTACCATGGTCTTTATTATACATCCAATGAAGAAGGAATTTTTGGTTCAAAATATAAGTTTACTAAGAGTGTTGTTTATAGCTATATTTCAATTCTTGTTGGAAAGAGAGAAAAATGAAAAAGGTGGGAATGATGGAGAGTTTTAAACTTTTAACAAGGTTAAACTTTGATTTTTTAAACTAAGATATATTTAATCACTTAACTAATACGTCATATTATTTAATTTATAAGCGTGAGTCGAAAGGTACTTATACCTACCTATAGATCTAGGTATGTTTGGACCGACGTGAAAAAGAATATGTCATTTCCTCCTTGATAGGAATACTTTGTATCATATAAGATATAAAATTAATCATCAAGTTTTGACATGTTTTAATTTCCCAAACTTTAAAAATCTGAATATTAAAGTATAATAATAAAACAACAGGAAATGTTATTAATTCTCCGCGTTTTGGAGTATAAGAGATTTTATTCCAAGTCACTTTTGGTATTTTACCTCACGCACGACACGTCAAAATCTTATCTAAAGTTTTCTAAAAACAATGCGACATGTAAAATATAATTATCAAATTAATAAAATATAATCCTAGCCAGAAAAAATATGAAAAGGTTATCGATGAAAGGTTTTGCAATGTGGAAAACAGCAACGCGGTTTTGTACGCGTAAAGAGGAGACTCGAGCTGGCTTCAAAAGCTTCATTCTCTGAACTATAAATTTGTGCCTTCTTAAACAAACTGGGACGCATCTTCTCTCGCAGATCAAAGAAATCTTTCACTCGAATTTCACCCTCCAGGTTCCTATTTTACTCCTTTCCAATTATGTTATCTATTTTCTATCTGTAATGTTTTTCTCTGATATGTTCTTGAAGCGTGATTCTTGCGATAACACCGTCATGGCTACCACTGTCTCTTTAAGTTTAATTTATATTATTCAAGCAAATGGATTTAGCTCTTCAAGCATTAATTTTGTGATAATGCTTTCTTTGGATGAACTATATATAAGTAGACGGTAAGCAATATATATAGACGTATACCTACTTCATTCAGTTATGCTTTCTATATTAACAGTAGTTATTAATTCAGTCAATCAACCAACCTGGGGTCTATTTTCTCCATTGCCAATATTTTTTTAGATCTTCATTTACTATCTTTGAAATTTTCATCAACTTTTGAATCTGCGAATGAGATTTAATAACTCTGGGTACTATGTTCAGTCTGATCTTGTGCCATATGGCATATTCATAATGAGGTGAATCAAATCACGCGGGGACAAAACCAGACATCGGATTAGGCGCTAAATGATATTTCCAATTATTTATATATTTTCTCTACACTTTATTATTATATGTCATTATTCATAGTTATTTTCTCTTCATTATTACAGTTGTTTTTTTTTTTAATACCATCAATTTAAGCAATTACACATGCAAAATGCCAACATCAAATTGTATATTTAAGTCTAATTTCTATTATTTTGTGTTATTTAGCGAAATGGATTTAGCAATTCAAGCATGAATTTTGTGATTATGCTTTCTTTTGGTTTTTGATAATACGAAGAGGTTTTGCTTTTAAGGCTTAGAGCGTAATAGGTTTTCATCTCTTTCAATAAGTGTCATTTTTGAAATTTGAACTTGTGTTTTCTTTTTTATGAGTGAGGCCACTTACCACCTTAATCAATATCTTGTTGGTGATTATGCTTTCTTTGGATATATAGCGTTTGCTATGGACTATATAGACGCACGCTATGGACTATATAGACAAGAATATAGATAGACATATACCTATGTTTTCTAAATTAGGTAGTTATTAATTCAATCAACCTTGCTGAGATCTATTTTCTTCCTTGCCAATTATTTTGGATATGTATTTACTATAATTGAAGTTTTCATGAATTTTTTGAATCTGTGAATGAGATTTATGTTCTATCTAAAAGTTTTACATAGGTTTGGTCTTGTGCAGAGATTTATCCCACTCATAGGATTAGGTTATCTATCATCCTTAGGTTTATTTTATATTTTATTTATAACTAAAAATGATTGTTCAAGTAGGAGTATTATATTTGATGATAAAATATGCAGAAATTAAAAGGTGAAATAATTTAAATCGTTATGAACTAATTTATTTATCATTCATGTGATCATATCATACGACCATAACGTATATACAAAAATATGGGACACTTGAATTTAAATACAAAGGAATATTTAAACACTTGAATTTAAATACAAAGGAATATGTTTTAAATAATTGTTATATAACGATATAGTTCTAAATGTAAAATAGAATCTAAAAGTATACATATAGTCATATACAATAATTACATTGTGTGTGTGTGTTTTTTTTTTCTTTTTTTCTTTTTGCTCAGAAGTGTGTGGGGTTCACATTAGGTGCACATCTCTTATGTGCACCTTATGTGCTTGTCCCTCTATAAGAGGGATGATCACATTTTTTATTTATTTTTTTATATATAATATTTATTTAGATTTAAATTATATGATGCTTTCGGAATGTTTTTTGTCCCAAGATCTCATATTAATTAGTTTTCATCCCGCATACGTAAATATTTATCCCGTAACACCAAAAGATCATGTAAACTAATTAATTTGAGATACTTGAAATCAAAAAAAATCATTCCGCAAAGCGCATATAATTTAAATCTAAATAAATAATATATATAAAAAAAGTAAAAAAATTGCCCCATCCCTCTAATTAGAGGGATGTGCATGTAAGGAGCATAAGGGAGAAGGACCTTATGTGTGTGTGTGTCTCTATAAAGTAAAAACCCAACCAAGAATAAAGCACTGACATAGGGTTCCATGGTTCCGCCTCATTCAGCAAAACAAAACACTGTGTAAATTCATTGAAATAACTGTTTGGATCTGTGAAAATTCGCTTTGAATTAAACATCAAATGTCAATGAAAAAGAATATATACACAGATTCAGGTTCCATTTAATCTATGCGTGAACAGCGAATGAATCTTGCAGAAAGAATATTATTTAATGCGCAAAGAGTATACTTGAATTGATTCCAAAAGCTTCATTAATTCTCAAAGCTACAAATTTGTGCCTAACTGGGATTCATTCATCTTCGGATAAGGTCGCAGATCAAAGAAACCTTTCACTCTCATTATATTTCATCCATCAGGTTCCTATTTTCTTCCTTTCAAATTCTAATTTTGTTATATCTCCCTTTTCTATCTATAAGATAGATTGTTTGCTTAGACAGGTGATTATATATATTTTTGTGAAAACACCGTCAGGGCTATTATTGTCTGTTTGAGTTTAATTTCTATTTGTCCAAGAATAATTTAGGGATTTGAGTGCTTAATTGTTATATTTACAGCGTATTATAAATCCCATTATTTTTATTCTACTGATTATATATATAATATTGCATGATATAATATTTCTATTTTGGTACTGTCTGCATCCCACTAACCACTCTCTTCATTTCATTTCTTATTAATGTCTACATCATTATATTAAATTTTTGAGATTTATTCTATAAAAATATTACTATAATATTAAATACTAATAATAAAAAATAGAAAAATATATTTGTAACAGTTTATGATTATAAATTTTTATTATATTTAATATTATAATAATACTTTCACATAGCATTAAATCTTATCCATGGAAAGTCAATCCTATGTAAAAAGATTAAATGGAGAGCGAATTTATCCACTACTTTCCAGCTTGCAAAGATAACCCTACAAATGACCATAGATTGTAAGAAAGTTGTAGCTTATCTCTCATCCTTAAGTTAATTTTTTATTTTTATGAATAAAAAATGATTATTTACGTATTATATTTGAGTAAAAAATGTACATATGTATAAAAAAAAGTGAAATCGTTATAAATCATTATGTTACCCTTGAATTAGAACAGACAAATATGCTACAAATTTAACAACAACAAAATCGAACAAAAAATTTGAATTATAAAATTTGGCGAAAAAATTGAACAATAAAAAATGGAAGGGTAATTATTTATTAGAAATAAATCATCAAATAGTAAATAAAGGAAGCTCATTTATTTGGCCAAAAATCTTAAAGAGTTAATTGGTTCCTGCTTTTGTTAATTCTTCTGCCCATCATTATTGCTGACAGCAGAAGCTATCAAAAATTTCAAATAGCGCTAATTAGAGGAAAGAAGTATAGAAATTCAAAATCTTAAAGTTGGTTTAGTTTGCTGCTTTTAAAATTGCTTAGTTGTCAATCCTGTTAGAGCTAGGGCGGAAGCGAAAACGGGCGGATTAGATAACATATGCTTAAACTCATAGCCCGCATTTAACTTTAAATGGGTATAGGGTTGGCCCACCATACCCATACTTCAACCCATTTAAACCGATGTTAAACAGGCTAGCATATAAATTAAATAATTGAAATACCATCATTGTTGGATATTCTTAAAATGAAGATATGTGTTTTTGGTAAGGTCATGTATAAATTAAATAATTTATGTGACGGGCTGTGTAGGGAATTTATTGCACCATCATATTACATGTCTAGATTATGATTGATGTATTTGTAATTTTCATGGTTCAGCTTCCAAATTATTGCAATGGGATTTAATGCTCACGAAGCAGCGTACCCTTTAGGGTCTTCTAGTTTAGCTAGGAGATGGAAGTATCATGTATTCTTAAGTTTCAGAGGAGAAGACACTCGTAAAAGTTTTACAGATCATTTGTATTGTGCGTATTGTGCTTTGCAACGTAAGGGAATCATAGCTTTCAGGGATGATGAAAAACTTGAGAGGGGACATTTTATTAAACCAAGTTTGCTTCAAGCAATTGAAGAATCACTTACTGCTATTGTTGTTCTATCTGCAAATTTTGCTTCTTCAGCTTGGTGCTTAGACGAGCTCTTAAAGATTCTTCATTCTCATAAACAAATAGGCTTATTGGTATTTCCAATCTTTTATGGTGTAGATCCGTCTGATATTCGACATCAAACAGGAAATATTGGAAAAGCATTCGAGAAAGTTGAAGCAAAATTCACACAAGACAAAATGAAGGTGCACAGATGGAGGGACACTTTAAAAGAAGTTGCCAACTTATCTGGTTTGCATTCTGACAATTGGTAATTTCGAAACTCTAAATCAATATCATGACTTCTTTTGAACCAACAATTTCAAGCAAAATGTTTACTGTTATTTTATCATTTTTTGTTCAACAAAATTATTTAAATGGATCACAATATAAAAGAAAAATTTATATGTTGATGAAACTATTTTCCTTTCATTCACAGGCATGAAACAAAACTCATTGACACTGTAGTAGAAGAAGTGTGGTCAAAATTATATGATCAACTTCCATTTGACTCAGAGATATTAATTGGAATTGAATCAAAACTAGCAGCCTTAGATTCATTCATAGCAAATGGAGTGGGTAGAGTTCAATTTGTAGGAATATGGGGCACATGAGGCTTAGGTAAAACTACACTTGCAAGAGCTTTTTACGAGAGAAAGCACAAAAACTTTGATGGTCATTGCTTTCTTCATAATGTTAGAGAAGTATCTAAAACAGATGGTTTGACTTCCTTGCAAAGAAAACTTCTTTCTTCTCTGGATAAAAGAAGCATGGATGTGAGTGATTATTATGAAGGAAGGAAGTTGATAAAAAACATGTTGTGCAATAAAAAAGTTCTACTTGTCCTTGATCCTTGATGATGTGAGTGAAATAAGCCAACTTGAGAACTTGGCCGGCTGGGAAACAAGGATGGTTTGGTGAAGGGAGCATAATATTGGTAACAACTAGAGATAAACATGTGTTATCATTATATGATATATTTACTCAATATGATATGAAATTCTTGAGTGATGACGAGTCTCTTGAACTTTTCCATCAAAATGTTTTTAAAGGGAAAAAGCCAAGCAAAGATTACTTGGAACTTTCTAGAATTGTGATTCAATATGCTAAAGGTCTTCCTCTGGTGCTCAAAGTGTTAGGTTCATTTCTTTGTGGAAGAAGTATATTAGAATGGAAAGATGCAATAGCTAAGTTCAGGAAAGTTCTTCCAAATGATGTCCTGAAGATACTTCAAGTGAGTTTTGATAGATTGGATGATGATGAGAAGAATATTTTTTTAGATATTGCTTGCTTTTTTAAGGGGGAGCATAAAGATTATGTCATACAAATATTAAAAAATCTAGATCTTCACCCAATAGTTGGAATAAGAGTTCTTATTGATAAATCACTGGTAATTGATGATGAAGGGATTTTGCGGGTGCATGATATTCTTCAAGAAATGGGTAAGAATATTGTTTTCCAGGAATCACCCAATGATGTTGGCAAGTGTAGTAGGATATGGTCCTTGAAAGATGCTAATTCGGTGGTGTTAGAAGGAAAAAAGGTAATACACATAATTTTTTTGTGATTGTGCACTCTTTACTTAGCAATCTTTTCAATTTTTACATGTTATTAATTAGCTTGACTAGTTGATTTATATACAGGGGCCGTCAGAAACAATTCGAGGTATAGTATTAAGATTAGACCAAGAGTGTGAGTCATATTGGGACCCTAAAGCCTTCTCAAAGATGAGTAATCTTCAATTACTTATCATAAGAAGTTGTTCAAGTGACCATCATTATTTTTTGAATCTTCCTTATGGACTCGAATGCTTTCCAAGTGCATTAAAAGTCCTACAATGAAACAGATTTTGTTTTGATGATCTGCCAAGTCATGTTTCACATGAGAAATTCATTGATCTTAAAATGAAACCTAGTCCATCAAAACAACAATGCCGAGGATCACAGGTAATTATGGTATCTCTAGTGAAAAAAAAAAATTATTAACAATTTAAAGCACCTTTTATTTAATATATATTTTTATATATTTTATTTTTTTAACTAATAATATTGTCATTCTCAGGCTTTTGGAAGGCTTAAATTTATGGATTTAGGCTATTCAAGATATTTAATCAAGACACCAAATTTTGATGAAATTCCTTATCTTCAAAATCTCATTCTTGAAGGCTGTATAAACCTTGTTGAAGTACATCCATCTCTTGGACACCATCAGAACCTTGTCACAATCAATTTAAAGAGTTGTAAGAGTATCAAAACTCTTCCAAGTAAGTTTGAGATGAAATGCCTAGAGATTCTTATACTCTTGGGTTGCTTACAAATTAGACGACTTCCAGAATTTGGGAAAAGCATGAAATGTCTATCCAAACTTGATGTAGGGGAGACTGGCATCACAAAACTACCTCAATCACTCGTCAATTTGTGTCAGCTTATCATTTTAAATCTAAGGAATTGCAAAAATCTGGTATGCCTTCCAAATGCAATTCAATTTTTGAAGTCTATTAAAATTCTCAATATTTCTGGTTGCCCAAAACTCTCAAGACTACCAGAGAATCTGAATGAAAATGTAGCTTTGGAGGAGCTTGATGCTAGTGGAACTGCTATAAAGGAAGTGCCTTCATGAATACTTGATTTGAAGAATTTAAGATCTCTATCTTTTAGTGGATGCACTGGGAAAGCACAATCATCCTCCCCAAATTTCTATTCTTTTTGGACTAGGTTCTTTAGGCTTACAAGGCCTTCAATTTCCACTGGGTTATTGCTACCCCTTCTTTATGTGGTTTATCAAATTTGAAGGTGTTACAACTAAGCTATTGCAATCTCTCTGACGAGTCTCTTCCGAATGATATCGATGCTTTATCATCATTGCATGTCCTTCGTTTAAGTGGAAACAATTTTGTTAACCTACCTGTTGGCTTATTCTCAAATCTTTTGAAGCTTCGTGTTGTTTTCTTCACTAATTGCACAAGGCTTCAGTCGTTTCCAAGACTTCCATCGAGTTTAGTCGTTATTGAGGCAAGTGCTTGTCCTTCAATGAAATATACATTAGATTCCCAACAGCTATGGATGATCTTTGAACAACTTGAATATCAGGTTTGTTTGATTTGCTAAACTATAAAGATATTTCCTGTGTACACATTTAAATTCTTATATTTGTCTAACTTCTATGTGAAAATTCTGTTTAAAATGGCATGAATCAAAATGAGTGTTGCATTTTCAATATTCTTGGAGGTTATCTTATATGGTTGATTCTTACATACTATAATCATTGTACTTCAACATACTAATATTTGTTACAGGAGAGATATTTGTTCCTGCAGCCATCAAACCATACCTATCATTTTTTTATGAGTATTGGAGGAAGTGAAGTGCCATCATGGTTTCACAATCAAAATTGTTTTTGTGATGACGCTTGGCGTCATTATCAGCCAAATGTGTCATTTATAGCGGACATACAGTATCATCACCAAATTATAGCTGTATGCTTAGTTATAGAAGGTCATTATGGTGCTTCTGCTTCTTATGATGAAGATGACTTTTTGCGAAGATCTACTGTTTTCCAGATTTGTAGAAATGTTGGAGATAAAATCCCAAATAGATGTTATGGCCGCTCGATTAATAAATGCCATAATGATCGTAACCAACTTTTTTTATTCTTTTTCCAATCTATCGATAAGAAAAGACTTCAAATTAGCTTTCATGTCGATAACAATAGAACGGAAGCAAATTTTGAAATAAAGAAGTGCGGGTGGCGTGTATTGTGTAAAGAAGATATCAAAGCATGGCGAAGAACAAGTGGTCAAGGATGTAGCAGCAGCAATAAATGTTCAGACAACTACCATAACCATAATGAATTGGGAGCAACAGAAGCAACAAGTGACAACTTAAGCAAGTCTCAATCCATTAATGGCAGTGAAGAAGAAGATGGGCAGTCTAACGTTGATGTAGACATTCAAATGCCTCTGACAAAACGCAGAAAACTATGATAAGTTAATGATGATAAGTTAATCATTTAAGGTTTGTACATACATAAACGCTATTCATCTTTTTAAACTCTTGTTTTTCTTCATACGTAGTATAATCTTTTCCTAGTTGGATAGATATCTCAACTCTCGCTTTTTTTCATACATATATAACCAGCAATATTGACATTGGCAGCTCAACTAATCATCCCTAACATTGGAAGAAGTTCTCCCGGGTACGTATGTGTAACACCCCTACCGGCCTCGCCCTTTCGGGTGGCGGATAGAGGGATTCCTTTTTATAATTACCATATATCGTCTAATTACTATTGATTAACATGCAACAGAGTTTATCGCGACAGAGCATTTCTCGGTTGGACTACAGACAATATTGGTATAATTAAAAGTAAGTAACAAAATATAGTCCCCGAAGGGTTAAGTATACAGTCATCCACCACTGCCCCAAAAAGGCCAAAATAATATACAGTTATCCAATTCAAAATAAATAACAAAATATATAGAAAAATAGTCTTCCACCACCACCAATGACACCATATACTCCTGCCCAACAGTCTTACCCTCTTCTGCAGAATCTGCCCTCAATGAACTTCTAGAGGCTCTACAAAAATCTGGGATTCATAAATGGATCCCAGAGTAACCATCAATCTCATATGTAATGCATAAACAGTGTATGTATGTAACCATAATCAGGAAAACACCAAATAATAGCATTCAGTAACAAACGCGCAGTAACACAAATGCAACATACCATGTATACCGTGTTAACTGCGGAAGGACTACATGTCCTAGAAACAAACGCAGGACTGCTCAACAAAGCAAGCCCTCGATCCACAGCGCTAGGAAAGATACAGTAGTCGGGTTCCAAACCCAGACCACACTGAATGTATACAAACGCATGTCCTTTTTCAGGAGACACGGGTCCACAATCATGGAAAATACAAACATACAAAGAAACACAGAACACATGAGGATTAAGGTTACTACCTGGTAATTGTTGACCAAAATATCAGTAAGATTTGTAAGATTTTTCTCTGGGTGTACCAAATCAAAGTGATCCTAAAATAACCAAAATATAAATACAAGTAACTCTTCTAAAATATTTATTTGATGACTAACAAAAATAAGTCTCCCACAATCATACATAAATCTTTAAGTTCTTGTACGTGGAAGGCATTAATTTCTCCAACAATGACCTAGTTTCCTCACGTCCTTGTAGCGGGAGCAACTTCAGTCCTCTTCCCCCTCCCGTTTTCTTCCGTCCTTTTCTATAAACTGCGTCGTTTTTTACGCAAATAGTGTAGCATGCCTCCTCTTTTTTTTTTTTTTTTTTTTTTTAAATTAAAAGTACTGGCGGGTATTAAAAAGTTACTTCAGGATATTAACCGGTGTTGAAAAAAATATTTCATGATCTTGAAAAATTAATTTAGAGTAATAACTGTTAGTAAAAATATATTTCAGGATACTGATAGGTACTTCAAAAATATTTTATGATCTTGAAAAAATATTAAGGTACTGACTGGTTATTTTTTCAACATCCTAAAATAATTTTTCAAGATCATAAATTATTTTTTCAGTGCTAGTCAATATTTTTTCAACATCCTAAAATAATTTTTTAAGATCATAAAGTATTTTTTCAGTGCCAGTCAGTATCCTTAAGTATATTTTTAATACCAGTCAGCACACTGAATTATTTTTTCAAGATCCTCAAATAGTTTTTCAAGATTATGAAGTGTTTTTTTAGCACCGGTTAGTATTATGAAGTAACTTTTTAATATCCTTTAGTACTCTTAATTTTTTTAAAAAAACAAAAAGAGGCATGCTGTACTGTTTACGTAAAAAACGACGAGAAAAGGACGGAAGAGAACGAGAGGGGGAAGAGGACTGAATCCGCTTCCCCTTGTAGCAAGCATTCATTTGCATTCAATCACTTTTGATTCATTACTCAAACTGATCTCACAAAATACTACCATTTCCAAGTTGGCAACAATGAATTTATAAGGTAGTTAGAACTATGACTTACTTGATATGAGTATTCCACCAACTAAAATATAGAACTTGATTCTCAGAGTTCCTTCTTCCTTCTTTTCGTCCTTCACCTTCACAGAACATAGAAGGAGTTTTCCTTCAAAATTTCTACTTAAGAAAACGAAAGTAGAAGAAGGTGGAATAGTATTTAAAGTCCTTACCTTCCTCTTCCTCTGGAACGTGTTGTTTGGCTCACCTTATGCCTTCTTGTTAATCTTCAGTTACTTTCTTCTTTTCTTCTCACTGCGTCTGACCGTCCAAAAAGAAGGAGTTGAGTCTTTAAATAGATGTCCAAATTTGGTTCTGGGTCTCTCCCCACGATTCTAGAGAAATCTGAGATTTTTGTTGTTTTTTTTCTTATATATATATTCCCTTTGATCTATTTCTCTCGGCCGGGGTTAGGAGGAAGACTTAGAGTATGTATATTTGTTTTCACCTGCTCCCCCTCACGTCCGAACCCCTGAAGAAATATTGAAGAAAAAGCTCCTTTTTTTATTTTTTTTTAATCTTTCCCTCACACGCCCAATACTTGTGTAGATATTGGAGAATGTGTGTGTTTTTCTCCAGCTTCAATTCCACGAGGCACACTCCGGGTCCACATTATGTGTTTGTCCCTTATATGCTTGTTATGTGCTTGTCCCTCTAATTAGAGTGACAAGCACATTTTATTTTATTTTATTTAATTTTTTTATATCTTTTATTTAGTTATATTAAAATTATATGTTGCTTTCTGAAAAAAAATTGCACCCGATCTCAAATTAATTAGTTTTCAGGATACTGGTGTTACAGGACAAATATTTATGTATGCAGAACTGAAAATTAATTAATTTGAGATATTGGGTGCAAAAAAATTTCAGAAAGCAACATATAATTTTAATCTAAATAAATAAAAGATATAAAAAAATTAAAAAAATAAAATAAAATATGCTTGTCCCTCTAATTAGAGGGATAAGCACATAAGAAGCACATAAGGACAAGCACCTTATGCATGGTTGTCAAAAACGCGAGTCAACTCGCCGAGTTTGACGAGTTTGCGTTTTTAGCTAATGAAATCGAGTTAACTCGCTTGTAAAATCGTTCTGTACACACACTCGGTCAAACTCGGTTTTGACTCGGTCAAACTCGGTGGACTCGCTGGTTTTAAACCGAGTTGAGCGAGTCAGAGATATGTAGTAGAAATCGGAGATTCGGAGATCTGAATCGTTAAAGACTAAAAATCTTCAAAAAAAAGATATAAAAACAAAAGTTATATAACTTGCCCTATTTTAAGTTTGTAAACCTTGTACCGCCGCCTCACCATCCTTCTTTCCCAAGTTTGTAGCTTCTGTTTTCCGTTCTTCACTTAGCGTTGTGCCTTTGCTGGTTCTTGCTGGTTTTTTAGAAGAAGTTCTTGCTGGTTTTTTAGAAGAAGGTAGGAGGAAGACGAAGAATAAGAAAAGAGAACGGAGGTAGGGGAGAGAGAGGGTTTCAGTTTTGAAATAAGAGAGATGAATGTGTCATTCGATTTGTTTCTAGTTTTCTACTGATATATGAGAAGTGTGGTCAGTGGTGTGACTCAGTCTGCACTCTGCCTTTTCTCGTGATATGTGAGGATAGAGGAGTGTGCACTGCAATTTGTTTTTAATAAAGTAATCAACACTGTGCAGTTTGCTTTACCGACACTGTTCGGTTTGTTTTATTTCCTTAGGTTGTCAATTAGATTACTTTGCCAACGTATACTATTTGGTTTGCTTTATTTCCTTAGGTTGTCAATTAGATTACTTTGCCAACGTACACTATTTGGTTTGCTTTATTTCCTTAGGTTGTCAATTAGATTACTTTTTGTTTTCTCAGATCAATTAGATTACTTTACCAACACTGTCCAGGACTCCAAGTTGCTTTTTTTTACTCGTGTGAAGAGCCTTCACGTGATTTAGATGTCTAGAGTGGTTGTAGACTAAAGTCTCTATAAACTCCCTTTCTTCTTTACTAAATATTATTTTTGGTTTTTGTCCTTTCCATCAGATTTCAGATGCTGCTTTTTGACTTGGCCAAAGGAGACTCTTTTGAATATTAAGGTCTGTAGCCTAAGTGTGAAGATTAAATCAGACGCAACCAGTAACACAAAGTAAGGTATTTCGTCCTCTTCAACCTTTTCAATATTATGAAGTTTTTATGTTTTACTTAGTGATCTCTTTTTCCTTAATTTGAGATTTTTTTTACTACTTATTAATTAGGTAGTATATTAAATTGAAGATGTCTTCAAGTGCAAAGGAAAATACTGGAAAAAAGTTATTGCTTTAAGAAAAACTATCCGGTAATAGATCGATATAGGATGGAAACATGGGATGGATGTTGATGGGAATGGCAAAAAAGTGAAGTGTAATTATTGTGGAAAAATTGTCAATGGGGGTATTTATAGATTCAAACATCATCTAGCATGCACTAAAATAGATGTTGAGGCTTGTGTCAATGTTCCTAAAGAATTAAAGACCACAATATTGCAACTTGTTTATGATGCAAAATGTACTTCATCTAAAAGGAAAAAAGTATGGGTTGATATCGGTGATGAAGATGATCAAGGTGCACATGCACAAGTTGAGTCTCAAAATTCAGAGAAAGGGTTGACGAATTTCTTGAGAAATACAAAAAATAACAACAAAGGGGTAGGCAACACACAATCAACCATTAATCATATGTTTAAGAGAGACTTGAGGGAAGAGGCTTGTCAACAAATAGGTCGATTTTTTTATACAAGTGCTATACCTTTTAATTGTATAAAAAATCCTGAATTTACAAAGATGTGTGAAGTTATAGGAAGATTTGGTCAAGGATTTAAGCCTCCTTCTTATCATGAGATCAGAGAAAAATATTTAAACTTGGAATTAAAAAGCACACAGGCCTTACTTGAGAACTTTAAGAATGAATGGACAACAACAGGTTGTTCCATAATGTCTGATGGGTGGACTGATAGAAAAAGGCGTTCAATTTGCAATTTTCTAGTGAATAGTCCCAAAGGAACAATATTTTTGTATTCATTAGATACTTCTGAGATTTCTAAGACAGCTGATAAAGTATTTGAGATGCTTGACGAGGTTGTGGAGAAGGTAGGTGAAAAAAATGTGGTGCGATAATAACCGATAATGCTGCAAATTATAAAGCAGCTGGGCAAAAATTAATGGAGAAAAGAAAACATTTGTATTGGACTCCATGTGCAGCCCATTGTATTGACTTAATGTTGGAAGACCTTGACAAAAAAATTATATTGCACAAGGAGACTATTAGCAGGGGTAGAAAAATCACAACATATATTTATGCAAGATCATTGCTCATTAGCCTTTTGAGAAAATACACGAATGGAAAAGATTTAATTAGGCCTGGTCGCCGCAACTCGATTTGCCACGCATATTTGACTTTGTCTTGTCTAAATGACCATAGAGCACCCCTGTTAAATTTGTTTAATTCTCAACATTGGAAGGATAGCAAATATTCATCTACCAAAGATTTAAGAAGTAGCAAAAAGTGTTATGGACAATAATTTGTGGAAGAATATTGTGACATGCCTTAAAGGTGCTGCCCCTCTAGTTAAAGTTCTTCGCTTAGTAGATTCAGAAGCGAAGCCAGCTATGGGATTCATATATGAAGCTATGGAAAGTGCGAAGGAAAAGATCAAAGAAAATTTTAATAGTGTTAAAAAAAGGCAAGTATTAAATTAAATTTTTGTACTTAATTTTATTATGCAAGTTTTACATTTTTTATAATTTGAATTTCTTTTGGTGGAATGACTTTTTTTATTGACGTGATTTGTGATAGTTATGAGCTTATATGGAATATAATTGACGAAAGGTGGGAAGCTCAACTACATAAGCCTTTACATGCGCAGAAGATACTACCTCGATCCTCATTTCCATTATGACACTAATTTTAAGCCTCATTATATGATCAAACAAGGGTTATATGATTGTTTGTCAAGGATGGTTGGGGATCAAGGTGAGCTTAACAAAATTGAGTTTCAATTGACTGACTTTCATAACAAAATAGATATGTTTGGGCGTGAAACTGCACAAGCATTAAGAAAAAAACTACCTCCAGCAGAATGGTGGGATTCTTATGGAGATGGATGTCCAAAACTTAAAAGAATTGCAATTCGTATTCTTAGCTTATGTTGCAGCTCTTCTGGATGTGAACGTAATTGGAGTGCTTTTGAGATGGTAAGATTTTTTCTTTTTCTTTTTTAAAAGTAACTTTGTTTGAATGTTAGAATGATACTAAAAACAAAAATTCTTCATTTCTTTTTGTAGATTCATACAAAAAAAGAAACCGTTTGCATCAAAAAAAGATGAACGATTTGGCATTTGTCATGTGCAATTTGAAACTCACAAGGAAGCAAAAGAGTAGAGCTTTCAATTATGATTTTGATGATATATATTCTGATGATGAATGGATTACTGAAGGAAGGATTGATGGAGACGATGTGGAGGAAGAGGATGATGAGGTTCTTCAACCTCATGAAATTGATGAGAATATGGCTAATCCATTATTTGGTGTTGACCTTAATGCTAATTTTAACATTGAAGATGTAAGGGCAAATTATAATGATACCGATGATGCAGGAGATACAAATGGAGATCATAATGGTGAAGGTGAAGAATTTGAAGACAATGGAGATAATGATAATCCAACATTTGATGATCTTTGTTAAATTTATAATTATTTTTATTTAATTATGTTTAGTGATTTTATATTAACACATGAATTTCGTATAAATTTTTATATTAAGTATGATAAATTATGGATGTTAATGAATTTAATTTCAGTTATTTAGATTTCAAATATATTTAAACCAAATTGTTGTTATTTTTAGTATTTTAATTATTTTATCATATAATTTTAATTGTTATTTATTAATATAGGTAAACTCTTACGAGTTTACGTTTCCGAGTTTACATCCCTCTCACGAGTTTGCTTAAACTCACGAGTTTGACAACCTTGACCTTATGTGCTTCCGCACACTCCCTCATTTTTTTTTTAAATTTCGTTTTGTCCCATCTCGTCATTTGACTTAGCTCAAACAAAAACACCTAGCTAGGTTATCTCATCATTACCTATTTTCCCTTTCTTCCAAGCGATCGGAAGGATCTTGATGGGAGTAATTTCATTTAATTATCCTATCTCAAATATCATTCCCCTTTCTCTTGTCCGGCGGTTTTGGGGTATTAAATACACAATTTTTTTTTTCTTTATCACGTCGGAATTGAGAAAATATTAGAAAAAAATGGGAAAATCACTGTAGAGACCCTTTTAACTAAAATAAGTTCAAAAAGGGCCCCAACAATCTGATTTTCCCGCAACAGTGCCCTAGGACCCCGATTGGGATTGAATTAATAAAGGAAAAGACACTAACACCCTCACTAACACTAACAAATGAGAGAAGGGAAATTTCAGAATCATTCCCTCACTCTCTTGAATCTCTGCTCACTCTCCCTATCGTCTTCGTCTCCGACGTCTCACTCTCGTCTTCGTCTCCGACGGCCACTCTCGTCGCCGACGCCGTTTGCGCTCATGTGGGACGGATGTAAAATCGTCACCCCATTTATTCTCCCGTGTGATTTCGTCCTTTCATTTGGTCAAGGCGTGAACCCTAATTTCCATCGTCACCGTAAATCTCCATCCTCGCCACTTCGTTTCTTTTTATAGTTTTTCTTTTCCTTCCATGAAAATAGAAGTCTTTTGGTTTGATTGTGTGCCTTTTTTTTGGTTCGTTTCGTACTTGGATCGGATATCAATTTGTGTTTTTTGTGATCATTGCACTGCTCAAATTCGACAAAGTAATTGATTTTGCTGGTACATCAATTTTCCTTTTCTGGGGTGGCTTTTTTTATTGTAGTTCTTACGCCTTGTGATTGTTTGTTTCTGAGAAATAAGAGACAAAGATAAGTAACTTGTAAACATAGAAATGGGTTTAAAGGGTAATTACTTTTGTTTTAGTTGGGAAAAAGGGATGAGGGTTGATTTAGCAACCGGCAAATGGTATGATGATATAGAATTAACGAAGGAAATCTGCAACCATTGACACCTTACATAAACATTCACTTACTCGTTCTTTCTTTCTCTTGAAAGGAAGCACGAATTTCATAATACTTGCCATATTGACTCTCGTGCTTAAAGTTACATGGTATTTTTGACGGGTATAATTTTCTTTTGACATGTCTCGATGAATTATTATATTAAGCTCCCACCATCTATCCCCACGATTAACTACTCTTTTTTCGTGTAGTTCGACTTGTCTTGTTGCGGTGTGGGGTCTTCGCTTGGCTATTTTCCTCTTGTTTAGGTATATTAGACATGCTACCGTCAAATAAAACTGAATGATGTCTTGGATAGTTATCTTGTTCTTGAAGTGAGTAAATGAAAAGGCATTAATTGGTAGCTATAGAATGTATAGGGCAATTTTTTTAACCTCATGTCAATGAAGAAAACAGTACTCGGATGGAAGAAATAATGATGAAAGTGATTAAAACTACTGCAAAAGTCCACACATATGTTATCCTTTGCTTTTCTAGAATCGGACTCTTGGGCTACTCACGCATGTGCAATTCTAGTTCGTACTTCAGTCAAAAGAATAATTTATTCTCACAATATTAACTGTTCTTTTTTTCTTTATAGATAAATTTTTCATACGGTCATGCGGGAGATTGAGCCTTTTCTTGGAATGGAATATAATTGCATTGTTCTTGGATGCTATGTTTAATGAACATGACAGGTATAATCGAGGGCTTTGTGCTGTTTCTGTACATAAATTCAATTGCACTGACTTTAGTATGAACCAATTATTCAAGGCATAGTTAGAGAAACTACTTAGACAATTAGACCAATGCTTTACATCTCTCCTTCTTGGAGGAGTCCTTTAAAGAATGCCAAAAAAAATTAGGTTTTGTAAGTTCAGGGGAAGCCTTTTCCTTGCGCATAAAAGGTTTTGGCATTCGCTTGTTATTGGAATAATTAATGACTTAGAGATTATGGATTATATTTTTGTTGTCTGCACAATGGGTCTATTGATTGATTTGTCCTGCATGTTCCTACATCTAATGCACCTACCCTCAAGGGCTACCAAAGGTGTAGTTTCCACTTGGGCATATTGTTTTTGTACTTAAATATTATAGATAGGCGGTTTTGAGCCACATTATTGTTAATATTTTTGTTGGATTGGGTTAGTTATAGCATATTATATCTTCTATGTTTTCATTTGAGCTCTTTTACTCATGAGTGCATCTTGTGTACCACCACCAATGATGTTTTAATTACCATGGTGGAAGACTCATGACTTGTTTGTTTATCATCTTAATATTCTTTTTTGTTTCACCATAATTATAATGCTTGGTATTGGTCTTTTTAATTACCAAGTATTACATTAAAAATGCAGCATTCAATTAATTCCCTAATTGACATAACTTTTTGCTCAGGAATCAATCTTGGTCTTTATAATGCTTGGTATTTATGTTTATGGACTTTCATTTTGTTGATAGTATTCTGATCAATTTGTTTTTAAAATATGGTGTCTTCTATGCATGTACAAAGTAATATAATATCACACAATTGCCCTTATCTATGCCTTTCTTGCAACGGTGCCTTCCAAGTGGCTTGAATGATTGTGTGGCGGAACTAAGCTATGACTTCAAGTATGCTATAGGAGATGCCAAAGCAGTTTTAGCTTGGTTAGCTATAACCGATGGATCCCAAAGGCATTCAGATGGAGTCCATGCATTAAAGGCCATTGTTTTGACTATTACAACCATAACAGAGTCGCCAACATGAAGGCCGGCATGAAGGTCGGCCAACAACAACCATCTTCTTCGAGGAGTCTGAGGACGAGGATGGACATGACATAGAGGAGGGAGATGACATTAGGGGGATACTTTGTATTAGAACGAAAGTGTTAGGACACATGTATTATGACTCCTTTGTATTCATGAGGATGACATTAAAACTTCTTGTTATTTTGTAAAGTTTGTACTGATGCTAACTTGTTAATCTTTATTCAATGACAACAGAAATTTTTTGATTCGGTTTTGATGTGGTCATGGAATGAGAACAAGAAATTTTAGCTTCTGTTTTGATGTGGTCATGGAATGAGAACAAGAAATTTTAGCTTCTGTTTTAATGTGGTTTAGGGTCACTTACACTAATAACAGGGGTCACTTACAACAATATCAGGAGTCACTCACAACAATATCAGGGGTCACTTACAACAATATCAGGGGTCACTTACAACAAAATCAGGGCGCGATTACAACAATAACAAGGGTCACTAACAACAATATCAGGGGTCACTTACAACAATAACAGGGGTCACTTACAACAATATCAGTACCTAATTACAACAATAACAGTACCTAATTACAACAATATCAGTACCTAATTACAACAATAACAGCACCTAATTACAACAATAACAGCACCTAATTACAATAATAACAGGGCCACTTACAACAAAATCAAGGGGCGATTACAACAATAACAGGGGTCACTTACAACAATAACATGGGTCACTTACAACAATATCAGGGGTCACTTACAACAATAACATGGGTCACTTACAACAATATCAGGGGTCACTAACAAATGTAGACCTCCCTCTCGTTTCCATGCCCCAAAACAAGCAGCAACCTACAACGTTTTAACATTCAGCTCGTATTAACAACTATATCGGTCATATTTACAACTAAAACAATATGTATTAACAACTATCCCATTTCAAAAATTTTTCAACCAAGTGTAGCTTCATCCCATGCACCCATTCCCACTTAAAAACACATCTTTCCCTCTGTTTTCATGCCAAAAAACAGAGCAACATTTTTTCCACCCAACCCAAAAATGATTAAAGACCAACTAGAATGGTGATAATGATATCTTGAGCAAAATATTCATATTTCTTACCTATTTCCTATCTGATTATAACATAAATTTGGCTAAGGTCCAACCTTTCAACCACCCAACCTTCAACTGAAAGAAACGTTCTGCAACAACAAATTCATGGGTAGATGAGTTCAGGCTATAACGAAGTAGATGATTGGTAATATAGACGTTTTCTCCCTCGCTGAGTTGAGCAATATACAAGTTCAGAAAAACCCAGTTGTTCTCTCCCTCGTGTTTGCCTTGTACGATGGTTCTTCTCTTCCTCGTGTAGGCGCCAAAAATGAATGCGTCTGTTCACTTTTTATTTCCAGACTTGTTCTTTTTTTCTTTTTAAATCAAGGGTGTTTGTGTCTTTTCTTTTATTAATTCAATCCCAATCAGAGCCCTAGGGTCTATTCTGGGAAAATCAGATTGTTGGGGCCCTTTTTGGGCTCATTTTAATTAAAAAGGCCTTTACAGTGATTTTCCAAAAAAAATATGAGTCCATCTCATCTCTTACCTCATGTGATCATACTTTTCTCTCCTTCATTAATTAAAAGTCTCATCCATCACATCTCTCCTTCTCCCTTTCTCCCACAACCGGCGCCTGAAAAAAAAACATGGGGAAATACTTTTGTGTTTGGTTTTGTTTTGTTTTGTTTTTGTTTTTGTTTTTTGTTTTTTTTTGGTTCCTACGCACATCACTTCCTTCCTTCATTAATCAATGTGGTCTCATTAATTACTTCTCACAGCCGGCGATTTTCTAAGAATGGGAAGTATCATCATTCTTTTTCTACTATTCCCATTTGCTTCTTCACATACACGTCCTATGTGTATAATATATAATTTTTTGTTTTTCCCTTTCTCTTTTATTCTTCCACACGTTGGGTGATAGGAAATAATGGAGTTAAGAAAAAGTGTACTCTTCCCTACCTTATTTGATGAGCACAACCTTCCCTTTTAATTAATTTAGTTTTATCCAATATCCATCTTTCAAAGGAAATTTAGACTTATATTGAAACTCCACTAATTTTTCGTCAAAATTTTCCCCTCCTTTTATTGGATGAAAAATGTAAGAATAATGACGGAAAAATGTATTCTTGCCTTCTTGACATTACTTATCTCAAATTTTCTATAACCAAATTTATTACCCACATTTCAAATAATTCCACATCATTATTTTATTTTCCAACAATTAATTTGTATTGTCAGAAAAATAATATACCATTGTCCGCTACTTGGTGAGAAATTTATATATTCCATTAATTAATTTGCATGAAAATTGGGGGTGTTACAGTATGTGCGTTAGCCTTTTTTGTTTTAGCCAAAACTGATGCTTCTATAATTTTTCCTTTTTGGATGTATATATTTTGCTTCTTTTATTACATATATATAATACAGATTCGATATTATTACACACCATACAAATTGTATGCTGATTCTCTGGGTTTTTTTTTTTTGAAGGCTCAATTAATGATAACGAAGGTTTGAAGCCATAAGTATATTTAAAAGGAAGTCTTCACAACAAGATTTTTTGTTGGAAAAAATGTATTATTAATCTCGTAAATTATTTGATTTGTTATATTTAACTAATTTTTAAAATAATGTTCATTATCAAGAATGGGCTGAAATCCCACAGGGAGGAACAAGATATTTAATACGTAGTATTTTTTAATTTAATCTTACAAATGATTAACTAGATGTTTAAGTTCTTCGATGGTGCTCTCTAGTCACATCCAGCTCCCCTGAATTCTAGGTTCTCCTTCAGCATCGATTTTTCATTTACCTAACATATTTTCTGTGAAAATTTGTTATGAGAAAATTTTGAGTAATGAGTATGTGGGAGTGGGAACCTAAGGAGTTATATATATATATATATATATATATATATATATATATATATATATATATATATATATATATATATATATATAAAACACACACGTATATACATATATTGTTAGAAAATTAAGCGATCTAAACATGTTAAACACAGATTAACATTTAGATCAATGCGGAAAATGAAATAGAGATCACAAATACCTCCCGCCATTGATTTGTATCTAGATGAAGAAATGATGAACTCTGGGCTTTGTCCTTCTGAGTCTTCCTGAAGCAAGAAGGGATGAGCTCTGGGCTTTGTCCTTCTGAGTCTTCCTCTCACTCTGCAGATGGTGCTCAGACTGAACGTCAGAGTAGACTCAGGGGACCAACCAAATATACGCCTGAATTCCATCTCAGCCATCATGGTGATGAATGCCAATTATGGCAATTAATTAGGCAGTTACTGAACAAGAATTAATGTGGGCCACTTAATAGAATTAATGAAATATTAATATTATATTTAATATTAAAATTCCAACATTCTCCCACTTGGTCCACATACTTCGATATACCTTCGAGAAACAAATGCATGGATCATAGCGATAGTTCCTCTTAAAGCGAGTAATATCTTCCATGTATCACGGTGCATCATGTTTCCCAAACCCATGTAACTTAATGAATAAAACTCATGTCTATTCTTGGTCCAAACTTAATGATATTTCTCAATGAAATATGTGCGCAATACTAAATGAGAAATTATCACAAATAGAGTTTCATAAATAATATCGTTCTTACAACGAAAATCACATAAAGGAACCAAGTCCCATTCTTTCTGCATGATCCTGAAATTTCAATGTAGGCATGCCTTTAGTTAAAGGATCAACAATGATCAATTCAGTGCTCATGTGTTCAATAACCACTGATTTATTTTTAACACGTACTTTTATGGCTAAACACTCAAAGTCGATATGCTTGATTCGACTATCACCTTTATTGTTTTTAGCCATAAAAATAGCAGATGAATTGTCACAATATTACCTCAATAGGCTAGAAATTAGATCCATAATTCTAAGCCGAGAAATGAAACTATTCATTCATACACCATGTGAGGTAGTCTCAAAACAAGATATAAACTCAACTTACATAGTGGAAGTAGCAATTAAAGACTGTTTTTTTACTACTCCATGATACAGTTCTATTGGCTAGCATGAAAATATATCCTGAAGCGGATTTTCTTAAGTCAATGCAGCCAACATAATCTGAATCGTAGTAACCAGTCACTTCCAAATTGTTGATTCGTTTGTACTTAAGCATGTACTCTTTAGTACCTTAAAGGTATATCAATACCTTCTTTGCAGCTTTCCAATGGTCCATAACTGGATTACTCTAATATCTCCTTAGTATTCCAACAACAAATGCTATGTCAGGTCTTGTGTAGACCTGAGCATACATAAGACTTCATATTGTTGAAGCATAAGGAATGTTTTTCATTCGCTCCCGCTAAAAGCTATTCTTTAGGCACTGGTCCAAATTGAACCTATCACCTTTCACAATAGGAGCTATACTTGGTGAACAATTCCTCATCCTAAATCTTTCCAAAACTTTGTTGATATAGGTCTCTTGAGACAAACCTATAATATCTCAACGTCTGTCTCTATGTATCTTAATGCCACTGACATAAGATACATCTCCCATATCCTTCAAGTCAGTTTTCAGAAAGGAATTGTTTCACCTCATATAGTAAACCATTGTTATTAGTTGCAAGTAAACTATCATCCACATATAGAATAAGAAAACAAGTCTTGCTCCCACTAACCTTTTGGTATATACATTCATCCACAATGTTCTCTACACAACCAAATGAAGAGATAACATCATGAAATTTTAAATACCATTGATGGGAAGCTTGTTTCAATCCATATAGATTTCTTGAGTTTGCACACCAAATGCTTACCATTATTAAAGGAAAATCTTTATGGTTTGTTTCATGTAAACCTCTCCCTCTAGATTTCCATTGAGAAAGGTCGTTTTCACATCCATTTGTTGCAACTTTAAGTCAAAATGTGCAACCAATGCTATAAGGATATGAAGAGAATCTTTCTCAAATACAGGAGAAAATGTCTCCTTGTAGTCGATTCCTTCTATTTGAGTGAATCGTATAGCAATGAGTCGTGCCTTATATCTGTTAATGTTGCCCATTGAGTCTCTCTTATTTTTAAAAGACTCATCTTCATCCATTGCCTTTTACACCATCAGGCAACTTAACAAGATCTCAGACTCTGTTAGATGCTTTGGTATTCATCTTAGCCTTCATAGCATCATACCATGATCTACAGTTCATGGTTTGTGAAAACATTCTAGGATCATTTTCAGCTCATACATTACAGTCAGATTCCTGTAGATACACTATATATTCACTAGGTATCACTGATCTTATTGTTCTAGTAGATCTACTTAATGTTGTTTAATTATCTTCTTGAGGAACTTGTTGTTCAAGTGGTTTCTCAACAATTTCTTATTGTTCCTCATCAACAACTTGATCTACTGGATCAATATCAGCAGGTTGTGGATCTTGAATAACTGATTGTACAATATTTGGTTGAACCGAAAGAATATCGTCAACAATCAATCTCAAACTTGAAGTGGGAGGTTGACTATATGAATAATATTTTTCAAAAAACAAGGTTTCTAAATTGATTGCTCCCACTAATCAAGTCATATTCAAGAAACTCTCCCATTTGCATTTTCAGCCTTCTCTCCTCCTGAACATACATGGTCAAACATTCATTGATTGACCATTTATCCTTATGTGTGCTGTAGGATATCCTAAAGGGTCTATATAGCTGTGGAAGAGAGTTCAAAATATAGTGCACAAGGAAAGAATCAGACATGTCAACCTCAAGTGACTTCAGTTGAGTTGCAATGTCCCTTATTTGAATGATGTGCTTACTCGCATCGTTTACAATAGTGAGTCTCAGGGATGAAAACTTCATAATTGGGGTGTTGGCAAGTGCCTTATCTAAAGTAACAAATTGTTCATCAATTGCCTTCAGATGTAGCCCTAATCTTGTTATGTTGTTCGACAAAAACCACGAATGCCAGCAGAGATTAAGATATTTATGAACATAACTGAGAGGCGATTAGATCGCTCCCTCTTTTCATACATATCAATCTCATCTGGAGTGCTGGTCTTAGTAATAGAAGGTGGTTTGTCTTTCCTAATAGCATAACAAATGTCCATCCACCCAATGAATAATACTTTATAGTTATCACCCCAGTTCGGGAATATCATATTTCATATCAGAGAAATTTGCAGGTTGCATTGTATGACTACATAGTATTGAACATACATGCTTATTACTAAAATTTGAGACTAATTATATATATCATGTTTTACCAATGTAAATCATGCTTAGAAAACCATGAATCTACCGACATACAACTTGCCTGTGGGCTAAAGTTATAATTCAATTAGCTCCATGTATACCTTTATGATAAAACTATCAAATTATTTCCTTATTTTCAATTCTTGTGGGTACATTAAGAATATAATTTGATATTATATCTTAATTATCATATAATTATACATTCGTATCACTAAAATCTACCTGTGGGCAAAGACATTAGCATAGCATGAATTTATTTTGAATTGATGAAACTAGAATGCAGTTATATCCCCTAATGCCTGTGGGCTACTTAGAAAATATAAAGTCGTTCCATTCCACCATAATTAAAACTATGATCATAATTATCTACCTGTAGGCAAAGATTAATTATAACCACATATTTAATTACAAGGGATGTCTTTAAATCTTTGTATGATGTATTTTGTTCATTAGAACAAAATAAAACTTATGTGCCTAGTGAGGATATTTTGGTTACTTCTCGGTTCTACATACTCATCACAAAGACATCACAACATTGTGTATTCTAATTGTACATGTGACCATAATTTTGATATGGTATAACCTTATGTGATTAAATATGCATACAACATGTGTATAAAGATATTGTAGTTATTCCTTAAACAAATGTGTATGCTAATCACTAATATCAAAAATGCACAATGTAAATACCATACACACACAATGTCCTCAGGAATTTAATTAAATTTAATCAATTAAATCATTAATGTGAATAAAATTTCATTTACTCACATTGCAAAGATTGATATTCTAAAATCTATATGTGATTATTTATGCATGTTATAAGAGGGCGTTGTAGCTACCACTCTAACATGCAAGTTAATCACAAATATCAATAATGTGCACTTAAATTCCATATATGCACAACTTCATGAATGACTCAAACAATTAAATTAATCATCATAAGTGACTAAGTACAATCCTCCCACTTTGATTAAATTAATATTGTTAATAGAAATCACCAAATCAATATTGTGCATTTAGATTCCAAATATGTACAGATCTTTAATGAGAATTTAATTGATTAATTTAATCAACAAAATGTAATTAAATAATCATATTAGAAAAATACTCCCACTATTTTGTACATTCAAAATAAATCCAATATATGCATCTAAATGGAGTGGTTAATTGATTAACTAAATAATCAAATTAAAAGAAAAAAATCTCAACGCTTTATGTATCCAAATATTTTTTAATGAATTAATTTTGGCATAATTCACCTAAAGTTTGGCTTCAACAATTTGAAAAAGATATATAATTGTCTAAAGTAAATTTTTCTAAATATTTAGACAATTAAATAACTCAAAATATAATAGAAATAATTTTTCAAAATTTTCCAAAATGTGAAAGTTGCCAAAATTAACTTTTCTCAATTTAAACAATTTAGCTTGATGTGAGAAAATGCATTTCACATAAAACAGGTTGCCAGAAAATAATCATTATGGCCCAGGTGATTTATACATAATCGTATGATAAAACTATCAAATTATTTCCTTATTCTTAATACCTGTGGGTAAGTTAAGAATATAATTTGATATTTTATCCTAATTAATCATACAAAAACATATAATAAAAATTTCCTGTGGGATAAAATTTTATTATATTACATATGATCTATTACAATTAATGCTACTATGTGATCATGCAACTCTATTTACATTTTCAATTAATTAAAGATGCTGTGGCTATTCTCTAATTAATTAAAACATAAGGATCACCTAACATTACTATATAATATTGCAAGAAAATAAGCAATATTAAAATTGGATATGACATGCTTTGCATATTATTTAACATAACATTGCATGAATAATTAAATAATAATTAATACATGCATAACAGGATATTATACAGAATATTTATAAGAAATCCAAACTTAAATAAAATTTCAGTTTTATATATAAAAACCAAAAACATAATAATAAATAAAATCCATAAAAAAAAAACGCAAGTGTCATCTCAGCTTAATGGTCCAAAAATATGCTGATAAGGCATTATATCCAAAAGAACGAGAGTTCGAATCTGACAGTATCATTTTTGAAGATTTTGTTTATCAAATAAGAAATATTTAAAATTAATGAACACAATCATACACAAGGGTGCACATAGCTCAACGGGAAAAAGAGCACCAGCCTTTAGGCTTGTCAGTAATAACTGGTTCTGTGTTCAAAATCCCTCTGGACCATATTTATTAAGTTTTGAGTTTCTGAAAATTTTTGCTTATCATCTAAAAATTGTCCATATTTATTAAATGATAAACCTTAAACACATGGAGCAAGTAGCGCAGCTGGCAAGATGCTGGCCTTCACCCATGCTGGTCTCAGGTTCGAATCTCACTTTTGACATGAAGTGAAATTTTACAACTGAATAAATAAATCATGTATATTTATTAACAGCTCATATTTCACCACATGTGAGCACATGGCCCATCTGGCACAAGGGCAGCCTATAAGGCGCTGAAGCACCTACTGGTCCCCTGTTTGAAACCTGCTGAGACCAACCGTGCGTTTTTTTTAGAAATAAAAAACACTGTAGATCATCTCCCTTACCCGGTTCAGCACCCGACCCGACCCAGAAACCAGAAAATTTCAGACGCACGGAATGATCAGAAAAAATGCGTCTTTGACCGCAAAAATAACCGAAAATGATCCAGACCACAATATGCTTGATATAATCATTAAATCAATGCAAATATCACCCAAAACAGATTAAATCAAACAAATCCGATTTTTTTTTAGAAAATCCATATTTCATGAAAACTTCTCCAGATCAAGGCAGAGGCATATAAACTGTTGCTCTGATACCAAATGTTAGAAAATTAAGCGATCTAAATATGTTAAATACAGATTAACATTTAGATCAATGCGGAAAATGAAATAGAGATCACAAATACCTCTCGTCATTGATTTGTATCTAGATGAAGAAACGATGAAGCTAAAGAACTTGTCGCCATTCTTCAACTGCAAAAGGGATGAAATCTGAAAGAACTTTGTTACTGAGTCTTCTCTCACTGCAGATGATCTTTGATCAACGTCGAGTAGCTCAGGACCAACCAAATATCTGCCCGAATTCCATCTCACCATCATGGTGATGAATGCCAATTATGGCAATTAATTAGGCAGTTACGAATATTAATTGGGCAGTTACTGAACAAGAATTAATGTAGGTCACTTAATAGAATTAATGAAATATTAATATTATATTTAATATTAAAATTCCAACATATATACGTATGTATATATATATATATATTTACGTATACATATAGATATATACGTATACTTATAGATATACATATACATATATATACCTATACCTATATATATATATATATGTATATGTATATGTATATGTATATGTATATGTATATGTATATGTGTGTATTAAGTTTCCAGGTTAGTTTAGTAATTAAAAGACCAATTCATGGAGTGAGTCTGAACATTTAATAGAGACCATTTCTGATATTTGTCATTTTTATTTTCTGGGTCTAACCCCTTCATCATCTGATCAATAGAAGATCTTTTTTTCCCCTTTAATGTTTCAGTTGGTCCATACTCTTATTGTAGCGGGCCTCACCAATAAGCAGCTCATAAGGCCCATCCGTGCCAAGCAAAGTCCAGCATATCTGAAAGAATATTTCTAGTAATACTTGGTCAAGCAAGAGCAGCCGCTATTTTTGCATTAGTATCTCAATTCAACTCAATAAGCTATAATCTAGGAAGTTGTTATTTATTTCCTGTTAACTAGGATCGTTAGTTTCTGCAATTCAATAATTCAAATTATAGATTAGGAATTGTAATTTCTTTAAATAGCCTACGACAGACAAGAATAAAGACACGAGTGAATTAACAAAATTCTTTTCTTCCTATCTTCTTCCCATTCTCCCAACCCCCATCCTATTTCCCCTACAATTTGGTGCTTTCATCCCCGAACCCATCTATGGCTGATAAAACACGCATGGCCCAAATACAAGACCAATTAAACACAGTACAGCAGCAACAAACCACTGCCGATGAGCGTCAACAAGTTTTTTTTAATCAAATGCAGCGCACCTATGAGGAAAAAATTGCCACCCTCATGGAGCGTTTTCAGCAATTCATTGACACCCAACGAGCTACTCAACCACCACCACCCATTACTGGCGTCCTCGGAGCCGGACCACCACGCATAGAACCCACCCGTCCCAATAGGAGTATGGTGGACAGAAGATCCCCTACACCTATCGATCCCCTGTTTTGATTTTTCAGCAACAGGCGGGAGAAGAAAAAGAGAAGAAAATTGATTCCTCTCCCTACATACTACGGTGGACAGCAAAGGAAGGAGAGAAGAGGTTATGCTCATACACACCCATCGGCGACGCCAACAGGAGGGGCAACGACCTGAACCTGAGCAGAGGTGGACTTGAATGATTTTTAAGGTTCGTAAGTACATCAACGCTATTTTTCTTCTGAAACTCATATTTTTCCTAATTTGATGGATATATTTTTACCTTTTTTTTTTTTTTTTAATTACAGAAGGCAACCCAAGTTTGAAATGATTAAACGCTTTGCAATGCAAAGGAACTTCAGGTCAGAGACACCTCTAATGATACCGCCATTACTCTCCCTAAGCAAGTTAGCATCACAAATGGTACTGCCACATGCATCCTAGTTGTTGCTTTTTCTTTTGTTGAAAAACTCGTGCCCTAATAACAAAGATTGAAGCCATAATTAAGTATTCTAATACCCTAAAATTTTTATTTATCATAAATATTATATTTTGATAAATAATACATATTAAATAAAGGTGAATATGTGGTCAAAATTTTTATAATTTGTTAATTATAATTTTAGGCGGAGTTCTCTCTTGGAATTAAATAAACCAAAGCCAATTTTGAAATTTCATTTAAGGATCATAATTAAAAATATAATTATCATAATTAAACCATGGTTCTTAAATAACCAAAAGGAGTAAGAAAATGATATGAAAACACTTAATCAAATCAAAGGAAATTAACAAAAATTAATGGGCTATTAAGTTTTCACTAATTAAATAATTGTGTAAATCTTCATAATTAATCAAGGGGCAAATTAAGAAGCAACAATTAGGGAATGTCTTAAATAAAAATCAAGGGTCAATTAAAAGACAAGATTAGCTTAGAATAAGTCACTAATGATCATAATCAACTTAAGAACCAATCACACTTTGTCAATTATACCTAACAACATCTAAAACACTACACTTAGGGATGTTAATTAAGATTAAAACTTCAGCCCCTAAAGTCATGAGAAGGACGAAATTTCACATGGAGGAAAGAGAAGGAGATTAAACAATGTTATTTCAAGAGCAAATGTGTTATTAAAAAAGATTTTCAATAGTAATAAGATTTTTTCTACACAAATTGAAGGCCAAGATTAAGTCTAATAAAGTGGAATCTAATGGTTCTAATTAATTATACAATTAATCTTAATCCATGTGATAATAAGAGAACCAATAGGAAGCTTTGATTGTCATTTATTAGAGACATAAGAAGCACATAAGTATCATTTTTTGCGCCTCGAAGTTTTTCTTTGGGAGACAATTTTGCTTCCTGAAGTTTACAAATGTGGCAATTTTGCCATTCGTCCCCCAATATTAAATTTGACTATTAAATCGTCAAAAGAAACACATGTCATGCCTTAGAAAGGTCGAACTTGGAGTTAGAATGAGATCCTTGAGACGTTGAGCTCAAGGCGTCGGAATTTGTGAAACTGAACTAGTCAAAGGGACTGAAAGGTCTGTTGTAAAATCCAGAGGAAGCATCACTTAAGATCTAAGCAAATGAAACGCAAAACGAGAAATGAATTGTCTCAATAATTGGTTCAGTAAGACAAATCAATAGTGATGGTATTTATCTTTGTATAGATTGATCTAGGCCACCAACCCTGTCCCACAAGATAAATCTATACTACTCTTAAAAATTCTAGCGACACCCTGTCCCACACGGTTAATCTATACAATTCCTAAAAATTCCAGTGATTTTAAGGGAGGGTGCCCTAGATCAATTTGTACAAAGGTAAATACTATCACTATTGATTTGTCTTACTGAACCAATTTTTGGGACAATTCATTTCTCATTTTGAGTTTGATTTGCTTAGATCATAATTGATGCTTCCTCTGAGTTTTGTGATAATCCTTTCAGTCTCTTTGACTAGTTCGGCTTCACAAATTCCGGCCTCCTTGAACTCAATGTCTCAAGGATCTCCCTCTCTGACTCCAAGTTTGACATTTTCAAAGCATAATATGTGTGTTCTTTGGCTGATTTAATAGTCAAATTTAATATTGGGGGACAGAAGGGAAAAATTGCTACTTTTGTAAACTTCCGTGGCAAAATTGCTCCTCAATGAAAACTTCCAAGGCAAAAATGATACTTAACTCTATGTTGATTTATGAGGTGGCATGCCATGTGTGCACATCAGTTAAATTTAACAGTCAAAATTAACGGAGAGGTAAAATTGCTACGTTTTGTTAACTTCTGTGGCAATTTTGCTCTAAAAGAAACTTCCATTTACCCAAAGTCTTTTCGTAAAACTTCTAGAGCAAAAACGATACTTATCCCTTTATATTTTAGTATGAGTGAAAAAAATATATTTGAACATAAAAAATCTGTTAAAAAAACGTAAATAAATTATACTCCCTCCGGTCCTAATTATAAAACAACATTTGAGAGTTAGTTTTGGTCATAATTATAAGACAACATTTTAATTTTTGTCAATTTCTTCCTAAAATACCCCTATTTTATTCTCTCAAGTGTATTTGATTTTTGGTGAGTGTATGTATGTTGATGCGTAGACTCTTACAATAAGTAAAACTTTTAAATTGTTAGATTTTAATTTATTTATCAATCAGCTGATATTAATTTTTCAATACATATACACATATATACACACACACATTTACACACTCACAGATATGTGTGTGTGTCTACACACAAATATATATAGACACACACACATATATGTGTGTGTTTATACATATATGTATATTTGTGTATCTATATGCGTGTGTACATATATGTATATCTTTGTGTGTGTTTGTCAATGTGTGTGTGTATACAAATATATATACACTACTACAAAAATTCGATATTACTACCCTAAAAAAGGTCCTAAATAAGAAATAGGTAGTAAAAAATGACAATTATAAGAAAAATGAGTGTTCCAACGTCCTGAATTATTGTTTAGGACTTCTAAAATTGATTTTTCAGACGCTTTAACTCGCTTCCCGCCATGAGAAATATAAGAATTTTTTGTTTGGCGCCATGATATTTATTTATTTTTGGAATAAAATTCATTTTTGGCGTCCTGATATTGTTTCAAGACGTCTAAAATCTGCCAAATAATTTGGTGCCAGAGGGAAATATGAGAGCATTTTTTGTTTGCGCCATGATATTAAATTTGGCGTGAAAAATTGGCGACCTGATTTTCAATTTAGGTAGTAAATATTCGAAAATTGGCGTCATGAATACTTTCAGGTCACCAATATTTTTGTGATATTTATTTTATTGGCGAAAAATTGGCGACCTGATTACAAATCAGGTCACCAATTTTAAGACATTGTGCGACGATTACAAATCGGTCGCCAATTTTTAAAATTGGTGACTGATTTGTAATCGTCGCCACTTCTCCAAAATTGGTGACTGATTTCTAAATCAGTCGCCAATTTTCATTTAAAACCCAAATGAGAAATCCACGCACACCGAAACCCTTCATTCGTCATTTTCCTCTTGCGGCCGCCCTTTCATTTTTCCCTTATCGCAGGCGTCTCCTCCGTCGCCACCACCGCGCCGCGCAAATCGCCTGTTTGCTTCCAACTCCACTCCACTAAAACCACTTCAGGCTCCCCTAGGTCCTCATTTCGGTTACGAAAACAAAATAAAAAGAGATATAGAGACAGAGAGAGGTCGTGAGGAGGAGCTTCACGGAGAAGAAGAAGAGCTTGAAGGAGGCACCGTTTTGGACATGCAAACTTGATTTTGGACTAAGGTAAGCTTCAAAACCATCAATCTACCTTCAGCTTTGCTATTTGTGAGGCTGTGAAAGAGAAAAATTGAGTTTGAACTCTATCACCCCCACCTCTAGCCTCCCCAACCTGTTTTTGTGGCCGACAACTTCAACTCTTCAGGTTTGTCTTCGTGCTCTGTGCTCGTGGTGCCGAGCTATTCAGATTCGTGATTCGTCTTCGCGTTCATCGGACCTTCAGGTTTGCTCTTCCTCTTTCACCTTCCTATCGTTGGGTTCTCCTTAAATATAGCATCTGGTTGTTCCTACTTGTTGGCTCAGCATTTAGTAAGATTTTTGCTTCCTCGATTTTTACCATATTAAATCAAAAACAAAATTTAGGTTACCCAAGGCAATTTGACTCATTTATTCTGCATTGGCCGCGATTCCGCTTCTTAAAATTTTATTATATCTGTGACGATAATGTTTACTTAATTGAATAATTCCATGACATGATTGAATTCTTCATCATTTATGGGTGTTGTTCTGCTGGAAATACGTAATTTTGTTTTGGTCTCTTATTCGTTTAGGTCTAAAACTTGTTGATAGTAAGTTAGACGGCGATGACGTAAATGATAAATGCATGAGTTAAACTTGTTTGCTTGAAACATTCCTTTCACATAAATTTCAAACTTAAACAATTGTACAGATTGATTAACTACTTGAATTTGATTGTATAAGTATTGTCTTCATACTAAGTATGTTAAAATTGCTTGCATTTCCAACCACATTGTCATTGAAAAAAGTTTATTAAGCGCTTTGCTCGTGGCTTGATCCCAAGGTGGGAAATGATGGAAGGATTTGGTATGATTTGTCACTTCTCATTTGCAAGTTTAGGCTTTTGACTTCTTTGCTGATATTTGGAATTGTTCAAAGAACCAATTTTTTAAATGGGCTAAAACAAAAAGATGCAATATCAATTGAAAAAGGTTGGAATGAATTGAAAATTGTGTGTGTTCTGTGATAATTTTTTATCTGGTGGGTACCCGTGTATATGTAGATAACCAAAATCAGGACAGAAGAGATTAGTCCAGATCTTTGTTATATGGGAGAAGTCCATGGGCGTGTTTCCCAGCTTACATCCCAATCTTCTCATTTCCTGTAGCATGTTGAGAGTGTGTTTTTGTTAGGATATAGAAATCCTTTATATGAACGAGCTATGTACATGGATCATTCCCTTAAAGATTTTAAAGCCTCTTAATCTTTAACTATTAAACTCCTTTCAAAGACACGCTTGAGATATTTCTACCAAATCATTTCTTGTGATAATTATAGCATTTATATAAACCCAACAACATCAATAACATCTAAAAGACTTAACCCTCTAAGTAAGGTCAACTACATGTACTGTACAACATCATTGGGCTATCATATTTAATGGTTCAAATATGTCATTCACCATTATACCCCATTATGTAAAATTTAAGTGTTCTTATTGGTTTATCTCTATATTTTCCAATTGGGCTAAAAACCATTTGCTCAACTCTCCTCATGCCTTAGAGACACATCTAGTAGCAGCCTTGGTAAATGTTTGAAACATTTTAGTTGATTTTCTTTCATTTTGTTATGGTATGAGCCAGAAAAGAGAGAAGATGACTAACTAATGACAGCTGTTAGCTTTTTATTACATTTACACAACACATATTCTCTTTCAATACGTGTCGCGCCAATGTATGAAGAATGAGTAATTTTTGTCCACAGATATCTATACAAGTAGTTTTGAATAATGAAAATTGAGAAAAAAATTATTTAATTTAGTAAAATTTAGAATTTTGTGCTCGGCGCTCTTGGAGTAATAGTTTGTTGTATTGGGCGCTCTTGGAGTAATAGTTTATTGTGTTGGACGCACCTTAGATAACAGACGTTAACTTTTTGCTAACGGCGTTGTGTTGGACGCTCCTTTTTAAATGTTTGTTGTGCTGGGTGGTGCACCTAATAGTTAATTATGTTGGACGCTTCTAAGCCAATAGTTTGTTGTGCTGGACGTTCCTTAACCCATTCTTAAAACTACAAATTAGTGCCTTACTGTTTTTCATCTTTCATCTTCTGATATGGTTGCAGATCAAATAAATCCTTTCACTCTTATTTGTTCCATCATCAGGTTCCTATTTTCTTCCTTTCTATCTGTAAAATTTTGCTATAACATGTGCTTGACGTGTGATTCTTGCCAATAACGCCGTCATGACTACCACTGTCTGTTTAACTTTAATTTGTCATGACTACCACTGTCTGTTTAACTTTAATTTGGTATCATCTCAATCAACCTGCTGGGATCTATTTTCTTCCTTTAAGATCTCTACTTTCTCACTATATTTGAAATTTTCATCTACTTTTGAATTTGTGAATGAGATTTATGAATTCTATCTACAAGTTTTGGTTTGGTTAACCAGTCTATTAACTCTAGAGGCTAAGTCTAGTATAATCTTGTGCCATATATTCATACTGAGCTAGATCAGATCATCTATTTTCTTCCTTTCTAATTCTAACTATATTACCTCTATTTTTTATCTACAGAGGATCAGACATCGGATTAGGCACTAAACACTACTACAAAATAGGGATACGGCGTCCTATTTTTTGCACATTTAACGTCCTATTTTAGCGGGGCGTCTATCTGGGGGGCGCCGTAGGCAATACTTACGGCGTCCTAGATTTTAATTAGACGCCTTAAATTAAGACATAAGGCGTCTAATAAAATAAATAGGACGCCTTACGTATGACGAGCACACTTAAGGCGTCTAAGTATATATATTAGACGCCTTAAGTGTATTTAAGGCGTCTAATATCCATACTTAGACGCCTTAAAGGCTGCCTAAAGCCATAATCCACACTTAAGGCGTCTAATTCTATAGAATTAGACGCCTTATGTGTTCTTTTTTTAAAAAAAAAAAAATATTGCTTTCTATATTCACTTTGTCTCTGCTACAAAAACCGAGCTGGCAAAAATCACCACAAAAGTTAGCTCATACAGAATTTGGAATTTCCTGCAAGACATAATTTTAAATATAAGATCTACAACTAAAGATTGCTCCAACCAATCCATTGCCAAATATCTGATGTCCAAAATGAATAAAAGAAAGCATGCAAAAGAAGAACTATTTTGCTCTTTTTCCCCACTATGAACCAGGGGAAGAGATATATTACGAGCTACCAAGATGTTCAATGTAACAATATAAATCTTAATTTAACTAATGCTTAAAACATATATATAAACATCATCTTTTAGAAGATAACCACTTGGCCATGAAGGCTCAACACCATATCCATAACAATGACCAATTCGAACTAGAAGTATAAACTGCTAGGATAAGACCCACAGTTAAATTAATTATGAACTCTCAAACTCACATATTACGGATTACATTACTCTCAATCCACTAATACAAACACAAATATAACAAATGAGGGAGAGAGTGGCACTTTGCAATTCCAGTTTCACACACAAATTACACAACTGCACTTAGCAAGAATTAATCACAACCTACATCAACAATTTTAAGTCCTTCAAGAGGCTGAGCACTACAAGGGTCCTTCCTGAGACAAGGAAAACTTATGATCATCCTAGTAGTATTAAGGCTTTAGGAACTAAAATACATTACACACCAAGCATTTTCCACAAAAGTGACTTAAAGAATAAACCAAATTATAAAATATGAGATTGTAAAAGGCCAATACATACTGTGGCGATGGCCATTGATAATGTTATAATCTTCAAATATGCTTCACTTTCAATCTGCAAAAGAAAAGAAGAGTAAAGAGTGAAACCTCATAATTAGATTGTTTAAATCCTTTAATGTTTTTCTATCCATAAAACATCTACTCTCAAATGCTTCAAGGTGAGACAAAAAATATGGGTCTGTGATTGTGAGAGAGTCCATACTAACTTTGAGCTGCCTTGAATGCATAAATATAAGAAGATCAGATTATTCCATCCACACCTGCTTTAATTGCCTTCTTTTTGGACCAATGACATGACCTCCAGCTTCCCTTCCTTGTACGTTTATTACATCCAAACTTGCTTCAATTGCCTTCTTTGCTGCTTCTACACTCCCAACCTCCAATAGAATTACAAGTAACAGATCAGATTCTAATATCAGTAAAAGCTAAGCAGCCACATAGTATACAATAGAAAACTACAATCAGAAACCAACATGCCAGACATAAAAACATAATATTTCGTTTAATTTATACCATATGTCTCCAAAATTGCCTAGTTTCTTGCTCCACTTTTCACTTGTCAGTTTATTTCAAAAGGAAAGGGAAATTAGATGCCATACAACTCATAGATCATCCATATGTTAGAATTCCATTTGAATATCACAGGGAATATAAAACTTATAAATTCTTGTACAAGTTATCATTGTATTTTCCTTGTGGAAAATCCATATTTTCATCAATATGTTAGAATTCCACTACCGCAAATCACAAGTGAGACAGTTTTTAGTATTAAGAGGAAAATAACATGATGATTATAGATAAACATGCACAACTTGGATGCATACGTGAAGTATAAATTAATGCTTGATCTAAACATGAAATAAACAAGATTTGCATATGTGCTTGAATACTATGTTTAGAGGCTATCCACATGAATCATAATACTGCATTAACAAGTAGGAGTCACATACTACATTACCACCAATGACATGAATGTTAGTGTAATCTCGGGTCTTTGTATAATACTTCAAATCAGCCTCTTTCCAGAAAGCAACCCTGTTGGATATGTCCAATTTCTCAACCAAATAGGTTTTCCCCTGGCACATGTACACAGCTCCATCATAAACCTGAATCGAGAAAAAGAAGTCAGAATTTTTTCTAAACCTAATGACTAACGGTACTCAAGTTTACCTGTGACTCAAATGAATATTGAGGAAGTGATAGGTCAACAGTATCAAATATTTGATTGCTTCCTCTCCAAATACGATAAAAACCAAACCAATTAGTTGTAACATTGCACAAATCAACACGAGCATTTGTTTTTGCAAACATATCAGTGGAAATCTTTACTGGATAAGCCTACAAATAAACGCCCCTTGTAAGAATACATGACCATAACATCACTAAAATATCCAACAATTTAATAGAACCCTCACTAAAAAATTTAATTTAAACTGAAACGGAGAAATTCAACTAAATAAAAGGACGATGCATGTTAAAATATGACTGTTAACTTTTCTTAATTTCCAGAGGCTGGTAATTTACATTTCTTTTATCCTGATCGATGCAGTATATTAAGCATGGAATACCAACAAGCAAGATAGAACCGCCATTTTTTGTCAAGAATACACATGCACAAATCTAAAGCACAATTAATTAACAATGACCATTGCAATCAAGCATTAACAAGCAGGAGTCACATACTATATTTAGAGGCTATCCACATGAATCATAATACTGCATTAACAAGTAGGAGTTACATACTATATTACCACCAATGACATGAATGTCAGTGTAATCTCGAATCTTTGTATAATACTTCAAATCAGCCTCTTTCCAGAAAGCAATCTTGTTGGATAGGTCCAATTTCTCAACCAAATAGGTTTTACCTTGGCACATATACACAGCTCCATCATAAACCTGAATCGAGAAAAAAAAAAAAAAAAAGGAAAAAAAGTAAATATACAAGTATGTGAGCAGAAAACATCAAATAAAAAGTAGTACCTTACCTAATATAATTAGAAAATAAAGTTATTCCCCACCTCCTCCTTTGGGAAGGGACCAAAAACTATAGAAGTAGGCCTGAAGTCATTACCTGAAAGAAAGCCTTGATCTCCTCTATCTCTTCAAGGACTCGTTTTCTCTGCTAATCAATGACCTCATACCTTATAGTTTCTATTGCTCGGATGTTGACAGCATGTGAAGGTAATTTCTGGATGAGAGAGTTCAGTGAACAGAATAAAGGATCAGGTATAACCTCAATCAACCAGAAAGTTTCATGATTAAAATGATGTTGTTATTACCTCAAGACCGATGTAATTCCATATTCTAGTAGAAGAATCAGATGATTGCTCGTAACTCAAGTACCCTCGAGCCTTTAAAGAAATTAAAGCACTCTCTAAGCAAGAACCAAAATACTGCTCTTCATACAACACACTCAAAGGGTGTTCATGAGCTCAACAGACCAAATTTTGTTCCAGAACCTAAACAAAGTTTGTCAGGATAAGCTTAAACAGTAAACAGAAATATATATGTAAGTAGAAGATAAGTCTTGAAGTAGAGAACCTGCTTGTTTTGGACATCAACATGGCAGCATTCAATTGGTCTACCAAACAGTTTTTCTGGATGCTTCATAAAGTATTGATCAAGAGGCGGACCTCCAAATGCAACATAGACAGCAAGAGATGGTTTCTCTCTCCTTCCACCCCTGCCTACCTGTTGCCACAAGCTAAAAGCATAATAGATTTACAAAAGGAAAAAAAAATCAGATAGTCTCAAACAAAAAATAAACTAGGGAAAAAAGGCCAATTTAGATATAAAAATGGGTATGATCAGTTTACCTAGCAATACTACCGGGAAATCCTAAATGCAGGGTCACATCAATTTCTCCAACATCAATGCCCAACTCAAGAGCATGAGTTGCAACAACACCACAAATTTTACCCCAAAAAACTCACTCTTAGGTTTTCTCCTTTCCTGTCAATGTAAAGCCACTAGGAGTATGTCACAGTCTCACAGAATCATATGACAACCAACGTGCTTTGTTAGAGATCAATATTTAAAAAGAGAAAATAAAAATAAAAATAACCTCTGTAATGCAGCCACCGCGATATGCACATATCAAATTTACCAGATGTTGGGCTGTCTCATGAAGGATCTCCCGTCTATGTCATATGAAGTGATCAATGGTATAAGACTATAAGCTTCTATTTTCATTTAAGGACTAAATAACTATTAAAATGTCCGCTCAAAAAATGAACATCACATTAAAAATAAAAATAAAAAGCTTCTCATTCAGTACTGAACTACACAAATACGTAAAAATCATTTGACATACGTACAGGATAGACAAGTTCACAAAGCTTCTGTGATCTGCAAAATGTTATGCAGCGAAGACCATGCTGAACCATTTCTGCAAAAAGCCGTGAAACATCCACAATTGGACTGCCAAAAAGAAAGAAGCGTTCACATTAAGATACCAAAGAAATACAATGTCAACGTATAAATCTTGTTTGATGGTAGAAACCCAACGCTTAAAGGGTCTATTTATAAGAAAAGCTAATCCCTCCTCCCAAACTCCTGATTTCAAACTAGAAGTACTTTTCAAACAATCTAACTATCTGAAGTCCTAAGCATTACTCTTTTGTCTAGAAACCACATGCTAATTTCAAGCTTTAGTCAACACCCAATCCTCACTTCCCAAATTGTAAATCAACAAAGCAAAAAAGAAGTACCTGAATAGGATTCGGACCGTACTTGAACAAGACCCCTCGAAACTGATTCTTCCAAACAACGGGATCGGAGGCCTCACTCGAACTGGCAGTGGAGTTATTCATTGTAACCTATAATATAATACAATACAAACAACAAAATCAGGTTTCAAAAACAAGTTGAGGCCACAAGCAGAGCAACATGTTTAACTATGAAGCAGATTAACAAGATTAAAAAAACAACCACCGAATCTGCAAAATCCAAATCAAAGATGGAGAGAGACCAAACTCACGCACTCACCGGGAGAGACGGCGAGATCGAACGAGACCACGGAGCTGGCGGCTGTGGTGGATAGATAACTAGAGAGGATGAAGATTGAATTTACCCCCTTTCCAGTTGACAAAATCTGGATTGTTCTCACTGTTCAGTGGCGGTATACTCCGACGACCACGGGTTGAGATAGAATCTTTGAATTTGAGAAATTTATGGTGAAGAACCCTGCGCTTGCATTCCTCAATCAGATACAAAAACCAAACTTTGCGGAGAGAGGAGGTCCGACGGAGTACACCGACGGTCGGAGAGAGGAGGTCCAACGGTCGGAGAGAGCACACCGACGGTCGGAGAGAGGAGGTCCGAGAGAGTAGCGGTTAGAGGCGGAAGAACGACGGCAGCGACTTGGAGGGAAAGGGAAAGACATAATGTCGCGATACACTCTGCTCTCTCCTCTCACCAGTGCGCCACGATGAAATAGAAACCCTGAATATAAGAAATTTGTGGCGTCTAAGAAATTTTTTTAAACGCCAAAAAGCCCACTTATGGCGTTTAATAAATTTATTAGACGCCATAAAGAAGCAATTTTGCGCCAATCTTTTCGTATGCCGCGCCTTTTTGTGTACTTTGGACCACTTTTGGAGTCCTAATATTATTGTAGGACGTTTTAAATACACTTCCAGCGTCCTAGAAATTATTAGGACGCCAAATATATCAATTTTTCTCCATTTAATTACAAAATTGCCACCGCGTTCACATTTTACTTCCTATTTTAAAAATAGGACGTTTTTTGGGGAAGTAGTATCTTTTTTTTGTAGTAGTGAAATCTTCCTCCTTTTTCGGAGCAACAAAAATAAAAAGTCTTCCTCCTTTCTTCGGCAAGCACAAAAGAAATAAGAAGGGAAGAAATTGCTGAATGTTGATTGATTCATCCACTGCTCGCCATTAGGAATTTATGCTCTCTTCTTTTCTTCTTCCTCACGGAGGAAGAGTTCTGGGAGCTTCTTTGTGGTATCTATTTTATTGCTTGGCGTTGTCATTCCTTTCCCTTACATCGCTGGTTTGTGTTCGGATCTCAAATCAAATTTGCCTTTGTATCTCCTAATCTCCCTTCATCTCCGTGACTGTCTGTTTCTAAGGTGGGTGGGTGCACTTGAACTTACCTCTCTTTCTTCCTCCCGGCCTTCCGTGATTTGTGGATGGTGTTCATGTCATCACATATATGTGTGTATTTTTCCTATATGATGGTGAAACAGGGTAGTGTTTGAGTATGGTGCTTGTTATATGTCTAGATAGTAAGATGCACATCAGGTTTTTGATGGAACGAGTAAAAGAGAAATTAGTAGGAAGTGTAGTAAATTATATGTGTATATGTATTAATGTTTTAAAATTATTTGGTAAGAGATTTGGATGGTAGAAGGTGTGATGAAATTGTTTGGTAATTGTTGCACACAAGGTATTTTTTAAAAGGCTTGAGGGAAATTATAACTCAAAAGAGTAGTTAATTGTGGCCAAAGTATAAAATGGCTAACCTGTAATATATATATGTTAATTTGATTTTCATGTTATACTATTGGAAGTGAAGCTTTTGCTTACAGGTGAAGACAATTATATATTAAGAGTTATAAAATGATTTTATATATTAAGAAGTTATGCACAGATTTTATTTGTATATCCTAGAAGAAACTTGGGAATGTAAATTAGGCTTGGTTAATGTATTGGATAAGAAGGTATTGGTATGAAGGATATGGAAGTAGAAGTAGTAGTTGTGTGTCTAGACGATTGATTAACTTTTAATTTACGACTTGTAAGGATGTGAAATTTGGGAACTTTATAATTTCATTATAATGTTGCAAAGACGGTTGTTGGGAATTTCAATGATTAATTTTGTTTATTCTTGTATTAGTATTGGGGGAATACAAAGTACTCGATGAAATGTTTGGGATAAAGTGACACCATTTTAGACTCTAATGTTTGACTCTGATATTTTGATTTTCACAAGTTTTTATATAAGTGATATACTACGTTCAAATGTGTTCTCAATTCATGGATTAGAGTATTTGAAAGACAGAGAGCTACAATAGAAGTTAATAAATGACAATTTTATTCAAAATCCTGAATAGATTTCTTTCATTATTCCATATGAATAAATAATGTCTTTGAGAGGAAGTTAGAAAATTGTTTTTTTTAGATGTTTTATAAAACTTACATATGTGCGTGTATGTATTTATTTTACTGGAGCAAGCGTTTTTTTTTACTAAGAGTGAAATGAGTTCTTATAAGGTTGTGAACATATTTCTTTACTCTTGACAAGATACAAAGCACTGGAATTGTTACTTTCCCTCTCAGACTGTGTTCTCAAGCTTGTTATTCGCGACTTTGGGTTGCAACGGTTATTTGTGACCTTTGGGTTGTGCCGGGGTAATTAGTGACTTTCGGGTTGCACTTGTTATTTATTTTGTGTTGGTTCCTCTGATGAAACAAGTTTTGTTTTTCTTAAAAAAAAAATCTTTTCATTATTTCATATTTCTGAATGGAAATCTTTTAGTGAATATTTTTAATAAGTTGATATTATGATAAATTTGATTTATATATTTATTTATTTTTGTCCATTGTTTAATGAGATCTATGTTGAACATTTTCGTAAAGGTTCATAAATAAATATTATGAGGTTACTTGAAATTACATTAATGAAATGTATTTTTCGAATTGTAAATAGAAAATAGTAAATTAAAGGGCTAACGAAGTAGGGTCAAACGAAGCTGTGGGACTACTTCACGCAGTAAGTCCGGCAAGTAAAGAAGGAGCTCTAGTCGGTTCTTCGGAGTAGGTAATGCCACTAGGTCGGGTTAGCTTGAAGCAAGGGTCAGGTATAGTATAGTAGGGTGCAGTTCCCGGGTCTTTGTGCCACTTTCATCGGTGAACAAAGTGAGAGGTATGAAAATTGCTTAGTATTTGTGTCTACACTTTGTGCCGGTCACTCTTTGGTATGATAGGGCGTAACAATTTTTTCATTAGAAAATAATGATTTTATATATGATGTTTTTCAGAATAATGATTCAATTTTTTAAAAAAAAAAAACTGTTTCCAAATATTATTATAAAAAATACTCTCTAGAATTATTCTAAGAATGTAAAAATAAAGATTAGAATCAAACAAGCGTTTAACCTTAAGGTTCAATTTATTTAGCTATTTCCAGATTTTCTTTTTAGATTTGTAAAATCATACCTAAGTCTTCAAAAATCATATTATATACCTTGGAAAATCATAACTATAGTTTAAGCATCCCAAATAATCTACAATTTCTTCGTAGAATAAAACTGCTCTTCTTTCTGTTTTTTTTTATTTATTTATTTGTTAATTATCTTCACATTTATATTACAAGTCCGGATGCTGATAGATGTATTTGTAATTTGTAGGGTTCAGCTTCCAAATTATTGTAATGGCACTTAGTGCTCATGGAGCAGCATACCCTTCAGGCTCTTCTGGATCAGCTAAGAGATGGAAGTATCATGTGTTCTTGAGTTTTCGTGGAGAAGACACTCGTAGAAGTTTCACAGATCATTTGTATCATGCTTTACAATGCACGGGAATCATGGCTTTCAGGGATGATGAAGAACTTGAGAGGGGAGAATTTATTAAACCGAGTTTGCTTCAGGCAATTGAAGAATCACTTTCCGCTATTGTTGTTTTCTCTGCAAATTATGCTTCTTCAGCTTGGTGCCTGGATGAGCTCTTAAAGATCCTTCATTCAAAGAAACAAATAGGCTTATTAGTATTTCCAATCTTTTATGGTGAAGATCCATCAGATATTCGACATCAAACAGGAAATTTCGGCAAAGCATTCAAAAAACTTGAAGAAAAATTCTCACAGGAGAAAATGAAGGTGCAAAGATGGAGGGATGCTTTGGAAGAAGTTGCCAACTTATCTGGCTGGCACTCTGACAATTGGTAATTTCGATAACTCTAAATCAATATCATGACTTTTTTTGAAGCAAAGATTTAAGAAAAATATTTACTGTTATTTTAACTTTTTTCCTTCAGAAAATTATTTAAATGGATCACAACATAAAAAAGTTTGTTTAGATGTTAATGATATTATTTTATTTTCATTCACAGGCATGAAACGAAGCTTGTTGAAATTGTAGTAAAAGAAGTTTGGTCAAAATTATATGATGAACTTCCATTTGACTCAGAGATATTAGTTGGAATTGAATCAAAATTAGCAGAATTAGATTCATTCATAGCAAATGGAATGGGTGGAGTTCAATTTGTAGGAATATGGGGCACAGGAGGCTTAGGTAAAACTACACTTGCTAGAGCTTTTTATGAGAGAATGCACAAAAACTTTGATGGTCATTGCTTTCTTCATAATGTTAGAGAAGTATCTAAAATAGATGGTTTGATTTCCTGGCAAAGAAAACTTATTTCTTCTCTACATAAAAGAAGCATCGATGTAAGTGACTATTATGAAGGAAGGAAGTTGATAAAAAACATGTTGTGCAATAGAAAAATTCTACTTGTCCTTGATGATGTGAGTGAAAGAAGCCAGCTTGAGAACTTGGCTGGAGAACAAGGATGGTTTGGTGAAGGGAGCATAATATTAGTAACAACAAGAGATAAGCATGTGTTATCATCATATGATGTATCTACTCAATATGACATGAAATTATTGAATGATGATGAGTCTCTTGAAATTTTCCATCAAAATGCTTTTAAAGGAAAAAAGCCAAACAAAGATTACTTAGAACTTTCTAGAACTGTGGTTCATTATGCTAAAGGTCTTCCTCTTGTGCTCAAAGTGTTAGGTTCATTTCTTTGTGGAAGAAGTATATTAGAATGGAAAGATGCAACAACTAAGTTCAGGAAAGTTCTTCCGAATGATGTCTTCAAGATACTTCAAATGAGTTTTGATGGATTAGATGATGATGAGAGAAATATTTTTTTAGATATTGCTTGCTTTTTTAATGGGAAGCGCAAAGATTATGTCATACAAACTTTACAAAATTTGGATCTTCACCCTATAGTTGGAATAAAAGTTCTTATTGATAAATCATTGGTAACTGATGATGAAGGGATATTGTGGGTGCATGACATACTTCAAGAACTGGGTAAGAATATTGTTTTTCAAGAATCACCCAATGATGTTGGCAAGCGTAGTAGGATATGGTCCTTGGAAGACGCTAACTATGTACTTAGAAAGAAATATGGCAATACTTGTACTTTTTGGTGATCTTGCGCTCTTTATTTAGTAAGTTTTTCATGGTTTTTATATGTTATTAGATTGACTTATTGTTTTTATATACAGGGAACAGAAGCAATCCGAGGTATAGTATTAAGATTAGACCATGAATGTGTGTCATATTGGGACCCTCAAGCCTTCTTAAAGATGAGTAATCTTAAATTACTTATCATAACAAGTTCTTCACTTAATCCCCATTCTTCTTTGAAACTTCCTTATGGACTTGAATGCTTTTCAAGTGCATTAAAAGTCCTAAAATGGAAGGGAAGCTGTTTAGATGCTCTGCCAAGTCATGTTCCATGTGAACTCATTGATCGTAAAACGAAACCTAATCCATTAAAACAACTATGGCGAGGATCAATGGTAATTATGGTATTTCCAATAAAATAATTATCTATAATTTAATGCATCGTTTTTAGTATGATATATATATTTTTATACTTTTTTAACTTGTGTTGTCATTCAGGTTTTTGGAAGGCTTAAATTTATTGATTTAAGCTATTCAAGATATCTAATAAAGACACCAAATTTTGATGAAATTCCTGATCTTCAAAATCTCATTCTTAAAGGTTGTATAAACCTTGTTGAAGTACATCCATCCCTTGGGCACCATCAGAACCTTGTCACGGTCAATTTGAAGGGTTGTAAGAGTACCAAAACTCTTCCAAGTAAGTTTGAGATGAAATGCTTAGAGACTCTTATACTCTCAGGTTGCTTCAAAATCAGACAACTTCCAGAATTTGGGCAAAGCATGAAATGTCTGACCAAACTTAAGGTAGAGGAGACTGACATAACAAAACTACCTCAATCACTTGTCAATTTGTGTCAGCTTGTCGTTTTAAATCTAAGGAATTGCAAAAATCTGGTATGCCTTCCAAATGTAATCAATTTTTGAAGTCTATTAAAATTCTCAATATTTCTGGTTGCCCAAAACTCTCAAAACTACCAGAGAATCTGAATGAAAATGCAGCTTTAGAGGAGCTTGATGCTAGTGGAACTGCTATAAAGGAAGTGCCTTCATCAATAGTTCATTTGAAAAATTTAAGATCTCTATCTTTTAGTGGATGCAGTGGGCAAGCACAATCATCCTCCCCAAATTTCTCTTCTTTTTGGACTAGTTTCTTTAGGCTTACAAGGCCTTCAATAGACCCTGGCTTATTGCTACTCCCTTCTTTATCGGGTTTATCAAATTTGAAGGAGTTAAATCTAAGTTATTGCAATCTCTCTGATGAGTCTGTTCCAAATGATATTAATGATTTATCATCATTGGAGATGCTTTCTCTAAGTGGAAACAATTTTGTTAACCTACCTGTTGGCTTCTTCTCGAATCTTTTGAAGCTTGATCATGTTTGGTTCAGTCATTGCACCAGGCTTCAGTCGCTTCCAGAACTTCCATCAAATTTAGTCTCTATAGAGGCAATTGATTGTCCTTCAATGAAATATATACTAGAATCCCAACAGCTGTGGAAGATCTTTGAACAACTTGAATATCGGGTTTGTTTGGTTTGCTAAACTATAAAGATATTTCTTGTGTACAAATTAAAACCATTATACTTGTCTAACTTGTAAGTGAAAATTCTGTTTAAAATGGCATGAATCAAAATGAGTGTTGTATTTTGAATATTCTTGGAGGTTATCTTATATAGTTGTTTCTTACATACTATAATCATTGTACTTCAACATACTAATATTTGTTACAGGCGAGATATTGGACGTTCCAGCTGAGACAAGATCATATGATTCCTTTTATTATGAATATTGGAGGAAGTGAAGTGCCATCATGGTTTCACAATCAAAATTGCTTTTGTGATGATGCTTGGCAATTTCAGCCAAATGTGTCATTTATAACGGACATACAGGGTCATCACCATTCAAGTAAACAGTTGGGAATAGCTGTATGCTTAGTTATAGAAGGTCATGGTGCGTCTGCTTCTTATGATGAATATTATTGGAATTCTAGTGTGGGGTGGATTTGTAGAAATTTTGGAGATGAAATCTTATATCCATTAACTTGCCAAAGGATTAATGAACGCCATAATGATCGTAGCCAACTTTTTTTATTCATTTTCACATGTGTCGATAAGAATAGACTTAAAATCAGTTTTCATGTCGGCAACCGTGGAACGAAAGCAAATTTTGAAATAAAGAAGTGTGGGTGGCGTGAATTGTGTAAAGAAGACATCGAAGCATGGCGAAGGACAAGGGGTCAAGGATGTAGCAGCAGCAATAAATGTTCAGACAACTACCATAATCATAATGAATTGGGAGCAATAGAAGCAACAAGTGATAGCGTAAGCAATTTTCAATCCATTAATGGCAGTGAAGAAGAAGATGGACAGTCTAATGTTGATGTAGACTTCCAAATGCCTCTGACAAAACGCAGAAAACTATGATAAATCAATGATTTAAGGTTCGTACATACATAAACATTATTCATCTTTTTAAACTCTTGTTTTTCTTCATATAATCTTTTTCTAGTTGGATAGATATTTCAACTCATGCTTCTTTTCATACATATATAGAACCAAAAATATTGACATTAGCTGCTCAATTAATCATCTCTAACAAAAGGCGAGAAATTGAAAGAAGTTCTCCCAGACGTATGTGTGTTAGCTTTTTTTTTATTCTAGCCAAAATTGATGCTTCTATATTTTTTTTTTCCTTGTTAGATGTATATATTTTGCTTCTTTTATTACATATATATAATACCGATTCGATATTGTTACACGCCATACAAATTGTACATTGATTCTCTTTGTTCTTTTTTTGAAGACTCATGTAATAATAACGAAGGTTTGAAGCCAAAGTATATTAAAAATGAAGTCTTCATAACAAGATTTATCTTCATATTCATAAATTATACATTCTCTTCTCTTCTCTTTTCCCTCCCTCTATCTATCTCTCTCTTCTCTTGTGAAGAACGCAATAGAGATGTGGTTGATGTTTTGTTGGGTGACAGAGCACTGGTTGCGGAGGTGCACAGAAGAAAGGTATCAGAAACAACCTCAAATATGTTGCCATTTTCGGTATTCCAAAATGGTAATAATCCTTTTTTTTTTTTGAAAAACTCTCTTACTAACAATGCCTTAATGTCAAAAGAAAGAAGTATGATTAATCTCTTAAACATTATGGCAAACACCTTATGTGAATTACAAAAAAAAAGTCATTATACCATGCTTCTTACCTTCACAAATCACTTACCAAGCCACTTACGGACATCAACAAAACTTCTCAAGACTTAAAGATCCTTATATTCAATCATCAAAAAAACCCCGCTACGTCATTGACGTAATTTGACATTGAAAGAGAAGGCGAAAAGCAGATTTTATATTTCGATCTTTCATCAAGACACGAACAAGAAAAACAACCCTACAAGAATTAATGCCTCTCAATGGAGATCTTTTTTCCCCTTCCATGTTTCAGCTAATGAATACTCCTATCCATCCCCTATTTTGATTTTTCGGTGGCAAGGAAGAGAAGAAAGAGAAGAGAAAATTTTTCTCTCTCCCCACATAAAACTGTGTACAGCAAAGGAAGGAGAGAGAAGAGGTGATGATCAAACATACTCACCGGCGACGGTAACAGTAGGAGCAACGACCTGAGCAGAGGTGGAATTGAATGAAATTTCCAGATTGGAAGATAATTTTCCAGAGCTTTCTCGAATTTCCTCGTTCATTATTGATTGGAAAAATAATGTTGAACAACCACCGGACTAGGAGGTTGACTCCATATTTATACACATCCTGTTAGTAACAACCATAGGCCAATGACCTAATATTAAGCATAGTATATTTGGGCTCAGCCCAATAACCCTATATCCTATATTTACAATACATTATGACACTCCCCCAAGTTGGGGGTCACATATGTTTATGACACCCAACTTGCCCATAATTTTATTTTGTATCCATAGTGATAGACTTTGTTAAAATGTCAGCTTGTTGTTCTCTCGTTCTGACATGCTATAGCTTAATTAAGTTCGATTGAACCTTCTCACGGATGAACTTGTGTGTTGTCATTTAGGTTTTTATAAGGCTTAAATTTATGGATTTAAGCTATTCAAGATATCTAATCAAAGACGCCAAATTTTGATGAAATTCCTGATTTTCAAAATCTCATTCTTGAAGGCTGTATAAGCCTTGTTGAAGTACATCGATCTCTTGGGCACCATCAGAACCTTGTCATGGTCAATTTGAAGGGTTGTAATCAAAACTCTTCCAAGTAAGTTTGAGATAAAATGCCTAGAGACTCTTATACTCTTAGGTTGATTCAAAATTAGAAAACTTCCAGAATTTGGGCAAAGCATGAAATGTCTGACCAAACTTTAGGAGACCGACATCACAAAACTACCTCAATCTCTGATCATTTTTTTTCATCTTGTCGTTTTAAATCTAAGAAACTGCGAAAATCTAGTATGCCTTCCAAATGTGATTCATCATTTGAAGTCTTAAAGTTCTCAATATTGTTGGTTGCTCAAAACTCTCAAAACTGCCATAGAATCTGAATGAAAATCTAGCTTTAGAGGAGCTTGATGTTAGTGGAACTGCTGTAAAGGAAGTGCCTTCATCAATACTTCATTTGAAAAATTTAAGGTCACTATCTTTTAGTGGATGCAGTGGGCTAGCACAATCATCCTTCCCAAATTTCCCTTCTTTTTGGACAAGGTTCTTTAGGCTTACCAGGCCTTCAATATACGCTAGGTTATCTTGGTTAACAAATTTGAAGAACTTAGATCTCAGTTATTGCAATCTCTCTGATGAGTCTCTTCCAAATGATATTAATTCTTTATTATCATTGAAGACGCTTGATCTAAGTGGAAACAATTTTGTTAACCTGGCCGTTGGCTTCTTCTCAAATCTTTTGAAATTTCGAGTTGTTGACTTCAGTCGTTGTCCAAGGCTTCGTCATTGCCACGACTTCCACCAAAGGTATACCATACATGGGCAATCAATTGTCCTTCAATGAAACCCATATTGGATTCCAAACCGATGTGGAAGATTTTTGAACGTTTTGAATATGAGGTTTAATTGTTTGATTTGTTTAATTATTTATAATATATCTTTTACATTTGAATCAGTTTACTTCTCTAACTTATAGGTGAAAATTCTGTTCAAAATGGCACGAATTAAAATGATTGTTACATCTTGAATATTCCTGAGTTTCCTTATATGGTTGTTTCTTACCTACTATAATCTCATATTTCAACACACTGTTACAGGAAGGCTTCTTGGATTCAACAAACGCTTGCTTCCATCGTGGTTTCACAATCAAAATTTCTTTTGTGATGATGCTTTGCGTCGGCCAAATGTGTCGTTTATAACGGACGTACAGGGAATAGCTGTTTGCTTACTTATGGAAGATCATAGAACTGCCATTGTTTATTGGATTCGTAGAAATGTTGGAGATGAAACCCCAAGTAGTTACGGCTATGATATCCATAAATTAGGAGCAACACATACAACAAGTGACAGCTCAAGCAATTCTCAATTCATTAATGACAATGATGAAGAAGATGGTCAGTCTAATCTTGATGTAGTAATCCAAATGCCTCCAACAAAAAGCAGAAATGTAGGATAAATTAATGTTTTAAGGTTCGTAAGTACATCAACGCTATTTATCTTTTAAAACTCATATTTTTCTTCTTTATGATTTTTTCTAGGTTGATGGATATAATTTTACCCTTTTTTTTAATCACAGAAGGCAAGCCAAGCTTAAAATGATTAAAGGCTTTGCAATTCTAAGGAACTTCAACTCAGAGAAACCTCTAATGATACTGCCATTACCCATTCTTCCTTAGCATCACAAATGATTCCGCCACAGGCATCTTAGTTGTTGCTTTTTTTCTTTTTTGAAAAACTATGTCATAATAACAAAGGTTGAAGCCATAATTAAGTATATGAAAAAATAAGAGCACATTTTTTGCGCATCATATCTTGAAAAAAAATTCTTAAGTATGTATCAAACTTTCCTCAACTTCCACAGTATGATTCGAACCCAGTTCGAAACCCACATCCAAATCCTACACAATGATAATGGGACCGAATACTTCAATCAGTCGCTATCCACCTTCCTATCCAAAAATGGCATTATTCACAAAAGCACTTGTCCCAATACACCCCAACAAAATGGCATCGTCGAACGAAAGAATCGCCATATTCTCGAAACTGCAAGAGCCATCATGTTTAGTAGTAATGTTTCTAAATATCATTGGGACGATGCTATTCTTACTGCTACATTCCTCATTAACCGAATGCCAAGCCGACCACTATCTTACAAAACACCACTTCAGCTCCTGCATCAATACTATAACCTCTCATACCTCGAAAACACTCTACCACTTAGAGTGTTTGGCTGCACATCCTATGTTCACCTCCATCATACCAACAAACTTGACCCTAGAGCCCTTCGTTGTGTCTTTCTTGGCTACTCTAATTCCCAAAAAGGATACAAGTGTTATGACTCAATTTCCAAACGCTTTTTCGTTACCTGTGAGGTCACCTTTCATGAAACTACTCCGTATTATTCCCTGTTTGCAATTCAAGAGTGAAGAACCGGCTTAACCCAAGAGGGGGTGAATTGGGTGAAGATTAAAAACTTGACACTTTGAAAATCTTTTCGCGTTTTTTAAATCAACGGTTTGATATTCAAATAAACATATACTGAAAATATAAGAGATAAGGGAAGAGAATATGCAAACTATGATTTATACGGTTCGGCTCTTCCTTGACCTACGTCCGGTCTCCTCCACTTGAGATTTTCAATCCACTATCTCCTTGTTTAACCGGCACAAGAGAAAAGCCTTTACAACCTTACAAGTTTAGTCGGGCACTTATGCAGCCTTTACAATCTCTTACCAAGATACTCCCCTTTCACACTGTAAGGATACAATTACACACTCTGTAAACGAAGGATGATCCTCTCACTCTAGGACTCACTCCCCCTTACAAGTTGTAACTGTACACCCACTCCCAAAGGTTCTACAACCTTGAGATTTGATCAATAAACAGATAATCAAATAAGTGTTTGGACTCTCTCACGAGTAGATGAATAATAATCACCAAGTACATAATCGATCATCTCACTCTCTACGTAAACTATATAAACATTGAGAAACGAGTGTATGAACTATCGACGGTGAAGTAGTAAAATCATTTCGTTGGCTTTGTCGATTCATTCATCAATTGTCGTCGCCCCTTCCGGTTTGAAGACTTCGCAATTTATAGGTAATTGTGTTTCGACCGTTGGAAGTAGCTTGAAGATTAATTGTTGTGACTCATGAATATAGCCGTTAGATGTATTTGAAGCTTCGCCGTCACAATCACCGTTGCTAACTTCGTTCTTCATAAACATTCTTTATTCCATTTGTCTTGACCGTTGAGAGATAGCATTTATTGCGCAGACGAAATATCAGAAGTTGCTTTACTTTGATCAGAGAAGTGGTTACCGAGGATATCATCGGTTTTGGTAACAACATTTAATGCTCTTCTGACACACAATTTGCTTTATGCAAATTTGTTGTTAATCCATGATAAAATTATCTGAAACTCATTAGCAAACTAATTAAATGCAATGAGTAATAATCTGAAGAGATGAAATTACATTTGATGATTCAAGTTTTCCGAAGACGGTGATTTGAAAACAGAGATGACTTTGCTCGAGCAAGATCATATGTGTGCTCGGGCATCACTGTGAAAAGTGTATTGAAATGCAAGGAATTACCCTATGCTCGAGCAAGAATCTAAGCTTGCTCGGGCAAGCTTCTCATGGATCATTTTGAAGAATAATTTCTTTCGCTGATGCTCGAGCAAGACTTGCAACATGCTTCAGGCATCACTCACTAGTGCTCGAGCAAGCCATAAGGCATGCTCGGGCAAGATCCAAACAAGAGGCGAGAAGAGCCATTTCAACAACATTGCTCGAGCATGATTTTACTTCTACTCGAGCATGGTGCTCGAGCATGAGAATTTATGCTCGGGCACAAGTCATCCACAGGCAAAGAAAAAGAAGTAGAAAGGCTCTGCTCGAGCATGGTGCTCAAGCAAGCCTTCATCTCTGCTCGAGCATGACTCTTCAATTTTGTGAATTCATTGTCTATCACGTGGATGCTCGAGCATGCTCTTATGTCTGCTCGGGCAACCTCTTTAACTTGGAGATCTTTGCTCTGAGTCCGATGATGCTTGGGCATCATAAATGGTCTGCTCGAGCATGGTACTCGGGCAAGATTTCTTCTATGCTCGGGCAAGACTCTTCATAGTTGGAATTCTCACGACACTCGACCGCTCGGGCAAGCTCATTTCTCTGCTCGAGTATGATGCTCGGGCATTCATGGTCAATCCACCTCAGAGAGCTCTTTTAGTCTTCTTTACAATACAAGAATAATCAGCCCCAAACTCATTGTAGTTCGTCCATTATCATCAGATGAATGAACGTTGTTCTTGATCAGCATTTTCTGCAACATCCTGAACAGACCGTCGACTTCAAAACACCATATCTCCTTCAATTGATCTTTGTTTTTCATGGTTTTGATGTTTTTGGAAAGGTATGTGAGTCTAGTTTCAAATGGAACTGGTTTCAACTCACTTGGATTTGTAGATTGTGAGATACACCCAAAATACTGAAGCTTGTTCTAGACTGTGATGTGAATTTCAGTTGCAACTTCTACAAATCATAGCTCTCTCATATGAACTTCTTTGGGCTTAGATTTTATATCAAAATGACGCATTGAGAGTATAGTTTCATATGCCACTGATTTCATGTCAATCCGATTCTTGGTTTGGGAGATATCGTTGCATTACCGAAGGTCGCCAGAAACAGAGCTGAACTGAGGAAGCTGAAGAACGTTGTTGCTCGAGCAAGGCCTTCTTTCTTGCTCGAGCAAGAGCGGATTTTGAGCGAAAATACACCATGCTCGAGCATGAATTCTGTTGTGCTCGAGCAAGCCTTCAGGAACTCAAATATAGCTTATTTTAACTCTGAATTGAGCCATTTCAACTTCCATTTGATCATGAAGACTTCCATAATCAATCTTGAAACTTGTATGATGATATTTTCATTCCATTCTTCAAGTTCTTCCATCTCAAATCTCAAATCTTCATTATTTAACCTTCACATCTACATTAAATATAAGAATTAGTCCATATATAAGATAAATGTAGTATGCAAGCTTTTTGCTCTTAAGAATGACATGTATATAAGACATCATCAAAACTAATCATAACCAACAAAGAGGAGAGAGATGGTGAATTCCATACACCAAAAGATGACCAAACAATTACAATCTATACACCTATCCAAACATAACCGGATACCTCTAATAATCCTGATAATGTGCCAAGTTCATGGGGAGACACAAACAAGTGGGGTAAGACCTACGTACGAAGAAATAAAAAGGGTAATGAGTCACAAGCTATTAGCACTCACCAGGAGTCAGAACCAAAGGCAGGTCCAAGAGAAACAGTGATAACAAAGAATTCTAACCTTGATCTTCCTATCGCAGTAAGGAAAAATCCCAGATCATGCACTCGACATCCTATTGAGCGGTTTGTCTCCTATAAAGCCCTTTCATCTAAATACAGGACATTTGTTTCTCACCTTGATAACATAAGGGTACCAGACACTATTGATGAGGCCATGGCTACACTTGAATGGAGGCAGGCTGTCTTGGAAGAGATGGAGGTCCTCAAAAGAAATAAGACATGGGATATAGTAGATCTACCTCAAGCAAAGAAGCCTGTTGGATGCAAATGGGTATTCACCCCAAAGTATAGAGCAGATGGAACACTTGAAAAATACAAAGCTAGGTTGGTTGCAAAATGTTTCACTGAAATATATGGGGAAGATTACACAGAAACGTTTAGAATTGAATACTATTAGAATTCTCTTATCGTTGGCAGTAAAGTTAGATTGGGATCTGCACCAACTCGATGTAAAGAATGCCTTCCTCAATGGAGACCTCAAGGAAGAAGTATACATGAAGTTATCTCCAGAGTTCCCAGGAAAAAAGGCTAACCAAGTCTGCAAGCTAAAGAGGTCATTATATGGGTTGAAACAATCTCCATGTGCCTGGTTTGACAGATTCACTCAAGTTCTGAAGAGACACAGGTATACTCAGGAGCAGAGCGACCACACTTTGTTTGTCAAACATCACAAAGGTAAGATGGCTGTTTTAGCCGTCTATGTTGATGATATAATCCTTACTTGGAGATGATGAGGTAGAAATTAATCAAATCAAGGCAAATTAACACGAAATTCCAAATCAAGGATCTTGGAGAAATGAAGTATTTTCTTGGGATGGAAGTAGCTCGATCCAAGAGAGGAATCTATATCTCCCAAAGGAAGTATGTACTAGACCTCCTAAAGGAAACATGGATGACAGGTTGCAGACCTAGTGACACACCCATACAGGCTAATAAAATAGACGAAGAAGCAGATCTCGGTAAAGCAGTAGACATAGGGAACTATCAACAGATGGTAGGCAAACTAATATATTTGTCTCATACCAGACCAGACATTACGTTTGCATTAAGTGTTGTTAGCCAGCATTCGCATGACCCTAAACAGAAACATTTAAATGAAATCTACAGGATCCTTCGTTATTTGAAGGGATCTCCGAGACGTGGCTTACTCTTTTAGAAAACTGATAAACGACATGTAGAGTTGTTTACAAATGCTGATTGGGCAGGCGATCAAGATGACAGGAAATCGACATCTGGATATTGTATGTATGTGTGGGGTAACTTGGTCACATGGAGAAGTAAAAAGCAAAATGTAGTTGCAAGAAGCAGTGCTGAAGCTAAATACAGGGCTGTAGCACTAGGAATCTATGAAGGCATATGGATAAAGCGTGTCCTAGAAGACTTGAGGAAGTGCATAAATCTACCAATCAAGGTCTATTGCGATAATATGGCTACGATTAACATTGTTCATAACCCGGTTCAACATGACGAAACCAAGTATGTTGAGATGACGTTTACATTTTATAAGGGAAAAAGTTGATGAGGGTATCATTGATCTAAGGTATACACCTTCTAAAGAACAGAATGCAGACATCCTCACTAAAGGATTGCCTAAGGACATATTTGAGTATCTAATTGGCAAGTTGAACTTGATTGACATCTACAGTCCAACTTGAGGGGGAGTGTAGAATCTGTTATTATTAGAATATTTTGTTAGTTCCATAATTATAGAGATTAAATAAACCTATATATTATAGGAGATTATTGTTAGGATATTAGTTTTCAAATTTCAAATCTAGATCTCTATTTTGTCTATAAATGTAACCATTCTCTCATTTGAATATACAACAATTATTCTCTCTATTTCCCTTCTTCAGAAGGTATGTCATCTTCAAAAGTCTTTATATGGCTTGAAGCAGAGCCCTTGTGCTTGGTTTGACAGGTTTAGCTCTGTGGTTAAGAAGTTTGATTTAAGTTAGAGTAAGTGTGACCATTCTGTGTTTTATCAGCAGACAGATGCTAGCATGATTCTGTTAGTCGTATATGTTAATGATATTGTTATTACGGGTAGCAATGCTTCAAGAATCTCATCCCTCAAGGCCTTTCTTAATTCTCATTTTCAAACAAAGGATTTGGGTCCATTAAAGTACTTTCTTGGGATAGAGATTATGAGAAGTAAGAAAGGCATCCTTTTGACACAGAGGAAATATGTTCTTGATTTGTTAAAAGAAACCGGAAACTCGTAAAGACACGAGTAGCTTTCCCATGATTCCTAATCCCTTCTTGGACATTGATGACCGCATACCATTTGATGAGCTACCTGAGGATGTAAGAAAGAAAGTTGATCCGGAGAAGATCAAGTCGTTTGCCTATCCTAAGAGATACCGTAATATAATTGGGAAATTGAACTACTCGCCCCGATGTGACATTTCCAATTAGTGTGCTTAGTCAATTCATGACTGCACCAACCGTTGCTCAGTGGGAAGCTTTGGAGCATGTCTTACATTATTTGAAGGGCTCACCTAGTCGTGGTGTACTCTATACGAATCATGGCCACAACAAGATTGAATGTTTTTGTGATGCAGATCATGCGGGGTCAAAGGCTACCAAAAGATCCACCACAGGATATTGTGTGTTTGTGGGTAGAGATTTAGTATCATGGAGGAGTAAGAAGCAGGATGTGGTTTCTAAGTCGAGTGTAGAAGCTAAGTATAGAGCCTATCTCATTCAGTACAGGGAATTGTGTGGATTCACCAGTTAATGAAGGAAGTTGGTCTTGCCACGTCATTACCTGCGAAGTTGTGGTGTGATAATAAAGCTGCTCTACACATAGTGTCCAACTCTGTGTTTCATGAACGTACGAAACACATTGAGATTGACTGTCATTTTGTACGCGATAAGATCAAGGAGAACTTTATTTCTACGAGGCATGTGCGATCTAGTGACCAATTGGGTGACCTTCTGACTAAGGCCTTAAATGAGACTCGGGTTGACTATCTTTGTAACAAGTTGGGCTTAATTAACATTTATGCTCCAACTTGAGGGGAAGTGTTAGGAAATATATTGTAATAGTCAATCAGTACCCCTAACAATCGGGGATTAGAGGAAATAGTCATAAAGTATCATTAAGAGCCATCAATACTAAGGCTCTATCTTATTATATAAATACACATCATATGTACATGAATAGATAAGATATTCAGATTATTTGCTCACATTATCATTCAATGGAAACAAAAGCAAATTGATGGTTTCGCTTTGCAGGGATGAGAGCAAGGAGCGAATCAAAATACTTACAGGATTTGGTTGCTCCTTGCAGGATAAGATTTTATACAATAGCAGGGGTGAGTTGTAGGGACTAAACCGAGAACAATTTTGCATTGACAAAGATACAATATTTATATTTATTTTCAATCTTTTTTTTAATTTACAAAATTTATTTAGGCCAAAATAAATTTACACTATTTAAAATTTTAAAAAGTAAGCATGCTCTGTCGGTTTAATTGCACATTATCCCTTAAATTTGCTGACTCGGATTGTCCTTTAAATGGGACTAACGAAGTTAGATTTAAAAGATTAAAAATATACTTTATAAACAATGGACTAATATGAAACTTGATGCAAAAAAAAAATAATAATAATAATAATAATAACTAAGCATATCCTTTAGCCTATTTCTAAATGTGGATTTTCTATTTTTTTTATTTTATATATTTTTTTTAAAAAAAAAGGCTTAAAACTTAGAAGTAGTACATAATCGTTCTCATGTATCATCCTTCATGAATGACTTCTAACAAATAGCTTGAGAACGAGTTCGTCTAAGACATTTGCATAGTGTAGAAATTAATCTCTTGAGGGATTTGCATGGATGCAAGGGAACTATGGGAAGCATAATAATACAACTTAGAAAGATGAAGAATGAAAGGGTTTTCCAAAATAGCAAATTCCATCAATAACTAAGACTCTTATACCAGCAGGCGTTGATCTTAGCGGAGAAGAGATGTTAGCCACTTAAGCATGGAATCTTGAGCTTTAAGTCTGTGAATGACAAAAATGTCTTTGGGAGAGTTAACCAAAATTGGGCTTGAAAATGCTCAAATCTAATATAGACTAAAATTATTTATTGCGTGAATCAGACTAAAATTAAACCAAATTAGCTAGACTATTTTTACTCAACTTTTCGGTAAGAGATAGGCATGCAACAAATATTACATGCAAGAATCAAAGAACAGCATAAATCAGATGACGGGTAAGCCAAAATTCTGAGGGTAAAACAAGGTAAGAGATCAAATAGAAGAGATGAAAACAAAACAGCAATTTAGCAAAACCGGATAGTGAAATCAGCTGCCGATGAATTCTCCTCTCGCATCCCAAGGGCGATTTTCATAAGACTTTCCAACAATGCTGTGTAATTTATTTACTGTGCCATCTGTTAGAACCGGCTATCACCCAATAGGGGGTGAATTGGGTGTCGATAAAAATTTAGATAACTTTGAAAATCTTTTCGCAACTTATCGAAAGTAGTTTGAATGACGAAATTAGTTTATAAAGCAATAATCAATCATTCAAACATATATGCTTTGAAATGTAAGAGTTTAGGGAAGAGAATATGCAAACCGTGATTTATACTCGGCCCTTGCTTGACCTACGTCCAAATCCCAAGCTCCACTTGAAATTTTCAATCCACTATCTCCTTGTTTAACCGGCACAAGAGAAAAGCTTTTACAACCTCACAAGTTTAGTCGGGCACTTGTGCAACCTTTTTACAATCTCTTACCGAAACTCCCCTTACACGCCGTAAGGATACAATTACACATTCGTAAACGAAGGATGATCCTCTCACTCTGGATTCACTCCCCTTACAAGTTGTAATTGATACACCCACACTTAAGGTTCCCGAACCTTAAGATTTGTACAACTAAAAGAATTAATCGGTGTTTAAGAACTCCTCACTCGAGTAGATGAATGCTAATCACTCAAGTACATAATCGATCATCTCACTCTCTACTGTAAACTATATCAACTTTGAGAAACAGAGTGTATGAACTATCGACGGTGAAGTAGTAAAATCATTTCGTTGGCTTTTTCGATTCATTCATCAACCCTCGTCACTTCCTTCGGTTTGAAGACTTCGCAATTTATAGGTTATTGTGTTTTGACTGTTGCAAGCGTTCGACCATTGGAGATTAGTTGGAAGTAGTCGTTGAAGCTTTTGTTGCTTTTTGTCCGTTGAGCTCTAATCCAACTTTAATCATAAAGTGTTTAACATTGACTTCGTTAATGCTCCGTCTTGAGTGTTGTATTAATGGCCGTTGGAGAAGCTTGAAGATTAATTGTTGTGACTCATGAATATAGCCGTTAGACAGATGAAGCTTTCCTCTGTTTTTTCTGACGTAGCATTTAATGCTTCTGACACACAAATTGCTTTGTGACAATTTGTTGTTAATCCATGATATAATCTTCTGAAACTCATTAGCAAACAGATTAAAAGCAATTAGGAATAGTAATGAGTAATGATATGTAGAAATCAAATCATATTCAGATGGATTAAGATTTACGGATACGGTGATTTTTGAGTTTATCATAACCTTGCTCGAGCAAGACTCTATATCTGCTCGGCAACCATTGAGTAGCCATATTGAGAATTCAAAGGAATATGTTATGCTCGAGCAACCATCTACCCTTGCTCGGGCAGGCTTCTCTTGGATAGCGAAATGGGTTCAGACACATGCTTGCTCGGGCAAGACTTTTCTCTTGCTCGGGCATGGTGCTCGAGCATGATAATTTTTATGCTCGGGCAAGCTTTTCCTTATGCAGTGAAAAATGCTTCTACACGTTGTTGCTCGAGCAAACCAACGTTCTTGCTTGAGCAAGACACAGATAGAGGCGAGAACTTGAGATTGATAGATGTTGCTCGAGCAACCTTTTGCCTTTGCTCGAGCATGGTGCTCAAGCAAGCCTTCTTCGTTGCTCGGGCATGACTTTCTAACTTGTAATATTTTGCTTCTATCTCGATGATGCTCAGGCATCATAAATGGTCTGCTCGAGCATGGTGCTCGGGCAAGACTCTTCATAGTTGAGATTCTCACTTCTGTTTCGTTGATATTCAGGGCAAGACTAATTTGCAGCTCGAGCATGACTTTCCAAATTGCAAGTCATCACTCTGAACTCGTTGATGCTCGGGCATCCCAATTACTTTGCTCGAGTAGGCTATCCTTGAGCGTCAGACTGCTGCCTACCATGATCTTGTGCAAAAATCAGATTTTCAAGAAGTAAACTCATTGACAATACAAGAAGCAATTTCCAGCGAGCATATAACGTCTCGGGTATAAATCCAAGTTTAGCAAATCATCCCATTTCAGAAAGCTCTTCAAATATTCTTTCCATTTCAATAAGAATCAACTCCAAGTTAGTTGTAGTTCGTCCATTAACATCAGATGAATGGAGGTTTTTCTTTATCAGAGATTTCTGCAGCATCTTGAACAGACCGTTGTTGGTCGATTTCCTTGATGGCAAGTGAACCAGTCGAACAAGTAATAAAGTGAAAGTAAAGTATCGTCCCACGGACGAGATACCAAAGAGTGACGCTCAATGCTATGATAGTTGCAACTAGAAAGTTGATGTAATGGGTTTGAGAGGTTTTTGGTAATTATACTAAGAACAGAATTAAGCAAAGTAATTCGAAGAGGATATCAGTGAGAGATTAGGCTGAACGCGGACTCTTCCTTAAGTGCATAATTCCCCCAGTTGCTTTACCCAATGTTATAGCATCTATACTATATAGCTTCCGCAATTGCTACAGCACAGAAGCTAACTGCAAAGCTATTCGATTAACCCACCGCTATGATCTACCGAAGCTTCCGCGTCCGATATATTTGATATTAACTATACTCTTTCCATATTCCTATGGCAACTTTCTAGCTTTTATCTGCATTACTCTCAGGGTGTACTGGTTATGAGAGGTAGACCCATTCCTGAAGCCTACAATAAATAGGTCAAGTCTTCCACCTACGCCCTAGCAAACATCAAGCTTTTTCGAGGTCTAGCCTCGACTCCTTGCTAGTAAGTCGAGACCACAGATCTAGCCCTTAGATTCCTCTAACCGACTAGTAATTAATCTACTAATACGCAAATCGAATCTTTAATTAAAACTTGCAACTGGGTTCATATACGCTTAAGGATTCCTCCTTGTTTAGCCATCAGAAAATTAGTTCATGACTGACGAAGGAAACATAAAACAGCTAATAACAGAATGACCCATGATCTAACTATTAAAGGTAAATGAAAAGTAGAAAGCTCGACGGCGCTCGACGGCGTGGATGAAGCCCCGTCACGTTATCGCTCCACGTCTTCTTCCCTCCGTCTTCTTTGCGAGGAAGGATCTTTGGGTTATCCCGGAATTCTCGTGTTAGTGAAACCTCACTCTTCTCTTGCGTCGGCGGAATGTGTATTCTCGTGTTGGCTCTTCTCCGACTTTTCTTTTGTGTTGACTTGCTGATTCCTTTTTATATTCAGACTTCCGTTTGATGCAAGTTAGGCTAGCCGGGCTTTCGATTTGTTGCAATCTATCATATCTTCTGTTTGTAGATTGATTCTCGATCGCGAAATTCTTCAAATCTTTCCTTTTTGATCCTCCGTATCTTCTAGTAGATCTGCAATCCACCTGTTGGCCTCGACCTTTTATTTCCTTATGCCTTTAGTTGCAATTCGAGCTGCTATTGGACTGTTATAGCATAGTATCAGCTCTGCTGTGCGTTTCTTCTAGAGACAATGTAACTTGCTCTTCCTTAGCACATGTTTTTCGGATGTAATTGGTTTCCATCCCTCAGTTCCTTAAATCATGAATACTCCGCCTTTTTGCTTGAGTTATTTGCAATTTACGCTCTTATTCGTGATACAATTTAGTCATGAAATATAGAGAAAAACATGGCATAATCTGTACGTATCAACCGTCAACTTCAAAATATCATATCTCCTTCAATTGATCTTTTGTTTTCATGTTCTTGATGTTTTGGGAAAGTTATGTGAGTCTAGTTTCATATGCCACCAATTTCAGCTCAATCGGATTTGTCGTTTGAGAGATATGCTCAAAATACCGAAGCTTGTTCCGGAATGTGACGTTGATTTCTGTTGAAACTTCCAAAAATCATATCTCTCTCATATGAACTCTTTTTGGCTTGAATGTTATATCAAAATGACGCATTGGGAGTATAGTTTCATATGCCACTGGTTTCGTGTCAATCCAATTTCTGGTTTGGGAGATATCGTCGAATTACCGAGAGGTCGCCACTGAAACGTGAAACGAGCCGAACAGTCTTTGAAATTCGACCTTGCTCGAAAGGGCTTTCTTTTCATGCTCGGGCAAGAGCGGATTTTGGGCTGAAAATGCACCTTGCTCGAGCATAAAATTGTTGTTGCTCGAGCATGACTTGAAAACTCAATTTGCTCGAGCAAGACACTATTCAAGTGAGAAAAAGGGCTGAAATTACATAAATGCCCTCCAACAAAGCAATATTCATCCCGAAGCTTGAACTTGCTTGTTTTAACTCCGAATTAAGCCGTTCCAACTTCTATTTGATCACGGAGACTTGAATATTCTCTTAATATTTAACAAGTTCTTCTTTCTTCAAACTTCATTCTTGATCATTCTTCATTGTATTAAACTTTTGCATCTACATTGAAATAAGAATTAGTCAAAGTATAAGATAAATGTAGTATGCAAACTTTTTGCTCTGAATAATGGCATCAATATAAGACATCATCAAAACTAATCATAACTAACAACATCCTCGCAGCCAAATTCTAGAAAGTAATGAAGGAACATTTTGTTTCCAAGTTCATCAACTCCATTGAATAGAAAGTTCCTTAGCAAGTCCTATAGGATAATATAAGACAAGAAGTTTTAAACTGCATTTCAAGTTTGTTAGGAAAAAGTACTGATCTCATAATAGGGATACCTTTGCAAGTGTGTCCCCTACAAGCTTCTTCAAAAGTCCTTGACCTGGATCCTACTTTCCAAAACTTTCCCTAAATCAAGCCCATAAAGGATATGTTACAAATATAATGTAAAATCTCTGTCTAAGTTGCTGAAAAATGGTGTCCACCTAGTAAACATAAAATTCACCTTCTAATGTTTATTATCAATAAACTTCTGTTTTAAATTCTGGAAAATAGCTTTTTATGTGCTCCAGTATGAGTTATCCAAATCTTCCAAAACACTGATAAGAAGCGAAATTCATAGTATGATCAACACACCAGGAAAAATTCAGTCTAAACTGATATATAAGTATTATTCAGATGAAAGGAGGTTACAATTAGTAGGCTAATGAAAAGAAATAAGCGGAGGAAAATTAGGAATTACAAATAAGACTCGGAAACCAAATCATAAAGTTTCTATAATCAAGATCCTAAAATCAAGGAGCAACCTATCCTGATTTATTTGCCCCTATTACCGCTGCAACAATCCATGAACAATATTAACACTTAAAGAATGCATTGATGAAATGCTGTTGCCACATATCTAAATATCGTTTTGTTAATTCAAGCAGCGTATGATATCTCATATGAATAAAGAGACATTAACTACAAAGGAAGTTGAGTTAAATAACCAACTATAAAAGGCATCATCAATCCATTATTTTCTCCTTTTTATCTTGAAACATTTGGCAAGAATAAAGGTTAATATGGTCAAATGACCAATCATATGAATATATATATATATCTATATATATCCTAACTACCTTTTCTGCTCTCCACGTTAGATATCTATGTTGTGCTTCACGATTGCATGATATCTGAGATGCTTTTGTCTCCTCAACTGCTTTGCCTATTAATTCCAACCATGCCTAAAAATTAATGGTCATATAGAAAAAATAATATTTTATTGGATAATATTTTTGAAAAGGAATTAAAAATATGGACCTTATAGTATGAAAAGATCATGGTATTAATACTTTGTAGTAATCCTGGAATGCAAAATACAGAATATCATAGTTTTCTGGGCTTGATGGAAACTTGGTCCATAAGACAATGGGTGAAAAAAATTGAATGGATTCGCTTGTGAGCTTCCCTCCCCATGGTAGAAGCTGCATGAAATTTGTGTTCTGTTAAGAAACCTAGATCATTATAGAAAGAAGTCAAAGAACTGCTACGTAAAACAGATTCAAAGTTGCACTTGGTAACTTTAAAGTGGCTAACTAATATGTTTATAGTTACCTCAGCATATTTTTGGCCAAGAGGAATTAAGCTGCTAAAGTACTTTTCCTTGTAATCCTGCCGATTAATAATATCGTGCAATGGGTTAAGGTCCCTGTAAATTTTTAATGCTATGCTCCAAAGTTAGTGTTCCACATAAAACACAGTAATTTGTTTGTAATGTTTGAACTTTGAAGTTGCAAAAGGAAAAGTGAAAAACTCTTGTAGTATTGCAAGCACCATCAGAAAAAGAAACTTCAAAACACTAAGGACATCAAGAACGTAAAAACTAAAGGTGAGGCACGGTTTTATAAGCTCATTGCCAACTGTAAAATGGCAAAGGGAACCCAACAAGATATCAGGCTATTCTTCATGAAATTAGTAGAGGTTACACTTATAAAATTTAGAATTATGCTTTAACAGTTAAATTATTAATGATGTAAATCACATGTATTGCTAAATACAGAATTAAGGGAAAAGCACCGCACCAAAATGAACAAATGATGCCATATTGCCCAAATTAGGCAATCACCTTCTGTAGTTACTGAGTCAAGAAAGGCTTTTCTTTGACACTATAGTTGCCTATGAAGTTCAATACTTCGAAGTTAGCACATTTGATTTTGAAAATGTGCCAACCACTCTAAATAATCTATGCCAATCTATGTAAACTCTAACAGATCAGAAGAGTCAAAGAAGCATGGCAAGCAAAGATTGTAATGGTTGTACGTAGCAGTTATGATTATAAGAACAAGACTTCTTCACTTTCGTTAAGACTCTGCACTTGCAGTAACAAGAAAAAAATCGAACTATTAATGCCTAATAATGTTAACAAAATGTAAAGAATATAAAATGAAAAACAAAGAGGGAAAGAACCTTAAACTGGAAAGGAAACAAAAGCAAAGAAGGGAGCTACTCTAAGCCTTCTTCATGCCTAACAAATTTTGAACCACATCAAAATAAACTGCTTCAAAAATATAGACATATCTATTCTGATATTTTCAAATATAAACTGATGAAGAGGTGTGAACCTTGTCCAAAGAATAATCACACATCCTTTCACTAAAGTCTGCTGGGGATAAGTAATGCCTTGTAAATAGAATATTTATTTTCACCCAGTTCAATCAGGGTTTCCAATAATACTGATCCTTTAAATTGATTAAGGAGACTGTGACATTATGGCCTAGTAAAATAGGGGGAGAGCAACAGTTAAGCCCCAAAAGACCAGTTTAATCACCACAAGGTCCCAAAACAATTAGAAAGTAATTGAGTTGCAAATACCTATACAAGCAATTGCAAATGCAGGAGTCTTAAATAGAAATTATTGAGTGACTAACGGACTTAAATGCCTTAATTCTCGCGATTTGCAACTAAGACTTGAATTTACATCTACATGTATGCTATTTGCAACCCATCAACCTTCCTTCCAAATGTTTCAAGACCTAACTGTCATTAAATTAATCTTTTGAGACCTAATTGTCATTCCCCTAAAATACATTGACATAATACACGCAAATAATGATGTAAAGTTGCATGCTATATGATTCCAACAGCAGAATATCCTCATAGGCCAGGTGCTGTGCAACAAATGCCAATGAAAACTTAAATATAGATAAAATTTACTTAAAATGAAGTTCAACCCAAGCGAATTTTCTAAATTAGTGAACTAAGCTTGAACAGGAAATATTGCATTGACTTGAATCTCCATTAGCATAGGACCAAATTCAGCAACCACAATAATAGAACAAATTTCATTATTGCCCAGCAAGTTGGAGGAAGGCTTTGTAGCTAGAAAAAAGCACACTCAACTAACAGAGAATATGCTAACTCACAACACAATGATGTTTGACCGGCCACTTGTGAAAAAGTTAGCACAAAATATGGGTACGTCATATTCTAGTTTCGGAAAGACAGTAAAGTCCAGAACCTGCACAAAAGGGTTAAAGACAAAGTTATTGGTTTACTACAAAGAAACGAAACAGCAAGTATCATACTTAAAGGATTTTCAACCCAACCCACAGGAAAGAAGATTCATAGCATTTAAAAAAGGACTTTTATTTATTTTTCTTTCATTCACTCAGACCTTCAAAATTGGTCCTATTTCATATGGAGGCGAGAAAATCTGGACAATTTATGTTCTTCTCATCTTATGGGTTCAATTTGTCATGATAAAATATTAAGGATTGGCACAAAGTAAATAATTCTATTCTGTTTTCATTTTACATGTATGTATATGTATGCATGGCAATCTTTGCGATTATAAATTAGAAATAGAAATGGAAAGATAGTAGAGGATAATAACAGTAAGATGGATGCAATGTGATGCAAGAATAAACATATAGAAAGACAAGTTTGGAGGATCTGTTTAAAATATTATGATGGAAATGGACCTAAACTCACTTACTCAAGGAGAAAGCCCAAGCCCAAGACTTAATATAAGGGCAATTAGGATATTTTTTGTTTTGGCCATTGCACGTGAGAAAAGAATAGTTTCGTACATAGATGGTTTTAGGGAGAAAGAAAGGTAAGGAAGATTTTGGAATAGTTTTGGGAGAGCCTGTGCCTTCCAAATGCATAGGAAGTTGAGATGGTTCTGCTGAGAGAGTTGAAGGATGGTAATTACTGGAATGGAGCAACAAGTGGAGGCATTGGAGACTACAATGACAAAAACAGAGCAGGGAGTATAACACTAGAGTAGGATGAATACAGTGGATGTTTTATTAGCAACAAATCTGAAGGAGGTGAGAAATAGACCTAGTGATGACAATAGAAGCATGGCAGTCACAGGTTCTCCTTCTTCGAATATCACTAACATTCGTTCACCAGTGATGGAGATAGGTGAAAGCAATGGAATATATGGGGATGGTTTAGGAACTATGCCTCTCAAAAGCACAGGAAACAGAGATAGTTTTGCTGAGAATGTTGTCATCTTTGATTTTGAGAATCATATTGTTCTGCCATTCCTCACTGAGAATTTAACAATGATTTAATAGGTATTCTGGACCTGGTTCCCTTAATTGTTTTCTATGAACTTTCAAAATAACTCAGCATTCATTATTGGGTTAAGTAGCAATTTTTCTCCGGAAGTACACCCCCAGAAGCAATTTTTTCCTGGAAGTTTTTTTAGGTTCAATTTTGCCCTGAAAGTCTAAAATTGGAGCAATTTCGCCCCTCAACCCTAACGGTCAACTGTTAGGTTGTTAACGGAGGGGCGAAATTGCTCCAAAAAAAAACTTTCGGGGCAAAATTGCTACTTAAACCAAAAAAATGTTAAAACTGCTATTTATGATATCATATATTTTTAATTCTTATTTATATAATATTTAGGGGTGGAAACAGGCCAGGCCAGGCCAGCCCAGGCTTCACCCTTAATAGGCACGGTCTGTTCGGCAACATAGTGGCCTGAGCCTGGCCTGTGCTCTGTTAAGGAGGCCTATATTTTTAAAAATTTTATAATTAGGCTAATAGGACACAGGCCTCACTGTAAAACGGGTCTACTTCAAACAGGCCAAAAATAGGCCTACCTTAAACAGGCCGAATTACATAAATCAGTGAAGGCAGAGATAAAAAAGGGTTGCGTTTTCATTAACGAGTTATTATTGCAAAATTAAATATTAAATATAAAAAACGGTTAAGTAGCATTTTTGTCCCTAAGTATACGGCCATAAGCAATTTTGCCCTGAAAGTTTTTTTTGGAGCAATGTTGCCCCGGAAGTTTTTTTTTTTTGGAGCAATGTTGCCCTGGAATTTTTTGTTTGTGGCAATTTTGCCCCTCCGTTAACAACCCTAACAATCAACTAACGAGTTGATCGTTAGGGTTGTTGATGGAGGGCAACATTGCTCAAAAAAAACTTTCGGGCAAAATTGAACCCAAAAAACTTCCAGCTGCAAAATTGCTACTTAACCATTCATTATTTCATGAATGAGGATTGAGGAGGATAAAAAGGTAAGCAATAATTGACAACATGGAGCTTAAATAAATATTGAGGTTAATCTATGACAAAATTGAGGTTAATCAATCATTCTAACTATAATAAATTAACGGCCTGTACAAAGCACTAGTTGAATGGTAGTGAAAATCAATCCTATATGCTGCATCAAATTAAATAACAGTGTCCATGAAATACTTAAAAAGTACAAATGTATCACTCGAAGATTCCAGTAGTTACGTAGGATTATGGAGCATTTTAAAATCAAAGATAAAACATGTCATTTCCTAACCAAATAGGAAAGGAATACCTGCATTGTTTCGGTTTCAATGCTCAAACTTCTCAGAAGCCTAATCTTGGCAGCTTGAAAGGATAGCATATGAAGCACTCCTTTACCATCCTTAGAATTGATGAAACTGAATTTTTCCTAGTAAAAAAAAAATTCCTGGTAAGCATTTGTTGATGTTGAAAGGATACTACCAACAATCCAGTAACCTAAATCATTGACTGTATCAAAAATTTAGTAACCTGAAACATTCTCTAGTGCGCAAACTAAAATTAAAGCAAGTGAAACATTTCAGAGGACCATGGGTTTCCAAAAGGCATAAAATACATTTGAAAGACAAGCAATCATATATCCGATGGAAGGATATCAGGAGACTGCTTCAGGAACAAGAAAATGCAACAAAAACTGAAATATAAGGTAAAGCCAAGGAACAGATTGAAATATACTTTCATTTTAAAGTAAGAAATAGAAAAATGAAATATTGACCAAAGTGATTGTTTCCTCATTTTGGCAACAAAGAATTATTAGAAAATTCGATCGATATTATCTCCTTAGCTACCCCACAGTCCTAAGTTCAAAATCCTACCAATTTGAAGTGCTCATAATTGGGTTCAACTTCAATGCCAAGCTAGAAACCAGGATTAAACGTAAATTAACAATTAACTGCAACCAGTTCAAGAACCCTAAGACGAATTAGAAACAGGGCGTAATCCAGAGTAGCACAGAAATTCGGCCATTCTTGTAAAGGGGAAGGGACCAAATGAGTGTGGCGTCTGGTTTCTTCCAAAGCAAAGTCGACGAACTTCCGGTAAGAGACTGAGAAGCTCTGCACAAAGACTCTTCTGTTCCTCCAGCAGCAAGTAGACACACTAGTACCAGTTTTAATTAGTGGTTGGAGAGCTGGTTGAAAGCAGAAGGTTGAGGGGGAAGAGCCAATCTCCATTGAGTAAAGGCTATGTGAGATTCTGAAGCTTTCGCAGTTTCGCTTCAGAAAATTTGGAACTCGCTATCTTCGACTTTCCTAAATGAAATTAACACTGCAGGGACAGGGACAGACGAAATGGAAGTTCTGTGGGACTGTAGTTCTATTTGTATTATGGGATCAAATTGGTGAGTCTATTTGTATTATGGTCCAGGAGTTTTTTTGCAGGTAATTCTGTTCTTAATGCTTTGAATAGTACTAACATCACTTTTATTCCTAAATTACAAAAGTCTGAGCATGTTTCCCATTTTCGCCCTATTGGTTTGTGTAATTTTTCTTATAAAATTATCTCTAAAATCATGGCCAATAGAATGCGCCCTTTGCTTGATTCATGTATTTCTCAAAACCAGAGTGCTTTTGTCCCCGGGCGGTGTATTCATGATAATATTATTATTGCCAACGAGGTTTATCACTATCTTCGTCGAAAGAAGAAGTACGGTAAGTATGAATTTGCGCTTAAAATGGATATGAGCAAGGCTTATGATCGGGTTGAATGAAATTTTATTGAATGTGTCTTGGCTTTGAGATTTGGTTTAAATGCGAGTGGGTATCTCTGTTAATGAAATGTGTTTGCTCTGTTAGTTTGAATATATGTCTATCAGGTGAAAAAGTGAGCTCATTTACTCCTAGTAGGGGAATTCGCCAAGGGGATCCATTATCCCCGTATCTATTTATTATTGTTGCAGAGGTTCTCTCTCTCATGATTAGCAAAAGCCAGATTAATAAAAGCATCCAGGGGGTCAAACTAAGCAACAGCTGCCCGACTCTCACTCATAGTTTCTTTGCGGATGATGCTCTTTTGTATATGCGTGCTAGTCAAAGCAATTGCAATCAGTTGGAAAGTCTTTTAAGCATGTATTGTATAGCATCTGGTCAGGTCATTAATCTTGACAAATCAAGTATCTTCTTCTCCGCCAATACCCCTGAGAATGTGAAAAGCATGGTTGGAAGAATTTTGGGCATCCCTGTGACAAAAGACCCTGGCAGGTATCTTGGTATCCCAAGCATCTGGGGGAAGACAAAGCACCAGGCTCTTGCTTATGTTCGTGAACGTGTGGCTAATAAGATCCAAGGATGGGGCCATGCTCTACTCTCTTTTTCTGGTCGTGATGTCATGATTAAAGTTGTTCTTCAAGCAATTCCGATTTACCCTATGAACTGTGTTCCGATGTGGAACCAGATGTCCAGCCCAGGCGGCTGGTGGTTTGATTTTGGATTGGGTTGCCTCTGCCGGAGTATCTATGAGTGGAGATATCCCGGTGAGCAAGGAATCACCAAACACAAGGCCTTTCGCCAAAGGGGGAGGGGGTATGTGTTTAATGGGGGTTGTGTTGTGCGTCGAATGTAAAGAACGAGTTAAACGTGTGCACCTTGGTGTTACCCCTGGTATTTATAGGATGTGGCGTGGTATCTTACCGCCTATCTATCATATCCCTGGATTATGGATATGATAGATTACCCCCGATTGCGGGGAAACCGGATACTCGGGATCCTACTACTGGGCCGTCAACTGGCTGGGCCGAGGTCCGGGTACGCCCTTGCTGGGTCGTGCCCTTATTGGGCCGTGAGTCAGATCCGTAACAAACTGTTTTAAGTTTCCGCTCAAGACTTGTAAAGAGATTCATAGTCTTATTGCCAACTTCTGGTGGAGCGGGAAAGCCTTTAGTGGTACTACACATTGGAGGGCTTGGGGGTCGATGACTACTCCCAAAAGTAGTGGAGGGATGGGTTTCCGTGATCTATCTGCGATGAATGATGCCCTTCTGGCCAAGACGGTCTGGAGATTGCTTATGAGCCCTAATGAGCTGTGGGCTAGGGTCCTGAAGAGTGTATATTTTCCCAAGGATGATTTCATGCAGGCTAAAAAAGGCCATAAGGCCTCGTGGTGCTGGTCTAGTATTCTGGATGGCCGAACCTTTCTCGAGAAAGATCTTCGTTGGGACATAGGTTATGGTACTGCAATTAAAATTTGGGGGGATAAATGGGTTCCAAATGTTAACTTCCCCGAGAAGCCAGATATCCCTAATGATCCTTTTATCTCTAATGGTAGAGTGAGCGACCTTATTGTCAACGGTCAATGGGACCTTTCTCTTCTTGAGTGTTATATATCGAGGGAAGTCAAGAGGGCCATTTATGATATCCCCATTCCTACTAATGGGCTGGTTGATAAATTAGTTTGGACGTATGCTAAGAATGGGGTGTACTCGGTGAAAGTGGGATACCACTGGGGTACAGAGGGTAATCTCATGGATGAAAACAAAGCTGGGTCCTCGACAGTAGTTCCCTCTACCTGTTGGAAATCGATTTGGAAGATCAGGACTATCCCTAGGGTGCAGCAGTTTATTTGGAGAATATTGAATAGAGCTATTGCCACCAATGAAGCCCTTTGTCGGAGGAAGAGATCCCAAGACAACACTTGTCCGGTCTGTCAGGGAGATGTGGAGTCGATTGAGCATCTATTTTTTCATTGCCCCTGGACTAGATGTGTCTGGTTTGGTTGTACTCTTAGTATAAGGATAGACTATGCCAGCATGTCAAATTTCAATGCTTGGTGGATTAAAACTACAGGTATGTTCTCTTTAAGTAAACAAGACCTTTCATTAATCTGTTGGATTTTATGGTTTATTTGGAAACAAAGAAATGATATGGTTTTTAATCATAAAATGCCTAATCCGTTTGATGTCATTGAATGTGCGAGGAAAAACAACTTGGACTTCTGGGTGAGTTGTGATAAAAAGCATACTAGCTCGAAGGGTCAAAAGTTTGTTCCTAGTAATCTTGCTGGCTGGTCTCCTCCACCTATCGGCAAGCTGAAATTTAACTGTGATGGGGCTTTCTCGGCTGATAAGGCTGAAGCTGCCATTGGTGTTATTTGTAGAGACCATTTTGGTGTTTTTAAATGGGGTTTTGTAGACAAGGTGAAATCGATCTCTGCTTTTATGATCAGAGCGTTGGCCTTGAGGAGGGCATTAATGCTTGCGGTTGATCTTGGTAATGATAATGTGATTTTTGAAACCGACGCCTCTCTATTCGAAATGTGTTGATGCTAAATCTCCTGGATATGATTGAGTGGAGGAGTAGGAGCATTTTACTTGATATTATTCATCTTTTGTCGTCCAAGGTTGGGTTCTCTTTGTCTTTTTTTACCCCAAGGGGGAAACCGTCTGCCGATTTCATTGCGGTTCTGTTGCTTATAAAGGTGTGTGCCCGATCGGGTGGGTTTTACAACCAACACCGTCTTTACTGTCTATTCTAACTTTGGATGCCCAGAAGGTGGACGATATTCCTATTGCTGCTTCTTCATCCCCCGTTCTTTCGTTGAACGGTGTTTGTTTGTAATTTGTTTTATTTACGTATTCTACATTTTTTTGTGTGTAATTTGTTTAGACCTTCTCTCTCTCTGTTCTTTTTATCTTCCTGTTGTTATCGTTCTTTGACTTGGGTTTGTAATCCTTTTGATGGTTTAATATATGTTTCCTTTGATCAAAAAAAGTAGTTCTAACTCCGAAGTTTGTGCAGATACGAACTCCTATGGTCCTATGCTGAAGGATTTTTCAAAAAGAAATGTTGAAGGATTTTTAACCAACCTTTTTTTTTATTATAATTCAAAATAATCGAAATTTAAACAAAAGTCCATTGTGCTGGCCTTAGGCTGATGGACTTATTTGGGCTGCCTGAAGGTGGAAAGAGCTAGAGCCCCCTTTTTTTTGCATTTTTAACATGGTATGAAAATCCAATCAAGTTTATCAAAAAAAAAAAAATCCAATCAAGTTTTTAACAAAAAAAAAAAAAAAAAAATCCAATCAAGGCTCTCCCATTAGACTTCTAAACGGGTTAACCATTCCCTTAGTTGAATGTCCCAAGAGTTTTGGATACATCAACAACCCAATTAACTTTCTTTAGAAATTAAGAAAATTAAATAAGTTAATTTTTTATAACATATTTTATGTTTATTTGATTATATATCATTTTATAAGTGAGACAAATTAGTTTGATATAAAAAAATAAATATAAATATTTTAAAATAATTTATTTAGCTTTTTTATTCTTGCTTCTCTCCTTGACTAATGGTGGCTTATGTAGTGGTCGGCCTTCCTACCAGAATGCCCCCTTAGTTAAAGAGTAAGGGTGCACTACTCCATCCCCGTAGGGGCGGAGAACCCATCGCTCTCTTGACTATGCTACTGGAGGCTCTGGGGAAGTCAAAATAGGAGAGCACTCATCTTGAGGTGGGCTTACTACTTAGATGCTTTCACTCTATAAATGTCAACTGAATCTTAAATAAATGACCGGAGGTCATGTATACACACACACATATAGCCTAGATCAACATTCGTTGAGTTAAAAAAATAGAAGCGCATCATATTTGTATTTTAGTAAAACTTTTTTTATTAGATTATATTTATTTTACTCATAAATATTCTATTTACTTGTGGATTAATAAATTTTTTATTTAAATATTCTTATGGATTCGTATTTTGGGCCCAAGTGTAATATGACCCAATAAAGGCGTATTGTAGCTAAAGCCCTCCGCAAGCAAGTAAAACGCTAATCTTCCTATAATCTCGGCATTAATCCTAACGTACAGATAGTGGAGCAGAGACATGTAGTGGAGCAGGGTCTCGTCAGATAATGGAGCAGGCATTTGTAAAATATAGAGGTGCATGTCGCTGAAGGAGTGGACGTAAAAGCAAGAGGACGAAACCCTAGGTAATCTCTATAAATAGGAGATTACCCACCAAGTGTACACATTCTATTCATATCCTTTTACTATATCGCTCTTTACATCGTTGTGCACACCCCACTCCCTTCGGCTAATCGTCATCCTCAGTAGCAGAAGATGATCAGTTGATATTCCTTGCCTTCCTCATAGCACCACCAATACTCACCTTCGATAGGCAAAACTTTAAAGCCTATAAACTCCGTAAAGTAAGTTGCTACTGGCCGTACTCAAGAAATAAAGTGATAAGAAAAGATCGCTCCCACGGCGACTGACGCAGATCACAAACTTTGTTAAGATTAATTTTACAATTTCGATTAAGTTGAGCAAACCATAACAAATTTAATTAAGAGAAAAACTAAAATAAAATCAAAATAAGCAAACGACCACAAATAATAAAATGAGAACTGCAGAAATCACTAATCCCTTATTAGTTTCACAAACTTTGTTTTTACTAATTTAATTCGCCTTAATATCAATTTTGTTAATCTCGAGTATAATTAAGCCATGTCGCACGCTCGCCGGTCCACTTACAACCCTCTCTCGAAAGTATAATTTGTTATTTCTAACATAATTACTCAAGAAAGCGATAAAACTCGAACACACTCTTCAACAATTATATGGAAATTTATTAGGTATACGCTCATCCTAATCACAAATTAAATCGTAATCTAATCCCATATTACTTAATCTTGAAGCTTAATTAAAATTCTCTTCGTCAAGAAATCACAATTCTCAAATTTATATTCAAATGATGATCGACACTAAATAGATAAAGCTAAACAAGATTAGCTAACCAAAATTAATATTAATTATAACTAAATAATAAAAACAAAAGTTTATTCCTCTTATAAGTTCATAGCTACCCTAGGTTGCAAAAAGAAATTAGCCAAACATGGCTTTAACAAAAATCCAAACAGCACAAAAAAATTAAATCCAGATTCAAACAACAAACAGAACGAAAGGGATCAAAGAGACAAATCTGCCGAGCCACTCTACTGCAACAAAGTCGTCCAGCTTCTCTATTTCTTGGACTCTCTGTTCTGTCCAAATCTGCCTCTGGAGCTTCTAAATTACTGCTGTGTGTCTGAGATGGTGAGGTGAAGGTGCTCGCCGGCGACCGTGGTGGAGAATCACGCCACTGGCGAGAGAGGAAGAAGAAAGTCGAAGATCTCTCAGCTCTCTGTTTTCTCGCTCAGGTCGTGCTCTGTTCTTTCCGCCAGAATGAATAAAAAATGTCGCCTCCTCCTCTCTGCTCAAGTCCGCCTCTGTTTTCCGAGAATTCCCCTCTGCGTATGCTTTTAGGTCTTGTTTTATTATTCAATTCGTGGGCCCCACATGCATTCCAAATGCCAATTCAATTGCCGCCTCTCACGTCTTTTTCTTTTTTCTTTTTTCTTTTTTTCTTTTTTCTTTTTTCTCTTTTCTTTTTTTTTTTTTCTTTTTTTTCTTTTTTTCATCCGTAGCTTTAGTATTCAATTAGGTCTTCTTTTTGTTTTTATTTTCAATGCATTTCAAAGTGTGGGGCCCATTCCATTGTCTTTGCACCCGACCCTTTTAATCCATTTCAACAATCAATTCCAAAATGGTCCACGGTGCCAAGTCCATGGTGCACTCCTGGTGGCGAAAAAAAAAGAACAAAAATAAAAAAATAAAGAAATTATTTAATAATAATAATAATAATAATAAAACCAAATTTATATTTCTTCTTTTTTTTTTTTTTTAAAAATTTCCTATTACTATTATTTATCTCATAAACTCAACAACCTTTATTTTAAATTGAAATCCCCCAAATAATGATCCAAATCGATATCTCTTAAAATCTTAATAAAATATCTTTCAATTAGTAATAATGACTTCTCAAATATATAAAAATATATCTCAAATCTATTAAAAATGAGAAATCATCACACCCTCACACTGCATCAAATCTTGTCGCCTCAAGATTTTTAAATTCTAAAACAACCAAATTCGGGAAAACCAAACAAGTAAGATTTTTAAAGAAAACATTACAAAATTGAAGCCAATTCAAACATTCAAGAATCAAACTTTCTCAAAAATCTTTTCCAACATTCCAAAAATGCAAGTAGCAAGACAATTAATTTGCGAAGATAAATCACAATAGAACGCTATCTCATGATCAAGTGTTTACACTCATCTCTCAAAATATTCAAGTGCATGTTTCACTCAATTCCACCTATTGCAAATCGTCTACCATAAAACATTGTTTATCATCTCAATCTCCACTTTATATTATCCAATTGCACACTCAAATCAAAAGGACTTTCTCTAGGTTGTAATGATCAAGGTAGGATAATGAAATGAAAGTGATCAAATGGTATGAGAGAATACTTTAATAAGTCCAAGTAATTTAATGAAATTCATGATAAAGGATGAAGGAATATCCACCAAGAGAAAACAAACTCACTAACACTATATATACACAACCTTTATTCTTTTGATCTCAACATTTTTTTTTTGAATCTCTATTTTTTTCTTCATATATTCTATTTTTTTTCTTTCTTCCTTTTTTTTTTTTAAAAAATCTTATGGAAGTTTGAATTTTATTCGTGAAAGATTGTCACAATTGAGTTAATTTGTACATGAAGAGGAGTGAATTTTATTAGAAATTGATTTCATGTTCTTTGAATGTTAGTAAAGTGGTAAAGATTTGGTTTTGGTATTTTACTTTAGGATGTCAAAGAACCTGTGAGGAATTTGAGCCTAAGTTTTCATCTTTCAAGAGGGAGTACACCTATTGTGATTTTATCTCTAGAACTTGTCTTGAATCTCTTTTAAAATTTGGAATCCTTTTGCAGACACAAAGATGATTTAGGCATTCATTTCATAGCTAGTTTGGCCAAATGTCCATCATTATCACACGAAAATCATTTGTTTACCCCATTTGAGCCTTTACTTATTTTTTAAAAAAAATGAAAAGAAATTTGCATAGAATAAATAGCCCTTTGTTTGAGTTATGCAATTTTTTTATATTTTTCTTCCCATTTATTTTTCTTACTTTAGTAAGTGCTAAGTGAATCTATTTAAAAGAGTAAAGGAGTTAGAAAGTCAACACTTTAAGAGAATGTGTAGGTAGTGAAAAAAAAAAGATAGGGCAAAACTTTAAAGCCTATAAACTCCGCAAGATACTGCGGGCGTCTGCATAAAGTAATAAAGTGATAAGAAAAGTATCGTTCCCAACGCGACTTGGTATCACAAACTTTGGTTAAGCATTGATCTTACAACTTCGTTTAAGTTGAGTAAACTAGATTAAATTTAATTAAGAGAAAACTAAAATAAAATCAAAACAAACAAACTACCACAATAATAAAATGAGCAACCCAGAGTCACTAATCCCTTATTAGTTTCATAAACTTTGTTTTCACTAAATTAATTAGCCTTAATATCAATTTTGTTAATCTCGAGTATAAATAGTATTAAGTGCTGTCTTCGTCACTTAAAACCCTCTCTTGAATAAAATTAGTTATGTCTAACATAATTACTCAAGAGGCAATAAATCTCGAACACACTCCTCAACAATTATATGGGGCCATTAGGTATATGTCTATCCTAATCGCAAATTAAATCGTAATTTAATCACATATTACTTAATCTCGAGCTTAATTAAAATCTCATTCGTCAAGGTAAATCTTAATTCTCAAATTCATATTCAAATGATGATCGACACTAAATAGACAAAGCTAAACAAAATTAAGTAACCAAAATTAATATTAATTATAACTAAATAATAAAAACAAAGTCTAATCCACACCTATAATATCATAGCCACTCTAGGTTGCAAAGAGGAATTAGCCAAACATGGCTTTAACACAAATCTAGAACAGCATAGAAAATTCCAGAGTCAAATTCAAATTTAAAAGGCAAACCGAACAAAAGGACCAAGGAACAAATCTGCCTGATGAAGTTGGATTGTAGATCAGAACCGTGAAGACGAAGCTCGCGGCGGACTTGGTGGTGGATCACGCCGCCGGCGAGATAGGAAGAAGAAGGTCTAGGATCTGAAGCGCCGCTCCTCTGCTCTGTTTTGTCGCTCCGAATTCTCCAAATTGACGCCTCTGCTACTTTTGTTCCGTTCGCCTTTGTTCCTTCTATTTCGCCTGATTCGTAATCCCTCTCTCCATTCCAAAACGGTGCTCCTCTTTTAATGTATATTAGGTCTTCCTTTTGCTTTTTATCAAACGATGTCGTCCTGTGCGCTATAGCTTCCTTTAGATATTCTTTTTTAGTCAACTTTTGTGGGGCCCATTTCTTCCATTCAATTGATTTCAATTGCCGAATTGATTCCTGGTAATTATGAAAAAGAAGATAATAATAATGATAATAATAATAATAATAATAATAAAACTAACTTTTTATTTCTTCTTTTCTTTTCCTTTTTTTTAGAAAATTTCCTATTACTATTATTTATTTCCTAAACTCAACAACCTTTATTTTAAATTGAAATCCCCCCAAATAATGTATCTAAATTGATATCTCTTAAAATCTTAATAAAATCTCTTTCAATTAGTAATAATGACTTCTCAAATATATAAAAATATATCTCAAATCTATTAAAAATGAGAAGTCATCACCTTCTCTTCGATGTTGCTTCATACACACCACGGAGAGCACACAGATCCTATATCAATCAGATATTAACCCAAAGGTTAGACATTTGTGTTCTTAGAACAGAACATTGGCGCCAACCGTGGGGAACCATAAATTATGAATCCCAAAAACACAAAGAAACCACAAGAACAGCCACTGAACATGGCTGCAAGCACTAAGAGTCACAGTCAGGCACCTCAGTAGGATCAATTGCCGTAAGGACGCCCACGGCCGCGCTCAAGAGCAAACCATCCAGTATTCAGATTCGATTGCTTCAGAAGGTGAATCTGCGCTAGGGCATTTTTGAAAGATTCCCCGACAGATTTCACTATTGTGGCATCTTTCTCCCTTATCGCCGCATCTTTCTCCTCGATAGCGGTGTTAGCGGCATCCAAGGAATCTCGGTAACCACTCAGCTGAGCTTGGAGTTCTCTCTGTTTCTACAACAACTGGTTTATAGTAGACTTGTCCTTGGCATGAACATCACGATACTGGTTCAAACAATGGACCACCTTGTTTAATTCTTTTTTTGCTGTCTCGGCTTCTTCCTTCATTTTATCCCTTGCCAGTTCAGCAGCCTGCACTTGATTTAGAGCGTCAGATTTTATTGCCTCTGTCCGACGTTTGTGTTCTTCCGCCTCTAGTTTCAACCTTTGTAGCTTGGCAGCTTGAGCGGCATACTGAGAATGCACAGCAACTAGAGTTTGAGCCAAGCTAGCAGATTGCAAGGCACATTGCTCTATCTCAGCAATTCTCTGAAGTTCAGCATTACCATATGGGGCGGAGGCGGAAAAGTGTTTCGTAGGGCAGATAGCCGAACGAATCTCGGAAGGGACGTTTTGGCTTCAGAACACACCTCGGGGGAACTTCGAGGTTAGGGAAGGAAGAGGAGAAAGTTTTGTTGAAGACGGAGAAAGGGGAACCCTTGCGATAGGCGTTGTGATGGCAGTGGATTCTGCGGATTTTTTAGAGGAGCTTGAGGGCCCGACTTTTGTTTTCTTAGCCGAGCTCGCTGAACCACCCTCTTTAGTGCTTGGAATGACGGATGATTGTGCCACCCTCTTTTTGGTAGCCCCGGGTTGTGTGAAGCCAGTGTTGGCTAGGGCAATGGCAAAGGCGGGCAGTTGTTCTGTAGGAAGATCTGTCAAATTAAAGTAGATGGTTAGCCCGACATTTAAAAAGTAATATGCAATACGACATAATGAAAGTAGGAGGTTGCTCTGACTACTGTCCAACAATGCAGCTCCCCCTAGTGCTCTGTTGCATAACCGCAGGAGAATGTGTGACGGGAACACTGCTCTCTGGACGAGAGCTAAAAAGCGCCTCATCGATTCATTTCCTCCTTCATCTCGGCTCATCCGGGATTGCCACATTGCTTCTTTAGCCGCTTCCTCACTTAATTTGGCCATCCGGGATTGAAGCATTGCTTCTTTAGCCGCAGCTTCATTACTTAATTTGACCAGCGTCTGTTCCATCTCCTCCCGGGTAACGAGAAGCTTAGTAATGAAAGATGTTTAGTAACTAAAAATAACAAAAATGATACTTACAATTCTTTCAGCAACTACACGAGTTTGTTCACTCGTGTAGGCCGCTTGGCTTTTGCCGAATATGCAACCACAACTCCTCGCAACGTATAGGAGATGGCTGATCAACTACGGCAGAAGGATTGGATTCAGCTTCATCTTGCAATCTCTTCCGCTTGGCCGCCATCAATTCTTTTTCGGCCATTTCATATCCGCGCGAGAAGCCCTATGCGGGCAATCATTCTTTCTCCCTATCTCCCGTGCTTTTTCCCTTCTTATCTATGAATCGAATTGAAAAAAAAAACTATTAATTCCGAATTCCAGCCATTGATGTCTAACGAAATTAGAACACTTCGCTTCATATGAAGGTCAAACATTAGTCAAATTCACTTCATCAAGTTTCAACATTTTATTTAAGAAAGATGTAGAATTGTAGAAGAAATTGGGAGAAACAGAGGAAAGGGAGTTGCAGAAATGCTGCCAACTCACTCAGTTCATTCATTCATCACAATTGGTTCCTACACATATTAGACTAACCTCTTATATATAGTTAGAGGCTTGACTCTTAAGCCCCAATAACAGCTTGCACCGAAACCATTACACAGTTAACATACTAACTAACATCAATGTCTAACCACTACCTACTATAACATAACTAAGACTATAATAATGGCTTGACTACATATCCGCACAGGTTAATAAGCACACTAAAGGGCAAACAAAACTAAATATAAACTCACCAGAGCTTCAGGAGTGGTCCGCAGCTGAACAAATTGTTCCTAAGTTTGTTGATAAATAAATGTGTACTTTTCCCAAGGATGTTCTTGAGGCGTAACCTCGGCAAAAATATAGGTGTTAGCTAGAAAGGTCTTAAACTTCCTCCACCGATCAAACAATAAGACAAGGTCTTGTCTTTCAACTTTTTACGATCGGGGACAAGTGTATGTAAGCAGGATAGTGTCCCAAATAGGATCCTTTATTGCGCCACGATCCACACTTTTCCACTCATCTGTCAAGATGCTAACCTTGATGCGTGCTAGATAGCCAACAAAACTAGTATATTTGGATTTATTGGGACCGAAAGGTTGCAACTTTCCATCAAACTGAATCTCTAGCCTTGAGCCTCCCGTCCGACTTAGGGTTACATCCGCATTCGTGTGCCTCTTCTACCACGACGTGCGGGCGGTTACGAGGCTCATTGTGAGATGAAGAGGGTTCCTTCGACTCACCCTAGTCACGCAAAGAATCGGCGTTCCGGAATGTAAGTAGAATCGTTTTCACCGTTCATTTTCGAGACATGAATATAGGTAATGCAACAGGAAGGGTTTCGCAACGTAAACAAAGGTTCTTCAGTGATAGTAACAAAAGCTTTCGCGTGAAGAAATGTATATTTGGCGTTTCATATTCAAGACCGGATATACAAAGAGACGGTCTTAATAATTAACATTCAAAACCGGTCATATTAATCTCTGATCTTAAAAGTAATTAATTTGTATACACACTCTTTTTTTATATTTTATACCGGCCGCATTTTATGTCCTATCTTAAAAATAATTACTTTTAAGACCGGCTTTTATATATGTTCGGTCTTAAAACTTTATTACCTTTATATTTAAATTTTTCCTTATTATTTTGGACCACATAAAATATTAGTCCCAGGTTGTGAGATTTCTCCATAAAGTAATTGATATTTGAATATTTTTTAATAACATTTTTAAGACCGGCTTGGTTTTTAACGGGTCTTAATAATATATTTAAGACCGAACAAAAAATGATCCTATAAGAAGTTCTTTATATTTACAAAATCGCCACCGGTTATACATAAGAAGTTCCTTTTATTTACAAAACTGCCACCGGTCATACCTTTAAGACCGGTGCGTCCAATGTCTGCTCTAAATGAAGCGGTCTTAAAGCCTTTTTTTGCACTAGTGATATTTGGAATGTCAATATCAATGTCAAGAAGACCTATTTGAAAATCCATAGCTGCGAAAGCAAATGCCAGCTGGGTAGAGAATGTGCTCTTGCCCACCCCTCCCTTTCCCAATAGGACCAATATCTTATGTTTCACTGTAGCTATTCTTTCTGCAATGGATACCAGATCTACCGAAACAAATGCAGAAGACATGCAACCAAACTTTTTAAGGCAAGGGTTATCAAAACAAAATTGCATATATGTCATATCAAATCAACCCAGTAAAACCAATAACCTCAAAATATTGAGTTTGTTCACACCATAAATTAAGTGCACTATCGTACTTGCAATTCCATGTCTCATCACCAATAAGCATAACAAAGGTTAAAAAAGTGATCAATGCATTTAAATAACTTAACCAGCCAATCTTTCATCAATACAACAATATTGAAGAGAAGAACAATTTATATAAAGCATGTCATAAGTTGGGTCTTCTTTTTGCAAGGACAGGTTCAGAGTGAGGGGAGGCTATTCCATTCTAAGGCTAGGGCATGCTATAAGCAAGGGTGAATCTAGGTAGTAAACAATGGGGGCAAATGCCCACCCACGAAACGGGAGAATTGGGGATTTTTTTTTTAAAAAAAAAAAAAATTAATACATGTTGAATGATTACCCACCCTTAAATTAAGTGTCGCATTCACCCTTAAGACATCAAGATCGACACTCGTAATCGGATGGGGATGAATGATTGGATGTTTGTTTAGTGCTTTATATTGAAAAAGATGTATTTGATAGCATTGATAATAAAACAATTATGATGGAATTCCAAAAAATAAAACCTGAAGGATGACATTATAATTATTTTTATTGTAATATACTTTTTGTTATTAAAATATATATACTTGAACTTATCGAGACCCATAATTCGTTGTAATTTATGTAGTTGCATTTCTAACAAAGACTTAGCCTTGCTTTTAAATAACATGTTTGTAAAATAATTGTCTCTCTTATTACATCATAAGTATTCACTTAATTTCATGAATATTCTTTTGATATATATTTTTTTCTTGTTTATATTTTTTTATTTTTAATGCATTTAAAACTTTCTTTAAAAAAAAATTCGGGGGTCCCACCAATGGTGCCCCTCAATAATTCTCTAAATCCGCCCCTAGCCATAAGCTGGTCAAAATACGAGCTTAATGATAATTTAAGCAAGGAAAATCCTAGGTTAATTATAACAGTACACACAACTGATAAAATTAGACAAATTATGTCGATAAAGCAGAGCAATATATCAGGAAATAAAATTCCTGAGTATCGCATAGATGTAAACAATTTTAATAAGGTGCCAGCGCTACTAGAATAATTGTACACGTGAAGTGTTCAAATGGGAGACAACCAACAAAATAAAAGAACTTATACTTATATGACATCCCCAATCTTCGTATTTCTCTAACTGAGGAAGAGGTAAGAAGGTAGATCAAAATAGCATAGGACCACAAAGTCCTCAAATAAAACAAACTTAGCTGAACTTCAAAAGTTCAAGAAATAATTAAACCAAAGCTTAATGTGATTTTAGTCATGAAGGTATGGGAAAAGAACCTGAGTCAGGCCCTTTTGGAGCAGTGGCACAAATTTGTTGATTGGGACATCCTTCGCATGCGTCGGATTGTCCTGCAGACTAGGAGTGAGGACCTGGGCAATCTGAAAATGAAAATAAAAAATTGTATAAGAAAACCTTGTAATTTTTCATATATAAATCATAAAGAGGAAGGCACAAAATTCATACGCTTGTTGGCGTTCTCTGGGATATCTTCGTTCTCCATTCTCACAGATATTTGAAGATCAATTTTCCTCTTATAAGCATGCTCTACAGAAGATCAGAAGAACAACAGTCCGCAAGGAGAGACGAAAAAGTAGACTTCACTACTTCGGTGACGACGGATGGGCTGCAGCTGTAACACCCCTACCAACCTCGCCCTTTCGGGTGGCGGATAGAGAGATTCTTTTTTATAATTACCATATATCATCTAATTACTACTGATTAACATACAACAGAGTTTATCGCGGCGAAGCATCTCTCGGTTGTATTTCGGACAATACTGATATAATTAAATGTAAGTGACAAAATAAAACCTCAAAGGGTTAAATAGACAGTCATCCACCGGTGCCTACAAGGCCAAAAAATATACAGTCATCCAATTCCAAAATAAATAACAAAATATATAACAAAATAGTCTTCCACCGCCACCAACGACTCCATTTACTCTTGCCCAGCGGTCTTACCCTTTTCTCCAGAATCTACCCTCATAGAACTTCCAGAGGCTCTACAAAAATCTGGGATTCATAAATAGATCCCAAAGTAACCATTAATCTCATATGTAATGCATAAACAGTGTATGTAGGTAACCATAATCAGGAAAACACCAAATAATACAACATTCAGTAACAAACGCGCAGTAACACAAATATAACATACCAAGTATACCGTGTTAACTGCGGAATGACTACATGTCCTAGAAACAAATGCAGGACCGCTCAACAAAGCAAGCCCGGATCCACGCGCTAGGAAAGATACAAGAGTTGGGCTCGAATCCGCACCACACCGAACGCACACAAACGCATGTCCCTTTTCGAGACACGGTCCACAATCATGGAAAATACAAACATACAAGCAACAACACGAACACATGAGGATTAAGGTTACTACCCTGGTAGAAATGTCATAAGTGTCGTAAAATTTTCTCTCGGGTGCACAAAAAATCAAAAGTAACCCTAGAATAACCAGAATATAAATATAAATAACTCTTCTAAAATATTTATTTGATGACTTAAAAATAGCCTTTCCCAATCATACATAAATCTAAGTTCCTGGACTAAAATTTGGTTTTGAATACGTGGAAGGCATTACACAGTGACAATGAATCAATTTACTCACGTCCTTGTAGCTGGCCAACTCGTGCAACAAGTTTTCATTTTACATCAGCAAATTTCTCTTATTATGATAATCCTGCTATCCAACCTTTAAATCTTGAGTTTGATCCCTTATCCCCTCTATTCATATTGAGACCCATCTCCATAAACGCATAGGCAAAATACAACCATCTTGAACTTAAAAATCATGAATTTATAAAGTAGTTAAAACTGTGACTTGCTTGATCTTGGTCTTCTACCAAATTGATGAGGCTTTGATCCTTAGTGATTCTTCTCCCACTAGGAACTTGATCTTTCACTTTCTTCTTCTTCCTTTCTGATTTATCCTTCAATGCATCAGAAGGAAATTTTCCTCAACAACCTCTAATTTAACGTGAAAGAATGCAGAAGAAGGTGGGATAAGTTTTCGAAATCCTTACCTTCCTCTTAGACCCTTACTTGAGCTCTTCTTTGCACCTTCTGAAATTTTCCTCTTCTCTCCTTCTTCACGCACTAGCAGAAAAAAAATTTAGGAGGAGAGGACCTTTTAAATAGACCTCAAAGTCGGTTCACTTGGCCTCTTGATTTCTCTCCAATAATCCAGAAAAATCTAAAGAATTCCTTTATTTTCTCCCAATTTTTTGTTTCTTCCTCCGGCGTGAATGGAGAACTAGAAACAAGATAATTTTTTTTTGTTCCTTCTTTTCTTTGCGTCAGGCACGGAGGAAATGAAAAAAATTGTTATCTCCATTGCCTTATCCAGCGTACACCTCTACTTCTCATTCTTCATAAATGCCAAATTGTCCAATCAATAATCTTATTCCATTTAGTCCATCTCACATCCGACCATAATGGGAAAATATTTGAAAAAATATTTTGAATTCAATCCTACCTTCTTCCACGTGCGCTACTGCTTCCTTGCTTATTTAATGTTGAATTGTTGTTTTTTTTTTCCAATCACATTTTTTTCTCTGATCCGACGGATTTTTAAAGTTGTTGGAAGTCAAAAATTTCCTTACTTCATCTAATCTTTCTCCACGTGATCTCTATTGCTTCCTTCATTAAATGCTAATTGTCACTTCATTTCCTTTCGGGAAAATCACTGTAGAGGCCCTTTTAACCAAAATAAACCCAAAAAGGACCCTATGAGTCTGACATTCCCAGAAGAGGTCCCAGGGCCCTTTTTGGGATGTAAGTGTTAAATGAAAAGGCAAAAAAACCCATACTAACAATACATCTCTCTCTCTCTCTCTCTCTCTCTCTCTCTCTCTCTCTCTCTCTCTCTCTCTCTCTCTCTCTCTCTCTCTCTCTCTCTCTCTCTCTCTCTCTCGACTTATCTCTGCCTCTACTCCTTGACTCTCTCTCTCTCGTCTCCAACTTAGGTCTTCTCTCGTGCCGGAAGGTGAAACCGTCTGCCACCGTCGACCCTCAACTCCGGCGTCCTCCCATCGCCGTCGTAAGTAATATATACCCTACCCTATTTTTCCCCAACACCCTCCTATATATCCCTTTTCCGTCAAGTACAGAGCAAAGAGGGGTAGGAATTTCTAGAGGTTTGGCATGTTGGATTGGTGATTCGCGTGGTCGTCCTTCTTCTCTCTTCGTTCCGTGCTCGTGTGAGTAAATCTTTGTCAGTTGCTCTATTGTCATCATTTTCCTCTATTTTGTTCGATGTTGGTGTGTGTGCGTGCACGAGGCTAACCTGATGTAGTTGTCTTCCATAATCCCTGCAGTCTTTCTCATCTATTTTGTAAAGCATTGCATGTGTGTGAGGTGCTGAACATTTTCCCACTTCCTGTTCCTCTTGTTTGCCAATTGTGTGTAAGGTAGGCTCAAAACTTTTCTCCCTTTTTGTTGTGCGTTGTGGGTCCATGTAGTATTGACTCCCTCACTTTGATTGTCTTTGGCGATATTTGCTTGTGAAATTCAAGTATTTCTTCATTCCTTTGAAGCTGGACCTTACATGTGAGATTGGAGGGAAATTATAACTCTGATGAGTGTTTTATTGTGGCCAAAATAATATAGGTTTTAAATTGATTCCTGGTTAAGAATTGAGTTTGGAAAACATGGTAATTTTGTATATCCACGTTTGGAAGATTTTAGGCAAGGGGTTTGAAGAGTAAGAAGTTTGATAATGTTGTTTGTTTAGTATTGCACACAAGGTGTTTGTAAAAATTCACAAAAGAAAATTTGGTTGGACTAAAATTGTTTAAATTCTTTATTGAAGCTTAGATAAGTTTAGATCATGTTTATATTTATATGCTTGTGTTGTGGTGGTAAGGGGTGAGTTGGTAACATAATTTTAAAGCGTATATGATAGGAAGAACGACGGGTTCTCTTCATGCTTGATTGGATTGTTATTGAGGTTGCCTATTAGTTATAGTATAAGAAACAATTATCATTATTTTTAATGTAGTTTGCAATAAAACTAATGAATTAATCTAAAAGAAATTGATTTATAATTTAAGGGACAAACTTGCTTGTTCTATTGTTAGCCTTTGTGATGCCATTGGGCATTTGATTGTGTTTATTGAATTGTTGATTATTGATAAATGATTTTAAGAACACAAGTTTAAGTTTAAGTTGGAAGGACTAAACTCGTTGTCTGTGAGGAATAGGTATTCATTTTAATAGCATCTAGTTTTGTAGACTTCGATTACAAATCTCGAAAGGCTTATACTTGCCATATAGATAGCCGAATATGTTGGTTTGATAAAAAGGCTTTGTTTAAGAACCTTTATGTCATTGCACGTTGAAACTTGTTCTCGAATCGGCTTCCCACTTGATTGGTATTGACCAAAGACTTGATTATTCTTATTAGAGAAGCTGATAATGATAGATGAGAAAGCAAAGTAGAAAAAGTTACAAATATGAGTTTTGAAAAAAGTTACAAATATGAGTTTTATACCGGGCCAATATCGGTCTTTTGCTAAACTTATCCTATTTTGCAGGTGACTACAACCATTGGATATGGTTCTCCAAACAAGGCTAACTCCTACAGTGTGCATGGAAGTGCACTTGGGGCCAAAGAAGTTGATGCCACGAGGAGTATGAGGACGAGGATGGACATGACATAGAGGAGGGAGATGACATTAGGGGGATACTTTGTATTAGGACAAAAGTGTTAGGATACATATGTATTTGTGACTCCTTTGTATTCATGAGGATGACATTAAAACTTCTTGTTATTTTGTAAATTGTCTACTAATGCTAACTTGATAATCTTTATTCAATGACAACAGCATTTTTTTTGATTCTGTTTTGATGTGGTTATGGATTGAGAACAAGAAATTTTAGCTTCTGTTTTGATGTGGTCATGGAATGAGAAGTGCAAAATAATGGACAGGATTAACAACTTCAACAGGGGTTGCTAACAATATCAGGGGTCACTTACACCAATAACAGGGGTCACTTACAACAAAATCAGGGGTCACTTACAACAATATCAGGGGTCACTTACAACAAAATCAGGGGCGATTACAACAAAATCAAGGGTCACTTACAACAATAACAGGGGTCACTTACAACAATAACATGGGTCACTTACAACAATAACAGGGGTCACTTACAACAATAACATGGGTCACTTACAACAATATCAGGGGCTATTAACAATAATATCAGTATCCACTAACAACAATATCAGGATTCACATTACAAAGTTCCTACATATAGCATGTTACATCTTTAGATACAATACACACAACCAAACACATGTTACAAACAACAATGACATTGCTACTTTAAACTTCTTTTCCCCCTTCCTAAGTTCCCCATCATATAGTTCATGTATGCGTTTAAGCTCTCTCAAGTCACTATGTATTACATCAAGCTCTTCGCTCACTCTTTGACCATGCTCTGCTCTTCGAAGAAAGGAATTTTCATCATATAATTTGTCAATGTCGTCTAAAAGCTCCTTAATCACAGTATTTTCCCTTTCACCGAACTCGTTATCATGCCAAGCGAAGAATCCACACCCTCCATCCTGAAATGCATATGTTCCATCAACAATAAAATTTCACAAACCACAAACCACACACCTAAAATATAACCTTGCTTACCTAGTAGTAGTATGGGCATCCGTAGAACCTTCGACCTGGGTTGCCGTCAGTCCACGCTGTCCATCTCAACGCCACCATTCTGTGATAACAGTACCTCTTCGGACCTTCATAATCATCCTCACGACAGAGTTGTCGAAGAAGCACCACCCTCCGCCTGCATCTTGCTTTCGACGATGAAGAAGATGATGCCATTCAAGCTCGTGTTTGCAGATTGTCGTCGCCTTTAGAACAATAAGCAATATGTGTTCAACTCCACAATTTGCCTAATATGAAGAAGATGATTCAGAGATTTTTTTTACGCTCAATGCCTTGCCATCATGAAGACGGCAATTTTTTATCAGCTCTTTATGTTGCACCAACTTAATTTCAGTGTTCCAATTCGATATTTTTCACAGAAAATGTTCCAATTTAATAGGCCGTGCATTGTTTACAAGACAGATCAAAACTTTGCCAAAATGCTACAACCAACCAATATTTAAGAATGATAAACACAGATGCAATGAAAGTGCAAATTTCAGATTCCTTGAGATCAAGATTGATATAACTTGCAAGCAACCAGTAATTAAATTCCAACTCAAACAATAAATGGAGGATACCCACAATTGGAATTCATAGTCTACTTGGAAATAATCAAACTCTCTAAGTCCTAGTTAATCAAACTAATTCCACATCATTCACACATTAGCAACAGCCCATCCAAAGTTCCAATTCGAAATTCAAATAGGCATAATCAAATAATACCCACCATCTCTTCCTCTTTAGACTGAAGCAAAATTTTTCTTCCATTCACACATTATGTTGCAGATCATAATTAAAGATGGCAATTAGAACTTAATACATCAATGAAAATCCTTTCAACTTAGGTCAGTTGCATAAAGTGATGATAAATTATAGGTTACATTCAAGTTTTGTGTTACACTTGATGACCTTTGAAACTTAATTAGAACGATGCATGACTAATTGTGCTAGAGATAACCTTCTTCAAATTTACTTAAGCTAAAATCTTTGTGGTCTAAAACTAAACCTTAATCAAGTGCAGTACTGTAAAACTCGTGCAGAAGTATTTTGATGTGTTACTTAGAAGCATGCTTATAGGGGTATAGAACATCCTTGCCTTTCCTCAACCTTTGCTTTCCTCCATTTCACCTTAAAATTGGCCAACAAAACAGACATGACATTAATAATCCCATTTGTAGCTGACCTGCTTTATTTTTCATCTATCATTCTTTTCATCTCTCTTTCTCTCAATCTTCATCTATATCCCCTCCCACACTGGAAAACTCCTGACAAACCATCCCCCCTTTCTTCTTTCAACATTTTGTTTCAATGTGCTAACATATAATTCCTCCTCGATGACCACTACCCATGCTTAGGATGAAATTGCTTGTAAAACAACATAGTTACTTTTTCTTCCCCGGTTTATCAAATATCCTGCCGAGGCACTATGAATTTTATATTCAAGCTCACTCATCCTTAAAGGATGTCCCTAAAACTAAATTGGTTGCAGGGTTCATTATTAGCCTAGGTGTAAGGATTACCAGGCATCATATTAAAGAGACAGTTGAAATGCTCTTCCCTTATGGCAACACACACACACACACACACACACACACACACACACACATATATATATATATATTCACTTAAAAATGTTTACTGTGCGTCTATCACAATCTCCACCTTTCTTCCTCATGCATCGATATTTCAATTACTCAAAAGGATGTCCCTAATGCTTTCTGTTTCTGACTGAAATTGAGAAGCTAATCTAGTAATTGAACCAAATTTAGCCAAACTAGGAGAGAAGAAGTATGCAAGAAAATATCTGAGTGAGAGAAAGAGCTTACCGCAATTCGATGACGGCAAGGACGTTCAGTTTGCTTAAGGAGTTTGGACAAGGAAGGAGTCTTCTGATGAGAAAACCATCGGTCGCCGAGCGAAGTTGCAAATAAACCGAATCAAAGAACACATAATCAAGAATCACAGATGAGATTTCTAGAAACAAAACAAGGGACTGAAAAAACCTAATCCCTAAAATGTTTCCTACCTTTGGTGAATCGACAACGGTGACGACGAGACTTTCAACTTCCGACGGCGACGGCGACACGAGAGTGAGAGTCAAGCAGGCGGGAGAGAGAAGAGGGCAAAGACATCGCAGTGGGAGAGACAGACTGAATTTTTTTCATTTGTGTGTAGTTGAGGGCATTTTGGTCATTTCCCTTAACATTCATATCCCAAAAGGGCCCTGGGGCCCTTTTGGGAATTGCAGAGTCTTAGGGCCCTTTTTAGGTTTTTGTTTTCCAAAAAGGGCCCTGGTACAGATTTTCCCTTTCCTTTCTCTGCCAGCGGTTTAATGGGTAGTAAGTAACCATTATTATTTTATTATTCCCCTTTGTTTTTGTTTTGTTTTTTTTTTTTTCCCTTTTGGTATATCCCACGTAGGGGATTTATTAAAGAAAGCTTCGATATTTTGTTTTTCTCTTGCTCGTATAGTGTCCTTCTTCCATTATAACCTATTGTCCAATCAATCATATTTTACCTACTCCCTTACTCCATCTCATATCCGGATACAAGGAAAATATAAGAAACATTTTATACTATATTATTATTTTTTCCTTCATTTCTTCAACCTTTCACGTGCTCAGCTCCACCTTCATTCAATACTATTAGGTGTGCCCCATCAATCCACAACCACATCTCTCTTTTAGTCTTCAAATACACCAAGGACTAGGTTCATTATTCCTACTTCTTATTGAGACACGCCAGGTGCAGATGGGAGAGGATGAATAATTTAAATTTTATCCTCTCATTAAGTACACACTCCTTTTTGTTTGGTTAAAACTTTGCCTTTTTGCTTGAGATTAAATTCTCTCTTTCTTCCCTCTCTTATTATTCGAAATCTGAAGGCATATTTAGAATAAAAATATGCCTTCTAGTACACTTTTATCTCCTCTTAAGTCCTTATATTGTACCATAACATGCTATCATATTTTCCTTCTTGAAGTCGAAAATAATAAATAAATATTGAGGTGAAATACATATTTAACTTCTTTGACATTATTTACCTCAATTTATTTATAACCAAATTTATTAGCCACATTTTTTAAATAATTCCACTTTACTTCCCCATAATTAATATATCCTGTTAGAAAAATAAATACCATTGACTAATACTTGGTGAGAAATTTATATATTCCATTAATTAATTTGCATGAAAATTGGGGTGTTACATTTCTTCCCCCGTAAAAAAAAATTTTGTCCTCGAAATTTGTCTATACATTTATCATGCTCCTAGACATAAACTCTGGGTATTTCTCTTTCATATCATCAATCGTTTCCCAAGTCACTTCTCTATCAGATAACCCTTTCCAGACCACCTTCACAAAAGGAATACTTTTACGCCTAAGCTGCTTTTCTTGATAGTCGATAATTCGTTCGGGCTCGACTGCAAAAGTATGATCTTCCTGCACCTCAACATCCTCATATTCAAGGACATGCTCTAGGCCTAGTTGATATTTCTTCAATTGAGAGACGTGGAAAACATCATGCAACCTGCTCAAACTTGGCGGTAGTGCCAATTGATATGCTACAAGTCCCCGTTTTGCCAAAATTTCAAAAGGACCGATATAGCGAGGACTTAGTTTCTTGCGCTTGATAGCTCTTCCCACTCCTGTAACAGGAGATATCTTCAAGAACACATGATTACCCACCTCAAACTCGAGAGGTCTCCTCCTCTTATCTGCATAACTCTTCTGTCTACTCTGAGCCGCAAGGAGCCTCTTCTTGATTAAGTTAATTTGTTCGGAAGTTTCATCTACAATCTCGGGTCTGATTAGCTTTCGTTCAAATAACTCTGTCCAACAGAGTGGTGATCGACATTTCCGGCCATACAGTGCTTCATATGGAGCCATCTGTATACTAGAATGATAACTATTGTTATAGGAAAATTCAGCTAGAGGTAAATATTGATCCCACTTTCCTTTGAAATCCAAGACACAGGCTCGCAACATATCTTCAAGTGTCTGGATTGTCCTCTCTGATTGCCCATCGGTCTGGGGATGATAGGCGGTACTAAACCTTAGCTTTGTCCCCAGTGCTTGATGTAAAGTTTGCCAGAATCGAGAAGTGAATCGAGGATCTCTGTCAGAGATAATACTCTTCGGTGTACCATGGAGTCTGATTATTTCTCGAATATAAATCTCTGCTAGCTTTTCAGGAGAGTAATTGACACTGACAGGAAGAAAATGTGCAGACTTAGTGAGTCGATCAACAATTACCCAAATCGCATCCAAATGCCTGATCTTGGGTAGACCCACTACCAAATCCATGGTTACATTCTCCCATTTCCACTCGGGGATCTCTAGTCCCTTCAAGAGTCCTCCTGGTCGTTGATGCTCAATCTTAACTTTCTGGCAAGTCAAACATCTAGCCACATATTCTGATATTTCCTTCTTCATTCCAGGCCACCAAAACTGCGATTTCAAATTCCGATACATCTTGACTGCTCCTGAATGAATAGTGTACCTGATCTTATGAGCCTCATCTAGAATCTTCTGTCTCAAATCATCTCTAGATGGCACATAAATTCGTTTCTTGAATCGTATCAAGCCATTTAAGATATCATATTCTGTCGCTTCGCCCCGAGAAATCTTCTCTCGAATGGATACCGCTAGATCATCCTGCATTTGAGCTTCTTCTATTTCTGCGCTCAGACTATTCTCCTCTTGGCTAACAAGGAGATTAGCCATATAGACTCTATGAACCGCATCTATATTCACAAAGGTTTGGCCTGACACACTCAGATCTCTGAAGTCTTCAAATAGCTTATGCTCTTTGATCATCATATATGCTACCTGCATTGTCTTCCGGCTCAACGCATCTACGACAACGTTAGCTTTACCCGGATGGTATTTTATCTCCAGGTTATAATCCTTAAGCAACTCCATCCATCTACGTTGCCTCATATTAAGTTCTTTCTGGTCAAACAGATATTTGAGGCTCTTGTGGTCTCAGTATAGCTCAACTGTGGTACCATACAGAAAATGTCGCCATATCTTCAAAGCAAAGACAATCGCTGCAAGCTCCAGATCATGTGTAGGATAATTCAACTCGTGAGGCTTCAACTGACAAGAGGCATACGCCACAACTCTGCCCTACTGCATCAGGACACATCCCAATCCCTGTAAACTAGCATCACTGAAGACCACATAGGTCTAACTTGGATCTGGGATAATCAACACAAGAGCTGTCGTTAACCTCTCCTTCAGTATCTGAAAACTCTCCTCACACTGATCGTCCCACACAAAAGACTGGTTCTTTCTCAGGATCTTCATCAATGGCGACGCAATCCAAGAAAAATTCTGTATGAACCGACGATAATACTCGGCCAGACCCAGAAAACTGCGAATCTCGGTGATAGTCTCTGGTCTTTTCCAAACTTAATCTTAATACCGCTCCACCTTACATCAAGGTCCACTGAAATGCCATCACTGGAAACCACATGACCCAAAAATTTAACCTCTGACAACCAGAATTCACATTTACTGAGCTTAGCATAAAGTTGCTTCTCCCTCAGAATGCTCAAGACAAGTCGCAGATGTTGCTCATGTTCTTTTCGATTGTTTGAATAGATCAATATATCATCAATGAACACAACTACAAATCGATCCAGATACGGCCGAAAGATTCTGTTCATATAATCCATGAAGATTGCAGGAGCATTAGTCAAGCCAAACGGCATCACAAGAAACTCATAATGTCCATACCTGGTCCTGAATGCGGTCTTCGGTATATCCTCAGCTCTAAATCGAAGCTGATGGTACCCTGAACGTAGATCAATCTTCAAGAATATATAGGAACCAGATAACTGATCTAACAAGTCATCAATCCTCGGTAGAGGATATTTGTTCTTTACTGTCACCTTATTAAGTTCTCGATAATCGATGCAGAGTCTTAAACTTCCGTCTTTCTTTTTAACAAAGAGAACTGGGGCTCCCCAAGGTTAGACACTAGGGCGAATAAACCCCTTTTCCAGCAATTCTTCGATCTGCTTCTTCAATTCAGCCATCTCATTAGGCGCCATACGATATGGTGCTTTAGAAATCGGACCTGTACCAGGCAGGACTTCTATTACGAATTCCACTTCTCTTTCTGGTGGCAAACCACTAATATCATCAGGGAACACATCCGGGAATTCATTTACCACTGGTATATCATCTAGAGAAGGTTTTGATTCTGCTTGTACCGAAAAGAACACCACATACCCCTGGCATCCTTGTTTAATGCATTGTTCCGCCTCAGTAGCTGAAAGGAAACCAAGACTTGCTTTAGCATTGAGACTCTGCTGTTGATCATGACATATAATTTTTCTATTGCCAAAGTCCAATACAATATTGTTGGCCGTTAGCCAGTTTAAGCCTAAAATCACATCAATATCCCGCAACAACAAACAGATCAAGTCCATAGTTGACTCATGACCATCAACAACCACAACAAAATTTAAACATACATCAGCAGTCTCAGATTTGACTCCGAGTGGGGTAGACACAATCAAATCATAAGGTAATTTATAAACACTCAAATTCATACGTTTAGCACAATCATAAGCAATAAATGAATGACTGGCACCAGAATCAAATAATGCAAGTAACATGCAACCATGGAGAAAGATGGTACCTTGAACTAACTCAGGTGATCTGCGGGTGTCATCTCATGTCAAGGCGAACACACGGCCCTGGTTCTGAGGCCTCTTCTCAGTATCCCGCTGAGGACACTCACGGCTATAATGTCCAGGCTTATGGCAAGTATAACAGACCACCTGCCCACTGCAACTGACTCCGGGGTGAGTCTTGCCACACTTGTTACATATTTGAGGCTCTGCAGGCCTCCTGAAGTTCTGCTGACTGGGCCGGAAAGGTTTCTTGCCATTGCCACGATTTTTGTTCCATGGCCCTTTCCTTTTTTGAGAGGAGCTTCCACGATTATAGTCATTGTGGGGAATAGGTCTCCTGAAAAATATAATTCTTTCAGATTCCGCTCAACAATTCTACACTCCTCTACGGCCTGGCTTAATACATGAAACTGTCTGGCTATGAGCTTTTCTCTGATCTCAAATTTTAGACTGCGAATCAAGACATCTGCTAGACTAGTACTTCACAGGTTATTCAAATATATTTTGCTTTCTAAGTGTTACAACTTTCTTATCTTTAAGGAACATTAAAACATCACTACCAATAAATGATTTTGTATGTCAATAATCTGAATATCTTGATCCATTTCATGTACAAACATTACATATAATCGCTCTTAATAGCTGTTAATGAGGATTATTCCCTAATTTTTTATTTATAGGGATTCTAATATATTCCTGATTTGCTAACAGATTACATATTATAAAAGAAACCTCAACAATAGTAAACAATAAAATTCTCCATTCGATTTAGTGTACATATTCAAAATGAAATCTCAATGTTATTAAACAACAATATCTTCTAATCGATTAAAATTCCTAAATATCTCTGTGTACACAATTGAATCTTAATTATTTTACATGAGATGTATCAAAAGTTGGGGTGATTTCATGGATACAAAAGAAAAAGTGAATTTACAAAAATGCCATATAACAATTTGTTGGGAGTTTGCAATCTTAAAACGCCACTTCCTATGGTTCAAATAGAACTTTAGCTATGCCTTCATAGCATCCATCGAGTATTAAGAAGTATAACATCACTTGCACCACATTTTTTTTAACATAACAGCTTCTACCCGAAGAAGGAATAAAAGAATGACAAACACATTATGACCCGTATCCAACTTTTCAAAATGTAGAATCAAACAGGGAAATTGCTCAAGAACAGGTATAATCTTGTATAAACATGCAAGGCAATAAGAAAGTCATCAAACTAAAATAAAAGGATAGCCAAAGACAACTAGCATGTCATACAATTTGAATGATATAAGAAAGAGTATGATTGATGAATAATGATAAAAATACATACTTTTGTCGGTAAATCAAATATAACAAAAAAGAATCATTCTTCAATAGGTAAGATTACTCAGTTAAGAAAAAACAATCAAACAGCTAACATTTTTCAACAAACCACCAAAACATCATTAACATATTATTCATAAGTTTGGTCTTCACCATAAGTACCGAAGCAATCACCACCTTTGATGGATTTGGTCTTCTTCAAGGTCGTATCCACCCGAATGTTAATAAATTGGTTGGTCTACTCTTGAACTAAATCGTAAATGGAATAAGAACCACAAAAAATTCTACAAAGGTGGTGAACAAATTAACTGTGGCTAATTTCTTAACTGTGATGAACAATACGAGAAGGTGAAAATAATAATTCCCTCTTGAACTCAATCGAAACTGGAAAAGGAAACAAATCCATTAAATCAGCAGAAGAGAAAAGGCAAATGTTGATGCAGGGAAATGTTGAAACACAAGGTGGTTAAAAATTTGGAGATTGAGCCCAGAGAGAAAAGGCAAAGATGTTCAATATGTGTTGTTTCAAATTGTATGTATTGTTCTATACACGTTCACAATAACACACACTTAAATAAATATATATGTATGTATGTATGTATGTATGTATGATGAATCTAAAAATAATCAATTCCTTTTCACAACAATCACGTCTATAATTGCCTGTAATGCATTTATTTCGACCATAAATGTTATCTGCTCTCTAAGCAAATTAGATTAATTTCAAGAAAATTGTTGATAGAGTAGCTGAATTCAAATATCAAATTGAATGCAAATAATTGACAACAGTAGCGAATAGGAATACATAGAGAACCTTCAAATCTCTTGAAATGCTCAAAAAGCAGAGTAGCGAATAGGAATACAAAACTGAATTCTTCCTCGCGAAAAGCGGAGTTCTGTGCCTGAAAGTTTGAGGACAGGGAGGATATATCACTGTAATTAAAGGAAATGATTAATATGAACCTGTAGATTCCAATTTTGAAGAGAAAGTCATCAAGAAACTAAATGTAACTTGCACAATCACTAACAACCTCATTTTATTTTTCAAATTTGTCCATTGAACTATATATGCACATTTCATGCATAACTTTTTTCCCCTCTTGAGCAATAATTGATTAACAGAGTTACGTAACACAAGAACCAAATTAAATAATGAATATACATTTTTCATCATTCTATTTGTAATAAATGAATCACAGTAATTCTCACAATGAATCAAGATATACAAATTACTCAAAACATATTTTACTTCTTAAGTTATGCAGCTTTCTTGTCTTTAAGGAATATTAAAATATCACTCAATGAATGATAACATATTAGAAATGTGGATGACATTGATTAACTATACCTTTACACCAATTCAAACATTTTTTTTTTTTTTGTGGTCAAACCAATCCAAACATTCATTCCATCTAATTTGTTAACATAAATCATCTTACAGGAAACTACAGGTTCACACATAGTTTTTATTCCTTCCCATCAAACATTCTTTTGTCATAACAGGACCCTGCTCAAAGAATTTCTTCCTCTTGAAAAGCATTTTTCTTTCTCCTCTCTCCCTCTCTTCCTCCTCCTCTTCCGTCATGGCAACGCGCGAGCGCACATATGTTCTCTCTCTCTCTCTCTCTAATTTGTTTATGTAGCTTAATAGTATGCGAAAAGGTGAAATTTTTTAAGGGATACTTATCGATAAGTCCCTGAAATTTCCTTCTTTGTTTTCATAACCTTTGTTTGAAAAAAAAAATTGGGTGTTTGATTTGGAGTGATTGGTTTTGGGCAATAAGCTCATAGCTTGATTATGGATATGATAAAAGCACTCAGAAAAACATTTTTTTTTTTCATTAATAAAACAAGTTCTCATTTGAGAGCCTTAGCCATGAGTGCCATAGTTGCCCAAATTTTAAAAATCTGAATATTAAACTATAACAATAAAATCACAGGAAATGTTATTAACTTTTTTTTTTAATAAGGAAATGTTATTAATTCTACGCATTTTCAAAAATATGATATTTTATTCAAGCATCTTTTGGCGTTTTTCTCACGCAGTACACGCCAAAAAGGTTATCTTAGTTTTCTAAACACAATGTGACAACTGACAAGTAAAATATAATTTTCAAATTAAAAAAATTCCAGTCCAGAAAAAATATGAAAAATATTTTTTAACGCTTAAAGAGTAGACTTGAGTTGCTTCGAAAAAGTTCATTCTCAAGACCACAAATTAGTGCACTTGGCTTCATCTTCTGATAATGCAGATCAAGAAAATCCTTAACTCTTATTTTATCCATCATGTTCCTATTTTCTTCCTTTCTAATTATTTTATCTCTATTTTCTATCTGTAAAATTTTGCTTTAATATTTGTGATAACACCGTAACAACATATAATTTATCTAATAGTAAGGCCCCCATGTGTCTCTATTCCGAGTCCTACAAAAAATACTTCTTTTGGAGTGGATTGATATTTTGGATTGATTTGTGCTAAGACACTTGTTGGAATTTTTGTTTACAACCCTTTGGATTGTCAATTGAATTATAAATTGAGTTTAATTTCATTATTCATTTAATTGTTAATTTGGTTTTTCCTCTTCATTGTTGGTTAATTGTCTAGTTGTTTAATTAGGTAATTATAAATAAAATTTTTAAAATTAATTTGAAGTTAATTGGGATTATATTTAATTAGCCAACACTTACGCTATTATGAGTTTTATAATGGATTAAGTGTTATTAAACTTGAAAGTTTCTCATGTTTCAATTAAGAGATTGAACTTACTAATTCTACTCTCTTATCAATCTTCCTTTGGTCTAATTAATTAATTTGGGCTAAGAAAATTTAATTTTATGTAAATCCTAAGTTCTTCACCGCACTGCGAAAAAAAAATTGTTACCTTTTCTTATTTCATTTTCTTAGCTATTAGTTGATTTCTTTTCTTTAGGATTTTAATTCTTTTTTCACAAAAAGCCCTCCCAAAAATTGCATTTGCATTCATTTAGGTTAATTTCATTCTCATATAGGTTTTAGAATCATTTTCATTTTGCATTTAGATAGTATAATCTTGCATTTTAATTTAGGTCCATTCCACTTCGCATTTTTTATCACCGAAAATCAATTCTAGAAAAACACGTAGATTGTTCGAAGAATGACTGAAGTTCTTACTAAATTGCATTAGTAGTTAGTCCTAGTTTAATTGATTGCTCCTTAGAAAAATGTTGCAGTTTTCAATTTTTTTTTCAATTGTTCAAATATTTAATACTTTAGATTAAAAAGAAACTATATAATTTTAGATCTAAAAAAGACAGTGGAATGCTCTAAGAATGTTGGAAAAGTTCACTGGTCTTCATGGAAGTCCTTATCAGGATCTAAAAAAGATGGTGGAATGAGTTTTAGTGTCTGTTTGACATGAGGGAGAGGAAGGTAGGATTTTTTTTTTTTTTTTTTTTTTTTTTTTTTTGAGTTGAATTGAAAAAAATTGGAAAAGTGGGGTTATAAAAATTTACTAAAGAGAATATGTAAGACAAAAGGGTAAGAAAAATTAATTAAATTTTTTAATCTCACATCCCTAATTTTTTTAAAATCCAACTCATAAAATCCCGGTAGCAAACAGCCTCTTGAAAATATCTAATGCTGCATTGCTATCTAAAACGGCATGACGAACACAGCAATATCCTGAGAAGGGCCCGGATTTAAAGCCTCCTTTACCTCTTTTAATGAATGAAGATTAATTTGCTGGTCAAAAAGAAAAACGAAAAAAGAGCTACGCGGTTTTAACGCGTAAACAGTAGAGTTGAGTTGACTCCAAAAGCTTCAATAATTCTCAAAGCCACAAGTTTTTGCCTAACTGGGATTCATTCATCTTCGGATAAGGTCGCAGATCAAAGGAAAGAGTAAAGGCTAAACAGAAGGGAAGACTTGAGCTCACTCCCATCATTTTACTTCTCAACGTTTCCTCATTTTACTTCATCTTATTTGGTTGAAATCCAACAAATCTTCCGATATTATTTCTTCCTCCAGGTTTCTACTTTCTTCCTCTCTCCGTTTTAGATTTATTAGATGAAATATTTTACTGCTTTCGATCTGTGAAATTTCGCTTTAATAATGAACTGTTGTGTAATAGAAAATATTTTCTTCTGGAATTTTTTTTCCTTTGTTCATGGGATTAAGATATATAGACTGATATTTGAAGTTTTATGTTAATAGTTGCCGTAAATTTCATCGTTAGCATATCAATATAAATAATTGATTTATTAGAAATAAATCATCAAATAGTAAATAGAGGAAGCTCATTTATTTGTCCAAAAAGCTTAAAGAGTTAATTGGTTCCTGCTTTTGTTAATTCTTCTGCCCATATCATTATTGCTGACAGCAGAAGCTATCATAAATTTCAAAAAGCGCTAATTAGAGGAAAGAAGTATCGAAATTCAAAATCTTATAGTTGGTTTAGTTTGCTGTTTTCAAAATTGCTCAGTTGCCAATCCTATTAGAGCCAGAAGTTTGTGTCTAATTTCAATCAAGCTTTTACACAAATATGGTACAAGTCATGGCCTGGCAAAGTCACTATCGACGCCTCTATTCTTCATGTCCTTCTCTCCTTGAGCAAAATGCATTATGTTCCGTCTGAATCTTTTCTATTTGCAATACCATCATTGTTGGATATTCTTAAAAAGAATAGATGTCTTTTTGGTAAACTCATGTCCTTATTAATTAAATAAATAATTTATGTGACGGGCTGTGTAGGGAATTTATTGCACCTTCATATGACATGCTAGATTATGATTGATGCATTTGTAATTTTCATGGTTCAGCTTCCAAACTATTGCAATGGCACTTAATGCTCACGAAGCAGCGTACCCTTTAGGGTCTTCTGGTTCAGCTAGGAGATGGAAGTATCATGTATTCTTAAGTTTCCGAGGAGAAGACACTTGTAAAAGTTTTACAGATCATTTGTATCATGCTTTGCAACGTAAGGGAATCATAGCTTTCAGAGATGATGAAGAACTTGAGAGGGGACATTTTATTAAACCAAGTTTGCTTCAAGCAATTGAAGAATCACTTACTGCTATTGTTGTTCAATCTGCAAATTTTGCTTCTTAAGCTTGGTGCTTGGACGAGCTCTTGAAGATTCTTCATTCTCATAAACAAATAGGCTTATCGGTATTTCCAATCTTTTATGGTGTGGATCCGTCTGATATTCGACATCAAACAGGAAATATTGGAAAAGCATTCGAGAAAGTTGAAGCAAAATTCACACAAGACAAAATGAAGGTGCAAAGGTGGAGGGACGCTTTAGAAGAAGTTGGCAAGTTATCTGGCTGGCACTCTGACAATTGGTAATTTTGAAAACTCTAAATCAATATCATGACTTTTTTTAACCAACAATTTCAAGCAAATGTTTATTGTTATTTTAACCTTTTCTTTTCTTCAAAAAAATTATTTAAATGGATCACAATATAAGAAAAAAAATTATATGCTGATGATACTATTTTTCTTTCATTAACAGGCATGAAACAGAACTCATTGAAATTGTAATAGAAGTAGTGTGGTCAAAATTATATGATCAACTTCCATTTGACTCAGAGATATTAGTTGGAATTGAATCAAAACTAGCAGAATTAGATTCATTCATAACAAATGGAATGGGTGGAGTTCAATTTGTAGGAATATGAGGTACTGGAGGCTTAGGTAAAACTACACTTGCTAGAGCTTTTTACGAGAGAATGCACAAAAACTTTGTTGGTCATTGCTTTCTTCATAATGTTAGAGAAGTGTCTAAAACAGATGGTTTGATTTCCTTGCAAAGAAAACTTCTTTCTTCTTTGCATAAAAGAAGCATCGATGTGTGTGACTATTATTTCTTTCTTCTTTGCAAAGAACAAGATATTTAATATTATTTTATTTTAATCTTGCAAATGATTAATGTTAGAATATTGTTCTGTCACACTAAGTTCTGTCTGATTCCTTCGATTCACTTTCCACTCGTATCACCTCACCCACTACTCCACTCACTCACCACTTTACTTTCCATTCTATTATGCTCTACTTTCCATTCTCGTATTATTCTTTCCTAGAGCCTATATATACATAGGCTATGTATTCAATCATAGATTAATATAAACGAGTGTGTTTATGTCTCCGAAATCCAATATGGTATCGGAGCGCGCCTTCTATTCAAAGGCGAGAGGGCAAAAACACATTCCCGATCAATGTCAACGGTCACGTAGACCGAAACAAATGTAATAGGGTCAATTGTGAATGTCCGAGCATCACCTCTTCAATTCTCACCGGAGTATTTCTCATCCACACTATGCCGCAACCTTACTCTAACCGAAAGCCACAACCACGGTGAAAGCGCGAAAACCCGACGGACAGAGAGAAAAAATCCACGACCACGATCCTCGATCTCGAGAAGAGGACGCGTGGCATCACACCCGCCACCACGCGGGATCGCGGCATGACGATCGGCAAAACCCGGAAGAACGGCGGCCATTTGATCGGCGCGTGAACTTCACGCGCCACCACACCGCGGCGCGTGAACCCCACGCGCCACCGTGAATAGTAAGCTCCGGCGACCCATCTTCTTCCAGAAACATGAATCCCTCTGAATTCCCTCCTTTATTTGGATCAATCCCTGGAAGAACAACCGGAATATTCCCCTTAGCTCTTATGACCGGAACCAATTCTCAAAATCAAAACTCTTCATCTTCTTCCTCTATGACCAGTAACCCAGTTCCAAGCAGAACCTCAGAAATGGTTTCAGAATTTTCAGACCATCAAGTTATGGGTATTACCCATAAATTTAATGGTAGAAACTATCTCCAATGGTCACAAAGCGTCTTTGAGGTACATCCGTGGTAGGAGAAAGGAGAAATATATTAATGGGGCAGCTCCTCAACCAACTCCCGATGACCCACTTTTCGACACATGGTTTCTTGAAAACAACCAAGTTATGACTTGGTTGTGCAACTCAATGACGCTAGAGATCGAGTGAAGGATACCTACTTGCTCATACGGCAAAGGAAATATGGGATCTTTGCTAGGAGAACGTACTCTCTCTTGAAAACACCGCGTTGATTCACTTGAAGAGACAACTCCGGAATTTACAACAAGGTAATATGTCGATGAATCGAATATTATAATGCATTGCTGAAATTATGGCGAAGAACGGGACCTATTTGAGGTTCATCCCTGGGAAAGTCTCAAAGATGCACAATTATACAAAAAGATCGTGGAAGAAGGAAGGATACATGATTTCCTCCTCGGGCTAAATGACACTTTTGAAGATATAAGGGGCAGAATCATGGGGTTGAAACCACTTCCCCAACTCTTTGATGTTGTCAACTTCGTACAATTCGAGGAAAGTCGAAAACTCCTGAATCGAAGTAGCCCAAGTCAAACCGAAAACTCGGACTCGCATCCAAGGACCACATGGAGAACGGAAGACTAACAAATGGTGCAACTATTGTAAGAAGAAAGGTCATAATCGAGAAGAATGTTGGAAACTCCATGGAAGACCTTCCAATGGCAAACCAAACTCCCAAAGTCACGGGAACACAGTTGAATCAAAGGTGGAGACTGACGATCGCCTAAGCCAGATTGAAATACAAATTCGCAAGTTAATCGATAGGCAAAACCAGTCAAACTCCACTCCCAGTGTAAATCTGGCACAAACAGGTAATTCTATTGTAGCCCTCAACACTATGATGACTAGAGGAGATAATTGGATTGTTGACTCAGGAGCTACAGATCATATGACTGGTAACAGAACCTTATTCCACAACATTAAATTTTGTCATGAACACCTTAAAGTCAAAGTAGCTAATGGTGTATTCACAAAGGTTGAGGGAATTGGCACAAGCTTACATTATCTCGATCGTTAACAATACATAATGTTCTTTGTTTGTACCGAACTCACCCGTAATCCGATATCGGTGAGTAAGCCGACTAAAGATAAAATATGTCGAGTCATTTTTGATGATGGTCTCAGCGTGTTTCGTGATTTGAAATCGAGGAGGAGGATTGGGACTTCTAGAGAATGGGATGGACTATTCTACCTTGAAATATTGAAATCAAAGAAAGAAGATGCATGGAAATCAAGAAGAGCACTTGGTTAGCTCAAATTCTAAAAATAATGATGTATTTACGTGGCATTGTCGGCCAGCCATCCTAGTTTTGATTATATGAAGCATGTGTTTCCCGGTTGTTCAATAAAAATTCAACTCCTTTTCGGTGAAAACTTGCCGGTTGCAAAACAAACACGATCCTCATATCCTAAATGTAAATATACCCCTTCCTCACCATTTACACTAATTCATAGTGATATCCGGGGACCAAACCAGAATACCTACCCTCACTCATACCAGGTGGTTTGTTACTTTTATTGATGATCACACTAGAATCACATGGGTTTATCTATTAAAAGACAAATCAAGTAGCCAAAGTGTTTCAAAACTTCTATACCTTTGTGCGAACTCAATTCAACACTTCCATTAAGGTACTACGAAGTGATAATGCCAAGGAATACATGAGTACAACCTTTAAAGAATTTCTTGATCAGCAAGGGATTCATCACCAAACTTCCTGCCCTTACACACCTCAACAAAATGGGGTGGTGAGCGAAAACCGTCACCTTTTGGAAGTAACACGTGCCTTACTAATGGAACGAAATGTCCCTACCATATTTTGGGGTGATGCGCTTCTTACGGTAAGCTTACCTCATTAACCGCATGCCTTCCAAAGTTCTCAATTACGAAACTCCAATTCAAAAGCTTCTTGAATCTTTTCCCAAATGTCCTCTAATAAATTCACTACCTCCAAAGGTGTTTGGGTGTGTTGTCTTTGTTCATAAAAAGGATGGCAACAAATTTGGTGCCCGAGCTGACAAATGTATATTCCTTGGCTACTCCTCAACTCAAAAAGGCTACAAATGTTATTGTCCGTCTTCCAAGAAACTTATAGTCTCCTGCCGAATCGTGTTCTCGGAAGACGACGCCTATTATCCCAAATTACCCATTCGGGGGAGTATTCGACATTGAATGGCTAATCCCGGAAGTCTCTACAACCAAAAACCCGCTTTTACCCGACACTTCATCAACAATACCACCCAACCTTATACCCACTCTTGATTTACTTGCTCCTACAAATCAACTTGAGACTAATGAACTGGAAACAAATGTTGAGATCAATTCGGGGATGGATAATCGAACCACAACAAGAGGCGAGCCCGGATCACAAGTTCAAAATGAACTGACACGGTAGAACCGTCTCTCCCATTCAAAGGAACGACTATGAATCCAATCCGAGATTAAATCCTGAGGAACACGGTTGGCCTATTGCGTTGAGAAAAGGGGTAAGGTCATGCACTCAACATCCAATTCAACGATTTGTTTCATATGGTAATCTGTCTACAAAATGCAAAGCTTTGTTGTAAACGTACGATGAAAATTCCGAATACATTTCAACAAGCTATGGTAGATCCAAATTGGAAACAAGCTGAAGAAGAATTGAGGGCACTCAAGGAAAATAAAACATGGGAGATCACACCTCTTCCTAAAGGAAAGAAACCAAGGTGGATGCAGATGGATTTTCACTCCAAAATTCAATCCGGATGGGAGTATCAACAAATACAAGGCGAGACTTGTTGCAAAAGGATATACCCGGACATATGGAATTGACTATCGGGAGACATTTGCTCCAAAGGTAGTTAAGTTCAATACCATCCAAGTACTATTATCAATTGCAAAGCAAACTTGGATTGGCCATTACACCAACCGGATGTGAAAAATGCATTCCTAAATGGAAACCTGGAGGAAGAAGTCTACATGGAGATTCCGAGATGGAGTTTCATTCCAACAACTCGTGTGTAAACTCAACAAATCATTGTATGGTCTTAAGCAATCTCCCAGGGCATGGTTCAAGATTTGCCAAAGCGAAAAGAGCTTGGATACACTCGGGGACAAGCGGATGACACGTTATTCATCAAACGTGTTAATGGCAAAGTCACCATATTGATCGTATATGTTGATGACATAGTCATTACAGGAGACGACAAAGAATCCATTGCTCGCTAAAGAAGAACTTGTCAGCGAATTCCAAGTAAAAGACCTAGGACAAATGAGATACTTCTTAGGCTTGGAAATAGCTAGAACCAAGAAGGGCATCAATGTATCCCAAATAAAGTATACACTGGATCTGTTACATGAAAGCAGAATGTTGGGTTCCCAACCCGGAAGAACACCAATGGAAGAGGGATGCCACCTAGAGATTAAGCCAAAAGGAATCCCGACCAACTCGAAAGATACTAAGACTTGTGGGAAAATTGATATATCTAACCCACACACGTCCCGATATTAGTTACGTAGTTGGAATAGTAAGCCGCTTTATGCATCGCCACAAGAAGAACACATGAAGGTCACAGTATAGAATTTTGAGTTATCTCAAGCTTAATCCTGGAAGAGGAATATTGTTTATGAAAGGTACAACCGAAAAATTGAAATCTACACAGATGCGATCATGCAAGGGATAGAGAGACTAGAAGGTCAACCTCGTGGTACGCACATACGTGTGGGGAAATCAAGTTACTGGAGAAGCAAGAAACAGACGGTGGTGTCACCAAGTAGTGCGGGCGTAACGAGAGCCGTTAACAAAGGAGTATGTGAAGGATTGTGGATTATGAGATTATTGAAAGAGTTAGGAATTCAATTTGAAGGACCAATGCAACTCCGGTGTGACAACAAGCCGCCAAAGATTGAAATGGTCAAGAACCCAAGATATCACGATAGAACAAAGCATGTTGAGATAGACGAGACACTTCATTAAAGAAAAGATTGAAGCAGGTATAATAACTCTATCTCACATAAGATCTGCAGACCAGATTGCAGATATCTTGACTAAACCATTGGGCAGAACAAAATTTGAAGTCTTTCGAGGCAAGCTGGGAATGATTGACATCTACTCTCCAGCTTGAGGGGGAGTGTTAGAATATTGTTCTGTCACACTAAGTTCTGTCTGATTCCTTCTGATTCACTTTCCACTCTGTATCACCTCACCCACTACTCCACTCACTCACCACTTTACTTTCCATTCTGTATTATGCTCTACTTTCCATTCTGTATTATTCTTTCCTAGAGCCTATATATACATAGGCTATGTATTCAATCATAGATTAATATAAACTGAGTGTGTTTATGTCTCTGAAATCCAATAATTAACAAGATGTTTATGTTCTTTGATGGTGCTCTCTAGTCACATCCAGCTCCCCTGAATTCTAGGTTCTCCTTCAACATCGATTTTTCATTTACCTAATATATTTTCTGTGAAAATTTGTTATGAGAAAATTTTGAGTAATTAGTGGGAGTGGGAGCCAAAAGAGTTACGTATATATATAAGTTTCCAGGTTAGTTTAGCAATTAAAAGACCAATTCATGGATTGAGTCTGAACATTTAATAGAGACCATTTCATGCTCGTCATTTTTATTTTCTGGGTCTAACCCCATCATTATCATCATCATCTATCCTCTGTCAGATTTATATTCCTCCTCCTTTCTTCTTCGAGTGTTCTTCCTTACAGTGATAATCTCTTACTAACAGTGACTTAATGCCGAACGAAGGAAGTATGATTAATCTCTTAAAGCAAAACACCACCTTTATGTGCATTAAAAAAAATTGTCATTATACAATAATAATAATAATAATAATAATAACCCAGCTACGTCATTGACGTAATTTGACGTTGAGAGAGAATGGGAAAATCGTCATTTTCAGATTTCGATCTTTCATCAAGACAGGAACAAGAAAAACAACCCTACAAGAATTAATGCCTCTTAATAGAAGATCTTTTTTCTCCTTCAATGTTTCAGCTAATTAATACTCCTATCCATCCCCTGTTTTGATTTTTCGGCTGCAGAAGAGAAGAAAGAAAAGAGAAAATTGATTCCTCTCCCCACATACAACGTTGGACACTAAAGGAAGGAGAGAAGAGGTTATGCTCAAACACACCGAGTGGCGATGCCAACCGGAGGAGCAACGACCTGAGTAGAGGTGGAATTTAATGAAATTTCCAGACAAGTGCTTAACGTGTTCTATTTCACATAATCCAGATTGTTCACCACCATTAACAGAATGAAAAAGATACAATCACAGAGCGAGTGGGGTTCTTTCATTTCTTTTTTCCCCCTGTTGCTCCTTCAAAAAGAACCAATGAGATAAAAATATGACTAACAAGCGAGATCATTAGTTAGATAGAAGGATATTAACCACAGGGGCTTTCAACTCTCAACAGCCAATGACCAAGACCAACTGAATTTCCCGAATTCCGGTTTCCCCATAGGAATGTGGGCCATCGGAGGGCAAAAATCAAAGGGGATTTTTTTTTTTTTAAAAAAAAAGGGAAATTTCATATAAAGACCACTGTAGCAAAATAATTCCCATTAAAGCCTAAAGAAATATGAAATTTCATTGCAAGCCGTGAAATTAATTTGTGAAGTAAAAAACAAAACAAAAATAATCTTTTCAAAATCAAAGGAGAAACATACTAAATTGCAAGTGGCGAATACATGATGAACCAATGGAATACTCCTATGAATATAATATGGTGTGTTCGTTGCTTAAAAATAGAATTTGACTTTATCATACTCCAATTAATTCTTGCTAAAAAATTGATTTCACTTGTTCATTAAAAAATTTTATTTGTTCATGATCTGTTTGCCATTTACAAATCAAGTTGTTTCTTCTTTGAGTTTTGAAAGAGTTATTTTTATCTTTTTGCTTCCTAAATTAATTTCACTACAAACCCTCTGAACTTCAATGAAATTTCATATTTCTTTGGGCTATCATGGGAATTAATTTGCTCCAGTGGTCCTTATCTGAACTTTTCCCTTAAAAACCATGCTTAATCCAAATGTAAAAAAGGTGTTTTGGTAATTTAAATATAAAGAAAGATTATTAAGAAAATCTCCTTTGCCCTCATATCCAACAATCCAAATAATCTCCATTTTCCGCTTGCCAATAAGTTTCCTCTGTTACCTTACCAATAACAATTTTATAATTAGCGTAATAAGGTAGGAAATATATTTATCTGAAATTGATAACGTATTTTTCATATTAATAACATAATTTTCTTATTCAAATGTATAGGTCATTACATTATTCCACGTTTTTTCATTTAACTATCAAATTATTTTAAGCACAAGATTTTTCAATTTCCGTAGTAGCGTGTCTTTGTCACTGTAGTGTAAGATTATTTGAGTTGGTTCTTGTGATTGAAGCATATTATTGTAGTTTTTTTAAAAGCAGAATTTCTACAGATAAGAAGAGATTATGAGACTTCAAGTATACGGTTCAATTTATTGTTCATTTATTTATATTAAAATTATGCTATGAAAAACTTGCGACCAGTATTGTTTTGGTAATTTATTTATTTTTCTTAAGAATTTATGGTAATTTGTTTAGTTTGTTGATTATGTATGCAATTTACGTGACATGATTACACTGTTATATTTTCCTTTTATTTGTCTTCTAATGTTAAGAGATCGATAGAGAATTTTGACTTGATGAGATAAATATAGACGATATAGTATGACTATGGACAGAATTGACAGTACCATCATATGAATTTGGTGTATTTTGAATTCTATATTCTCATCATTTCAGATGCTGAGGATTTTGTATATTACACGACATTCTGTCTGGCCTTGGCCATTATCAGGAATTGGCCTACTTGAATTTTGCTTTGATTTCCTGTGTTTTCTTGGAATGAGAATGCTTGTTTGTTCAGAACTTTAGGATGATACTATGTATGCTATGTTCCAAATAAAAATAAAGCAGAGGCTGATTTCAAAAAATTTCTTGGGATTGTTACGATTTTATTTTGATGTGATTATTTGAGATTAATTATAAAGAAGGGGCTAATCGTTGAAAAAAAGTTTAAAAAGCTAAGCTAGAATCAACGTCATGATTTTGGAACCAAGGAAGCCAAGCTTATTTATTTATATTAAAACTATAACATGTAAGGCTCAAGTTGTTTAGGAAGCCAAGCTTATTTATATATATTATAATTATAACATGAAAGGCTTAAGTTGTTTAGACAGCCAAGCTTATATATGGCTTATGCATGAAAAATTATATGGAAATAAATGAAGAAAATAAATTTAGAAGCCAATAACAACAAAGTAAAAATTGAAGAGAACAAGTTTAAGAAGGTGTTTTGGTCCAGTGGTCCTTATCTGAACTTTTCCCTTAAAAACCATGCTTAATTCAAATGTAAGGTAATTTAAATATAAAGAAAGATTATTAAGAAAATCTCCTTTGCCCTCATATCTAACAATCCAAATAATCTCCATTTTCCGCTTGCCAATAAGTTGCCTTTGTTACCTTACCAATAACAATTTTATAATTAGCGTAATAAGGTAGGAAATATGTTTATCTGAAATTGATAACATATTTTTCTTATTCAAATGTATAGGTCATTGAGATGAATGTATAGGATTATTGTATATTACACAACATTCTCTCTGGTGTAAGCCACTATCCAAATTTTCCCTCGAATGGGAAGGACCATGCTTATTTGTTCAGAACTTTAGGAAGATACTCTGTATGCTCTGTTCCAAATACAAATAAAGCAGGGCTGATTTAGAAAGTTTTCTTAGAATTGATGATTTGATTTTGATGTGATTTTTTATGGTCACAATAATGAATTAATGATCGTTTTTATGTCTACGTGGTTGTGGTGAAATTTTGATTGTGTTAGCCATGTATTCTTCTTACTTGTTTCCCTAGAACTCTACAGAATTTTAGTACCGCATCCAATACTTAATACTCCATTTGATCTTAATTATAAGACAATATTTGAGAGCTGATTTTGGTCCTAATTATAAGATAACTTTTTAATTTTTATCAATTTCTTCCTAAAATATCTCTATTTTATTCTCTCAAGTATGTTTGGTTTTTAGTGAGTATATATATGTGGGTGCGTAGACTTTTCCAGTCAATGAAAGTTTTAAATTGTTGGATTTTAATTTATTTATCAATCAGTTGACGTTAATTTACGAATATTTATATAAACACACACACACACACATATATATATATATATATGTATGTATGTATATATATATATATATATATATATATATATATATATATATATATATGTGTGTGTGCCTACACAAAAATATTGTGTGCAATGTCTATATATGTATGTATGTACGTACATATGTGTGTCTATATATATTTATATGTGTGTGTGTGTGTATATGTAAGGACGGATCTTTGTTGATACAATGGGTCCATGCATGACCCCCAATTTTTTTTATCCCAAATACTTCATGCAAAATGGATTTTTTTTTCATGTATTTAGCCCAAAAATTTATACATTTAACCAAAAAATTTATACATTTGGCCCCTCCAAGTATTTTGTTTTCTTAAAAATTAGTTAATGAGTATATATTTGGCCGCCCAATTTTTTTTTCCACAGTCCATCCATGTCTATATGTATATATATGTGTGTGTGTACATATATGTATATATGTGTATATGTGTGTGTACATATATGCATATCTATGTGTGTGTCTATCAATATATATGTATGTAGATACACACACGTCTGTGTGTGTGGATATATATATATATATATATACATGTGTGTGTACATATATAAACACACACACACATGTGTGTGTGTATAGATCTATATGTATACATATATACACACATATATATGTATATATAACAAGACCATTATTTTGATTAGAAAGCGTATGGAAAGGAAAATTCTAGGTCGGAGAGATATGTGGCAAAGGCTATTGATTCACTTTTACTTATATCATTTTAAATTTATATAAGGGCATTTTTGAAAAATAAGCAAAATTAACTAATTTAACCCCTCTTCTTAATCTCCCGAAATCGGTTAAATAAGTCCTATAATTAGGACCAGAGGGAGTATAATATATATATACCTAATTTGATTAAATTAAGAAAGTTAGCTAAAATAATATGTATTTTTTAGAAAAAAAAAATTAGTTATCTTCTTTCTTCCCTTACCTCTTTGAATATTGTTAAGGGAACATTATTATATGTAAATTAGGAAAAATTAATAAATATGTCCTATAAGGACAATAGAGAGTAGCATTTAGGTAGCCTCGTTCGCATGTCACTTCCAAGCTTTAAGAATACTTTTGTAATGAACCCAAAGGCAGTGGGCCTAAAGAAGGCTTCAAAAGAAGGCCCAAAGCAAGGTGGGTGCTTGGTTGAGATGGGAATTAGGAGATAGCAGGAATACAATTACACAGAGAGCAATAGAATGGGTGTGAATGATTTTAGTTAAGTCTCTCCTCTCCCCACGTCTATTTCCTTCGCGTCACTTCCTCTGTGACCGGATTCCTTCTTTTCTTCTTTCTATTCCGTTTCTTATTCCCCGTCATTTTTACGTATTCGGTATCCTGTAGCACGATGAACGACTGAATTTGCAGATTATATAGCTATATTAATATAATCATCATTCTGATATTGTCCTTCTGATTTATTGTTATTTGAGTGATCATAACAAATGGTGCTTTCATTGAGAGTCGAACCTTCCGCCATGGACGACGAATTGGATGAAGCTGAACTGGAACAACTGGAGGTTGATATGAAGAAGGCGAATAAATTTTTTGAGGATTCCAAAGACCGATTTGATCGCCTCGACGGATTGATGGAAGCTATTCTCCAATCGCTCGATAAGCTAGATCGAAAGATGGAATCGTCAGGCACAGGGTCTAAGTCAGGGTTCAAGGTTTCAGCGGTACACAATCGACAATCGGGAATTCCCGTTGTTCAACCAGTTAATTTTCCTCAACCATTGACCAAGATAATGCCGATGGATTTTCCTGGGTTCGATAGTGACTTCATTCCAGATTCGGTTACAACCCCTGCGACCGAGGATGAAGTGCACACAAGGGCGGCAGTAATAAGCGATTATTTTGATGACCCACTCAAAGTTGAGACCGAACAAACCCGGTCACCTACGAGGATTCTTGTTCTCCGCGTGACTCTAAGGCGAGAAGCCAAGTTTCCTTCCCTTTACAAAGAGTTGTCAACTCTCCCTTTTTCTACACTCTTCCTTGCCGAGTTTCCGAAATCACTATAAATGCTCGTTTGAGACCCCGCCAAAGAATACACTCGTCCTTCATGCTTTGTTTTATCAAAGATTACGCATATATTGATCTTCCTATGGTTAGATCTTGCTTCTTTGATATCGACTTGTTACAATTTTACCCTCGTCATAATTGGGCGCCGGTTCAGCACTATGATCGTCATGTATTACTACACGGTTTGGTTTTTGATCCTGGTATAGATTACTATACTCTAATGACAGGGTCTTAGCTTTATGAATTCTCAACTTTATTGCAACATAGTTATGGACTTTGTCCTTGTATTGTTGTGGTGGTGATACATTGGATTTGTTAATGTGGGTTGTGAACGGGATACTACTGAGATTGGTTTTTGATCTTGGCACCTTCAATTCTAATACGTTTTTTTTATCTGAATTGCAGTGGTGGTGTGTATACGGTTTGGATTTACCCTGATTCTATTCTTGTGTTTGACCTTATTGAGAAATTTTGTTGGCCTTATCATATTACATGTTATACTCAAATATCACCAGCTGCTTTGGATAATATACGCACAGTACTTGTGCCACAGTGGATTAAGAATGTAATTCTGTGGTTCATTGGTGATAGGGACATTATCCTTCATTTTCTCATTGCGATGCCCATCTTGGGTTTGATGTATGGCTACCAATCAGCTGTTATCTTTATTATTGATCCTAGATTTTTTAATTTTGTATTTGACCCTGGAGATGTTAAGGATAATGGATTCCAAGCCATGTTGGATTGGGTTTCAATGGAATATGATCAGACTATGGTTCTTCATTTGAGACATAACTCTGATTGCTTTTCTCTTAAGTTGTGTACAAGGTGTTTGTTAATATGCTCCCCATCCAATTCTGATTCATTTGCTGGCCTTCCAACTCTGCTAGTGCTTATTCTTTTGGTGTTTGATCCTGGTGTGGTCAAGAGAGTTTGGAGTTTGCATTTATTTGATACACACTGTCATTTAAGTGTTGTACACATGCAACGAAGCGTTGGTTTTATTGCCACACCTAATTCAATTTTGGTTGCCAAGCTTTTGCCTCTTGTACATGGACTAAATGGTAATAGGAGACCGAGCCTGCACTATGGAAGATTTACTTGCCACCTGATGCTCAAGTTCATAAAAAGCTTTGTTCTAACAATGCAAAAGTATGGGTTATGTGTTGAGCATTTTAATGATGCTTACCTTCTCGTTATTAATGCGCCATTAAGCTCATTCGGTCTTATTACCTTACTTCATTCCTTACAATTTGGAAGAAGGGCTTGGGGAACGTGGTGATAATGCGTTTAGCTTACATCAGTTTGGTAGTTGGGGAACATGGTGATAATGCGTTTAGCTTACATCAGTTTGGTAGTTGTTATAGTTGGGGACACTATATATGCTGGCAGGATGAACAACGTACATCTAAATTTATTGCTAATACTCAACTCTTGTTTCTTTTACTTTTCCAACTTGCAAATGAATTGGATTCACATATTTTTGTTACTGCTATGTGGTTCAAATGGTTGAGTTCCATTTCTACATCTCATGCCTTCATTCAATTTACTGATTGTTGGCACCAAAATATGGGGAGAATGCAGTATGAAGTCCTTAGAGGAGTGCAACCAACTTATATGGGCAAATTGAAGCATAAAGCTATATATCTATCAGCCCAATCAACTTTAGCTGGAGGGTTATGCCATGTTATGATATATTTTGGCATTCAAAGAGATAGTGGACCAATCTCTGTTTCTCTTTGGGTTCCACTTGAAGATTTCTTTGCAGCTCCTTGTACAATCAATTCATTAACTAAGTGGACACAAGACTTGGAATCTGTTTTCCAGAACCCTCAGTTGCAAACGCAGGGCACAGGAATTCAACGGTAGCATGACACTAGGCTATCTTACCCCTTTTATTTTATTGGCATTGGACTTTTACTTCTCTTATATCCGAAGATGTCATGGCCTACTCTTGTTAATACTCTTGCTAGACTGCTAGCTACTCGCTACAGTTTCAACTTTGAGGCTCATACCACTGTCAGTGGATGGTTTTTCACATTCTACTTGGATGAAGGTCGAAGACCTTATGGCTCTGTATCCTGACTTAGACCTTGAGGACAAGGTCTATTTTAATGGAGGAGTAATGTAATGAACCCAAAGGCAAAGGGCCTAAAGAAGGCTTCAAAAGAAGGCCCAAAGCAAGGTGGGTGCTTGGTTGAGATGGGAATTAGGAGATAGCGGAATACAATTACACGAGAGCAATAGAATGGGTGTGAATGATTTTAGTGAAGTCTCTCCTCTCTCCCACGTCTATTTCCTTCTGGCCGTCACTTCCTCTGTGACTGGATTCCTTCTTTTCTTCTTTCTATTCTGTTTCTTATTCTGTCATTTTCTGTATTCGGTTCCTGTAGCACGATGAACGACTGAATTTGCAGATTATATAGCTATATTAATATAATCATCATTCTGATATTGTCCTTCTGATTTATTGTTATTTGAGTGATCATAACAACTTTTTTTTATCAGAATATAGAATTGATCATCAATTTTTGAAATGTTATGTTACCCGTATTTTAAAAATCGGAATATTAAAGTATAGTGATAAAATCACAATAAATGTTATTAAAATAGCTTACGTAGCAAAACAACGCCTCCCTGTGGTTAAGTTATTTCTTCAAACAAGAATTTCACACACACACACACACACACATATAACAACGCCTCATTCTTGTAACATTGCTGGCTGTAGGATTAGAAGATGCCAGCGGAATGCTATAGAAAAAATTGCTGCCATATCGAGTTGGAGAAAATGTTTAGAAAGCCAATGTGAGGGAAATGTATAATGGGGGAATGGCTGGGCTCACATTCTGGAGCCTAAACGTGAACACTTCCGGTACCCATGGTGGGGCGTGGGCGGAGACTCCGTGAAGGCCTTGTCCCGCCGGTGCATATGCCGCCGATTACGTCCAGGGTCTACAGGGAACCGTCAGAAACCGGTTAAAGGTTGCGGCATGTTGCAAGCTCTTCATGGCTTACGAGTAATGACCTCAATAACTGGAATGACGTGGATCGCTTGCATTTTAATGCACAGGTACCCAATACATCTTTTTTCATTCACAATTAAAATTACAACAAATGCATCTATACATCTGGATCCCCCACTTTCTTTTATATTTTATTACCGAAGATAAGAAAGACAAAAAGAAGTGGACAAAATCATCGTTGGAGGGTCATGTGATGGACTTATGTTGAGCTAAATTAAACGTAAGGATTGAGATTAATTAAAATGGGATTATGAAAATGGGAATCTTCTCGACGGGACCACTTAGGCCGCTTGATATGTTGTTATCCACTGCCTCTATTATATTACTTATAGTTTAATTATGGAGCACTGTCCATCTTATACAGTACTTTTAGAGTCCCAACATCACTTGCTGAATGAATCTTTGGGTCCTTACGTCTTTTTCTTTTCATTTACTACTTAATCCAAGTGGTCTGGATTTTATATTATTCGAAAGGACAAGGAATGACTAGGATGAGCTTACATGGAATAGGCACCCACTTTTTTTTTTTTTAATTGATGGGAAGCTCTTATTTATTTATATTATAATTATAACATGGAATGACTCGGATGAGCTCTTATTTATTTAGAAAGCCAAGCTTATATATGGGTTATGCATGAAAAATGTAACATCCCATTTTCAAAAGCAGTATAATTTTTTTATATATATATATCATCAGAGTAGAGCATCGGAGCGATTGAGTAACTGATACATATATTTCAAATGTCGTAAGTCCGGGTTTACATTTACGATAACGGTACATTGTACCGAGTGTTTACAAAAGTAGATAACAACGGAGGAAAGTCTTCACGGTTCTCTATGCGGCACGCTTTGCTTTTCTCCTCGGTCCTCGCTCTCCCGAACCCGACGCTATGTTAGAGCGAGAGGTCCAACGTGCCGGACCCATGTAACGGTTAACCTCATGCTTAAATATGACAATATATACATGACAGATATTCATAACAGCAACAATCAATACAACAGTCCACAACAGATGTATGATTAGAAATACATAACCACGTATGTAAGACAATAACCACGTATGTAATATATCCACGTATGTAACATATCCACGTATGCTACAAAGAATAATAACCTCGTATGTGACATAACCACGTATGTGACATAACCGCATATGTAACATAACCACGTATGCTACCACAATAATTAGAACACAACAAACATATATATTCATACAATAATCATCAGAGTTAGTGTTACGGTACGCGAACGTACAACATACAACATAGACAAGATATGACATACAAGAGCTATCGCTACCACATACAATACACATAGCACATATACGCATACAATAAACATCAGTGTTAGTGTTACCGTACGCAAACGTACCTTCATTGACGAAGAACGACACGTTTGACAGAAAACGGTACTTCTGACAGAAAACAGTGGTTTGACAGCGGTTCGTGATTACAGATATCCTATAAGGATAATATCACATTTATAAAGATTTGGTCATCATAACATGCATTTTAGGTACAAATTACCATTTTGCCCCTGACCCCCTAATCGGCGGAATTTCGCCAGAGCTTCGCTATTTTGACTCTAATCTTCCAAAATTTTGTCATAACTCTTTTCCCAACATATTTTTCGAAATATATATCATATTTAACCCCTAAAACATGATATATCTAGCAATTCTACTAACCTCTCTCTTATTTCAAAATTTGGTGTGGGAAAATTTAGAGATATATCTAGCAATTCTACTATATCTACCAAAGCTAAAGACTAGGGACCGAAAAACTTACCCAGGGCTCTGCTATATTTTCTCCGGGCTCCTCCTTCTCTCTAACCTCCCTCTTATTTCGAAATTTGGTGTGGGAAATGAGAAGAAGATGTGCTTCCTATTTATAGAAGAAAGGAATGGCATTTCGGTAATTAATTCAAACTTTATCATATCGATTTTGAGCCGTCGGATCGCACTTTGACACGTGGCTTCATCCTTGCCATCCATGTGTTGGATGACATCATCCTTCTAGAAGAAAATGATGTCACAAGCTTGCTTTATGTGACTGTACCGATAAAGTTCCCAGTTCGGTGTCCGAATCGCGTAACCTTGGAGAAACTCAAAAATCCGGTAGGCACAGTCATAAGATCTATTCATCTTCTTTAAAACTACTTAGGTTAACTAAATTTTTGATCCCATTAAGGGTATTCCGTTGTCTGCCGAACATTTTCGAAGTACGCCATCGATTACTTTAAATAACTTCCGATAGCACCAAATTTTCCGGACAATAATTCGCGGTTCGTAATATGTCCCGACCTAAGAAACATAATCCCTGGTTTGTCACAACTATTTCATTTTCTATAGGTTCTCATTTGTACTATCTCGCCCTTTTTCTTATTTATCCTGTCTCTTAATGACCCCAGGCTCGAAAATGACTTCTGGAGATAAATTTCACTCGGATAAAATTCTACTCGTTTATATTAAGTCCAGATGTTACGACTCCATCCCCAGGTTTTGAGGTAGGATTTCATTTCATCGGTTCTCGAATGTCCCTGTTGGCTTTTTTACCGGATATAATATTATTTAATCATAAATATCTAGATATTATTTAAAATATCCACAACCCTTTTCACACTATACTTAATTAATTTTATTTTTATTTCTTTAATAAATTTCGGCTCCCCTTTAAATAATTATTTTTAATTATTTTCTTAATCAATTTACTTTATATCTTAATCTAAACAATTAGCCATTAATTACTTAATTAGCCATTTACTAATTGTTGATAATTTTCTTATTTAGGATAAATTATTATCTCACAACTATTTTACTTACTTTGGTATTTTATATCCAATGTAAAATATTAAAAATCATGGGGCCAAAAAGTACTTTTAATAATATTATATTTATGCTCCTCTATTTTTCAAGGAAATAATCCCAAAAATTCCTAAAATTATAGACAACATACTTCCCAATATTTGTTGCCATATGAGATTTATCATAATATTTTCAGTCCATTTTTATGGCCTATAATTGTATTTTTAGGGAGTTTTAGCTCTTTATTTCCTCTAATCTTCATAGAATTTTCCCTAAGTAATAAGATAATTATGCTCATTTATTGAAGCCACATATTCATCTATAACCTTTAAAGAAATATTTATTTATAATTAATAGTCATCCGGGTATTGAATATCCTAGATATTACAAAAAATTAAGGGAAAATAAATTTAGAAGCCAATAACAACAAAGTAAAACTTGAAGATAAAGAAGAACAAGTTTTAGAAGTTAAGAGATTTTGCATGGTTAATGGCTTTAATGAATAACATAAATTATGTATGTTGGGTCTTGAAGGTCATGAGATGTCAAGGAAGATGAATTGGAGGTTTGGTCAAGTAACCTCAGATATTTGAAGAAAAATTAATACAAGAGAAATTTTAAAGGTAATCACTTTAACTATTCTTATATTTAAGTGACTATTTTTTCAAGCACCAAATATGTCATGAGGATTGAAACTGTGATTTATCACGTTTGGAGGGATTAGCCTCTCCTATTAGACCCAACCTCTATTAGTAAGTTTTTATATTTTTGTTATGCTTTTTAGCTTGCCATCCATGAGTGGAATAACTATAGGCCTATTTTTTCTATTTTCTCTCTCTCTCTCTCTCTCTCTCTCTCTCTTCTTTTTATTTTTTTATTTCCAAAACAATTTTATAAAATTGTTTTTAAAAACAAGTTTATAAAATTGTTTTTAAAAACAAGTTTTGAAAATAAAAAACAAAAAAAAAAAAAAATTGTTAGATCATTGTTCTTAAAAAATTAGTTTTTGAAGTGATGTGGGGCAGCCCTTATCGATGGTGACATGGTAGTGGTAGGAACAGGTGGTGTAGTGTCGATACTGGATAAGTGGTGGCCTCAACAAATAAGAAGTAGAAAAACAAAAGCAATGAATTTTTTGTACTTGAAAAAATATACAAAAAACAAAAGATTGTTTTAAAAAATAAAATCAAACAAGCCCTATGTCGGTATTCTGTCGGTAAATTTATTGGTAGAATTTCCGTCAATAATTACCAACGTAAATTTTTTTTCCAGTAATTCACTTTTTTTTTTTATAGTGAATGTATAAAACTCAAGGTTCAAACCCGGACCGTGACCAACCGGTTGAGTCTTGGGTTAAAGGTTAGAGGTCGACCGGAGTCACCCGGTCGACGGTGATGTATAAAAAATTGGAAAATAATTAATTTCTCATCACACCAACCTAAATTTCACATACTATATATCATTTCAATACTTTAGATCAGTAGCAAAATAACCATATACTTCAATACTTATGACATATTCATATATTCTTAACAATTTTCTTTACAACCTACATTTGAGACAAAATATTCAGATTAGAGTATTTTCAACCTACATTTCCCTCCATTAACACAATTCAAGAAAACACGTATATTCACACACCGAACCTCACAATCCCAAAAGCAAACCAAACCTTCATAAATCCCGCATATCAGCATATGTGGTTTCAAATGAGCAAATCAGATTGCCTGTTTTTTTTTAAAAAAAATAAAATAAAATACTTTGGAACGGTTGACCAGAATCTGTCTGATTACACCGTTGATCCGGTTTCAATGAACCGGACCGGTTTCCGGTTTGAACCGGCCGGTCCGGTTTCACAAACCATGATAAAACTTGAGTTATAAGTTTTTGAAGTTGAGGTACTTTCATTTCAAAATTAGAGTAGGTTTATAAAATGAATTAAATGTATCAATTTGAGCATGATCATGCTAGAATTATATCTTTTTTCTGAGGAAAGTACTTCAAGAGCTTTCCAAAGAATTTTAAAACATTGTTTAATGACATTCCATAATTAATCATAAATTTTTAACGTTGAACTAAAATTGTGGAAATAATAAATGATTAGTACGGCTGATCTAGACTCAAGTTTCAAATGTTGGGCCCTAATTAAGGATTCACTTAAACCATAGCGTCTGGGGATGCGTACTAAAAGTATGAAAATGATAGACGTACCATTATGTTTGCAAATTTCATCAAATATTTATACTTTTTCTTTTTCTTTTGATAAAATGATCAAATATTATAGATAATAGGTACTGACAATAATTAACGGAAGTAGCTTATTCACACTATGTTACTCATTCTATCACTTATCTTTTTATTATTTACTGCCTTACTCTTTATTGCTCTCACTCTTTCTCAAAATTATAACTCTTTTGATCACCTTTCTCTTCTTTGCACGATAAACATTACTTTCTCTAATTCTAATTATAAGATTAAATTATTTTTTCTCTAGAATATTTTTTAAAATTTTTTCACCAAACTAATTAGTTTGATAATAAAATAATATATAATCTAAAGGAGCATAACATATGATATGAGTAAATAATTTATTTAACCTGTTTAATCTATAAAAAAATCAACCAGATCTTATGATTAGAATCGGAAGTAATAAATTCAAACAAAATTTATTGGCTCAAACTTTTACCATATACTATAGAGATTTAGTAACTAATTTGAGAGCCTTAGCCACCAGTGCCATCAATCAGTCACCCACATTTAAAAAATCTGAATATTAAACTATAATAATAAAATCACTGGAAATGTTATTAATTTTTTTAATAATGAAATGTCATTAATTCTACGCATTTTCAAAAATAAGATATTTTATTCAAGCATCTTTTGGCGTTGTTCTCACGCAGTACAGGCCAAAAAGGCTATCGTAGTTTTCTAAACACAATCTGACAACTGACAGAAAAATATAATTTTCAAACTAAAAATAAATAAATAATCCAGGCCAAAAAAATAATATGAAAAATGTTATTGAACACTTAAAAAGTATTTCCTCTAATCTTTATTATAAAGACCAATTAATGATTCTTACAAACCAATAAAAGTAGTTAAAAATCAATAAAGTTCATTTCTTTAATTTAAGAACTTTTAATATTACTCTTACTAATTACATTAAACTCTAATATTATATTAATTATTACTCTCACACATACCCTTATTAATTATGAAAGATCGTTAAAAAAAGATAATTAATACTTTTTTGAACAAACAATTAATTGCCTTATAAAAATGATCAAATAAATTTATTAATTAAATCTTATAATAAAGATTACATGTAATAGACTTTAGTTGACTCCAAAAACTTCATTCTCACTTTGACCGATAAAAAAAAGCTTCATTCTCAAGACCATAAATTTGAGAATCAGTTCCGTGCTTGACCAAAGGTGCTCGCCCCGTGAGGGAATTAGTTTATCTGCTCAACCAAAGGCGCCTGGGAGATATGGATGGTCCATATCTCCTCGATCTAGACCGTCTATATATATATATATATATATATATATATATATGTAGAGGATTTTGTTTTTTGATTTTTTTTAAAGTACCAGTCAGTATACTGAAATATATTTTTAGTACTAGTCAATACCCTGAAATATTTTTTCAAGATCCTAAAAGAATATTTTAGGGTATTGAATGGTACTAAAAATATACTTCAGCGTACTGACTGCTTTTTTAGTACATGTCAATATCCTGAAGTATCTTTTTAGTACTAGTCAATACCCTGAAATATTTTTTACAAGATTCTAAAATAATTTTTTAAGATCATGAAGTATTTTTCGAAGCAATGACTACCATGAAATATCTTTTTAGTACCAGTCGGTACCATGAAATATTCATAAAAATTATTTCAGGGTATCGATTGGTACTAACACGGGTGGAAAAAAGGCTTTTAAGACCGGACGAAAGAGGTATCGTAAGACCGGATCTGTGACCGGTCTTGTTCCAGGCGGTCTTAAAAGTCTGTTACTTTTAAGACCGGATGTGTGTTGGTCTTAAAAAAACACTTTTAAGACCGGACTTTTTAAACATCCTGGTCTTAAAAGTCCATTTTTTAAAAAAAAAAAAAAAAGAAAAAGAATGAACTTTTAAGACCGTATATATTTTCAAATACGGTCTTAAAAATTCCTTTCTACGAAAAAAAAAAAAAAAAAAAAAAGGTGAGATTGTAGACGCTGGACGCCGCCACCTCGCAGAAACCCCGCTTTTTAGGATCTTTCACTGTGAGGAACTAAAACAAATAGATTTAGAGAGGAAAGTCACAAGAGCTGCCTTAGAAGAACTCTGAGAAGAGGTAGACGAAGAAGAAGGAACAAAGAAAATTTTGGGTGGAAGAAAAAAAAAACGATACAAGGACAGAGAGGGAGGTCAGGAGAAGAGTAATATCATTTTGCGTTCCTCGAAGAAGTTATGGGAAGCCATTCATCTATCTTCTTCTACTCCTCCGTTCGCTTATCTATCTGTCATTTTTGTGTGTGCACATCTCAATATATTCAAAAAAAAATAACAACAAAAAAAACAATCGATCGAGAACGCGAAATAAAGAAAACAGACATAATAGGTTTACCTCAAGAGAGTAGCGATTAGCTTGCAGGCGAGACTCGTTACAAAAATCAAGTTTGGAGCTTTGTCGTCGGCGAGAATGAGGAGATGAAGCAATAAAACAAAGAAATAAGAAATTGATATTTAATTTCAAACTTAAGTCAAAATCTACGTCAATGATTTACTACATTGCGTTTACGTTTTAAATGGCTTAACAACAATATAAATAAATATATATATATATATATATATATATCTCTCTCGTAGTCTGTTGAGATATATATATTATATATATCTCAACAATCCGAGAATCATTGTTGATATATATTATATATCTCAACAACAATTTGTTGAGATATATATCAACAACAATATATATATATATATATATATATATATATATATATATATATATATATTGTTGAGCTAGGAAACGGAAACAGAAACGCAACGAACACAAATTCAACCGCACGAATCATTCTCGGATTGTTGTTGAGCCACAGATCTCCGAAATCTGAGGCTACGGTAGCCACTATGAATGCGGGGTGGGGAAGTGAAAATGAGAAGAGAGCGGAGAAATCAATGGGAAGTGGAGGAACTAGAAAATGAACAATGAAAATTCAATTTTCGTTTGCCACGCCTAATGAAAATCTTTAAGACCGGTTGTTATCAAATCAAGTCTTAAAAGTTAAACTTTTAGACGGTTCTTTGTAACATCCGATCTTTAAAAAAAAAGACATTTTATTTATTTTTTTATTTTTAACTTTTTAGACCGGATATTTAAAACATCCGGTCTTAAAAGTAATATATATATTTTTTAAAATTTTTAGACTAGTTCTTTTTAACATTCGGTCTAAATAGTTCTCTTTATATTTACAAAATTGCCATCGGCCATACTTTTTTAAGACGGATCCTTTTTAATCCGTTCTTAAAAGTGTTCTTTATATTTACAAAATTGCCACGGCCATACTTTTAAGACCGGATCCTTTTTAATCTGGTCTTAAAAGTGTTCTTTATATTTACAAAATTGCCATCGGTCATACTTTTAAGACCGGATCCTTTTTAATCGTGTCTTAAAAGTGTTCTTTATATTTACAAAATTGCAACCGGTCATACTTTTAAGACCGGATCCTTTTTAATCCGGTCTTAAAAGTGTTCTTTATATTTACAAAATCATCACGGCCATACTTTTAAGACCGGATCCTCTATAATTCGGTCCAAAAAGTTCTTGATATTTACAAAATTGCCACCGGTCATACTTTTAAGACCGGTGCGTCAATACTCCGGTCTAAATGAGGCAGTCTTAAAGCCTTTTTTTACACTAGTGTAAAGAGATACTTTAAGGTGTTGACTGCTACTCAAAAATACTTCATGATCTTAAAAATTTATTTGAGGGTCTTGAAAAAATATTTCAGGGTACTAACTAGTACTAAAAATATATTTCAGGATACTGATCGGTAATTAAAAAAAAAACTTCAATTTTTTTTTTTAAAAAAAAAAACCTAAAAAAAGGAAAAGACGGTAGCGCTCACCGCCTAAGGGACAAGCACCCCCTGCAGGGAAACTGATTTCCATTATGCGTAACTCAGCTTCATCTTTTGGTCATGCAGATAGATCAAGAAAATTTTTAACTCTTACACTAGTACAAAAAAGCTTTTTAAGACCAAACGAAAAATACCTCGTAAGACCGGATCTGGAACCGGTCTCGTTTTGAAGATCTTAAAAATATGTTACTTTTGAGACCGGATGAACGACCGGTCTTAAAAAAAAATCATTTTTTAGACCGAACTTTTGAAATATCCAGTCTTAAAAGTGTTTCAATTTTTTTTTAAAAAAAACCAAATGAAACAATCGGTCCCAAATCACCAGATCTGGCAAACATTTTGAATGTCTCTCCGTCATCAACGACGAAGAACCAAGAGAAGATTGAAAGCAACAACAACAAGAAAAACAAAAAAGATGATTACAAAGTCCGAAAATAAGAAAAAAATAACAAAATCATTCACCAAGGAAATCAAATTTGAATCAATATAAAATCAAAGGTGAAATTGAAGTCCAAATCTACAAAAAAATCACAAACTTAAAACAACCAAATCGAGCGGGATCCTCTTGTCGGTCGACAAAGCTTCAAGCAACCAAAATTGAAGTCCGGATCTGAGAGCGGGAGCAATCAAGGTAGGAACAAACGGACTTAAGCAAGAAGAGATCTGGGTTTGATTTTAAGCTGGATCTGTACGAAGGCAACGTTGGAGGAGCCACAGATCAAAGAGGAAGGAGCCGTCGTCGTCCAAAATCCTTGAAGTAGTACGCTTTCACTGTTGCTGAGGATTGGAGTCGACGCCATCGCAAAACCCTCGAAGCATCTCACCGCCAACGTTGCTAAGGATTTGATTGTGTAGCTCTTGGGATGACTTACGAAGATTGTGAGTAGGTTAGAGGAAGAAGATGATATTCTTGTTGAGGATTTGACCCGTGAGCCTCTTGGGACACTCATTGAATCTATAACTAAGCAAATGTTATATCACCAAGAAGACAAGACACTCACGGACTTAACGGGTTTAACGAATTTAGTTTTTTTTTTTAATATACTTTTAAGATCGCTTGTTTGAAACAACCGGTCTTAAAAGTATACTTTTAAGACGATCCTTTATAATTCGGTCTTAAAAGTGTTCTATATATTTACGAAATTATTCACGGTCATACTTTTAAAGACCGAATCCTTTATAGTCCTCTTAAAAGTATTCTATATATTTACGAAATTGTCACCGGTCATACTTTTAAGACCGGATCCTTTATAATCTAGTCCAAAAAGTTCTTTATATTTACGAAACTGCCCTTATCGGTCATACTTTTTAGACCGAATCCTCTATAATCCGATCTAAATGGGCGGTCTTAAAGCTCTTTTTTGTACTAGTGTTATTTTATCTATCATGTTCCTATTTTCTTCCTTTCTAATTATGTTATCTGTATTTTCTATCTCTAAAATTTTGTTTTGATATTTGTAATAACACCGTAACAACATAAAGTTTGTCTAATAGTGTAAGGCCCCGCATGTCTCAAGTCTAAGTCCTATAAAAGATATTTGTTTTGAGAAGGAAAACGGTGAACCTCGAAATTAGATTATTCAATTGTTCGAATCCAAAAAAGGCCTAGGGCACAATTTAAAAACACCTTACCATTGTCTATTTAAGTTTAATTTCTTTTTTTTTTAGTGAAATGGATTTAGCAATTCAAGCATCAATTTTGTGATTATGCTCTTTCCTTTTATATAGATAATATGAATGGTTTCACTTTCGGGGTTTAAAGTCTGAATGAGTTTTCACCTCTCTCATAAGTGTCATTTCTAAGATTCGAACTTGTATTTTTTATTTTATAGGGTAAGGCCATTTACTATCTCAACCAATATCTTATTGGTGATTATGTTTTCTTTGGATATATAACGTTTGCTCTGAACTATATATAGACACAGGGTAAGTAATATAGATAGACATATAGGTACCTATGTTTTCTAAATTAATTATTAATTGAATCAACTTAGCTCTGAACTATATTTGAAGTTTTCATCAGCTTTTTGAATCCAGGGCAATGTATAATGGGGGTATGGTTGGGCTCACGTTCTGGAGCACAAACGTGAACATTTTCAGGGACCCATGGTGAGGGCGTGGGCAAGAGACTCCCGGTGATTGTGAAGACACTGTCCTGGCATGTCACATGTGCATATGCCGCCACTTAGGTCCAGGGCCTACAGGGAAACGTCGGTAACCGGTTAAAGGTTGCAGCATGTTGCAAGCACTTCAAGGCTTACAAGTTACAACCTCGATAACTGTAACGGTGTGCATCGCTTCCACTTTAATGCACAGGTACCTAATACATGGGTTTTCATTCACAATTAAAATTACAACAAGTGCATATACACATCTAGTTCCCCCACTTTCTTTGATATCTTATTACTGAAAGATAAGAAAGACAAAAAGAAGTGTGCAAAATCAGTGTTGGAGGGTCTTGTGATGGACTTATGTTGAGCTAAATTAAACGTTGGGATTGAGATGAATTAAAATGAGATTAAGAAAATGGGAATCTTCTGACAGTGACCACATAGGCTTGTTGATATGTTGACTGTTGTTATCCACTGCCTTTATTATATTACTAATAATTGAGATTCTTCCTTTCTAATTATAAGAAACATATTTTAGAGTTGGTTTTGGTCACAATTATAAGAAGCGAGTTTTAACTTTTGTCGATTTTTTCCTATAATACCCCTATTTATACTTTCTCAATAATAATTAAAGATGATAATAATTAAATAATACACCTATATATATTTTATAAAGTAAATAATATTTGCAACTCATTAATATTATCTACACCTCAATTATACTTTTATTTTTATAAAATAATTTTGAACAATTTTTGTCATATTTTTCCTATATCACCCCTACTAATATTTCTTCCACAATAATTAATTTAACAACACGCTTTATATTCTATTAAATGAGAGATTCTACTTTATTTTTTATTTTTAAACAGTAGAAATACCCTTTTGGGTCCCGAAAAAAACACGGACCATTTTCGTCCCTAAGGACTAAAATGAGACTTTTTTATGACTAAAAAAAAGCTTTTTGGAAATTAGCGAGGACCAAAATATTCACAAATCGACCGCTTATTCGTCCTTTTCGCGGACTAAAAAGGGCGTTTCTTATGTGAGGGATCAAAATGGGGTCCGTGTTTTTTCCGAACCCAAACCCAAACCGGTATTTACTCTACTAAATAAAATAATTTTATTATTCCTTTTAAAAATATTTTTGAAAAAAATATGTTCAAAAAAAATATTTTTAATATTCCTTTATTTATGTTTGGTTTAATCACTGTCATTTGATTTGGGGATCTGCTAATAATTCAATTACGTTGATTTAATTAAATTTAAAATAGGACATAAAATTAGGGTTTGAAAATGGAAACGTCAACTTAATATAATTAGCTTGACATCAACAGTGCCTGACATCCGTGATGCTGTTACTTTCGGTTTAAATTATACTCCAACATAAAATTAAAGTAGGGGTATTTTTGGAAAATAAATATAATTAACTAATTTAACTTCTCTCCTTAATCTCTTCAAATTCTGGTAAATAGGCTTTTATAATTGGGACCTAGGAGGAGTATTAGTTATGGAGCACTGCCCATCTTATAAAGTACTTTTTGTGGCCCAACACCACTTGTCGATAGGGTGGAAATAGGTCGAGACTTATTAAGCGGTTTTCTGATCACTGTTTAGGCGTGATCTGACCCGACCGTTTGTTAAAAGGTCGATCAAGCTATTTAAAGGCTAAATGTGTAAATAACAGCCAAGCCTATTTAGTTAAGGCCCGACCTATTTACCCATCAAATAAATAAAATTATATTTATATAATATAAATAATATAATATTTATTGTTTTTTATTTTTATATTCTACTAGAAGCCTACATTTATATAGTTTTTGATAGGCTCAAAGTATACAAAACCTATTTATTGCCATCAAAACCAAGAATATGAAACCTTTTTAAAGGCTTACATTGTAAATAGGCCTTTAAAAAGGCTTTAGGCTTGACCAGGCCTTACAAAGACTCAGACTTGAACCTTAAAAAAGCCTACATTCGGGCTCACGCTCGGGCCAGCTCAGCTTAGGCATTCTATCCTCATTCATGCGCTCGGCGCATTTGCTTTAAAAAAAGCTTGACCTCGACTTAACCTATTTTCATCCCTACTTGCCGAACTTATCTTTGGGTCCTTGTTGTTTTATTTTCATTTAATATTTAATCCAAGTGGGTTTGGATTTTATATTTATTTATTCATTTGCATTACGAGAGCGACCACTAATGACCTAAATTATCATAAGTGGGATCGAACCCGTGACCTCATATTAGTGTGAAGTATACATACCACTAGGCTTACAAGACTTTTGGTGGATTTTATAATGCATGTTTGGTACGCCGATTAGGTGCCTCCAATCAGACTTATGCACTATGCGCACTGGACTTGTGATTTTTTTTAAAATGTTTGGTTGAGAAGTTGTTCCAATCGGACTTATGGACCAAAAATTACTTATTTAAAAAGTTACTTTGGGGAGCTTTTGAGGTCCTTTTCTATATCCTAAAATACTTTTTCAAGATCATGAGGTGTTTTCTTAGTACCATTTAGTATCCTAAAAAATATTTTAGGGTATTGAATGGTACTAAAAATAATTTTTTCAAGACCCTAAAATAATTTTTTAAGATCATGAGATTTTTTTTATACCATTCGCATCCGAAGATAATTTTAGTATCATCCAACACCCTAAAAAATATTTTAGGGTACTTCCTGGTATTAAAAATAATTTTTTTGAAGATCTTAAAATAATATGACTTTTACCCAATCTACTTTTCCATAAATCATTTTTCTCATTGATATCCCAAACAAGCTCATTATTTTAAAAGGACAAGGAATGACTCGGATGAACTTAAATGAAATAGGCACTCTCCTTTTTTTTTTTTTTGGTGGTGGATGGGGAGCTTATTTATTTATATTATAATAATAACATGGAAGGCTTAAGTTGTTTAGAAATCCGAGCTTTACATGGGTTATGCACAAAAAATTATGGGGAAATAAATTTTGAAGCCAATAACAAAAAGTAAAAATTGAAGATGAAGAACAAGTTAAGAGATTTTGCATGGTTAAGGGCTTTAATGAATAACATAAATTATGTATGTTGGGTCTTGAAGGTCATGAGATGTCAAGGAAGATGAATTGGAGGTTTGGTCAAGTAACCTTAAATATTGGAACAAAAATCAAAACAAGAGCTTAGTTAATAAAGTGTAAAGGTATAATCACTTTATCTATTTTTGTATTCAAAAGTTTATTTTTTTCAAGCATCAAATGTGGTCACCTTTTACAGCGGATATTCAAACTTTTGTTCATCATGTTGTATAGGATTAGCCTCTTCCGCCTGATCCAACCCCGTTGGTAAGTGTTTATGTTTTTGTTATGCTTTTTAGCTTGCCATGAGTGGAATAACTATGGGCTTGTTTGTTTCTATTTTATTTTCTTTTTTTCCCTCCAAATATTTTTATATAAAATTGTTTTTAAAAACAAGTTTTGAAAATAAAAACAAAACAAAAAATTGTTTAGATAATTGTTCTTTAAAAAAATCAGTTTTTAAGTGATGTAGGGCAACCCTCACCCACGGTGACGTGGTAGTGGTAGGAGCCGGAGGTGTAGCGTCGATAGTGAATAAGTGGTGGCCTAAAAAAAAAAGAAGTACAAAAAGAAAAAGTAATAATTTTTTTGTAATTGAAACAAAAAACTTGTTTTAAAAAATAAAATCAAACAAGCCCTATGTCGGTAATCTGTCCGTAAATTTATAGACAGAATTTCCATCAGTAATTTCCAACCTAAAATAATTTTCTGGTAATTCAATATTTTATTGTAGTGAATGTATAAAAGTTGAGTTGTGATTTTTTGAAGTTGAGCTAGTTTCATTCCAAAATTAGGCAAGTTTATAAAATGAATTAAATGTATCAATTTAAGCATGATCATGCTAGAATTATATCTTTTTCCATGTAAAGTACTTCAAGAGCTTTCCAAGAAATTTTAAAATATTGTTATATGATATTTTTATTATTAGTCATGAATTTTTTAAGTTGAAGTGGAAATAATAAATGATCAGTATCCCTAATCTGGACACAAATTTCAAATGTTGGGCCTTAATTAATGATTCACTTAAATCATAGAGTTTCCAGATACGTACTACAAATGTGAAAATGATAGATGTGGCATTAAGTATGCAAATTACATCACATATTTATATTTTGCCTTTTTCTCTGGGAAAATTATAGCCAGGTCTTAAAGACTATAAAAAATAAGTAAAAAAGCCTCAATAAATTCACATATCAAAATCCCAATTTAAAATGTCCTTAGAGACCTTTTTGATATTATTTGTATAAAACAAAATCCAGGTTTTAAAATTTTATTGTAAATATGACACTTCTTGTTGTAAATATGACCTTTTTGTTGTAAATGACCAGATTTTAAGTTTTGTTATAAATATAACACTTCATGTTGTAAATATAGCTTTTTCTCATTGTAAATGATCTCTCGTACATTTAGAGACTTGAGTTTGAAACAAAATCCACGTGTTTAAATGTTGTTGTAAATATGACATTTTCTTTGTAAATATAGTTTTTTTCTGTTGTTAATGGTCGGTTTTTAAATTTTGTTGTAAATATAAGACTTTCTCATTACAAATATGGCATTTCATGTTGTTAATACAAATAATATCAAAAAAGTCTCAGAAACACGTGTAATTGGTGATTTCAAGGACCTCATTGTATTTATTTCTAGTCCCTAACCCGCACGTGATTTTCCCTTTTTCTTTTTGGTATAGTGATCAAATATAATAGTAGATAATAAGTACCGACAATAATTAACAGAAGTAGCATATCACACTCTGTTACTCATTCTATCACTTATCTTTTTATTATTTGCTACATTACTCCTTATTTCTCTCACTCTAACCCAAAATTATAATCTTTTGATCCCCTTACTCTTCTTTGCACAATAAATATTAAATTCGAATAAAATTTATTGGCTTCAACTTTTGGGATCTGACCTGAATCGACCCTATAATCCTATATTATAGAAGAAAGATTTAGTAACTAATTTGAGAACCTTAGCCACTAGTGCAGTCAGTCGCCCAAATTTTAAAAATATGAATATTAAACTATAATAATAAAATCACAGGAAATGTTATTATTTTTTAATAAGGAAATGTTATTAATTATACGCATTTAAAAAATAAGATAGGATGTGATTAATTTACCGAGATATAGCTCAGACCATTCTCCTATGTTGCTGAGATTGTCTAGTCCTCCAGAAGGTAAGCCGGATCACCCATTTCGTTTTCTAGCAGATTGGATGAATCACGCTGTGTTCCCTTAGTTTATGATATCTCAATGGAAGACTTGCCTTGACCTTTCTATTATGCTAGCTCGCCTTGTTACGACACTAACTCGTTGGAATAGGGAGGTCTATGGTAATATTTTTCAGATGAAAAATAGCCTAAGCTCTGAATTGGAATTGCTGCAGCAGGAGCTTGTGAATAATGATTCTGCTCTTTTGGGTTTTAATGAGTTGGAGTGTAGGAATCGATTGAATGAGATTTTGAAGCGGGAAGAGATGTTATGGTTCCAAAAGTCTCGACATCAATGGCTAACGAAGGAGACCGTAACACTAAATTCTATCACTTGAAGACGATAACTAAGAGGAGCTTTAACAAAATAGCCAAACTGAAAGATGAGCATAGTATTTGGGTGGAAAAAGATGATCAACTCAAAGGTATGGCCTTGTCTTATTTTAAGAAGCTGTTTTTTGATTCGGAACCCACACGTAGGTGGATTACTTCCTCTTGGCCGAGTATCCCTCATAATCTGTTAGAGGGCTTGCATTAGATTCCTTCCTGTGAGGAGGTCCTGAAGTGTTTGTTTAGCATGGGAGGGTATAAAGCCCCTAGTTTTGATGGTTTCCGCGGTGTTCTTCCGAAACAAATGAGTATGATTCGTCACCCGGATTATGAGATTAATTGTAGATGTTTGATATAATCCCTCTCATATTCGATTTTTAAATGCTACCCTAATTGCTCTAATCCCTAAAGTTCAGGTTCCAACGTCTATGTCTCAATTTCGGCCTATATCACTCTGTTCAGTTTTGTATAAACTCATCACCAAGTTCTTTCAGGCTAGTTTTGTTCCCCATAGGCAGATTCACGATAATATTATCATTGCTCAAGAATTGATTCACTCAATGCACAAAATGCGAGGAGACGGTTTATGGCAATCAAAGTTGATTTAGAAAAGACATATGATCGTGTTAACCGGAATTTTCTGCGAAATGTCCTTGGGGAAGTTGGATTACTGTGTTCTATGGTTGAATTAATTATGTAGGTTGTTTCTACTTCCTCTCTTAACATCTTGTGGAATGGTGGAAAAACTTCATCTTTTCAACCTTCTAGGGGCGTTCGTCAGGGTGATCCGCTATCACCGTATTTATTTACTTTGGTAATGGAGAAATTGTCTCATATCATATCTACGGCTGTTAGCGGTGGTCTTTGGACTCCGATTAAGGTGGGGAAGGTAGGCCCCCTTATTTCCCACTTAATATTTGCTTATGATCTTTTGTTATTTGCAGAGGCGAAGCCTGACCAGTTGGATATTTTTATGAAGTGCCTCTCTGTTTGAACAGATTTCAGGTCTAAAACTAAGTATTGAGAAAACGGTAATTTACTTTCCCAAGCACACCCCAGAAGAATTGGCTGCTTCTTTGGCAGCTAAAAGTGGCTTCAAGAGAGTTAACAATGTTGGAAAATACTTAGGGGCTTGGATGGTTCATGGGAGAGCAACTAAACAATGCTACCAAAGATATTGTGGACAAACTTCGGAGGAAGTTAGGAGGTGGCAACAACAAGTCTTGTCTCAAGTAGGTAGAATAACTCTTGTCAAATCAGTATTATCTACTATCCCGTATTTTCATATGCAATATGCGAGGCTTCCATTAAATATATGCAATGAGATTGATAGAATTCAAAGAAGCTTCATTTGGGGTGACTCTCATCTTTGGCAAGCTCATCATGCTATAGGATGGAATGTATTGATGAGTCCTAAACCTATGGGAGGGCTTGGTTTAAAATCGGCTACAATGATGAACGTTGCTTTCCTCATGAAGTGTGGGTGGAGATTTCAAAATGAGAAAGATGCCCTTTGGGTTCGGTTTCAACGAGGTAAATACAAGGTTCATAATGGTCAACTACCTTTCTTTAAGTCTAGTGGTTCAACCTTCTGGAGTGCATTATGTAACATTTTTAATCACATGAAGGATGGGGTGCTTTGGGAGATAGGAGATGGGGCTTCTACCTTATTCTGGAAAGATAAATGGGTGTCCTCCTCTATGTGCCTTCAAGATTATGTGTTGAGTCCCATTCCTGATGATATGAGAGACTGCGTAGTGGCTAGATTCGTTGGTCCGGATGGTCGTTGGGACTTTTACGTGCTACTCGCCTTTCTTCCTCATAATATGGTTGAATTAATTAGAGGTATACTTCCTCCCTCCTCTAATGATGGTCCAGACCGACCCTTCTGGTTGGTAGGTGATTCAACTGGTGTTAGTGTTAAAAATTGCTATTTGTACTTGGCCGAATTTGGGTTTCAACAATCCACTATAGATTGTGACATATGGAACAAGCTCTGGAAGTGGGAGGGACCTCATAGGATACAAATTTTTGGGTGGAAATTATTTCATCAGAGGCTCCCTTTGCGGTCGTGGATCCATTTTTGGACTAACAACGATGGCCTTTGCCCAGTGTGTCACCAGACGGAAGAGACTAGCTTACATGCGTTTAGGGACTGCCCGGTGGTTTGTGCTTTTTGGTATGAGGTGTTACTGCCGCTCGTTTGCACTCGTTTTGTCAATATGATTGACCGATTGGGTTAAGGAAAATTGGATGTGTGATGAAGTAGGAGTTGGTGGTTATCATTGGCATGCTTTATTCATTGTTTCTGTTGGTTCATTTGGAAATGGAGGAATGCTTCCATCCATAACTCATAGGATGAGGGTGTTAGATATAGCTCCAGGCCCATCTTTCAATCTTTGGAGGGTATTAAAATGGCAACTGTTAAAGTAGGGATTAGCAGTCTAGGACAGTATCCTACTACTGTTTGATTGATCTTCCCCGAAGCCCCGTTTGTGAAACTCAACTCTTATGGGACATCAAAAGGCCTACTACAGGTGGCGACATTTAGGGGTTTGCTGCGGGATTATTCTGGTAAATGGCTTGGTGGTTTCTCTGCACGGCTTGGAAGGTGTTCAGCGTTGGTAGCAGAGTTGTGGGGAGTTTTGAGAGGCCTAGAAATGGCTTGGGAGGCAGGTTGAAGGCATGTAGTGGTTGAAAGTGACTGTCAAATAGTCATTGCATTACTTTCCAAAAAAGGTAGTGCAGCTCGTGAGTCCCACTTGGTGGCTAGGATACGAGCAATTACTCGACGGCAATGGGTTACACGTTTGTCATGTTTACGGGGAAGGGAATCAATGTGCGGATTGGTTGGCTAACCTAGTCCTATCTCACGTGGAGATCCTTGATGAAGCTCATTCTCTGACCCTCATACTAGAATTTATCATTTGCTTATAGCTGATGGGATGAGAGTAGCTCATTCTAGGAGGGGGCTGGGACCTTAGTCCCTTTTGTTTATTCTTCATTTTGCTTGTCTTTTCTTTGCTTGTTTTCATGGTTTTCACGGTATTAAAAAAAAGATATTTTATTCAAGCATCTTTTGGCGTTTTCGCACGCAAAGTACATAACAAAAAAGTTATCTTAGTTTTCTAAACCCAATGTGACAACCGACAAGTAAAATATAATTTTCCAAAATAAAAAAATTCATGCCAAAAAATATGAAAAATATTATTATCTTTAACGCTTAAAAGGTAGACTTGAGTTGACTCCAAAAGCTTCATTCTCAAGACCACAAATTTGTGCGTAACTCGGCTTCATCTTTTGATAATGCGATCAAGAAAATCTTTAACTCTTATTGTATCCATCATGTTCCTATTTTATTCCTTTTCTAATTATGTTATCTCTATTTTCTATCTATAAAATTTTGCTTTGATACTTGTGATAACACCGTAACGGATAGAGTTTTTCTAACCGTGTAAGGCTCCACGTGTCTCAAGTCCGAGTCCTAGAAAAGATACTTATTTTGAGAGGAGAAGCGGCGAATCTCAAAGTTAAATTAGTTACACTAGTGCAAAAAAGAGCTTTAAGACCGTCTCGTTTAGACCGGAGTATTGACGCACCTGGTCTTAAAAGTATGACCTAGGTGACGCTTTGTAAATATAAAGAATTTCTTTGACTGGATCCTTTATTGATAGGTCTTAAATATATTATTCGACCGGTAAACAAAACAACCGGTCTTAAAAATGTAAATTAAAAATATTGAAATATCAATTACTTTTTAGAGAAATCTCATACAACCGGACTTATTTTTTATGCGGTCCAAAAATATAAGGAAAAATTTAAGTATAAGGGTCTAAATATTTTAAGACTGGTTATATATAAAAGACAATCTTAAAAGTTATACTTTTAAGATCGGACATAAATTTTGGCCGATACAAAATATTAAAAAAATTAATTAATTTTAAGACCAGAGTTTAAGAAGGACCGATCTTAAATATTAACTTTTACGACCGTCTTTTTTATACATCCGGTCTTAAAACTAAAGCGTCAAATATATTCTTCTTCGCGCGAAACCTTACTTTACGTTGCTCTCTCTGAACTCTGAACCCCTATTCTTGTTGCGAAACCTCTCTTCCTGTTGTATTACCTCTTTTCCTCGCCCACCACCACCTTCCTCTGTTACTCTCTCATTTTCTCAGGCATTTCTCTTTCACACCACCTCTCTCAACGCCAGTTACTGGTGTGAGTCAGAACGAACCCTCTTCATCTCACAGTGAACCTCGTAACCGCCCTGCACGCCATGGTAGAAGTGGCATACAAATGAAAGATGTATCCCTAAGTTGGACACCTGGGTCAAAGCTCGAGATTCAGTTTGATGAAAAGTTGGCTCCTTTCGGTCATAATAAAACCAAATATAATAATTTTGTCATCTTTCTAGCACATACCAAAGTTAGCATCTTGACAGATGAGTGAAAAAATGTCGACGATGCCATAGTTAAGGATCTTATTTGGGACACTATCCAGCTTACATACAATGTTCCTGACAGTCAGCAGTTGAAAGATAAGACATTGTCTTATTGTGCTGATCGGTGGATAAAATTTAAGACCTATCTAGCTAACAACTATATTTTTGCCGAGGTTCTAGTTGGTGAGCCTCGCCCTAATTCTTGAGACAAGTACACATTTCTTGATGAACAAACTTGGCAACAATTTGTTCAGTTGCGGACCACTCCTGAAGCTTTGGTGAGTTTATATTTAGTGTTGTTTGCCCTTTTTTGTTTGCTTATTAACCTGTGTGGATATGTGAATGTTATTGTGTTCATCTAATCCTGTTAGTTAGATGGTTTGGTGTGTTAATAGAAGTATATATTTCCATCATTTTCTTGCATCAGAGGAGCATGTCTTAGCTCTATGCAGGTCTGATATGTAAATCGCGAAAAGGTAAAATACTAAGTAGGTAATTTGAGAAATAATAATGGCATAAGAGTCAAGCCATTATTATAGTCTTAGTTTTGTTATAATAGATAGTGGTTAGACATTGCTGTTAGTTAGTTAGTATGTTAACTATGTAATGGTTTTGGTGCAATCTTTGTTATTGGGCCTTAAGAGTCAAGCCTCTAACCATATATAAGAGGTTAGTCTAATATGTCTAGGAACCAGCTTATGATGAATGAATGAATTGATCGAGTTGGCGACCGCAACTTCCTTTCCTCTCGTTTCTCCCAATTTCTTCTACAATTCTACATCTTCCTTAAATAAAATGTTGAAACTTGATGAAGTTAATTTGACTAGTGTTTGAGGTTCATATTAAGCAAAAGTTCTCTAATTTCTATTAGTGAAATGGCTGGAATTTTTAATTAATAGTTGTTTTCAATTCGATTCACGTAAAAGAAGGGAACAAGCACAAGAGATTGGGAGAAAGAATGATTGCCCGCATAGGCTTCTCGTGGCGGATATAAAAAGGCCGAAAAAGAGTTGATGGTGGCCAAGCGGAAGAGATTGGAAGATGAAGCTGAATCCAAATCCTTCACTCGATACATGATTCGACATCTCCAATATGTCGCGGGGAGTTATGGTTGTATATTCGGCAAAAGCCAAGTATCGCCTACGCGAGTGAACAAACTCGTCTAGTTGTTGAAAGAATTGTAAGTATTGTTATTGTTATTTTTTGAGTAAATACTCTTTACGGTCCCGACAAAAAACGTGATCCCCATTTTGGTCCCTTAAAAAAAATGTCCTTTTTAGTCTATAAAAAGGACGAATAAAAGTCGATTGGTTGACATTTTGATCCCTCACAAATTTCCAAAAGGTCCTTTTTAGTCCCTAAAAAGGACGAATAAGGGTTGATTTTTTTGTAAGAAACCAAAATGGGGTCCGTGTTTTTTGTCAAGGACCAGAAAGGGTATTTACTCTTATTTTTAGTTACTAAACATGTTTCATTACTCAGCTTCTCGTTATCTGTATCTTACAAGAAGATTTTAAAAAGAAAGAAGCAGAAGGATCTTTTGTGTCGGACGGGAGGAATGATGTTCTGACCGTTGTGACTGGAAAACTTGATCATTCGGAGCGTGTAAGGGGGATTGGAGGACGAGTAGGCTTGAAGGAATACTTTGGTAAATCCAAATGCCATAAACAAAGTATGGTTACCCGAGGGGAGATGGAACATACGCTGGCCAAATTAAGTAAGGAAGCAGCGGCTAAAGAAGCTTCACTGACTGCCTATTTTCAATCCCAGATGAGCAAGATGAAGGAGGACATGGATAAAATGGTGTTCCTTTGGAACTCTTGTCCAAAGACCAGTGTTCCCTTCACACATTCACCTGCACCTATGTAGCATAATACTAGAGGGAGCTGCATTGTTGGATAGTAGAGCAACCTTGTGACCTTTATGTGGAGGCCCTTCATAGATGATTAAATGCAAAAGAAGTGTCTACAACTTAGTAGCAACTGTACACCACCAACAAATGGTTGATGATGAAGTCAGATTATCAGTTGAAGAGGTGGTCATTGATGCACCTGTCCCTTTCCCAACTGGTCAGCTGAATGTTGTGAGTGATGTCAAGGGAATCTTCATCTTGTGGCCAGTGAAGCTTGTACATGTCTCTACTCCTCTTGAAGCTCCATCCCCTCCTCAAGCTCTAGCTACTAAAGCTGTTGACACGACTAAGTTTACTGCTAAGGACAAAATTGTCGTTATGGTATCCAATCGACAATTTAAAGATAAATCGTGGCCTGTCAATAAAGTAGTAGGCCTCCCTGATAAGCAACCGGTTTTTGTTGACGAAGATGATTTAACGTCCCTGCTGTTTCCTGGAAAGGAGCTTACTAATACAACTGTTCAAATGTTTCTAAAGTAAGTATATTCTTCTATGAGTACATAATTTAAATGCATCATTTAGAACCACATACATATATACTAATTCCCTGATGTCATTATTGTAGGTTCATGCATGATGAATTGGAACAACAGGCGAGAAGCAAAGATTTTGGATTCTTGTGCCCCGCACCATCAAGTATAACACCCTTAGATGAGAGACAACGATACATATCAACGAGAGTGTGTGAAGTGATAAAAAAGGTGTACTTATTTCCATACTACCATAGGTACATATCACAATTCTTGTATGTAATTCACTTAATTCTCGCTACATATATCACGAGTACTTGTTTATTGTGAATTTTCAGCCACCATTGGCGTTGGTACTCATGTGCATGGAGGAGAATACAATGGTCTTCTTATGCTCCACTCACGCAGTCCAGGCCTACATTGAAGCATCCATGAACGAGTAAGCATGTCACTTTGATTGTCTTGTCTCGAAATCTTTGCTTTGTGAATTTTCGGACCATTATTGATAAATTTGTGATTTTGATGATAGTGTCATGAGGACCTTCCAAATCGAGGTAAGAAAAATGCATACGTATGAGGCCAGAGATCCTACATGGATCTGTCCAAAGGTTAGTACATATTAATTTGGACACTGGAACAACCTTTTGAACTTGGTTAGTAAGCTATATATGCTCTTATATATATATATATATATATATATATATTTCATGTTCTTTTTAGACCCGTAGGCAACCAAAGGGGTCCAACTTATGTGGCCTGTACGTCTTGAAACACATATATGATATTATCATGAAAGGAAGGACTAAATTCATTGCAAAGGTAAATGTATTTGATGTTACATATTATGGATGAATTCAGTTTCGACTTCTTATTACATATGAAATATGCACGCAAGTTAATTATGTTTCGTCTTTGATGTTACGTACGTTTGCTCGTGTATCACCCTTTTCGATGATGTCGTGGAGCACATAAGCAAAGTATTTTGTGAATATCTCGTATGACCTCTTAAAGTCGAACAATAATTAATGTCCTGAATTCATTTGTAAATATATGCTGTAGCAACAATCATCTTCTATAAATGAAAAATTGTACAATTTGTTTAATGGTCAATAATAAATTTGTTTATTTTTTCGAACAATTTCCTTGTGTCCATTTTGGGTTGCTGAATGTATTGGATGGTGGATAAAGCTATTTAGTGCTTGTACCTTGAGGATAAGATGTTGTAAATGAGCAGTATGAGTCTCCAAAAAGTCTTCATTACTTTTAGGACCGGATAGTTTTCTAACATCCGGTCCTAAAAGTCTTCGTTAAATATGGCGAGACTTTTAGGACTGGATGGTTTATAAAGCTCTGGTCCTAAAAGTCTTCGTTTAATTTTGAAAAATATTGAGAGACTTTTAGGACCGGATGGTTTATAAATCCCTGGTCCTAAAAGTCTTCGTTTAATTTTGCCAAATATGGCAAGACTTTTAGGACCTGATGGTTTATAAAGGTCTGGCCCTAAAAGTCTTCGTTTAATTTTGAAAAATATTGCGAGACTTTTAGGATCGGATGGTTTATAAATCTCGGTCCTAAAATTCTTCGTTTAATTTTGAAAATTATGGCGAGACTTTTAGGACTCGATGATTTATAAAGGTCTCGGTCCTAAAAATATGGGGAGACTTTTAGGACCTGATGGTTTTTAAAGGTTCGGTCCTAAAAGTCTTCGTTTAATTTTTTAAATATGGCGAGACTTTTAGACTCGGAGTTTTTATAACTCGGTCTTAAAACTCGTCATTTAGAACCATATTGATGACTTCTCATTGTTAATGATTTGAGACATATTTTGATATATTTGAGAAGTCATTATTACTAATTTAAAGAGATTTTATTGAGATTTTAAGACATATCAATTTGGATGCGTTATTTGGGGGATTTCAATTTAAAATAAAAGTTTTTGAGTTTAGGAAATAAATAATAGTAATAGGAAGTTTTCTATTTTTTTTTTAAAGTTTTATTATTATTATTATTTAATTTCCTTTTGTTTTTTTACAATGTTCGGATAGCAAAGATTTGATTCATATGGACTAGTTAGCCTGTCGCTACTAGCTATTTTCTAGTTTGTTGTATTTAGGGCTAGACTTTTAGTCTTGTCCCTTCTTCGCTCTCAAGCTACGGCTTGTCTGTACTTTTCAAAAAAAAAAAATATTTGATTCATACGGAATTGAATTGATTGGAATAGGATTGGGCCCACAAATTAAATGCAATTGAAGACCTAAAATCAAAAGAATTAGAGGTAGCAATTTGGAATATATCTCGCTGGACACAAAGCACGATTTTGGGAATAGAAAAAAGAAAAAGAAAAGCGGGGGCCCAGGATTAAATCAATTGAAGACCTAATTGAAACGAATTGAGAAGGCTGGACTGCCGCAATTGAACAGAGACGCAGACACGCAGAACGAGAAGGAAGATGGACAACGCATGAGACGCAAGAACTGGGACAATTAGATCGTGAGGAGATGCGCAGATCTGATAAGGGGTTTCTCCTTTATGGCGAATAAGAAGAATACTTTTTACGATTTGAAATCTCCTTGCTCCCCGCTCCTTCTTTTACTCCTTTCTTGAATCTTGATTTTATTTCTTTCATGGATTTTAGTATAGCCATGTTTGGCTAGATTTTCTTTGCAACCTAGAGGAGCTATGAACTTATTTATGGATTAGATTTTATTTTCATTATTTAGTTAAATTTGATATTAATTTTGGTTACTTAATCTTGTTTAATTTTATCTGTTTAGTGATTGGCCATCATTGAATATGAATTTGAGAATTAGGGTATACCTTGACGAAGGGGATTTTAATTAGGCTATGAGATTAAGTAATATGAGATTAGATTACGATTTAATTTGTGATTAGGATAGACATATACCTAATGGCCCCATATAGTTGTTGAACAAAGTTTCCGAGTTTTGTTGCCTCTTGAGTAACTATGTTAGACATAACAAGTTAAACTCAAGAGAGGGTTATAAGTGGATCGATTGCACTTATAGCTATTTATACTCGAGATTAACAAAATTGATATTAAGGTTAATTAAATTAGTGAAATCAAGGTTTATGAAGCTAATAAGGGATTAGTGACTCTGGGTTGCTCATTTAATATTTCTGGTAGTTAGTTTATTTTAATTTTAGTTTTAATTTCTTAATTAAATTCAATTGGTTTTGCTCGACTTAAACGAAATTGTAAAATTAATGCTTAACTAAAGTTGGGGGTACTAAGTCCTCGTGGGAACGATATCTTACTTACTCTTTATTACTTGATACGGCCCGTGCACTTGCGGAGTTTTTAGGCTGTAAAGTTTTGCCCTATCAAGTTTTTGGCGCCGTTGCCAGGGACTTGTGTGCCACAATTTTTTTTTTGGTTAGAATTGATTGAGCATTAGTAGTTTAAGTTTGAGTTCGTAAATATTTTATTTTATTTTATTTTATTTTTTTAGAAAAAATAAATAAAAAGAAAATGGATTTCAATTGGCAACCAAATTTGGTCTTAATATTAAAAAGGAGATGAATTCTTTGTCTTCAATACAAGATGGACTCGATTGTTATTATAAATTCTTTGAATGAATCTAGGCAACATAAAAGGAGCATAAATGACGGTTGTATTCCATATGTTGATTCTTCTCAATATGTTTGCATGTCTTGTGTTTATTGTGGAGGGAATCATTTATTTGAGTATTGTCCATATAGTACAACTAGTCATTATGTGGGGGATGATTTTGCTAGGAACCAAGCTTATTTTGATCATTCATTTTGTCCTAGTGAAAGTTTTGAGCAACAAAAGTTTGAGGATCCATATGTCTATTGTTCTCATGAAAATACCCCTCATTTTTACTCTTATCCATATGTTGAAGAACACACATTTGAGTATAAGGAAAAATCCAATTTAAAAATATTATTGGAGGAGTGTGCGGAAGCATCAGAGAGATTTAGTAGAGAGCAAAAGGAATTTATCACTAGGGTTGAGTCAAGTGTCCAAAATATTGAGGTATGTGCGAGTCAAATTGTTTCAACTCTTGAGACTATAGGGCAAGATAATTCCTTAAGCTTGATGACTATTTCTTCACGATAGTGATTGTTGTGAAAAAGTTGAAGGTATGGAATTGCATGAAATTGTGGATAATGTAGAAAGTGACTCGTGAGCTTGAAATTGATTTAGATGAGAATAGTGGATGTCTAGAAGAGGTTTCGATTGTGGAGCCTAAGGATTGTGATGTTGGTGATCAAATTGATCTAGATGTCCCAATTGTTGTTGTTGTTCATGATTCTCCTATTGAAGTGTTGACTCTTACTGATGAGAGTCCAGTGGATTTTGTTGGATGCTCTAAATTCTTGGAAGTGCCTATGTTTATTTGTAAGGATGTGCATGTTGTGCTTAATTTGAATTCAGTGAATACTTGTACTCCAAGATTGTCTATGATTAAGGAAGTATAAGTAATTAACTTGAATAATAAATTTTTGTGTGTGATACCTTGTTGCTTGAAAAGGAATGAAAACAAGGTAATTATGATGTTTGATACGTATGATTAGAAGTTGTTTTGAGAAGTCTGGCTGAAGACTTTAAACTTAGCGCTTCTTGGGAGGCAACCCAAGGTTTCAATTGATGTTTTGTTTGATTTTGTAGGACTGTTGATAGCCCTTGATGATGTGTTCCACTTCGGTAGCAAGGATTGCGAGTGCAAGTCAAGGACAAATAGGGGAGTTTTCTTCTACTTTTCTTTGATTTGTTCTATTTGATTGTTGATGATATATTGCTTGGGAATGAGTGCTGGTCTTAGTTGGATATGCATGTGATGACTGTCTGTGATGACTATTGACTAACTGTTAGCACTCAAGCTATTTAATTGGAGGAAATTTGAAATCTCTAAAACTGGTGTTACCCTTACACTTATATATAGTTGCTCTTCACTTCCATTACTTTTTGTTACTTGTTCACATTGAGGACAATGGTACATTTAAGTGTGGGGGTGAGGGTATCCTGGATTTTACATGACTTTCCTTGTCCTCAGATTTTTTGAAAAAAAAAATCTTATGGAAGTTTGAATTTTATTCGTGAGCATTGTCACAATTGGGTTAAGTTGAACATGAAAAGAAGTGAATTTGATTAGGAATCGATTCTATGTTCTTTGAATGTTAGTAAAGAGGTAAAAGATTTGGTTTTGGTACTTTACTTTAAGATTTCAAAGAACTTGTGAGGAATTTGAGCCTAAATTTTTGTCTTTCTAAGAGGGAGTACACCTATTGTGATTTCATCTCTAGAACTTGTCTTGAATCTCTTTTGAAGTTTGAAATCCTTTTGCATGCACAAAGATGATTTAGGCATTCATTTCATAGCTAGTTTGGCCAAATGTCCATCCTTATCACATGAAAATCTTTTGTTTACCCCATTTGAGGATAATATGTTGTAAATGAGCAAGATGAGACTCCAAAAAGTCTTCGTTACTTTTAGGACCGGATAGTTTTTTAAGATCCGGTCCTAAAAGTCTTCGTTAAATATGGCGAGACTTTTAGGACTGGATGGTTTATAAAGCTCTGGTCCTAAAAGTCTTCGTTTAATTTTGAAAAATATTGAGAGACTTTTAGGACCGGATGGTTTATAAATCCCTGGTCCCTAAAAGTCTTCGTTTAATTTTGCCAAATATGGCAAGACTTTTAGGACCCGATGATTTATAAAGGTCTGGTCATACAAGTCTTTGTTTAATTTTGAAAAATATTGCGAGACTTTTAGGATCGGATGGTTTATAAATCTCTGGTCCTAAAATTCTTCGTTTAATTTTGAAAATTATGGCGAGACTTTTAGGACCCGATGATTTATAAAGGTCGATCCTAAAAATATCGGGAGACTTTTAGGACCCGATGGTTTTTAAAGGTTCGGTCCTAAAAGTCTTCGTTTAATTTTTTAAATATGGCGAGACTTTTAGGACTGGAGTTTTTATAACTCTGGTTTTAAAAATCTGTCATTTAGAACCATATTGTTTTAAAATCCGGTCTTAAATGTCTTCATTTATATATAAATAATGGTGACCCGCCTTTTAGACAATGCATCAAGGTTCAAGACAGTCGAGGTTCTGCTCAAGGTAGGTCCCTCATTGTCGTCGTTTTTACCTCTCCAGATATTGAGCAGCATTATCGGTCTCCCTTTTCTCTATATTTTTTATTTTTTTCAAAAAAAAAAGGATTAGAATGAAAAGGATACTAAAAATGATCAAATCTGGGCGAGGTAAAACCGACAACAACGACGGTCCAACCTTGAGAAGAATTGTCACTGTATTTGTTTGAATAAGGTAAACGATGTTTTTGTTTTGTTTTGTATGGTCTTAACGTTGTATTCTGCGAATTTTCAATGTTGATCACACATGAGGACAATGTTTTGTTTGTTTCCTTACTACTGTGTATGGACCACTTGAAAAATGAAGATGACATACTAATGAAGATAAAGGGAAATCCAAAAATGTTGATCACACATGAGAACAAAATTTAAAAATATTTTATTTATTATGGGCAACACTATTACAAACATAAAAAAACATAAAATATCTAAACCTCCCCATCTTTGTCGGAGGGGGAGGAGCCGTCGGAGGCGTCCTCTTTAGAAGCATGGTACTCCACGTCATTGGCGTGGAGTACTATGTTGAGCTTGTTGTTGACGGTATGAACAAGCCCAAACAATTGGCCTAAGCGTTAGTCGATGTTATCGACGCGGGCCACCATGTGCTCCATCATCTGGTAGAAAGAAGGATTTGGAGGCAACTAAGGAGGGCATTGAGGTTGAGGAGGAGGAGGAGGAGGAAAAGGAGGACCTAGGCGGTGGAAGTTGTAGAAGTGATGGAGAAGAATGTGAAGAAACTAAAGTAACAACAAGTTTAAATAGAGAACCCTTTCTGAAGAATATGAAACGCCAGAAAATTTAACGAGGAGACGATAGTTCCTCAGAATACGAGGAGACACATAGTTGAGAAGTTTACCTAGAAGCCAAAGAAACTCTGAATCATTCAACAAACAGAGTGTAAGGATACGACTCTGCTATCTGAGTAATTTGAAAAGATTGAACTTTTAATACCGGATATTGTAAAAGATCCGTTCTTAAAAGTAATATTTTTTTAAGGAAAAATTATTACTTTTAAAAAAATTGAATTGAAAAAATAATAATTGACTTTTAGTACGGATACACGACAAAAAGTTAGTGTTAAAAGTAATTGAATTGATGGAAAAAATAAATAATAGAAATTTAGGACTGGATATATGATAAAATGACGGTTTTAAAAGTAATTGAATTGAAAATAAATAAATAATAGACTTTTAGGACCTATTATATTATAAAGGTCAATCTTAAAAGAACTTGAATTGGAAAAATAAGTAATAGGCTTTTAGGACCGGATATTTCTAAAATATGCTCTTAAAGTAGAAACATTAAATTCATTTATACCAATTGAATCCCATTCATTCTCATAATCAATTGTGTATCTCTCTGCCCTTATTAACTCCTCACTACCTCTCTGCCCTAAGGACATCACTACCTAGCTCTCTGCCCCAACTGCTCAAACCATGGTTAGATACAAGATAACCGCTCGTAGGGGTACTTGTGAAGTTCTTGCCTTCCTCCTAGTCGTTGGACACATTGTTATACGGGGTGACCCTGTCGTGAAGCTCATGCCTTCCTCATGGTTATACGGGGTGCCTCAAGTGAGAGTGCGTTCTATTGTGACGGAAGAGTCTCGGATCGTTGGACACATTGTTATTTCGGATGATGAAGAGATTGCCGCACCCCCCTCTATCCTTCTGCCAAGATTCCCCAACCACTTGGTCCCATCGACCTTGTCTATGCTGAGTTCCTCTGTCTTCTTATTTTGGATGATGAAGAGATTGCCAGCTCCAGCCTTTAGACCATGAAGAGGTTCTCGCTTCCCCTCTCCAACCTCCTGGCCCCAGCGCGCATACCGCTAACCCCTCTCCTCTTTCCTCTAGTGATGCATTGTGGCTGATGCGAATAAGACAGGAACTTGCTGATCTCTGGCGGGAAGTTGATGCTGCTCACGCTGATATCGCCAAGGCATTGGAGGATAATAAGCTTTAAGATGTTTAGTCAAATTCTTGTTGTTGATAATTTTCAGTTTGTTTTTTTTTTCTTTTCTTGTGTACGTGCATATTCTCCAGTAATTAAAGAAGCTTGTTCTCCAGTTTTCATTTATTTTCATTCAGTTGTTGTTGCGCTCGCCAAAGCCAATCCTCTCTTTTTTGGTTTGGTTAATAAATGAGGACCTTTAGGACTAGATTACTTTATAAGTAACTGATCCAAAAAGTATTTAACTTTTAGGACCGGATATTTTATAAAACTTTAGTCTTAAAATTAAATGAATATTAAAAAGTTAGGACCAGATTCTTCTAAACCTCTGGTTTTAAAGATTAAATGAATAAAATGTTTATCTTTAGGATTGGATAGTTTATAATTAACTGGTCTTAATAAAATCCAAAACTCTAAAAAATGTCTTTGTTGCGCGGAAAATTAAATTTCCCTCTCTGAACTTCTCTTGTAGCGCTAAAAGTGATAACTCAGGTTCTGTCTCTAGTGTTTGTGTGTTGCTTTGTTGCTGCTTCTTGTTGCTCTCTCGACAATCACTTTCTGGTTCCTTAGGTAAACGTCTATAAACCAAGATTTAAGAGGTGCTTCGGTTATATAACTTTTTGATTTTCCTGCTTGTCGTTCTGGGTTTTTCATGGGTTGAACGAAATCGATGAAATGCTCTTGTGGGTTCCTCTGTTGTTAATGAGTATTGTTTTTTGAAGATTATATTTGCACTTTAGACCTACCCATTTGACCAACAAGTGTTTTGAGGTCACTCTTGCTGTCTACAACAACAACGTTCGTGGAGAAGAAATCCTCAGCAAAAATATTTGAATTTATATGCTACAGGTGAGCCCACAAGACCTTCATGCGATGCATTTATTTTCCTCGTCATGCGTTTATTTTTCTTCCTAGATTCACTGTGATACATTTATGACCAAAAGTGATTCTTCGTTATGCATTTAATGGGCAATTTTCTTCGTAAAAATAAAAAGACATAACCAACATTGAGCATATGCATTTGGAGTTAGCTTATTTTATATGCAATTTTCAATTTTTTTGGATTATGTATATTAAATCTTTCCGTCTATAAGAATTCTACTATGGATCACAGTTAGATAAATGTTTTACGGATGAGTGTTGAATATCAGAATGGGGTGAAGGAATTTAGAGAATTTGTTAAAAAAAATGCCCATGATGATAGTGGGAAGTTTTATTGCCCTTGTGTAGAATGTTTGGATGAGAGGCGACTAAGTTATGAAGTTATACACACACATTGAATTTGTGAAGGATTTTGTAAGACTTATACAGTATGGGTATGGCATGGTGAAAAATGCCAAGTGCATCTCAACATGGGGAAGTGACCTTTGATGATAATGACACGGATATATATGATCACATAGAGGACATTATTCGTGATGTAGGAGAAGAGGCTTTTGAGCAATCACATGCATGTGGTAATATGTGCAATGATGCAGAGACACCTCTATACCCTGAGTGTAAAAAATACCAATTGTTGAATGTTGTATTGAAATTGGTAAGCTTGAAAGCACGGCATGGATGAAGCGACAAGAGTTTTTCAAAAATATTTGAGGCTTTTAAGGACATGCTTCCGGATGATAATGTGTTGCCGCATTAATACTATGATGCTAAGAATACTTTGTCTACTGGGGAAGGAGTACAAAAAGATCCATGCTTGGCCAGATGATTGCATGTTGTATAGAAAAGAGTTTAAAGAGAAGCAGACGTGTCCAGTATGTGAAACCCCAAGGTACAAATCAAATAAGGGGCCTGCAAAAGTGTTGTGGTATCTTCTAATCAAACCAAGGTTCAAGCAGTTGTTTGTTAATGAAAATGACGCAAAAAATTTGAGGTGGCATGCAGATAAGAGGATTTCTGATGGAAAGCTTCGACATCCGGCCGATTCTTCTCAATGGAAGAAAATCGATCAATCATTTCCGAACTTCAAAAAAAACCTAGGAACCTTAGGCTTACCCTTAGCGTGGATGACATGAATCCCTATGGTAGCCTTAGCAGCATACATAGTTCATGACCTGTACTCTTGATTATTTACAATTTATCTCCTATGTTATGTATGAAATAAAAGTACATCATGTTGTCTATGTTGATTTTGGGACCAAAACAACCCGAAAATAACATTGATGTTTACCTTGAGCCCTTGATCGAAGACTTGAAGGAGTTGTAGGAAGAAGGTGTTGATGTTTTTGAATCTTTCAAGAAGGAGGTGTTTAAAATGCGAGCCATGATATTTTGTACTATAAATGACTTCCCAGCATATGGGGACTTGTCAGGGTATAGTGTAAAAGGCTATAAAGCATGTCCAGTTTGTGAAGAAGGCACATGCTACCATCAACTTCAACATGGAAGAAAGACGGTTTATCTTGGACATAGGAGATTTCTTAGACGGGGGCACCCATAACATCGATTAAAGAAAGCCTTTTTTGGTAGCCAAGAGTATGAAGATGCTCCGGTGGCATTGACTAGGGAGCAAGTTTATGAAAAGGTGAAAAATATCGTGTCATCTTCGGTAAGACTACAAAGAGTAGAAAAAGAAACAAATATATGGAAAAAGAGATCTGTATTCTTTGATCTTCCATATTGGTGCAATCTTGATGTGAGACACTGTATTGATGTCATGCATGTGGAAAAAAATGTATGTGATAGTATTGTTGGCACGCTTCTCAACATACAAGGTATTTCAAAGGATGGTATGAAGGCAATATTGGATTTGCAAGCAATGAGAATACGTGAAGACTTACATCCAATGGCATATGGTCAGAGAACTTATTGTTTCCTGGCTTCTCATACTTTGTCTAAGGATGAGAAACCAAGTTTTTGTAAGTGTTTACGTGGCACAAAAGTTCCCTTGGGGTATTCTTCAAATTTCAAGAGGCTTGTATCGATGAAGGACTTGAAATTCGTAGGCCAAAAGTCTCATGATTGTCATGTCTTAATGCAATAGCTACTTCCGAGCTATTCAAGGCATTGCCGAATATGATCTTCAACACATTTTTACTAGACTTTGTTTCTTTTTCAATGCGGTTTGTAGTAAAGTTTTCGAGATTGAAAAGTTGGATGGATTGGAAAATGAAGGATATCTTATCTTGTGCTAGCTTGAGAAGCTTTTTCTTCCTACATTTTTTGACATCATGGTTCATCTAATTGTTCATCTAGTGAGAGAGATAAAGTTGTGCGGCCCTATCCATTTATGATGGATGTACCCAATTGAAAGATCTATGAAATTTCTAAAAGGGTATGTGAAGAACGCATACCGGCCAAAAACATCAATTGTTCAGAAATATGTTTCTGAAGAAGCCATGGAATTTTGTCAAAATTATTTGGCCAAAGTAAGACATATTGGGCTTCCTAAACGTCAGCATGCTGAAGGGGGTAGGTGAGGGGCTTCAGTAAAGAGTGTGGATCTTGATGAATTGTCACAAGTCCACTTATACATCTTGAATAATGTTGATGAAGTTCAAGCTAGCATAGAAGCACATAAAGAAGTTGTAAAGAAATAAAATTATCGAATGACTGAACAAAGGTTAATTTGGGAGCATAATAGAACTTTTGAAAACTGGTTCAAACAAAAGATTGAGGGAGAGGAATGTGTTTTTGATACAATCAAATGGTTAGCACGTGATCCTGAGGTTGATGTCATAAGTTGGAATTCGTATGTGATCAATGGTTATACATTTTACATGAGTCCCTAGATGATAGGAGAACCCTCCAGAATAGTGGTGTTATGTTAGAGGCTGCATCTATGCACTTCTCCAGTTCGAAAGACAAGAGGCCTAAAGTGGCAGTCATGCCTTATTATGAGGTTATTGAAGAGATTTGGGAGGTGGACTATGTTAAAATTAGATTTCCCATTTTCAAATGCGAGTGGGTTAATGTTAATAATAGTGTTCGGATCGATCGGCTAGATTTACATTAGTCGATATCAATAGTAGAAGTTTTGGAGATGAACCTTTTATTATGGCGGACCCATTTAAACAAGTGTTCTATTTCGCCGATCGGGGAAAAATAAAATGTGGTCTCGCAGCTCTCCAAGGCAAAAAGGTCATTGATATTGATGAGGAAATTTATTCAAATTTTGGTCTTCCTGAGAGTACTCATTTTTCAAGGGGTCTACCGGACATGAACGAAGAAGATGAAGCGGAAAATGAACCTGACATAAGAAATGATCATCGTGAAGGGATATGGGAGGATACCGCTTTATAAAGAGACAATTCATATGCAGAATTTTTTGAAAACTTTAAGGCTTTTAACTATATTCCTTTTATGTTCTTAAACAATGTCATTGGCTGTGAAGCTGTTGTTCTTGTTTTATTTTTGTGGCAGGATCCGATCGAAAGGGGCATGTTATAAAAGAGGATGTTACGTTGTTGGGTGGGAATTAGATGAAGGCATGGTGAATATTATATTCGACATGTATGTTGATTTACGTGCTGTATTTGTAACTCATTGTATTTGTAAGTTATCTTATTTTATATATCCATTTAGGTGTTGTATGTCATAGTATAATCATTAAGAGGCCACATAACTCATGGTGAATAATATTTGTATTCTTTTCCCAATTCAATTTATTCATAATGGATTGTTCATAGCTTGTAGCTTAAAGTATCGACTTTTATGTGCTGGATTGGGTGGTGGATGTGTGTATATAGGAAGAACAGAACAGGAAAATACTTTGGAAAAATTTTGACCGGAAATAAATACTTTGGTGTACATATTAGGCCGGTCTTAAAAGTCGGTCTTTTAAGACCGGTGTATTTATACATCCGGTCTAAAAAGTTCAATTTTTAAGACCGGATATATTTATTATCCGGTCTTAAAATGTCAATATGTTTAGACCGACCTTTTTTTTGTTCGGTCTTAAAAGTTGAGTTTTAGGACCAAACAAAAAATATATCAAGTCTACATAGTACAACTTTTAAAACTTAATGTTTTAAATGTCCGGTTTAAAAGAGTTTCTTTAGGATCAGTTTGAGTCCGGTCTTAAAAGTTACAGACTTTTAAGACCGCTTGGAACAAGACCGGTCACGGGTCCGGTCTTAAAAGTCTTTTTTGTACCCGTGTTAGTTGTTCGATTCCAAAAAAGGTGATGTGTAACAATTGAAAGTATTTAAAAAAACACCTTACTATTGTCTATTTAAGTTTAATTGAAAGCATTAATTTTGTGATTATGCTTTTTTTAATAATATTAAGGGTTTCACTTTCGAGGCATAGGTGTAATGTGCTATCACCTCTTCTAATAAGTGTCATTCTTAAGATTTGAACTTGTATTTTTCTTCTTTTAAGGTGATATCAGTTACTACCTCAACTAACAATTTATTAGTGATTATACTTTCTTTGAATATATAACGTTTGCTCTAAACTATATATACAGACGCAGGATAAGGAAAATAGATAGACATGTACCTATATTTTCTATATTAATTAGTTATTAATTCAATCAACCTAGCTGGGATCTACTTTCTTCCTTGCAAATTCTTTTAGATCTCTATTTACTATATTTGAAGTTTTCATGAACTTTTTGAGTCTGTGAATGAGATTTATGTTCTATCTAAAAGTTTTACTTGGTTTGGTCTTGTGCGAAAAATTCATAACAGTCATCGGATTAGGTTATTTCTCATTCTTAAGTTTATTTTATATTTTATTTATAACTAAAAATGATTATTCAGGTAGGAGTATTATATTTGATGATAAAATATGCAGAAATTAAAAAGTGAAATAATTTAAATAGTTATGAACTTATTTATTTATCATTCATGTCATCATGTCGTACCATAACGTCTATATAAAAATATGTGACACTTGAATTTAAAGTTTAAACACAAAGGAATATGTTTTAAATAATTGTTATATAACAATATAGTTGTAAAATGTAAAATCGAATTTAACTTAAATACTAGAAGGATACATATTGTGATATACTCCTTCCGGTTCTAATTATAAGACAACATTTAAAAGTTGGTTTTGGTCCTAATTATAGGACAACATTCTAATTTTTGTCAATTTCTTCCTAAAATACCCCTATTTTATTATCTCAAGTGTGTTTGATTTTTGGTGAATGGTGATTATATGTATATGGGTGTGTAGACTCTTCCAATCATTAAAACTTTTAAATTGTTAGATTTTAATCTGTTTATTGATCAATTGTCATTAATTTGCCAACACACAAAATACACACACACACACATAGAGATATATGTGTGTGAGTGTGTGTGTGTTTTTTTTATGTGTGTCTACACACAAATATACACACACTTATATATATATATATATATCTGTGAGTGTGAGTGTGTGTGTTGTCAATATATATGTGTATGTGTACATATATAAACACACACACACATACATATATATATATATATATATATATATATATATGTGTGTGTGTGTTTATATATATGTGTAGATATGTGTGTATCTATCTATACGTATATATATATTATAGTAAGACCATTATTTCAATTAGAAAGCATGTAGAAGGGAAAATTGTAGGTCGGAGAGGTATGTGGTATGGGTTGTTGATTTAATTTTACTTTTGTCATTTTAAATTTATATAAGGACATTTTAGGAAAATGAGTAAAATTAACTAATTTAACTCATCTCTTTAATCTCTCCAAAGTTGGTTAAATATATCCTATAATTAGGACCGGAGGGAGTACAATAATTACATTATATATAAATGTACGTGTGTGTGCCCATAAGGTAAAAACCCAACCAAAGAGTAAAGCACCGACATAGGGTCCCACGGTTCCGCGTCATTCAGCAAAACAAAATATTGTGCAGTCAGTCCCGGTTTGAAATTTGAACGCGTTAAAAGGTAAAGCAAAGAGTAGAGACCCAAGAGAAGAAAAAACTTGAGCTGACTCCAACTGTTTTATTTCTATAGAATTTGAACCAGGCTGCTGGACTTCATCTTATCAAGTTGAAATCGAACAAATCGTCCTTCAGGTTTCTACTTTCCTTCCTTTCTCCTTTCCAGGTTTATTCATTGAAATAACTGTTTGGATCTGTGAAATTTCGCTTTGAATTAACCATCAAATGTCAATGAAAGAGAATATATACACAGATTCAGCTTCCGTTTAATTTGTACGTGAACAGCGAATGAATCTTGCAGTAAGAGAACCATAAGACTCTGTGAATGAGAAAGAATATATACCCTGTCTGTTGGTAATTCTTTTATATCTTGTTTTCTTCAGTGAAATGGATAATTTACTGTTTTGGGACATAGGACTTCTGGGAATATATAGAGATCTTCGAGCACTTTGTGATTCCGATTTTTTTTTTTGAACTTTATGTAAAGACCTATCTCAAGGTTTTGCTTTGAAACTCATTCACAAAAATTGGTTCACTTTCTTCCGTCTTCAGTATCCCCTCACTGGTTCTTTCTGGTTTTGTATTTTTACATTTGGGTTTCAGATCTCCAAATCCTTGTAATGGCACATGATCCTGATGGATTTGGGTGTTCTTCAAACTCTTCTCGTCCGACTAAGAGATGGAAGTATCATGTGTTTTTGAGTTTTCGGGGGAAGATACTCGCACAAGCTTTACTGATCATTTGTATGCTGCTTTAAAAAGTAAAGGATTAAAGACTTTTAGGGATGAGGAAGAGCTTGAAAGGGGACAATCTATCAAACCAAGTTTACTGGAAGCAATTGAAGAATCTCGTTCTGCAATTGTTGTGCTGTCCCCAAGTTATGCTTCTTCAACTTGGTGTTTGGATGAACTTCAAAAGATCATCCATTTAAAGGAAGATTCAAATCTTCAAGTATTTCCAATCTTTTACGGTGTAGATCCATCTGATGTTAAGAAACAAAGGGGAAGCTTTTCAGAAGCATTCAAAAAGCATGAAGAAAGATTTAGACAAGACAAAATGAAGGTGCAGGGATGGAGGGATGCTTTGAAAAAAGTTGCTACTATATCTGGTTGGCACTCACAAAATCGGTAATTTCCACTTCTCTCAACAATTATCATGTCTTTTTATTTTCTTTTTTTCTTTTGGGAAAATAAGGGTGTTAATATTCAAATAAACTCTATACTATATTAAGGTTTTTTCTTAATTTTTTTTAAAGCTATTTTTTTTTGGGGGGGGGGACTTAAAGCTTTCACTAATAAGAACTAAAAACTTCATTTATTTAAGGATTAAGCAGCAAAAATGTCTATGAACTTTTATAAAAAATGTGTTTAGCACCATATACATTTTGGAGGTGCAAAAAATACTTATAAATATTCCAAATGGGAGAAAAATGTCAAAGACCATTAAATTTGACCTAACACCACGATATATGCATGTGTAAAAGAGTGTGGTCCCACTATAGAAAATCACGAAACATTTTTTGGCAGAAATGTCATCTCAAAAAATATGGGTCCTTTTCTGTAATTTTTGGTCCTTTTTCTTCACAGGATTTGTAATTTGCAGAAATTATGGGCCATTTTCTTCAACTTCCCCGTCCTTAGATATACTAATTTTGACTCCAATTAACATTTTCCAAAATCTCCAATTTTTATTTTAAGCACCTAAAATACAAGATTAAGCACAAGTAGTATCAAAAGTTTAAGAAATCGTTTGCATGAATAATTAACAAGTTATGATAATTTTGCCTCTAATTATATTTAATTTAATACAAATGTTCTTAACTCAAATTAGTGTTTAATCATGCAATAATATTCTAGAAATTGCATTAAAAATGCCAAATTAATCATGAAAAATCATATAAAAATATGGTTCAATCATCAAGGAAAGGTGGGAGTATGCAATGTATTTGAGAAAGCCTAGGGCTAAGCGTAGAGAAAGCTTTTAAAAGTTAGATTTAAGAAAATTTAAAAAAGTGGGGTTAAAAGTTTTTAATTAATTTTTTACTCTTAATATTACATCCTCTTTTTATTAAAATTTTGTAGCTCCACCTTTTCAAATTTTTTAAAATTCAACTCAACAAATTTTCTTTCGTCCCCTTTCCTTTAGAAAAGGAATGAAAATTTTTATATGTTGGATTTAAAAAAACGAGCTTTTATTTCCCCGTGCGTTGCACGGGATGATATTATTCCACAGGTTATTTAAATATATTTTGCTTCCAAATTGATGCAACTTTCTTGTCTTTAAGGAATATATATTATAACATCACAACCAATAAATGACTATATATTAGAAATGAAACATTAACAATGGTGAACATCAATATCCTAAATATCGATTCAAAGTGCATATTACAAATGAAATCTCACCAATGTTAAACAACAATGTCTTCCGATCAATTAACATTCCTAAATATCTCTTTGTACACAACATTCATTGTTTTGTTCTTGTTGGCACAACTATTATAATCTAAAACAATCTTTAGACCATCCATGCTTTTAATCCTGGATAAGGGCTTTTCAGGTTGTTTTCTTCACAAATTCTGCGACAGAAGCCAATGAGCTAGATATAGAGGTATTTAAGTTCCTATCGATTGGGTATCTGTTTGCTGTAAGAGAAAATAGAGCCTTTCAAATCTTGACACTTGTTCTTGTTTTTGTTCAGTTTAAGTTGTTGCTTGTATATTAGAGTATATCGAGCCTAAGAATATTTGGACTTTGCCCCAGCTGTTGTAACTAAAGTCTTGTTAATAAAGTCTGTTGTCATCTCTGTTAGTTGAATTATAACTTGAGTCTCATCACCGCATGCATCTCGACTTTAGTTAATGAAATAAACATCCAGAGCCTTATTCATTTTCTCTCTCTTTACCTAATTCCTTGGGATGATAAAAGTACTCGAAAAAATCTGTGAAAATTTTCCACTTGAAGATTTTATTGATTGCAAAAATTTGAATTTGGGCATAAGTACTTTCAGTGTATGAAATCACAAAGAATACTTGTCATTTTTAATGTCTATAAAAATATATAAGACCATAAAATATACAACTAAAATTCTTGTTTTTGTTCAGTGTAAGTTGTTTCTTGTTTTGCTTACATTAAATGCGGCAACTAAGGAGGTAGATTTAAGGCCAACAAAGTAAATAGAAAAGAAAGGTAGGTTATCTCAAATAATAATGGCAAAATCCTACAATAGCCTTTTATCTTTCCAATTTAACATCGATTCTAATAAATGCCACCTTCACTTGGAGAAGGTAAGTCATGCCATACTCATGCAAAAGCAGTCTATTATCGTACAGGATATCAATTGCATTGAAAAATAACCGAATAAATCACCACCAAAAGAAGAAACCAAAACAAACAAATCCAAAGAAAATAACACAAGAAGCAGATGGCCACATGATTGCTAGAGCATCTAGTCGCAACGGCAAGTGATAACTTTTTACCAACGATTCTTCTCGCCCGTGAAAAAGCTATAGAAAAAAAAGGTATATCTTATCACATTAGATACAAAACATTTAACAAATTGTAGTAATGTAACACTTTAAGACATTGATCAGCCTCAACCTCCATGACAAAGAAGGTGGGTGCAACTTCCCATCTATCTAATTCATAAGTTGCACTATCCTCAGGCAGCACCAGCCACCAAATTGTAGCAATTGCTTCTGCAGAGGATGTCCGAGGAGTGAATGTTATCTTAAATGGGTGGCTAGATGCTCTATACTGATTCACATTTGAAGTGACCTCAAAGTTTGCAAACTTGTAAATTTGGCCTTCAACAATTGAGAAGCGAAATTTATCAAGGAGGTTCCTATTATTTAGCACACTTGCTTGAATGGTCCTACCCTATGTTCATATGTAAATAGAGGAACACAATAATTACCAATTACTTATGATAAGAGCAGAAGCAAAGGGTAATCACATATGTAGACAATTAATATTAATGAAATGTAGTTGCTCTTAGTTAATGTAGTTTATATGAGTTAATAGTAAGAGCAGAAGCAAATGGTAGTTATCCACATTAGAGTATTTTAATATCCAGAAGTAATGAAATAGGATAAGTAATTTTTAGACCAATCACATATCTAGACAGTTAGAATACTCTATTGTTTGTCAGACCAGAAGTAATGTAGTTCCTCTTAGTTAATGCAGTTTTAGGTTAAGCTACACTTTCCTCTAAGAGGCTATCCTTTCTAGTTCAAAGTTACTTTCCTCTAAATATCACTTGAGTGTACATACAAAGTCTCAGAAGAAAAAAAATGTATTGTAGGCCTATTAATTACTTATGATAAGAGCAGAAGCAAAGGGAAATCAGCTACATTAGAGTATTTTAATATTAAGAACAAAGCATGTAAGGGCTAATTTGAGGTATTGGATTCAGTTAAAAAAATTCAAACACTAAAGCTGCATATTAATGAGTGAAGGGCATAAAGAATCAATGTAGCTGTACACTAAAGCTACATTAGAGTATTTCTCTGTTGATTTTTTTTGGAACATAAGAGTCTAGGCATAAGAGTCAGGTACACTAATGTACCTGACTTTTTGAATGTATTTACCCTAATGGAGAAGTATTTTAATGAATTTAATATAACCTACTTAGTGAAGGAAGGGCATATTAACCTCATCCTAAGTTGATTTCAGTGTTGGGAATTTAAATGCATTCGATTTTTCAACAGAGAAATGGTGCTCCAATCAATTTTTCATAAGTGATTAGCATCAGCGGACTTAAATTCAGGGCAAAGGGAAATCCTTCTTAGTTTCTCTGTAATGATGGTATTTTAATATTAATATTTTAGATTTGCTTCATAGCAGCTACATCTCTTTGTAACAAAAAAAAATCAAAAAGTCTCATGTTGAGTGAAGGGCATAAATACTCTCATGTTGAAGTTTTGGTTCTGCCACTTATCATACATCTGTACACTACTTGTGGTGAGAGGAACAAAGGTACAGAGTGTAAAATACTAGAGCTTTTAACCTCATTCGAAATTAGAGTATTAGAGTATTCTTTAAAGAATCAAGTACATCATCCATAAGTTTATATATAATTAATTATTAGCCCGCCAAGTACTAAAACAAAGGTACGAGTCTCGAACATACACTCTTGACATGGTAAGTGTTGTGAAACCGGAAGCATCACAAAAGAGTATACACATAGATGGTCTTAATGGCAAATCATGAAATGGCAAGAGTGATATGGAAGCATTCCGCTTTCACAACACTTACTACCGTTCATGGAAAATCTTACTACCGCTTAATGGCAAACCATGGGAATTTTCAAGACATACCAGATAGTTTTCAGTTGCAAAAATAATATGCAAAAAATAAAGAAATCCACTAAACACCAGCCAAGTTAGAGTCTTGCGCAAATGTAATTGTTGACAAGTTATGTATTGAAATTGAAATATACCTCCTCATCAATCAAGACCATTGAAACACAAAACAATTCCGCTGGGGCAGACTTTTGGTAAACGTTCCATTTACGGAACACTCTAACCACAATGGCCCACCGATCAGCCGAATCATCCACGTTCTGAAGTGAAGCACGTCGCACCATGGTGGAACCTACAGAAATGAGAAAACACGGTGCTTAGGATGAAATATAGAAGAAATATGAACCATAAATTAGTGAGCATTTGAGTGATTAGTGAGCATGCACTGTGAAACATAAATTTGACATCTATTATCTTACTGTGTTGCTGAAGATTTGCTGAGGATTGATGAAGAACTGGTGAAGAACTGATGATGATGTTGCTGAAGACATTGTGGTTGAGTCCTTTTATGGACGATCAGATGTGGAAAATTGGCGGGAGTGAATTTAAATTCACAACACCGAAAAAAGAAACATGATTTAAAACCAAAAGCAATTTCAGGCTGTTTCAAACCCTCTTTTGCAATTTCATGTTTGGAGATCCCGAACGAAAAGGAAAGCAGAACGATGGATCCAGTATCGCTAATGTTACCTTTATGGTTGTTGGAGATCATGACACGTTGGAGATCCTTGGCAAAACGATGGATCCAGTATCGCTAATGTCGATTCGGACATGCACACATCGTTAGGACAGACGCTGCTCCCAAGAGACGGTGCAGGAGGTCGGGCGGCGCAAGTAAGGCTTCCCAAAAAGCAACACGGCGACGACAACGACGACATTTTCAAACTCACCTTGCACGATTTTGTGAGGAGCCCGAGCATTTCCCTCTTCACTTCGGAAAGTTTCGAAGAGTTAGCCCTAAAAACGCGGTGAGAGAGGGTCGATGGAAACGCACGGCTCAAGACTTTGGAAACCCGTGACTTTGAACAGTGTTTGCAAACCCGTGACTTTATCTTCTGAGGAAAAAGGAAAAAGCAGTATGGAAAAAGCAGTATGGAAACTGTTTGCAAACCCGTGGCTTTATCTTTAGAGGGGATACAAATTTTTATTTTATCTCCAGCCTGACTTTGTCGTCTTCCTACGCAATATAAACTATTTTATTTATTATTTATGATTAATATCCCGAATATCTTACATATAACAAGTTGTCCAATTTGTGTATAAAAAACGGCAAGTTATCCTAATTAATTAAAAGATGAACCGTGGTTTTAATTGATATTATTATATCAGTTTTCATACTAAAATATGGATTTTTATATCTATTTCTTTTCGAACGAATGTTTTTACTATTGGAAATAATGTAAATAATATATCAATATGGTATATTATATCTTTAAAACATATTTTTATTTTCATTGGATTAAGGGCTTGTGTGTTTCAGTTTTTTAGTAATTTTTTCTTTAAAAAAATCAGAATAAAAGCAATCATATTTTGTATTATTTTCAAAATATTCTTTGAATACATTTTAAAAATACTATGGCGAGGGAGAAATTTGACGAGAATATGAAGATATCACAAACAATCGTACAAGCATTTATTGATTCTTAATCAGAAGTGATTCATAAAGCATTACAAACAATCGTACAAGCACTTATTTTATCTCCAGCCTGGCTTGCACGCAGCCAGAGTAAAGAAGTGATTGGCTTATGAATAGTGTTTTGAGTCTTGAGCCATGCATAAGCCGTTTTTGAATGGCTTGAAAGGATGTGTTATTATATATATATGATTGGAGAAGTGGGGTTAAAATGTTTTAATTAATCTTTTTTACTCTTTTACCTTACAACTTTTTTTTATTAAAATATTGTGACCCCACTTCACTAATTTGTTTAAATCAAGCTCAAGAAATTTTCCAGCCCCCCAGTGAGGCTTGAGGCTTGTGGGTAGTTCAGGAGAGGGGAGGGGCGGAGATGAAATTGGTGTCCAGAAATGTATTGTAGAAGATGAAGGTAATTAAAGACTACTCAAACAATAATGAAGATTTTTGACTACTTAAAGACTACGAAGGCGCATATTTTTTTATAATTGCAGAATAAGCCGACGGTGTAGTGTGGGGGAGGAATGAGGATGGGCGACATCAGGGAAAAGGAAGGAAGGGGGATAGCGGGTTGCATTTGACAATGGTTGGGAGACAGTTTGTTTTTCCTTTTTCTCAAACAAAAATTTAGGGTAACAATTAAAATCAAAATTAAATTAGATGTTATTTTTTATTGGTCTATAAGTATTTTTTCATTTAAAAAATTTAAGTTTGCTTCATCATCGTACGGTCACCACTTAACTTTGTTTTGTTAGCATTTGGTGTAAGCAAGATTAACGATATTATGTTTTAAGGACTAAAAACACACTTTATAAACTTAAGGAACTAAAATAAAATTTTGTACAAACTTAAAGGACCAAAAGTATACTTTAATATATAATAAATATCAAACAGTAATGTATTGATTAAATGACTTCAATATCTAAAAGTTATCAAAGTGAACACACACAAGGGCGACATTTATATATAATAATCTCGTTAGAAAAATCTAGGGATTTTGCTTCATTGTATCAAGACTAGTCTATATTGTACCCTGCTAGGTTCCAACTCTTCGAGATTGTCTGTAAATACTAGAAGCTATGTACAACTTTCTATAAATGTAAGTATCACCTATTACTACTAAGTTAAATTAAGATTTCATGTTATGGTGTGTATTCGGAAAATTTAAAATTCAATTGACTTAATTGGTCATGCTATTTTCATGTGCAAATAATATGCTGTAATTCTACTTTCATATGCAGGCATGAAACAGAATTCATTAAAAGCATTTCAGAAGAAATGATGTCAAAGTTGCTGGATGAATCACCATCTGACCTTGGCAAATTAGTTGGAATCAAACAAAAATTAGATGAATTGGAGTCAATCGTAGCAAGTGAATTGGTAGGAGTTCGATTTATAGGAATATGGGGCATAGGAGGCTTAGGCAAAACCACCCTTGCTAGAGCTTTCTATGAGCGAAAGCGGCAAAACTTTGAGATTCATTGCTTTCTTCATAATGTTAGAGAGGTATATGAAAAAGATGGTTTGATTTCATTACAAAGAAAACTTCTTTTTCTTTAGATAAAAGAAGCATGGAAGTACGCGATTGTTGTGAAGGAAGTAAGCAGATAAAAAACTTGTTGGAAGACAAAAAAGTTTTACTTATTCTTGATGATGTGAGTGACATATGTCAACTTGAAGATTTAGCTCCAAAGCAAGGATGGTTTAGCGAAGGGAGTCTAATAATAATAACAACTAGGGATAAGCATTTGCTATCATCACATGGTGTATCTGCCAAGTATGACATCAAATTTTTGAGTGATGAAGAGTCCCTTGACCTTTTCATTGAAAAAGCTTTCAGAGGAGAGGAACCTAACGAACAGTATTTGGACCTTGCTAGAAGCATCATTGAATTTGCTGGAGGCCTTCCTTTAGCTCTCAGAGTGTTAGGTTCATTTCTTTGCAATAGAACTCTAGTGGAATGGAAGGATGCATTGGCTAAGTTCAAGAAGGTTCCTCCAAATGACATATTGAAGATACTTCAAGTGAGTTATGATGGATTAGACATCAAGGAGAAGACTATATTCTTGGATATTGCTTGCTTTTTCAATGGTATGGTTGAAGATCATGTCATACAAATTTTAGAAACTTTGGACAAGGATCTTCACCCAATAATTGGAATAAGAGTTCTTATTGATAAATCACTAGTGATTAATTATGAAGGGTGTTTGTGGGTGCATGAAATTCTCCAAGATATGGGTAAATATATTGTCTATCAAGAATCACCCTGTGATGTCAGCAAGCGTTCTAGGATATTGTCTTTGGAGGATGCCAATCATGTACTCGAAAGAAATAAGGTGACATTTCAAAGTTCTTGTTTGTAATCATTTACTTCATAACTCTTCTATGTATTTATCTTGACTTGTTGCTTTATAGGGGACAGAAGCAATCCGTGGAATAGTTCTAATATTAGAAAAGTCATGTGATGCATTTTGGGATCCTAAAGCCTTCTCAAAGATGAGTAACCTTAAGTTACTTATCGTTTCAGGATACTCATATGTTTCCTAATATTGTCAATTGACTCTTCCACGTGGACTCAAGACTCTCTCCAAAGAGTTGAAAGTAATAAAATGGGAGGGGTTTCCATTATTTTATATGCCAAGTCAAACTCAACTCAATGAACTTGTTGATCTATATATGCCACATAGCAAGTTAAAAGAACTTTGTAGAGGAAGACAGGTAACTATAGTCCTTTTATTTAAATTCTTTGTCCATGATTTAATAAATTACTATTAACTCTTGGTTTTTGAGGGCTTATTGTTTCCTCTCCCTGTTTCTTTTTCTCTTGTCAGTCTTTTCGAAGCCTTAAGTTCATTGATCTTTCTCATTCAGAGGACCTCATCAAAACCCCACATTTTGATGGAATTCCTCATCTTGAAAAACTGATTCTTAAAGGGTGTTCTAACCTAGTTGAAATTCACCAGTCTCTTGGCCATCACCAGAAACTTGTCATTGTTGATTTGACAGGTTGTAGAACACTTGAAACCCTTCCAAGAAAATTTGAGATGAATCGCTTGGAGACTTTTGTTCTATCTGGTTGTTCAAATGTTAGAAAACTTCCTGAGTTTGGAAAAGAGATGAAACGCCTATCTGAACTTGATTTAGAGGAGACTGCTATGGCTAAACTACCTCAATCACTGGGCAATTTGATTGGTCTCCTTGAATTAAATTTGACGAACTGCAAAAAGCTGGTTTGTCTGCCATATAATGTTTATGAATTGAAAGCACTGGAAATTATCAGAATTTCTGGCTGCTCAAATCTTTCAAGGTTGCCTAAGAATTTGACTGAAAACGGGGCTATGGAAGAGCTTAATTTGAGTTACAGTGCTATAAAAGGGGTACCAGTTTGTGAGTACAACGGTGAAGTACAATATTCATCATTATGTAGTTACTTCTCACTTTTTCAAAGGCCTTCAAATTTGCTACCGATTTGGTCATCCTTGATCCAAAACCTCGGTGATGGATCACTCCCCGATGACTTCAGCGAGTTATCATCATTACAATTTTTACTCCAAAGGGGAAATGATATCAATGACTTACCATCTGGCCTCATTTCCATTCTTTTCAAGCGTGAAAATATTAATTTGTTGTGTTTCCCGCGGCTTCGGTCTTTGCCACAATTTCCGTCATCGGGACATTACGGAAGTTCACAATACTGGTGGGATTTCATCGAATCATTTCAACCTCAGCAGGTTTATTTCATTTGTCTTTTCTTGCCCTTTCACCTTAATCATTATACTTCTTTAACATGGAAATTTTTTTCTTATAGGCTCGCGATCTCGGTGAAGTTGTTGATTTAAATATCAAATCTGCAATTAAAGCATTGGGTTCACGATTCGTGAGTTTTTAGAATAACTTGAATTTTTTCTTAATTTCTTTGATGATAAATATCTAGTTTATTTGACTTGTATATGTTTCCATTTCTTACATACTAACACAGACAATCTTCTCTTTTTGTTGCAGCTTTTTTATTTCCTCGGGAAATTTACTCGGACATTAACAATTCCAGGTAGCGAAGTGCCATCATGGTTTTATAATCAAAACTACTTTGTTGACGAAGAATTCGACCAACCAAATGTGTCATTCATTATAAGCATATCCCCCGATTATTGTGATTCAAGTGAATGGTGGGGCATAGCCATATGCTTAGTGATAGAAAGATATATTGAAGGAGGGACGGATGAAATTTTTTGGACTTTCGGATTTCCTAGTGACGATTTTCATAATAATTATATGGCAAGCGTTTCTGTTATTGGTTGTTCAGATTCAAGTCTTGGTGATGAAATTCATATTATATATCATCGTTGTTCTTGGTTGGTTGTGGACGGACTTCAGATTGCATTTTCTTCTGGCAATGCTATTAAAAATAAGTCACCAGGGTTTAAAATAAGGAAGTGTGGGTGGCGAGTGGTGTGTAAAGAAGATATGGAAGCTTGGCGAAGAACAAGGGACAAAGGTTGTAGCAGCAATATCAATGAAGTTGAGAGAAATGAAGGTTTTACTCATTGCCCTAGACATCATGATCAATTCACAGAAGGAAAATTTATTGTAGAAGTGGATGGCACCTATCGTCATTTATTTCACCAAGCAGCTTGTGGAGGCATTTTTGAAGATAGCAACGGTTCTTTGATAGATGGTTTTCTTCTGCAATTAAGTGCCGGGAATACCCTCACAGCGAAACTATGGGGTTGCCTGATGGGTCTCAAAAGAGCTTGGGACAGGGGTGGTAAATATATTATCTTGAGAAGCGACTCTACCAAGGCTGTTCATTTGATCCAATCTGAAGTCCATGAGATGCACAAAGATATTGCCGTGATCATGGAAATCAAAGGGATGTTAGAGTGGAATTGGTGTGTGGATGTCCAAGTCGTTCACGAAGATGACAGTCGTTTTGCGAATTTACTTGCTAAAGAAGCACATTTTGGAACAACGGGTTTGCGAATCCTGGGCCCTGAGGCGATCATGAAAATATTGCAGAAGAATGAAAAGAAAAGGAGGAGTCTACCACTTCAAAGGTACGTAGGGGTAGAATCATTTTCCCTTCCTATCCTTTGGCTAGGCTAGGAGAGCCCAGCCTCCCTGGACCGTCCAGATTTAATTTGGACGGTCCAGATCTTTCTTTCTTTCTTTCTTTTTTTTTTTCTTTTTTTAAAAAAAAAAAAAAAAAAATATTTTAATGGGTAGAGAATCTAAAATAAAGATAATCTCTTAACTAACATTTTTTCAAAAATGATTTTTTTATTTAAAAAGCAAGAAGCGATTAAAAAAATCAAATCTGATCGTCAGATCTGATCCTGATCGTCCAGATCAGATAGGGAGATGAGGATAGGCACCGAAAGTGGTTCCGCGGTAGATTAACCCTTTTGTTTTAGATTAAATTTTATATTAATGCATGCTTGATGGCTATTTAATTTTTCCTTTTATATATTAATTTAATAAAAAAACTTTCAATTCAATTACATATTATATTTCCGTAATTATTTCATTTTCATAGGCACTGTTCGATTTATATAGTATTGGCCGGGTTTGTTTCCGAAAGTTTAAATTTTTTTTCTTATTCATATGACTTTTCAACAGTCCATCAAATTAAGATCAAACTAGATTTGGCGATAAACGATGTGAATTTAGGCATAATTCATGTAATAAACGACATAAAACAAATTTGTGTTCTAAATTAAAAGTCTATGAAACACTGATTTTTAATTATTACGGAATAATTCATGCAAATTTATGTTCTTGTTTATATGTTAATTCAACCGATGTAAAATGTCCTTTTTCACAGTTGTAAGAAGACGTTTTTGCTCTAGTAGACCCTTATTTTGCACATGTTTCTAATAAATTTTTGATTATTAGGCTTATTTAAATATAGCAAATTTGTGATTATTAAGATTTTTTATATATATCGCCATGAGTAGCTAAGATTTTTCATTAGGATTATTAAGAAACTTGGTTGAATCTAAGCCTGTCTCTTCCTTTTTTAACCCTATGATTGATGATAGGTATGTACATGCTGATCGAGCTCTTTTTTACCCCTCACTTTCTGGTGCAGGATGGCAAGAATATGAAGCTATGATCTTAAAACTTTTGCAAACCATTGAATAATCTGAGTGGGAAAAACCAACAAAGAAAAATAATGCATGCATTTTAAAGACTTGTTTATTTAAACCTAAAAATTAACTTATTTTCAGATTGTTCAGGGACTTTACCAAAAATGATTTATTATTTAGATTTTTTAAGGAAATATTGTTGGATTTAGTTATAACCATAAACAATGACTTATTGCTTATTAATTCAGTATAATTTCATAAACAATGTTCTGGTCTCTGGATATCTTGCATCTTCATCATATTCTCCACGTGCAATATGCAAGTCAGGACAAAGAGTCTTCAAATAGTCATGACCTTGTATTCAGCACCAGAGGAAGTATTAACATATAAACGGTCAAATTATCGCAAGTGATCAACTATATAGAGTATTATTATGCATATTCACTGTTCTTGTTTTATGTTGTAATTGAACCAACATGACATATCGTTTTAAACTCTATGCATTAAGTCAGTATATTGTTTAAGATAAGCAAGTGTGAGTGGTGCGTGTTGTGCAGAATTGTTGAAAGAAGGCAAGAATCCGAAGTTGATTATGCATTATTGGACAGATTATTAGATAACTTAGGTGATCCATTATGTCAGTACGCTCTTCTTGAAAGAAGCCAAGAATCCGAAGATGAAGTTGAGAATAAAGAAGGCTGTAGCTGTTGGGAGTGGATATCAAACTTTTGGCATTCTCTTGGGCAACAAATTCAGATAAGGTATATTAATTTGCTCAGTTCTTGGTACATGTTTTTTTTCTTTGAGTAAAATATGATGCATACAGTATTTCGTTAATAATGATATAAGTCAGTTATAACTTTCAACTCTTATTATTTTGCGCATGTTTCTAATAATTTTGCGATTATTAGACTTATTTGTCATAGAAATTATGCTGCTGCACCTACATTCTCTACACAAGCTGACACTATTGAGCATAATTTTTACTTGGCTGAAAAGTTGATATCTCTTTCATTTTTAGGTGGCGTATACAAGTTATGCGAAATCATCTTAGAGACATTGGAGAAGCAAGAGTTAGATACAAGAGCTTAACTATCTAGTTTTCTCTATTTTCTCGTTTTTAGCTATTGTCCTTTTCTTTCATATTGCTGCTTCATACTGAGTTCATCATGACTTTATAGTGCCATGAATCTGAGTTTGTTAATGGATTTGATATGATTCATGATTGGTATATGCTGATCTACTTTGCTTCACACATCAAACTTGGTATGACACTGATTTGATTTGATTTTCTCTTTTTGGGATGAGCAAGGATTTGATATCCTATTTGAATCTGGACAAGGGTTTGTAAAATTAATTAGATTGAGCTGTTTAGTGTAGGTGTTGCATAATAAATATATTTTAAATAGAATGGAAGTGGGAATAACTGTAGAAAAAGGAGAGGAAACAGAGTATTCTATTAAATCAAATTATAATCTTAGTATGACTGAAAAATAAAAATATTTTAACATGAAAATTTTGTAAAAAATAAATAAATAAATGATACAACATTCCTCTATTATTTTTTTATGGGCGAATGTGGAAATTTAACAGAGGTTTATGTTATATCTAAAAGTTTTAGTTTATGTTATCTTATATCCCTTATCAATCTAAAATATAACATGGATCTGATATATATAATTAAATAATTGACGTAAACAATTTAGAATATAAGCATAGTTCATATTAAACTGTTTTGAACACAGCTGGATCACATGTGTGCGTCCTTTTGCTTTCTCCCTCTCTAATATACATATAATTGTTAATTAAAGAATAGTGAAGCTTTTCATATTGACGACTACAGAGAATATTTGGCTTCATTCTGACAAAAATTGTTTCATCCTTCAGGTTCCCATTTTCTCCCTTGCTCCTTTTTAAAATTTATTCTAAGAAATTATCATCCTTTTTTTTAGATCTGTCAAACTATATATACACATTTCGACAAAAAAACAAAAAAGAAATTATATATACACATCGATTCTACTTCGTTTTCATCTATGGATGAATAATGGATCTGGAGGGACTGGGAACAGAGCCTTGAGTTCCTTGCATGTTGAAGTTTCTCTTATTACCAAACGGTCCCTTATTTTGTTTTTTCTCAATTTCAGTATACTTTGCCTTTGAATTTGAACTCTCTCTTTCTTTGAATTAAATAAGAAGAGATTATGCCTGTTATTCAATGTAAGATTTCAAATATATTGTTTAATTTGGTGTTCATTTATTTATTTATATTATAGTTATGCTTTCAAACACTTGCGACCAGTGTTGCATGCTAATTTATTTTTTTTCGGTAAGAATGAATGATTATTTGTTTAGTTTGTTATGTATGCGATTTCTGCCACATGATTACACTCTGTTATTTTTCCCTTTGATTTGTCTTGTAATGTTAAGAGATAGAGGATTTTGACTTGATGAGATAAATGTTGAGGATTATTGTATATTACACAACATTCTCTCTGGTCTAGGCCATTATCCATATGTTTCCTCGAATTGGAATGAGTGAATGACCATGCTTGTTTGTTCAGAACTTTAGGAAGATACTCTGTATGCTCTGTTCCAATTACAAATAAAGCAGGGGCTGATTTGGAAAGTTTTCTTGGTATTGATTTGATTTTGATGTGATTTTTTATGGTGACGACAATAATGAATTATTGATCGTTTTTATGTCTACATGGTTGTGGTGAAATTTTGATTATGTTCGCCATGTATTCTTTGTACTTTTTCCTTAAAACTCTACAGAGCAATGTGATTTTAGAATTTTAGTACCGCATATCTCATGCTTAATATAAGATATATACCTAATTTGATTAGATTATGGAAGTTAGTTAAAATAACACATATTTTCTAAAAAAAATTAGCCATCTTCTTTAATTTTCTTGTTCCCTCACCTCTTTGAATATTATTGAGGGAGCATCATTATTATAGGTAAATTATAAAAAAAATGGCTAAAGTATATGTTTGGTCTTTTTGTTTGCATCAAGTATCTTTTTAGTTTTTTAAGTTTGTAAAGTAATCTTTTAGTCCTTAAATTTTAACACTATTAGTCTCATTTAATGAAAAATGCTGACCCATCAAAGTTACATTATTTTAGAACCATATCGTTATATAACAATTATTTAAAACATATTCCTTTGAATTTAAATTCAAGTGTCACATATGTTTATATATACGTTATCGTTGATCACATAAATGATAAATAAATTAGTTCATAACGATTTAAATTATTTCACCTTTTAATTTCTGCATATTTTATCATCAAATATAATACTCCTACTTGAATAATCATTTTTAGTTATAAATAAAATAAAAAATAAACTTAAGGATGAGAGATAACCTAATCTGATGATTGGTATGAATCTTTGCACAAGACCAAATCAAGTAAAACTTTTAGATAGAACATAAATCTCATTCACAGATTCAAAAAATGCATGAAAACTTCAAATATAGTAAATACAGATCTAAAATAATTGGAAGGAAGAAAATTGATCCTAGCTAGGTTGATTGAATTAATAACTACTACCTCCTCCATCCAAATTATAAGAAATTTAGTTGACTTTTTTTGGAAAAATTAAGGAAGGTTTAAATGAGTTCTTAATCATTTCAAGTATGTTGTGTTTTTAGATTATATATTAGTTTATTAATTAAACTATTTAGTTTGAAGAAATAAAATAAAATAAAAAATACTCTAAGCTAATTTAGTTAATACTTCCTTAATCTCTCTAAAAAAAGTCAACTAACTCTTATAATTAGACCTTAGGAGTATTTAATATTGAAAACATAGGTATATGTCTATCTATATTCCTTATCATGCATCTATATAGTTCAGAGCAAATGTTATACATCTAAAAAAAAACATAATCACTAACAATATAGATGTTAGTTGAAGTGGTAAGTAGCTTCACCCCATAAGAAGAAAAATATAAATTCGAAGACTAGTATGCTTTATGTAACATCCCAATTTTTTTAAAAAGTTTTGGAACTAATATTTTAAGAGAGATTAAATTATGGTAATAAATTACCTTGTAATTACTCGGTTGGGAAGTAAATTTTCTAAAGTTAAAGAGTTGTAAAAAAAGAAGAAGCTTTTATTAGATGGAGTATATATTTGTGTCTATATATATATATATATATATATAAGTGGGCATCATAAATTGGAGAGTTTGTCGCCACTCAAAAAAAGATGCCGCCCACTAATTGCAGGAGTTTTGGCTCCAAATAATTAAAGGGGTGGGGTGGGGACTTTATAAATAAGTAAAAATATATGCTTTAATTGACGGAGGCGTCACGGGACCCAGGCCTGCCATAGTCATAAGAAGGACAGTCCAATAAGAAGGAGGCAGTAACCGAGATGACAGGATTCCACAGGTAATGATATTTTTACAGGAAAATTATGTTCAAGTCCCAAGGAAAGGAATTAATCACAATAAAGTCTCTTGAAATCATGAAATTACACAGAAATTATTTGTGAATGTTAAATTATCATTCTGACCTTCCCTCTCATGTCTTCCAATTCCTCTCTCTCTTCGTTCTCCTTTTTCCTTCTCCTCTCTCTCTCCTCTCTCCCCTCTCCCTTTTTCTTCAACCTCTGTCGCCACCACCCCGCCTTGTTCGAATGAAGGTGGAGAACAGACGATGGAGAAGTACGCAGATCTGCAACATCGAGTTCGAACCTCCATCTTCCCAGATCTATAACGACCACCAGGCAACAACAAGAAGTTCAATATTCTTTCCAATTATTTTTTCTTTGATTCTGATTTCTCTCTGGTTCTTGTTCATCTAAGAGCAAGAGACGCCGGCTTCGAAGATGAGAAGCATTGGCGCCCTCATCTTCATCTCCCTCCCTTTCCCTCACGACGGCTTCGATCTTGATTATTTTTCCTTCGATTGTGATTTTTCTCTGGCTTTTTTGTGTTTTTGGACGACAGGTTGTTGTAAATTATAATAAACAAATAATGTAGCATTTTAGAAATGATATTCACTTCTTAAGCTAGCCTTATATAATAGTCAAAATTCTCTAGACGCGAGAAATGAAAAAAAAATCCAAGTTTTCAAAGGTTATTGTAAATATATGCTTTTTGTGTTGTAAATATAGCATTTGTTGTTGTAAGTAGCCTCTGGACGTGAGAAATGACAAAAAATCCAGGTTTTCAAAGGTTGTTGTAAATATATGCTTTTTCGGTTGTAAATATAGCATTTGTTGTTGTAAATAGCATCTCGACGTGAGAAATGAAAAAAATCCAAGTTTGCAAAGGTTGTATAAGTTCGAACGGGTAATTTAAGTTCGAACCTGAGATTTGTTATTTCTGACTTCCAGAGGCTATTTACAACAACAAATGCTATATTAACAACAGAAAAAGCATATTTTAACAACTTTTGAAAACCTGGAATTTTTTATTTCTGACTTCCAGAGGCTGTTTACAACAACAAATCACTAGTGCAAAAAAGGGCTTTAAGACCGGACAAAAGAGGTATCGTAAGACCGGACCCGCGACCGGTCTTGTTCCAGCCGGTATTAAAAGTCCACATTTAAGATCGGACTCGAACCGGTCTTAAAGAAATTCTTTTAGACCTGGACATTTAAAAATTAGGTCTTAAAAGTCGTACTAGATAAAGCTGAAATATTTTTCTTCGGTCATAAAACTCAACTTTTAAGACCTGGCAAAAACCCTACCGCTCTTAAAAGATCAAAATTATAAGACCGGACAAATATAACTCCGATCGAAAAATAGTGGCTCTAAGACCGACGACTAATTATACGCGGTCTTAAAAGACCGACTTTCAAGACTTGACGGTAAATTCATCCGGTCTTAAAAATTTATTTTTTAGACCGGACTTATTAATACAACTAGCGGTCTTGAAGGACAAACTTTTAAGACCTAGCTTAATATCAAATATGTCACATGACCTTTAAGACCGGATATATTAGTAAATCTGGTCTTAACAGTTGAACATTTAAGACCGGCCTACTTATTACCGGTCTAAATTTTCCCAAATTTTTTCCCTGTTCTGTTCTTCCTGATCATATATTTCACAAATCCACCACCCGCACATAAAAGTTGATACTTTAAATACAAGCTATGAACAATTATGAATAAATTGAATTGGGAAAAAGAATACAAATATTATTCATCATGAGTTACGTGGCTTGTTAATTAATGATTATACTATGACTACACAACAGACTAAATTAATTTATACATCAATATCATAACTTACTTACAATGCAAATACACAATAAGTTACAAATACAACATACATGCCTAACGTAATATTCACCATGCCTTCATCTCGATTCCCACCCAACAACGTAACATCCTCTTTTATAACATGCCCCTTTGGATCCGATCCCGCCACAAAAATAAAACAAGAACAATCTTCATAGTCGTGACATTGTTTAAGAACATAAAAGGAATATAATTATAGCTAAAACCTTAAAGTTTTCAAAGAATTTTGCATATGAATATTACCTTATGAATTGACTCTTTTATAAAGCGATATCCTCCCATATCCCTTCTTGATGATCATTTCTTATGCTTGGGTTCATTATCCGCTTCATCTTCTTCCTTCATGTCCGGTAGACCCCTTGAAAAAGGAGTACTCTCAGGAAGACCATAATTTGAATGACTTTCCTCATCAATATCAATGACCATTTTTTCCTTGGAGAGCTACAGACCACATTTTATTGTCTTGATCGGTGATATATAACACTTGTTTCGCCTGGTCTGCCATAATAAAAGGTTCATCTCCAAAACTTCTACCATTGACATCGACTAATGTAAATCCTAGCCGATCGATCTGAACACCATTATTGACATTAACCCACTTGCATTTGAATATGGGAAATCTAATTTTAACATAGTCTACCTCCCAAATCTCTTCAATAACACCATAATATGGCATGACTGCCAATAAAGGCCTCTTGTCTTTGGAACTGGAGAAGTGCATAGATTCAGCCTCTAACATAACACCATTGTTCTGGACGGTGCTCCTATCATCTAGGGACTTCGTGTAAAATGTATAACCATTGATCACATACGAATTCCAACTTATGACATCAACCTCAGGACCACGTGCTTACCATTTGATTGTCTCAGAAACACATTCCTCTCCCTCGACCTTGTTAGTTCTCTATACGTTTTGATGATAACTGACAATTGTAAACACAAATTAAAATGAGTTTTTGATAAATTGAAAAACTTACTGTCAAGTGAATACTCAAGTATTGAGTTGACAGTGAATGGTGCATTTTCACAAAAATGAGCAATACTCAAGTATTGGTTTCAATACTCAAGTATTGAAGTTACAGAGAACATTCCAAGTTTTTCACAATGAGTCAATACTCAAGTATTGGTTTGAATACTCGAGTATTGATCATACAGAGACTTTTTTCACAAAAAGGAAAAATTATCAATACTCAAGTATCCATTTGAATACTCAAGTATTGGTTATACAGAGAGTCACCAAAGTATTCCAACATGTGAATACTCGAGTATTGGTTTGAATACTCAAGTATTGGACAAACAGAAAGTTTTCAAACTTTACACATGTTTATGAATACTCAAGTATTGGAATGAAAACTCAAGTATTGAAATGACAGAGACTTCACAAATATTGAAAACAGTTCAATACTCAAGTATTGAGTTGAATACTCGAGTATTGGGCATATAGAGAGCTTGGCTCTTTTTCAAATATTTTGAAAACTTAAGTATTGATTTGAATACTCAAGTATTGAAGTTTTGGACTTAAACTTATTTTCACATAAAAAGTTCAATACTCAAGTATTGGTTTCAATACTCGAGTATTGGTCCTACTCAAAGAAATTGTCCAACACTCAAATCATGTAGTGCCTTCTTTGGAAGATGAATACTCAAGTATTCAGATGAATACTCAAGTATTCACATTAGTGCACAAAGGACATACTCAAGTATTGAAGAACATACTCAAGTATTGGTCGCGAGTTTTGAAAATCAAATTGAACGAATTTGTGAAAAGTTTTTTGCTTGATCTCAATACTTGTCATTATTATTCTCTGATATTCCCAGCTATGTTTAACCACTTTGTTAGTGAGTTTCAGCTTGTTTAGAGGAGATTAAATGAAGATTTAAAGCAAAAACAAAAAGCATGTCAGAACATTAAATGCTAAACCCAGAAAGTTGCATACTTTTGGGTAATCCCTCTGCACACGCTTATAAAGGATTAATGTCTACCTACCACATCCAGTAGCTGCTATTCCAACGGATTAATATTCAAGAAGTCAACTCTTATCTTCTGTACAACTGGATTAAGTGAAGAGTAGAGAGAGAAAACTCCAAAATGAGTCCAACAGCTAGATTAATGCACCAACGGTCATAATGGAGCTTGCAACGGATCTTTAATGCTCTCTTAGTATAAATAGAGTAGCATTCAATTTCTCTCAACAACTAAGACTACAGAAAATGAAAATCATTCAAGTTTCCAACTACTCTTGAGTTATCTTGTGTAAAGTATCTGTTGATACATTAGAGCTTCAGTGTTTATTTCTATCCACTCTTAGAGAGAGTTTCTTACCTACAAATCATTTATTGTAAAGAATCACAAGTCGGGGACTTCGTGATTGGGTTCATTGATTACAACTTGTAAGGGGGGAGTAAGTTCTAGTGAGAGAATTACTCTTGAGTGCGAGTGTGTAATCAATTGTGATAGTGAAAATCCCGTGAGAGTCCGGGACCGGACGTAGGTCAAGAGATTGGACCGAACCAGTATAATTCCTTGTGTCTTGCTATTCTTCTCTACTCCATAGTCTACTCTATTTTAGTCTTCGAAAAACAGAGCTTTTCTGGAAGAATTTTTAAAAATCCCCAATTCACCCCCTCTTGGTGATTAAGCTCCACTTTCAGACCTTTTGTTTGAACCAGTTTGCAAATGTTCTCTTATGCTCCCTAATCAACCTTTGTTCAGTCATTCGATGATTTTCTTTCCTTATAGCTTCTTTATGTGCAGCTATGCTGGCTTGAACTTCATCAACATTATTCAAGATGTATAAGTGGACTTGTGACAATTCATCAGGATCAACACTCTTTACCGAAGCCCCTCGTCTACCCCCTTCGATGACGTTTTTGGAAGCCCAATATGTCTTACTTTGGCCAAATAATTTTGACAAAATTCCATGGCTTCTTCGAAACATATTTCGAACAATAGATGCTTCGGCGGTATGCGTTCTTCACGTACCCTTTTAGGAATTTCATAGATCTTTCAATTGGGTACATCCACCGTAAATAGATAGGTCCGCACAACTTTATCTCCCTCACTAGATGAACAATTAGATGAACCATGATGTCAAAAAAGGTAGGGACAAAAAGCTTCTCAAGGTGGCACAAGATAAGATATCCTTCATTCTCCAATTCATCCAACTTTTCAATTTCAAAAACTTTACTACAAACCGCATTGAAGAAGACACAAAGTCTAGTCAAAACGACCCAAAGATCATATTCGGCGATGCCTCGAATAGCTACTCGGGAGTAGTTGTTGCATCAAGACATGACAATCATGAGACTTTTGGCCTACTAATTTCAAGTCCTTCATCGATACAAGCCTCTTAAAATTTGAGGAATACCCCGAGGGAACTTTTGTGCCATGTAAACACTCACAAAAACTTCATTTATCATCCTTAGACAGAGTATGAGAAGCCGGGGGACAATAAGTTCTCTTCCCGTATGGCCTTGGATGTAAGTCTTTGCGTATTCCCATTGCTTGCAAATCCAATCTTGCCTTCACACCATCTTTGAAACTACCTTGTATGTTGAGAAGCGTGCCAACAATACTATCACAAACGTTTTTCTCCATGTGCATGACATCAATACAGTGTCTCACATTGAGATTGCGCCAATATGGAAGATCGAAGAATACAGATCTCTTTTTCCATATATTTGTTTCTTTTCTACTCTTTGCAGTCTTACCGAAGATGACACTGATATTTTTCACCTTCTCATAAACTTGCTCCCCAATCAATGCCACCGAAGCATCTTCATACTCCTGGCCACCAAAAAAGGCTTTCTTTAATCGACCATATGGGTGGCCCCGTATAAGAAATCTCCTATGTCCAAGATAAACTGTCTTTCTTCCATGTTGAAGTTGATGGTAGCGTGTGCCTTCTTCACAAACCGGACATGCTTTATGGCCTTTTACACTATACCCTGACAAGTTCCCATACGCCGGGAAGTCATTTATAGTACGAGAATATCATGGCTCGCAATTTAAACACATCCTTCTTAAAAGAGTCAAAAACATCGACACCTTCTTCCCACAACTCCTTCAAGTCTTCGATCAAGGGCTCAAGGTAAATATCAATGTCATTTCCGGGTTGTTTTGGTCCCGAAATCAACATAGACAGCATGATATACTTTCGTTTCATGCATAACATAGGAGATAAGTTGTAAATAATCGGAGCACATGCCATGAACTATGTATCTTTAAGGCTCCCATAGGGATTCATGCCATCCGTGCTAAGGGCAAGCCTAAGGTTCCTAGGTTCTTCGCCAAAGTTCGGAAATAAGTGATCGATTTTCTTCCATTGAGAAGAATCGGCCGATGTCGAAGCTTTCCATCGAAAATCCTCTCATCTGCATGCCACCTCAAATTTTTTGCATCATTTTCATTCACAAACAACCGCTTGAACCTTGGTATGATTGGAAGATACCACAACACTTTTGCAGGCCCCTTATTTGACTTGTACCTTGGGGTTTCACATATCGGACAATTCTGCTTCTCTTCAAACTCTTTTCTATACAATACGCAATCATTCGGGCATGCATGGATCTTTTTGTACTCCATCCTCAGTGGGCAGAGTATTTTCTTTGCATCATAGTATCGTTGCGGCAACACATTATCATCCGGAAGCATGTCCTTTAAAGCCTCAAGCATTTCAGAAAAAACTCTTGTCGCTCCATCCATGACGTGCCTTCAAGCTTACCAATTTCAATACAGCGTTCAACAATTGGTATTTTTTACAGCTAGGGTATAGCGGGATCTCTACATCACTGCACATATTACCATATGCATGTGATTAAAGAAAAGCCTCTTCTCCTACATCACGAATAATGTCATCTATGCGATCATCCATATCTGTGTCATTATCATCAAAGGCCACATCCCCATGTTGAGACCCCCTTGGTATTTTTTCACCATGCCATACCCATACCGTATAAGTCTTACAAAATCCTTCACAAATTAAATGTGTGTGTATAAGTTTAGGACTTAGTCGCCTCTCATTCAAATATTCTACACAAGGGCAATAAAACTTCCCACTATCATCATGGGCATTTTGTTTAGCAAATTCTATAAATTCCCGCACCCCATTTGATATTCAACACTCATCCGTAAAGCATTTATACAACTGTGATCCATAGAAGAATTCCTATATATATGCGGAAAGATTTAACATACATAATCTGAAAAAATTGAAACTTGCATATAAAATAAGACATACATAATCCAAATGCATATATATGCTCAAATGTTAGTTATGTCTTTTTTTTTACGGAGAGACTTGCCCATTAAATGCATAACGAAGTATCACTTTTGGTCATAAATGTATCACAGTGAATCCAAGAAGCAAAATAAATGCATGACGAGAAAATTAAATGCATCACATGAAGGTCTTGTGGACTCACTTTGTAGCATATAAATTCAAATGGGTTTGCTTTGTGTCTTTCTTCTCCGGCCACGAACGTTGATGTTGCGGGCAAAGCAAGAGTTACCTAAAAACACTAGTTGGTCGGTTCGGTAGGTCTAAAGTGAAAATATAATCTTCAATATACAATATTCATTAACAACAGAAAACCCACAAGAACATTTCATAGAGAGAGAGCGCACATGAAAAACCCGGAACCATAAGCGGGAAAATAATAAAGTTATATAACCGAAACACCTCGTACCTTGGTCAATAGACGTTTAGCTAAGGAACCGAAAGTGATTGTCGAGAGATCGGGCCGCAAGAAACGACGCACAAAATGTGGAGACAGAACCTGAGTAATCACTCTCGGCGCGACAAGAGAAGTTTTGAGAGGGAAATTTAATTTTCCCCGTGACAGAGACATTTATATTTTGGATTTTATTAAGACCGGTTATTAATAAAGAGTCCGGTCCTAAAGATATAATTTTATTAATAATACCAGTTAATTATAAAGTGTCCGGTCCTAAAGATATAATTTTATTAATACATTTTTAAGACCGGAATTGAATACTCGGTCCTAAAATTTATTATTGATTTAATTTTAAGACCGGAGTTTTATTAACATCCGGACCTAAAAGTCAAATACTCATCAAGTCGTAAACCTCTTCGTTTATTAATGAACCAAACTAAAAAAAAATAGGTTTGCGGCAGAATCGAATTAATAAAATAAATAAAGGAAAACTGGAGAATATGAATATTATAAATGCACAAACTTAGTTCTTACTACTTCCATACATAACTGGAGAATATGCACGTACACAAGAAAAAAAGAAACAAAAACAATAAGAAAAAAAGAAACAAAAATAATAACTGAACATTATAAACTTCAAGAATCTAACTAAACATCCTAAAGCTTATTATCATCCAATGCCTTGGCAATATCGGCGTGAAGAGCATTAACTTCCCGCCGGAGATCAGCAATTTTCTGTCTTCTTCGCATCAGACGCAATGCATCATTAGAGGGAAGAGGAGAGGGCTCGTGATAGGCGCGCTCGGGGCCAACCGATTGGAGAGGGGGAGCTGGAACCTCTGCATGGTTTGAATGCTGGAGGGGGTGCGGCAACCTCTTCATCATCAAATATAACAAAGGGTCTAACGACCCGAGATTCTTCTGTCACGATAGAACGCATTCTCGCTGGAGGAGGCGCACCGCATAACGATCTAAGGAATGCACGAGCATCAGGAGAAAGAGTACCCCTACGAGCAGTTCTCTTGTATCTAACCATGGTTTGAGCGGTTAGGGCGAGAGAGCCACGTAGAGCGACGTGTGGAGTTACGAGGTATGAGGAGTTTAATATAATAAAGACGAGAGAGGATTGAGGAGTTAATAAATATGCAATCTAAAATTATATTATTTATTTTTTCAATTCAATTGATTTTAAGACCGGCCTTTTATAATATGTCTGGTCCTAAAAGTATTTATTTATTTTTTCAATTCAATTGATTTTAGAACCGGTCTTTTATATTTGATCAATTCAATCACTTTTGAGACCGACCTTTTACATTGTATCCGGTCCTAGAATTCATTTATTTGTTTTAATTTTAATGATTCATAGTCGTATCCTTACACTCTTCTTCAAATGAACGATTCGTAGTCTCGCGACTTCCGTAAAAACTTCCCAACTAGGCGTCTCTTCGTTTTCGACGAACGTAACTATGCGTCTCCTCGTTATTGTTTACGGCGTTTCACATTGGTCGGCGGGGTTCTCTATTTAAACCCGATGTTACTTTACTTCCTTCACATTCTTCTCCATCACTTCAAACATCCACGAAATGGCCGCTCTACCACCACCAGGTCCTCCACCACCACAAGGTCCTCCTCCTCCGTTGTCGCCGGAACCGACAATCTACCAGATGATTCAGCACATTCTGGCCCGCCTTGCTCATATAGATCGATGCCGAGGCTAGTTGTTTCAGGTCTATCACGCCGTCAACGCCAAGCTGCAGGCGGTACTCGACGCCCATGACGTTGAGTACCATCCTTCAGATGAGGACATCTCCGACCTCTCCGCTGACTTCCTCCCCTCCGACAACGATGGGGGGGAGTAGATTTTTTTTTGCTATTTTTTTTGTCTCGTACTGTCTTTGCTGCTGCTCCTCACGGGCAGGAGAAAAAAAAATATAATAAAAAATTGTTGTTTCCATATTCGATCACCATGTTTTTTTATTGTCTTCTTTCTTTTTCCTACAAAAAGGAAACAAACAAAACATTGTCCTCGTGTAAATCAACAATAAAAATTCGTAGAATACGGTTAAGAACATACCCAAAAAAAAGGTCGTTATCCTTATTCGAATAAAAACAAACAAAGTGACTATTCTTCTCAAGGTGGACCGCCGTTGTAGTCGGTGTTACCTCTACCGAGTTGAATATTTTCGGTTTCCTTTCGCATCTTCTTATCTTTCCGACAAAAAGAAAAGAGACAACGAAAAGGGAAACCGATAATGCTTTGCTCAACATCAAGAGAGGTAACATCGACGACAAGGAGGGTCCTAGCTTGAGCGTAAAGCCGAACCTCGGTTGTCATGAACCCAAAAAATTTGTCTGAAAACAAACTATTTTTTTTTGGTCAAATCAGTCAAAGACTATTAAAAGCTTACAAATTCACGTTCGTAAAGGTTAAGCCATATTTTAAAAAAATATTTTTATGACTGAACTTTTAGGAGCGGACAAATAACAACACAACGGTCCTAAAAGTCTAGGCATATTTTTTAATTAAACGTAGACTTTTAGGACCGGGCCATAACATAAACATATGGTCCTAAAAGTCTAGCGAATTTTTAGAAGACTTTTAGGACCGGAGTTTTAATAAAAGTGCGGTCCTAAAAGTCTAGACATATTTTTTAGTTAGTTAAACGTAGACTTGTACGACCGGCCATAACATAAAAGTTCGGTCCTAAAATACTAGCGAATTTTTAGAAGACTTTTCGGACCGGTGTTCTAATCAATAAGCGATCCTAAAGGTCTCGTGAAATTTTTGTTAAACAAAGAAGATGGACTTTTAGGAGCGGCTATTTAACAAATTTGCGATCTTAAAGTATAGACATCATACTTTTAGGACCGGTCATATCATAAATATGCGGTCCAACGGCGTGTAGAATATTTTCTGAAGTTTTTTAAGACCGGACAAATAAATACGTCCGGTCCTAAAAGTCTAGCCATATTTTTTTAAAAAAAAATTAACGACAACTTTTAGCAAGGGGATTTAGGATACTCTCTTTTTTCTCATTTACAACATCATGTACCTCAAAATTTCAAGCACAAAAATAGCCTGAATGAAGGAACGAATTTCTTCGAAAATATATACAAATATATTATTGAATTACACATTGTGCGTATTTTACAAATGAATTTAGGACCTAATTAGGTCATACATATATTCACAAAACACTTTGCGTATGTGCTCCACTTCATAATCAGGAAAGAGAGTAGGTCTGGCAAACCTCTGTAACATCAAAGACAGAGATTGAATTAACTTGCATGCATATTTCATATGTAACATTAAGCCACAAACTGAATTAAGCCATATAGAATATGTAACATCAATTAAATACATTTACCTTTGCAGTTAATTTTTTCGTTCCTCCCGTGATAACATCATACATGTGTTTCAAGACGTACATGCCACATAAGTTGGACGCCGTTGGTTGGTTGCCGACGGGTCTAAAACGAACAAGAAATATATATATAAGAGCTAGCATTTAGGAAAAATGACCAAGTTCACAAGGCGGTGATGCCAGTGTCGAAATATGTACTAACCTGTGGTTTGTACCATTTAGGATTAGTGGCATGAGACCCACGCTTTTTGTTTACCTCGATTTGGAAGGTCCTCATGGCACTATAATCAAAATCACAAATTTATCAATAATGTTCACGAAAATTCACGGTAGAGATTTCGAGACAAGAGAATCAAAATGACATGCTTACTTGTTGACGCTCTCCGACAATGTAGTCCCCGGGCGATTGTGAGTGGAGCATAAGAAGATGACTTTATGATCCTCCATGCACATGAGGACCAATCGCCCGGTGGCGGCTGAAAATTCACGGCGGTATTATATGTAGCAGAATTATATTAAGTTAATTGCATACAAGAATTGTGATATGTATATACCTGTGGAAGTATGGAAACACGTAAACCTTTCTTATCACTTCACACACCTTCTTTGACATGTATTCTTGTCTCAACTCCATGGCTGTTGTACTTGCATAGACAGGGCACAAGAATCCAAAATCATTGATTCGCCTGTTCAACCAATTGTTGATGCAAGAACCTACAATAATGACATCGATCAGGGAATTAGTATATATATGTATGTGTGTCTAAACGATGCATTTAAATTGTGTACTCATAGAAGAAGATACTTACTTCATAAACATTTGAACAATTGCGGATGAAAGCTCCTGTCCGGGAACCAAATAGGACATTACATCTACGCGCGTCAACGTAAACATCTTGAGGATGAGGGAGGCCTACTACTTCATTGATAGGCCACGATTTATCTTTAAAATATCCGTTGTTTACCAAATCGGATATTTTTTCCTTGGCAGTCAATTGAGCAGTAGGGGATGGAACTTGAGGAGGAGGGGATGCAGCTTGAGGAGGGGATGTTTCTTGAGGAGATGGAACTTGAGGAGGAGGGGATGCAGCTTGAGGAGCTGGAACTTGAGGAGGAGGGGATGAAGCTTCAGGAAGAGTGGAGACATGTACAAGCTTCACTGGCCACGAGATGAAGGTTCCAATGACATCACTCACAACCTTCAGCTCATCAGTTGGGAAAGGAAGAGGTGCATCAACGATCACCTTTTCAACTGTCACTCTGACTTCATCATCAACCATTTGTTGGTGGTGTACAGTTGATCCCAAGTTGTGGACAATCCCTTTTGCAACGAATCGTCTATGACTATCACCATCCTCCACAGACAATTCACAAGGTTGTTCTGACTGTCCAACAATGCAGCTCCCTTTAGTTCTTGGCTACATAGGTGCAGGTGAATGTGTGACGGGAACACTGCTCTCTGGACGAGAGCTCAAAAGCAGCCTCATCTGATTCATTTCCTCCTTCATCTGGCTCATCTGAGATTGAAACATTGCTTCTTTAGCCGCTGCTTCCTCACTTAATTTGGCCGGCGTGCTCCATCTCCTCCCGGTAACCATACTTTGTTTGTGGCGTTTGGATTTACCAAAGTATTCCTTCAGGCCTACCCATCTTCCAACCCCCCGTACACGCCCCGCGTGATCCAATTTTCCGGTCGCAACGGTCAGAACGTCATTCCTCCCGTCCGACACAAAAGATCCCTCTTCTTCTTTCTTTTTAAGATCTTCTTGTAAGATACAGATAACAAGAAGCTTAGTAATGAAACATGTTTAGTAACTAAAAAATAACAATAACGATACTTACAATTCTTTCAGCAACTACACGAGTTTGTTCACTCATGTAGGCGCCCCTTGCCTTTTGCCGAATATGCAACCACAACTCCTCGCGACGTATAGGAGATGACGATCAACTATCGCGGAAGGATTGGATTCAAATTCATCTTCCAATCTCTTCCGCTTGGCCGCCATCAATTCTTTTTCGGCCATTTCATATCCGCGAGAAGCCCTATGCGGGCAATCATTCTTTCTCCCTATCTCGTGTGCTTGTTCCCTTCTTTTCGTGAATCGAATTGAAAACAACTATTAATTATGAATTCCGGCCATCTCACTAACGTAAATTAGAGAACTTCTGCATGATATGAACCTCAAACACTAGTCAAATTCACTTCATCAAGTTTCAACATTTCATTTAAGGAAGATGTAGAATTGTAGAAGAAATTGGGAGAACCAGAGTAAAGGGAGTTGCAGAACTGCAACGAAATCTTTACACAGTTACCATACTAACTAACTAATAGCAATGTCTAACCACTACCTACTATAAAAGAACTAGCTAAGACTATAATAATGGTTTGACTCTTATGCCATTATTATTTCCCTAATTACCTACTTAGTATTTTACCTTTGCACGGTTTACATATCAGACTTGCATACAACTAAGACATGCTCCTCTTATGCAGGACAAAGGATGGAAATATATACTTCTATTACATACAATAACACGTACAATAACATTCACATATCCGCACAAGTTAATAAGCAAACAAAACTAAATATAAACTCACCAAAGCTTCGTGAGTGGTCCGCATCCGAACAAATTGTTGCCAAGTTTGTTCATCAATAAATGTGTACTTGTCCCAAGGATTATGGTCGGGCCTAACATCGCAAAAATATATGTGTTGGCTAGAAAGGTCTTAAACTTCCTCCACCGATCAGCACAATAAAACAATGTCTTGTCTTTCAACTTCTTGGAGTCAGGGACAGTGTATGTGAGCTTGATAGTGTCCCAAATAGGATCCTTTACTGTGTCACGGTCAAAATTTTTCCACTCATCTGTCAAGATGCTAGCCTTACTGCATGCTAGATAGCCGACATAACTATTATATTTTTGTTTATTAGGACCGAAAGGAGCCAACTTTTCATCAAACTGAATCTCGATCTTTGACCCAGAGAACCGACTTACGGTTACGTCTTTCATTCGTGTGCCACTTCTACCACGACTTGCAGGGTGGTTACGAGGCTCATTGTGAGATGAAGAGGGTTCGTTCTGACTCACACCGACCAAGAATGGCGGTGTTGAAGGAATAGCGAAGAACTATTTTCTCCGTTCATTTTCGAGAATGGAACAGGGCCGAGAGTGGTGGTGCGAAAGAGGAACGCTTGAGAAAGTGAGAGAGTAATGAGAGGATGGTAGTGGTGGGCGAGGAAGAGAAGTAATGCAACGGGAAGAGGGTTTCACAACAAGAACGGGGTTTGAGAATTTAGAAAGCAACGTATCGGTCGTAACTCTTTACGGCAACGTCGCGCGAATATTTGGCGCTTTAGTTTCCATACGGACGAATTAAATGGCCGGTCTTAAAGGTCAAAATTTAGGACCGTCCATTATTAAAAGCCGATCTTAAAGGTAATAAAATTTTCGAATAATTTTTTTCAATAGTTTGTACCGCCATACTTTAAGTCCGGTCTTAAAAGTATAACATTTCATACCGTGTTTATATATGTCCGGTCTTAAAAGTTTTAACGTTTATATTTAAATTTTTCCCGATTATTTTGGTCTCGCAAAAATATAAGTTCGGGCTTGTACGAGATTTCTCTATAAAATAATATAAATTTTAATTACATTTTTAAGACCGGTTGGTTTTTAAGCGGTCGAATAATATATTTAAGACCTATTAATAAAGGATCCGGTCCAAGAAGTTCTTGATATTTACAAAACGCCACCAGTCATACATAAGAAGTTCTTTATATTTACAAAGCGCACGGTCATAGCTTTAAGACCGTTGCGACGAATGTCCGGTCTAAATGAGGCGGTCTTAAAGCCCTTTTTTGCACTAGTGAATGCTATATTAACAACAGAAAAATCATATTTTAACAACAACTTTTGAAAACCTGGAATTTGTTATTTCTGACTTCCAGAGGCTATTTACAACGACAAATGCTATATTAACAACAGAAAAAACATATTTTAACAACAACTTTTGAAAACCTAGAATTTGTTATTTCTGACTTCCAGAGGCTATTTACAACAACAAATGCTATATTTACAACAGAAAAAGCATATATTTACAACAACCTTTAGAAAAATAACCAAAAACAGTAGAGGATGAAGGATGGATGAAGGAACAGGGGATGAGAGAAAGGCAAGTTTGCCGGATCTGTGGTCTTGCCGTCAAACACGTCAAGTGATCACCGTGAGTAAGCAAAATGGAAGTAGAGGTCGAATATTGGAGCAGGTCCGAAATCACAAAATCCACAGAGCACCCGAAAATAATCAAAACGATGGTTCTTCACTCCCCTCTTCGTTGATTCCTATCTCAGAAACCTCCCACCACTCGTAATACTCCCAACAACGCCACTTCAAAATCCAAAATCCACAAAATGGTTACCCCAAATTTGGAAACCCAAACCGTATGAAGCATCAAAGATCGACTTTTCTTTCCCTTCAACCGCTTTCCGCAACGAATGGGTACTCAGATCGGAGAGGAACCAGAGCCATAAGTGATCTCGTTGTGCTTTCTTTCGCAAAGCCAAGTCTGCAAAAAGGGAGAGAGGAGAGAGACATGAGAGAGGAGTAGAAGGAGAGAGGAAAGAAGAGAAAAAGGGAGAAAGGAGAGAGACAGGAGGGAGGGAAGGTCAAGGTGATAATTTTACATTCACAAATAATTACACAGAAGTCCCTTAGGACTTTTGTGTAATTTCATGATTTCAAGGGACTTTATTGTGATTAATTCCCTTCCTCGAGACCTGAGCGTAATTTTCCCTATTTTTACCCCCAAGGAACAGAGATTCCATGATGATGGTGGGGGTGCGGCGAAGTTTGCATTGCTTTTCGTCCAAGCAAACAACAACTTGTACAAATGCGTTAGAGATGGCGATTCAGTTTTGGATTTGGTTTCTCTTCTCTATCCTTTCCGTCTTTTTCCCTTTTTTTCGTTGTTAGATTAAGATATTAACGGTTTAGATTTATCATATGATAAAAATATTATTATTATGAGAAAGGATGGTAAAAAACATGGTACATATAGACTATTGAGATCTTAATCCAACTATAGAAAAAAGGAAAAGGATGGGAAGGAGTAAAAGATATTAGCCATATCCGTTTAATTTGCCGACTCTAGTACAAAGTCTGCCATTATTTACACCGTCGTTTATCAGCACCCTTGCTCCTTCTTTTTTCTTGTGTTTGGATTTTGCCTCCAAACTTCGCTTCAGCCTATTTTTCAAAAATCATTTTAAGAAGGAAAAAAAAAACTCTTAAATCGATTTTCACGGAGCCAAAAAGAAAGAATTGGTAATAATAGGTTGATTTTTTATTTTTTTTTGGTTATGTGTATATACACGTAATTCCTTGTTCACTTACTCTGATCTTTATTTAATTTTGGGTTTGTGTCAGTATTTTACATCCTTCATCTTCTTCAAGGATTTGGATTGAGGAATACTATGCTTTACAAAGTTTTCGCGTTTGTTGACTTTTCATTTGGGGCTTGAATTTTATGGATCGGGTTTTATTTTTTATTGTTAAGGGTGTCGGAGTCTACTTCTGGGTTTTTAATCAGATTTTAGGGTAGTTTTGCTTGTGTTTTTCCGTCCGATTTGGTGACAATTCGTAGACATGAGACTAACGACTTGTTTTGTTTTGTTTTTTTTAATTTTTTAGCGAGTTCTGTTAAAATGTTCATTGTTGAAAAACATAAAAAAATCAATTAAACTTAAAATCTTAAATCAATGATTTCCTATTAAAATGAGTAGTTAATTATTAAAGTACTATACTCTATACTCTAGTAATTAATAGTTTAATACATATATCCTTATAGGCAATAAGACTTATTTAGAATCTTAAAGTGTATTTTCTTTTCTTTTCTTTTTGAAATTTCTTATGATTTTTTAATTAAAATAGCTTACCTAGCAAAAAGACGACGCCTCCTTATCATTACGTTTCGGGCTATCGTATTAGAAGGTGCGGGCCTGTGAAATTGCCGAGTCTTTACTTTTATAGCTAAATAAACAAATTTTGGAATGTGGAAAACAGCCACGCGGTTTGAAGGCGTAAAGAGTAGACTTGAGTTGACTCCAAAAGCTTCATTAATTCTTAAAACTACAAATAAGTGCCTAACTGTTTTTCATCTTTCATCTTCCGATAAGGTCGCTGATCAGAGAAATCTTTCACTCTTATTTGTTCCATCATCAGGTTCTATTTTCTTCCTTTCTATCTGTAAAATTTTGCTGTAACATGTGCAAGACCTGTGATTCTTGCCAATAACGCCGTCATGACTACCACTGTCCGTTTAACTTTAATTTGTTATTATTTGAAATTAAAATTTTACTATCTTTGAAATTTTCATCTACTTTTGAATTTGCGAATGAGATTTATGAATTTTATCTATAAGTTTTGGTTTTTGGTAAACCAGTCTATTAACTCTGGAGGCTAAGTCTGGTATGATCTTGTGCCATGTATTCATACTGAGCTATAGATCAAATAATCTATTTTCTTCCCTTCTAATTCTAATTACGTTATCTCTATTTTTTATCTACAGGATCAGACATGGATTAGGCACTAAATTAACCAACGTGGTTCCGTGTAGTCTATACACAACCCTACAATACATCATAGATAGTAAGAAAATTATAGCTTATCTCTCCTCCTTTAGTTTATTTTATATTTTGTTTATGTTTAAAGTTTGTAAAATAACATTCAACTTTTATCACAAGTGTAAAAAGTAACCTTAAACTTTTAAAATTCGATAAAATCATTAAACTTGACCGACTTCCATATATTATAATAGAAAGAATTTAATATTTTGGTTCTTAAAGTTTTGACTCAATTATAACTCGGTCTTTAAAATGTTGATGCTTGCAACTTAGTCTCTAATATTTTTGAGTCATTATAAGGTGAAAATATGTTAAAACACTGTTAAAAATTGCTTAGGTAGATTTTACATAAATTAAAAAGTAAAAAACAGAGTCATCGGCAAATGTAATACCCTCGATATTTATTTATCGGAATCTTATTGAGATAAATAAAATGACTATTTCTGATAGGTGAATATATGGTCTCAAATAATAAGTTATAATTATCTTATTTTCTAAGGTAATTTCTATGGAAATTAGAAGAGATAAAGAGCTAAAATCCATAAAATGCATTTATGAGGCGTAAAATGGGCTGAAGATATTATGATAAATCTCGAGAGGCGATAAAGTATTTGTTAAAAATTAGAAAGTATGTCTTCTCTAATTTTAGGAATTTATGAGAATATTTTCCTTGAAAAATAATGAGGCAAAATTTAATATTATTTTTGGAGCCCTAAATGGCCCCATGATTTTTAATATAATGCATGGGATATAAAATATCAATGTCAGTGAAATAGTTGTGAGAAAATGATTAATCCTAATTAAGAAAATTATCAACAATTAGTAAGTAATTAATTAAGTAATTAATGGCTAATTGTTTAAGCTTGAATAAGAGAATATCCAAGGTAAATTATGTAAAACCCTTAAAATAGAAGTTTATGGCTAAGGTTAGCATAAAGTATACTTGATAATTAATTGAAAAAGATTAATAAAAATGTATGAGATTAAGTACATGAAACCCTAAATCCTAAAAGATTGCTAATCATAGGATTAAGCCCTAATTAAGCTTTCTAATTAAATCTAATATTAAAGTAATTAAAAAATAAATATAAATTAAAAAAAAAAAGAGGGGGGGGGACGAAATTCAAGTGTGAAAAGGGTTAAGGTTTTTTTGAAAATAATATCATGATATTTGTTAATTAAATAATAATATAAATGGGATATTATGTAGAAAGACCAGTGGGATAAATGAGAACCGATAGAAATTAAATCCTATCTCAAAATAGGTGAACTAAGTATCTAACATCAGGACTTATTATAAACGAGTATAATTTTATCCCGAAGTGGGCTGTCTCCGAAGTCATTTCTGAAACCGGTGGAATGATTAAGAGATCTGATGAAAGAGGAAAAGGGCAGATAGTAGAAACGAGAACCAATGGAAAATAAATCCTATCTAGAAAACCATGAACTAGGTTTCTGAGGATCAGGACATATTATGAACAAGTGAATTTTTACCCAGAAGTTGGTGTTACCTAAGAAGTCATTTCCGTAATCAACGACAGCGTTTATCCGAAAATGTTCAAAGACTACGGAATACCCTTAATGGGATCAAAAATTTAGTTAAACCAAGTATTTTGAAAGAGGAAGAATAGACCTTCAAGGCTATGTTGTCGATTTTGAGATTGTGTAAGATTACGCGATTAGAACATCGAACGAGAGCTTTATCGGTACAAGACCATAAAGCAACAAGGTGACATCATGGTGATGTAGGAAACTTCTCCCAAAAGGAGAAGGGGAGGTCGGCTAGAGTGGATCCAAGGGCCAAGATGGAGCCATGCAAAAACCCTAGATCCGACGGTTGAAGTTCGATATGAAAAAGTGTGAATAGTGTCTCAAATTTTCCTATAAATAGCCTTTCCATTCACTTCAAATCCTCACACCAAATCCTTGAGCTATTTTCGAAATAGAGAGAGATTTTAGAGAGAAGAAGGAGTCTGAAGAAAGTGTAGCAAAGCCCTGGGTAATTTCTTCAGTCCTTAGTCTTAAGCTTTAGTAGTTCTTTCGGTAGTTATAGTATAAATGCTTTAGGTAGATCTTTAATTTGCCAAGGTAGTTTAGTATCATGTTTTAGGGATAAATATGATATTTATTTCAAAAATATATTGGAGGAAGAGATATGGCAAAATTTTGGAAGTTTATAGTCAAAGTAGCGAAGCTCTGGCGAAATTTCGCTGATTAGTAAAACTAGGGGCAAAATGGTAATTTGTATCTAATATACCTGTTATGATGCTAAATATTGATAAATGCGATATTATCCTTCTAGGATATCTTTGATCACGTATCATTTGTTGTCTTGCATTGTCGTACCGCATCATCGGAAGTCTTGTTTTCCGTCAAACATACCAAAGTACCGTCAACGAAGGTACGGACGCGTACTGTAACCCTAACTCTGTGCTGCTCATATACATATATGCGATAGATACGTTCATAGTTTGTAATACCCGGATTTTAGCAAATCTGAAATTTCTGAGATAAAGGAAAATTAATGAATATTTTAATGAAGTAAATTCAAGAGATAAAACTGTTATAGAAAACTGTTATAATTATAGAGTAAATTGTCAAAAAGTTACGTAAAAATCATGAAACGAATGACCGAAAAATGATATCATGGTGATAAAAACAGTCTAAAAACATTATGATAAATACTGAAAGATCATGAAAAATTATGAGAAAATTATGGGAGTATTATCTTTAATTATGAGAATTTAATAAATTATTTCAGAGGAAATAACATGAAGAAAGGTTTAAAAAGCATTTCAAACCATAAAAGAATCAGGATGGGGTAAACATTGTTAATATTTTACATAGGATATAAAATGACAATGTCGATTATAAGAGTTTGTAAGATAACATTATACTGTAAAATTGGTAAAGATAAATATATGAAGAAACATGATCCTAAAAAGATCATTAAACAAAGAAATTAGGTCGATTAAGCCTTAACGGGCGCAGGGTAAAACGAGAATTTTTGGTAAAAAATATTATATTTTTAAAAAATGGAAAAAATTATGGAAAAATAATTAAAACTGAATTTTAAAATTAAGGGGTCGAAATTCTTAATATTTTTAATTAAAAAGAATTGTTTAAATAATTAAAATGGTAATTAGAATAAAATAGTAATATAATGCGGTGAGTCGAAACATAGGCGGGGCCAGGGAAAAGTTAGAAATAAATTCTACGGGTAAACCAGAGGTAAAAGTATTTTCGGTGATCAAATTAAGTACAAGTGAAATTCTACACGAAGAAAGAATTTACCAGACGTCGATTCCGCAACCAAAACCCTAATTCCTAATAAGACGAAAAGCGATCGTGATAGAGTAGAGCCGGATAGGCAAAGTGAGAACCTATAGAAACAATTGCGTGTTTTCAAACACGGTATTAAGTTAGGCAACAACGCACATTTTACGATTCGGCGAATTATTGTCCAGACGTTGGTTCTATCGGAAGCGATTTAAAATCGGACGCGTTTGTCCGAATATCTTTCGACGCACCGGAGAATACCTGGATATGATCAAAAGAGGATCCAAATAGATAATATGAAAGAGGATGAAAAGACCTTCAAAGTTATACGCCCGGATTTTTGAGTTTCTGCGAAATCGCGCGAAACGGACACCGATCGGGTAGCTTTATCGGGTCGGAGGCCATAAAGCAAGAGTCATCATGGATGACAACTCATCCATTGACTTTAGGGCTCTTAGATGTCGATCTTGACCATGGATGGCCAAGAGTGTTTTGTCCTCAAAAATGCGATCCAACGGGAATCCGATCTCGAAGACTTTTGTGGAAATTCCCACTTGTCCCTATTTTTCCCTATAAATAGCAAGCCCTCTTGATCTCATTCTTCACACCAAATCCGAATCCTAGAGAGAGGTTCTAGAGAGAGAAGCTCTGGAAAAATTCTACCTTGCTCCGAGTAAGTTCTTCTGCCCTTAGCTTTTAGTTTCCGTAGTTCTTTCGGTAGTTATAGTAAACTTGTTTTTTGATCTAGGAAGTTTCGAGAATATATTCCTATGCTTGTTTTTAAGCCTCATTGCATTGAAAGATGCCTGACGAGGTAAAAACATAGTGAGGATAATTTTGAAATGGAATAAGGTCAAAGTAACGAAGTTCTGACAAAATTCCGCCAAATTAGGGGTAGAAGGGCAAAATGGTAATTTTTACCTAAAATGCCGATTATGATTTCAAATCACTAATTAAAGTGATATTACTCGATAGGGCATCGAAACTCGATTTGCTTTGCCGTTCTGCCTGCTGACGTGCGCCGTCGAACATTTCACGTTTTTCGATAAAAGTACGTTTTTCCTCCGAAGTACCTAACGTCGTCAACGAAGGTACGGACGCGTCTTGTAACACTAATCTTGTACTTTGCTTAAATGCATATATGTGATAGATACGTTCGTAGACCGATATACGAGACGTTTTACACGGGTTATAGTCATGATAACGCCGTATGTTTTTCTAGCGCGAGAACACGAGTGGTATCGTGGCACTTTGGTGAATAGTGCAAGCTGTTATTGTTGTCTTACATTGTGGGGCTTTACATACTTTGCGTAATGCTTATGTTTTGTCGGCATAATGATCATGCATCTCGCTTTATGCTTATGTAGTGATATACTTGTTGTATTGTCTAGAATATCCGTTATCCGTATCTTTGTATTGTTTGGGTTTGAGATTAACCGTTACCCGAGATTCAATGCGGTAAATTGAATCTCGCCTATAGCTTCGGATCCGGAGGAATACGGATCGAAGATCGAGGCAAGCGACGATAGACGTGCGGCCGAGACTTATCTATCTTTACCGCTTTCGTTATTCACTTTCAAACTCTAGGATTAATGTAATCATTACAATGTTACACTTGTGGTTGATGTTTGTTATGAATCGATTACTCTTTTCGCTCCAATGCTCTACTCGACATTACTGCGTTGAAATATTTGGAAACGTTTAAAAAAAAAAAAAATTCCGCCGTTTTCAAATGGGATGTTACATAGTCTGAGGCTCTGTTTAGGGTCGTCAATTATACATACAGTTTACACGGGTTATAGTATTGGTAATACCGTATGGGTTTTCCTAGCGCTGAGGACAAGTGTTGTGATCGTGGCACTGGGTATGTGCGGACATGTTGTGGGACTTTACATATTGCTTTGTGCTTATGTTCGTCATTGTATTGATCATACATCTCCGCTTCGTGCTTATGTGTTGATATCTTCTTTGTATCATTATGAATATCTATTGTCCATATCTTGTTTTATTTGAGCATAAGGTTAACAGATTACCCGAGATCCAAATGAGAATTGGATCTCAGCTGTAGCTTCAGGGTCGGGAGGACCGAGGATTGGAGATAGGGGCAAGCAGCCGGAGTAGGCTTCGAGACGGAGATTTACTTACCGTCTATGTATTTTCTTTTGAACACTTGGATGACTGTATCGTTACTATTACACTATGGTTGAATGTTTTATTATGGCTCAGTTACTCACTCGCTCCAATGCTCTACTCTGATTGATTTAAACAAAAAAATCCGTTGTTCAAATGGGATGTTACACTCGGCTTCCCTAACTCGCATCCCTCTCTGCCTCTCTTTTTCAAAGACCTCACTGGGTGACAAATCCCTATTTTATCATATATTTTCAAACTTTATTTGAGAATTTTGTTATAATTATTGAGCATAACATGTTGTTCTTTAAAAAACACCACTTACTTATTCAAATTAAGAATTGTTCGTAGTAGCGAAGTATCATCCAATTTTAAAAATTTGCTTCACATGTTTGACTGATCAAACGAATAATATTAACGACAAAGGTATTTTTGAGTCAACACTAAAATATGCTGTCTCTTTTTTAACAGTATTTTAATTATTATTATTTTTAACCCTCTTAGGATGACTCATAAGCATTAGGGATTGAGTTGCTCGCGAGTCAAAAGTTTAGGAACTGAATTATAAATGAGTCAAAATTTTAAGAAATAAAAGATTAAATTTCCCCATTGTAATATATGGAAGTTAGTTGGATTTAACGATTTTGTCTCAATTTTAAGTTTATATTACTTTTTACTCTTAAAAATAGTTTATGATTACTTTTACATTTTTGATAAAAGTGGAAAACATAACAGGTCAATCAAAAACATAACAGGTCCCACGTTTAGACCTTTTTCTTTCTTTTCATGAACACAGTTTGCTCGACAGTGGGCCCCACATTTAGAAAAAGCTAACACTAACACAGAAGAAGCTCCCGGAGGGAGCTTTTAGATTAAGGAGCTTTTAAGCTCCAGGAGGCAGGGTCACATGGCTCGGTCCATCAGTAAAATGGCACTGTACTACTGTAGTCCTGTCCGTAACACGTTTTGACATTTGATATTTTTTCATATTGAATTTGTAGCAGGCTGCCGGAATTCACTTTAGCAGGTTGAAATCGAACATATCTTTAGATATTTGCATTCTTCAAGTTTCTCCTTTCTTCTTCCTAGATCTATACCAATGATTCCTTAATAAGATGAGATGCCTTCAATACCGATGATTCTTTTAACAAGAAAAAGATGACAAGATACGATGGCCATGTCATATTGGGTTAAATGATGTGGATAATAAGGTGGCATGATATGTGTATTGGTTGACTGATTTAGCAATCAAATTTAATATCGAGGGATTATAAGGCAAACTTGCTACATTATGTAAATTTTTGAGACAAAATTATTGTTAACAAAACTTCCGGATATCCACTGTTTCATCTTTCATCTTCTGACAAGGTCGCAGATCAAAGAAATCTTTCGCTCTTTTTTATTCCATCAGCAGGTTCCTATTTTCTTCATTTCTATCTATAACATTTTGCTATAACATGTGCTTGACGTGTGATTCTTGCCAATAACGCCGTCATGACTACCACCGTCTGTTTAACTTTAATTTGGTATCTTTTCAATCAACCTGCTAATGAGATTATCTATAAGTTTTGGTTTTTGGTAAACCAGTCTATCAACTCTGGAGGCTAAGTCTGGTATGATCTTGTGCCATGTATTCATACTGAGCTATAGATCAAATAATCTATTTTCTTCCCTTCTAATTCTAATTACGTTATCTCTATTTTTTATCTACAGGATCAGACATGGATTAGGCACTAAATTAACCAACGTGGTTCCGTGTAGTCTATACACAACCCTACAATACATCATAGATAGTAAGAAAATTATAGCTTATCTCTCCTCCTTTAGTTTATTTTATATTTTGTTTAGGTTTAAAGTTCGTAAAATAACATTCTACTTTTATCACAAGTGTAAAAGTAACCTTAAACTTTTAAAATTCGATAAAATCGTTAATTCCAACCAATTTCCATATATTACAATAGGAAAAATTAATCTTTTGGCTCTTAAAGTTTTGACTCAATTATAACTCGGTCCTTGAAATGTCGACTCGCTTGGAATTTAGTCTTTGATGTTTTTAAGTCATCTGATAAGGTAAAAATATGTTAAAATACTGTTAAAAATTGCTTAGGTGGATTTTACATAATTTTTTTTTTTAAAAAAAAACAGCGTCCTCGGCTTCTCCAACTCGCGTCCCCCTCTGCCTCTATTTTTCAAAAACCTGGCTGGGTGACAAATCCCTATTTTATTATATATTTTCAAACTTTATTTAGAAATTTTGTCATAATTATTGAGCATAACATGTCCATTCTTTAAAAAACATCACTTAGTTATTCAAATTAAGAATTGTTTGTAGTAGAGAAGCATCATCCAATTTTGAAAATTTGCTTCACATGTTTGTTTGATCAAACGAATAATATTAACGACAAATGTATTTTTGAGTCAACACTAAAATACGCTATCTCTTTTTTAACAGTATTTTAATTATTATTATTTTTAATCCTCTTAGGATGACTCATAAGCATTAGGGATTGAGTTCTTTCCATGAATCAAAGTTTAGGAATCGAATTATAAATTAGTCAAAATTTTAAGAGCTAAAAGATTAAATTTCCCCATTGTAATATATGGAAGTTAGTTGGATTTAACGATTTTGTCTCAATTTTAAGTTTATGGTTACTTTTACTCTAAAAAATAGTTTATGATTACTTTTACATTTTTGATAAAAGTTGAAAGGTATTTTAGTACCATAACCCTTTTGTTTAAAACAAAATAATTATTTATCTATTATATTTTAGGATAAAATAATATATAGCAAGTGAAATAATTTAAGTGGTTGTGAGCTAATTTAATTAAATTCATGTCATACCAGACAAAACACACATGTGACTCTTAAATTAAAATAGAGAAATATATCACTAAGCACTTAGATCGAATGGCTTCTAACTTAACGAGTGGTCTCATTTTCATGCCTAAGGTATACAGCTCCAATAATTACTTAGAGGTCGCAAGATTTCTCTCATTTTGGGCCTACATTCCAATGAACCGAATTAGTCGGTTGCTTATAGAGTCTGATATTGGTAGAGGAATAATAATAATAATAATAAAAGACAAATATGTTTCAGATTGAGCAATAAAAAATAGATGCGAAAGAATAGAGCGAGGCTACGGGCCTGCAACGTTAAAAGGAAATAATGGTTTGAACATTAAACTAATGCCAAATTTTTAAAAAATAATTGCAATATAAGGATATAGTTCTAAAAAAGTAAAATCAAATCTATTTATATATATATATATATATATACCTACGTATGCATATGTGTGTATATATGTATATCTGTGTGTGTATCTCACATTATATCAAGTGAAAAATAAAGCACTAAATGATTCTGCCCTTCAGCAAAACCAAACACTGTAGTTCGTAACACGGTTTGAAATTTGAAGGCCGAAAGGCTAAAGGAAAAAGTAAGACTGAAGATAAGAGAAGACTGGAGCTCACTCCTCCCATTTTACTTGTCAATGTTTCTCCCTTTTTTTTTCCTACAGAATTTGTAGCAGGCTGCTGGACTTCATCTTATCTGGTCGAAATTCAACAAATCTTTCAATATCATTTTATCCTTCAGGTTTCTACTTTCTTCCTTTCTCTTTTCTATATTTAGTCAATGAAACGGCTGTTTTTTATCGTGAAATTTCTCTTTGATAATGAATTGTACTGGCGTATAATATAAAATATTTTTATTGATTATTTGAACAAATTAAATGATCAAGATGGAATTTCGCATATTAATCCTAAGACTCAACACACAGAAGTGTTTGTGTGTGTATATGGTTAAGGTAAAAACAAATATATGAGTTTTTTTCTTAAAGTGCGCTCAATATCAAATGTTTTTTTTAAGAGGAAAAATGACTATATACTTTTAAAATATGTATAAAAATACACATTGACCAAATTAAAAATGATTATCTCTCATCCTTAAGCTTATTTTTTATTTATTTATAACTAAAAATGATTATTAAAGTAGGAGTATTATATTTGATGATAAAATATGAAGAAATTTAAAAGTGAAATAATTCAAACATTAAGATAAAAAAGGCTTTTAAGACCGCCATTTAGATTGGATTATGGAGGATCAAATTAAAAGTATGACCGTGGTAGTTTTATAAATATAAAGAACTTTTTAGGCCAGATTAGAGAGAATCTGATGCGAAAAGTAAGACTGATGTGATTTTTCATAAATATAAAGAACACTCCTAACCATTATAGAGGATCCTATTAAAAGACGACTTTGTGACAATTTTGTAAATATAAAAATACTTTTAAAACCGAATGTTTAAAAGTCTAATATTAAAAAAAATCTACTTTTAAGACCGGATATTTAAAATGTTCGGTTTAAAATGTCTAAAAGATTAATCTTATCTTTTCCCGTGCCCAAAAATTGAATTTCGCTTTATGAACTTTCTGCCAGCACCGAAAACAAACAAAGGTGTTTGGACCAAAGGGGAAGACCAACGCCTTATCGATTATATTATATTCGTCTATACAAACAAATCTGTTCTTTGATTTGATATACCTACTGCCTATTCACAATGGACCGTTCTTCTCGTTTCTTGAGCAGGAACCTGGTTTTTTACAAGTACCATGGTTCTTGGATATTTAACTTAAATGCTGCAATATGAACCACGTCTGTGGTATTTCTGATAAATTTGACTTCGATACCTTTCGTTTTTCTTCAGGAGGAATTAAGAAAGAATTTGCAGCTGCAAGGAAAAAGGTCAGTCATGCTATTTTATAATTTCCTTTCCTACTAATTCATTCATTGTTTGCTCGCTACGATTCTAGCTTAATGACATTGGTTTATTGTTAACTTTGGTTATAGGTTGCTGATAGACATGACCAAGAGAAAAACAACTTATTCCAGAATGTTCAAATAGAGTTCTTGGAGTTGTGGCGCATGCTACCGGTGTTTATAATTAAATCGGGATCACTCGTCAAAATTTTCTTATTTTCCTTCTTCTCAGGCTTTAATCGTCTTTTAAATCATCAGGTTGTGGCTGGATGATTTGTTAATTGAAATCTTTTGATTCCCTTTCAAGTTTCAATTTCATCGATTTCAAAGGCATCGAGGCGTTTTGAATGGTGGTTGTGGCTTTGTTGGGAAGCGAGAGTTTTTTTTTTTTTTTGGGCCAACTTACTTTTAAAACCGATATTTAAAAGTCCGGTTTAAAAAAGTCTACTTTTAAGACCGAATATTTAAAAAGTACGGTTTAAAAAGTTTTTAAGACCGAATGTTCAAAAAGTTCGGTCTTAAAAGTCTTATTTTTAAGACCTTATATCTTAAAAGTCCGGTCTTAAAAGTCCAACTTTTAAGACTTCATATTTTAAAAATCCGGTCAAAAAAGTTATTTTTTAAGACTGGTCACACATTCGGTTTTAAAAATGTACTCTTAAGACCCGTAAACGGTACGGCTCAGATCCAGGTCTTACGTAGTGTTTTTCATATGATCTTAAAAGATTTTTTTGTATTCGTGAAATTGTTATGAACTAATTTGTTTATCATTCATGTGATCATGTCATACCAAAACGTATAAATACAAATATGTGAAACTTGAATTTAAATACAGAGGAATATGTTTAAAATAATTGTTATATAACGATATAGTTCTAAAATGTAAAATAGAATTTAAAAGGGTGTATATAGTGATATACAATAATTACATTATACATGTGTGGGTCTATAAAACCAAAAAAAAAAAAAAAAAAAAAGCACTGACATAGGGTCCCATGGTTCCGCGTCATTCAGCAAAACAAAAACACCGTGTAAAGCAAAGAGTAAAGACCGAAGAGAAGAGAAGAGAAGACTTGAGCTGACTCCCACCATTTTTTTTTTCTTTCTATAGAATTTGTAGCTGACTGCTGGATTTCATCTTATCAGGTTGAAATCGAACAAATTATCCTTCAAGTTTCTACTTTATTTCCTTTCTCCTTTCCGGATTTATTCATTGAAATAACTGTTTAGATCTGTGAAATTTCACTTTGAATTAGACATCAAATGTCAATGAAAAAGAATATATACATAGATTCAGCTTCCATTTAATTTATGCGTGACGAGCGAATGAATCTTACGGTAAGAGAACCATAAGACTCTGTGCTGATACCCTGTCTGTTGATGGTCCTATTATATCTTGTTTTCTTCAGTGAAATGGATTATTTACTGTTTCGGGACATGGGAATGTCTGGGAATATATAGATATACCAGCATGTTGTGATTCCGAATTTTTTCTTTTACTTTATGTATTTGAATATGCCTAAGAGATCTCAAGATTTTTCTTCGAAACTCAAAAATCGGCTCTCTTTCTTCCGTCTTCAGTACCCTCTTACAGATCGCTACACTGTTTGTTGAAGTTCCTATTAGATTTGTATCATTCTTTTTGTTTTTGACTTTTTATTTTTGATCTAGGCTTCAGATTCCAAATCCTTGCAATGGCACATGTTGTTGATGGAGTTGGCTGTTGTTCAAGCTCTTCTGGTTCGACTAAGAGATGGAAGTATCATGTGTTTTTGAGTTTTCGAGGGGAAGATACTCGCACAGGTTTTACTGATCATTTGTATGCTGGTTTAAAACGCAAAGGGTTAAAGACTTTTAGGGATGAGGAAGAGCTTGAAAGGGGACAACCTATCAAACCAAGTTTACTGCAAACAATTGAAGAATCTCATTCTGCAATTGTTGTGCTCTCCCCAAGTTACGCATCTTCAACTTGGTGTTTGGATGAGCTTCAAAAGATCCTTGATTTAGAGGAAGAGTCGAGTCTCCAAGTATTTCCAATCTTCTATGGTGTAGATCCGTCTGATGTTAGGAAACAAAAGGGAAGTTTTGCAGAAGCATTCAAAAAGCATGAAGAAAGATTTGCACAAGACCAAATGAAGGTGCAAGGATGGAGAAATGCTTTAGAAAAAGTTGCTGATATATCTGGTTGGCACTCAAAAAATTGGTAATTTCTGCTTCCCTCAATATTATCTTCACTTATTTCTCTTTTGTTGAGCAATAAGTATGAGGATATTAGATTCAATTCAATAAAGTTTAAACTCCATCGTGGTTTTTCAGGTGAAAAGCTTTCACTAAAAAAGTACTATAACTTCATTTATTTATTCGTGGGCTTGTACTTCTATTTGTTGGTAAAATAAGCTTGTATTGATTGTTGATGAAGTAGGTTTCCCCATAGAATTCAATCAAAGATAACATTTTGAAATGGTAATTTTCTCTTTAATTATCAAGTAGGTGAGCCGAATTTTAATAAAAATAAATAATAACAATAATAATAATAATAATAATAATAATAATAATATATTTTTATCATCATCATCATCTAATTAAATAATTAATATTAATAATTAATCATTTCCTATATGTTGAAATTTTATTCTTTATTAATTATTAATTTATAATACTGCGTGAATGGTTAATTACCATACAGCGTTAGGTTTGAACTTTTAATACATTGTATTTGTGAAAAGCTCCTTAAATGAAATTAAGAAATAAAAGGAATCTCAAACCATAATCTGTTAATTAAATGACTTCAACATCCAGGAATTAGCAAGGTGTGTACACACACATAATGGTGACAATTATGTTTCATAATCTCATTAGAAAAATATAGGATTTTGCTTCTTTGTACAAACACTAGACCATATTGTAGATTCTATGTACAATATATATGTCTGTAAATACCAGAAGCTATGTACAACTCTTCTCTAAATGAAATTATCGCCTATTCTTACTATATTAAATTAATTCTCAGGATAAATTTTAAAATTGCTATATATGTGATCATGTTTTCTTTTTATATCTCACATTAACTATTTATAGCGTTTATGCATAAAATTTTCAAATTATATCGACTTTAATGATCACGCTGTTTTCATGCCCAAAAAAAAGCATGCTATAAATTTTTTTGTGTGTGACCAAAATCATGCTATAACTTTATTTTCCTATGCAGCCATGAAACAGATTTGATTGAAAGCATTGCTGAAAAAATGAAGTCAAAGTTACTTGATGAATCACCATCAGACCTTGGTATATTAATTGGAATTGAACCAAAATTAGATGAGTTGGAGTCAATTGTAGCAAGTGAACCCGAAGGAGTTCGATTTGTAGGAATATGGGGCATAGGAGGCATAGGCAAAACCACTCTTGCTAGAGCCTTTTATGAGCGGAAGCACAAAAACTTTGAGATTCACTGCTTTCTTCATAATGTTAGAGAGGTATATGAAAAACATGGGTTGATCTCATTGCAACGAAAACTTCTTTTTTCTATAGATAAAAGAAGTACGGAAGTGGATGATTGTTATGAAGGAAAGAAGCTGATAAAAAACTTGTTATGCGATAGAAAACTTCTACTTGTCCTCGATGATGTGAGTGATATAAGCCAACTCGAAGATTTGGCTCCAAAGCAAGGATTGTTCAGTAAAGGGAGCATAATAATAATAACAACTAGGGATAAGCATTTCCTATCATCACATGGTGTGTCTGCTAAGTATGATGTCAGATTCTTGAGTGATAATGACTCCCTTGATCTTTTCCTTCAAAAAACTTTTAAAGGAGATCAACCCAATGAAGATTATTTGGACCTTGCTAGAACCGTCATCGAATATGTTGGAGGCCTTCCTTTAGCGCTCAAAGTGTTAGGTTCATTTCTTTGTAAAAGAACTATAGAGGAATGGAAGGATGCACTGGCTAAGTTCAAGAAGGTTCCTCCAAATGACATTTTGAAGATACTTCAAGTGAGTTTTGACACATTAGACATTATGGAGAAGACCATTTTCTTGGACATTGCTTGCTTTTTCAATGGGTGGGGCAAAGCTGAAGTCATACAAATTTTAGAAACTTTGGACAAACATCTTCATCTAGAAATTGGAATCAGTGTTCTTATTGATAAGTCACTAGTGATTAATTATGAAGGGTGTTTGTGGGTGCATGAAATTCTCCAACATATGGCTAAACACATTGTCTACCAAGAATCACTTGATGATGCCGGCAAGCGTTCTAGGATATGGTCTTTGGAGGATGCCACTCATGTACTGGAAAGAAATAAGGTGACATTTCAAAGTTCTTGTTTGTTGTTTGTGCACTCTTTTTATAATAATTTATTTCATAACTATTGTACATTTTTATCTTGACTTGTTTTATAGGGGACAGCAGCAATCCGAGGAATAGTTTTAAGATTAGAAAAGTCATGTGATGCAGTTTGGGATCCTGAAGCCTTCTCAAAGATGACTAACCTTAAGTTACTTATCGTTTCAAGATACTCACGTGTTTCCCAATATTGGCAATTGAATCTTCCATGTGGACTCAAGTCCCTTTCCAATGAGTTGAAAGTAATAGAATGGGAGAGGTTTCCATTATGCTATTTGCCAACTCAAACTCAACTTCATGAACTTGTTCGTCTAGATATGCGACGTAGCAAGTTAAAAGAACTTTGTAGAGAACGTCAGGTAACTACAATATTTTATTTAAATTTTTTGCCCATAATTTGATAAATTATAATTAAATTTTGGTTTTTGAGGACTTATTGTTTCGTCTTCTCTTGTTAGTCTTTCCCAAGCCTCAAGTCCATTGATCTATCTCATTCAAAACACCTTATCAAAACCCCAAATTTTGATGGAATTCCTCATCTGGAAAAATTGATTCTTAAAGGGTGTTCTAACCTGGTTGAAATTCACCAGTCTCTTGGCCATCACCAGAAACTTGCCGTTGTTGATTTGAAAGATTGCAGAAAACTTAAAACCCTTCCAAGAAAATTTGAGATGAATCGCTTAAAGACTTTTGTTCTATCTGGTTGTTCAAAAGTTAGAAAACTTCCTGGGTTTGGAAAAGAGATGGAACGTCTATCTAAGCTTGATTTAAAAGGGACTGGTATAGCCAAACTGCCTCAATCACTAGGCAATTTGATTGGTCTCGTTGAATTAAATTTGAAGAACTGCAAAAGACTGATTTATCTTCCATATAATGTTTGTAAATGGAGTTGCTTCTCACTTCTTCAAAGGCCTTCAATTCCAACAAATTTTATGTTGCTGCTGTCTTTGTCATTCTTGAGCAAATTAGATTTATCCTGTTGCAACCTCCATGATGGATCACTCCCCGATGACATCAGCGAGTTATCATCATTAAAACGTTTATACCTAGGTAGAAACAATTTCATTGACTTACCATCTGGCCTCATTTCCAATCTTTCCAAGCTTCAAATTATCAATCTCTCTCGTTGCCGATGGCTTCGGTCTTTGCCACAACTTCCGTCAAATCTATTATGGATATACGCAATTGGTTGTTCATCAATGAGACATTACGGAAGTTCACAACACTTGTGGGATTTCATTGAATCATTTCAACCTCAGCAGGTTTCTTTCATTTGTCTTTACTTGCCCTTTCATCTTTATCATTATACTTCTTTATCATGGAAATTTTTTTCTTATAGGCTCTCAATCTCGATGAAGCTATGGATTTAAATATCAAATCTGCAATTACAACATTGGGTTCACGAATTGTGAGTTTTAAGAATAACTTGATTTTTTTTCTTAATTTCTTTGATGATAAATATCTACTTTATTTGACTTGTATATATTCCATTTCTTACATACTAACACAAACAATCTTTGGTATTTGTTCCAGCCTTTTGATTTCTTCACACAATGCACTCGCGTATTATCAATTGTAGGAAGCAAAGTGCCGTCATGGTTTTATAATCAAAACTACTTTGTTGACAAAGAATTCGGCCAACCAAATGCGTCGTTCATAATAAGCATATCCCCCGATTATTGTGATTCAAGTGAATGGTGGGGCATAGCCATATGCTTAGTGATAAAACACGATTTTGCATTAGGACGTGGGTGTGATTCAATTTATTGGACTTTGGGATTTCCTAATCACGGTTTTCCAAATAAGTATTTTGCAAGCCATGATGTTTCTTTACGTTTAAGTCATACTCATCATCTTTATATTATATATATTCGTTGTTCCTGTTTGGTTGTGGACGGACTTCAAATGTCATTTTTTTCTAGAAATGCTATTAAAAATATGTCACCAGCGTTAAAAATAAAGAAGTGTGGGTGGCGAGCGGTGTGTAAAAAAGATCTTGAAGCTTGGCGAAGAACAAGGGACAAAGGTTGTAGTAGCAATATCAGTGAAGTTGAGAAAAATGAAGGTCATACTCACTGCCCGAGACATCATGATCAATTCAAACGAAGGAAAATTATTGTAGAAGTGGATGGCACCTACTGTCATTTAAATGACAAAGCAGCTTGTGGAGGCGTTTTAAAAAATGGCAACAATTGTATGACGGGAGCTTTTCTTCTGAAATTAAGTGCCGCCGGGGATGCCCTCACAGCTAAACTATGGGGTTGTCTGATAGGTCTCAGAAGAGCTTGGGATAGGGGTGGTAGAAATATTATCTTGAGAAGTGACTCCACTGAGGTTGTTCATTTGATCAAATTTGAAGTCCATGAGATGCACAAAGATATTGCCGTGATCATGGAAATCAAAGGAATGTTAGAGCGGAAATGGTGTGTGGATGTTCAGATCTTTCACAAAGATCGCAATGGTATTGCGAATTTACTTGCTAAAAGAGCACTTGATGGAGCAATGGGTTTGCAAATCCTGGGCCCTATGGCGATGATGGAAATATTGCAGGTGACTGATGTAGGGCAGAGCTCCCTTGTGTCAAAAAAAGAAAAAGACGAGTCTACTACTCCCAAGGTACGTAGCGGTAGATTATCCCTTCTTGTCTTAGATTAAATTATATATTAATGAATGCTTGATGGCTATTTGATATATTAATTAAATAAACAAACATTTCAATTCAATTAAATATCATATTTCCTTAATTATTTGATTTTAATAGGCACTATTCGATTTATATAGTATCGGCTGGGTTTTTTTTTTTCATTACTTGAATTTTTTTTCTTATTTATATGTCTTTTCAACAGTCCATCAAATTAAGGCCAAACTAGATTTGAGTTACTCTCCACCGTTCTTATTATAAGACATATTTACTTAATTTAATTAACATAAGGAAGTTGGTTATATTGTTTAATATGATATGTAATTTCTAAAACACTTTAACTAGTCACCTTCCCTATTTCCCCCATCCTCTCGTATAATTAGGATCAAGTTGGTTATGTTTTACTTCATTTGGAGTGTTATTTAGCACATCATATAATTATGTGTTATAATTAGTTTGTTAAGAGAATTCAGATGTAAGGTTATACAATATCATTATAAACCTGGCTTGGTCGTTCGAGTGAATTGTGGGGCATAGCCATTTGCTTAATTAGTAGGGAAAATCCTTTTGAGGGCTCTTTTTAGTGTAAAAATCCCAAAAAAGGCCTTCAAAATCTGACATATTTTCAGAATCTTGAGTGAGTTGTTAACTGTGATATAGTTGTTAATCGAAGGCATCGATATAGTTGTTAATGGGGGTGATTTAGTTGTTAAAAAATTGTTGTTAATGGGGGTTTGATATAGTTGTTAACTAATAACTATATCGCCCAAATTAACAACTCGCGTAAATTTTGAAAATACCGAAAATGCCCTAAAGCCTTTTTCGTGTTGTCGATTTTGAGGGCGCTTTTTTTGGGATTTTTACACCAAAAAAGGCCCTCAAAAGGATTTTCCCTAATTAGTATTAGAAAACAACTTGTTGTTTGCATAACTTGAAGTTGATTCATTTTAAGCCTACCTCCTCTCCTTATTATAAAAACATTAATAATTTTATATAAATTTAAAAATTCAGTTAAAATTAGTTATTAATATTTTTTAAATTTCAACATTACCATCAGTGATTAAGTTCATTATTGGAGCAAGGACAGCCCGCAAGGCCCTAAAATTAACCCAGACTTTTAGGAAATTACATTTGGCCTCATAAGAATTCCAATATTTTCACTTTAGTCCCCATTAACAGCTTCGTGGAGGGACTAAAATTAAATGAAAAATTAAATTTTTTATGGGGTTGAAATGTACTTTCATGAAAATTTGGGTTCTATTCTGTAATTTTCATCCCCCAATTACATTTCTGGTTCCACCCCTGTATTGGAGGTTATTTAGTTAATAGAACTGGAACGAGATATTTACAGAAGCAACTAATAGTTTAGACAAAAAAAATAAAAAATTTATATGAAGGACCACAGTAAAGGGTTTTGTAATAAGGATGGGAGGAAGTATTAATAAATGTACGATCCAATTGCTGGAGGTCATCAACTATACATTATGCATATTCGTTGTTCTTGTTTTATGTTGTAATTGAACCAACTTGAACTATCATTTTACATTGTATATTAATTAAGTCAGTATTGTTTAAAATAAGAAAGTGTAAGTGGCGTGTGCTGTGCAGGAATGTTGAAAGATGGCAAAAAATCCAAGGATGAAGTTGATATTGATTCATATAACTTAAACATGAGTCCCAATGAAGTTGAGAATAGAGGCTTTGGCGGTTGGGAGTGGATGAGACTTTTTGCACTAGTGTCAGTAATTTTCTTTCAAATAAAGTTGATAAAGTTTATTTGTTTTTGAGTCATAAGCTCAAGAGTGATGTTGATAAAGTTTTTGATGTGTTTGAGAAACTCCCCAAAAAAAAAAAAAGGTACCTGATGATGATGAACATAATCTTAATGAGAACATTGCTTCTTGTTACTATTTTTTTACAAATTTTGCTTCCCTTAAATGTCTAATGTTTACCAGAATCATTTTACAAAATCAAAGCAAGAAGTAGAATTCCAGAATGTGATGCAGAGTATTTTGTTCACATTGAGCATGTCAGTAATTTGTGATTATTAGGCTTATTTAGTTAAGTATAACAAATTTTTTATTATTAGACTTATTTATAGATATTGCCATCAGTAGCTAATCTTTTTTCATTAGGATCATTAAGAAACTTGGTTGAATCTAAGTTTTCCTCTTCCTTTTTGACCCTTGCGTACGGGCTATATATGCTGATCTGGCTCTTTGCTTCACGCCCCTTCCTTTTTTAAGCGTAGGTATCCTCTTATTAAAGACAATCCTATATAACACATTGTATGACACTAAATGTTGGCACACCTCCTAAAGCAGAGATTCAAACCTTGGTTCACTAAATGTTGCGTCCTTGTTTGGCTTCCAATGAAACTATGGGCTCATTTGGATGGACTTTTTTATATTGCTTTTAAAAAAAAAAAAAACTTTAATTAGAAGTTAAAGCTATTTTAATTTGGATATATCATTTAAAAAAAACTTTTAAATATATATATATATATATATATATAAATTGTTTAGATGTTAAAATAGAAAAACATTTTTTTATTAGTAAAATTATTGAAAAAAAAAAAAAAAAAAAAAACTGTTTGAGTATTTTGTAAGGGACGGGAGAGAATTGGGCCAAGGAACATACAAGGGTGACATCTCAAAAGATGCCGAAAGCCATTAGATTAAGGTGTCGAATGATTTGGAATCTTCTTTCAGTGGATTCTCTTCTCTCCTGTGCACTCTGTCATTTTCTATTTCCACTTCTGTGCATTTCCTCTCCTCTACTGTGAGCTCTGTTTTTTATTTTCTTAATGATTTGAGCTATATATCCACTAGGCTATGCGATTATATTCAATCTCATACTATTTAAACATATTTAAGAATTAGTTTTGATTGTTACATATTTCTGCCATTGTATCTTCTACTCTCTTCTAGGATGAGTGGATGGTTTAGTTAATGCTTAGGGTTTGTTTAGTATGAAGGGAGAGGAGAGAAAGTGAGTGGAGGAAAAAATGATAGAAGAGGGGTTTAAAGTTTTCAAGTAATTTTTCTTACGTTTTCATTTTACATATCTTCTTTATTAAAACTTTGCAACTTCAATTCTCCAATTTTTCTAAATCCAATATATAAAATTTTTCCCTCCTCTCCAAATCCCTTATACCAAACAGACCTTTAGTGACCAATTGATACAACAGACTAATGTATTGCCCAAAACTAAGTACTCTGTTTCTTTTCATTCTTCATAGGGTTATCTGAATAAGATTCAAACCACAAATCATTTGTTATCTTTATTCCTCTTAAATATTCAAATAAATTTGATTTAATTTAAATAGGCAAAGTATCACAAAATACTCTTCACATTTTGTACGGCAAAAATATGAAGATATGATCTTGGGACTATTGCAAACCATTGGAACCCTTATTCTTTCTTGACTAGTGACTTTATTCGGATTGTTTAGGAACTTTATAAAAATGATCTATTATTTATATTTTTAAGAAAAAACTGTTGGATTTAGTTATAACCATAAACAATAAAATATTGGTTATTAATTTTAAGATTTCAGTATATTTGCATAAATCTTTGTATTTTCATCTATATTCCCTTACATCTATATTATTACTTTTAGATAGAATAATTTCCCCAAATAATCAATATAAATTCTAATAATTTTTTAAATTGAGCTTGCACAAGCATATTAAAATTTCAAAAAAATATTTTATTTATTTTTTGTAAAAATAAGTGAACAAGAGCCAAATTTTTTAATTCTTACGCATCATTCTTCATGATCGACTTCAAACAAAAGGCTTTAGAATGAGTTCATTGAGCAAAGTGCACTAACCTAACAGAAGACAATATCCATGTCTTAAAGGATTGCACATTGCATGGATGCAAGGAACCATGTGAGAGGATAATATTAATATATAATACGACTTACGAAGATGACGAATAAAACGGCTTCCTAAAAATATTACATTAACGATCGAAGAACAACAAAAATCAGATTCAAGAAGTTTGAAATTGCGCTTCAAATTTATTTTTTGTAATAATGTATGGCAATTTGCTTACTTTCTTATGTTTGCGATTTGCATAACATATTTGCATCCTGATATTTTTTCTTTGGGTTAATCAAATTTTTCTTTTTGCTCGAAAGTTTTCCCGAAACAATTTTTCTTGGAAGTTTTTTTGAATTCAATTTTCTCAAGATCAAAACGTAGTAATGTTCTTTCCCAACTGCGGGGTTAAGCACACTCGAATATGAGGCTTCACACTTGAGTGTTTACAATTTTTTTATTTTTTTTAAAAAAAAAACCAAGTGCACACTTAGTGTGCATAAAAGTGTACACTCACACCCGAGTGTGCACAAATGCACACTGTGAGTGTGCACTTAAAAAAAATAATAATAAAAAAATCCGTACACACTCGAGTGTGAGGCCTCACACTTGAGTGTAAGCTAATGCCGTGAGTGTGCATCGTTAGGGGAGGCGGCGTCAAGCTACGTTTTGATATTTCAGGGTAAAATTGAACCCAAAAAAATCTTTCACGGGAAAAATTGTTCTTGAGATGTATTTTTAAGGCAAAATTAGTACTTAACCCTTTTCCTTTTTATCTGTCGGAATAGGTAGAGGATTCTATATGGACAGAATTGAAAACACAATCAGTAAGGTTCTATATATATATATATATATATATATATATATATATATATATATATCTCGATTGGAGTAGGATTCTATATTACTTGGCCTTTATCAGGATTTGTTCTTGTTCCAATTTTCTTTGACGTCTGTTTTCTTAAAAAATGACCATGCTTGTTTTGCTCAGAACTTTAGGATGATACCGTGTATGCTATATATATATCCCTGTATGTGCTTTTGTCTTCGGATCACCTCAGGTTGGGAACAGAGCATTTAACGAGAGGTTCAAGAAATTTCCGAATTTGAAGGTTTTGCACATAAAGAACAAGATCGATCCAATCCCACACTACCCAGGAAGGTTACTGGGCTACGTGTACTCAGGAACAGAGTTGGAGATTGATACAAGGAAATCGCCATTCTTGAAGGACTCGAAGCATCCGAGCGACTGGCATAATTTGCAGGCAATGCTTCATGAGGTGGCGGGATGGAACGGAAGTGAGGGTGAGTTTGAGATGAAGGTGAAGAGAAGCTTGGCTCTGGTGAACAAATCGTGTGAGTTCTTGAAGGAAGAGAGCAGAATTCCGGGGTCGTGGTGGGTGGAGAAGAACAAGGGCATGGTTCGCCAGCACGATGGAGAGTGCGTTTTGGACTTGCCTCAGGAGGAGGACCTCCCTGTCCCGGAGGATCCGTAAGTTCATAAGTACGTATTTAGATTAACGGTAAAAAAACTGTTTTTAGAAAATAAGTATTTGAAATGAGTTTTATATCTCCACCAACATAACATCCATCATTTTCTTTCAAGTGAGGGTTGATATTGTACCTAAACAATATTTTATCTTATGCTATATCTTAATTTGAGTATTAAAGCGAGGGTTGGAATGTTTGTGTACTTTTTGATCATTTTTGAAGTCTATTAGTATTTGATCATTAAAGCAATGGAGAATTCATTTTATGTGATGTATTTGGTTGAATGACGATGGTGGAAGAGAATTAATTTATACGGTTTTTGTCTCTTATATTTCTTGTTTTGTTTGGCTATAGATGGACGTGATAAATGAAAGAAAATGAATGACGTGATTTTTTGGGTATTGTTATGATTTGATTTGGATGTGATTTTTTGAGGTTATATTGAATTAATGTGCTTCTGTACATCTAGATGAATGGCAAAGATGTGAATTACGACATGAGAAACGTCCTCATCAAACATCTAGTTGTGCTTACCAATGGCTGGAATAGAAAGGTAAAACCGAATTTTCTTTCCAGACGGGTAAAAATATATGTTAGGGTATTTTTATCATTTTCTTGTGATTTTAATACGGATAAATCTGACCTCACTTTTCAAGCATTTTAAATATTGAAAACACCTCTCTATCTTTTTAGTTTTTTTTTTATCCCACCCGGTTCACTGAGACCTTCGATTTCGACTAATCCGAATTTCACTCCGCATTGGGCCCACATTCGTGGGGAAGAGCTCCCAACAACCACACCTACAAGATGTCTTCTAACTACCGCATTGGGCCCACATTCTCGAAGATTGATCTACCTCCAATCTAACTATTGCTCTTAGGGCCCTCCTATGGTTATCACCCATCTTTATTTTCCTAATCCATACAACCACACCTATATCAGTTCCACACCTTTCTATTTTAAATTTGTACCAGTATTATCCAAACCGGGCTTTGATACCACAAATGTAACACCCCTACTGGCCTCGCCCTTTCGGGTGGTGGATAGAGGGATTCCTTTTTATAATTATCATATATCATCTAATTACTACTGATTAACATGCAACAGAGTTTATCGCGGCAGAGCATTTCCCGGTTAGACTATAGACAATACTGGTATAATTAAAAGTAAGTAACAAAATATAGTCCCTAAAGGGTTAAGTATACAGTCATCCACCATTACCCCAAAAAGGCCAAAATAATATACAGTTATCCAATTCAAAATAAATAACAAAATATATAAAAAAGGCCAAAATAATATACAGTTATCCAATTCAAAATAAATAACAAAATAGTCTTCCACTGCCACCAATGACACCATCTACTCATGCCTAGCAGTCTTACCCTTTTCTCCAGAATTTGCCCTCAATGAACTTCCAGAGGCTTTACAAAAATCTGGGATTCATAAATGGATTCCAGAGTAAACATTAATCTCATATGTAATGCATAAACAGTGTATGTATGTAACCATAATTAGGAAAACACCAAATAATAGCATTCAGTAACAAACGCGCAGTAACACAAATACAACATACCAAGTATACCGTGTTAACTGCGGAACGACTACATGTCCTAGAAACAAACGCAGGACTGCTCAACAAAGCAAGCCCCGAATCCATAGCGCTAGGAAAGACACAGTAGTCGTCGGGCTCTGAACCCAGACCACACTGAATGCACACAAACGCATGTCCCTTTTCAGGAGAAACGGGTCCACAATCATGGAAAATCAGACATACAAAGCAACACAAGACATATGAGGATTAAGGTTACTACCAGTAGTTGACCACAAATATCAATAAAAGTTTCCTCTGGTGCAAAAAATCAAAATGACCCTAAAATAACCAAATTATAATTATAAGTAACTCTTCTAAAATATTTATTTGATAACTAACAAAAATAAGTCTCCCTCAAATCATACATAAATCTTTAAGTTCTTGTACGTGGAAGGCATTAATTTCTCCAACAATGACCTAGTTTCCTCACGTCCTTGTAACAAGCATTCATTTGCATTCAATCACTTTTTCCTTACATCCTATTAGTCTTTCTACCTAGACCTTACATAAGTTGATTTCTCATTCAATCATTTTGATTCATTACTCAAACCCATCTCACAAAATACTACCATTTCCAAGTTGGCAACAATGAATTTATAAGGTAGTTAGAACTATGACTTACTTGATATGAGTATTCCACCAACTAAAAAAAAACTTGATTCTCAGAGTTCCTTCTTCCTTCTTTTCGTCCTTCACCTTCACAGAACATGGAAGGAGTTTTTCTTCAAAATTTCTACTTAAGAAAATTAAAGTAGAAGAAGGTGGAATAGTATTCAAAGTCCTTACCTTCCCCGTTCCTCGGAACGTGTTGTTTGGCTCACCTTATGCCTTCTTGTTAATCGTCAGTTACTTTCTTCTTTTCTTCTCACTGCGTCTGACCGCCCAAGAGAAATCTGGGATTTTTGTTGTTTATATATATATATATATATATATATATTCCCTTTGATCTATTTCTCTAGGCCGGGGTTAGGAGGAAGACTTAGAGTGTATATATTTGTTTTCACCGCTCCCGTCCGACACCCCGAATAAATATTGAAGAAAGAGATTTTATTTTTTATATCTTTTCCCTCACACGCCCAAAACTTGTGTAGATATTGGAGAATGTGTGTGTTTTTCTCAAGGTTATTAAAATCGGACCGGTCAGTGAACCGGTCAAAGTACTGGGTTAAGGGTTAGTGGGTCAGACCGGAGTTAAACCGGAATCAAACCGGGACCAAACCGGTAAGAAAGTAAAGATTTTAAGATTATTAATATAAAATTATACTAGAAATAATTTTCTACTACCCGGTTAAAAGGATATCTAATGCTAAATGTCCATTGAATAAAAGGAAGGGGGAGTGATCGGTGACATTTCAACTGCAATCCACTCATATTTGTCCTTTCAATATTAAATTCCAATCCCAATTTTCGAGTCATTAAAAAAATCCTCCAATTTCCAACTTTAGATTTTCCATGTTGTGAAATTACTCTTACCTCCTCGGATCCGCCTTATGTCTTACTACTCCTAGGGACAAATATGACTACTCCATTTGAATATTAGGTTGATTAGCCGTGGATTGGTCATGGCTTTTGTGTCGTGTTGCCTCTTATCCTCTTTCTCTCTGTCTTTCCCTAAGCTTTTCCCTTCTCTCTCTCTCTCTCTCACTCAAGCGTTCAGCCATGGCTTACCACCTAAATGTTTTCTGGCCGAGCCTCGAATCCTTCAAGGTGTTTCTCTTGGTTGGCGACGGTTTCTTTAGTGGTGAGGGTGGAGCTCGCGGCGACGAAGATTTATAGTGACGTTGAAGCAAAGGTCACCGGTGAGGAAGGAAGAAGACGGCGAAGGTGGAGTGGAGAGTCGAAGGTTTGGAGATTGTCATCCGCCGGTCTATTTCTCTCGTCTCCTCTCTTTGTTCTTGGACCCTCTCTTCCACAGTTTTTTTTTTTATAAAAAATACTTTGGTTAGGCCGACCCGGTTTCGTGATCTTCCGGACCGGTTGCACGGCCGGTTCGACGGTTTCCGGTCCGAACCGGCCGGTCCGGTCCGGGTTTAATAACCATGGTTTTTCTCCAACTTCAATTCCTTGAGCAAAAAAAAAAAATTCCATAAGCACACTCCCTTCATTTTTTTTTAGTTTCGTTTTGTCCCATCTGTCATTTGACTTAGCTCAACAAGAACACCTAGCTAGGCTATCTCATCATTACCTATTTTTCCCTTTCTTCCAAGCGATCGGAAGGATCTTTGATGGGGAGTAATTTCATTTAATTATCCTATCTCAAATATCATTACCCTTTCTCTTATCCGGCGGTCTTGGGGGTATTAAATACACAATTTTTTTTTCTTCTTTTTCACATCGGAATTGAGGAAATATTAGAAAAAAAATGAGTCCATCTCATCTCTTGCCTCATGTGATCATACTTTTCTCTCCTTCATTAATTAAAAGTCTCATCCATCACATCCCTCCTTCTCTCTTTCTCCCACATCCGGCGCCTGAAAAAAAAACATGGGGGAATATTTTTGTGTTTGGTTTTTTGCCTTGGTTCCCACGCACATCACTTCCCTCCCTCATTAATCAATGTGGTCTCATTAATTACTTCTCACAGCCGGCGATTTTCTAAGAATGAGAAGTACACTACTACATAAACGTGAAATAACGTCCTAAATTAGAGGCAATTAACGTCCCTTTTTTAAAGGACGTCCCTTTTTTAAAGGACGTCTAACTAGGGGAAATGATATTTAAAAGTCTTTCGGGGTTAAAACAAGACGTCTTAACAAAGACGTCCTGTTTTCAATATAGGACGCCTTAATAAAGACGTCATGTTGTTAAAACAGGACGCCTTTTTTAAGGCGTCCTATTTAAAGTAAAGGACGCCTTTTTTAGGCGTCCTAAACCAAAAATAAGACGCATTTTTTCTGTGATTTTTGCACATATAAGGCGTCCTGGGCCTTTATAAGGACGCCTTAAATTTTTTATTTTTAAAAAAAAAACTCATTCTTATTACTGGGGGTCAAAGAATAATGATGAACCTACAATTTTAAAGTGCTATTCGTCTAGCCAATTTTCCAGCATACACATACATATATTACTCAACATTCAACAAATTGGTCCCTTGTATAGCGCATTACCTAATTAAATACCTCAAGAATCAATTTGCAACAATATAATTTATCCCTTTACTTCCTTGATCACTAACCGGCCAGCAGCAACACATGCACATGTACAATGACAAATTTGATGCCATTTAGAGCAAGCAAAGTATTTACTCTACAATTTGTGCAGTAAAGTGAAGTGACAGAACATATTTACTCTACAGGATTTGTGCGAAAAGTATTTCACAATGCAAGATCAGCAGTGAAAAATGCACCTTCTACAGGGGGTGTATCATCAACTACAAAGGATTTGTGCACCTTTCAATGATTAATCACTCAATTACTTTGAAAGTGAAACATGCAAGTAAATTAAAGGGCGGGGTGTATCATCAACTTCTGAAGTTCACCTTCTACACTTTTGTAATAACTTAGATTATAACAACAACAAAATCCCAAACATCATCCATGTCTATCAATTATATGGAAAAGTTAACACATGACGTACGTATCTATAGGTTTTCAAGAAAATGTACAGCCATTGCGTTTCGAATAGTATCGATGTCTTCGTCCGAGCACGGATCATCACTATCAAAAAGCTATAAATTGGAAAACAAGGTATAAGTTAAACCAATGAAGTAAATGAAGTAATTAACAACTCAAGATTCAACAAAAATATTATCATTTGAGAATCACGGAGCGATTACGTGCGTTTTGAAAGCCCGTCGTACGTCCGCTAGTAACGATGGTATGCATATAATAGATAACGTAGTATCCGCACTCAGTGGTCCCTCGTTGTCGAGGGCACTATAAATCAAAAGCAAATTGTTAAAACGAATAAAGGCATATCGAAAGCTACTGTGTCAATGTAATAATAACTTGAATGAATTGAAACTTCTTACTCTTGGATAAAACCACTTGGGCCCACCCCTCTTTTCCGATTCAAGAACCGATCTAGCCGACTTGAATGCACTATCATTAAAATGGAAAGTAATGAGACATGAAAACGAATCATATATAAATGAAGAATCAATGATTTTAAAGAAAATTTACTTACTTGGCAAACATGGTTTTGATTTACGCTTTTGGTTTGCCACCTAAGGAATCGAACCAATAGCATGCGTTCTTGGACGGACAAACGACACACGGGGGTCCAATGACCACTACAACATATACATTTTAAGGGCGAAATTAAGATAAGAAAGGAATTTATTTTGAAACATCTTAAATAGACAAAACTAAGACTACGTACCCTTCAAGTATTGGGGCTAGATAAACAGGAAAGTCGTCCTCGCAATTGTATAACCAACATAAAGCATCCTTTTGGTTACCGTATTGCGAGTCGACATCGTGTTTATTGGACTTAAGAATCCATACAAACTCTTTCGGCCGAATCGACGCATATGTCATTGCGTACACTATGATCGAAATTAAATAAAATCAACTGCGTTGTTGAGTATATAAAACAAAAAAGATCAATGCAATAATTAAAGGGAAACAAAAACTTACATTATCCCAACTTCAAGAATGACTAAGTCTAAATCTTGCATATGCAGAAATTCGTCCAGATCTTTTTTGTCAACGGTAAAGTCATATGTCTTTTCTCTGCCGACTATGCTCGCACGCATCTTGAAGGTGATATAGGTGATGTCCTTGGACATGTCTCGCAGCTGTGCTAGGTAGGGAAATTTGCCCACCTAGTTTTCATTCTATGAAAACATAAACAAACATATTAATATGAGTGAGTTACCAATGAAAAGCAAGTTCTAGTAATATATTTCTTACCACTAGAGGTGTCGTCCCCGCCATCTGAATAAGATGACTCGGCCAAAGGATGAACGATCCTATTGCCCGGCCTAAATCGGGAACCTCGTCATCATCAATCGAGATTTTTGTTTGTCCTTCTCCTCTCGAACACATTTCACAGTCACCCTACGTAGGTCTTGTGGAATTTCCAAATTATGGTGGGTGGTGTGATCTGTGTAGATAAGGGCATCGACAAAAATACGCCGATGTGGGTCATCTAACCAGCAAGTGCAAGGTTTTCATCCCTGTGGAATGTGAGAAGGATCGCTGAGATCAACATCCAGAGGGTTAAAACTATCTTTACTGCTGGGGAAGACCGGGGTTTCACGGGCTGTATGTTCCGTATTGTCCCTGGAACCTAGCATTGTGTGCACTTCAACTTGTACTTCAGCTCGTACTTGTTGCAAGAGTTCGTCCATTAGACTCGCCCGAATTGAGGCTACAAGCGTAGGACTAGGGTTCTTCTCGTCATAGACCCGTGAACGCCGTCCAAAATATTTTGCGGCAGTCACCCCCTAGGCTTCCCTCGAATGTGATCTTGGTAATCTGGCTTCCCAATCGCCGTGGACAAAATTCCATCCGTACACCCGGCGTAAATGAACCTTGGGAACTCTTCTCCTCAAGTGCATCCTGTATCATACGATGTTTCGTAAATAACAACTAAACCCTATAATATGAAACAACTGATCGAGGCTACTTAAAACGTCTAAGTTAACTACTTACAATCTTTGAGGCAACCTCAGCAACATCTGCATTTATGTAGTTGTCGCCCTTCTTCCTCGCAGCTTTTTATTTTTTATGACGAGGAGGACGTTCAGGGGGCTGGACAACAGAGGAAGGATCAGATTGGGCAGCTTCCCTCATTCTCTGTAACTGCTCTTCCATCATTCTCCGTTCAAGCTTCCTATACCCACCACGGACATGCAATGCGAGATACTTATTTGCCGCTTGCCTCTCTTTATTGGCTTGACTGGTTTCCTGTGACACGAAAACAAATAAAACTGCATCTAAGTTGTCAAGTAGGTTCAAATAAAAGAAAAGATATGAAAGAAATTTTACAAGAAATTCTGGATTTTTCCGTGACGCCACAAACTCCCTCCAGTCCTCGGGAGAAATATAAGGATATATCTGACATGGATCCTCGTTCCTCTTTTCCCCTCGAACCCACTTTCTAGTCAGTTTGTTCTTAAAGTCTTTCCAACGTAGACGGACTTCCCCATCCAATGCTTGTGCATTGCCGTCGTGGGAGGGACGTCATACGTTTGCTGCAATGTAAAAGGAAAGGTAATTACATTTCAAGCAATAAGACAAATGATAATCATGCAGATATATCAAAGGTGACGTACCAAAATTTGTGCCCAAATCAACTGCTTCGTTTTCTCAGGAACGAACTTCCAAGCAGAGTAGACAATGTGAACTTTGCTTCGAGCCAGATAGCCTAAGTAGCTAATGATATTGTCTTCCTCTGCACCAGTTGGATTCATATGCTCATCAAATTCCACATGTAGCCTCTCTTTTTGATGCTCACGACGGGCCACTAGCGCACTCATATTCTTCAAACTCTTTCTGTGTTCATCAATGTATGGTTGAACTTCTTCCATATTATTCAAGATGTACATGTGAGCTTGCAATACCTCTTCACGAGGCTTATTCTTCGCTTTGATTCCTCGAGTTCCCTCGCTTATCCCCTCGTCATGCGATATTGTATCATCGTCCTTGATAGATAATCTTTGCAAAAGTCCATAGCCTCTTCAACTACATATCTTTCAACAATTGAGGCTTCCGGTCGATAAGGATTTTTAGAATACCCTTTTAAGATCTTCATGTATCGCTCAAAAGGGTACATCCACCTTAGGTAAACTGGACCGCAGAGTCTTACCTCCCTTACCAAGTGCACTATCAGGTGCACCATGATATCAAAAAAAGCAGGAGGGAAATGCATCTCTAATTGTGACAAAATAATATAGCCCTCATTTTCCAATTCATCCAACTTTTCAATGTCAATGACTTTGTTACAGATAGCATTAAAGAAAATACTCAATCTGGTTATAGAGGATCGAACTTCATCTTTCATAATGCCTCTAATAGCTATTAGTAGTAGTTGTTGCATCAACTCATGATAATCATGGGACTTCATTCCCACTAACTTCAAATCGCCCATTAAAACACACCTTCTCAAATTAGAAGAATATCCTTGTGGAGCCTTAATGTCATATAGATACCCACACAAACTTTTTTCTTCGCTTTTGATAGTGTATGAGGCTGGCTCCAAGTATGCCCGCTTACCATCTTCTCTTACTTGTGGATGTAACCGTTCTCTTATTCCCATTTCAACCAGGTCTAGTCTCGCACTAATTTCATCCTTAGTCTTCCCTGGTATGTGCAAAAGAGTACTAACAAGGCTATCACATACGTTTTTCTCCACATGCATCACATCAAGACTGTGTCTCACATCAAGACTACGCCAATAAGGAAGATCAAAGAAAATTGATCTCTTCTTCCATATATTCTTCTCACCTATAATCCTTTGCTACCTACCCAATATGACATTGATATGTCTCACCCGACTATAAACATCCTCTCCGGTTAATGCCTTTGGTGCCGTTCTATGCTCCGGTAAGTCATTAAAACGCTTTTTTAACTTACGATATGGGTGGAACTGATGAAGAAACCTCCTGTGACCGAGGTAGACCGTTTTTTTTCCGTGCTTTAGTTAATGGAAGCTTGTGTCTGCTTCACATATTGGACATGCTTTATGCCCCTTGACACCGTACCACGACAAATTTCCGTATGCGGGAAAGTCATTTATCGTGGTAAAAATCATTGCACGCAAATTGAAGGACTCCTTCATATATGCATCAAACACATCTACGCCTTCCTCCCACAACTTCTTCAAATCCTCAACCAGAGGTGCCAAGTACACATCGATATTGTTCCCAAGTTGTTTTGGTCCAGAAATTATCATAGAAAGCATCACATACTTGCGTTTCATACATAGCCAGGGAGGTAAGTTGTACATTACAAGGAGAACCGGCCATGCACTATGGGTGCTACTAAGAGTTCGATATGGATTGAAGCCATCTGTACAAAGCCCCAGCCGAAGGTTTCTTGGCTCACTGCTGATGACTTCTCATTTTTAATAGATTTGAGATATATTTTCATATATTTGAGAAGTCATTATTACTAATTTAAAGAGATTTTATTGAGATTTTAAGAAATATCAATTGGGATGCATTATTTTGAGGATTTCAATTTAAAATCAAGGTTTTTGAGTTTAGGAAATAAATAATAGGAATGAGAAATTTAAAATAAAAATAAAAATAAAAATCAGTTATTATTATTATTATTATTATTATTGTTATTATACAATTTCCTTTAATTTCCACAAACCACATGCGCACCGTTTTGGCAAATTGACAAGGGAAGCTAGACCTAAAAGCTAAAAGCTATGTGAGGTGGCATTGGAATAAAAGAAGGAGCGAGCAAATTGATTGATACTGATTGTTTTCGGATGGAATGAATGGGCTTGAATGAATGGGCCCCGCAATTGGAATCAATTGAAAATGGTGACCTAACCTAAAAGACGCCGTGGAAGAAAAAAAGGGGAGGCGGCATTGATTGATTATTCTCTCGCTGGAATTAGAAAAAGAAAACGCAGAGGATAGTGAACACGATTTGAACGACGTAACGAGTTGAGCACCACCTTCATCTTCCTCGCGGCGGCATCATCCACCACCAAGGCCGCGGCGAGTTCATCTTCACACCAATTGACAAAGAGAACTCGGAAGCGAGGCGCAGCGTTGGGGACATTCAAGCGAAGAACGTGGAGCACACTGGAAGAGGGAGCACTTGTGTTCTTAACTCACTACTTTATTTTTGTTCCCTTCCGTTTGATTTTTTCATTGTGGCTCGATCTCGATTTTATTGTTGGTGTGATGGTTTTTGTTAAAGCCATGTTTGGCTAATTCCTCTTTGCAACCTAGAGTAGCTATGATCTTATAGGTGTTGATTAGACTTTGGTTTTTATTATTTAGTTATAATTAATATTAATTTTGGTTACTTAATCTTATTCAGATTTATCTATTAGTGTCTGATCATCACTGAATATGAATTTGAGAATTAGAATTTACCTTGACGAAGGGGATTTTAATTAGGCTCTTAGATTAAGTAATATGGGATTAAATTACGATTTAATTTGCGATTAGGATAGACATATACCTAATGGCCTCATATAATTGTTGAGGAGTGTGTTCAAGATTTATTGCCTCTTGAGTAATTATGTTATACATAACTAATTTTACTCAAGAGAGGGTTGTAAGTGGACCGACAGGCACTTATAACTATTTATACTCGAGATTAACAAAATTGATATTAAGGCTAATTAATTTAGTGAAAACAAAGTTTATGAAACTAATAAGGAATTAGTGACTCTGGGTTGCTCATTTAATATTTGTGGTAGTTTGCTTATTTTGATTTGATTTGATTTTCTTTTCCTTTAATTAAATTAAATTTGATTTGCTCAACTTAATCAAAATTGTAAAATTAATGCTTAACCGAAGTTTGTGATACCAAGTCCTCGTGGGAACGATACTTTTCTTATCACTTTATTACTTGGTACGGCCCGTATACTTGCGGAGTTATAGGCTTAAAGTTTTTTCCTATCAAGTTTTTGGCGCCATTGCGGACTTGTGTGCCACAATTTCCTTGGTTAGAATTGATTGAGCATTAGTAGTTTGAGTTTGAGTTCGTAAATATTTTGTTTTATTTTTTTTATATAGAAAATTAAAAAAATGGATTTCAATTTGCAACCAACTGGTCTTACTATTGAGAAGGAGATGAATTCTTCGTCTTCTATACAAGATGGATTGGTTGCTATTATAAATGCTTTGAATGATAGGCAACGTAAAATGAGCATAAATGATGGTTGTATTCCATATGTTGGTTCTTCTCAACATATTTGCATGTCTTGTGTTTATTGTGGAGGGAATCATGTATTGGTGAATTGTCCATATAGTCCAACTAGTCATTGTGTGAGAGATGATTTTGCTAGGAATCAAACTCATTCTGATTATTCATTTTGTCCTAGTGAAAGTTTTGAGCAACAAAATTTTGGGGATCCATATGTCTATTGTTTTCATGAAAATACCCCTCCTTTTTACTCTTACCCACCTATTGAAGAACACACCATTGAGTATAAAGAAAAATCTAATTTGGAAAGATTAGTTGAGGAGTGTGTGGAAGCAACAGAGAGATCTAGTAGAGAGCAAAAGGAGATTGCCACCAAAGATTGAGTTTATGGGGGTATATGTGAGTCAAATTCTTTCTACCTTTGAGACTATAAGGCAAGATAATTCCCTAAACATGGTTACCACTTCTTATGATGATAATGATTGTTGTGAAAAAGTTGAAGGTGTGGAATTGCATGAAATAGTGGATAATATAGAAAGTGATGGTGAGCTTGAAATTGATTTAGATGAGAATAGTGGATGTCCAAAAGAGGTTCTACCTGTGGAGCCTAAGGCTTGTAATTTTGATGATCAATTTGATGTGGATGTCCCTAGAGTTGTTGTTCATGACTCTCCTATTGAAGTGTTGACTCTTACTGATGAGAGTCAAGTTGATTTTATTGGATGCTCTAAATTCTTGGATGTGCCTATGTTTATTTTCAAGGATAAGTATGTGTTTTATTTGAATTCAGTGAATAATTGTACTCCAAGATTGTCTATGATTGAGGAAGTACAAGTAATTAACTTGAATGATCAATTTTTGTGTGTGATACCTTGTTGCTTGAAAAGGAATGAAGACAAAGTGATTCTGGTGTTTGATACTTATGATTAGAAGTTGTTTTGAGAAGTCTGGCTGAAGACTTTAAACTTAGCGCTTCTTGGGAGGCAACCCAAGGATGATTTGATGCTTTATTTGATTTTGTAGGACTGTTGAAATCTCCTGATGAGGTGTTCCACTTTGGTAGCAAGGATTGAAAGCGCAGTCAAGGACAAATAGGGGAGTTTTCTTCTACTTTTGTTTGATTTGTTCTATTTGATTATTGATGATATATTGCTTGGGAATGAGTGTTGGTCTTAGTTGAATATGTTTCGTTAGCACTTGAGCTGTTTAATTGGTGAAAATATGAAATCTCTGAAATTGGTGTTACCTTTAACACTTTAGATATGATTCTCTTCACTTCCATTACCTTTTGTTACTTGTTCACATTGAGGACAATGTGACATTTAAGTGTGGGGTGAGGGTATCCTTGATTTTAACTTGCTTTGTTCTCAATTATTTTTCAAAAAAAAAAAAAATTCCTTATGGAAGTTTGAATTTTATTTGTGAGTATTGTTACAATTAGGTTAATTTGAACATGAAAAGAAGTGAATTTGATGGGGAATTGATTCTATGTTCTTTGAATGTTAGTAAAGAGGTAAAGATTTGGTTTGGATATTTTGCTTTAGGATGTCAAAGAACCTGTGAGGAAATTGAGCCTAAGTTTTATTTCTTTCAAGAGAGAGTACACCTATTGTGATTTCATCTCTAGAACTTGTCTTGAATCTCTTTTGAAATTTGAAATCCTTTTGCATGCACAAAGATGATTTAGGCATTCATTTCATAGCTAGTTTGGCCAAATGTCCATCATTATCACATGAAAATCATTTGTTTACCCCATTTGAGCATTTATTTTGTTAAAAAAAAATTGCATAGAATTATAAATAGCCCTTTGTTTGAGATATGCAATTTTTATATCTTTTTCTTCCCATTTATTTTTCTTACTTTAGTGAGTGCTAAGTGAACCAATTTAAAAGAGTGAAGGAGTTAGAAAGTCAACACCATAAAAGTATGTGTATATAGTGAAAACAAAAACAAAAAGAGAACAAAAAAAAATAGAAAAAAAAAGAATATATGAAGGAAAAAAAAATAGAGATTCAAAAAAAAAATGTTGAGATCAAAAGAATAAAGGTTGTGTATATATAGTGTTAGTGAGTTTGTTTTCTCTTGGTGGATATTCATTCATCCTTTATCATGAATTTCATTAAATTACTTGGCACTTATTAAAGTATTCCCCCATACCATTTGATCATTTTCATTTCATTATCTTACCTTGATCATTAAAACCTTGAGAAAGTCCTTTTGATTTGAGTGTGCAATTGGATAATGTATAAAGTGGAGATTGAGATGAAAAACAAGCTTATGGTAGACAAGTTGCAATAGGTGGAATTGAGTGAAACACAAACCCTTGAATATTTTGAGAGATGAGTGTAAACACTTGACTTGTGAGAGACATTCTATTGTGATTTATTTTTGCCAAATTAATTGCCTTGCTACTTGCATTTTTGGAATGTGGAAAAGATTTTTGAGAAAGTTTGTTTCTTGAAAGTTTGAATTGACTTCAATTTTGTAGTGCTTGTTTTAAAAATCTTGCTTCCATAGTTTTGATTGTTTTGGAATCTAAAATCTTGAGGACAAGATTTGATGCAAGTGTGGGGGTGTGATGACTTCTCATTTTTAATAGATTTGAGATATATTTTCATATATTTGAGAAGTCGATATTACTAATTTAAAGAGATTTTATTGAGATTTTAAGAAATATCAATTGGGATGCATTATTTTGAGAATTTCAATTTAAAATCAAGGTTTTTGAGTTTAGGAAATAAATAATAGGAATGAGAAATTTAAAATAAAAATAAAAATAAAAATCAGTTATTATTATTATTATTATTATTATTATTGTTATTATACAATTTCCTTTAATTTCCACAGCCACATGCGCACCGTTTTGGCAAATTGACAAGGGAAGCTAGACCTAAAAGCTAAAAGCTATGTGAGGTGGCATTGGAATAAAAGAAGGAGCAGAGCAAATTGATTGATACAGATTGTTTTCGGATGGAATGAATGGGCTTGAATGAATGGGCCCCGCAATTGGAATCAATTGAAAATGGTGACCTAACCTAAAAGACGCTGTGGAAGAAAAAAAGAGGGGAGGCGGCATTGATTGATTATTCTCTCGCTGGAATTAGAAAAAGAAAACGCAGAGGATAGTGAACACGATTTGAACGACAGAACAGAGTTGAGCAGCCACCTTCATCTTCCCCTCGCCGGCGGCATCATCCACCACCAAGGCCGCCGGCGAGTTCATCTTCACACCAGTATTGACAGCAGAACTCAGAGAAGCGAGGCGCGGCGTTGGGGGGGATGATTCAAGCGCAACGTGGAGCACACTGGAAGAGGGAGCACTTGTGTTCTTAACTCACTACTTTATTTTTGTTCCCTTCCGTTTGATTTTTTTCATTGTGGCTCTGATCTCTGATTTTATTGTTGGTGTGATGGTTTTTGTTAAAGCCATGTTTGGCTAATTCCTCTTTGCAACCTAGAGTAGCTATGATCTTATAGGTGTTGATTAGACTTTGGTTTTTATTATTTAGTTATAATTAATATTAATTTTGGTTACTTAATCTTATTCAGATTTATCTATTAGTGTCCGATCATCACTTGAATATGAATTTGAGAATTAGAATTTACCTTGACGAAGGGGATTTTAATTAGGCTCTTAGATTAAGTAATATGGGATTAAATTACGATTTAATTTGCGATTAGGATAGACATATACCTAATGGCCTCATATAATTGTTGAGGAGTGTGTTCAAGATTTATTGCCTCTTGAGTAATTATGTTATACATAACTAATTTTACTCAAGAGAGGGTTGTAAGTGGACCGACAGGCACTTATAACTATTTATACTCGAGATTAACAAAATTGATATTAAGGCTAATTAATTTAGTGAAAACAAAGTTTATGAAACTAATAAGGAATTAGTGACTCGGGTTGCTCATTTAATATTTGTGGTAGTTTGCTTATTTTGATTTGATTTGATTTTCTTTTCCTTTAATTAAATTAAATTTGATTTGCTCAACTTAATCAAAATTGTAAAATTAATGCTTAACCGAAGTTTGTGATACCAAGTCTTCGTGGGAACGATACTTTTCTTATCACTTTATTACTTGGTACGGCCCGTATACTTGCGGAGTTTATAGGCTTAAAGTTTTTCCCTATCAAGTTTTACTGCCAAATTGAGGGAACATTTCGTCTATTTTCATCCATTGCGGAGAGTCAGCCGGGTGCCGAAGATATTTTCCATCAGATATTCTCTCATCCGAATGTCATCTCAACTTCTTTGCCGTTGCTTCACTAGTAAAGAGACGCTTAAACTGCGGTATTATTGGAAGATACTACAATGCCTTCAAAGGTTGCCTTGTTGTTGTCTGATCTCCAGAACCATCACCTTTCTTCACTTTGTATCGTGAAGTTTTACACTTCGGACAATTACTAAGGCCTTCATACTCATTTCTGTACAATATGCAACGGTCATTAGGGCAACTGTGTATCTTTTTATACTCCATACCCATCGTAGACAAGATTTTCTTGGCCTCATACATACGTTTTGGAAGTACATTGTCATCCGGCAACATATCACACAACAATTTCAGCGGATGTGAAACTACTATTGGTCCACCCACAAGTTGCCTTTAAGTTGACCAAATGTAAGGTCCCATCAATCGTGTATACTTAGTACACCCAGGGAACAAAGGTGTCTCTGCATCACTCCGCACGCTATCATATTCATGCGGTTGAGCAAAAGATTCAACCTCAACATCATGAATCATTCTCTCCATTGCATCGTCGACATCTACTTCAACTTTATTTTCGTGGGACGCACTGGGAGTTACCTTCTCACCATGCCATATCCAAGTTTTGTATCGAAGGTTTATTCCATCACAAATTAGGTGATCCCTTATATCAGCAATATCCCATCGAACCCTATTTAAACAATTAACACATGGACAATAATACATCCCATTTTTTGTAGCCACATTCCTTCTAGCAAATTCAATTAACTCTTCCACCCCATTCTCATATTCTTCACTAGTTCTCAATGCATTCATCCAACTATGCCCCATTTTAATACCACCTAAGACATTTCCAACAACACTCAAGTTTATTACAAAAAACATAAACAACATGCTTTTTTCTCTATCTTTTTTAAAAATTTCGGCATCATTTCCCCTTAAAAGGAAGACATCCCAAAATTTCAACAACAAACAATTTCAGCTTAATTCAGCTAACCACATTCAGCTAACTAAGGCATCATTAATCATACTACAAAAGTTTACCTAGTTCAATGCACATCAACAAAGTAACAATATTTTACTATAATTACCTCAACTTTAAATTCTGATGCTTGAAATTTATTTCCTCTATTCAACCTAAAGACAACAACAATAAAGACATTAAAATTATATCAAAAAATGCGAAGGAAAATTGATGTAGAATGACATTAAGAGGTAAGGAGAACTCTTAAAAGGCAAATCACAAGTGTATGAAACATAAATGGCTCAAAATACATATACACACACTCTCCGACTAGCATATAGTTTCAACAATAAACTAAAAGCAACCCCCGCATAAAAACGACGTTTCGAAACGACGTTTTAACAACACTCGGTTTATTCGATATTTCATTATCGAGAGAAAATTTATCTAATAGAGTAACCCCAGATAAAAACCTTAGAGGTTTTAACATTAAAAGTATAAATGGAGAAGTCATCTCTGAGGAATCAAATCAAATCATTAAATTGACCAAAAGGCAATTAACACTGTCGACGATAGAATGTACGGTCCTTTCCATCGATGAAGTATAACAAAATTACCTGTCTTGCATTCCTGAGGCATATTATATCATATAAATTATTAGGGGGGAAACTAAAATAAAAACGTGATGCCCAAACATGAAATCAATTGGCCACTATCAACCCTTTGCCCCCACAAGCAGAGAGCTATAAATAAACAGATAATGTGATTAAGAAAGTCATTAACCTCCAATCGATGCGACTTCATGACATAGATATTGAAGAAGTAAAGATCTCTTTGGTCATGAAACTTTGAGCGAAACATAATGAATAAATTATCTCTAATTTTTCAGATGAAATTGAAGATCAAATACTTAGTCCTACCAATGCAAAAGTTTGACTCCCTAAAGTCAAGGGTAAACACTTGATTGAAAACAAGAAAGATACCGTAACCAACCAATATCAAACCTCACGGATGGAACCGAGGAATGCTCATTAAGGTTCAAGAAATACCTTTCGTTTGAGGTGATCGAAACAAATTCAAAAATCTAAAAATTATAATCAATAGTTTCTAACAAGGCCCGTGAACCCAAACAAAATTATAAACAAACTTGACAAAATGTCGAAAATGCAGAGACAAAACAGGGGAAGCGATTAGGAAAAAATGTGTTCACCAAGAATACTTGGACCTTGAAAAAAAAACTTGCAGGAATCAAATGGTGTTTGTATTTGTTAGTGAAGGCAAACTGCAAAAAATTTAAGAACAAGAAGAACGAGGAGCTTACTTGGGTTTGGGTTGCGGGAAGGAGGCGGAGTGAGCGAGAGAGAGCAAGGTGTAACATCCCATTTGAAAACGGCGGATTTTTTTTTTAAAACGTTTCCAAATATTTCAAGCAGAGTAATCAGAGTAGAGCATTGGAGCGAGTAAGTAATTTACATTACATTCAAAATATGGACCATAGTGTAAATATATCGGATTACAGTTATCCAGAATTCTCAAAAGTTAAAGAAACTAAAGAAAACGATAGATAATGTAGACACGTCTTGGCCTACTCCAGCGGCTTGCCTCGATCGCCAAACATTGGTCCTCCAGACCCTGATGCTACAGCTGAGATCCATTCCACATATGGATCTCGGGTAACGTTAACCTTATACTCAAATAAAACAAAAGATACGTACAACGAGATATTCATTTCAATACAAAGATATCATCACAAAAGCAAACAGCAGATGTATGATCAATAACATGGACAGAACATAAGCACAAAGCAGTATGTAAAGTCTCTCTCGACTAGTTCTGCACATATCCAATGCCACGCCACTAACGTGTCCTCAGCGCTAGGAATAACTCAAACGTCATTACCAATACTATAATCCGTGGGTAAAGCTGTAAGTATCTCTGACGATTCTCAACAGAACCTCAGTCTATGAACGTATCTATAACGCAAAAGTATATAAGCAGCATAGAGTTAGGGTTACAGACGCGTCCGTACCTTAGTTGCGAGATATCCGGCTCTTCCTAGGCTAAAAACGGTACTTTTTGACGGCCGTACGTAAAACAAATAAACAAATGCGGCAAACAACGGAACGATGGAACTTCGACAACGGTTCGACGTCGAAGTATTCTAATCAGAATAATAACACACTTATGAATATTTGGCAGCATAACAGGCATTTTAGGTGAAAAAGACCATTTTGCCCCTACTACCCCTATTTGGCGGAATTTCGCCAAAACTTCGTTACTTTGACCTTATTCCATTTCAAAATTATCCCCACTAGGTTTTTACCTCGTCAGGCATCTTTCAATGCAATGAGGCTTAAAAACAAGTATAGGAATATAGTCTGAAACTTCCTAGATCAAAACAACAGTTCTACTATCACTACCGAAAGAACTACGGAAACTAAAAGCTAAGGACGAAGAACTTACTCGGAGCTAGCGCAGAATTTTTGCAGAGCTTCTCACTCTAAGTTTCGGCCAAGGAAGAGAGAAGAATGGTGTGAAGAATGAAGAAGAGGGGAGGGCTATTTATAGAGAAAATTTAGGACGTATCGGGAATTTTCTGCTTTGTTTCTGGACCGTTAGATCTAGGGTTTTTGGAGAAGCAATCTTGGCCCTCCAATGCTCATGGCCGACGTCCAAGGGCCCAAAAGTCAAAGGATGAGTTGTCATCCAATGATGGCTCTTGCTTTATGGCCTTCGACCCGATAAAGCTACCCGACGGTGTCCGTTTCGCGATTTCGCGAAAACTCAAAAATCAGGGCATGTAACTTTGAAGATCTTTTCATCCTCTTTCATATTATCTATTTTGATTCTCTTTTTGATCATATCCAGGTATTCTCCGGTGCGTCGGAAGATATTCGGACAAACGCGTCCGGTTACGGAAATCGCTTAGATAGAACCAACTTCCGGACAATAATTCGCCAATCGTAAAACGTCCGGTTGTTGCCTAACTTAATCCCGTGTTTGAAAACACGCAATTGTTTCTATAGGTTCTCACTTTGCCTATCTGGCTCTACTATATCGATCGCTTTTCGTCTTATTAGGAATTAGGGTTTTCGGTTGCGGAATTAAAGTCTCGTAAATTCTTTCTTCGTGTAAAAATTTACTTGTTCTTAATTTGATCGATCTGAAAAGAATTTTACCTCTGGTTTACCTGTAGAATTTATTTCTAACTTTTCCCCTCATTCCTTTATAAGCCGACTCACCGCATTATATTATTATTTTATTCTAATTATCATTTTAATTATTTAAACAATTCTTTTTAATTAAAAATACCAATAATTTCGGCCCCTTTATTTTAAAATTCAGTTTTAATTATTTTTTCATAATTTTTTCCATTTTTTAAAAATATAATATTTTTTACCAAAAATTCTCGTTTTACCCCGCCTTCGTTAAGGCTTAATCGAGCCTAAATTCTTCGTTTAGTGATCTTTTAAGGATTAGGTTTCTTCATACATTTATTTTTACTAATTTTTCTTAATCTTTTTATCATAATTAGTAAGTATATTTTATGCTAATTACCAAATTAATCTCTTAATTAATGATTTTACCATAAACTTAACTTTCTATATTTCTCTTGTTTTATCTTGAATCAATTAGCTAGTAATTATCTAATCATTCTCTTACCAATGGTTGATAATTTTATAATTTACAGTATATTATTATCTTACAAACTTTATACTTGACATTGTCATTTTATATCCTATGTAAAATATTAAAAATGTTTACACCATAAAGTACTTTATGGTTTTGGAATGCTTTTTAAACATTTCTTCATGTTATTTCCTCTGAAACAATTTATTAAATTCTTATAATTAAAGATAATACTCCCATAATTTTCTCATAATTTTTCATGATCTTTCGTATTTATCATAATGTTTTTAGACTTGTTTCTATCACCATTATTACATTTTTAGTCATTCTTTCATCGATTTTTACGTAACTTTTTCGACAATTATAATAATTTTCTATAATAGTTTTAAACTCATAATTTTGCTTCATCAAAATATTCATTAATTTCTCTTATCTCAAGAATTCCAGTTTGCTAAAATCCGGGTATTACACAAGGAGTGTGAGCGACGGAGAACGGCGCGGCACGGAGGAGACGCTAGCGAAAATGGAAACGACAGTGCCGGATTTGGAGAAGGAGTGAGGCGGCGAGTGTGAGTGAGAGGATTTTGCAGTGTGTGCGTGGAGGAGCAAGATCGATAGAAAGCAAAAATTAACCTAAAAAAGAAATAGAGGCGTCCTGAATTATCTTACGGGACGCCTCTTTTTCAATAGAGGCGTCCCGAATTTTACTACGGGACGCCTCTTTTTTGGTTCTTTTTTTTTTTTTTTTTTTAATATTAATTAAAACCGTCGGTTTAGAGGCGTCCCGAATTATCTTACAGGACACCTCTTTTCCAATAGAGGCATCCTGAATTTTATACCAGGACGCCAATTTTTTAATTTTCCAAAAAAATTATATCCCATGGCGCCAAACAAAAAATTCTCATATTTCGTATGGCGCGAAACAATAATTCCCAGATATTAGGCGTCCTGAAAATATATTAGGACTCCAAAAATCAATTTAAGAAGTCCTGATCTCTAATTTAGGAAGTCAAGGCTCAACTTCCTTGCAAATAATTACAAGAATGCCACCGGCTTCGTTTTTTACTTCCTTTTTTTTTTTAAATCAGGACGTTTTTTGGGGTAGTAATATCCAATTTTTATAGTAGTGGTATCATCATTTTTTTTTCTACTATTCCCATTTGATTCTTCACATACACGTCCTATGTGTATAATATATATAGAAACAATTTCCCTTTCTCTTTTATTCTTCCACACGGTTGGGTGATAGGAAATAATGGAGTTAAAGAAAAATGTGTACTCTTCCATGCCTTATTTGATGTGCACAACCTTCCTTTTTAATTAATTTAGTTTTATCCAATATCCATCTTTCAAAGGCAATTTAGACTTATATTGAAACTCCACTAATTTTTCGTCAAAATTTTCCCCTCCTTTTATTGGACGAAAAATGTAAGAATAATGAGGGAAAAATGTATTTTTGCCTTCTTGACATTACTTATCTCAAATTTTCTATAACCAAATTTATTAGCCACATTTCAAATAATTCCACATCATTATTTTATTTTATTTTCCAACAATTAATTTATCTTGTCAGAAAAATAATATACCATTGACCACTAATTGGTGAATAATTCATATATTTCATTAATCCGTTTGCATGAAGATTAGGGATGTTACATAAGACAGGTAACTATAGTCGTTTTATTTAAATTGTTTGTCCATGTTTTAATAAATTACTACTAACTTTTGGTTTTTGAGGGTTTATTGTTTTCTCTCCCTGTTTCTTTTTCTCTTGTCAGTCTTTCCAAAGTCTTAAGTTCATTGATCTTTCTCATTCAGAAGACCTCATCAAAACCCCAAATTTTGATGGAATTCCTCATCTTGAAAGGTTGGTTCTCAAAGGGTGTTCTAACTTGGTTGCAATTCACCAGTCATTTGAGCAACACAAGAAGCTTGTTATTGTTGATTTGAATGATTGCAGAAAAGTTAAAATCCTTCCGAGAAAATTTGAGATGAATTGCTTGGAGACTTTCGTTCTATCTGGTTGTTCAAAAGTTAGAAAACTTCCTGAGTTTGGAAAAAAGATGGAACGTTTGTCTAAGCTTGATTTAGAGGGGACTGCTATAGCCAAACTGCCTCAATCACTGGGAAATTTGATTGGTCTCGTTGAATTAAATTGACGGACTGCAAAAGCCTGGTTTTTCTTCCTTATGATGTTTGTAATTGAAAGCACTGAAAATTATAAGAATTTCTGGCTGCTCAGAGCTTTCAAGGCTGCCAGAGAAATTGACTGAAAATGAGGCTTTGGAAGTGCTTGATTTGAGTAACATTGATATTAAAGGGCTATCACTTTTTGAGTACAATGATGCAGTACAATATTCATCATCATGGAGTTGCTTCTCACTTTTTCAAAGACCTTCAAGCCCAACAAGATTTATGTTGCTCCCGTCTTTGTCATTCTTGACCGGATTAGAGTTAGGTTATTGCAACCTCCATGATGGATCACTCCCCGATGACATCAGCGAGTTATCATCATTACAATATTTAAGCCTATGTGGAAACAAATTCAATGACTTACCATCTGGCCTCATTTCCAATCTTTCCAAGCTTGAATGTATTAGTCTCTGTTATTGCCGATGGCTTCGGTCTTTGCCACAACTTCCGCCAAATCTACTTGGTATAAGCGTAGTTGGTTGTTTAGCAATGAGATATTAAGGAAGTTCACAATACTTGTGGGATTTCATTGAATCATTTCAACCTCAGCAGGTTTATTTCATTTGTCTTTACTTGCCCTTTTACCTTAATCATTATACTTCTTTAACATGGAAATTTTTTTCTTCTAGGTTCTCAATCTCGGTGAACTTGTTGATTTAAATATCAAATCTGCAATTACAACATTGGGCTCACGAATTGTGAGTTTTTAGAATAACTTGATTTTTTTTTCCTTAATTTCTTTGATGATAAATATCTATAGTTTATTTGACTTGTATATATTTCCATTTCTTACATACTAATCAAACAATCTTTTATTTTTGTTCCAGCCTTTTGATTTGTTTAGGCTATCTGCTCGCCTATTAAAAATTCCAGGTAGAGAAGTGCCATCATGGTTTTATAACCAAAACTACTTTGATGACTTGGGGCATCCAAATGTGTCATTCATAATAAGCATATCCCCTGATTATTGTGATTCAAGTGAATGGTGGGGCATAGCCATATGCTTAGTGATCGAACGCGATTTTGCAGAATGTGATACAATTTATTGGACTTTCAGATATCCTAATCAAGGTTTTCCAATTACGTATTTTCGAGGCTATGATGTTACGTTTCATGTTCATGAAACTCATAGTCAGCAAGAACTTTATATTATATATATTCGTTGTTCCTGTTTGGTTGTGGACGGACTACAAATGGCATTTGCTTCTAAGAAGGCTATCAAAAATAAGTCACCAGCGTTTAAAATAAGGAAGTGTGGGTGGCGAGCGGTGGGTAAAGAAGATTTTGAAGCTTGGAGAAGAACAAGGGACAATAAGCGTTGAGGCGATGAAGAAAATATTGCAGGTCACTCATAAATGCAAGAGCTCTGTTGTGTCAAAAAAAAAAAAAAAAGATGAGCCTACTACTTCCAAGGTACGTAGCGGTAGATTATCCCTTCTTGTTTTAGATTAAATTTTATATTAATGAATGCTTGATGGCTATTTGATTTTTTATTTGATATATTAATTAAATATAAAAAAAAAACCTTTCAATTCAATTCAATATTATATTTCCTTATTTATTTCATTTTTATAGGCACTGTTCGATTTATATAGTATCGGCCGGGTTTGTTCTCATAAATTGATTTTTTTTTTCTTATTTATATCACTTTTCAACAGTCCATCAAATTAAGGCCAAACTAGATTTGAGTTCTCCCTCTCTCTATTTCTTAATATAAGATATATTTATTTAATTTGATTAGATTAAGGAAGTTGGTTATATTAGTTAATATGACATGTACTTTGTAAAACACTCTAGTCACCTTCCTTAATTTCTCCATCCCCCTCCCTCCCTAATTGTTGTTGAGGGAGTATCAATAAGGATAAATTAAGAAAAAATTGACAAATATGAAAACTTTGTCTTATAATTAAGACTAAGATCAACTCCCCAAATATGTTTTTAATTAAAGACTGAAGGGAGTATTTCCTTAATTTTTTATTTCCATTGATTTGTGGTTGTAGATAAGTAGAGCCATAAGTTTACTTCATTTGTATTATTTAGCACATCATATAATTATGTGTTATAATTAGATTTTTAAGAGAATTCAGATGCAAAGTTATACATGATCATTATAAACTCGGCTTGGTCGTTCGAGTGAATGGTGGGGCACAGCCATTTGCTAAATTAGTATTAGAAATGCAACTTGGTATTTGCATACCTTGAAGTTGATTCATTTTAAGACTATCTCCTGTCCTTATTATAAAAACATTAGTAATTTTATAGAAATTTAAAAATTCAGTTAAAATTAGTTATGAATATTTTTTAAATTTCAACATTACCATCAATGATTAAGTTCATTATTGGAGGTTATTTAGTTAATAGAATTGAAACGAGATATCGACAAAAGCAACTAGTACTTTAGACAAAAAAAATTATATCAAGGACCACAGTAAAGGGTTTTGTAATATATGTACGATCCAATTGCTGGAGGTCATCAAATAGACATTTAGCATATTCGTTGTTCTTGTCTTATGTTGTAATTGAACCAACTTGTGTAATACCCGGGTAATTATTTATCTGGAATATTATATTTCGATAAATAATACCTATTGAAAATATGTGAATATGTGGTCTCAAATAAGAAGTAATAATTATCTTATTTTCTAAGGTAATTTCTATGGAAATTAGGAGAGATAAAGAGCTAAAATCCATAAAATGTATTTTTGAGGCATTAAATAGCCTAAAAATATTATGATAAATCCTAGGAGGCAATTAAATATTTGTTAAAAATTAGAAAGTATGTTGTCTCTAATTTTAGGAATTTTTGGGGATAATTTCCCTTGAAAAATAATGAGGCAAAATTAAGTATTATTTTGGGATCATAAGTGACCCCATGATTTTTAATATTTTACATGGGATATAAAATACCAATGTAAGTAAAATAGTTGTGAGATAATGATTTATCCTAATTAAGAAAATTATCAAAAATTAGTAAGTGGCTAATCTGGTAATTAATGGGATAATTAAGGTATAAAGTAAATGAATTAAAAATAATTTAAATAATTATTTTTAATTGGAGAAATTCGAAATTATTAAATAAATAAAAAATAAAATAAAATATTAATAAAATATTTTATGCTTAGAAAAATAAATAAAAAATAAAAGAAAAATAAAAATAAAAATCATGATATTTTTGTAAAATTGTATTATTATATAATATAGTGAATAGTAATGGAATAAATAGGAAACGGATCCTATCTAGAGAACCAGGAATAGGAATTCCAAAGTCAAGGTAAAATATTGATCAGTGAGTTTTTACCTTCAAGTGACCTCTTCCGGAAATTAATTCCGAGGTCGGTAATAAGCATTTGCCTAATAAGACGAAATAGGGAAAAATGCGAGATATTCACATTTTGGATTTGAAGAAAATAAATTATAAGTCAACATCTGGAGATGAGTTTATAATTATCTGGACATATTTGGAGTCAGTGAATTATTATCCAAAGATTGATGATTCCGAAAGCGATTTCCGACACCGGACGTGTTGGACACGTTTTCGAGAAAACTTCAACTGACTGTTGGAACCCCGTAAGGGACCGAAATCTAAGTTAAATTAGATATTATTGATGAGGAAGAGAAGATCTTCAAAGTTATGAATCCAGAATTTTGAGATTTCTCCGAAAAGACGCGAAACGGAGACCGAACGGGAAAATCATCGAACCGGCCATAAAGCAAGTTGACTCACCATTTTTGGACCAATTGTGTGCTGCCAAATCAGCCTTGAATGTCGACCAACATGCTGCATGGCTAGGAATTAAACACCATTATGCTTTGATTTTACATGGTTAAAGGCAAGGGAAAAATTACAAGTCTTGGAAAGGAAAATTACCACATTGGACCCAAACTTTTTCTATATAAAGGCATGAGGGGGTCTTCATTTTTCACACCATTCTCTACTCCTCTTGGCCGAAATCTTGAGTGAGAAACAAGAGAGAGAAGCTCTGGAAAATTTGTGAAGAAAGTCTTCAACGGGTAAGTCTTTCGGTCTTTAGTCTTTAGTTCGGTAGTTATAGTAGAATTGTTGTTTTGATCTAGGAAGTTTCAGGATTTATTCCTATACTTGTTTTTAAGCCTCATTGCATTGAAAGATGCCTGACGAGGTAAAAACATAGTGGGGATAATTTTGAAATGGAATAAGGTCAAAGTAACGAAGTTCTGGCGAAATTCCGCCAAATAGGGGTAGTAGGGGCAAAATGGTCTTTTTCACCTAAAATGCCTGTTATGCTCATAAGTGTGTTATTATTCCGATTAGAATACTTCGACGTCGAACCGTTGTCGAAATTCCATCGTTCATTGTTTGCATTTGTTTATTTGTTTTACGTACGTCCGTCAAAAAGTACCGTTTTTAGCCGAAAGAGCCGGATATCTGCAACTAAGGTACGTTCGCGTACTGTAACACTAACTCTGATGGTTATTGTATGATTATATATGTTTGTTGTGTTCTGTTTGTTGTGTAGTAGTGTACGAGGTTATGCTATATACACGGTATGTTACATACGAGGTTATGTCACATACGAGGTTATTAATGTTGTATCATACGAGGTTATGTTACATACGTGGTTATTATCTTGTATACGTGGTTATGTGTTTTTAATCATACATCTGTTGTGGGACTGTTGTATTGATTGATTCTTTGTCGTGTATATGTCGTCGTATTTAAGCATGAGGTTAATCGAATACTGAGATCCAAATTGCAATTGGATCTCGGCTCTTATCATAGCGTCGAGTTCGGAGAACCGAGAACAGGAGGAGAAAGGCGAGCCGCACGAGTCCCGATCAAGACTCTCTTATGTTGTTATTCATTTTGAAAACTCTCGGTCAATGTACCGTTTCGTAATCACCGGACTTACAGCAATTTGATTAAATATATCAGTTACTCAATCGCTCCGATGCTTTACTCTGATGATTTTAAATGAAAAAAAAAATTATACTGCTTTTGAAAATGGGATGTTACAACTTGAATTATCATCTTACATTGTATATTAATTAAGTCAGTATTGTTTAAAATAAGCAAGTGTAAGTGGCGTGTGTTATGCAGGAATGTTGAAAGATGGCAAAGAATCCAAGGGTGAAGTTTATATTGACTCATATAACTTCAACATGAATCCCAATGAAGTTGAGAATGGAGATGGCTTTGGCGGGAGTGGAAGTCAAACTTTTGGCATTCCATTGAGCATGTCAAATAAGAATTATAAAACCGATGTAAGTAGCTAGTCCTTTTTTATAGTTGTAAGAAGAATTTTTGCACTACTAGTGTCATTAATTTTCTTTCAAATAAAAATGCATTTTCTATTGACATTTATTTGTTTTTGAGTCATAAGTTTAAGAGTGATGTTGATCAAGTTTTCGATGTGTTTGAGAAACTCCAAAAAAAAAAAAAAAAAAAAAAAAAAAAAACAGTACCTGATGATGATGAAGATCATCGTAATGATAACGTTGCTTCTTGTTACTATTTTTTACAAATTTTGCTTCCCTTCAATATGGATGCTTAAATGTCTAATGTTTACCTGAATCACTTTACAAAATCAAAGCAAGAAATAGAATTCCAGAACATGATGCAAAGAGTATTTTGTTCACATTGAGCATGTCAGTAATTTGTGATTTTTAGGCTTATTTAACTAAGTATAACAAATTTGTTATTATTAGACTTATTTATAGATATTGCCATCAGTAGCTAATCTTTTTCATTAGGATTATTAAGCAACTTGGTTGAATCTGAGTTTTCCTCTTCCTTTTTTACCCCTGTGATTGATGATAGGTATGTGCTGTATATGCTCATCTAGCTCTTTGCTTTATGTCTCTGGTTCTTTTTTTTTGGGCTAAGTATAGGTATCTTACTATCAGAGGCAATCATATTCCAGGTACTGTCGGACATTAAATGTGAGCACATCTTCTAGCGGAGATTAAAACCTTGGTTCCCCATATTGTAGGGGACTAGTCCCTTCTGCTAGATCCAACATTGTTTGGCCATTAGAGAAGGGTGTGGAATGATTTGGAATTTTCTTTCAGTGGATTCTCTTCTCTCCTATGCACTGTCATTTTCTATTTCCACTTCTGTGCATGTCCTCTCTTCTGCTGTGAGCTCTATGTTTGATTTTCTTAATGATTTTGAGCTATATATCCAGTAGGCTATACCATTATATTCAAGCTCATACTATTTATATATATTTGAGAATCAATTCTGATTGTTACATATTTCTGTCATTGTATCTCCCTCTCTCTTCTTGGATGAGTGGATGGTTTAGTTATTCCTTAGGGCTTGTTCGGTATGAGGGGAGGGGAGAAAAAGTGAGCGGAGGGGAAAAATTTGAGTTGAATTTAGAAAAATAAGAGAAGTGGGGTTAAAAGTTTTCAAGTAATTTTTCTTATTCTTTCATTATACATATCTTCTTTATTAAAATTTTGTAATCCCAATTCTCCAATTTTTTAAAATCCTATCTATAAAAAATTTCTCATTCCTCATCTCTCTTCCAAATCCCTCATACCAAACAGACCCTTAGTGACCAACCAAACCAACATAACCTTCAGTGGATTGCCCAAACTAAGTATTCTATTTCTTTCATTCTTCATAGGGTTATCTGAATAAGATTCAAACCACAAATCATTTGTCGTCTTTATTCCTCTTAAATCTTCAAATAAATTTGATTTAAATAAGCAAAGTATCACAAAATACTCTTCACACTTTGTACGGCAAGAAGATGAAGATATGATCTTGGGACTATTGCAAACCATTGGAGTCCGGCCTTATTCTTTCCTGACTAGTGACTTTATATCATTTTACAATTGAGTAATATGTTTAGAACTTTATAAAAATGATCTATTATTTATATGTTTTAAGAAAATAATGTTGGATTTAGTTATAACCATAAACAATGACATATTGGTTATTAATTTTAAGATTTCAGTATATTTGCATAAATCTTTGTATTTTCATCTATATTCCCTTGCATTTATTACTTTTAGATAGAATAATTTCCCCAGATAGTCAATTTAAATTCTAATAATTTTTTTAAATTAAGCTTGCACAAGCGTATTAAAATTTCAAAGAAAAAAAAATGAAAAAAAGAGCCATGGAAGTGGTACACAAATTTTTTAATTCTTACCTAACAGAAGGCTTTAGAATGAGTTCATTGAGCAAGGTGCACTAACCTAACAGAAGACAATATCCATGTCTTAAAGGATTGCACATTGCATGGATGCAAGGGAACCATGGGAGGAGAGGATAATATATAATACGACTTACAAAGATGACGAATAAAAGGGTTTCCTAAAAATATTGAAGAACGACAAAAATCATATTTAAGAAGTTTGAAATTGCGCTTCAAATTTGTTTGTTTTTTAAAAAAAAAAAATTGCGCTTCAAATTTATTTTTTGTAATAATGTATAGTAATTTGCTTAGTTTCTTATGCTTGCAATTTCCATCACATATTTGCACCCTGATATTTTTCCTTTTTATCTGTTTTCTGGTGTTGCAGGCAGAGGATTCTGATTTGATGAGATAAATAAATAGGATTGAGTAACATTATGGACAGAATTGAAAACACCATCAGTAAGAGGATTCTGATTTGATGAGATAAATAAATAGGATTGAGTAACATTATGGACAGAATTGAAAACACCATCAGTAAGATTCTCTCTCTATCTCTCTCTCTCTCTCTCTCTCTCTCTCTCTCTCTCTCTCTCTCTCTCTCTCTCTCTCTCTCTCTCTCTCTCTCTCTCTCTCTCTCTCTCTCTCTCTCTCTCTCTCTCTCTCTATATATATATATATATATATATTTTTCGATCGGAGTAGGATTCTATATTACTTGGCCTTTGTCAGGATTTGTTCTTGTTCAATTTCGCTTTGACTTTTTTTTTTCTTAAAAAAATGACCATGCTTGTTTTGCTCAGAACTTTAGGATGATACTGTGTATGCGAAAGATGATTGGGGACTGGACGTAGGTCAAGGAAGGGCGAATCAGATAAATCACAGATTTGCATATTCTCTTCCCTTATCTCTTATATTTCCAGTATATGTTTATTTGAATATCAAACTGTTGATTTAGAAAACACGAAAAGATTTTCAAAGTGTCAATTTTTTAATCTTTACCCAATTCACCCCCTCATGGGTTCAGCTGGTTCTTCAGAATCAAGATGGTCATCACAATCGTCTCTTGTAAGAGTATTATCATTCTTCTCAATCTTATTTGGATGAAACGTAATCTAAGCATTGCTCAGTCTTATATTTTACGGGTGTGGTAAAAAATAAATATTATATTTTTATGGAAAATGTTGTATCATCGAATTAAATAAGACCTTGCACTGTTATTGAACTCTTTTGTATATCTTATAACAGGTATTATTACATCTTTGTCTCCAAGACTTTTTTCTTTTCCTTGTTCTTGTCCTTCTTTAGAGTCTGCGTTGTAATTATATTAATCTTTAAGTCAAAAGAAGAAGAAGAAGAAGAAACCATGTTGGTACAGAATATGCTCTATTCTTGTAGCATTTTCAATATAATTTAGTTGCATTAATATTTAAATTGGCGTATAATATTTCTAGAACCTATTTAGTATTGGTTGGTGTTTGAGTGTGTGTTTGGGAAAACCTTTTCTTAATTTTTTTGGGTGGAATTTAGGCGGTATTCCCCAGTCATTAAGATAAGTGTGAAGGTGTAGACTAGCGCGGCAATCACTGAGAAGTAAGACAGGATTTTTATGCTGGTGCTCGACTGAAAACAACTCTCGATGGCCGAAAAAGACCACTGGAGTACTAGGGTTACAATGTTAGAGGGTTTCGTTCAAACAGACTAAGTGTCAAGTATGTTTTGTTACAAACATTTAAATAGAAGAGGAAGAGTTGGGTTTCTTGGGTTGTCGTGCCAAAGATTTTGCATAATGATTGTATTGATAAAACTGTTATTTATTTATGTATATTTATTATAGTTCTTTGTTAATCACCGTGAGTTATGTTATTATTTTAACATATACATATATCACGGTTATTAACTATATGTTTTTTCTTCAATTTTTTGGTAGTTAGTGCTCAGATAATTACATTTTTATATTTTATAAAACTAAAACAGAAAAATATCACCCTACAGTGACTAGTTGCCGGATAAATGATTTGAGGCCTACTGTGAATTCAAGAACTTTTGTTTCGTTTAATTTGAATGAATAAAAAGTTTCATAAATTTGCAGCAAACCACATCTCATCACGCTACTTGTCACCAGAGGAGTGGCCTAAATCATTTGGAAGTATGTCAAGATCATGGTGGCCAATCTTATACTCATCAAGAATGAGATTGGCCTTCTTGTTCATACTCGATGAATATCCGACCAACCTCCTCACTACATGGTCAATGCGTTCTGCTTGCTGCATCATTGCGGAGGAGAAGGAGGTGGTGGAGGTTGAGGAGGAGGGGAAGGAAGTGGTGGAGAAGGATTACGTCGTGGATTTTCTAGCAAGTCTTCAATGGATTTCATCTTAGCGATTGAAAGAATAGAGGAGGACGATAAACATAAGGAAATTGAGAGTTTATATAGATTGGAAGTGATGGTTCAAACCATTATTGCATATGTTGGAAGTCGAAGAGGAGTAGTCGCGCTCAGTGGTAGATAACGAAAGGGTATTTGGTTCTCATGTTGATCATCGATGAACAAAGAAGCACACAGTATTCTCATCTTGAGTGTAGGGAAGGGGAAAAGTTTAGACCATTTAGTTGGTTATTTAAGAGAAATCGTTATGTTGTTTTTCTGATATGAGGTTGGAAGACAAGTCGTTTATTTGCTCATCTAACATTTTATGACGGTGTTACCATAAGAAACATCATTCTCTTGAGACTATTTATGACGATCACAAAGTACAATTGTTATATATTTACATAGTATTATAATAAGTGAAGGTTGTTACTTAATAAACGTAATGTATATATGTAGTGCCTTGTTTTTCTTTTACATCTTGGTGGTTTGTTATGAAACCACCGTTTTACAACTAAAAAAGAGACAAAGTAAATAAAAAACTAAAAATAAAAGGTTGCAGAGATGTTTTAAGAATATGATGCATAATCAAATTCTTCATTCTCCATTAACTTATCCACCTTCTCATTCAAAGAGCGAATGAGAGAGGTAAGTTCTTTCAAGAACTAGTCCATGCCTCTTCCCAACGAGAGAATGCAATATAGACAATGAGAAGAATTTACTCAACGGTCATATGATCTTCATCGACTCTAAATAGAGACTCATTCAAGATAGAACATTAACCAAGGAATGAATTGATGAAGCCAACAACGATAGCTTAGAATTCCACCGTCGAAATGCCTATACTTTGACTTCAACATTTATCTTATATGCTCTCTGTTTCTCAATGTTTATATAGTTTTCAGTAGTAAGTGAAATGATTTGTAATGTACCTTCAGTGTTCATCTTATGCACTTCTGAGAGAGAAGATTGATTGTAATCCTTTATCTCAAAGGTCGTATCCTTACGATGTGTAAGGGGAAATATCTCGGTGAGAGATTTGTGAACGGCTGTACAAGTGCCGGTTAAACTTGTGGAATTGTAATGGTTCACAGGCACCCAGTTAAAACTTGAGGAAGATATCGGATTGAAATTTCAGGAGGAGCTTGGGAACTGAACGTATGTCATCTTGGATTGGGCCGAACTAGGTTAAATCAGAGTTTGCATGTTCTCTTCCCTAAACTCATATATTTCCTCCATATATGTTTCAATGACTGAGTATCACTTTATAAATCATTATTGTCATACGCACAGTTTTTCTAACATACATTTTTTTTAAAGTTCCTAAATTATTATCATACACCAAATTCACCCCCTCTTAGGAGATGTCCAGGTCTAACGGTGATGTGAAAAGATTTTATAAATTTCTAAATTAGTATCATATACCAAATTCACCCCCTCTTGGTGACATCCAGGTCTAACAGTTTTTAACAAATAATTTGAATAATTATTTTTTTTAAATGTGGTTATTTTGGTCAAAATTTAAGTTTAAGAGTCATATTTAACAGTCAACTAACGGTTGGATGGGTAGAAATAAAATTTCAAAAATATAAGGAAGGCTTATGTAATAAAAATTTTTATTTTAAGGGAGGTTTATATGTAATTCAAAATAAAAAGGAGGTTTTTATAATTTACCTAAAATAAAATAAAAGAGTAGTTAATATATTTTACTCAAAGTTAAATGGTGGGCGACCCAAAAATTTGAGGGATAAATAAAATGTTTTTGTTTTTTGTTCATTTATGGGCTTGAACAACCAAATGCAGGCCCAATAGGCCATCGTGACAGGCCCAACCTATATAGGATTCTGTGAAGTCAACACAAAACCAAGGATGAGCGAACAAACCATAGTGGTGTATCTAGCGGGGCAAAAATACAGATAACGATGGGCTCATCTATCATTAATACCGTGGAGCCGACGCACTGGATTCATGAATAAATAATTGATATATTAGATTTTCTTTTTGCTATATAATAGATTGACCATTAGATTAACGTGATATTGGATTAGCATTGGGAGGTATAGTGGGTGGTGAATGCAATGTTCCATCATGTAGCACCAATTGCCACTCTGATCCATGCGTAAGAAGTGCCACTCTCGTCTTTTTGCCTTTGGTTCATCTCCTCTCTCTTTGTTTTTGTTTTTATTTTTATTTTAGGGTTAAGGTGCAGATTAGCCAACAAAATATTATGTTAGAGCAAGCTTGCTAAGTGCAGAAATATTTTGAAGGGAGCAACAATATCAATGAACAATTGAAAGGGGGCAAAAATACAAATGAAGAATTTAAAACTTGTGAAAGTAGCACAATCCCCATTTTGGCTTATTCGCTGAAGTTTTAAATTCTTCATTGATATTTTTGCTCCTTTTAAATTGTTCATTGGTATTTTTGCTCTCTTCAAAACATTTCTGTGCCCAATGATCCTAGCATAATACTTCGTTGGCCAATTTATACCTTAATCCTTTATTTTTACTATTAGGAAATGTTGAACTCTAAACTCATACTAATACTCTAGCTTAATTATTTTAACTATTACGTAAATATGTTTTATATTAAAAATTTGAGGTAGTGCAATTTAAAAGTACTTATTTCAATAATTGATAAATTTGAAGTGGCAAATGAGTCAGCACCATTAAAAGAGGGAATTAAATAGAAGTGCTCATATCTTAAAATTTGGTACCAGCCTAATTTTGTAAACGAAAAGTCTAAGGCTTATCTGTGATCCAAAATTTTAAAGAATTAGTGTACTTTCCCTTGAAAAAATTATTCATTTGATCTTTAATGCAAGAGTAAGACTTAATCAACTAATTTAATTAAATTTAAAAATTTAGTTAATATAACATATTTTTTCTAAAAACATCCTAGTATCTTCTTATCTCCCCTACTTAATTATTATCGAGAGAATATCAATAGTGCTAATTTAGAAAAAAGAAAGAAAGAAAGAAAGAAAAATATTTGAAATAGGTATAACATTTAGGACCGATATCAGCTCTTCAATTAAGTCTTATATTAAAGAGTATATGAGTATTTCCTAATTTACTTAAATTACCTCTCCATAAATATGAAAAGAAAGGTAGAGTTTCATTATTTTCTCCGATCCAGAACATATCCACATTCATATTGCTTAGTTTAAAATAGAATCGTAAAGTTCACACCTGATAAATATTGTGACTTTTTATTACTTGTTATATGTTAAATTGTTCGACTTTTTATGGCTCTGAATTTGAAATCCAATGCATGAGTTATATTCATTGTTGTTAAACTCATGATTTTACTTTAGCTTTCCGAGTTTATCATTTACATTTCTATCTTATAAAATCGTGTTAATTTATTTTTAAACTTAATTAAACTTACAAGTTAACACACCAAAAATATTGTTTTTACATTTCTAATTTATAATACCGTATTAACTAGGTTTCAAACTTGTGCTAACGTTTCCGATTTGTGAATTTATTTATGAATTTTAAATAAATTTCTTTGTTGATTATCATAAATTATGGATATCGTTGGATTTAATTTCAATTATTTAGATTTAACTTAAACATATTTAAATCAAATTGTTATCAATTTTTTATATTCTAATCATTTAATTATACACTTGTAATATATTTTTATTGACAAAAAGTAAACTCAGTAACTTATGAGATAACAATTTAAGTTAACTAGGCGAGTTTAAACTTGTGACAACTTTAGCTATATTTGTTAAAGAGTTTATGGTTATATGATAAAAATAGCCAAATAGGAGATTAGCTGAGCTATTTGTTAAAGAGTTTATGATCCACTTCCCTTTCTTATCCTCTTCTTCATATCGGTAGTTGGATTTGAAATCCCAACGGTTCAGATCTAATGATTTATAAAAATATTAACAAAATATTAAATTATTAAAACATTATTTAAAAATAATATTTTTATAAATTATTAGATCTGAACCGTTGAGATTTCAGTCCAACGGTTGAGATGAAGAAGATGATGGGAAGGGAAGTGGACCATAGTTAAACCCTGGCAAGATATGTATGATCAGTTTCAAATGACGTTTCACACATATCAATAAAGAATCATTCTATGTCTATAAATTGAGATGACGAAGATGCAGAATCAAGCGTGTAAGATTGTGATTCCCTCTCCATCATCATCATAATGAAGCTCCTTGCCGTTGCCATATTACTGTCAACCCTATTGGTCCAAGAAGCAACCTTGGTCCTTGGAGACGTTGGCACAGCTAATTCTTATGAACCTCCCTACATACGTGAGTAACTAATTAATTTGTCAACCAATTAATGCAAATGCAAATGCAAAATTACTACTCAATCGGTTAATTATATGTGTGTGGCAGCGACGGCGTGTGATGGTAGTAATAGAGGGCAGTTTCCGCCTGGGAATCTGTTTGCGGCGGTGAGCGAAGGGCTGTGGGATAACGGAGCAGCCTGTGGAAGAAGATACAGAATACGCTGTATCAGTGGAAATAATAGGCCTTGCAAATCTGCCAGTGCTGACGTCAAAGTGGTTGATCTCTGCAAGTCATCGCCATGCTCCAACACAATTCTCTTGTCAAAAACTGCTTTTCCTGTCATCTCACGCTTCCCTAAAGCTGACATCAACATTGAATATGTCCAGTTAGTGCTTTCATTTCATTTTAATTCTCCTCATCCGCTATTATTTAATTTCTGAACTTGATTATTCCATGCATGTTCATGCAGGATATAAATGATACTGAGTCTCACAGCAAAAATATATACACAGCTCAAGCAATAAGGAAGCTTTTAATTCAGAGTACTGCTTATAAGCAGAATTTGTGGATTTCTATATTGTATTATTTATATATATGCACACACACAGAGACATACATACATATGTATGTATGAAGCTTGTAATACACTAGAATGGTAAATACACCACAAAAATTTTTCTCGCTACTACTTAGGATTTGAAACATTTGGATGACAATAAAGTCAACTAAATTACCGGAGATCTCTTTCTTTCTTTCTTTTTTTTTATAAAAAATTGAAAATTGAAAATCTATTACTACATCTATCTTTATAAAAGTGTTTTTATAATTAGGATCGGAGAGAGTAATTTATAAATGATACAAAAGTCAATAAATTTGAAATTTAATGACATACGAGTTCTCCTATAAGTGAGAGGTGACGAGTTTGATTCTACTTGTAATTGTAACCTTATAGTCTCTACTCCTTCAATAAAAAAATAAACAAATACACAATGAGACGATTAAGTTTCTAACTTCCCTCGTTGACTTCCACCTCTTGCATAAAAGGTGGGGGTAAAAAACGGCTCAAAAACTGCCTGAATTATATTGTAATGGCTCAATAATAATAATAATAACAATAATTAATTATATTATATTATTATAAGCTAATTATATATTTATTATTTAATGTAGCTAGGAGTCAAGATGAATTTGGTAGTTTAATGGTATTGAGATGGTTAAATGTTCTTTGGGTTTTGGGTTTAAATCCTAATTTAATTTGAGTAAGGTGTCAATTTTTATTTTACCTCAATTCAATGGAAACTACCAAAATAACTTTATAAACACGAAATTTTTAAGGTCACAGTTGGCATTGTCAAACAGGGAGCACAGAAGCTTCACGAATCTGAACCAAAAACCCCCAGCCCATTGAGTGATCCTGTTCCTTCCTCCTTCTCGTCCGCTTGTCACCACCGTAGCTCGTCTATTAGCCACTTACGTCCTCCTCTGGTCGGAATTCTTACTGCTGTTATTTTTCCTGTTCTGCTTTGTTTTTGGTGGGTTCAATCCGTGGTTTTGACGAGAGAGGGAATGGAGAAGAAGCTTCTCGATTGAAGCTCTAAATCCCAGCCTCAGTTGCTCTTTCGCTCTCCGTCGCTTGTGTAGCTGTCATTGGTGTTGTGTGCGGCAATCCGAAGGTGCACAGAAATTAAACCCTTCTTGCCTTATTCTGGCCGAAGCATTTTGGAGGCTTGGGGGGAGCTTAAGTTTCATTTTCTTCAATTATTATCCTGCTGGAGCAAATTTTAGATTCTTAGGTAAGTAGTTTTGATTGTTAAGTTACAAAGATTTCAGATTTGATTTTCATGGTTTAATTTGATTTCTAGTGAAGGTTGGAGTCTAGAAATTATAGTAGATAAATATAGATATTTGGAGATTGTTAGGCAAGACATTGAAGGAAAAATTTCCTTTTTTTGTTGCTGGGTGGTTAAAAAAGTGAAGGTTTCTTGTTATATATATAAATTAGTGCATGTTGGTTATTGGGGCTGGATGTCATGCGCTATGGGAGGGGGCTGAATTGCTAAATTTATTTGAAATATGAATATATGTATGTGTGCGTGAGGAGTTGTCTGGATGAACAACACTTTAGAGCTGAAATTTGATTATTCTTGGCTATGACATGGATTTAGAGAAATATTCAGATATTTAAATGGGAAAATTATGTTAACCTTTATGAGCTCATTAGGTAGGGGCTCATGTGTTGTTGCTATATGTATTAAGGAGAAGCAATGAGGTCCCAAGTTATCAAATGAAAGTGAAGATTTAAGCATTGTTTTCAAAAATGAAATTTCAGAATGAGATAAGGAAGATTATGATGTTTGGGAGTCATAAATTAAATGTTAAGAAATGTAATTTAAGGAACTTTGTTATCTATTGTAATTTGGAAAGTATGTTAGGTCCTGTTTGTTACGCAGAAGATTCGGGAAGGAGAGGGAAGATTCACCATCTTCCTTGGCGAGAACTGTTTGGACGCTCTATCTTCCGGGAAGGCGAGTTCTGGCAGCGGTTCATCTTCCCTCATTCATAGGAAGATTGGTTCCCTCCATTTTCGGTGGGAATGATCTTCCCACTAAAGAAATTCCCGAATAACCCTATTCTTCTTTTTCAATCGAACTGTGTCTTCCTTTAACGTTGCCGCTGCCGCCTCCTCTGCCACCGTTTGGATGCTTCATTGCTCCTTCCTCTTCCTTTGGTTCTCGATTGTTTCCAATCTAAAACTTTTTTTTTTTTCAATTTGTGCTGTGTCACTGTGTCGACTATGTGAGGGATGAAGAAGGAGGTCACCGGCGATTGTGGATGAAGGAGAGGGCGCCGGCGATCGTTGATGGAAGTGAAAGGCGCAGATGAGAGCGAGGAAGAAGGTCATAGATCATAACGCGGAAGAAGGTTGCAGATGAGAGTGATGAAGAAGGTGTGGGGTTTTTTTTAGGGGCATTATAGGTATTTTATCTCTCCATCCCACTTAACCAAATACCTTTTCTTCTTACCAAACATTTTATTTTCCCTCAACTTAAGTTTCATTCTCATGTCTACCAAACAACTCAACTTTTTAAGTTCCCTCCCAATCTTCCCTTTCCTTCCCTCTTCTAAGTTGCTTTCCTTTCTCAAATCTTCCCCGTACCAAACAGGTCCTTAATTGTTGTAGAAGCTATGATGGGGGTGGATATGAAGAATTTTAAATGAATGTAGAAATAAATTTTTTATGCAAAGCTATAATTGATGGATTTATTTGGGTGTAAAGAGGAGAAGGAGTGAATAATTTGGAAACCGATAAGTTGGAGAAAGAGGCATAACAAAAGATTTACAGGTGAGTGAATAACGTCCCAATTAATTTATGAATAAGTTTTTAATTTATCTCAATATAAATTTTTTAATAGATTCACATGTATTTTAATATAATTCTTCTTGTAATCTTAAGTTGGCTGGTGTCACTTAAGTGATAATGAGGTTCACTCAAGTGGGCTTTCAAAAGAAAAGCAAACACTCTCATTTCATCAACAAGTGACTTGCATTGAACTTGCAAGTTGGTGGTCAACACTCGAGTGGCATCCCATGCACTCGAGTAATTAAGACTGGTCATGACTTTCACAACCTTCGCATGTGACTTGCATAGTACTTGCTAGTGCTCACCTTCACTCGAGTGACAGCATGCTCACTCGAGTGGACATCTTAGCACTTCCAAAAAGTAGGCACCTGACTTACATAATTCCTAGTGAGTGACTGCTAGTACTTAAGTGCTTTGAGCTCATACTTGAGTGATGATAACCATCACTCTAGTGATTTGCCAAAACTTTCAAAGATTCTGCGAGTGTCAAGCTGATTTACTTCAAGTGGCAGAGGATCACTTGAGTACTCACTTAGCCACTCGAGTGATCTTGCATCACTCTCATTCTTCCACCGAGTGACTTGCAAAATCACTGGAAGTTAAGGATCCTCACTCGAGTGATCATCTCAGATCACTGCAGAAGGCTTGACTTGCTGATTCAAGTTTATGTTCAAATAAAAATCAATCACTCGAGTATCTTGAAATATAAAACTCGAGTGACTTGAATCATCAAGTCTTCTTTCTTTTCCAAGTTTGTTATCATCAAAACATAAACCGAGAACTAACATACTTCATGTATGGAGTTGCTCGTGAGCATTGGACATCTTTTACTATTCTTTAGTAAGTCAAACATTAATCATACCTTAGAATTAGCTAGAACTGGCAGTGATGAAATATAGCTTATAATCATAGAAATATAGCTTTAAGGCTACCTTAGGGCATACAACCATTTGTAGTGATGACCACCAACTGGCAGTCATGAACTTGCACTAAACTTGCAAGTTGGTGTATTTCATTAACTATTTATAGTGTTTATGCATAAAAATTTAAAATTCAAGTGACATAAATGATCCTGCTACTTTCTTGTCCAAAAAATCGTGCTATAATTTCATTTTCATATGCAGGTATAAAACTGCATTCATTGAAAGCATTGCTAAAGAAATGAAGTCAAAGTTTCTTGATGGATCTATCGCCATCAGACCTTGGTATGTTAATTGGAATTCAATCAAAATTAGATGAATTAGAGTCAATCATAGCAAGTGAATCAGAAAGAGCTTAATTTATAGGAATACGGGGCACAGGAGGCATAGGCAAAACTACTCTTGCCAGAGCTTTCTACGAGCGAAAGTGCAAAAACTTTGAGATTCAGTACTTTCTTCAAGGTATATGAAAAAGATGGTTTGATTTCATTGCAAAGAAAACTTCTTTTTTATTTAAATAAAAGAAGTATGGAAGCCGATGATTGTTATGAAGGAAAGAAGCTGATAAAAAATATGTTAGGCCACTGAAAAGTTCTACTTGCCCTTGATGATGTGAGTGATATAAGCCAACTTAAAAATTTGGCTCCAAAGCAAGGATGGTTCAACAAAGGGAGCATAATAATAATAACAACTAGGGATAAACATTTGTTATCATCACATGGTGTATCTGCTAAGTATGATGTTAAATTCTTGAGTGGTAATGACTCCCTTAAACTTTTTCTTCAAAAAGCTTTTAAAGGAGTTAAACCAAATAAAGATTATTTGGACCTTGCTAGATCTGTCATTGAATACGCTAGAGGCCTTCCTGTAGTACTCCAAGTTTTAGGCTCATTCCTTTGCGAAAAAAGTATAGAGGAATGGAAGGATGCACTAGCCAAGTTAAAGAAGGTTCCTCTAAATGACATTTTGAATATACTTCAAGTGAATTTTAATGGATTAGATATTAAGGAGAAGACTATATTCTTGGATATTGCTTGCATTTTCAATGGTATGGTCAAAGATCATGTCATAAAAATTTTAGAAACTTTGAACAAGGATCTTCAACCAAAAATTAGAATAAGTGTTCTTATTGATAAATCACTAGTGATTAACTATGAAGGAAAAAAATCCAAAGATGAAGTTGATGATGATTTAAATAATTTGCTCAGTTCTAGGTACATGTTTTGTTTCTTTCAGTAAAACATGATGCAGACAGTATTTCGTTAATAATGATATACCCCTAAAAAGTTTTAACTCTCAACTCTTATTATTTTTTAGACTTATTAATCATAGAAAATATGCTGCTGCACATACATTCTGTACACTAGCTGACACTATTGAGCATTATTTTTACTTGCCTAAAAAGTTGATATCTCTTTCATTTTTAGGTTGCGTATAGAAGTTAGGTGAAGTCAGAATCGTCTTAGAGACATTGAAGAAGCTAGAGTTAGATTTAATATTGCTGCTTCATAATCTGAGTTCATCATCACTTTATAGTGCCATGAATCTGAGCTTGTTAATGGACTTGGTAAGATTCATGATTGGTATATGCTGATCTACTTTGCTTCACACCTCAAACGTAGTATGACACTGATTTGATATTCCTTTTCTTCTCTTTTCTTTTTTAGGAGCAATGATTTGATATTCCATTTGAATCTGCAAAAGGGTTTGTAAAATTAATTAGATTGAGCTGTTTAGTGTAGGTGTTGGCATAATAAATAAATTTTAAAGAGAATGGAAGTGGGAATAGCTATGGGAAAAGGAGTGGAAACGGAGTATTATTCTATTAAATCATTTTCTATTTTAGTATGACTAAAAAAATAAAAATATTTTAACATAAAAAATTTGTTAAAAAAAACGTAAGTAAATGATACAACATTCCTTTATTAATTTTTTGAGGGCAAAATTGTAAATTTAACACTCAGATTTATGTTATATCTAAAAGTTTTAGTTTATGTTATATTGCATCCCTTATCAATCTAAAATATAACATGGATGTAATATATATAATTAAATAATTGACGTTAAAAATTTAGAATATACGCATAATTCATATTAAATTGTTTTCAACACAGGTGGATCACATGTGTGTGTCCTTTTGCGGGGCGGAGCCAGAAATTGTTTTTTTTTTTTGTGGGGGGGGATATTACATAACAGAATCCAAGTGTTTATGAGATTACATTTCATCCCCACAAATATTTCAATATTTTAGTCCCTTCACTATAGAAATAATAGGGACTATAGTGAAAACATTAAAAATTTTATGAGGCTTAAATATAATTTTATTAAAATCTAGGTCGTTATCTGCAATTTTAGGGTGCGGGGTGTTAGTTATGATTAGTTATGATGATGTCTTATATAGATGTCATTATTCAGAGCAAAAAGTTTGCATACTCCATTTATCTTCTGCTCTGATTAATCCTTATATACTAATGTAGATATGAAATTTAAACAATGAAGAATGATCAAGAGAGGAGATTGAAGAAAGGAGAATATCAATATGAAAATCTCTATGATCAAATGGAAGTTGAAATGGCGGAGTTCAAATAGGCTACAAATGCATTCCTGAAGCAATACTCAAGTACCACAACTTAATTCTCGAGTATGGTACTAATACTTGAGTAGAGAACATCAATACTCGAGTAATGTCGAGACAGAACCATCGCTGAAGCAACCTATCAATAATACTCGAGAATGTTACTTATATATTCGAGTAATATCGGGAATCAGTTGCTAGAAAATGGTGATACTCGAGTATTGGGAAGGAGATACTCGAGTATGTTAATTGCTGAATGTAATACTTGCTCTCGGGTTGAGGTATACTCGAGTATGAAGAATATGATACTCGAGTATTGACAGTGTGAAGTCTCTGATATGATCTTGCTGCAACGATACTTGAGTATTGGATATAGATACTTGAGTATGGTACTCAAGTATGAGAATTGGGCTACTCAAGTAATGTCGAGGATTGAGCTTATGTGAAGTACTTCTTAAAGGATACTCGAGTATGAAGATTGAGTACTCAAGTATAATCAAGATCAAAGCCTCTGGTATAACTGAATTACATAGATACTCGAGTATTGAGTATAGGCTACTCGAGTATTGACGAGAAATGAACTTCTGTGAAGTGATTCTGCAAGGGGATACTCGAGTATTCAGGAAGTATTCAAGAAATATTCAAGAAGTATTCGGCAAGTATTCTGGAAGCATACTTGAGTATGAACTATCAGCTGCCGCAAATCTTCTCTGTAACATTATATGAATCTTTTGATTATTCAATTAATTCTTCTTTTACATCACTCAATCTTATTTATGCTATTATTAATCATCTATTTGAGTGAGTTACAGATCACTAATGAATGATTCAACAAGTGAATGGGCCGAAGGATTTTTGATGTTGAAGAATTTGACGAAGTTTGCTACAGACATTAACCAATGGCAAAGAAGACAGAATACAACGAGGAGCTTGTAGAAATGAAGTTTAATGCTTACTGTAATGCTCTTCAATGCTCAATGTGGTCATCGGCTTCAAATGCTACGACTTGAATATCCCAACGGTAATATTTCTCAACAGACCAATATTCAAATTAGCTCACAACGGCTATTTCTCCAACGGACCGATATTCAAATAAGTAGCGGCTATTATTCACAACGTGATATTCTACAATGGACGAATGCTTCGACAGATTAATATCAATTGTCTATAAGTAGAGACATATTCAAAACGGCGAAGACAGAGACACGAGCCTACATCTTCAAAATGTCAATACTATGATATCTGTTTACTCTATGTTCTCAATGCTTACATAGTTTACAATAAAGAGTGAAATCATTTGTATTGTACTTCAGTGTTCATCCTATCACTTCTTAGAGAGAAGATTGCTTGTAATCTTTCATCACAAAGGTTGTATCCTTACAGTGTGTAAGGGGGAGTATCTCGGTAAGAGATTTGTAAAAGGCTACACAAGTGTTTGGCTAAACTTGTGGAATTGTAGTGGTTCTCAAGTACCCGATTAAAGCTTGAGGGAGATAGTGGATTGAAATCTCAGGAGGAGCCTGGGGACTAGACGTAGGTCATCGTGGATATCTTGCGCTGAGGAAACTATTTTTATCTGTGGTCGACTATCAGGTAGTAACCTTAATCCTCATATACTCTGTGTGACTTGTGTATGTATTTTTTACCATGTTATGTTACATACATTTAGTTATCATTTATTTCCAAGCGTTGTGGTACCGGAACATGCTGTGTGCATTAAAGGCCATGCTGTGTGCCGTGCTCGGTGGTCCGTGTGTCTGCAGTGCTCCTGGTATTCCGTGTGTCTTTGTGTGCTATTAGGACCACTGCGCATCTGTCTTGTGTATTATTAGTACTTGCTAGTTCGGATTTGGTTGTGCGCCTTGATACTGAATGTTATGTGGTATTTGTTTATTCTTGGTTTTCTTACATGCATTATTTATACATTTTATATGAGATTAATGGTTACTCTGGGATTCAATTATGAATCCCAGCCCCTTTTAAGCCTTCTGGAAGTTCATCTAGATCTGAACAAGGAGACAGAGGTAAGGTTCTGGAGCTGGACTAGTATGGCGGAGGATGTCGGTGATTTCTTTTGGTTATTTATTTTGGTTTCCTATACGACTATGTTTTCATGTATTTATTTTGGGAGTTGTGATGTAGGATGACTGTATAGTTAATCCCTTCGGGGAAATGTATCTTCCCACATTTTATCTTACCAGTATTTAATCGTCCAAACCGATGCATGCTCTGCTGCTAATACTCTGATAAATCACATAAAATAACCTGGGGAAAATAGTTTAAAATTTGAAGTAAAGTAAAGGATCGCACTACCCGCCACCCGAAAGGGCGAGGTCGGGAGGTGTGTTACACCAGGTGGGCCAAGCTCAAAGGATAGGCACCAAATCCGGATCCATATATATATATATATATATAAGGGTTATCGTTTGTCATGTCATTTGACATAAAGGTTATGTCAAGTCACCTCAAAACTACGTTGTTTTAGGTTAGATGAATTAATGAACTCTCAAAACGACGTAGTTTTGGGGTTAGGGAAATTAATGAAGGATCTTTTGGTAAAATTCATATAATAAATACAAAAAACATCTCTTATTAATTCCCTTAACTCCCAAAACGACGTAGTTTTGGGGTGACTTGACATAATCTTATGTTAAGTGACATGACAAACAATAAACTCATATATGTATGTATATATATATATATATATATATATATATATATATATATATATATATATATTATTAATTAAAGAGTAGTGAAGTTTTTCATATTGAAGACTACATAGAATATTTGGCTTCATTCCGAAAAAAATTGTCTAATCCTTTATGTTCCCATTTTGTCCCTTTCTCCATTTTAAGATGTATTCTATGAAATTATCATCCCTTATTTTTATATCTGCGAAATTATATATACACATCGATTCTAATTCGGTTTCATCTATGAATGAAGAATGGATCTTGGGGGGGGGGGGGGGGGGGGGGCTGGGAACGGAGCCTTGAGTTCATTGCCCGTTGAAGTTTCTCTTATTAACAAACATTCCTTTTTTTTTTTTTTTTGCCTTCAATTTCATTATGCTTTGCCTTTGAATTTGAACTCTCTCTTTCTTCGAATTAAATAAGAGATTATGCCTATGTTATTCAATGTAATATTTTAAAAATATTGTTTAATTTGGTGTTCATTTATTTATATTATAATTATCCTTTCAAACACTTGAGACCAATGTTGCATGGTAATTTATTTTTTTCTGTAACAATGTATGATTATTTGTTTTGTTTGTTATGTATGCGATTTATGCTACATGATTACACTGTTATTTTTCCCTTTTATTTGTCTTCTAATGTTAAGAGATAGAGGATTTTGACCAAATGGGAGTTGGCCTAAGTGGAAGGGTTTGGCTATGGTCCACTTTCCTTACCATCCTCTAAGCCTTCAAATCTCGTAGTTGGATTGAAATCTCAGCGGTTTAGATCTAATGATTTATAAAAATATTATTTTTATATATTTTTAAATAATTTAATAATATTTTTATAAATCATTAGATCTGAGCTGATTGAAATTTCAATCCAACGGTTGAATGAAAAAAGAGAATGGGAAGAGGATAGTAAGGAAGTGGACCATAGCCAAACCCTAAGTGAAAGAACTTTGGTCGCTTAAGCGAGATCTCGGTTTCGAGCCTTGTGACGCAAAAAACTTCTGCAGGAGAGGTCCCCACTTTGGTGCTTGACGACGAACGCCGGAGTGGTTGCGCGGCTTTCTTTGCCACCATTTCGTATAAAAAAAAAAGATAGAGGATTTTGACTTGATGAGATAAATAAAGAGGATTATTGTATATTACACAACATTCCCTCTAGTCTAGCCCATTATCCAGATGTTCCCTCGAATTGGAATGACCATGCTTGTTTGTTCAGAACTTTAGGAAGATACTATGTATGCTCTGTTTCAGATGCAAATAAAGTAGGGGCTGATTTAGAAAATTTTCTTGGAATTGATTTGATTTTGATGTGATTTTCTATGGTCATAATAATGAATTAATAATCGGACCGGGTAAAAAACGCTTGTAAGACCGATTCTGGATTCAATCTCGATACGGTAGGTCTTAAAAGTTTATTATTTTTCAAATTGGTTGAGAAACCGGTTTTAAAAATAAGACTTTAAAACCAGTTTTTTGGATGAGGTCTTCAAAGTCTTACCTTTAAGATCGGTTTTTTCAAATATGAGGTCTTAAAATTCTTACTTTTAAGACCGATTTTTTTGGAATATGAGGTCTTAAAATTCTTACATTTAAGACCAATTTTTAAAATATAAGGTCTTAAAAGTATTTTTAAGGCCGGTTGTCACAAAAACAGGTCTTAAAAATAGTTTTTAAACCTTATATTTTTAAAACCGGTCTTAAAAGTTAGACTACCCCATATTTTATACTTCGCGTATTAATTCTTTTTAGGGTTAAGGTGCGATTAACCAAATAACTTAGGTACCGGAAGGCGTCAACACAATTAACTATTACCCTAATTCATAAATACCAATAAACTATTTAAATGTTAAAATCAGCACAATTCCATTAAAAAGAAATTAACTATGTTGCCTTGTCTCTTATTTTTTTTTGTTTACAAAGAAGCCAATCACTACCGATCAGTAACTTCTGTAGCAGAACCTTGCTCTTCCTATTCCATCTGCATCCTCACAGAGAAGGCACATCCATCTCACCCTTTTTACCAAGTCAACTAATAGATCGAAAGTAAAAAATAATTGCAAACTCGGGATGATCTTTGGAGCACCGCCGGATCTGGATGAAGCGTCGACCGCCTCTGATGAACTCTGGAGTAGCAGATGTCAATCAAGTGACGCTATCTTCTGGAATACCCACGACATCGGCATCGTTGAGTGCGTTTGTCTCACTTTGTGGTGGAGGTGGCCTGGGGTGGAGAATAGGGTGTGCTGGTGATGTTTGGCCCTTGGGTGCGACGAATTTTGGTGACTTGGGACCCATTGGAATCAATATGGAAATACCCCCTTTTGACATTCAATCTCCATATAAATCAATACGTTATTGATTTCATAGATGTAGGTTCTTCTCCTTTTTCTTGTTGATATTGTTTTGAAGATCTGGGAGCTTTTTTCTTCTTCGATTGATTGTTACTCCCCACAAGCTTCAAGCCCCATCTCTGATCTCATTTGGTTTTGTCTTCTTACAGTTTCAATTCCCAATTCCAATTCAATCTCCACCACTGCTTCACTTATCCATCAATTCTCATTCAGTTTTGTCTTTATCCATTTTATCTCACGCCCACATGGATCCAATTCTTTATCGTCAATTCTCTTAGTTGGTTTGGGCATTTTATGCAGATTTTTAAATTCAGTTTGAACCCTACCTCCATTAATTAAATAGAGCGAAGATCAGATCTGAGTTCCGCCACCTTTGGTCTTCAGATCTGAATCACTCATGGCTTCCTCCTTGCCTTCTCTCTCCCTCTTTCTCTCATGCTTTGCCTCACCTTCTTCTCCCCCTCACTCGCCGAGATTCGATTCCCCTTGACCAGCAAGGATTTGTCCTCTGGATTTATCTTTAACGAAGTTAATTTCTTTTTAATGGAATTGTGCTGATTTTAACATTTAAATAGTTTATTGGTTTTTATGGTCCAGGTAATGGTTAATTGTGTTGGACGCTCCTGAACCAATAGTTTGTTGGCCAAATCGCACCTTAACCCTTCGTTTTAAACTGGACATTTATAATATCCGGTCTAATTTTTTTCTTGTTTTTTCACATATCCACTCTATTGATTCCTCTTACCTAGCAACTAAAAGACATTTTAAGCTATAAGCTTTGAACAACTTAATATGAGTTACAAATTGAATTATTGGAAATGAATATACAAATTGATCATTTATTGAAAATGAATATAATGCCAACAATATTCCAATTCAAGTGGAAACAAAATCGAACTAATAACTATTATTCATTATAGATCACAACATTTCACAGATCACAACATTTCACAGCCTTCAAATGATGAATACATATATGATGAAAAAAACAAGACCTAAATTCAATATTGTTCCAAGAGCTCATAAATGAATTCACAACAATTTTTGCGCATAAAGTTAATATTTTCTTCAGGAAAAGGATCAATAAGATCAAACATTGTATGTTCCTTGTGAGAGGTTCCGATTGAGTTATCAAGAGCTGAAACCCAAAGCAGAATTGTCCAAAAAAAAAAAGGCTCTTGAGGGCTCCCTTCAGCTATACACAATAACCTAGCCCTATTCTCTCATGTCACTTTGTAACCACGATTTGCAAGGCAGGAAAATAACGAATGAAGGAGAGTGGCAATGCATAAGATTATTGAGAAAAATTAACAATATGGGTAAAGGAGGTTTTCATGACATGATATTAATTCTTCCTCCGAGATTTTTTATGCTATTGCCTTCTAAAAATGCGACTTTTGGTTACTATGGGTAAAAAGAGGGAAGCACTAAGGACCGTTTGTTACAAAGAATTGGTGGGGAAGGAAATGGAAGATCCCAATCTTCCCATGGATTTTGGGTGTTTGGTAGAGAAAATCCAACAAGATCTTCCAGGTGAGTCTTATCTTCCCTTATTTGAGGGAAGATGCTTTCCATCGTAAAAATGGAAGGAAAGTTTCAATCTTCCTGGAAAGTGTTTTTTGACATTTACCCCGAAATTCCAACTTGGTGGGAAAGTTCAAATTTGGCGGGAAAGTTTGAATTTGGCGATTTTTTTTTTTCACGAGTTTGAACTTAACAAGAATATATTTTAGCAAAAAAAAATATTTTTCTTTTTTATTTTGAATTAATTTCTTTTGTGGGTAAAATAGACATTTCCTAATTCTTTATCAACTACCATCTCTTCATTTTCTTCCTACCAAAAAACTCAAACCATCTTCCTCATCTTTCAAATCTTCCTTTCCTTTCCTTTCCATTCCTTTCCTTTCACAAATCTTCTTTATAACAAACGGGGCCTAAGTAAAACTAAAATGACTTTTCATGACACGATATTTTATATCCAGGTGTTCCTCGAATCAAACAGAAATTTAGTGGAACACGGACCCACATTCTCTCCGGTGGCATTGAAATTGAGGTCTTTTTCTTAAACACTAACAGGAACTCGACTATAACTTCAAATCCAGAAAGAAACTATTTGTAATGCACTCACAAACAAAAGGTTGGAAGTTACCTTCAGGGAAAGTTGCTTCATTTTGTTCATTGCTCTGAACTGTTTCATCCTAAATAAAATGGCACTGTCTATAGGCTTCTCAGATGCTTGACCGTTCACCTTCATCCATGGATGTTTTGTTTCATATAATTAGGAGAAACAATACGTTATGAATTGTATAGTGGTCCCAACAGGTTGTTAGTCAGTACATTCTGTAAATCTTGAGGAATATTTTCCAGGATATCCTGTGTATATGTGTCATAGCATAATAGGTTCTGTCATTATTTGGCAACTATAAATATTCTTCTAGATCCTTGTATTGCTGCCTATATATGAAAAGTATCCACTGTGTATTTCGCAGTGCATCAGTATTATTCATATTGCTCTTCATTTTCTATCTTGGTATCAAAGCTAAAATGGCTAATTCATCCGCCTCTGCCTCCTCTGTCGACTCTGCCTCACGCACAAATGTCAGAGCCTACTCGTTATTTAGTTCTTCAAGCCAAACCACCGAGATCAAGCTGGATCACACCAATTTTATGGTCTGGGAGTCTATTGTTCTCCCTCTAATTGAAGGGAACCAGCTCGAGGGTCACATCAATGGAACACTCACTGCTCCGGTGAAGCTTCTGTTTGGAACACCCGATGGAACCAGACCAAATCCTGAGTATGCCAAGTGGTACTCAATCGACTGGATGCTGGTAGGATGGTTGTGTAATACCATGACCCAGGACATCGGCGTACAACTTATTCACTGCAAAATTGCTCAGGAGCTATGGATTGAAGCCAGAGACCTCACATGTGCTTCGACTTAGGCACATGTGATGGTTGTGAAGAGTGAATTACGCAACACTCGCAAAAATGCGATGAAGATAGAGGATTACTTGAATAAAATGAAAAGCTTATCTCACAAGCTTACTCTCGCCGGATCTCTGGTTGCACTGATGACCTTATTCTTCATACCTTGAATGGGCTTGACATGGAGTATAATGCTATTGTGGTTAAATTGATTGATATGCCTTATCTATCATGGGTAGATACATAGGTAGTATTACTTTCATTAAAGACAAGATTAAATCAACTGAATCATTTCTCAAATCTCACCATTCAACCCACTGCTAATGTCGCCACCACTCAACGGACTGATTTTGAGAAAAATCACGATTCCAATCCCAGTCTTGGAAATTGGCAAGGAAACTCCTGTGGTTACAAAGGCGGAGGAGGACGCTTCCGTGGACAACGTCATGGTGATGGTGGCGGCGACGATTGTCCCTTTTGTATCCATTGCCAGAAACCAGGTCATACGCTAGCGACGTGTTATTATGTGAGAACAGTGGGCCTCCTACAAACTGCTATAATAGACCACAAGCCCATTATGCCAGCCCTAATTACTACAATGGACCTCAAGCCTTCTATGCTAGCCAATATTCGGTTGCAGACCTAGCATGGTATGTGGATAGTTGAGCCAATTATCATGTGACTCCACATCTTGAACAACTAGATGAAATCAACTTAGATGGTAAGTTTCGTTATCTTACTACATGTACTGGTGCAAGAAGTCAAATTCTAGGTGTTGGTTCTACTGTTATACCATGCAATGTTTTAAATTATTTCTCAAGGATGTGTTATATGTTCCTACAGCCACTAAAACCCTAATGAGTGTTAATAGGCTAATCAGTGACAATAATGTTGCTGTGAATTTCACTAACCATGGTTGTGATGTGAAGGACTCAGTGACAGGCAACCTTATAATTCAGGGAGCTCCAAAGGAAGGAATGTATCAGTTGATGGAAAGAAGACTTGAAGCACGTCCACAAGCACTGATGGCAGCAACGACAAACACTGAGACTCAACTTCTGAAATGGCACCATGCTTTAGGACATCCTAGTGTTTCCTTTTCGAATAGGATTTCTAAATCAGTCTATCACTCCTGCGAATCAATCAAGTTCAGTTTCATTGATCATTCAAAGCAGTCCCAATTCTGACCCAGTTAATATGGTCGATAATAATATATCGAACCCTGTTTCAGATGCCTCGCAGGAAGTCTAGTTGCCAAGTCCAGAGAATGGTTTTGGTGAATAGACCGAGCCCAGCTCTCACGTAGAAGGTCCTATCAGAAATGGGCCTCACATCTCTCATCATATGACATCCCAGTCCAAGTCTGAAATAGTAAATCCCAATATGCCTTATGTCGGATCCCTAAATGCTGAGACTCACCGTTGCAAAGCTCGAACTCCCTCCAGCTCTTCTTCACGACAGTCCACAAGTCACAAGTGGCCTCTAACAAGACAATACGACTACCCAATTCATATGAGGATCGATGATACGTACAACCTATCATACAACCATGCCACGTCCCTTTTGCCACACGATAATTTGGTTAAGGATGAAGCATGGATAATGTCATCCTCCTGTTTTTGACCATTACTTTCTCGATTCTTGAGTAGTCTAACAATTGAAACAGAAACTCCTTTCCATTGTAGTATGGCCATACTTTTCTTAGACTTACTCATCGAGGGGCCCAGTATTATATCTCTACAAATGTGGGGGACAAATACCATCTTGACCATTTACATTCCTTTGCATGAAAACCACTAATCCTGATCGAAGCCTTTATCATCACTCGGTCAAAGGTGAATTTTGACTAGGTCAAAGATTAGCGACTCTCATGTAGGAATCCATGATGATCTCAAGTCAAAGGGCATTGTGACGTGGTTATACATGAGATAAGCTTATGACTTAATCCATGCAACTTTCTCATAGTAGGTCGGCCCATCACCTTGTACTCTTACAAGTGCCTAAGACTTTGGTTCGTATCTCCATACCTCATCAAAGTCATACTGGTCTTATTTCATCTTCGCTCCCGCATAGATGGTGACCGAGGGACATTCGGACAATCTTTATGATACTTCCAAGGATACAACCATCATAATAAACATACAAATGATACGATAACAAAATGGAGAAATACTTTAAATAACAATAATGTTTAAAGTACAATGATTGGCCCCTAGGGCATAATTTCCAACAGATAGAAGATTAGTTGGAGGAATGTGTGTCTTTTTGAATAGTAATCTTGTTTCTTGGTCATCAAGAAAGCATAAAGTAGTCTCAAGATCTAGTGCTGAGTCTAAGTATAGGTCTTTAGCTGATGGTTTTGCAGAATTAAAATGGCTAAATTCACTATTGCTTGAATTAGAACTATTTCTCAAGAGACCCTCTATAATTTGGTGTGATAACTTAATCGCGAAAGCTTTGGTCGCCAACCCAGTTAAACATGCTAGAAGTAAACATATTGAAGTGGATATACATTTCATTCAAGATTTAGTCTTGTTTAGTTTGATTGATATTAGATATGTTCCCTCTTCACATCAGATTGCGGATTGTCTTACAAAACCTCTATCTTAGTCACAGTTTGAATTTTTGAGAGACAAACTCGGTTTGGTAGTAATACCCTCTCGTTTGCGGGGGACAATTAGGAGAATTAATACTGTATGGATTGTATAGTGCTCCCAACAGGTTGTTAGTCAGTACATTCTATAAATCCTAAGGAATATTTTCCAGGATATCCTGTATATACGTGTCATGGCATTGTAGGTTTTGTTATTATTTGGCAACTGTAAATATTCTTCTAGATCCTTGTATTGGTGCCTATATATGAAAGGTATCTACTATGTATTTCGTAGTGCATCAGTATTATTCATATTGCTCTTCATTTTTTTTATCTCATATGCATAACAATAATTATAATTTTTTTTGTACAAGAAAACTTGTTCATTTACTAAATATGACAAGTTATATGTTGGAATCTATATATGCGACAATGTTGAACTGCTAGTATCTTACAGTTAAGGGATAGGGGAATTGCAAGATATATTTCAAAAGAGTAGATAGAAATCAAAAATTGTAACAGAAGAATGATTAAGATAAAGTTAATCTCCAAAAGAAACTATCTATAAAAAATAACAAGGGATATTCTTTGTTGAAACTCAACTACATACTTACCAAGGGCATCGGCAGCTGTGATGCGTTTCTTGGGATCATATGTCAACATTTCTTAATCAAATCCTTGGCAGAAGCTGAAATAGAAGGCCATGGTTGGCTTTCGAGATCAAGTTTGCCTTCTAGAATATCAAATATACCTTTCTCGTTCTCTAGAAATTGTTAACCCACGAAGTCAATAAACCCAAGATGTTAAACAAAACACAACAAATGTGAAGGAACAAGAGAGTGAAAGAGACATTGCATAATGGCAAAGTACAGTTGAACAAGAACATAGTCATGCATTATATACTTACCAGCTGAAAATGGAGGCACCCCACTCAGGAGGATGTATAAAATGGTTCCTACACTCCACACATCTATCTCCTTTCCATACTCCGTTTTAGAACCTCCAGGGCCACATAGTACACATTCCCCTAACTTCCTTATACTCTTTACCTGCATCAAATCTTATTATTATTAGTACACTTCAAATTGATGATGATGCTTTTCTCTACTGAACGTCTTCCTTGAAGGTGGAATATCACCTAGAGGGGGGGTGAATAGGTGATCCTAAAAAATTCTTTCGTGGTATACTGGACAAACAGAGAAAGTAGTAAAGCAGAAAGGAGATATGACACAGAGAATTTATACTGGTTCGGTCCAACTCCTTGACCTACGTCCAGTACCCAGACACTCTAGGATTTCACTATCTCGTAACTTGATTACACACTCTCGAGTAATCCTCTCACTAGGCCTTACCCCTCTTTACAAGTTGTAACCAAATAACCCAAGACAAAATTACACACTCTGTACTCAAGATGATCCTTTCTCCCTAGGACTCACTCCCCCTTACAAGTTGTAATTGTACACCCACACTCAAGATACCTCTATCTTGAGATTTGAACGAATTGTAATACAAATGATAAGACTCTCTCACAGAGTAGATAAATGATAAACACGAGGCTCGCAATATCCTAAGATATATACGAATAGGAATTGAACACTTTGAATACTTTGTCTCGTATGTATGTACGTTTTGCCGTTGATGAATTCAAACCTTCTTGTATTTATAAGCTGAAGCTTGAAGACCGTTGGAAGAATTTGAATATGCCCGTTTGATTGTTTGAATATGTCCGTTGGGCATTTAAGTATCCGCAGCCTTTGCTAACCATAATCGAGTATCAGCTTAGTTGGGTAGTTGACGTAATTAAATGCTTCTAGGATTTATAGGTGTTGCAATTTGTGACCGTTGGTGAAGCTTGAAGATTGGCCGTTGAGACTCTTCAAAAATATAGCCATTAGACTGAAGCGGCTTGGTTAATATTTTCACCATTAATGATCCATGTGGATTTGTACCATCAAGACACTCTTCTGTTTTACCCGTTGTGAAATAGCATTTATTGCGAGTTGGGATATCTGAGCTGCTTTACTTCGATCAGAGATGGTTTCTGTGTTTATCACCGGTTTAGGTAACTGCATTTAATGCTTCTGACAAATGGTTTTGCTTTATTCAAATATGCTGGTAATTCATGTCTAAACAATCTGAAACTCATAAGCAAATTGGTTAAAAGCATTTGATAATCTTAATAAGCAATAATCATGAGTAATAAGATTAGTGATAAACCGAGAAGAATTACGCAAACGAAGATTTTCAAAAACAGGGCTACTTTGCTCGGGCAAGATTATTGGCTTGCTCGAGCAAACCTCTTGAAATGAAGTTAAAAATGTCTTCGCTCGCGATGCTCGGGCAAAGTATTTTGCACCGCTCGAGCATGGTGCTCGAGCATGGATAAAATCATGCTCGGGCAAGCTCCTTTACAAAGGCTTGGAAGTGATCTGCTTCGATGTTGCTCGAGCATGGAAACTTTCTTGCTCGGGCAAGACATAGACAGAGGCAGAGAAGTGAAAGCGTATCATTGTTGCTTGAGCAAGGTAGAAAGCATGCTTTCGGAGATATGCAGATTTGCTGATGTTGCTCGAGCATGCTTTCATGTTTACTCGGGAAAACTCAAGTCAGAGGCGAAAGATAGTGGTTGCTCGGGCAACCTTTTTCTATTGGTTGAGCATATGCTCGGGCAAGCTATTTCTTCTTCTCGAGTAAGACCATCTGATTTGGATTTTTGCTTCTGTCTCAATGTTGCTCGGGCATGATAAGAACCTTGCTCGGGCAAGGTCTTACTTTCAGATGTTTTCGGAGGTTGCTCGGGCAAGATGCTTATGCTTCATCTCAACTTTCCTCAGAACCCGTTGTTGCTCGAGCAAGCTTATAACTTGCTCGGGCAAGGTCATACTTTCTCTCTTTTTCGAAGGATGCTCGGGCAAGGTCACATATGCTTTCATTCTTTCTTCAATGAGATCCGATGTTGCTCGTGCAAGCTTTTCACCTTGCTCGGGCAAGGTCATGCTTTTGGGTGTTTTCGGAAATGCTCGGGCATGATCACTTATACTTTCGTTCTTGGGCATTCATGGTCAATACACCTTAGAGAGCTCTTTAAATATTTCTTCCATTTCAATAAGAATCAACTCCAAACTAGTTGTATTTTGTCCATTAACATCGGATGAGTGGAGGTTGATCTTATCCAAATTGTTGCGGAATCCAGAACATACCATCAACTTAAAAACATAATACCTCTTTGAATTGATCTTATTTTTCTGTGTTCTTGATGTTTTTGAAAATATATTTGAGTCTAGTTTCCAATGGCACCGATTTCACCTCAATTGGATTTGTAGATTGTGAGATACACTCAAATTACCCAAGGTTGGTCTGGACTGTGACGTTGATTTTTGTTCCGACTTGAGAAATTCATAGCGCTCTCATCTGGACTCCTTTGGAATTGATCGTTTGACAAAAGTACGTGTTGGATTTCTAGTTTAATATGCCGCTGGTTTCATGTCAATCCAATTCTTTTTTTGGGAGATATCATCGAATTACCAGAGGTCGCCAGAAACAAAGCTGAACAGTATCTTTGAAGAACAACCTTACTCGAGCAAGCTTTCTTCTTTGCTTTCGGGCAAGAGCGGATTTTGGGCGATTTTGGGCTAGAAATGCACCTTGCTCGGGCATAAAATTGTTGTTGCTCGAGCATGACTTCAAAACTCAATATGCTCGGGCAAGACACTTGTTCAAGTGATAGAAATAGCTGAAATTACATAAATGCCCCCAAACAAACCAGTATTCATCCTTGAACTTTCTTGTTTTAACTCCGAATTGAGTCGTTCCAACTTCTATTTGATCACAGAGAATTGAATATTGATATTCTCATGATATTTAACAAGTTCTTATTTCTTCAAACTCCATTCTTGATCATTCTCTATAATTTAATTTAGACTAACCTATAATAAACAAAGTAGTTAGTCAATGTATATGATATAAACTTTTTACTCTAGATAATGACATCAATATAAGACATCATCAAAACTAAGCATAACTAACATTCCTGAGGCATTTTGCTACTGTTGGTACCATCAAGTTGTAGATAAGACAGACAGACCATGATACTGCCCTCCATATACCAATGGTTCTTTGCCATGGAAAGTCATTTTCATAGTCAATAATAGACTATACCACTAACAAGATAAGAAATATTTGTTGGATATGATTAGTTTTGATAATGTCTTATATAGATGTCATTCTTAAGAGCAAAAAGTTTGTATAATATATTTATCTCCTACATTGACTAACTACTATAATTAATGTAGCTTAGTCCAAGTTGAATTATAGAACAAGAAGGAGATAAGAGATTTCAAAAAGAAGAAATTGGAGAAAATGTTAAGTTCAAGAAGAATAGGAAATATTGAAGAAGGTAGAACTTGCAGAGAATGATGAGTCTATGTTAAATGAAGAAGAATGATCAAGATGAGAGATGGAAGAACTTGATGAATGGAATGAGAATATCATTATACAAGTTCCAAGATTGATTCTAGAAGTCTCCATGATCAAGTGGAAGTTAAAATGACTCAATTCGGAGTTAAAAAAAGCTACAATTGCATTCCTTAAGTCATGCTCGAGCACAACAATGTCATACTCAAGCATGGTACATTTCCAGCTCCTATCACACATAAAATCTGCTCATGCTCGAGCATAAAAATGCCTGCTCGAGCAAAGAAAATCTGGTGCTCGAGCAAGGTCGTTTTTCAGCACTTTGTTCACCTCTGTTTCGCGTTTCAACTGGCGACCTCTGGTTATTTGATGATATATCCCAAACCAGGAATCAAGTTGAGGTCAAACCAGTGGAATATGAAACTAAACTCCCAATGCGTCATTTTGATATAAAATTCAAGCCCAAAGGAGTTCAGATCAAGGAGATATGAATTGTAGAAGTTGCAACAAAAATCAAGTCACAATTCAGAACCATCTTTAGTATGTTGAGCGTATCTCACAATCTAAAAATTCAAATGAGCTGAAACTAGTGCCATTTGAAACTAGACTCACATACCTTTCCAAAAACATCATAATCATGAAAAGAAAAGATCAATTGAAGGAGATATGATGTTTTTAAGTTGATGATCAGTTCAGGATGTTGCAAAAAACGTTGATTAAGAACAACCTTCATTCATCTGATGATAATGGACTAACTACAATGAGTTTGAAGCTGATTCTTCTTGCATCGGAAAGTAGACTTAAAGAGCTTTCTAAGAATCAATGGTTTGCCAAAATTGGAGTATATCGAAGATGTTACGCTCACTGGAAATTGGCTATTGTGCTACTTTTTTTGGTCAAAGGATACTTGTATTAAAACTTCAAACGATTACAAAACAAACAACAAAAGGGAGATAACAAGAAGATAAACAACAGCAAGGAAAGACAATACTAAGCAATACAAACAAACAGAAAACACACAAACAAAATAAAACAAACTACAAACAATCTCCATTCAATGGATGAATGGGGGAAGGAGCATCATGAGGAATGGCATCCGCCATTTGAGAATCCAAGGCTAGAAGAGACAACAAAGACGGTGTTGGTTGAAATACCCACCCAATCGGGAACACCCCTTTATAAGCATTGGCTGCAATTAAGTCAGCGGCACGGTTACCCCCTAGGGGTAAAGGACAGACAGAACCCAACCTTGGTTACCAAAAGACGAATAATATCGAAAATAATGCTCCTACTCCTCCAATCAATCATATCCGAAGATTTAGCATTAACACATTCAAAAAGAGAAAGACAGTCGGTTTCAAAAACTACATTATCATGACCGAGATCAACAGTGAGCATCAGTGCCCTCTTCAAAGCTAAAGCTTCAGTCATAAATGCAGAGATGGATTTCACCTTATCAACAAAACCCCATTTGAAATCACCAAAATGATCCCTATAGATAACTCCGATAGAAGTGCCAGTCTTTGTAGCTGAGAAGGCCCCATCACAGTTATATTTAAACTTGCCAGCAGAGGGAGGGGACCATACAGCTTGATGAGTAGGAACAACCCTTTGGCCCTTCGAGTTTCTATGCCTTTTATCGCAATTCACCCGGAAGTCAAAATTGTTTTTCCTCACACATTCAATGACATCAATAAGGTTAGGATCTTTATGATTAAAAACCAAATTATTTATTTGTTTCCAAATAAAACATAAGATCCAACAAATTAATGAAATGTTTTGCTTACTCAAGAAAAACATACCTGAGAGTTGAATCCACCAAGCATTGAAGTTCGAAATACTAACAACATCAAGCTTTGTACCAAGAGAACACTCGAACCAGACACACCTCGTCCAAGAGCAATGGAAAAACAAGTGCTCCACCGTCTCCACAGCATCAAAATAAACTGGACAGATGTTACTATGTGATCTCTTTCTTCGATAAAGGGCACCATTGGTAGTAACAGCATTATTTAAGATCCGCCAGATAAATTGTTGAACTCTCGGGATAACCTGAATCTTTCAAATCGACTTCCAGCAAGATGAGGTGATAACTATTGAAGACCCAGCCTTGTTGCCCTCAGAGAGCATGTTCTCTTTACTGCTATGGTACCCCTTTTCAACGAATACACACCGTTCTTAGCACTAGTCCACACTAATTTACCGGCAAGACCATTAGATGGGATGTCTATCTCATATATAACACTCTTGACTTCCGGAGATACATACTAGTCAATAGGAGTAAGATTCCACTTTCCATTGACAATAAGATCACAAACTCTGCCCTTTGCTATAAAGGATCATTTTGATTACTGGGTTTCTTCGGGAAATCAACATGAGGGACCCAATTATCATCCCAGATTCTGATAGTAGCGCCATCTCCAACATCCCAACGCAAGTCTTTCCTGAGAAAATCTCTACCATCCAAAATGCTAGACCAGCACCACGAAACTTTATGTCCTTTGCCTGCCTTCATGAAATCATCTTTGGGAAAATACACACTCTTCAAGACCCTAGCCCACAGGTCGTTGGGGCTCATCAGCAGTCTCCATGCAGTTTTAGCTAGAAGAGCACCATTCATAACAGATAAATCTCGAAAACCCATCCCACCAGAGCTCTTGGCTGTAGTTAAAGACCCCTAAGCTTTCCAATGTGTAGTTCCCTCAGAAACAGAACCGCTCCACCAAAAATTAGCAATCCGGCTACTAATCTCACTACAAGTCTTCATCGGAAACTTGAAAACGTTCATATGATAGATAGGGATTTCCTGAAGCACCGCTTTAATCATTACATCACGCCCAGCAAAGGAGAGAAGAGAATGTCCCCATCCTTGGGTTTTATTAGCAATGCGTTCTCGAACATAAGCCAATGCCTGATACTTTGTCTTTCCCCAAATGCTCGAAATACCAAGGTATCTACCCGGGTCTTCTGTCATCAGAATGCCCAAGATTCTTCCCACCATATTTTTAACATCGTCAGGGGTATTAAAAGAGAAGTGGATGTTCGACTTATCAAGATTAATGACCTGACCAGAGGCAGTACAATACATCTTCAAAATATCAGCCAGATGGTTGCAGTTTCTTTTAGTAGCACGCATGTACAGAAGAGCATTATCAGCAAAGAAACTATGAGTAAGTTCGGGGCAACTGTGGCTCAATTTGATGCCCGTAATAAATTTATCCGTTTGGCTCTGTCTGATCATAATGGAGAGAACTTCAGCAATAATGATGAAAAGATATGGAGAGAGGGGATCTCCCTGACGAATGCCCCGGCTCGGAGTAAAGGAACTCACTTTTTCACCTGATAGACTAATATTCAAACTAACAGAGCAAACACATTTCATCAAAAGAGATACCCACTCTGAACAGAAACCAAATCTTAACAACACATTTTCCAAAAAATTCCACTCAGCCCTATCATATGCTTTGCTCATATCCATTTTAAGAGCGAATTCATACTTACCCGAAGTTTTCTTGCGACGCAGATAATGATATACCTCATTGGCTATAATAATATTATCATGAATACACCGACCTGGAACAAAGGCCCTCTGGTTCTGTGAAATACAAGAATCAAGAAACGGCCGCATTCTATTGGCCATGATTTTAGAAATGATCTTATAAGAGAAATTACACAGACCTATGGGGCAAAAATGGGACACATGCTCGGGCTTTTGAAGTTTAGGAATAAGAGTGATGTTAGTTGAATTTAAATCATTAAGCACTAAATGACCAGCAAAAAACTCTTTAACCAAACTACAAACAGACTCACCAATTTCAGACCATGTGGAATGATAAAATTTACCCGAAAAACCATCAGGTCCATGCGCTTTTGTGTTCCCAAGACTAAAAGTTGCTGCTTTAATCTCCTCCGTAGAAATTGGAAACAAGAGACTACGATTCATATCAGGAGAAATAGTAGGCTCAATAAATCCCAAGACTGTATCCATTGATCTTGCACCAGAAGTGGTAAACAATTCCTAAAAAAAACTAGCAATATTATCTGAGATAGAATCCTTTTCATACAACCAATTGCCCTCATCGTTTCTAATACACGAGATTCTGTTTTGTTGCCTCCTCTTGATAGTAGAGATGTGGAAGAAACGAGATTTCTTATCCCCAGCATCTAACCAATTAATCTGATATCGTTGCCACTAATATTGTTCTTCACGATCCAATAATCTATCCAAATCTCCTTTTACCTCCGCAATCCTTCTAGAAATATCCGGAGTTCGAACTTCCAAAGATAGCTCACCCAGCTGAGTCTTCAACAGCCCAATAACCTTACCACTATTAGGGAACTCCTTTTTACTCCAAGCAATTAACCTCTGCGAACAACTCTTCAGATTGTTCACAAAAATTTCTAGTACTGAGTGGTCCTGATCACTAAAATTCTGCCAACAACCCTTGATTACGTTAAGGAAACTCCCATGAGATGCCCAAGCAGATTCGAAACGGAAGGGCTGACTCTGCTGACGATTTTCATATTGACATCGGATGGACAAAAGGTGATGGTCACATCCGGCCGGGTCGACATTAAAAACCTGGAGGCACGGAAATTGCTCTCTCAACTGCAAATTACCCAAGGCCCTATCGATGCGCTCATAGATAATATCCGGGTAGTCACGATTATTGCACCACGTAAAAGTGGAACCATTATAACCCAAATCTTCAAGCTCACAATCAGCCAGGAGACACTTGAATTTAAGAATCTTCCTCCAGGGTCTAGGACGGCCACCACTCTTCTCATGCTGAGAAAGGATATCATTGAAACCCCCAATACACATCCAAGAGTCCCTGATATTGTTGCTGATTCTTTGAACCTCTTGCCAATATAACATTCTCTCACCTTCATCGATGGGACCATAAATAAAGGTTATATATGGTGGAGTAGATAGGGCATCAGAAATCACACTAGTACGAATAATATTAGGGGATGAGAAAAGAATGCTAACCGTAATCACTTCAGACCATCACAAAGCCAAGCCACCACTTCTTCCCACCGGATTAAATATACATTCTTCATTGAAGCCGCATCTACATCTCACCTTCCTAACAACACTCTCCTTCTGTTTAGTCTCCATTAAGAAGACCAAGTATGGTTTTTTCCGGAAACATTCTTCCTTCAAGTTTATGACTGTCAAGGCTACCCCCAAACCTTGACAGTTCCAGGCTAACAGATTCATGGCGAACCGGTGGTTGGTCCACTCCAACCACCGGCTTTACTCAAACAAGAAGAATCCATATCCTCATCCTTTGCATTACCAGCAACCAACCAACTCTCTGGAAAATCTATCTCAAAAGGAGAAGGGTTTCCATTAGATGAACCCAATCTCACCGCATTGCCTGTCTGTCGGAGAAATTTTTTAATAGATTTAAAGCTTCTTCTACGCCCCTTCTTTTCGATACCCAAAGCAAGTTTCTTAGTATTCGGATCCCCTGTTGAATCAAAATCCAATTTTCTACACTTACTTAACTTTTCACAATCAGGATCATCTTCATGGTGTCTCTTGATCCTAATTCCTTTTAAACCTGCAGATACAGCCGAAATAGGGGATAATCCATTAAAAGGAATTATTGATTTTGCTTTGAGCTCACCATCACTTACACAATCACCACTGGATGGTAGGGATGTACATGAAGAGATAGGGCAAAACACATCGGCTTCACCATTTTTCCCCTATCATCACTAGGAAACTCAACTCTGTAAAGCTGGAATTTATCATGAAGAATTGGACTCCTTTCAACTGAATAAATGGAGAGGCACGTATGGGCCGAGGTGGGCAGATTTAATGAAAGAGCTAAAACAATTGGCCCAATGGACATACTAGGAATATGGCCACTAGCAGAACCAGGCCCAAGTGCATCCACGGTCAAATTACTCAGTGGGCCCCGCACATGCATCTCTCCCTCAATGTCAATTAGACTTGAATCAGCCAAACAACCCAGATTCACGTGCACCCCTCCACCTGGCACATTTTCAAATTCCAAGTCAAAATCACCTTTACCATATCCCAACACATTAACAGATCCACTCTTCTCCATCACGTGATGACAAACCTGCTGCCTTACATCATCACCTCTCTCACCTGTCACTCTCAGACCAGCTGCTTTCGGCGGTGTGTAGAGTGAATGTTCCAACGGCTCCAAGGGAGAGGCCGCCGGCGGTCTGATGCAGTCCAAACCGACACTGGTCCCCGACTGCGATAGATCCTTTTGAGCTAACCCTTCTCAAATTTTTCCAAGTGAACGACAATCCTTATGATTTTGGTTACTACTCACCGGTAACACATTGGTAATTGCGGTAACCTTCGGCATTTCCGGCGACTTGCTCCTGTGAGATGAAGCTGTCGGAGAAACTCCTTCCCCATACCTGGCTTCCACCCAATCTGATTTACAAAGCTCCAACGCATTCTCCAAGGTCTTAACAGAAGACGTACAGATTCAGTTGCCATAACTATACTCCTCTTCTTCATCTTCCGATTGCGTCTTGAGCACCACGCAGCTACGGCCCTCATGCCCTACACGCCCACACTTGTAGCAAAAGTTCTGTAATCTCTCATATTTGATTGAGACCCAGGCAGGGGATTTATTTTCCCTCGGAACCCAGAACCCTGGAGAAAGAGGTTCATTCAGATTTAAAATAACCCGTGCATGGATAAAGCTCCTGCCTAAGCTACCTTCGATCATCGGCTTCTCAAACATAACTGTCTTACCAACTGAGTCTCCTAATATCTTTGCATTACTATTATCGAAGGCTTCTAATGGAAGCCTATGGAATTGCACCCAGAACGGTACTTTGTCAAAACTAACATCTTGAGGGACCATACACTCTTCCCATAGTTGTAGATTTAGAAGATGCCCTTGGATGGACCAAGGGTGTCCTCTGAGAACACGGTAATAATCAGCTGCCTTATTGAACCTGAATAGAAACACCAGTTGCGACCTTTCCAACTCATGAACTTCCACTCCTTCGTTCAACTGCCATCCCTTTTTTTATCATAGAAACCACCGTCGGGATATGCAGGTTTTTACGAGTGAGGATCTTCCCAACCAACGTGCAACACTGAGCTTCTGGTTTCTTTCCTAAATGTAGAATAACTTCTTGCCGACGAACACTACCATTGCTTCCACTTACCTCCATACCTCCGGCCACCACCAGACAAACACGAACCCACACAATCTCACTCGGAACTTAGAAGAGGACAACAGAGGGCTAGATTGATGTTCAAACAAAACGTTCATGAAGAACCAGGAACTCTCACCAAGAGAGAAGAGAGGTTCTCACGCGCGGAGAATAAATTTTAATTTCTGAAACTCATGATGCTATTGTGCTACCAATACTCTTGTTTTCTGAAAGTCTTTACATTCTGGAAGTTGAGCTTTGTATTGGAGAGTATAATGCTTATTCATGTATGATCAAAACCCTCAAAGATAGAAGTGTACTCAAGCAGCATATCTGTGATGCCCGAGCATCATCGAGTTCAGAGCGAAGAGGTGCACCTTAGAGAGCCATGCTCGAGCAGAGCATTTGGCATGCCCGAGCATCATCAAGCCAAAAGCGAGGATTGGCAAATTGAAGTGTCTTGCTCAAGCAGAGTAAAAGGAATGCTTGAGCACCATGCTCGAGCAACATCTATTTATTCTTCATACTTCGCATATGGATGAGTCCTGCCCGAGCATGAATATGTCATGCTCGAGCACCATGCTCGAGCAGAGGACAAAGCCTACTCGAGCAGCAGCACTGCAACTGATGACTTCGGCTTTATTTGCCCCTTACTCGAGCATAGTTTTAGTGTTGCTTGAGCACTGGCAAATGATACCCAAGCATGAAGTATGTCTTGCTCGAGCATCAGCGATAGAAACCATTTTCTTTAACTGCTCCTAGAAAAGCTTGCTCGAGCAAGCTGAGATTCTTGCTCGAGCATTGGGTGATCTCAAAAATTTCAATATGTTTTTCCAACAGATGCCCGAGCATACTATTATTCTTGCTCGAGCATGATCATCCCTGTTTTCAAAATCTCCGTCTTCTTAAATCCCAAATCATTGTGTATGATTTCATTTCTATATACGTTACTCATTACTATTCCTAATTGCTTTTAATCAGTTTGCTAATGAGTTTCAGATGATTATACCATGGATTAACAACAAATTTGAATAAAGCAATTTGTGTGTCAGAGAAGCATTAAATGCAGTTGCCAAAGCCAGTGATATCCTCGGTAACCACATCTCTATTCAATGTAAAGTATTCTCTATTATTCTGCTCTCGCATTAAATGCCATCTCTCAACGAACATTTTGAAGAGACTCAACAGCTACTTCCAACAAACATTCAATGATCGTATCCTGAACGGGAAGAATTGCTCAACGGTCAAATGCTCTTCTTTAACTATAAAAGGAGAAGGATTCAAAATGGACAAACTGAGATATGAGCTTGCATTGTCGAAATACTGATATTCTGAATCCAACATTTATCTCATACACTATGTTTCTCAATGTTTATATATTTTACAGTAGAGAGTGAGATGATCGATTATTGTACTTCGGTGTTTATACATTCACTTCGAGAGAGAAGATTTATCGTAAACATTTTATCGAGAGTTACTCAAGATTGTGTAATCTTGAGTGGGAAACCCATTAGATGCGATTACGGCTTGTAAGGGGAGTGAATCCTAGTAAGAGGATTACTTTGAGTACGAGTGTGTAATCAAGTGAGTGTATTGATTACGGCTTGTAAGGGGAGTGAATCCTAGTGAGAGGATTACTTGAGTATAGAGCGTGTAATCAAGTTGAAGAAGATAGTGGATTGAAAATCTCAAATGAAGCTTGGGGACTGGACGTAGGTCAAGGATTGGCCGAACCAATATAAATCTCTGTTTGCATATTCTCTTCCCTTATCTCTTATATTCCCAGCATACATATTTGAATGACTGTTTATTGCTTTATAAATCATTACTGTCATATAAACTACTTTCTGTAAGTTTGAAAAGATTTTCAAAGCTGAGAGGTTTTTATCAGACACCCAATTCACCCCCTATTGGGTGATAGCTAGGTCTAACAATATTGAGCTAACTTGTGAGACAAAACCCAACTTGCTAAAGTACTTTTGGTAATACCTTAACCTTGGGAACACCAACCACACAAGCACATTCAACTACTTCAGCACCAACACGTTCTGCCCAAGAAAAAGGAACATAGGTTGAAAAACCATGAACAATTCTAGAAACATCAAAGAACAATTGTGAGTGAATTGAAAAGGCAAGAAAGGACAATATATACCAAACCATAAAGCAAATTAATCACCTAGTAGTCTTATTGCAGCTGACAGAGTTCCACCAGTAGCCACCAGATCATCATATTGTAAGAGAAAAATATGTTATGCAAGTGACTCTCTGATGAACTCTCAATATAATAGAACCGATTGTGATCGTACTTCTGAAGAACCTTCACCAAATTCTTCGTCACGAACACCGTGTCATCGTCCTCTATCACAAACCACCTTAGGCCCTCTGTTTTCCCTTAACCTAATCATCTTTGAAATGATACGCGAGATTTGAATAGCATATTTGTGCCCCTTAGGGTTTTTGTATGAAAACCTAGCTTTGTCATTAGAAATCTTCAACGGAGGAAGCAGACTTTTGTCATTAGAGTCGGTTTCTAATTTTCGATCAAGCCAAATGATGCCTCACACTTTATGAAGTCTCCACCAGAGCTTGATGTACACTTTCCTCTCGCTTCCATAGCTTTGCCGAAGCTCCAATTCCAAAGCGATGTCCAAAACGTTGCTTTCATCCAAAGAGGTTTTTGGGATCTCTTCAATGGCGTAATTGATTGAAGGTGCTTGATGGCTAATCAAAGGTAGTGGGTTTTTTTTTGTTTACAATTGTAAGAATGAGTAACAAATCGAAGGGAATAGAAGAACAAGAGTCACAGAGGATGGTGGTTGTGGGCGAGGCGACGGTGTGTTGCAGAATGAGAGTTTTTACATGATATGATAGGAAGAAACGTTGGCTCGTCTTTTGGACCGATTATGCTTAAATAAGGGCTTAAAAGTTCACTTTTAGACCATTTATTCTTAATCATTAGTCTTAAAAGTAATAACTATATTAATTTTTTTATTCCTTATCTTTTAGACCGGCTTTTATTAACAACCGGTTTTAAAAGTTTCATCTTTTAGACTGGTTAAATAAAACAACCGATTTTAAAAGTAATCAACATTTTGTTTTTATTTTTTTCTTTAACTTTTAGACAAGTTTTAAGGAAACTTACCGGTCTAAATAATATCTTTTAGATCTCATATTAAAGGAACTGGTCTAAAAGTTCTTTATATTTACAAAATTATCACCAGTCATACTATTTAGACCTGATCCTTTATATCTGGTCCAAATGTGATGGCCCAAAAGTTCTTTTTTTGTAATAGTGCTAGATGGTTGTGGTGAATTTTTGATTATGTTAGCCATGTACTATAGATAGAGCAATGTTAGTTTTAGAAATTTAGTTATGTCTCGATACTTAATATAAGATATATTTATCTTATTTGATTAGATTAAAAAAGTTAGTTAAAACAACATGTATTTTTTAAAATATCTTAGTCATCTTTTTTAATTGTCTCATTCCCTCACCTCCTTAAATATTGTTGAGGGAGCATCACTAAGGGTAAATTAAAAAAGTATTAACAAATATGATAAAGATGTTTTATATTTAAGGCCAAGATCAACTCCTCAAACTATGTCATATATTAAGGACAAGAGGCGGTAGCATTTAAGTAGCTTCATCCTCAGGTCACTTCCAAGTTATAAGAATAACAAGCTATATCTCATGAGGGAGTATTGTAGCTGAAAATGTTGATTGTAATAGCAATATAAGCAAAGATATAATGTTAGGTAGTATGATATTTTGATAGGGTAATAAATATGTGACATTGATGTTAAAGGTAAATGAATTAATTTAATTATCCTTTGTAAAAAAAATGTCCGAATTTATTTTTGGATATGAAGGAAAAAAATATTTACATCGTGTGCATAATTGTTTTTTTAGTCTCCAAAAGTCTATTAGGTGATTATGATGTATAATTCATGATTTGATATTTATTTTCAAATTCAATTTTTAACACCCCAAACCAAATAATTAAAGCACTTAAATATTGTCAAGAAGGATACTCATCATCCAAATCAACAAAATACAAAATGGGTTCAACTAAAACCCATATTTACAATGTCAAAATAAATCCCCAAAATATTTCAAAGTTAATAAAATGCGAAAGTCTTGGGGTTATGACAAATAAAAATTACACAAAATGAGTTCTAGGAGTACAAAAGAGTCTTCAAGGCTCACTGTATAAGTGTCTTCCCTTGCTCTCTACTAGAACAATTGCTTAAAAAATTTTAACATAAGGGGATGAGATTTCACGTCTCAGTAACAACTGAAAATTTCTACCGTACACAAGCAAACCACATACGAAAAAAAGAAAGAACTAATTATTAGATATTTGTATGCACCATAATCCTCATACAAAATTATTTCAAATTTAATCATCATTGTCAATCTGTACTTTCATCACATAATGTACTATACAATTACACAATATACAACATGCAATATGCAGCCTCCTTTACATCACCATCTATCCTTATATCGCTGACTGGAGTCATAAGCTAACATATAGTTCAGCTGAAATCTATCCTTTTGATTGGATTGACCCAAGATCACCAGTTTTTAAGATACGTTCGACTAAAAGTATAGAGCTTAAGTATGGACTTTGGCTCATTTCCTTAAAAGAACACAACTAAGGAGGTGTCACATGTCTCCAGCTCTAATTCGGGCCAAAGGAAAACATAGAAGAAGGGGCTCTGACACATACTTGTTGGGATCCGTACACGCAGCGGAATTAAAAACTTTACGAATCCCAATAAGAGGATCTATCAACAACGTTTAAATCGGGTTTGTTAGAAAAACGTACCTATATGAACTTGTATGCGTCCTTTGCGAACACGTGGGCTAACACCTTCTTGCTCGATCAATCTCTAGGAGCCGACTCTACGAATCCACTCCTTTTACAGGTATCCACACCGAACAGCTCTCCAACACGTACAACAGCGTGCTAACGCCTTCTTACTTTGTGTCTCACGTTTTCTCTAGGATTTCTTTCGTGGCTTGTCTCTCTTATTTTTTAATACAACTAAAGCTTCATTTATAGATTTTCTCAAACCCTAATTGGGTCGTATTAAAATATTCAAGATTAATCTAAATCAATCTTAAAAAACGAATTTGGATTAATATATTAAGTAAATCTGTCCAACAAATCTAATCAAATCTATTTATTTAATCCAAATTAAAAGCCTGCTGATCTAATTTATCTTTATAAATTAAAATGATATCTATCCATTTAATTAAATTTGAGATACTATATCTCAATTCAAATAGAATCAGATATATGATATCTCTTATTCGAAAATTAAATCTGAGATATGATATCTCTATTTGTTTTGGTTATTTAATTTATCAAATAAATTAAATACAAAACAAATATTATGTAATAATATTATTAATATTTAATTTTGAATTTAATATATATATATATATATATGTGTGGGAAAAATACTTCTCATGTTGTAGGAGAAGTGTATTCTCATGTCACACATACATGAAATGGTGGGACCCACATATATATAAATAGCATTATATATATATGTGGGTCCCACCATTTCATGTGTGTGTAGGAATCTTCTTCTTCTCATGCAACATGAGAAGTTTAAACCCCTATATATATATATATATATATATATATATATATATATATATCCTTTCTAGATTAAATACAGTATTCATTAAATCTTAGACATATCTATGATTCAATGAATCTGGACACTATTGCTCGTGTTGGGCTATTCTTGTGTGCGACCCTGTAGGCCCACATGAGATTGGCAGCGTGTCAATACTGTACCATCCCACAAGTCGTAAGTAGCCTCTAGCAAGACATTGCGACTACCCAATTCATATGGGGATCGTTGATACGATACAACCTATCATACAACCATGTCACGTCCCTTTTGTCACACAATAATTTGGTCAAGGATAAGGCATGGATAAATCAAATTCCTGTTCTTGGCCATTACTTTCTCGATTCTTGAGTAGTCTAATAACTGAAATGGAAACTTCTTTCCATCGTAGTATGACCATACATTTCTCAGACTTACTCGTCGAGGGGCCTAATATTATCTCTCTACAAATGTGAGGGACAAATTCCATCTTGACCATTCACATTCCTTTGCATGAAAACCACTGATCCCGATCAAAGCATTTATCATCACTCGGTCAAAGGTGACTTTTGACTAGGTCAAAGATCAACGACTCTCATGTAGGAATCCATGATGATCTCAGGTTAAAGGGCGTTGTGACACGATTATATATGAGAAAAGCTTATGACTTAATTCATGGAGCTTTCTTATAGTGGGTCGTTCCAGCACCTTGTACTCTTACAAGTGCCTATGACTTTGATTCGTATCTCCATACCCTCATCATAGTCATACTGGTCTTAGTTCATCTTCGCTCCCACGTAGATGACCGACCAGGGACTTTTAAGATAATCTATAAGATATATCCAAGGATACAGTTATCACTATAAACATGCAAATGAAATGATAACTAAATGGAGAATACTTTAAATAACATTAACGTTTAAAGTACAATGACTTGCCCCTAAGGCATAATTTCCAACAATACTGTCCAATGTGCACCAAGTGATGACATACCATATGTTAAGAGATCTCATCATACAAATTTTTCCTTACTCCAACCCATTACAAATGTAGCCGTCTTGACAAATATATTCAATCAAATAAATATAATCATAAGACAATAAAGTACAATAAATCATGTTTTCATTTGTATCAAATATATATCGTTGGATAAAAATGTCGTTTTTGACAATCCATAGGATTAAAGTGTCATTTCTAAAATATGTAGAATGAAATGGTCATTTCCAAAATTTAAAGGACAAAAATGTCATTTTAATATTTAATCCCCAAACTCCGTTTTCAATTTTTATTATAATAATAAATTATAAAAAGGGATGTGAGTCTCACCCGGTAGAGCCTATGTACTTAGTAGGTACATATTTACTCAGCACATTCTTTTATAATATTAATTTGTTGTGTGAATAAAGTAGTTTTATTTACTTGAAAATTTACAATATATACACATATACATATAATTTAGTCCATTTTTTAAAAGATAAACATTCACAATCATACATAATTTATAAGTATATGAAAAAAATATTTAAAGTTACCTGTAACTTCTTAGCTTATAGGTAATTAATCACTAAAAAGTTACTCTAAAGCTCTCAATGAGTCTTAGCACACCTAAATAATCTCCACGACTTCTTCCCACGGTTAGGGGTGGAAACAGTAAGCCAGCCAGGCGACCCGCAATGAAGCCTCTTATGCAAGGAAGTGGCGCTGAGCGCAGCTGTCTTGTTCCAGGACTTATATTTTGGCTGAGCCTGGTCTCAGAATAAGCGCGAGCTTGGCCTATGGCCTGTCAAGAGGCATCTATTTTTAAAATCCTGTACTTAGTCTAACAGGCCACAGGCCCCAATGAAAACAGGCCGAAAATAGGCCTCCTGTAAATAGGCAAAAAACAGGCCTAACTTATGAAGAAGGCGGAATATCACCTAGAGGGGGGGTGAATAGGTGATCTCAAAATTATTTTGACTATATGATTAGTAATCGAGGAAAGCAATAAGACGATAAGGATAAATGACATGAAGAAGTTATACTGGTTCGGTCTAACTCCTCGACCTACGTCCAGTCCCCAGACACACTGGGATTTCTACTATCTTATAGTCACAATTACACACTCTGTAACTCAGGATGATCCTTTCTCTCTAGGACTCACTCCCCCTTACAAGTTGTAATCGTGCTTGTGCACTCAAGATACCTCTATCTTGAGATTTTGAAAGAATTGTAAATCAAGTAGTAAAACTCTCTCACAGAGTAAAATGATAAATACTGAAGCTTAGAACTATTCGTACAATTTCAACAATTGCAAACTTATATCTTTGTATGCACTGGTTGTCTGTACTTGATGAATTCAATCCTGTAAGTATTTATAGTTTTTGAAGAGTGAAGACCGTTGTAGGATTTGAATTTGTCCGTTGGAATGTATCCGTTGAAAGCATTTAACCATTCGCGCTCATTTTGGCGTAATTGGGTTTCACACGTTGTATCTTCACGAAACTTTCGCTGTTTGATGTTAATCTATATGGAAACTTTCTGCAACTCATTAACAACTTGGTTAAAAGGATTTAAGTGATATAATGAGTATCATTTGGGATTAAAGAAGATAACACAGAGAATATAAAAGATGCGCAGCGAAGATTAAGTAACAGAGGTACCTTGCTCGAGCAACAGCCAATGTCTGCTCGAGGCCTCTTTGTATAAAGTAGATAATATGCAGGTTAGCTCGCTGATGCTTGGGCAAGATAATTTGCTTGCTTGGGCATGGTGCTCGAGCATGAGTAAGATCATGCTCGGGCAAGCTTCTTTACAAAGGCTTGGAAGTGATCTGCTTCGATGTTGCTCGAGCATGGTGATATTCTTGCTCGGGCAAGACATAGACAGAGTCGGAGAAGTGAGAGCCCAAGACGCTGCTTGAAGCAACCCAGAAAGCATGCTTGCAGAGATACTGAGTTTTGGCGGTGTTGCTCGAGCAAACAAATTTCCTTGCTCGGGCAAGACTCAGACAGAGGCGAGAACTTGAGAGATGATAGACGTTGCTCGGGCAGTGTTTTGCCATTGCTCAAGCATGGTGCTCGAGCGAGCCTTCTTTTTGCTCGGGCAAGACCTTCGATTCTTTGAGTTTTGCTTCGTCTCGATGTTGCTCGGGCAAGAAATACTTCTTGCTCGGGCAAGGTTCTCTGGATGGCCTTCTTTCACTTCTGTCTCTAGGTTGCTCGGGCATGCTAGAATTCTTTGCTTGGGCATGATTCATTGACGAGCTATCTTTTGCTTCTGCCTCGATGTTGCTCGGGCAAGAGATATTTCTTGCTCGAGCATGATTGTTGAATCATCATTGCGTCGACTGGCTCGATGTTGCTCGGGCAAGCTTCATGAGGGTTGCTCGAGCATGACTGAATATTATCATTTCTTTCTTTCCAGAGCCTGAAGTTGTTCGGGCAAGATCCTGGGGCTGCTTGAGCAAGCTAAGAACTTCATCAAAAACATCAACATTGTTATCATCAAAACATTGAGAACAAACAACTTAAACAGGCCGAACACAGGCCTACCTTAAACAGGCTAAAAACAGGCCTACTCTACAACAACATAAAAAATGAAATCAAATACAACATCCAACATCCAACATCCAACATACAGATTCAACATCCAACATCCCATGAATAAAGTTTACAACATTCCACCAACATACAACATCCAACATTCAACATACAGATTCTTCTTTTCTTACCAATGTAGAGCATCTTCCTTCAATTGCGCCAATGTAAAGCCACTGGACATTGACATCAAATCTTCAAAATAATTTCTTCTTTGGCTTCAAAGACATTGAAAAAAATTAATCAAATATATAGAATTAGAGCATAACACAATTGAACAAGTAATATGTATAACAAATGATATTATTTTAACAATGCAAAATTTATACCTTTTGTTTCTTTTTTAATCCATACTTGTTGTGAAGCCAATCCCCACCACAAATAAGTGCTTCAATTGATTTTTCATTCAATCTAGAACGATATTCATCAATAACTCTACCTCCAGCACTAAATGTGGACTCTGTTGCCACAGTTGAGATTGAAATAGCTAGTATGTCAGCAGCCATCTTAGATAAAATCTTATACTTCTTACTATTATTTTTCCACCATTCTAGAGCAGTAAAGGAGTTAGAATTGTCATCAGGTATAAAAACAGACTCCTCAAGATAAGCTTCCAATTCTGATTTCATAGGGGGAATTGCTTGCTTTTCACGAACAATGTTCATGATTTGATCAAATCCAGTAACTATGGAAGAACTAGATACATTGGAAGAAGAGTTGTTGCCAACATTATGATCTTCATTACATGCCTCTCCCTTATACACAGCAACGTAGCCATCATATATTGAGTTTAAAGCTTTCATCACCTTATCTATATTCTCAAAAGCAACACGATTAGGCTTGTAAATCAAAGGAAAGCAATAATTAATCACATATAATTTACAGTAACTACAACATACTGACAATAATAATTGAACTGTACACTTTTCACAATCTTTGGTCCCTGTAAATATTTAGGATATGATCAAGCCTGTCTTCTTATGTCTATTAAAAGCAGTTCAAAATGCTGTTGAGTAAATTAATAAAAGCTGATGCTAATGATTTGTAAGAGAGTTTGTGCAATTAACATTTGAACGGTGGTATTAAAAGAAATTATATCTTCACATGATAAAATCTGAACTCCAAACTTTTGAAACATTCAGTTCAATACAGATTTCTTTCACCCTCACTAAAGTTACAGTCCAACAAGAACTGTCCACCTGTTTTATGAGCACGTGTGCATATTTGTTCACTCCCCAATTATTTTTTGGTTCAGATATCCAAGGCCAGAAGCAGTTAAGTCACTAAATTTTAATTTTAATTGCAAAGCACACAATTCACATATTTCTGTAATTATAACAGCCACGTCAATTCTGTTATCAAATAATACCAAAGTTAAAATGGCGAAGAACAAGTGTGTTACAAGATATAAAACCTGACACTTGTATTAGTGTTTGTCAAAATTTACATCATTCTGTCAACATGGAGAATCCACTAAACTAATATGGCACCAGAAAACTCAATCATCCATTTTTTTTCCTGGGGAAGCAGAGAACTAAGAATAGATTACAAAAAAAATGTCTTTTCTGGCAGAGGCATAAGAACTGAAAATGCAAAACAATAGGCAGAGGCATGATCAATCGTTTATGGGTACTCATACTAGTCTGACTAAAAATGCAAAACAATAAGCTCACCTAACCAGACCGTCGTCGCTCCTCTCATCGGACTCGCTCGCGATGTGCAACTTGAAAGGAAGAAAGTAGTAGAAGGGGAATCAACGATGAGCTCTCGGTTCTCGCTGTGTGCTGCGCCTGAACTCACTGACAACGGCGACTCGACGACGACGAGCTGAGGCCTGAGATCCTGAGAGGTGGACGACCAACAGTGAGCACGGTTAAGTCGCGGCGGAAATGGAAATGTTTAGGGTTTTTTTTCAGAGTTAGAATGGTTCAGGGTCGCGGAAATGAGATGAGAGCTGTGTGTAAAACTGAATAGCTTATATATATATATAATTACTAGGCTTTATTTTGAGGCAGACATTTAAAAAAATTATACTTTTACCCTCCTCTTAACAAGATAGGTCGACGATGCGCTTTTTTTATTCGAGAGGCCTACGCCCTGCAGTCATGTAAGATAAACACGCCTTAAATTAGGCGTTAGACGGCCTTTTACCTTGACAGACTAGGCGCGATCGAGAACTTTTTACGACTGCGTCATAAACCCCGCCTATTTCCACCCCTACCATAGTTCTCCATCTCTCTCTCTTCTCTCGCTGACCCCGTGTGTGTGAATTCGCGTGTGTGTGAATATAATGGATGGGGAGTGGGGTGGTTGGATGAAATTATCACCCACTCCGCCACCGTTTTCATTTGTCAAGTGTGGTGACACAATATAATAATATGTATTATTATAATAATATAATAGATGCTACTTGAGAGATTACGGTGTTTATCTCTGTCTGCATGTCTGAGACGGAGTAAAAAAATAATCCTACCTCCAGTGATAAAGAGTTAAAGTCCTAGTTGTTCCGATTAGGCCAAATTTATACATTTAGTCCAAAATTTTGAATGTGTAATAAAATATGATATTTTCTAAAAGTAAAACTTACAATATTTTCTTTAACTCTCACTTTAAAAAATTTACTCTCATACTATGTAATTATATGAAAAATTTTAATTATCATAAATTAATTTCTCCTAAAATATTGCCTAGTTCTAAAATTAAAAAAATTTGGGATTTTACAAGAATCATGAATATCTATTGTCAAATTTAATTTACTTTATTACCTTCTCGTCAAACCTTAACAATAATAGCTAGGAATTAAATGGGAATAAATCTCAATAGATTCGAATGACTTGAAAACAAAACACATAATTTTAGTCCGCAGTTATTATTGAAGAGGTCAAACTTTCTATAGTAAAAGAAAATTGTCTATAATATGGAATAATTTGTAATTTTTTTACAAAAAAGTAAATCACTTTAATGTGCATTAAATGAATAAGTATTAATGTAATTATGCATTGATTAATTTCATTATGTGCTTACGACCCCTTTTTTTAAATAGGTTTTTAAGCGGGTATTAAAATATGAGATAAGATATTGTTACTACAATTACTATGTCACTATCAAGTCACTACCACTTTTTCACCGTTAGATCGTAAATCTCGGTAGGGGAGAGAAAAGACAAAGATAGATGAGATTCGATCTAACGGTAAAAAAATGGTAGTGACTTGGTAGTGACATAAAATTGGTTGTGACAATATCTCATCTTTTAAAATATTTCATATATAAAGTTGATTGATTGATTAATGATTTTTTTATCATAATATAGAATTGATCATCAATTGTTGGCATGTTATGTCGTCCCATAATTAAAAAATATGAATATTAAAATATAATAATAAAATCACAAGAAATGCTATTAAAACAGCTTACGTTGCAAAACAACGCATCCCTGCCAATTAAGTGTTTTTTTTTATAACCCAAATATCCCCAAGTCACTTTGGATTTGGGTAAAATCTCTATCAGATGGAAGTGCTAAGGCTAAAGCTACTACTACAAATATGCTTTACAACGTCCATATTTTGGCATGTTAGACGTCCCTAATAGGGATGTCGGATTTAAGGTGTCCCAAAAAATTTTGGGACGCTTAAATTTTTTTTAAGGAGTCCCAAAACAGGGACGTCTAAAGTTTTATTTTTAAAAAAAAAAAAAAAATCTTCAAGCGCTTATCGGACCAAAAAAATAGAGCAATCGTCGGCGAAATCACAGTAAAACAAAATCAAAAATCAAAATCGGAAGAATCGGACTAACAAATCCAAAATTCCATATCAAAAATCAGAAGAAACGGAATAGCAAAATCTAAATCACAATAAAACAAAATCCAAAATCCAAAGTCAAAATCTAGATCTAACAATCGAAATCGTTCTTATCTTCGAAAACCCGCCGTTCGACGCCATCCCCATCGTCGTCAGCACCCTTGCTACGATCTCCATCACCATCTCGTAGTAAAACCGAGAGTAGATATGAGGAACCAGAGGTAAACTGAGAGTGGTGAGCCGATGAGAGGAGATCAACAAAACTGAGAGCAGATCTAAGGAACCAGCTTCTCAATGTGTCTGATCGAGCTTCTCTTCTCCTCCGATCGAGCTCCTCTACATTGCCGACAATGCTCTCAACGCGTCTGTGAGTGAGAGAGAGAGAAGAGATGACCGGCTGTGTGTAAGGCGTCTGTGTGAGAGAGGGAAGAGAACGCGTTTTGTGAGTGAGAGAGGGAAGAGATGAGATGTGTGTGTCAGATTTGTTGGGGTCTGTGTGAGAGAGGGAAGAGAACGCGTTTTTAGGCGTCCCAAAAACATTTCAGGATGCCTAAAATGAAGGAAAAATTAAGAAGAAGGACCTAGAAGAGGTACTGTAAAAGTTGTAATTATTGTGAAAGATCAATTGTCAAAATAAAAATTTAAAAATATTAAATTGCCCATATTTAAACCTCCTACATTTTCTCTCATATCTCATTTGTACAACCAATATGAATTTTTAAATTTCATTATATTAAACGCAATTTCTCTCATTTTTTTACTACTTATATATGTAGGAATCTATTAATATAATCAATAAAGTCCATAATATTCAAATAATAATAATTTTTAATTTTATTGAGATAAATATTTTTAATGACTAAGATGTTAGATAAAAAATTTAACATCTTCTCAATTGGGGTTTATTTTATATAAGATTATATAGGTAAAAAAAATTATTTAAATGGGTGGTGTTAATAATTAAATAATATATTGATGATATGATTATGTAGATGTTAGTTAAAGTTTAAAAAAAATGATGATTTTGGTGGTTGTAATTTTTGTGAAAAATAAAAATTGAAATTACTTTTAAAGTAGTATGTGGAAGAGATTGAAAGAGAGAATGTAGGAAGTTTAATCGGGGGCAATTTAGTATTTTAAAATTTATATTTTGGCTATTGGTTCTTTTGAATAATTACAATTTTTACGATCCTTCTTAATAAATATCATCGGCTCTAGGTTCTTGGTTCTAATTTTCCCTAAAATAAATTTTTGTCATTTGGGAATTGTATTTACACTTTTCGGCATCCCAAAATTAAATTTAAGACGCCAATAATAAATTTTAGGCGAAAAAAAAAATCCCAAAATACGTGAAAAATTAATTTTATATTGACAATTTAAGAATCTTTATAGTGATTAAAATTACTTGGAAAATCATTTTGAGGGCCCTTTTTGGAGAAAAAAAAATCCTATAAAAGGCCCTCAAAATATGACAATCTCAGAAAATGCCTAAGGCCTTTTCTTTTCTGGGATTTTCAGAATCTTGCGTGAGTTGTTAACGGGGCTGATATAGTTGTTAACGAGTACTGATATAGTTGTTAATGAGGCTGATTTAGTTGTTAGAAAATTGTTGTTAATGGGGCTGATTTAGTTGTTAATGACCTACCCGTTAACAACTCACGCAAGATTCTGAAAATCCCTGAAAAGACCTTGGGCCTTTTCTGGGATTGTCAGATTTTGAGGGCTTTTTTTAGGATATTTTTTCCAAAAAGGGCCCTCAAAATGATTTTCCCAAATTACTTATCTAGAACTGCATAATATCTTTTCTGGCAAAATAAACAGCAAGATTTCTTCCCAAATTGTATAAACCAGGCACGTCATAAGTATGACGAGAATGGAGAAAATATTGGTTGTTATAGAAAGTATATTTCAGTTCTTTGGATATGGGGTGAATGCATTTAATGCCTGAAATATTTACCGCGAAAAAGTGAATTATATTCTGAACAAAATCTATATTGGAGTATTTAAAATTTTCTAATGCATTGGCCAACCTGTGGTGCTGTGAATACTAATTTGAAGTCCTTCATTGATACAAGCCTCTTAAGCAAGCTCCTAGAGCTTGGTATGAGCAATTAAGCAAATTCCTTCTTGATCAAGGATTTGTTAGAGGTAAAGCGAGATACAACTCTCTTCATAAAGAACAATAAACTTAATGAAATTTTAATTGTTCAAATATATGTTGATGATATAATATTTGGTGCTTCTAACAATGCTTTGTGTGAAGAGTTTGCTAAGAACATGCGGGGAGAATTTGAGATGTCCATGATGGGAGAACTCAACTATTTCCTTGGTCTCGCAAATTAAACAAAGGAAAGATGGAATTTTCATTTCCCAGGACCAAGTATCTCAATGATCTCTTAAAGAAGTTTGGGATGGATGAATGCAATGGAGCGATACTCCCGATGAGTTCAACCACGCCTTGGATGCGATGAAGAAGGCAAGGACTTTAACATTACAAAGTATAGAGGAATGATTGGATCATTACTCTATCTCACTGCGAATCCACATTACATGCTTATAAGCATGTAATGTTTAGGTGCTTATACCTCTTATAAGAGGTATAAGCATATTTTTAATTTTTTTAAATTTTTTTATATATTGTATTTATTTAAATTTAAATTATATGCATTTTTCGATATATTTTTTGCACCCAATTTCTCAAATTAATTAATTTTCATAATACGGTGTTACGAGATAGATGTAGAACTGAAAATTAATTAATTTGAGAAACCGGGTGCAAAAAATATCGAAAAAATGCATATAATTTAAATTTAAATAAATACAATATATAAAAAAATTAAAAAAAAAATTAAAAAATATGCTTATACCTCTTATAAGAGGTATAAGCACCTAAACATTACATGCTTATAAGCATGTAATGTGAACCCATCTCACTGCAAGTCGTCCTAACATCCAATTCAGTGTGGGGATGTGTGCAAGATTTCAATCTGCTCCCAAGAAGTCACATGCGAGAATGTGAAAAGAATATTCGAGATATCTTGCTGACACAAAGATTCTTGGTCTATGGTTTCCCAAAGGTCAACTCCGAACATTTGGTGGCATATTGATTCGGATCATGCTGGATATAAGACTCGATAGAAAAAGCACAAGTGGCCAATGTGAATTTCTTGGTGGTTCACTTGTTTCATGGTTCGACAGAAGCAAACAAGTGTTGCTGTATCCTCTACTGAAGCTGAATATGTGGCTGCATCTAGTTGTTGTGCTCAAGTTCTTTGGCTCAAGCAACAAATATCTGACTTGGGAATCAACTTGAATGAGATCCCAATATTGTGTGACAACACAAGCACAATAAGCTTGGCTAAGAATCCGAGTTCAACATACTCGAACCAAGCATATTGATGTGAGACATCATTTCATAAGGGATCATGTTCGGAAAAAGATGTCAAGGTCATATTCATCCCAACACATCTCCAACTTGCCGACATCTTCACAAAGCCATTAGCAAAGGAACAATTTGTGTTCATAAGAAGAGAATTGGGAATGGTAAATCCCAATGAGTTGTAAGTAGCTCCTACTTAAATGTTAGTTATGTGTTTTATGATTAAAATTTACTAACTTAAGCATCGGAGTATCTAGGTGTGTTTTATGCGGGGCATTTATAATGTTAAACAACTCGACATGTTGCTGAAGTTTCTTTGTCAAGAGAAGCAAACTCGAGCTTAGCGATGTAAGCTCGAGCTCGAGGGAGTCAGAGAGAAAATGAAATTGTGGAGAAACCCAAACTCGAGCTTATAAGTGAGTGAACTCGAGCTTGCGGAGGAATTTCAAGAGTTTTCACATACACTCTTGAAGTCCGGGTTAGTACGGGTTTATGCAAACTCGAGCTTAGCTTCCTAAACTCGAGCTTGCCGCGCACTTTATATATGTAAAACCCGACTTGTTCCTCTTCACTTCACACAACTCTCGAGCTTGCTCCTATTCCCTCTCAAAAACCTCTCATCTTCTTCGACAAAGCCCAGCGAAAATGGCCCCAGAACACTCTGCTTCCACCAATGTCTCAGATTCTCAATCCACTCAAAACCCTGAACGTCCTAGAAGATCAAAAATGCTGCCTAAAAGATTCAATGTTGGGATAGATACCCACATTCCTGGAGTAACAGCAACCTATTCAACTCCTCCATCAAGACCAAAAGGAATTGTGATTGAGAAGCAACCAGAAGCCTCCAAGAAACGATCAACACCAGAAGCGGCATCAAGCAAAGGAAAAACTAAAATCCCAGAAGTGACTGCTACCTACAAGTCCAAAAGAACCAAGAAGACTGCTTCTAGGACTGATCAAGGAAGCTCTCAAGCCCCTTCTGCTTCTCAACATCAAGAGGAACCCATTCCTCGGGTATCCAAGGAAACTCTGCTCTATATGAAATTTATAATCATACATCTTTGCCTGAAGGATTCTCTAGTGCTCCTATTCGTTTGGAAGGAGACAATGCTGTTATTTTTAAAGAAAAATTTGGTCCCAAAGTTTTCTGTCCCATTGTCTCTGTGGACCTTGCTGCACTTAAGAGAGAATGCAATTTGGACCTTTCACCATGGCTCAAACATTTTGAAAGTCTAATTTCGCTTAAAGCCTCTTTTAGCCCAACTATGGTCAAAATATTTTATTATGGGATGGCATACAATAATCAGCTGGACAGTGATGGGAATTTGATTGAGGAAAGGGTCACCACCACCATAAGAGACAAACAGATCACCATTTCACCTTCCTACTTAAATTCCATTCTTCAAATTTCCAATCCTCCACCTATAGCTTCTTTGAATTATACTGATAGGCAAATCTTTGAACTTTTAAAACCAAATGAGCCTATTCCTGAAGGATTAGAAATCCTAAATTTTTCCCCTGGCTCAATGTCACCTACATTCAGAGCCATCTCAGTACATCTACACCGAAATCTTGTGCAAAAAGGAGGTAGTTTCACCCATTTTGCAAAGAAGGATTATCTGTCTTTGCTTCTATCATTGACCAAGTACCTCACAATATTGGGTGCTTGGATTTTTCAAGAAATGGTCGATTTCGTTTTGCTTTCGAAAAACCTCCCAAATTCCATTTGTTAGCCTCATCTCGTAATTCTCTTCCATGAGAAAATTTGGTACTTGCTTTTGCCTATGAAAAACCCGAAAAACCTCTAGTTTTTGGTAGACACATCTTAAATCTGATGAGAATAAATGTGGATGAAGGTTCTGGCCAATCAAGGGCTCCTCCTCAATCAAGGCCAACAAGATCAAAGGCCACTCACTCCAGAGTGCAAGAAGCCCAGAGTGCTCCTCCACCTCCTTCTCAGCCTATGTCTACTGATATAGATGCAAGGATTAAAGAGATAGTAGATAAGGCTATCTCTGATCTCACTGATCGAATAGAGGCAGAAGTGGGTAAATTAGTGTCTGAAGTAACTAAAGGGCACAATAATTTGGTGGACACTCAAGAAAGGTTCAACATTGGTCAGGAAGAATTGAAAGAAGGACAAGCAGAATTGAAAGATCAAGTTGAGAACCTATGTGGTCACATTGAAGATCATTCAGCTAGCATATCTACTCTGTTAGTGACTATGGTGAGTCTTGGAGACAAAATGGACAAAATCCTGAAGAATCAGTCCATGTCGTACATTTTACGGCTTTGGCGCATCATCCACAACTGGTCCAAGTTCTACTATGCCCAAAACAGACTCTGAACCTTGCACAACCACTGAACCAGCCATCTCCATTGAACCTGAGGCAAACACTCTCACCAATCATCCTGAGCCTCCCTCTCAACCAGACAACCCTTCTAACCTAGTTGCTCCACCCTTGTTTGCTGATGACAAAGGGGGAGAAGAAAAGAAGTGAATAGTTCTTTGTAGTTTTATCATTTGTATTACTTTGTAGTTTTATCATTTGTATTGCATATTTGCTTTTGAAACTCTACTACTTTGCTATGATCATTTCTTTTTGATAAGTCATTGTTTAGATTCTGATGAATGATTGAAATATCTGCCGTTTATATGTTTAAGAATTGAATTGTGATTCCAAATTTGCTAAACTCTGATAATTGTTTAATGCGAATCTATGAATGTTTAATGTTTGCTTTTTTGTTTCAATTCTAAAATTGAGTTAATCAAATTGCATCAAGTTTTCAAGTTTGCAAATGTTTTTATCAAAAAAAAAAAAAAATTCAATGCTCAAATGCTCAAATATGTTTTTGAAAAGAAACAAATGTTTACAAGTGTTGTCATCATCAAAAAGGGGGAGAATGTTAGTTCTCAATGTGTTTTGATGATTAATAACAATTGTAAACATGAGAGAATGTTTTTGTCAAAGATTGGTAAAACATGTTGATTTCAACTCAAAAACATTATGTCAGCTCCAAACTCGAGCTTGGGTCTCCAAACTCGAGCTTGCCCCTTCTGAAAAGTAAACCAAGCTATTTTGCTTTTTCTAAACTTGAGCTTGGTCCATAAACTTGAGCTTGAAGGTTTTCAAAGTTTACTCATATTTTGAGTAAGCTCAAGCTTGCACTGGAAGCTTGAGTTTACGAAGGTTTGAGAATTTTATCAAGTTACTCAAATTGCAAACTCAAGCTTATTAGTTTTAAGCTCAAGCTTGCCTCTTCCGAGACTTTTCTCAATGAGTTTACAAATATGTAAACTCGAGCTTGCGATTTACAAGCTCGAGCTTACCTCTGGCGCGAATCCTTTAAACTTGAGCTTATCATTTTTCGTAGAGTTTATGAGTTTACAAAAGTTGTAAACTCGAGCTTGGCATCCCAAACTCGAGCTTGCACCAGAGACAGAAAGTTTTCAAGTTTTCCTTTCAAAGAGTAAACTCAAGTTTGGAGTTGTAAACTCAAGCTTGCGTCTCACATAAACTTTTCAAAAATGTTAACATTTAGGACAAACTTGAGCTTGCCCTTGCAAGCTCAAGCTTGGGTCGACAGAGAGCAATGTCATATTTTGAGCTTAGCAAACTCAAGTTTACACCTCTAAGCTCAAGCTTGCATTTTGTGAACTAAAATTATTTTTGACATGAATAGTGCCAAACTCGAGCTTACTCACTAATAAGCTCAAGCTTGCGTTTTTCCATTTTGGCTCTCAAAATGATTTCAAACATGTTTCCCCGACAAATGCTAAACTCGAGCTTACACACTTACAAGCTCGAGCTTGAGACTTCCAGAGGCAAAACTCAAGTTTTAAATGAAGACCAAACTCGAGCTTGGTATAGTAAACTCGAGCTTGGAACTTCGTACGAGAAGAACGCATCGAGTGTATTTTGTTCGGTTTGATTTATGCTTTAGCTTGATTCTACGAATTGGTTGTATATGATTTATATGATTCATATCAATATTTCCTAACCAATTTTAACCAGGTTTGCTTATGAGATTTCAAGAGATCTAGGTTTGTTTTAAAGAAGACTTTAAGACAACCACTTGACAACTTGCAATATAATATTGTATCTCTCATCCAAAGCAATGGATTACAACCTGAAAAGTTGGACAACCATTTTCCAAGACAGAAAGCTAGCCTCCACTATCCTAAGGCATTTGAACAACATTATACAATGGCCTCCACTGAGCATAACAGTATGGAACATACTATTCTGGAGCCAACATTCAAATATTCAATTCTGGAATTACTCTCAACAGCTATATTCGCACAAAGCTTCCAACACTATAATTTCGAATAGCTTCAAGTTTGAATGGATCTATAACGGTCACAAGCTTCAAACCGGTATATATACATGAAGATTTGAAGTCGGAAGCGAGAGAAGACATACACGTAAAAACGCACACAAGAACATCGGTCTTTTCTTTGCTTATATTTCTCATTTGTATCTTTGATACATTGTGCTTCATCTTATATTTATTCACTCTTTGAGAGAGTTCATTTCGGTAAATCATTCTTTGTAAGAATCTCAAAGTTGTGGGACTTTCGGGTTGGGTTATCGACATTACAACTTGTAAGGGGAGTGTATCCTAGAGAGAGATAACTTTCGATTACGAGTGTGTATCGATTTGAGTGATAGTAGAAAAACCCGGAGTCCGGGACCGGACGTAGGTCAAGAGTTAAGACAAGAACCAAGTATAAATCTTACTGTGTCAAGCTCTTCTTCTCTAACTCCATTTACCTTGGTTAAGCATCCGTTGTGTGGGTGATCTGAAAAGAATTTTTAAAATCCCCAATTCACCCCCTCTTGGTGATTTCCTTCACTTTCAATACCCGATAAATATTTATTTTAAATATTACATTTAAATAAATAATATGCCTTAATATTATATTTGAGTCAATATTACCTATTTAAAATAGGTGAATATGTGGTCTCAATTTTTCTTAATATTCTTATTTTATTTCTAAGTGATTTATTCCTAGAAATTAGATAGTTGAAGATTAAATTTTCTAAATCTTATTGGGGATCATAAAATACCCTAAGATTATCATAATTAAGTATAAACTTAATTATATCATTTTAGCAATAAAATCATCAAAGGATGACAAAATCAATTAGAGAAAATTAGCAACAATTATTGGGCAATTAAATTTGCAATAATTGAAATATTTTTGTAATTTTCGAAATTAATTAATAATTAATTAATTAAGGGCATAATTAAGAATATATCAACTTAATTAATATCCAAAAGATATTTAGAGGCCAAGATTAATATACAAGGAGCTTTTAACCATCAAGATTAATTTAAAAACTTGTCAAATAAGACTAATAACATGATTGAATAATATTCCCAAATATTTTTACAAAAGTGGCGAAAATTCTTATAATTAAAAGAGAAAGAAGATGAAACAAATAATCAAATCCAAGAACACATTTGATATAAGACTAAATCTACTAATGGTGGTTAAGATTACCCAATGCATATTCAAGAGGCAAAAATAAGAGACATACACGGTTCATGCTAGCTTGTGGAATAAGAAGCAATTATCTAATATTTAATAAAATAATACATATAAAAACTATCATGAATTAAATGCAAAGTACCAATTAGAGACTTTTGGGGCAATTGAGATTGAGACATAAAGCTAAATGAAATTCAAATGAAATGAAATTAAGGGGGTGCGGTTTGTGCATGAAAGAAAGATGAAGCAAGTAAAAGATCATGATATTATACTTAAACATGTCATAATCCATAATAAATACAAGAGGACTTTTGGGATAATGGTGACATAGGCTTATGTAATAAAGGTAATTAAGTTTAATTAAGTAAATGGTAAGATAAGAACCATTAGGATAAATTCTAGACACAAGTAAATGAGAACCGATAGAAAATAAATCATATCTTGAAATCCATGAACTAAGTAACAAATATAAGTAGATATTTTGAATAAGCAAAATTCAAGCTTGAACATAGTGGTTTCAAAAGTGATTTTGGTAAACTTTTGAGATTCATACTATTGTTAAAAAAAGTTTAAAAATATCATAAATCAAGTTATAAAATTGTGATTCCAAAAGTGGAAATGAATCCTCAAGAAAAACACCAACATATAACTAACTAATTAAGCATTTGGGAAGAAAAAGGTGAAGAGGAAAGAAGGAGAAGAAGGTGGCTGTTTAAAGGGGATAAAGGGTGAGATTAAAGCTTCTTTACTAAGATTAAAACCAAGGGTTAAGATTGAATTAAAAATGCTAGGTAGTTAACCCAAGAATTACTATAAATAGGGGGGGTTGGGCATACATTGTTCCTCACCAATTCACAAGCATAGCAATCTGGTCTTAACTGATTAGCAAGAGGAAAGTGAGAGTGAGATGCTTTGGGAAGGCAAGAGCAAGGTTCTAGGTAAGTTCTTATGCCCTAGCTTTGTGATTTTTAGCTTAAATATTGGTTTGATTCATAATCTTCCAATTATAGTGTTATTTACATGTTTTTATGGTTACCATTGTCTTTATTTCAAAAAAATGATGATGAAGAAGTTATAGCAAAATTTTTGGAAGATTATGATCAAAGTAGCGAAGCTTTGGCGAAAATTTGTCGGTTAGCGACTTCTGAAAGCTTTTTCAAAAACGCTGGTATCTTATGTTGAAGATGGCATGCAAATATTCTGAGAAAATTCATGGTGAGAGTAGACATATAGAGATTTCCAAATATACCTATAGCATGTCATTTTGAGTTTTGTGCTAGGAGAAAACAAATTCTACAAAATGACCTACGAAATACGAAAATGTCACGGGCGAGAACATGTTGTTGCGAAAACTGGGAATTATTTATGAAATCTGGGCAATAACCAATACTTTTTCCTAAAAGTAGACATCCTAAGGATTCCGAGGAATTTTACGGATCCTCGTTTCGAGTTCTTTGGAATTAATTATAATTCCCCAAAGTTAGGCAAAAAAATCAGCCCATATATTGTGTAATAGCGTTTTTAAGCAATTAAAATGAGATTAAGTTGAAAATAATTAATCCAGGGGTAAAATGGTCATATATAGCCAAAATATCTCTTGAAATAATATTTGTGAATTAATAGAGGCGATATTACCCTTATAGGATATCTGTGATCGCCTACTGTCAAAACATACCGGAAAACGTCAACGAAGGTACGTTCGCGTACTATAACACTAACTCTGATGCTTATTGTATACTTATATGTGATAGACAACTATACATGTGAATTGTATAGATAACTTTACATGAGATGTGTCTTGTTAACATAGATAGCTTTACATGTGATATGTCTTGTTAACATAGATAACTATACATGTGAATTGTATAGATAACTTTACATGTGATGTGTCTTGTTGATATATTAATCCTACATCTGCTATATACTTATGTGTTGATTAATGCTGTGATGTCATACACATATTGTTTACATAAGTATGAGGTTAACCATTACCTGAGGTCCGATGTGCATTTGGACCTCAACTTTTAAAATAGCTTCAGGGTCAGGAGGACTAAGCGCCGAGGATAAAGGCAAGCGATGCGCTTAGAGTCCCTAGGAGAATTTCTTTTTGGACTTGTATTACCGTATTATTAAATGTTCGGTTCATTGTACCGCTGTATAAGCAACTAGATACACCAACAGTGAATGTTTATCAGATACTCACTCTTTTAAATTATTCCGATTGTAATACCCGGATAATTATTTATCTGGAATATTATATTTTGGTAAATAAAATCTATTTGAAATAGGTGAATATGTGGTTTCAAATAATAAGTAATAATTATATTATTTTCTAAGGTAATTTCTATTGAAATTAGGGTGAATAAAGAGCTAAAAATCACTAAATGCAATTGTGGGTCATAAAATACCTTGAAAATATTATGATAAATCCTAAGAGGCAATGAAATATTTATTAAAAATTGGAGAATATGTTGTCTCTAATTTAGGTAATTTTTGGGATTAATTTCCTTGGAAAATATTGAGGCAAGATTTAATATTATTTTGGGGATCATAATTGACCCCATGATTTTTAATATTTTACATGGAGCATAAAATACCAATGTCATTAAAATATTTGTGAGATAATAATTAATCTTAATTAAAAAAATTATCAACAATTAGTAAGTGGCTAATTAAGTAATTAATGGCTAATTGTTTAGATTAAGATATAAAGTAAATTGATTAAGAAAATAAGTAAAAATAATTAATTAAGGGGGGAGCCGAAAATTATTAAATAAATAGTAAAAAGAATAATTAATAATATAGTGTGAAAAGGGTTTAGGTTATTTCAAAATAATATCTAGATATTTATGATTAAATAATATTATATCTGGTAAAGAGCCAACATGACATTCGAGAACGGGTAGAAATAAAATCCTATCTCAAAACATGGACACTAGGTCATTAACATCTGGACTTTTTATAAATGAGTAGAATTTTATCCGGAGTGAGCTATCTCCGAAGTCATTTCCCAGGCCGTGGGGTCATTAAGAGACAGGATAAATAAGAAAAAGGGCGGATAGTACAAATGAGAACCTATAGAAAATGAATTAGTTGTGACAAACTAGGAATTATGTTTCTTAGGTCAGGACATATTACAAACCAGTGGATTTTTGTCCAGAAGCTGGAACTTCCTAAGTGATTTCCATAGTTGGTGTACGTCCCTAAAATGTTCAAGAACGGGAATGCCCTTAATGGGATCTTAAATTTCATTAACCCGAGATATTCCTACGAGAGGAAGAATGGAACTTCAAAACTATGCTCCGTATTTTTAAGATTCTCCAAGATTACGCGATTCGGACACCGAACTAGGAACTTTATCGGTGCAGGTGCATAAAGCACATAGGTGACATCATCTTCTTCTAGAAGGATGATGTCAGCCAAGGCAAGGAAGGGTCAAGATGAAGCCACTTGTCAAAGTGCGATCCAACGGTCGAGATTCGAGATGACTAAAGTTCGAGTTATTTACCGAAATGCCATCCGCTTTTCCTATAAATACCACCCTCCATTCCTTTCATTCTTCACAATTCCTAGAGCTTTCTAGAGAGAGATTTTAGAGAGAATGAGGAGTCTGGAGAAATAGCAAAGTACTTGACCAAAAAAAGAGAAATAGCAAAGTGTCGGGTGAGTTCTTTGGTCCCTAGTCTTAAGCTTCGGTGTTTTGTTCGGTAGTTATAGTAGGAATGTTGTTTTGATCTTTAATCTTCCAATATATTGTAGATATCATGTTTTTGGGTTAAATATGATATATATTTCGAAAAATATGTTGGGAAAGAGTTATGGCAAAATTTTGGAATATTAGAGTCAAAGTAGCGAAGCTACGGCGAAATTCCGCCGATTAGGGGAGTCGGGGGCAAAATGGTAATTTGTACCTAAAATGCACGTTATGATGTTAGACTTTGATAAATATGATATTATCCTTATAGGATATCTGTAATCACGTACATTTGTCATACCGCATTTGTTGTGCCGTACCGCTTTTTTTACGTCAAAAGTACCGTTTTAATCAAACGTCTTTTTTAGTCAACAAAGAAACGTTCGCGTACTGTAACACTAAATCTGATGTTTATTATATGCGTATATGTGCTATGTGTATTGTATGCATGTGTGAGATAATTGATAGCTCTGTGGAATGCTCATTGTACTGTTATTATGCTTGCTGGGTGTTGGGATACGTTGGCTAAGTACGAAATGCTAAGTGCGAAACGTATGCTAAGTGCGACATATCTGCCAGGGGGCTTATATGATGTTGGGATATGCTTGTTAGTGTGCTCATATACTGTCTATGTGGTGTAAATAAACATGAGGTTAACCGTTACCTGAGGTTCAATGGGCATTGAACCTCAGCTCTTAACATAGCGTCAGGATCAGGAGACCCGAGGCCTGAAGAGAAGGGAAAGCAGCACGCATAGAGACCCAGTTGAAGACTTCCTTCTGTTGTTATATACTTTGAAAACTCTCGGTCACTGGACCGCTCCTGTAATCAGCCAGACTTAAGGCATTTTGAATATAAGTATCAGTTACTCAATCGCTCCGATGCTCTACTCTGATGAAAAAAAATATACTACTTTTGAAAATGGGATGTTACACCGATGCTCTACTCTGATTAAAATATCTTGAAAACGCATTAGAAAATTGGGGTGTTACATTCTGGCCCAAATAAGTATTTTTAGTTGAAAATAGACTTAATAAGGGTCAATTAGGCTTTTGAACCACCCCAAAAGGATTTTTCTAGATTTAGTTATGAATTTATGAAGTTGGGTCTTTATTTCTGGAAATTTCAGAATAAGGACGAAAATTAAGAGAATATAAGCCCATATTAAATTCCTTAATAAGAAAAGGGATTTAGTGAATATAAATATATGAATTGGGCTTATTTTAAAGCATCAAAGGAAATACTTATCGAGGTGGATTTAATTATAATTATATTTTTATTATTTTAGGTCTAATTGTGATATCTTGCACCGGAGAAATTATTTTTAGCTGTAGGCGACTGCCAGGTAGTAACTTTAATACTCATATACTTTGTGTGACTTGTGTATGTATGTTTTACCATGTTATGTTACATACATTTAGTTATCATTTATTTCCAAGCACTGTGGAACCGGAACATGCTGTGTGCATTAAGGGCTTTGCTGTGTGCTATGTCTGGTGGTCTGTGCTGTGTGCTATTAGAACCACTGCAGTTTGTGCTGTGTACTATTAGGACCTTAGTTCTGATTTGGCTGTGTGCCTTGATACGAATGTTATGTGGTATTTGTTTAATTATGGTTTTTCTTACATGCATTATTTATATATTTTATATGAGATTAATGGTTACTCTGAGATTCAATTTTCGAATCCTAGCCCTTTTTAAGCCATATGGCAGTTCATCGAGACTGGAGCAGGGAGATAGAGGTAAGGCTATGGAGTTGGAGTAGTGTGGGGGTGGACGTTGGTGACTGTTATATTTGGGATATTTATTTTGTTTACCAGATGACTGTATTATTTTATTTTGGCCTGTCAGCCACCATTATCTGGATAATTGTATATTTTGATTCCTCCGGGGAAAATTTATCTTTTTGAATTTTTTATCAGTATATTTTTGTCCAAACCGATGTATGCTTTGCTGCTTATACTATAATGTGTGACGTAAATTAACCTGAGAAAAATAAGCTAAAATTAAATAAAGGTAAATGATCACACTACCCACCACTCGAAAAGATGAGGCCGGTAGGTGTGTAACAGAAGAGAAAATTGATTCCTCTTCCCATATACAACGATGTACATCAAAGGAAGGAGAGAAGAGGTTATACTCAAACACACCCACCGGCGATGCCACCAGGAGGAGCAATGACCTGAGTAGAAAACTAGGATAAATTAATGTTTTAAGGTTCGTAAGTACATCAACGCTATTTATCTTTTAAAACTCATATTTTTCTTGTTTATGATTTTTCCTAGTTTGATGGATATAGTTTTACCTCTCTCTTCGTTTCTTTTTTCTTTTTTTCTTTTTAAAAAATTATAGAAGACAAGCCAAGCTAGAAATGATTAAGGACTTTGCAATGTAAAGGAACTTCAGGTTTGAGACACCGTAAATGATACCGCCATAGGTATCCTAGTTGTCGCTCTTTTTTTCTTTTTTTCTTTTTTTTTTTTGGAAAAACTTGTGTAATAATTAACAAAGGTTGAATGCGTAATTAAGAATGCAAAAATAAGAGCACATTTTTTGCTCATCATATCTTGGAACAAATATCTTATTTCTCACCTTTATTAGTATGACATAATCCAGTTTCAACATACACTCCATATTTAACTAATTTGAATAAATTAATGAAACTAGAGAAATTATTTAACTATAGGATATGATGTGTATCATTAGATTATATATAACATACTACTAACAAGATCATATATTAAGGAATAAGGACTAGCGATCATATCATTTTACACTACCTATCAAGTCAATGCTATTCAAAAGAAGCATGTGTGAGTGGCGTGTGTTCACAAATTACTCTTCATATTCATAGCAACTAGGAAACTCTTGCTAACCATTCGAGTGATCTGTAGGACTAACCAGCAAAACTATATATAATGTATGCATTTATAAAAGAATAATTTTGATCTTAGTTATAACAAAAAGTACTTATTGCTTATTAATTTTAAGATTTCATTATATTTGCACATATCTTCATATTTTCATCAATATTTGTCTCATATTTATTATTTTTTGATGTAGACCCAATAAGAACATGTCCTAGAAAACCCAGAACTTACAGATGGGTTAATAATTAAATGGCATCTCAAATACTAATTAATGACTCTTGGCTCATGGCCTTATTAAAAAAACTAAAATTACACAATAAATAGAAAAAACGGTGACAGCCTATAGTTGGATTGATCTTCAAATAACGACTTCTAGACTAATTTCATGCAAATTGATAGAATTGCCCTCTAGGTTTGCACCATTTCAAACAAAATAACTTTTCAAAAAAGTGTTTGCATTGTATTTTCAAAAGCTTGAACAAGCACCTTAAAATTTCTTTAAAAAATGTTTTTTAAAGGTTATAGTATACGTTTATTCTATATCTTTGTATTAGATTTCATTTTAATCCATTAAATTTGTAAAGTGCACTTTCAATCCGTTAAACATCGTTAGTCTCATTTAACGTAAAATACAAATTCAATAAACTAAAATGATCACTGTACAATTAAACGTTTTACAAAGTATACTTACATTTTAATTCTTTAGATAAATATGTTATATATTTAAAAATAAAAACAAATTGGGTGGAAAGAAAAGGCGCGCCTTCTCCTCCTCTTCAACAAACCCATCCGTGACTTCACCACTACTTCCATTCCTCAACTTGCAACAACGGTACCCTCCTTCCACTTCGTCGACCCGCAAGATCTGAAAGCAATTGATGGGTTTTGAGCTTTCTCTGTGAAAGACACATCTATCACCAATACTGCACATCTATGGGATAACACTTGTAGAAGAGAGGGTCAATGTTGAAGGAGATAAGTTTTGAGATCAACGTGAGTTTTTTTTTTTTGGTTACAATTAGGTGTGATTTTTGTTCCGCTGAGGCAAATCTTTCACATTATTTGTCGAGTAGGTGTACGGATGCTGTAACATCCTCATTTTTCATGTGTCTCAATGTGAATTAATTTGCGCATGTGAATTTTTATAAAGTCATGTATGATAAATATTTACTTGCATGAAATAATTGAAATAGGATAAGGTTGTGAAATTATTTGTTTATGTGTAATTAAATAATTATGGTTAGGGACAACCTTAAGAAAGAGATGACAATGGAAGTCAAAACATCTTATATTTTCCTTTTTTACCCTTAGGCAAAATGCATAATGTAAGAAATAGAGAAAAGAGCATAAAATTCCAAATATGCCCAAGAAAGTGACAAGTAATTATCCAAGAACTTGAGATAAATGGGGTAAGAGTTAAAATAATTTTTTTAGCCCATATGAGAAGCCCCATTTTCGTCCAAAATAAAAGAAAGAAGAAGGAAAATGATCAAGCCCATTCAACTAAATGGTTGAATTCTAACATGATGGCATAGTAGTAAATATTGGGCTAGTTGGAGGTCATTTTTTTTCCTACATTAATGCAGCCAAATGGGACCCTTTAATTGACATTAAAGCAACTCATCTTCCCATATGATATTCGGGCAACACGCAGAAACAAAAAGAAGAGGAAGAGTGGAAAACTTAAAGGAGAAAAGGAGAAGGAAGAACTCAAGGATTCAATAGGTAAAGCTTAAGCAATATCTTCCATCTCTTCTAAGCTTCCTTTTGTGACTCTTCTTGACCCAAAAATCTATCTTCTTATGGTGTTCTTGAAGGGGAGGTCGAAAATTTTGGTAAACAAGGAAAAAGAAATTTCAAGAACCTCAAAGGTCAAACTAAGGTTAGTGATTCTTGAACCTCCTTATAGTGGATTTGAGTTGGTGAATTGATTTGTGGTGGTATTCTCTTGCATTCTTGAAATTTTGGAAACCCTAAATGTATGAGGAGTTGCTGCCCAAATTATTAATTGGGGTTAGAGTATGAGTAAGGGTTCAAACAACAAATTAGAAATGATTATAGACTAGATTACGGTGTTAGAATGGAAATTTGACATTTTGTTGGTTAGACAATAATTTTCGTCCAGCTGGGTATATTAGTGTTTTGGGAATGAATTTTGGTGTTTTTGATAGCTTTAAAGTGTTTAAAATGACATTTTGTATGAGGTTAAACTTGGATCATAAATTTGGAAGCATAAATGGAAGTTTGAAGATCATTAGGGTGCTGTTTCTGGAAATTTTCTGTGAAGTCAGTCACATTTTTCATGATATGTTCCCTAGTAAACGAATTTATAAAATTATGAACTTTTACATGGAGAAAGTAGACATCTCAAGGATTAATTCGGTATATAATTTGTATTTTTCTGAATTTTGTGCTAAGGGAAACAAATGTTTCAAAATTGCCCCTGAAAATTGGGAAGTAATTTCGGACAGCAGGGGTATTTTGGGCTATGGATGGATTTTCGACTTGTTCTGATCCAAATGAGTATTTTTGGTTGACAATAGACATATTAAGGGTCATTTGGGATTTGAATCAACCCAAAAGGAGTTTTCTAGATTTAATTATGAATTTTTGAAGTTGAGCTTCTATTTCAGAAACAAAAATTCAGATTTAGGACGAAAACTAAGGATACATGGGCCCAACTTGGATTCCTTAACAAGAAAAGGAATTTAGTGAATATGGACACATTAATTGGGCTTATTTTAATTTACCAAAGAAAATATTTATTGAGGTGGAATTAATTATATTTATATTTTATTATTTTAGGGATAATTGTGATATTTTGCACCGGGAAAGTTATTTTTCTCGGTAGTCGACTGCCAGGTAGTAACCTTAATACTCATATATTCTGTGTGACTTGTGTATGTATGTTTTTCCATGTTATGTTACATACATTTAGTTATCATTTATTTCAAGCGCTATGGGCAACCGGAACATGTTGTATGCATTAAGGGCTTTCTTTGTGTGACGTGCGGTGGTTTGTGTTGTGTGCTATTAGGACCCTTTATGCGATCATGCTATGTGCTATTAGGATTTGCTAGTTCGGATTTGGCTGTGTGCCTTGATACTAAATGTTATGTGGCATTTGTTTAATTATGGTTTTCTTACATGCATTATTTATACATTTTATATGAGTTTAACGGTTACTCTGGGATTCAAATTTTGAATCCCAGCCCCTTTTAAGCCATCTGGCAGTTCATCGAGACCGGAGTAGGGAGACAGAGGTAAGGTTTCGAAGCTGGAGCAGTGTGGAGGTGGACATTTGGTGACTGCTATTTTTGGGTATTTATTTTGATTTTCGGATCACTATAGTATTTTATTTTGGTCACTCAGGCACCATTATCCGGATAACTATATATTTTGATCCCTTCGGGGAAAAAATTATCTTTCCGTATTATTATCAGTATATATTTTGTGAAAAAAGAAGTGTGTTCTGCTGCTTATACTCTGATGTGTGACGATAATTAACCTGGGAAAAATAAAGTAGAATTAAATAAAAGTGAAGGACCACACTATCCGCCACCCGTAAGGGTGAGTGAGGCCGTAGGTGTATAACGATGCTATGTTTTTTGATGTTATGTTGAATTTGATTTTTTCCGTGGGCTACGTCTTACCACTTGCTTCCCATTTATTAATATCAATTCTTTTATCATTTAGGCACTTCAAGCCTTGCTTAGAGCACACATATTTCCATCTATATGGTTCTTGTGTTCTTGTAACTCTTGTTACAATATTGGTTGCGTATTCCAAACCCCTTTCTTTTTGCATAATCATTCTAAAAATGATAAGCTTCTTCCATTGTTCCAAATACTCTATATAAAATAAGAGTCTCACTAAATTCACCATCATCATCTACAACAATTTCATGTACATTATCTTCTCTGCAACCACCATCTTCTTCTTTTATGATTTCACACTTGTAATCTTCTCCAAATTCATCATTGTCTTTCTCTAAAGGGTTAAAGTACAAAAATGCACATAAGCTTTTACTCAAAAGGCATATAATACCAATGCTTTTTGGAGATGCAAAAGTACCATGAACTCTCAAAATGGATGCAAAAATAACATGACCATTAAATCTAATTTAACACCGCCACTCTTTGTAGTGGGTCCCACACTATTTTCATGAAAATACTAAAATGCCCCTAATTCCACAAAAAAAAAAAAAAAAAAAAAAAAAAAAAAACTTCCCTTTACTTTCCCAGGCTCCAGGCTCGATATTCTGAGATTTCTCCCTCCCAACCTTGATCTAAGATGCAGGCAGATGAAGACCTGACACAGCGAGCCTGAAGGTCCCCACTTAACTTCCTTCTCTGATTCTCCCAATACCACTTGTTCTTCTTCCCGCTTTCAATTTCTCTACCGCTCTTTGTTTTTAGCTCTCGTCGCTGATCATGGCCTCAACTCTCCACTGGGACCCCGATAAAATGTGAGTATAGTTCTCTGAATAAGGCCACTTCATTTACTTCCTTTCATGGGTTATTGTTTTCTGACACTGCTCTCTGTGATTTTATGTTCGAATTGCTGAATTTTCAATTGCTTCTGGTTTCATTTCGTAGGCTTCAACTTTACATTATGGATTATATGAAGAGAAGGGGAATGGATACGACCACTGAAATTTTTCTATTGATTCTTACTAAGATTGACTTGGGTTTTACCCCAACGAGGGTTCATGAAACAGAGGATGATATTGAAGAACATATATCAGACATGGCAGATGAGAAAGATTACCATAATGAAGTTTGCAATTTCGATTAGCTAAACTTTCAAGGGAAGTACTGTGTTTTCTGTTCCAATCCTGACATGAGTATGAAGAAGGCGATTCACGATCCGTGTAACGGCCCACCACCGAGGTTCCACTACCGGAACACGATTCCACCGTCCCCGGAGCACCGCTCCGACGCCTGCGTGGTGGTCGGCCCCCCACTGGGGCAGGTATTGTCCCCTCCTCTAGGGGTTTTGTCCTTTGGGAAATTAATTTCCAAGAGCGCCTCCTCAGTGGCTCGAACCTTGGACCTAAGGCATAAGTCCAAAGCTTAAGGGCCACTTGGTATCCATTACACTTGGAACCCCGGTGGTGGGCCATTACAATCCGAGGTGTACATGCCATTACTTACCATCTACTTCTTCAGAGTCAGATACAGAGTCCTCTTAATTGCATCCACCATTAAAGCTTGATCTTTTTTGTCTACCTTTTTCCTCTTCTCCCTGTTTTCCTCTGCACACATTACATGTAACTGATGAGGTACAAAATAATAGTGAAAAACAACAATGAGAATAAACAACAAAGTTGCTTTTTTTCGTGGTATCATGTGATCAGCGAGTTAATAATATAATGCCGACACTCAGTGAGGATTTTCATCAAATATCTGGAGGGCATATTGATACGCTCCTTTAGATGCCGTAGTGTATGGAATAGATTATGAATTTTGAGTGATTGAGACTTTCCAATCCACCAAATATTTCACTAGAAGGAAATAAGTGCGATTGCTAGCTCTAGGCGATGAGAGGAAATGGAGCTGCGCTAGATTTCACCGCATTAAGAGACACACAAGTGGTTTTCTTTTCTTCAACAATGTTAACTTCTTTGTTTTCTTTTATGCTTCAAATCTTGAGTTGCTTCTGGTTTCGTCCCAATGGAGAGTTGAGTCCATGATTAGCGACGAGAGCTAAAAACGAAGAGCGGTAGAGAAATTGAAAGCGGAAAGAAGAACAAATGGTATTTGGAGAATTAGAGAAGGAAGTTGAGTGGGGACCTTCAGGCTTCCGTCTCAGGTCTTGAACTCCCAGCATCCCAGATCCAAGTTGGGAGGGAGAGATCTTATAATATCGAGCCTGTGAAAGCACGGGCAAGGTTTTTGTTTTTTTTAATTAGGGGCATTTTAGTATTTCCATGAAAATAGTTTGGGATGTAATACCCTAATTTTCATAATTCATGTAAATATTGTATTTTAGCAAATAATTAGCAAAATACAAAGGTGAATATGTGTCTCAAAAAATTATAATCTATTGATTATATTCTCATCCAAATTTCACTTTGGAATTAATTAACCAATGGTTAATTATGAGACATTATTTAGGGGTTATAAAATGTGATATAAAATCACATGGAATAATAACTATTTTAAATGCTCATAAAACAAGAAAAAGGGATAGGAAATACTTAGTTTAATTGTTATCTATTAACAATTATCCTTAGCAAAATAAATTTTCACTAATTGAGATTAGTTGTATAATTTTTCAAGAAGATTGGAGACAAATTAAAAGTATCAAAGGAGGGCTAATTATATTTAAAAATAATTAAGCCAAAGAAGATGAAATAATATTTGGTTAATAATACCTAAATACACTTGATTTAAATAAGCAACCAATTGCACATTGGCATTTGGCATTAAGGGATACTTAAGCCCTTAATTATATGATCAAATGAAATCACCAATTGCCCCATAAAGTTCACATATCAGCTGAATGTATGTGGAGAAATGATGAGATTAATAAAGTATAAAGTTAAGAGTTGAAAAGTCAAAACAAAGCAACTAGCCAATGAGGAAATTGAACTATAAAACATTTTGCTAATTGAAAAGCATATTTAATGGTTAAATGGCAGAGAGCATGTCGGTACATCAATGAGGGGTTAGGATGAAGCTTCATAAAGTGCATTTTGATCCTAAGGTGGAGAGGAAAGAAGGGCAATTGGATTACCTTGCAAATGACCACCTTAACCTTGGCATTTTTCCTATAAATAGGAGGCTCCTCTCTTCATAATCTTCACACCAAAATCAGCTCCAAGTAGCTGAAGTTAGAGAGAAGGAGTGAGAGTTTTCTTGGAGCAAGGTTCTTCAAGGGTAAGTTTCTTAGTTCTAGTCTTTAGTTTTGTAGTTCTTAGCATAAATGTTAGTTTGATCTTGAATCTTCCAATATAGTTTTGATTTCACATTTTTATGATTAAAAATGGCTTTATTTTGAAAATTTGATGGAAAATATGATGGAGCAAAAATTTTGGAAGCTAGAGATCAAAGTAGCAAAACTTTGGCAAATTTTCGGTTTAAAATTGTGGGCAAACAGCGAATTAAATGCTATTATTTTACGTTGAAAATAAAGCCAATAAATCAAGAAAATTTTCAGATATAAAGTAGACATGTAGGCCTTTCTGAATATATAAATTATGTAGCATTTTGAGTTTTACACAAGTAGTAACATATTTTTGAAGTTAAGCCATTTTTGCTGGAATAAAATCTGGACAACGTTGAGAAACAATTAAACTGGGAATGATTCTTTGTGTTCTAGGTTCTTGGAATATTTTTCCTTGAAAATATACATATCAAGGGTCATGAGGAATTTTACGAAACCTCAAAAAAAAAAATAGAATTAATTATGATTTTCTTAAGTTCTTTGCAAAATCCAAAGACCGTTTTTGAGAAAATGTAAGGGCAAAATTGTAATAACAAATCCACCAAGGGTAGAAATGTCAAAATAGGTGGCGATATCCATTTTTTGATATTATTCTACGAAATATGATATTAATCATATTATAATGGAAAAAGAAATAATCCGACGATATCGTATAGGATATCCGGGAAGTCCGGAGTCGGGTTCAAAGGTCGGGCATGTTGGCCATTACACTGTGAAAGGTACGTTCGCGTACTAGTAACTTTAACTCTGATGTGTCTTGTGTAACATCCCATTTTCAAAAGCAGTATTTTTTTCATCGAGTAGAGCATCGGAGCGATTGAGTAAACGATACATATATTTATAAATGCCGTAAGTCCGGTGATTTACAAAAACGGTATAATGACCGAGAGTTTTTAAAGTGAATAACAACAAAAGTGTCTCCCAAGACCATGCCGTGTCAACGAAGAGATCTTCGACCGGATCTCTATGCGGCACCTTGCCTTTCTCCTCGGTCCTTGGTCCTCCCGAACCTCGACGCTATGTTAAGAGCTGAGGTCCAATGCATACGGACCCCAGGTAACGGTTAACCTCATATTTACATATACAGTATATCAGCATAACAAATGAACAATTCCTACATGTATCGCTCCCAGCGAAGACACACCGCTCCTAGCGAATATAGATATATCGCTCCCAGCGCATTCAAATGTTCAGTTATCCTCTAACATCACCATGCATTCAAATAACATACCACCAACACATATATCACATATACGAATACAATAAATATCAGAGTTAGTGTTACAACGCGAACGTACCTTCGTTGACGGAAAACGGTACTTTTACGGAAAAACGGTACTTTTTGGATTGGTGAAAGCAATGGTATTACGGCGGTACAACAGCGGTCCGATTATCTTAGATATCCTATAAGGATAACATTTATCAACTTCTAGCACTATAACAGGCATTTTAGGTACAAATTAACATTTATCATATTTTCGAAATATACATCATATTTACCCCTAAATATGATATCTAGACTATCTTGAAAAATTAAAGATAAATCTAGCATTCCTACTATATCTACCGAAGAACTATCGAAACTAAAGACTAAGGACCGAAGAACTTACCCCGGCTTTGGCTTAGAACTTCAAGAGCTCTCCTTCTCTCTAAGGGGCAGATTTTTGGTGTGAAAAATGAAGAAGAGGAGCTTGGTATTTATAGAAGAGACGGATGGCGAATCGGTAAATAATTCGAACTTCAGTCTGACGAATATGGACCGTAGGATCGCATTTTTGAGGACAAAACACTCTTGGCCCTCCATTTGCTTGTGCCGACATCCCCCTCCCCAATAGTCAACAAAATGATGTCATCTTGATGGTGACATCCGAGCCGTCGATAAAGTTTCGATCCGGTGTCAAACGCGTAATCTTGACAAATCGCGAAATCGATTTGTGTGAGTTTGAAGTTTCTTTCTTTCTCATTAGGAATATCTAGTTTAATGAAATTTATGATCCCATTAAGGGTATTCCGTTATCTGCTTTGAAGATTTTAGGACATACGTCTTGATTCGGAATTGAATTCCGGAAGCGTCGGCGTCTAGGCAAAAATCCACCGGTTTGTAATATGATCGACCTAAGTCACTAGATTCCTAATTCACGCGAGCATTGAATCTAAATCCTCTATCTGCGCATTTTCTCTCTCCTATCCGGTCTTTAAATACCCCGTTGGTTCCGTAGAAGCGACTTCGGAGACCGCTCAATCCGAGATAAATTTCACCGGTTCATAAAAAGTCCAGGATGACTTAGACTACATCCCTATACCTTGGTGTAGGATTTTATTTCTATCCATTCTCAAATGTCCCGTTGATTCTTTACCATATATATATATTATTTTATTCAAAATATCTAGATATTTATTTTTTTCTTTTATTTTTTATTTATTTTTCTAAGCATAAAATATTTTATTAATATTTTATTATTTTTTATTTATTTAATAATTTCGAATTTTCTCCAATTAAAAATAATTATTTAAATTATTTTTAATTCATTTACTTTATACCTTAATTATCCCATTAATTACCAGATTAGCCACTTACTATTTTTTTGATAATTTTCTTAATTAGGATAAATCATTATCTCACAACTATTTTACTTACATTGGTATTTTATATCCCATGTAAAATATTAAAAATCATGGGGTCACTTATGATTCCAAAATAATACTTAATTTTGCCTCATTATTTTTCAAGGGAAATTATCCCAAAAATTCCTAAAATTAGAGACAACATACTTTCTAATTTTTTATAAATATTTTACTACCTCTTGGGATTTATCATAATATTTTTAGGCCATTTAATGCTCTAAAAATACATTTTAGCTCTTTATTTCTCCTAATTTCCATAGTAATTACCTTAGAAAATAAGATAATTATCACTTATTATTTGAAACCACATGTTCACCTATTTTCAATAGGTATTATTTATCGAAATATAATATTCCAGATAAATAATTATCCGGGTATTACATCTTGTATGCTTATATGTGATAGGATGTTCCATAGGGTCATGGACATGACTTTGTCTTGGGTCATGTACCGTGGCTAAGACTCGGTCTTAAGTCACTGTTTATATACATTCAGCTGTGTGCGGGTTATAGTCTTGATAACGATGTAGTGATGTTTTCCTAGCACTGAGGACACGAGGGGCCATCGTGGCACTGGTTAGTGCAAACGTAGATAACCTTACATGTGTTGTGTGCTATGTACTGTTATGGTGACTAATCTTACATCTGTTGTGTGCTTATGTATTACTGTAATGTTATGAATATCTATCATACATATATTGTTATACTTTTCATATGAGGTCAACTGTTACCTGAGGTTCAATGGGTGGTATTGGACCTCAGCTTTGACTAAAAGTCAGGGAAGGAACCTAGATCAGAGATGGCACCGGTAGATGGAGCTGTAAGAAGGCACCGATGGGCAGAGCCGAAAAGGAGTACTGATGGATGGAGACCGGGAAGAGGAACCGGACAAAGCAAATGCCGGAAGAGCGTCATCAGAGCATTCATTCTGGCACGAATCTAATAAGTTGACCTCAAACAGTTTGGTGCCGAAGGCAGGGCTAGTCTATGTGGATCGATCAATAAGTCGCGTGAACTCGGTGAGACTTCCACGATAGACACCTACCCGCCAAATTGTTTGATTAACTGAGTTAGGTTCATTGCCCCAAGTCTAGTTACGGCTTGGTTGAAGATTGTATAGTTACCATAAAGATTTGTAATTATACAAAGCTCTGTACTAATGTATCACATGAATATTCCTTTTGGGAAATTTTTAATATATCAGCTTATGTCGGGACATCAGCATATGTCTGAGCATTTTATCTCAGTTACTCATCGTCCGAACATTGGTGCATGCTCTCCGTTTCCGCATTACTCTAAGCTGTAGCACCTCAAACTCTGTTGATTTAAAAAAAATAAAAAATAAAACTGAGTGTCACCTGACACGATTTCAAGTATGAAATTTGGGGTGTTACATGGGACCCACCATAAAAAGTGACAGTGTTAAGTTAGAATTAATGGTCATATTATTTTTGCATCCATTTTGAAAATTTATGGGTACTTTTGCACCTCTGAAAAACATTTGGTGTTGGGTGCCTTCTAAGTAAAAGCTCATGTGCATGTTTATACCTTAACCCTTCTCTAAATCAACAACGTCATCAAAATATACTAAACTTCCATTCATATCAATGTCTTCAATAGCTGTTATCTGAGAGTGATCCATCACAATAATACTCCAAGGTGAGTGTTAACACTTGCATACATAGCCAGTTAGATTCTTGTTTTCCCTATAAGATAATAACATAAAAGTTGAACCAAAAAAACCTTGCACAGGAAGAAGCCACTCAGAAAAATATATAAACCATTCAAAGCAACTTCTGAGTTATAACATATTCAATTTTCTTTTACAAAACATTTTATCAAAAAAAAAAAAACAGGGGAATTTGCCTACGAATATGGTAACATGACAAACACTAATACGCTAACATGAAGAGAATTGAAGGCAAAGTTGAATATACAACCCTACCTCTGATGCACAAAATGATGCCCATTTCCAAAGCTGCCACTGATGACCAATTCCACTTTCCAATTCAATGGCTTGCAGAGTTCTATTTTTACCGTTCTTCACTAGAGCATCAACCGAAGGAGATTGCTGCAAACCTCCAAAAGGGCATAGACTAGTGGCCCTCCATGGCTGTAAGAATATTAAGACAAACTGATAGTTAGTAGAAAGCATAGAATTCTGTAGTCCACAAACTAATCATCTAGAGAGGTATGTTCACCTGTCCAGCAGACCGGCAAAGCTCACATGCCTCGTCAAGTCTCCTAGCCCTTAAAAGTGTCCACACATCTTCTAAAAGAGAGAGCGGTGGATTCAGTAAAAAGGTTGGGCACATAGCGATGTTACGGCGAGTTGTCCCACCGCCCTATTTTATTGTAAATAGCGTGTTTTATTCAAAAATGCTGAGCAGCGAGGAATGACGAATGAAGATTGAAATAGATGGATTGAGTGACAAGCATCGAGACTGAGCGACGGCGTGTTATGCCAGTGTAGAGAAGAGGTGAAACATATAGCTGAGAAAGATTCTCAATAGGTCAAAATCAGATGTACAAAGCGCCAAATCAACCGCCCTATTTTATTGTAAACAACATGTTTTATTCCCAATATGCCAAATCAGTCTCGCTGCTCGTCTGATTATTGAAATAAGCCGCCCTATTAAAAAAATGAAACGGTGTGCTTAGGCTTGCTGCAAAAACATATCTGTAGTAAATGCAGATATGTTAATCCCAATTTCTTTAGGCCAAAAACAATATACACTATTTACAAGATTAAAAGGTATACATATTTTGTAAGCGTTTAATTGCACAATCAACTTTTAAGTTTGCTCACTCAGTATTGTCTTTTAAATAATTGAGTTGCAAATACCTATACAAGCAATTGCAAATGTAGGAGTCTTAAATAGAAATTATTGAGTGACTAACGAACTTAAATGCCAAAATTCTAGCGATTTGCAACTAAGACTCGAATTTACATCTACTTATATGCTATTTGCAACCCATCTATGTTCCTTCCAAATGTTTCAAGACCTAACTGTCATTAAATTAGTCTTTTGAGACCTAATTGTCATTCCCCTAAAACACATTGACATAATACACGCAAATAATGATGTAAAGTTGCATGCTATATAATTCCAACAGTAGAATATCCTCATAGGTCAGGTGCTGTGCGACAAATGCCAATGAAAACTTAAATATAAATAAAATTTACTTAAAATGAAGGTCAACCCAAGCGAATTTTCTAAATTAGTGAACTAAGCTTGAACAGGAAATATTGCATTGACTTTGAATCTCCATTAGCATAGGACGAAATTCAGCAACCATAATAATAGAACAAATTTCATTATTGCTCAGCAAGTTGGAGGAAGGCTTTGCAGCTAGATGTTAGAATATAAGGGTGTAATTGATTAGTTAGTGAATTAGTTAGTTAGTTAGAGAGTTAATTAGGGGCCTTAGTCTATATAAAGGGGTCTTAGCTAATAGAATCAATAAGAGTGTGTATCACAATTACTTTGTAAGAGCATTATGCTCTCTATCAATAATATACATCATTCATCTTCCTTCTCCTAATTATCCTCTCTAATCACACTAGTTAACATGGTATCATGAGCAAGATTGATTTTTCAAGGGAGAGGCACCAAAGTTCATCGGATCTCCAAGAAAAGGAAGAATTCCAAGCCCATTAATCAAGATCCAATTGCTTGGTGGACCCCACTACCTATGAGAGAAGACCGTCAAACAAGAAAACAAAAGGTGATATGCAATATTCACCTACCCCTGCTGTGCCGAGAGTCCAAGAAAAGGAATTAAACAAAGTGGCCCAAAACGCATGCTGCAAAGTCAAAGGATAGACATCAAGAAAAGGCCCATCTTTTCCACCGTGGATTCAAGAATTGATGTGGTGTTTAATTGGCACATTCAGAGAATTCCTCAAGAATTCAACCACGCCAGCTCACACACAGTGAAGAATCCAATCACGGTCAGAAACCCACGTGAAGGCACGACTTAGAACAACTAAAGCCTCTTTTCTTGATCAAATCCATTAAATCATACATTTGCATTCACGGCCGTGGGCGCCACAAAGGTACGCCAGAAAGAACGCAGGAAAGATTACCGTCTACTTCACCGTTCCTTGCTTCTGCAGTTCGAGGTTCAGCGTGAAAGGCTCTCCTATGCAAGATTCCGGCACCAAGATCCAGCCATATGAGAGGCAGCCAGCATCAAAACCAAAACCCAACCCATTTTGTTTCAGAAGCCCAAAGTTCAAGAAAGTGATCCGACGCCATTTTAGAGATCACCCAATAATCAAGAAGCATTCACGCCGTTTTTCTTTCAAGTTCCAATCTTGGGTGGGTCCGTCGTCGGCGCTTCTGCTCTCTGTCAAAGTTTGCGGCGGCATGGGCCACCACAACTCGCTCGATCTCGCGGCAGGGAAGGAAATCGCAACTAAGACAGAGACCTCCAGAGGAAGGAAATCACGTCCGTGACAGAGACCTTCGGAAATCACGATTTGAGATTATGAAGACCCGATTGTGTTTTTCTGAGTTCATATTGGCGTTTCTCGGGGCTTCGACGGACATTCAAGCAGGTTCCATTGTGGGGAAAGATTTTACTCTTACTCCAAAATTACCGACCTTGGCGTTGAAGACGTTCTTATTGGAATATTCCGACTGACTTGCGTGAGAACATCGCCTAAGACTGCCATGTGCGTCGTCACTATCTTCTTGAACGACGGCACTCGCTCCTGATTGCGCATCCGTTGTGTTCACCGTCGCCTACTCGAATGACGGTGCTCTGTCTGTGTTCATGTGGTGCTGTGTTTGTCAGGGATTATGATTCATAGTCGGACGACGTCTCTGATCGGGCTCCATGGTTCTTACTACTGTGATTCCATGGTTCCAAGAGGGATTTCAAACGAAGAATTTTGGTTCTGCCGGCATGGCCTTTTCTTTCTCCAGCTTTGAAGATCTCCCCTAATTGATAGGTAATTTTTCTTTTCTGCCATGATTCTCTGTTTGGGTTGTTGTGACTAGTTCTCTAGTTCAATGGGGTCGACATGCCAGATTCAATTGGTGAATTTGTTGTTTGTGTTGTCCAAGTTCTTCAAGGTCAAGGGTTGTTGGGTTTAATTTCACGGTTCAGGCAGGCCAGAGCACAAAATGGTAGTGAGTAGTGACCATGGAATTAAGATATCCCAAAATAGAAGGGACAGGGTTTGTGTACCAAGCAGAGTAGAGAGCAGAGAAATGACTCCTCCTCACTCCTGTCGATTTAAGGGAAAGTAGAGTAGAGAGCAGTGAAGAATCACCTCCTCGCTCCTATCGATTTAAGGGAAAGTAGAGTAGAGAGTAGTGAAGAATCGCCTCCTCGCTCCCATCTACGGTGCATCTTGTTTCACGGCCTTGTTCTCCCAGAAACGCAAGAAGGCCCACAACAAAGTGGAGCATCCGAGAAGTAGAGTAGAGAGCAGAGTTGTCGCCTCCTCGCCTGTCTTGCGATTCTTTTTCAGGGAGTGATTCTGGAGCAGACCATTATGTTCTAGTCATGAGCCATGAGCATTGCACTTCGAGGTAAAAATAATTGTGTTTCGTTGATGGTACGTTTGGCTGAGAGAAGACGCCAGAATTGAGTGCCTATTGAACATATGTGATGTCGTGGTTATGTTCTGGTTGATTAAGTCAGTGGATAAAGAGATAGCTTCTGGTATTTTATTTGCTGATAAGTCATTTTTAGTATGGAAAGATCCTCCAAACAATATATGCATGTTCGAATTCAGTCATGGAGTCCTGAATCAGGGCAAGTATATGACTGTGATTGTTAAGAGGTTTGCCCTGTGTTGATGCATTTTATTGTCTATTTTCTTGGGCATCTATATTTTTCTACATCTCTACTCTGTGGAAGATTTATTTTGACTGGAATAGTGAGTATTGGCAGCAAGACAATTGGAATGGTTGTTTTCCTCTAAAGTGGCACATAGTTAAGGATATTCCCAGCAATTTGTTAAGGCACCAAGCATATTTCTCATGGCTCTGTAGAGAATAAATAGTGGCAATGATTGTAGAAGCTTACAGTGATTGAAGCTATTCAGAAGTGAAGCAGCAAAAGTTGACATGTGAGAAGAATGTTGGGGAGTTGAAGAAATCTTTGTATTTTTGTTTGTTGATTGTAAAACTAATTCAATTTGATTCACCTTATCCCCTTATTTTTGTGTTGTTCAAGTTGAGCACTTTGTCAAGTAGTGTTCAAGTTGAGGGGGCGTGTTAGAATATAAGGGTGTAATTGATTAGTTAGTGAATTAGTTAGTTAGTTAGAGAGTTAGTTAGGGGCCCTACATATAAAGGGTCTTAAATAGAATCAATAAGAGTGTGTATCACAATTACTTTGTAAGAAAGATTATGCTCTCTATCAATAATATACATCATTCCTCATCTTCCTTCTCCTAATTATCCTCTCTAATCACACTAGTTCCTAGTCTAACTCTAACTAACTAACTAATTCACTAACTAATCAATTACACTCTTATATTCTAACACTAGAAAAAAGCAAACTCAACTAACAGAGAATATGCTAACTCACAACACAATGATGTTTGACACTTGTGAAAAAGTTAGCACAAAATATGGGTACGTCATATTCCAGTTTCGGAAAGACAGTAAACTCCAAAACCTGCACAAAATGGTTCAAGACAAAGTTATTGGTTTACTACAAAGAAAAGAAACAGCAAGTATCATACTTAAATGATTTTCAACCCAACACACAGAAAAGAAGATTCAGAGCACTTAAACAAGGACTTTTATTTTTTATTCTTTCATTCACTCTGACCTTCAAAATTGGTCCTATTTCATATGGAGGCGAGAAAATCTGGAGAATTTATGTTCTTCTCGTCTTATGGGTTCAATTTGTCATGATAAAATATTAAGGATTTCCACAAAGTAAATAATTATATTCTGTTTTCAGTTTACATGTATGTATATGTATGCATGGCAATCTTTGCGATTAAAAATTGAAGACAAAGAAGAACAAGTTTAAGAAGTTAAGAGATTTTGAATGGTTGATGGCTTTAATGAATAACATAAATTATGTATGTTGGGTCTTGAAGGTCATTAGATGTCAAGGAAGATGAATTGGAGGTTTGGCCAAGTAACCTCAAATATTTGAAGAAAAATTAAAACAAGAGAAAGTTAATAAAGTTTGAATGTAATCAATTTATCTCTTGTATTTAAGTGTTTATTTTTTCAAACACCAAATGTGGTCACCTCTCACAACAGATATTCAAACTTTCATTTATCACGTTTTTACTCATTCTATCACTTATCTTTATATTATTTGCTACCTTACTCTTTATTGCTCTCACTCAAACTCAAAATTATAACTCTTTTGATCTCCTTACTATTCTTTGCACAATAAATTACATTAAATTAGAATAAAATTTATTGGCTCCAACTTTTGAGATATGACCTGAATCGACCCTATACTATAGAAGAGAGGTTTAGTAACTAATTCGATAGCCTTAACCATGAGTAGCCCAATTTTTAAAAATCGGAATATTAAACTATTGTTATAAAACTGAAGAAAATGTATAGAAAAGTAGAGAGAAGTCAGAGAGAAATTCTAGAGAGATGGAAGAATTCTCATTTCAAGTAGTTCTTAATGTTTACACAAGACCTCTATTTATAGACCTTCAAGGGTTACTATGCAATGGACATCCACATAATACATATATTTATAACACTCCCTTGGATGTCCATTATGAATATCCTCATTAAAAACTTTAACTAGGAAAACCCAGTGGGATAAAACCTAGCTAAAGAAAAGTACATTATCCATCGATACACTTTCTTATGTGCCTCATTAAAAACCTTTCTAGGAAAACCCAGGTGGACAAAACCTAGATAAGGGAAAAAGAGTACAACGTGTATCGACGCTCCCCTCTTAATTACATCGGATTTTCTAATCTTTCTCATTAAAAACCTTTCTAGGAAAACCCAGTGGGACAAAACCTAGATAAGGGAAAAAGAGTGCAGCGTACATCAATTGCTCTACTAAAATACATTAGATTTACTCCCCCTGATGACTACATTACTTCTAATGTCTTTGTGTTAGTGAAGAATTATCTCATGCTAAGCATGATACATAAGTGTCATTCTTCAATTTCTTTGCTTGAGGTTGAAATTGTTCTTTATCCACACCGCAAATACTTTAAAATATATAATGGATATTACTTATCCATATAAAATCAATCTAGGATCTCCTTTTGTATAAACAAAAGATCTCATTCTTTAGGTATTAAATCGTAATCTAATACGAATTTATTTCTTCTCAAGTCTTTTATTTCAAATTCAATCTTTAAACAATTAATTGCCTAATTGAAGCTTTTCAAATAGTTTCAATAATGTTGATATCATCAACATAAATTGCAATTAAAACATTCACTTCTAGATCTTTTCATAAAGATGCATGGGCATATTGATTTACATTCTTTATACCCTTCTTTCAACATATATTTCTTGAGAAGATTATACCACTTGTGCCTAATTGATTTAAGTCATACAAAGACTTCTTCCCCTTTATTGTTTTCAATAACTTGAATTAAATGCTTTTGATTAGCATTCTAAATCCTTCGGGACTCGTGCTTCTAGCACAATAAATCATTTGATGCATTTTAGCACCATAAGTCTTTCGGAGACATGTCTTCTCGCACCTTAAATCTTTTCTCGGGACATGTGCTCCCAAGCACCTTAAGTCCTTTTCTACCACCTTAAGTCCTTTAAGGACATGTGCTACTAAGCACTTTTGATTCTTTGAAGATTCTTCGTAATCTTCATAATTTATTAAGCCTTATGAATAGGCTATATAACAATATCAACATAGACGCATAATCTTTCTTTCATAAATTGCCGATTAATAAAATATTGTATCCACCGCAAAATCACATCATAATCATATTTAACCTTGTGATAATGTTTATTTTCATATAAACATTCAGATATCACAATTTGGACTTGGTCCATAACTTATCATAATATGATTATATTGGCGTCTTTTCAATTTCACTTAACCTTTTGGCCAATTATCTTTATGTCAACTTCTTGTGACATATCTTTATATAATATCCTCATTTGATCACGTGATATCATCTTTCAAAATTGTTGTCGACAATTTCATCTTTTCGTTCCATTTTTCCAATTCGACATAACTTATCAATATCAATATTATTCGGTACACGAACCTCTCTTTGAGGTTTTTGCAATTAGTTATGTCTCGATACTCTTTCTCGGAGTATCTACCTCCTTAATATGATCATCATAATTATTGCTCCAATTTATCCATAACATTTATAATTGGAACCAAATAATTTCTCATGCTTCGAGCATGCTACATTCATATTTATCTGATTGGAGCATTTTCAATTTGGAGTATGAGATTCCATAAATCTCATTTAGGTCGATAATATAATCGGCAAATAATTCATGAATACATAATCGATGAACTTCGGTTTATACTACTTATTCGAGGATATATACAATGCTATAATGCATCTCATGTATTCACTTTTCCGTATCCAATTTCTCCCCCTCATGGTAAGAAAACAATGTCAAACGACAATTGACTAATTATGCGATATAAGTCTCCTACGTCCATTTGTTTCCTTTAGAAACATCTTCTTTACATTTCATATAGAGACAAACAAGAAATAGAAGGTACTTATACAACATTTATCTAAAATTTCTTTCAATATTCATCTATGTGCATTGTGGTGGGTTTATAATCATTGCACATTCAACCATTTTAAGATGGAAATTCGTTTGGCTCGACCAAAAACCAATTATCACCGGAGAATTTTGTTGGCTTATATAAATCTTTGCTATATAATATCAAATATACCAACATAAAATTTTGTTCTCATAAGCTTTCATCCAGACTTATTTATGGAGGCTTTAATTATGATTCTTAAATCATATAATCTGGAAAATTAACGCGCTTAATTTATTCAAACATCAAACATTATTGTAAACTTCATATTGCAATCTCTTTTGCAAACTTCATGTTGCAATTATTTCTGCAAACTTCATGTTGCAAGCAAATAATCTCACATGTAACCATCTTATAGATGCATCTATCAAATTTCTCATATCATTGTATGGTTTACATGCTATTTCAATGGGCCCATATAAATCATTTTGATATATTTCCGAGAGATTCATTATTACCAATTATGACCTATGACATTTTCATAGTCATTTATATTTGAGAACAAGCTATTTATGAAGAATTTTCTGATTCTTCAATGGATGTCAATACAAATTCTTATTTGTATTATATATGACTTGGATGATCAAACAAGTCATGCCAACAATAAATATGTTTTGATCAGTAAACTTTTCGTTTACTGTAACATATATCTCATCTTAGTAAACTTATGGTTTACTGTAACATTATGATCCACAATCATAATTTATCATTTATTTTCGGGAGATCATATTTGTTATTATGTGGGAAGTATGGGTATGACATTCTACAAATTAACTCACACTTGCATACTAACAATTTCCCCTCAAGTGTGAGACAAAACTTTCACCTTAAAACTAGATTTTGTTCTTCATAAAAGAGACTTAATGAATGAAGTATATAACTCTTCAAAATTTCACTCACACTTGTATTCTAGAAATCTCCCCTCAAGTGTGAGTCCTTTAAAAATACTTCACAAACATTCATGGATTTCAATCCAAATGTAGGTTTTCACTTTCAAATCATTTAATTCATTATCAAATGAAATTAACACCTAACATATATTCTCATCCTCCTTTGAGGACTATATTTTCCCAATGGAAAATATCTCAAATATCTCCTCCTTGTATCTGCTCTTAAAAAATGAAGACTCATTTTCAATTTTTCTTGGTCATGAATTGTAATATTTGTTTACACATCAAGATATGAATTCTCATATCATTATTAACCACATGACCTAACTAGTCATACTATAAACTTCTAGTTTATATATACAAATTTGGCATTATTATTTGTAAACTTCTGGTTTACAATTGCATATGGTTCAATACTTTTCTATATGATATCTATTTCTGTAGATATCTTTGAAACTCAATAAATTTCTTTCATATTTGGTAGAATAAAATGCATATTTAATGCATAATTTTGTTCCTTCAAGAAACAATACATTAGCTCTTCAAGAGCCTTAAAATAAATTTATACTACCAAATATAGTCTGAACATTGGTCTTTCAAATGAAGTGGGTAAACTATACTAATTAGTCTCCAAGACTATTAGCCTTTAAAATTATTACTCATGTGACATAATATCTATGCAAAATATTTGTCTTTAAGACAATAACTTAAAACTCTTTGTATCATTCAATATTTGATACATATACTTTCGAGTCTTTATATAATAATTTATAAAATTTTCTTGCCATGCCATTTCTTTAAACCAATATTGTTCTTTTATAAAAGAACAATTATAGAAATTGATAAACTTCTTAAACATCAAATAATAAATTTATGGCAATAAAAATGATAAAATTTCTTGTCATAAAATCACAATATTATGACTACTTCTTGCCATAAAACCATAATATTATGGCTACCCGCCATTCAAAAATATCAATTTTTTTGTTTTTTTTTTTCGTGAATAGTAGATACTATTCATAAATAATAATAAAATAATATAAAAACATGTACCAAATTTTTCTCCCCCTTCACCTGACTTCACGTGGGTGAGAAATTTGTCCGGAGAAAATTACAAAAAATGACCCCAAAATTCATAATGGTATTTTAGTAAATTACTAAATAATACCTTGAAATATTAAAACTCAAAATAGGTCCACATTTCCAAAAATCAACGCCTCATACTATTAAAATTAATTTTGAGGCTTATAATACTTATCTTATCGGATAATTTATATTAAATATTTGACCTTTTAACAAATATATTATGGCATATAATAAATACAAAATTAATGACCCTTGCCACCACAACAATAACATGAATTTCTATCATGTTTATTATACCCAGTATTTCATTCAGTGGTTCTTATCAATAATCGTTTCTCACTTCTGGTGAGAATTTGAACCATCATAATTATAACCATATCCACATGTAAACAAATTTACACATATATCCACAACCACAATTAAATTTATTCATTACTACATTCACTTCGGGAATGGAATCGAGCTGTTAGAGGAAATTCACGATCCTTAAAACAAAAACTCACTTTTGTTTTGTTTTATCATATAAATACAAGAAATTAATTCAAAATATTTCTTGATTCCTTCACAATATTGCTACTTCAGGAGCAAATTAAATATTCCCATTTATAATAAATTTTTAGAAGAACAACTATCTTCTGGTGGTCATACAATCCCATTAATTTGTTCTAAAGAACAAAAGAATCTATTAATGACAAATATTTAATTTTGAGACATTTATACAACTGATGGCATACAAAAATCATAGATCATGCATTGTCTCATATCTTCGGAAAATTTGTCTCTTTGGCCTCATGCCAATTTATCTCTTAATATCAAGCCAAATTATCAATTGACTTGCCATATTGTGCCTTCTCTTGGCTTCTTTGCCAATATATGTCTTCTTGGCCAAATTATGCCTCTTCTAGGCTACTTTGCCACTTTATTTCTTCATTTGGCTTCGGCCAATTTTTGTCATATATCTCAATGCCATTTTTCTTTTCAAGAGAAATTAAATCAAAATGGCTTCCAACCTTTTTATCTTCATGATAAACAAAGGTTTAATCATTATATATGACGTCGATCATATAATAAGAAATATATTAATAATAATAAATAATAATAATAATAATTAAATGACAAATAATAAATTAAACATAAACAATAAATGTTATGTTAGAAACAATAACATAAATGTTATGTTAGCAAACATAAAAGTAAATGTTATGTTAGTTAACATAAAAATAAATGTTATGTTAGTTAACATAAAAGTAAATGCTTAAATTAAATAGCATAAAAGTAAATGCTAAATATTAAATCAAGACTTAGGTTAGGTTTTTAACCCAAGTAGGTGTCGAAATTAAAATATAAATATATAAATAAATAACATAAAGGTAAATGCTTGAATATTAAATCAAGACTTAGGTTAGGAGGTTTAACCCCAAGTAGGTGTCGAAATTAAAATATAAATATATAAATAAATAACATAAAGGTAAATGCTTTGAATATTAAATCAAGACTTAGGTTAGTTAGGAGGGTTTAACCCTAAGTAGGTGTCGAAATTAAAATATAAATATATAAATAAATAACATAAATAAATGCTAACATAAAAATAAATACTTAAATATAAATATGTTAGCAATAATAAAAATGAAATCTTGAATCATAAATATGTTAGACATTAAATAAAATTAAGAGAAATATTATACCTCCACCCATCGTAGTCTCTTAAATAATATATAATCAATAATATAATATAAATTGTAATTACTATTTAAATTAAATAATATAAAATGAGCAAATAGTAATTTTTCTAAAAATCTGCATTCTTTCTTTTTTTTTTTTTTTTTTTTTGCAAATAGTAATATTAATAAAATAATAAAAACATGTAGGGTCCGCGGCCAAATTTTTCAAACGTACCGACAGTTTTTTTTTTTTTTTTTTTTTTTTTTTTTTGGAATTTACTATGCAAATAGTAATAGTAATAATAAAATATTAAAAACATGTGAGACCCACGGACAATTTTTTTCAAACCTACCGTCTGTGACTTTTTTTTTTTCCTCTCTTTTTTTTTTCTTTCTCCTCCTTCTTCCTCTGCCCGTCTCTGCGCCTTCGACTTTCTTCTTTCCCTCACGACACACAGGCATATATTTCTAAAATCAACCAACAAAATTTCATAGAAAACATACCTGAGTGGAGAGATCACATTACAACCGATCAAAAATCAATTTTCAGCCTGAAACTGCCTCCTTTTGAGCGATTTGAAAAACTTCTTCTTCTTCCAGGAAGGTGAACACGGTGATGATGAACGGTGTTAGGGAGGCTCGATTGATTAGGCGCCGTGCGATAACGTGTTATAAAGCTGAAGAAAATGTATAGAAAAGTAGAGAGAAGTCGGAGAGAATTCTAGAGAGATGGAAGAATTCATTTCAAGTAGTTCTTAATGTTTACACAAGGCCTCTATTTATAGGCCTTCAGGGTTCTACGAATAGACATCCACATAATACATATATTTATAACAACTATGATAATAAAATCACAGTAATTGTTAATAATTTTTCTAATAAGGAAATGTTATTAATACTACGCCTTTTGAAATATAAGATATTTTATTCAAGCATCTTTTGGCGTTTTTCTCACACTGTACACGTAAAAAAGGTTATCTTAGTTTTCTAAACACAATGTGACAACTGAGTGACTGACAAGTAAAATATAATTTTTAAATAAAAAAAAATTCGAGTCCAGAAAAAATATGAAAAATATATTATTGAACGCTGAAAGAGTAGACTTGAGTTGACTCCAAAACGTTCACTCTCAAGACCACAAATTTGTGCGTAACTCGGCGTCATCTTCTGATAATGTAGATCAAGAAAATCTTTAACTCTTATTTTATCCATCATGGTCCTATTTTCTTCCTTTCTAGTTATGTTATCTCTATTTTCTATCTATAAAATTTTGCTTTGATACTTGTTATAACACCATAACAACATACTAGTATAATTTATCTAATAGTGTAAGGTCTAACGTGTCTCTAGTCCGAATCCTACAAAAGATGCTTGTTTTTTATTGAATTAATATTTTGGATTGATTTGTGCTAAGACACTCGCTGAAATTTTTGCTTACAAACTTTTAGATTGTCAATTGAATTATTAATATAAGTCTTTATTATAATTTAATTGTGAATTTGGTTTTTCCTCTTCATTGTTTAATTGAGTTGGTCAATTGTCTAGTTGTTTAATTAGGAAATTGTAAACAAGATTTTTAAAATTAATGTGAAGTTAATTGGGATTGAGTTTAATAGGCAGCGATTACGGTATTATGAATTTTTTAATGGATTAAGCACTATTGAATTTGAAGTTTTCTCATGTTTCGATTAAGTGATTGAACGTATTAATTCCACCCTCTTATCAATCTTCCTTTAATCTAATTAATTAATTTGGGCTAAAAAAGTTAACTTCACGTAAATCCTAAGTTGTTCCATTTACCATACTTTTAAAAACTTCTGTTACCTTTTCTTATTTCATTTTCTTAGCTATTAGTTGATTTCTTTTCCTTATGAATTTAATTATTTTTTCACAAAAAGCCCTCCCAAAAATTGCATTTGCATTCATTTAAGTTAGTTTCATTCTCATATAGGTTTGAGTCATTTGAATTTTGCATTTAGAAAGCGGAATCTTGCATTTTAATTTAGATCCATTTCATTACATTTTTTACCACCTAAAATCAATTCTAGAGAAAACCCATAGATTGCTTTTCAGGAGAATGACTTAGATTACCATTTTATTGCATTAGCCGTTAGTCTTATTTTAGTTGATTGCTTTATCGAGAAAGCGATATCAATGGGTCTCTTGGAAAATATGCAGTCTGTAGTGTCTCTTATAATGTACAACTATTAGGGAAGAAAATTCTTCGTCTTACTCCTCAACGTGGCACACGCCAAGGGATCTTTTTTCCCCATATCTCTTCATTCTTGTCTCGGAAGCTTTCTCTTCAATGATATGACCAAGAGGAGGCCCGATGCTTACACAATGCCTCTTTGCTATGATACATTTATTTTTATTACTGCAAATCCTCATAATTGTACTCTACTCATGAACTCTCTTCAAGATTAATGTAATGTCCTCCTTAGTTGTGCCTGTAGCTGCCCTTCAAATTTTCCCTCTTTCCCATTTTTTTTTTCTTTTCATGTTTCTTTGAAGTTTTAGATTCTATATAAAATAAGTGATATTGTGATATCTTATGGAAAAAAATGATGCAATTTTCAATTTATTTATTTATACTATTTTTCAAATATTGAATACTTTAAATTAAAAATAAACCACACAATCTCAGATCTAAAAAAGATGGTGGAATAAGCTTTAGTGTCTGTTTGGCATCAGGGAGGAGAGGGAAGGAATATTTTTTTTTTTTTGAGATGGATTAAAAAACAAAAAAAGGAAAAGTGTGGTTATGAAAATTTAATAAAAACAATATGTAAGATAAAAACGTAAGCACAATTAATTAAAAACTTTTAACCTCATATATCTAATTTTTCTTAATCAAACTCATAAAATCTCCGGTACCAAACAGCCACAAGGCTTCATGGGTTTTAAAGGAGTTCACATTATGTCTTTTTGATTCTTTTATGTGCTTCTTAGGTGCTATTCCCTCTAATTAGAGGGATTAGGAATTTTATTTTAATTTTTAAATTTTTTTATATATATTCTATTTATTTAGATTAGATTATATGCTGCATCTTGAAATTTTGTTTACACCCAGTATCTCAAATTAATTAATTTTCAGTCCTCCATTCAAAAATATTTTTCCTGTAACCCAATATCCTGGAAATTAATTAATTTGAGATCTAGGTGTAAAAAAAAATCAAGATGTATCATATAATCTAATCTATATAAATAGAATATATAAAAAAAAATTTAAAAATAAAATAAAATTTCTAATCCCTCAATTAGAGAATAATAGACCTAAAAATAAGCGTAATGAGAACCCGTTTTAATGATGCATTGCTAACACTGCAATATCCTGAGAAGGGCCCGAAAAGTACCTTACGGGGCCTAATTTACTTTGGAAAAACATGCGTTGGCAAGTGTGAACTACTTTACCTCTTTTAATGAATGGAGATTAATTTGCTGGTCAAAAAGAAAAAAAGTAAAAAGAGCTACGCGGTTTTAACGCGCATAGAGTTGACTCCAAAAGCTTCATTAATTCTCAAAACTACAAATTTGTATCTAACTGGGATTCATTCATCTTCGGATAAGGTCGCAGCAAAGAACCCTTTCGCTCTCATTTCATCCATCAGGTTCTTATTTTCTTCCTTTCAAATTATAATTATGTTATATCTCTATTTTCTATCTATAAGATAGATTGTTTGCTCCGACATGTGATTATATATATTCTTGCGAAAACACTGTCCCGGCTACACGATTGTATGTTTGAATTTAATTTCTATTTGTCCAAGAATAATTTAGGGATTTGAGGGCTTAATTGTTACATTTTCAGTGTATTGTAAATCCCATTATTTTTATTCCACTGATTATATAATATTGCATGATATAATTTTCACCAAAGTACGGTGATTTAGCCTATTTTGATACTGTCAGCCCACTAACCAGTCTCTCTATTTCCTCTCTTATTAATGTCTACTTCATTATATTAAATTTCAATGGTTGAGATTTATTCTATAAAAATATTACTATAATATTAAATAGTAATGATAAAAATAGAAAAATATATATGTAATAGTTTATAATTAATTTTTTTTTATTATAATAATACTTTCACATAGTATTAAGTCTTGGGTTAAATACAATTTGCGGAAGTATTCTTCAAGGGAAGACTCAACATCCGTAAGTTTTTGTGGTACCAAATTTGCCCAAAATCGGGAAGGTCAAACAGATGTTTGCCACGTTGGATTTTTTTGGTTAAATACCCAATTTGCCACTTGAAGTATTGATAAGGGGGCACTCAAAGACCCGGAAGTTTTTTTGGTACCAAATTTGCCCCGGAAGTATAAAAAATGTGGCAAATTTACCTAAAACTGACGGAAGGTCCACGTAGGTCGTTAAAATGCCACATAGCTAGGAAAAAAACACAATGGAGGATGAGTCATATGCCAGATCATGTAACCACATCAGCACCTCATTTATAATTAATGATTGCAATTTACTAATTATATTTCTTCAAAACAATCGAAGGAAAAATAGTTAAAATTTGGAATAGTAATTTTCAGGCCTTGTAGGCCCTGACCCTGGTACTATCGGGCCGGACTTTGAAAAATAGATGTTTTCTTTACCCCAGGCCCTGTCGGGTAGAGCCGATCATGATTCCCAGCTCTAGTTAGAGATGGTCATATGGATTGTCAAAATTTTCACTAAATCGTAAGAAAATTCCCACCGGCACTGTCGTCGCCGATGTAGGAGTGGGTGAAGGAGTGGAGGAAAATTTAGAAGCACGAACCACCAAAAGTGAGAGGGAAGAGAGAGAGAGAGATGAATGAGGTGCTGATGTGGTTACATGATCTGGCATATGACCCACCCTCCACTGTGTTTCTTTCCTAGCCATGTGGCATTTTAACGATCTACATGGATCTTCTGTCAGTTTTGGGTAAATTTGCTACCTTTTTGATACTTCTGGGGCAAATTTGGTACCAAAAAACTTCTGGGTGCTGAGTGCTCCTTTATCAATACTTTTGTGGTAAATTAGGTATTTAACAACAACAAAAATCTGACGTGGCAAACGTCCGTTTGACCTTCTGTCAGTTTTTGGCAAATTTGGTACCTTTTTCATACTTTCGGGGCAAATTTGGTACCACAAAAATTTTCGGATGCTGAGTGCCCCCTAGCAATATTTCCGTGGTAAATTAGCCCTTTAACCCTTAAGTCTTTATCCATTGAAAGTTAATACTATGAAAAAACATTAAATGGAGAGCGGATTTCTTGCAAAGATAACCCTACGAATGACCATAGATTGTAAGAAAACTATTGTTTATCTCTCGTCCTTAAGTTAATTTTTAATTTTTATGAATAAAAGATGGTTATTTATTCATTATATATTTGAGTAAAAAATGTATATATGTATAAAAAAACTGAAATTATTATAAACTAATTTATTTTTCATTCATGTCATACCCTAACATATCTTAAAAAATATGTGACCTTTGAATTAAAACAGACAAACATGGTTCGAATTGAACAATAAAAAAATCGAAAAAAAAATTGAACAATAAAAAATAGAAGGGTAATTGTGGAGCGGGGCTGCAAGGAGATAATGGATTAATGGCAGGTTTCAGCATTAAATTGAAACCATTTTTTTAAATAATAATAATTATAATATAAGGATATAGCTCGAAAACGTAAAATCGAACCTAATTTAAATACTAAAAATATACCTACAGTAATATACAATATGTGTGTGTGTGTTTGGCCTATAGTAATATACAATAATTATATGGGTTAAGTATCGATTTTGCGCGAAGTATACGGTCGGGAGCAATTTTTTTCTAAAAGTTTTTTTGGGATCAATGTTGCCCTGAAAGTCTCAAAACATAGTAATGTTGCCGCTTAGTTAATAACCCTAATGGTCAACATTAGGGGTACATTAACTGGAGGGGCAACTTTACTACATTTGAGACTTCCAATGCAACATTGCTTCTACAAAAACTTTCGAGGGCAAAATTGCTCGTGTCCGTGTCTTGGGCAAAATTGGTACTTAACCTTGCTAAAAAAAAGTCAACCTGGTTTTATGATTATAATCATGACAGAAGGGAGTAGGGGTGACAATTAATTTTTTTTTCTATTTTTTAAAAAGTAAACATAGCGAACATCCTTCTTCCCCCCAATAGCGTCCCCCATCGCAGGCATTCTCCAGTCAAACAATAATTACTCGCCAGCGGAATATTTTCTTTATTCTCTCAGTCATTTAATCGTTCGCATAGATAATTCCGTAGGCGAGTGACTATTGTTTACAAAAATTCGTTTGAACTGCCTGCGACGTACTTATTTGATCTTCTATTCGGATAAATTCGTTCTTATTTTTTTGTTTGATTTGTTCAAAACATTTTTTCTAGACAAATTCCATAGGCAAGTGATTATTGTTTGATTGGGGAATGCACGATGGAGGAAGCTATGAGGGAAGAAGGAGTAGGCTATATTAATTTTTTTAAAAAAAAATTAATTGTCACCCTTATTAGCTCCTGTCATGATCATAATTATAAAACCGTGTTGATTTTTTTTTTTAAGAGGGTCAAGTATCAACTTTGCTCCTAAAGTACCGCCCATGGGCAATTTTGCCCAAGAAGTTCTTTTGGGAGCAATGTTGCTCGGAAATCTCAAAAGGTAGTAATGTTGCCTTTTTACATTAACAACCCTAACGGTCAAACATTAGTTGACGTTAGAGTACATTACGAGAATCATTCTTATGTTTTTATTTCCGGGGCAACATTGCTCCCAAAAAAACTTACAAGGCAAAATTGTTCATGACTGTGTACTTCAGAGGTAAAATTGATACTTCACCATAATTACATTGTATATGTGTGTGTCTGAACCAATAATTTTATTAGGTTTTTACTTTTCAGACACACACTATAGTCCGTAACACGGTCTGAAATTTGAACAATATAGTCTTAAAGAAAAGAGTGATGGCTAAACAGAAGGGAAGACTTAGAGCTCACTACCACCATTTTATTTCTCAACGTTTCCCCCTTTTACTTAATCTTTTTAGATTGAAATCCAACAAATCTTCTAATATTATTTCATCCTCCAGGTTTCTACTTTCTTGCTTTCTCCTTTTTAGATTTAATGGATGAAATATTAATGAACTGATGTTGAATAGAAAATATTTTCTTCTGGGATTTTTTCCCCATTTGTTCATGGGATTAAGATATATAGACTGATATCTGAAGTTTTATGTTAATAATTGCCGTAAATTTCATCGTTAGCATATCAATATAAATATAAATAATTTATTTATTAGAAATAAATCATCAAATAGTAAATAAAGGAAGCTCATTTATTTGGCCAAAAAGCTTAAAGAGTTAATTGGTTCCTGCTTTTGTTAATTCTTCTACCCATATCATTATTGCTGACAACATAAGCTATGATAAATTTCAGAGATAGCGCTAATTAGAGGAAAGAAGTATCGAAATTCAAAATCTTATAGTTGGTTTAGTTTGCTGCTTTCAAAATTGTTTAGTTGTCAATCCAATTAGAACCAGAAGTTTGTGTCTAATTTCAATCAAGCTTTTGCACAAATATGGTACAAGTCATGGCCTGGCAAAGTCACTACCGACGCCTCTATTCTTCATGTTCTTCTCTCCTAAGTAAAGTGCATTATGCTCCATCTGAATCTTTTTTATTTGAAATACCATCATTGTTGGATATTCTTAAAATGAAGAGATGTGTTTTTGGTAAAGTCACGTCCTTATAAATTAGAGAATTTATTACATGAAGGGCTGTGCAGGGAATTTATTTCACCTTCATGTTACATGTCTAGATTGTGATTGATGTATTTGTAATTTTCATGGTTCAGCTTTCAAATTATTGCAATGGCACTTAATGCTCAAGAACCAGCGTACCCTTTAGGGTCTTCTGGTTCAGCTAGGAGATGGAAGTATCATGTATTCTTAAGTTTCCGAAGAGAAGACACTCGTAAAAGTTTTTCAGATCATTTGTATCGTGCTTTGCAACGCAAGGGAATCATAACTTTCAGGGATGATGAAGAACTTGAGAGGGGACATTTTATTAAACCAAGTTTGCTTCAAGCAATTGAAGAATCACTTACTGCTATTGTTGTTCTATCTGCAAATTTTGCTTCTTCAGCTTGGTGCTTGGACGAGCTCTTAAAGATTCTTCATGCTCAAAAACAAATGGGCTTATTAGCATTTCCAATCTTTTATGGTATTGATCCGTCTGATACTCGACATCAAACAGGAAATATTGGAAAAGCATTCGAAAAAGTTGAAGCAAAATTCACACAAGACAAAATGAAGGTGCAAAGATGGAGGGATGCTTTAGAAGAAGTTGCCAACTTATCTGGCTGGCACTCCAACATTTGGTAATTTCGAAAACTCTCAATCAATATCATGACTTTTTTTTAACCAAAAATTTCAAGCAAAATGTTTATTGTTATGTTAGCATTTTTTTCCTTCAAAAAAATTATTTAAATGGATCACAATATAAAAATTATTTTTATATGTTGATGATACTATTTTACTTTCATTCGTAGGCATGAAACGGAACTCATTGAAACAATAGTAGAAGAAGTGTGGTCAAAATTATGTGATAAACTTCCATTTGACTCAGAGATATTAGTTGGAATTGAATCAAAAATAGCAGAATTAGATTCATTCATAGCAAATGGAATGGGTGGAGTTCAATTTGTAAGAATATGGGGCACAGGAGGCTTAGGTAAAACTACACTTGCAAGAGCTTTTTACGAGAGAATGCATAAAAACTTTGATGGTCATTGCTTTCTTCATAATGTTAGAGAAGTATCTAAAACATATGGTTTGATTTCCTTGCAAAGAAAACTTATCTCTTCTCTGCATAAAAGAAGCATAGATGTGAGTGACTGTTATGAAGGAAGGAAGTGAATAAAAAACATGTTGTGCAATAGAAAAGTCCTACTTGTCCTCGATGATGTGAGTGAAATAAGCCAACTTGAGAACTTGGCTGGGCAACAAGGGTGGTTTGGTGAAGGGAGCATAATATTAGTTACAACTAGAGATAAGCATGTGTTACCATCATATGATGTATCTTCTACTCAATATGACATGAAATTCTTGAGTGATGATGAGTCTCTTGAACTTTACCATCAAAATGCTTTTAAAGGAAGAAAGCCAAACAAACATTACTTGGAACTTTCTAGAACTGTGATTCATTATGCTCAAGGTCTTCCTCTGGTGCTCAAAGTGTTAGGTTCATTTCTTTGTGGAAGAAGTATAATAGAATGGCAAGATGCAATAGCTAAGTTCAGGAAAGTTCTTCCAAATGATGTCTTGAAGATACTTCAAGTGAGTTTTGATGGATTAGATGATGATGAGAAGAATATTTTTTTTAGATATTGCTTGCTTTTTTAAGGGGGAGCGCAAAGATTATGTCATACAAACTTTACAAAATTTGGATCTTCACCCAATAATTGGAATAAAAGTTCTTATTGATAAAGCATTGGTAATTGATGATGAAGGGATTTTGAGGGTGCATGACATACTTCAAGACATGGGTAAGAATATTGTTTTTCAAGAATCACTCAATGATGTTGGCAAGCGTAGTAGGATATGGTCCTTGGAAGATGCTAACTATGTACTAGAAAGAAATAAGGTAATACTTGTAATTTTTGGTGATCTTGCACCCTTTATTTAGTAAGTTTTCCTTGGTTTTTATATGTTATTAGATTGACTTAACATTTTATATACAGGGAACAGAAGCAATCCGAGGTATAGTATTAAGATTAGACCATCAATGGGTGTCATATTGGGACCCTCAAGCCTTCTCAAAGATGAGTAATCTTAAATTACTTATCATAACAAGTTCTTCACTTAATCCCCATTCTTCTTTGAGTCTTCCTTATGGACTTGAATGCTTTTCAAGTGCATTAAAAGTCCTACAATGGAAGGAATGCTGTTTAGATGCTCTGCCAAGTCATGTTCCATGTGAACGATTGATCGTAAAACGAAACCTAGATCACAGGTAATTAAGGTCTTTTCAATAAAATAATTATCTATAATTTAATGCATTTTTTTTTAGTATGATATCTATTTTTTTATTTTTTTATTTTATTTTTTACTTTTTTAACTTGTGTTGTCATTCAGGTTTTTGGAAGGCTTAAATTTATGGATTTAAGCTATTCAACAGATCTAATCAAGACACCAAATTTTGATGAAATTCCTTATCTTCAAAATCTCATTCTTGAAGGCTGCATAAACCTTGTTGAAGTACATCCATCTCTTGGGCACCATCAGAACCTTGTCATGGTCAATTTGAAGGGTTGTAAGAATATCAAAACTCTTCCAAGTAAGTTTGAGATGAAATTCCTAGAGACTCTTATACTCTCAGGTTGCTTCAAAATTAGACAACTTCCAAAATTTGGGCAAAGCATGAAATGTCTAACCAAACTTGATGTAGAGGAGACTGACATCACAAAACTACCGCATTCACTTGTCAATTTGTGTCAGCTTGTCATTTTAAATCTAAGGAATTGCAAAAATCTGGTATGCCTTCCAAATGTAATTCAATTTTTGAAGTCTATTAAAGTTCTCGATATTTCTGGTTGCTCAAAACTCTCAAGACTACCAGAGAATCTGAATGAAAATGTAGCTTTGGAGGAGCTTGATGCTAGTGGAACTGCTATAAAGGAAATGCCTTCATCAATAATTCATTTGAAAAATTTAAGATCTCTATCTTTTAGTGGGTGCAGCGGACAAGAACAATCATCTTCACCAAATGTATCTTCTTTTTGGACTAGGTTCTTTAGGCTTACAAGGCCTTCAATACACTCTGGCTTATTGCTACCCCCTTCTTTATCAGCTTTATCAAATTTGACGAATTTAAATCTAAGTTATTGCAATCTCTCTGATGAGTCTCTTCCAAATGATATTAATGATTTATCATTATTGAAGAATCTTGATCTAAGTGGAAACAATTTTGTTAACCTATATGTTGGGTTCTTCATAAATCTTTTGAAGCTTAGTTTTGTTCACTTCAATCATTGCAAAAGGCTTCAGTCATTTCCAGGACTTCCATCAAATTTAGTCCGTATACAAGCAATTGATTGCCCTTCAATGAAATACATACTAGATTCTCAACAGCTGTGGAAGATCTTTGAACAACTTCAATATCAGGTTTTTTTGCTAAACTATAAAGATATTTCTTGTGCACACATTTAAATCATTATACTTATCTAATTTCTATGTGAAAATTCTATTTAAAATGACATGAATTTAAATGAGTGTTGCATTTTGAATATTCTTGGAGGTTATCTTATATGTTTTTTTCTTACATACTATAGTATTTGCTACAGGAGAGATATTTGTCACCGATGAGATATTTGTTACCAGAGATACTTTTGTCCCAGCAGAGATTACAAAATATGTATCCTTTTGTTATGAATGTTGGAGGAAGTGTAGTGCCATCATGGTTTCACAATCAAAATTGCTTTTGCGATGATGCTTGCCCTTTTCAGCCAAATGTGTCATTTATAACGGACATACAAGATCATCATTGTTCAAGTGAAGATTTGGGAATAGCTGTATGCTTACTTATAGAAGGTCATTATGGTGCATATGCTTCATATGGTGAAAAAGATCGTACAGATGCTGCCATCGTGTGTGCTTGTAGAAATGCTGATGAAATCTCAAAGGAACAAGTTCAACACTCGATTCATAGACAGCATAATGATTGTAACCAACGTTTTTTATACTTTTTCAAATTTGTCGATAAAAAAAGACTTCAATTAACTTTTTATGTCGACAACTGGATAAGTACGGCAAATTTTGAAATAAAGAAGTGTGGGTGGCGTGTATTGTGTAAAGAAGATATCGAATCATGGCGAAGAGCAAGGGATCAAGGATGTAGCAGCAGCAATAAATGTTCAGACAACTACCATAATCATAATGAATTGGGAGCAACAAAAGCAACAAGTAACAGCTTAAGCAATTCTCAATCTATTAATGATAGTGGAGAAGAAGATGGACAATCTAATGTTGATGTAGACATCCAAATGCCTCTGACAGAACGCAGAAAGCTTTGATAAATTCATGATTTAAGGTTCATACATACATAAACGTTATTCATCTTTTTAAACTCTTGCTTTTTTTCATATAATCTTTTTCTAGTTGGATAGATATCTGAACTCATGCTTCTTTTCCTTTATATATAGAACACCTTATGTGCATTACAAAAGAAAAATGTCATTATACAATTTTTTTTAAAAAAATCTCCGCTACGTCATTGACGTAATTTGATATTGAGAGAGAAGGGGAAAGTTAGATTTTATATTTTGATCTTTCATCAAGACACGAACAAGAAAAGAAACCCTACAAGAATTAATGCCTCTCAATAGAAAATCTCTTTTTACCTTCAATGTTTCAGCTGATCAATACTCCTATCCATCCCCTGTTTTGATTTTTCGGCTGCAGATAAGAGAACAAAGAGGAGAAAATTGATTCCTCTCCCCACATACAACGGTGGACAGCAAAGGAAGGAGAGAAGAGATTATGTTCAAACACACCCACCGGCGACGCTAACAAGAGGAGCAACGACTAGAAAAGATGTTATATTCAATCAATATGGTGTGTTTGTTACTTGTAAATGGAATTTCACTTGATCATTCTCCAATTTATTTTTGTTAAGAAATTAATTTCACTTGTTTATTAAAATTTTACACTTGTTCATGATGTATTTGTCACTTACAAATCAAGTTGTTGTTTCTCCTTTAAGTTTTGAAAGAGTTATTTTTGTCTTTTTACTTTATAAATTAATTTCACTACCTGTCCTCTAAACTGCAATAAAATTTCATATTTCGTTGGACTATCATGGGAATTAATTTGCTACAGTGGTCCTTATCTAAACTTTTCCCTTAAAAACTTAATTTCACTTGTTCTAAATCCAAATGTAAGAAGGGTCTTTTGGTAATTTAAATATAAAGACAGATTATTAAGAAAATCTCCTTGGCCCTCATATTTAGCAATCCACATAATCTCCATTTTCCACTTGCCAATAAGTTCCCTTTGATACTTTACCAATAACAATTTTATAACTAGCATAATAGGGTAAGAAATATATTTATCTGAAATTGATAACATATTTTTAATATAAACAACATAATTTTCTTATTCAAGTTTAGAGGTCATTACATTATTCCACGTTTTTTCATTTAATTATCAAATTATTTTAAGCACACAATTTTTCAATTTCCGTAGTAGTGTCTTTGTCACTGTACTGTATGATTATTTGAGTTGGTTCTTGTGATTGAAGCATGTTATTGTAGTTTTTTAAAAATAGAGTTTCTCCAAATAAGAAGAGATTATGAGACTTCAAGTATGTGGTTCAATTTTTTGTTCATTTATTTATGTTTTAGTTATGCTTTCAAAAACTTGCGACCTGCATTGTGTGGTAATTTATTTTTTTCTTAACAATTTATAGTAATTTGTTTAGTTTGTTAATTATGTATGCGACTTCCGTCACATGATCACGCTGTTATATTTTCCTTTTATTTATCTTCTAATGTTAAGACTTAAGCGATAGACGATTTTGACTTGATGAGATGAATATAGAGGATATAGTATGAATATGGACAGAATTGACAGCAACATCACATGAATTCTATATTCTGCATTGTATTTTGAATTCTATATTCTCATGATTTCAGATGCTGAGGATTTTGTATATAACACAACATTATGCCTGGCCTTGGCCATTATCAGGAATATTTGCCTACTTGAATTTTTCTTTCATTTCTTGTGTTTTCTTGGGATGACAGTGCTTGTTTGTTCAGAACATTAGGATGATACTATGTACGTTCTGTTCCAAATAAAAATAAGGCAGGGGCTGATTTTACAAAAATTCTTCGAATTGTTATGATTTTATTGTGATTATTTGAGATTATAAAGCAGGGGCTAATCATGGAAAATATGTTCGAAAGACAAGCTAGAATCAAAGTCACGATTTTGGAACCAAGGAAGCCAAGCTTATTTATTTATATTATAATTATAACATGGAAGGCTTAAGTTGTTTAGAAAGCCAAGCTTATATATGGGTTATGCATGAAAATTTATGGGGAAATAAATGAAGAAAATAAATTTAGAAGCCAATAACAACAAAGTAAAAATTGAAGATAAAGAAGAACAAGTTAAAGAAGTTAAGAGATTTTGTATGGTTAATGGCTTTAATGAATAACATAAATTATGTATGTTGGGTCTTGAATGTCATGAGATGTCAAGGAAGATGAATTGGAGGTTTGGTCAAGTAACCTCAAATATTGGAAGAAAACTAAATACAAGAGTATATTAATAAAGTTTAAAGGTATAATCACTTTATCTATTCTTGTATTTAAGTGTTTTTTTTTTTTTTTCAAGTATCAAATGAGATTCAAACTTTTATTCACGACATTGTGAGGGGCTAACATCTTCCGTTTTGTTATGCTTTTTAGCTTGCTATGAGTGGAATAATTAAGGGCCTGTTTGTTTGTTTTTTTCTTTTTTTTTTCCAAAACAGTTTTATAAAATTGTTTTTTTTAAAAAAAAAATTCTATGATTTTTTTTTTCCAAAATTTTTGTCAATAATTACCAACGTAAAAAAAAATTGTTGGTAATTCAATGTTCTTTTTAAGAGAATGTATACAATTTAAGTTATGATTTTTTTTTAAAAAAAAAAATTGAGGTAGTTTCATTTCAAAATTAGAGCAGGTTTATAAAATAAATTAAATGTACCAATTTGAGGATGGTCATGCTAGAATTATATCTTTTTCCAAGTAAAGTACTTTAAGAGCTTTCCAAAGAATTTTAAAACATTGTTATATGATATTTCTATAATTAATCATGAATTTTTAAAGTTAAACTAAAAATATGAAAATAATAAATGATTAGTAACCCAATGATCTGGTCACAAGTTTCAAATGTTGGGCCTTAATTAATGATTCACTTAAATCATAGTGTTTCAAATGTTGGGCCTTAATTAATGATTCACTTAATTGTCTAGTTGTTTAATTAGGAAATTGTAAACAAGATTTTTAAAATTAATGTGAAGTTAATTGGGATTGGGTTTAATAGGCAGCGCTTACGCTATTATAAGTTTTTTAATGGATTAAGTATTATTGAAGTTGAATGTTTCTCATGTTTCAATTAAGTTATTGAACTTATTAATTCCACTCTCTTATCAATCTTCCTTTAGTTTAATTAATTAATTTGGGTTAAGAAAGCTAACTTTATGTAAATCCTGAGTTGTTCCCTTCACCATATATACCTAAAAAAACTTTTGTTGCCTTTTCTTATTTCACTTTCATAGCTATTAGTTGATTTCTTTTCTTTAGGATTTTGATTTTCTTTTTCACAAAAAGCCCTCCCAAAAATTGCTTTTGCTTTCATTTAGGTTAGTTTTATTCTCATATAGGTTTTCAAGTCATTTGAATTTTACATATAGGAAGTAGAATCTTGCATTTTAATTGAGGTCCATTCTATTACATTTTTTTATCATCTAAAATCAATTCTAGAGAAAACTCATAGATTTCTCCTTAGAAAAATGGACTAGGTTGTCATTATATTGCATTAGTAGTTAGTCTTATTTTAATTGATTACTTTGACGGTAAAAGCGACATCAATGGGTCTCTTGGATAATATGTAGTAGTATGTTTGTAGTGTCTCTTATAATGTAAAACTATTAAGGAAGAAAAATCCTTATGTTACTCCTCAAAGTGGAATACGCCAAGGGATCCTTTTTCCCCATATCTCGGAAGCTCACTCTTGAATAATATGACCAAGAGGAGGCATGATACTTGCACAATGCGTTTTTGCTATGATAAATTTATTTTTATGAATGCAAATCCTCATAATTGTACTCTATTCATGAACTCTCTTCAAGATCAGTGCATTGTCCCCCCCTCAATTGTGCCTCCAGGCTCCAGCTGCCCTTCAAATTTCCCCTCCTCCCCAATTTTTTTTTAATGTTTCTTTTAAGTTTTAGATTCTATATAAAATGAGTGACATTTTGATATTTTATAGAAAAAATGATGCATTTTTCAATGTGCATCCAGCAACCCTTCAAATTTCCCCTCTTTTCCAATTGTTTTTTTTTTTTTTTCGTGTTTCTGTTAAGTTTTAAATTCTACATAAAATGAGGGGCATTTTGATACCTTATAGAAAAAAGGGTTAAGGTGCAAAAATAGACATGTGCTTATCTCCGAGGAGCGCCCAGTAGCAAATGCTTTTTTTAGGTGCAAAAGTAACTATGTGGTTACAAATTAGGTGCAAAAATAGCGTTTGACCGTTAAGTTTGACTTTTTTTGCTGACTGGACGATGACGTGGCATTTCAAATATTTTTTTCAGTATCCTTTTAGTACCGGTCAATACCTGAAATATTTTTTCAAGATCCTAAAATATTTTTTCAAAATTATGAAATATTTTTTTTGTACTAATCAGTATCCTGAAAATACTTTTTAGTACCAAATCGATCTGCAAAATATTTTTTTCAGTATCCTTTTAGTACCGGTCAATACCTGAAATATTTTTTTAAGATCATAAAATTATTTTTGCACCTTTGAAATGCCATGTCATCGTCCAGTCAGCAAAAAAAGTCAAACTTAACGGTCAAAAGTCAAATTTAACGGTCAAACACTATTTTTGCACCTAATTTGTAACCACATAGTCACTTTTGCACATAAAAAAAGCATTTGCTTCTTTTAGGCGCTCCTCGGAGAAAATCACACGTATACATTTTTGCACCTTAACCCTAGAAAAAATGATGTAGTTTTCAATTATTATTTTTTTTACAATTTTCCAAATATTTAGTTCTTTAGATTAAAAAGAAACTATACAATTTTAGATCTAAAAAAGAAGATGGAATGCTGTGAGAATGCTGGAAAAGTTCACTGGTCTTCATGGAAGTCCTTATTAGGATCTAAAAAAGAGAGTGGAACGAGTTTTACTTGTCTGTTTGACATGATGGAGCAGAGGGAAGGAAAATGTTTTATGAGTTGAATTTTTTTTTTTTAAAAAAAGGAAAATGTGGTTATAAAAATTTAATAAAGAGAATATGTAAGACAAAAGCGTAAGGAAAATTAATTAAAAAAAATTAATCTCACATCCCTAATTTTTTATTTTGAAACACAGACCCAGGACTTCATGGGTTTTAATGATGCATTGCTATTGAAAAAGGCATGGCGAACACTGCAATATCCAGAGAAGGGCCCAGAATTAAAGCCTCTTTTACTTTGGCAAGAGAGGCGTGACCAAAAAGCAGAGCACACCACCCTTATTACCTTAGTCATCATGAGTGTCTTACGTATCTGCATCCCTCTTAATTCATTTTCCTTCCATTCTCCACTTTTTAATTTCCCATTCTGGCCCCATCCCTCACCCCATTCTCATCATTCCCACCTCTCACTTTCTTCACACCCACACCCTTTCTTTCGGTGCCCCTCCATTCCATAGGAATCAGTTTCCCCCTATCCTTTGGATAGGCAGGGAGAGTTCTTCTTCCCTGGACCGACCCGGATCGGATCTGGTCGGTCCCGATCTGGCGGTCCAGGGAAGAAGAACTCTCCCCGCCTATCCAAAGTGTAACATCCCATTTTCAAAAGCAGTAATTTTTTTTCATCAGAGTAGAGCATCGGAGGGTAAGAGTAACTGATAATTAGATTCAAAATGCCGTAAGTCTGGCTGATTACAAAAGCGGTACAATAACCGAGAGTTTTTAAAGTAAATAACAGAAGTGTCTCCCGGCAACACCCATGCCGTGGCAACAAAAGAAATTCTCCGTAGAGACTCTAAGCGTCTTTTTGCCCTTATCTTCGGCTCTCGATCCTCCCGACCACGAAGCTATTTTAGAAGCCGAGGTCCAAATGCACATCGGACCTCGGTAACAGTTAACCTCATACTCATATAACATATGGATGACATCACAAAGATTAATCAACACATAAGTACATAGCAGATTCAAGATTAATATAACAACAGTACACATCTCATGTAAAGTTATCTATGCTAACAGTACACATCGCATGTAAAGTTATCTATACAAATCACTTGTATAGTCGTCTATCACATATAAGCATACAATAAGCATCAGAGTTAGTGTTACAGTACGCGAACGTACCTTCGTTGACGGTATTTCGGTACGTTTTACGAAAACGGTAATTTTTGACAGCGGTGCAAACAGCGGCACAACAATGCATACGACAAATGATGCGATTATCTCGAGATATCCTATAAGGATAATATTTATCAATATCTAGCAGCATAACAGGCATTTTAGGTACAAATTACCATTTTGCCCCTGACTCCCCTAATCGGCGGAATTTCGCTAGAGCTTCGCTACTTTGACTCTAATCTTCCAAAATTTTGCCATAACTCTTTCCCCAACATATTTTTCGAAATATATATCATCTTTAACCCAAAAATATGATATTCTACAATATATTGGAAGATTAAAGATCAAAACAACATTCCTACTATAACTACCGAACAAAACACCGAAGCTTAAGACTAGGGACCGAAGAACTTACCCAGGGCTTCGCTATATTTTCTCCGGACTCTTCCTTCTCTCTAACTTCTCTCTAGGATTCAAATTTTGGTGTGGGAAATGAGAAGAGGAGAGCTTGCTATTTATAGAAGAAAAAATGACACTATTCATGCCTTTTTCATATCAGTTTTCGACCGTCGGGTCGCACTTTGACACGTGGCTCAATCTTGGCCTTCCATGTGTGTGCCGACCTCATGCCCATGTCATCCTTCTAGAAGAAGATGATGTCACAAGCTTGCTTTATGTGACTGTACCGATAAAGTTCCCTGTTCGGTGTTCTTATCGCGTAATCTCGGAGAATCTTAAAAATACAGTAGCACCTCTTCGAAGGTCTAGTCTTCCTCTTTCAAAATACTTAGGTTAACTAAAATTTCGATCCCATTAAGAGTATTTCGTCGCTCGCTTTGAACGTTTTCGGACAAACGCCATCGGTTACGGAAATAACTTCCGGTAGAACCAACTTCTGGACAACAATTCACTGGTTTATAATATGTCCTGACCTAAGAAGCCTAATTCATGGTTTGTCACAACGGTCTTGTTTTCTATGGGTTCTCATTTCTACTATCTGCCCATTTTCTTATTTACCCCGTCTCTTATTTACTCCGTTGGTTTCGAAATGACTTGGAGGCAATTCACTCCGGATAAAATTTCACTTGTTTATATTAAGTCCATATGATATAGACTTAGTTCCTATGTTTTGAGGTAGTATTTAATTTCTATCGGTTCTCATTTAGCCAACTGGTCTTTCTACCGAATATATTATTATTTAATTCTAAATATCTAGATATTATTTTTGAAATAACCACAACCCTTTTCACACTATTTTCTTAATTATTATTTTCATTATTTATTTAATATTTTCGGCCCCTCCCCTTTTTTATTTAATTACATATTTATTTCCTATTTAATTTACTTTATATCTTAATCTAAGTAATTAATCATCAATTGCTTAATTAGTCACTTACTAATTGTTGATAATTTTCTTAATTAGGATTAATTATTATCTCACAACTATTTTACTGACATTGGTATTTTATGCTCCATGTAAAATATTAAAAATCATGGGGCCATTTAGGGTCCCAAAAATAATATTAAATTTCTCCCTTATTATTCTTAAGGAAAATAATTTATTAAATTGCTATAATTAGAGACAATATCTTCTCCTATTTTTAATAATTATTTCATTGCCTCTTAGGATTTATCATAATATTTTCAGGCCACTTTATGCCCCATAAGTGTATTTAGGGATTTTAGCTCTTTATTCACCCTAATTTCAATAGAAATTATCTTAGAAAATAAGATAATTATAACTTATTATTTGAGACCACATATTTACCAATTTCCAATAGGTAATATGTACTAAAATATAAAAGTCCAGATAAATAATTATCCTAAGGTATTACACAAAGGATAGGCGGGGAAACTGATTCCTATAACCAAGGACTATAGAGATTATGATTGATTAGGGAATAAATTATCATAATGAGTCATTAACTCCCTCACTAGTAAACCTTTTGTTTTAGATTAAATAATCTAAATAAACTACTTAATCATAGCATATGTTGTATATCATTACATTATATATTAGTTTATAATTTATTTTTTTTAAAAAGGTAGTTAGAGTTAGTTATGTCTTATAAAATATTAAAATTATCCTTAAAAAATTATTAGTCTAAAGAAAAAATATAAAGGGGGCTATTATAGTACCTTTGGTCCATAATATAAACCGTTGTTAACTAATTCAAGCGAATGTTACTTAAATAATTTATTGTACCTTCAATTAATAAATTTATCTATTTTATCTTTATTAAAGAATGTGGTTTTCAAATATACACTTAATATTCATTCAAAAAAACATAAAATATCTGTCACCTTTTTTCTCTCTTGCAAGAGGTAAAAGTGAAAAGCAATTTTATAATTACCCTTTAAACTTATTATATTTTGAACCAAAATTTCTTTTTAAAAGACATCTTATACTACCTCTTACCCTACATATAAGATATAACTGCCTTTTTTTTTTTTTTTTTGTGAGATACTAGAATACTAAATAAATTACTTTAAATTATTTATATTAATGGTTTTTCTCCAAACTACTTTGCTTAACTTGTAAATTGATATATAGTCTAATGAAATATAACATGATATGATCAAGTAACTTATTTAACTTTTTTTTAGTTTCTTAAAAGAAATCAACTAGGTGATATATTTAGTACATATTATGTATTGAAATTTGAACGCGTAAAGAATGAAGACCGAAGATTAGAGTAGCTTGAGCTTATTCCCACCATTTTACTTCTGTCTTTCAATGGAATTTATTGTAGGCTGCTGGACTTTATCTTACCATAAAATGGTGACATTATGCACTTATTTTTTTAATAATTCGTTAAAAAAATAACTTTATAATTGTATGGTTTAAATTTTTTTAAATCATAAAAAATTGAAAAAATAAATAAAGAAAATATCTTTCAAAATTCTAAATAAGCCTTATGGTTGCCTACAAGAGTATAGATGTTAATTACTAGAGTATGGTAATTAACTACTCATTTTAGTAGGAAATTATTGATTTGAGATTTTGAAGTTCAAGTGATATAATTTTTTTGTCTAAGGAACATTTTAACAAAACTCGCTACAAACACAAAGTTAATTAAAGATCAGAGTAAGGGAACAACGAATTACCTGTATATACACATAACAACAACAAAAAAAACAACCTATTATTACCAATTCTTTCTTTTTGGCTCCTCGAAAATCAATTTAGGAGGAATTTTTTTTGGCTTTCTAAAAATGATTTTAAAAAAACAGATTTGAATGAAAAGGTTGGAGACAAAATCCGAACACAAGAAAAAAGAAGGAGCAAGGGGGCGGATAAATGACGCCGTAAATAATGGTAGACTTTTGACTAGAGTAACTAAACATACCATCTCTCACGCATTTGTATAAGTCGTTGTTTACTTTGATGAAATGCAAAATTCGCCGCACCCCCACCATCATCATGGTATCTTTGTTAGGGGGTAATGATACCATTACCTGTAGAATCCTGTCAATTCGGTCACTGCTTCCTTCTTATTGGACTGTCCTTCTTATGTCTGTGGCAGGCCTAGGTCCCGTGACGCCTCCCATCAATTAAAGCATATTTTTAAGATTATTTATAATATCCCCACCCCACCCTTTAATTCTTTTGGGGCAAAACCCCGCAATTAGTGGACGGCATCTTTTTTTGAGTGGGCAACAAACTCCCCATTTTATGATGCCCATTATATAATATAATAATAGTAAAAGCATTTTTTTTTACAACTCTTTAACTTTAGAAAATTTACTTCCCAACCTAGTAATTACAAGGCAATTTAATACTATAATTTAATCTCTCCTAAAATATTAGTTCCAAAACTTTTTAAAAATTTTGGGATGTTACATAGAACGCAATAAGCTTTCACCTTTCCTAATAAATGTCATTCTTGAGATTCAGATTTCTATTTTTCTTGTTATGGGGTGATGCCGCTTACCACTTCAACCAACATCTTGTTTGTGATTATGTTTTCTTCGGATATAGTCCCTCTGGTTCTTATTATAAGGCACCAACTAGCAAGTATATTTGATTCTTTTTATAAGTCACTTACTTGTTTCCAAGGAACATTAATTATTTTTTCCATATATGCCCCTAATTAATAAGGGTAGTGGGTGAGAGTAATAATTAATATGATGTTAGAGTTTAATGCAATTAGCAGGGGTAATATTGGAAATTACTCAAATTTTAAAACAATTTTATTGACTTTAATTGTTTTTATTTGTTTGTGAGAATTGTTAGTTAGTACCTTATAATAAGAACCAGAAGGAGGATAACGTTTGCTCTAAACTATATAGATGCACGATAAGGAATATAGCTAGACATATACCTATGTTTTCTATATTAATTAGTTATTAATTCAATCAACCTAGCTAGGATCTATTTCCTTCCTTCCAATTATTTTAGATCTGTATTTACTATATTTGAAGTTTTCATGCATTTTTTGAATCTGTGAATGAGATTTATGTTCTATCTAAAAGTTTTACTTGATTTGGTTTTGTGCAAAGATTCATTCCAATCATCAGGGTTATCTCTCATCCTTAAGTTTATTTTTTATTTTATTTATAACTAAAAATGATTATTCAAGTAGGAATATTATATTTGATGATAAAATATGCAGAAATTAAAAGGTGAAATAATTTAAATCGTTTTGGACTAATTTATTTATCATTTATGTGATCATGTCATACCATAACGTTAACGTATATATAAAAAATGTGACACTTGAATTTAGATTTTGTTACGGTGTAAACACGACGATGTCTAACCTGGTGGGCTAGTGCTTCGATATTGGATTGATAGGCTCTGCCTGAATATCTATGAGGCAAATATCCAGGAGAGCGTGGGATCACTGTACACAGATGAGGCTTTCGCCAAAGGGGGTGCTGTGTGTGTACAGTGTGACAATATGTAAATAGTTCAAGGTCTAGAACGTGTGTACCTTAAGGGTTGTCCCCTGTATTTATAGAGAATACATTAGGTCCGGTATCTGGGACTTAGCATGATCTCAGGCCGTTATATCATATCCCAAGATATAGATTCAGGTATCCCTGTATTATAGGTAAGATATAAGATTTCCCTTTATTATAGGAAGATCCTAAGATAGGCTATATTCCCTGATGGGCCTCCTCATGGTGTTGGGCCTAATGGAAGTCCGTAACAAATTCAAAGGAATATGTTTTAAATAATTGTTATATAACGATATGGTTCTGAAATGTAAAATCGAATTTTAAAGTATACATATAGGGATATACTACAATAGTTACATAGTGTGTGTGCAGGGGTGGAACTAGAAATGTAATTAGAGGGCGAAAATTACAGAATAGAACCCATATTTTCATAAAAGTAAATTTCAGCCCCATAAGAATTTCAATATTTTCATTTTAATAGGGACTAAAGTGAAAATATTGAAATTTTTTATGAGGCCTAAATGTAATTTCTTAAAACTCTGGGTTCAATTCTGTAGTTTTAGGGGGGCCACCCCTAGCCCCTAGGTGTGTGTATAAAGTATAAAAACCCAACCAGTCCCATGGTTCCACATCATTCAGCACAACTAAACAGTGTAGTCAGGGTTTGAAATTTGAACGCCTTAATCTGATGGGTTTAATGCTCTCTTTTATCAGAATCAATGGAACACGGTATGTACATCAATAGTGACTTATGTTAAATTTTTATTTGCTAACGCGCAGGCTATCTTCGAGATCAATGGCACATTAATTGTTCTCATCCCAAAGAAAGACCATCTTGAAACTATGGGCGACCTGCGACCGATAAGCTTATGTAAAGTCATTTATAAAGCAATCACAAAGATTATTGTGAACAGGTTGAAGCCTATCCTTTCTCAGGTGATAGCCCCAAACCAATGCAGTTGTGTTGCAGGGAAGCATAGTAGTGATAACATAATTGCGGCTCAAGAGGTAATTCATACCATGTGAAACATGTAGAAGAAGGGATTCTTGACGATTAAAATTGATTTGGAGAAATCCTATGATTGAGTGTTAACTGGAAGTTTTTGTTAAGTTGCCTTCATGAACTCCATATTCCGAATAATCTTGGCAAGTTAATTGCTCAGTGTGCTTCTACACCTAGTATGCAACTACTAGGTGTATGGAAAAGCTAGGTGTATAAAAATAATAAAGCTAATTTTTTCCACCCATCTAGAGGAGTGAGACAAGGGGATTTGTTATCGACCTACTTATTTGTCGTTTGTATGGAAAAGCTAGCTCATCTTATTTAATCTGCCATTCATGAAGGAGATTGGAAGCCAATTCGCCTTACTAGGACTGATCCTCCTATTTCACACCTTTTCTTTCCTAATGACATTATTCACTTTGCAGAAGCTTCGATGGATCAGTCAAATGTGATTAACAGTTGTCTTAAAGCCTTTTGTGAAAGCTCTAGTTTAAAGGTCAATCAACAGAAAACAAGAGTCTTCTTTTCTAACAATGTTAATCACATCAAAAGGAGTAATATTTTCTCTTCTCTGGGATTCTCAATAACAAGTGACTTAGGTAAATATCTTGGTGTTCCCCTCCATAAAAAATGAGTAACTAAAGACTCTTATCAATATGTGGTGGATAAAGTGAAGACACGGCTATCAAAGTGGAAAGTGAAATTGCTATCATCAGCAAGGAGATCTACACTCATATCATCGGTGACCACAGCAATTATGTCATGCAAACCTCCCTTCTCCCGATTAGCACATGTGAGTCCTTGGATAAATGTAATCGTCAATTTTGATGGTGGCAGCAATGAGGACTAAAAGAAAATTCCTCTAGTTGCTTGGGATGCTAATTTGTAAGACTAAGTAGAGAGGTGGATTGGGACTTCGTCATGCTAAATATCAAAATCATGCATACCTCATGAAACATGGCTGGAATTTATTAGCTAGGAGGAATAACTTTTGGGTGAAATTTTTCCGAAATAAGTATACATGTGGTTCATACATGATCCTGAGGATTGACATGGACAAACCTGGTTCAAACTTGTGACTGGAATCAAGAGAACGTAGTGAAAAGTGCATGATGGAATTGAGGTTTTGGCAAACGGCCAACTGCGTTGGAAATTGACCAAGAGTGGTGTCTTTTCTATTAAATCAGCTTATGATTCTTTGAATAATGATGTGAATCAAGTTGACCCTCTTTGGGGGAAAATAAAGACACCAGAAAGGTGCAAAATGTTCTTGTGGGTTGTACTGCATAAACGACTACTAACCAATGTCCCAAGATACAAGCGGGGTTTGAGTAATGATCCTAGTTGTCCTGTGTGTAATGCAGAGATGGAGAATTTTCAACATGTCCTCAGGGACTGCCTCTCTTGAACTTTGGAAGCATATTGTTACTTCAAGGTTATGGCGTAAATTCAGTTCATTGAATTTCCTTGATTGGTTCAGTTGGAATATTTGTTATAGCGGTAGGAGCAAGCAAACTGAGGAGTGGAGAGAAACTTTTACTATTATGTGATGGTGGCTATGGCGATGTTGAAACAGTGTTGTTTTCGAAAACAAAAGGATTTCTAATAACATCCTGCAAGCTAGTGTCAATGCTATCTTGTGTAGTATGCATGACGCTCAAAATAGGTTCTATAAGATGAATGACAACAATTCTCCTCAAAGTGATCCTAGAGAATAGTGGTGGCCACCACCCGCAGGATGGGTAAAAGTCAATACTGATGGGCTTTTTCACATTTAATTCTTGGTATCGCTAGTGGTGGCATTATTCGAGATGAACACACTAATTTTCTGAAGGCTTTTAAGTTCAAAGGGGAGGAAGGAGACAGCCTTGCTACCGGGGCTGTTTACATGGACTTAAGCTCGCGTGAGACATGGGTTATAGAAATGTTATGAGTAAATACCCTTTTGAGTCCCTGGAAAAAACACGGATCCCATTTGGAACTAAAATGTGACTTTTTTATGGATTAAAAAGGACTTTTTGGAAATTTGCGAGGGACCAAAATGTTCACCAATCGTCGACCTTATTCGTCCTTTCGGGACTAAAAGCGTTTTTGTGTGAGGGACAAAAATGGGGTCCGTATTTTTTTCCAGGGGCCCAAAAGGGTATTTACTCAAATGTTATTATGGAGACCGGCTCTACTAAGGCAATTGATTTGATCAAGAGTGAAATAAATGAAACTCATGCGCTGATAGACTTCTCTTTGTGGTAATCAAGCGAGTGGTTGAAAGAGATTGGAATATTGAATACCATCATATTAGGCATTGGGCTAATGAAGCCGCAGATCATTTGGCTAAAACTAGTTTATCATCTATGCCAGGTTTCCATATCCTCTTGCATGCTGGTTTGGAGCTGGAGAGTATTATTGTAAAGGATAAGACCTAGTTTATTTTATGGTTGCACCAATGTATCAACGACAACAACAAGAATACTTGAGCTGACTCCTATCATTTTTTTCTTTCTATACAATTTGTAGCCTAGATTTCATCTTATCAGGTTGAAATCGAACAAATCATCCTTTAGGTTTCGACTTTCCTTCCTTTCTCCTTTCCAGATTTATTCATTGAAATAACTGTCTAGATCTGTGAAATTTTGCTTTGAATTAAACATTAAATGTCAATGAAAAAGAATATATACAGAGATTCAGCTTCCATTTAATTTATGCGTGAGCAGCGAATAATCTTGCGTAAGAGAACCATAAGATTCTGTGAATCTTTCTGTTGATATTTCTATTATATCTTGTTTTCTTCAGTGAAATGGATTATTTGCTGTTTTGGGACATAGGACTGCCAATTAAAAGTCTTGCTCGTCAATTAAAATAGCTTACGTAGCAAAACGTCGCCTCCTTATCGTTACATTGCTGGCTATCGTATTAGAAGGTGCCGGCCTGTGAAATTGCCGAGTCTTTACTTTTATAATTAAATAAACAAATCTTGCAAAGTGGGAAACAGCGTCCTTATCGTGAAATTGCCGAGTCTTTACTTTATGATTAAATAAACAAATCATGCAAAGTGGGAAACAGCCCCGCGGTTTGAATGTGTAAAGAGTAGACTTGATAGTTGACTCCGAAAACTTCATTAATTCTCAAAACTACAAATTAGTGCCTAACTGTTTTTCTTCTTTCATCTTCTGATAAGGTCGCAGATCAAAGAAATCTTTCACTCTTATCTGTTCCATCATCAGGTTCCTATTTTCTTCCTTTCTATCTGTAAAATTTTGCTGACGAGTGATTCTTGCCAATAACGCCATCATGACTACCACCGTCTGTTTAACTTTAATTTGGTATCTTTTCAATCAACCTGCTGGGATCTATTTTCTTCCTTTAAGATCTCTACTTTCTTACTATCTTTGAAATTTTCATCTACTTTTGAATTTGCGAATGAGATTTATGAATCCTATCTTTTGGTAAACCAGTCTATTAATTCATGAGGCTAAGTCTAGTATGATCTTGTGCCATGTATTCATACTGAGCTAGATCAGATCATCTATTTTCTTCCTTTCTAAATCTAATTATGTCATCTCTATTTTCTATCTACAGGATCAGACATCGGATTAGGCACTAAACTAACTAACGTGGTTCCGTCTAGTCCTTACACAATCCTACAATCCATCAGGATAGTCTTTCTCTCGCAGTACACACCAAAAACGTTATCTTAGTTTTCTAGACACAGACAACTGACAAATATAATATAATTTTTAATTTAAAAAAATTCCAGGCCCAAAAAGAAAATGAAAAATATTATTGAATGCTTAAAGAGTAGACTTGAGTTTACTGCAAAAGTTTCATTCTCAAGACTACAAATTTGTGTGTAACTCGACTTCATCTTCTGATAACAAGAAAATCTTTAACTCGTATTTTATCCATCATGTTGCTATTTTCTTCCTTTCTAATTATGTTATCTCTATTTTAATTTCTACCAGTAAAATTTTGCTTTGATACTTGTGATAACACTGTAACAACAAAGAGTTTGTCTAACCGTGTAAGAACCCACATGTCTCAAGTCCAAGTCCTACTTGTTTTGAGAGGGGAAGCGGTGAACCTCAAAATTAGAGTAGTCAATTGTTTGATTCTAAATAAGGCGCTGTGTACCAATTGAAAGTATTAAATAAACACCTTACCATTGTCTATTTAAGTTTAAATTTTATTATTTTGTTTTATTTAGCGAAATGGATTTAGCAATTCAGGCATTAATTTTTTTATTATGATTTTTTCTCTCGATAATATGAAGTCTTAAGTTTCACTTTCGAGACTTAGAAAACAAATGGTTTTCACCTCTCCTAATAAGTGTTATTTCTGATATTTGAATTTATGTTTTTCTTTGTATGAAGTGAGGCCATAATTATCATCTCAACTAACAGCTTAACTTGTTGGTCATTATGCTTTCTTTGGATATACAACATTTACTCTAAACTATTCAAACCATATACCTGTGTTTTCTATATTAATTAGTTATTAATTCAATCAACCTAGCTGGGATCTAATTTCTTCCTTGCCAATTATTTTAGATATCATTTACTATATTTGAATTTTTCATGAATTTTTTGAATCTGTGAATGAGATTTATTTCTATCTAAAAGTTTTACTTGGTTTGGTCTTGTGAAAAGGTTCATACCAGTAATCGGATTAGGTTATCTCTCATCCTTAAGTTTATTTATTTTTATTTATAACAAAATGATTATTCAAGTAGGAGTATTATATTTGATGATAAAATAATTTATATAGTTATCAACTAATTTATTTATCATTCATGTGATCATGTCATACCATTACGTATATATAAAGACCGAAGAGAAGAAGACTTGAGCTGACTCCCACCATTTTTTTCTTTCTATAGAATTTGTAGCAGGCTGCTGGATTTCATCTTATCGGGTTGAAATCGAACAAATCATCCTTTAGGTTCCTACTTTCCTTCCTTTCTCCTTTTCAGATTTATTCATTGAAATAATTGTTTAGATCTGTAAATTAAACATCAAATGTCAATGAAAAAGAATATATACACATATTCAGCTTCCATTTAATTTATGCGTGAACAGAAAATGAATCTTGCAGTAAGAACTAAGAATATATACCCTCTCTGTTGATATTTCTATTATATGTTGTTTTCTTCAGTGAATTGGATTATCTATTGTTTCGGGACATAGGACTGTTTGGGAATACATAGAGATCTTTGAGCATTTTGTGATTCCGATTTTTTTCTTCTACTTTTAAACTCATTCACAAAAATTGGTTCACTTTCTTCCGTCTTCAGTGCCCCCTCACTGATTCTTTCTGTTTTTGTATTGTTACATTTGGGGTTCAGATACCAAACCCTTGCAATGGCACATAATACTGATGGAGTTGGGTGTTCTTCAAGCTCTTCTCGTTCAACTAAGAGATGGAAGTATCATGTATTTTTGAGTTTTCGAGGGGAAGATACTCGGACAAATTTTACTGATCATTTGTATGCTGCTTTAATACGAAAAGGATTAAAAACTTTCAGGGATGAGGAAGAGCTTGAAAGGGGACAATCTATTCAACCAAGTTTACTGCAGGCAATCGAAGAATCTCGTTCTGCAATTGTTGTGCTCTCCCCAAATTATGCCTCTTCAACTTGGTGTTTGGATGAGCTTCAAAAGATCATCTGTTTAAAGGAAGAGTCAAGTCTTCAAGTATTTCCAATCTTTTACGAAGTAGATCCATCTGATGTTAAGAAACAAAAGGGAAGTTTTGCAGAAGCATTCAAAAAGCATGAAGAAAGATTTACACACGACAAAATGAAGGTGCAGGGATGGAGGAATGCTTTGGAAAAGGTTGCTACTATATCTGGTTATCACTCACAAAATCGGTAATTTTCACTTCTCTCAACAATTATCATGTCTTTGATTTCCTTTTCTTTTCTTGAAAAATAATGATGTGGATATTCAAATAAACTCTAAACTATATTAAGGTTTTTTTCTTAATTTATTAAAGCAATGGAGAGGGGAACAGCTTAAAGCTTTCACTAATAAGTACTATAAACTTCATTTATTTAAGGGTTATGGAACAAAAATGCCTATGAATTCTTATCAAAAGTGCATCCAGTCACCATATACATTTTGAAGGTACAAAAATACTCATGAATATTCAAAATGGGAGTGAATATATCAGCACCCTTAAATTTGACCTAACACCATTATATATGCATGTGCAAAAAGAGTGTGGGTCCCATTACAAAAAATAACGGTGCTAGGTCAAATTTAACAGTGATTGCATTTTTGATCCCATTTTGAATGTTCATAGGTATTTTTTACACCTTTGAATTGTATATAGTACTAAATGCACGTTTGATAAAAATTGGGAAAATTAGAATGAAGGACCGAAAGAAAATATATTTATGGAGAATGAGCATAAAAATTGTAATTATTTAGAAGGACCAAATATAAAAATATATTATTAAAAGTACTAAAATGCCCTAACAAAATCTTCTGCATTTTTTCATACATTCTCTTCCACATTCTATTTTTAAAACTAATACAAACTTCTAAGTTTCATTAAATTAAGCAATAGTTTTCTCAAATTTCATTTTTCACAACTTGGATAGATATCTATGAAAAAAATTACACATTCTTCAATTTGCAACAATTATAATTTTAATTAAAAATGGAATTATGTAATTTTGGTAAAAGTGAAGGTCTTTTATAATTTATCATGTATGTTAAACCAAGAAAGTTTAAATGATTTATTTTTCTTTTACTAGCAATTTATGTGGGTTAAAAAATTCATGTAATGTTAATAATTTTTTAAAAAAAGAAAATTAACCTATTATATCTTGAAAAATATTAAATGAGTATGTTTTTTATTTTTATAAAAAGAGCTTAATTGAGATAACTTTGATAATATAAATTGGGCAACTTGACGATATAAGTCGGTGAAAAGTAAAGAATAAGAAATTATGAGTTCAACCATTGTTAACTAAATAATATATTGAAAATTAAAAAAAGAAAGAAAGAAGATACGATCATATCATGATGGGCGGTTTTAGTTTTAATTTTAGTTATTTTTTAATTATGAATACAAGAGATAATACATGAAGTTTGATCAGGGGCAATTTAGTAATTTTAAATTTATATTATAATGTTCGGTCCTTCTAAGTGTTAGCACTGGCTTACACCCAAGAGGGGGGTGAATTGGGTTTTAGATAAAAACTTAAGAACTTTGAATATTTTTTCGCATCTTTGTAAAAAACAATACGTATGAAAGAGATGAATTATAAACTCATAGTCAGTTATTCAAAACGTATGTGCTGGAAACATAAGAGATAAGAGAAGAGAATATGCAAACTGCGATTTATACTAGTCCGGCCTAATCTTTGATGACCTACGTCCAGTCCTCAAGCTCCACTTGAGATTTTCAATCCAGTATCTTCTTGTTTAATTTGGGCACAAGAGAAAAGCCTTTACAATCCCACAAGCTCACCTAGGCACTTGTGAAGCCGAATCTCTCACCAAGATACTCCACCTTACACATTGTAAGGATAGAACCTTTATGGTCAAGGATTACAATCAATCTTCTCTCTCAAAGTGTATAAATGAACACTGAAGTGCATTACAGATTATCTCACTCTCTATGGTCAGCTATATAAACATTTAGAAAACAGAGAGCGTATGAGGTAGGAATCAAAGTGTTTGCATTTTGACGGTGAAGTTGTAAACTATCGTCATTGGCTTCGTTGATGCATTCCTTTTTGTTCTACATTGAATGAGTCTCTATTTATAGTTGATGGAGGTCATATGACCGTTGCGCACATTCTTTCGTTGAGTATCTTAGAATATGACTGTTGGAAGTAGCCGTTGAAGCTTCTATGCTTTCCCTTTGTTTTGTTTGTCATTTAACAAAAGTTAAATGACTGTTGTGATATTTCAACTTATCTATTAGAAATAGATGAAACTTTCCGTTAAACATAAGTTGGAGTCATTGGAAGACTTTAAGATATGTTGCTTTTAAATCGTTCTTCAACAATTTTCATATGACATTCTCTTTGTCTTTGTAATTTAACTTAGGATGAGTCGCTTTCACTTTTGCTGGAATGAGTGTCTGAACATATGATCATTTGACTTGCTCTGACTTAGTTTCCGTGTCCATGCTTTGTTTCTGCAACTGCATTAAATGCTTCTGACACAAATATTGCTTTATGAAGATTTTCACTTAATTGTTCGTTTGATCATCTAACACTCACTAATAAATATGATTAAAAGTATTGATTGAGAATAACCATGAGTAATAATATGAGGTTACTAGTAGATAATTAGTGATTTTGAAATTTAGGAAGATGATGATAAAGTACTGAAGCAACCATGACTCGAAGAGAGCCATGTTGCTCACACTCTCACGACCAAACGATTTTAAGAAAAATATTTATTGTTATTTTAATTTTTTTCCTTCAGAAAATTATTTAAATGGATCACAATATATATATATATATATATATATATATATATATATATAATGGTTTAGATGTTAATGATATTATTTTATTTTAATTCACAGGCATGAAACGAAACTTATTGAAACTGTAGTAGAAGATGTGTGGCCAAAATTGTATGATGAACTTCCATTTGACTCAGAGATAATAGTTGGAATTGAATCAAAACTAGTAGTACTAGATTCATTGATAGCAAACGGAATGAGTGGAGTTCAATTTGTTGGAATATGGGGCACAGGAGGCTTAGGTAAGACTATACTTGCTAGAGGTTTTTATGAAAGAAGGTGCGAAAGCTTTGAAGTTCATTGTTTTCTTCACAATGTTAGAGAAGTATCTAGAACAGATGGTTTGACTTCCTTGCAAAGAAAACTTCTTTTTTCTCTGGATAGAAGAAGCATCGATGTGGGTAATCATTATGAAGGAAGGAAGTTGATAAACGACATGTTGAGCAATAGAAAAGTTCTACTTGTCCTTGATGATGTGAGTGAAACAAGCCAGCTTGAAAACTTGGCTGGGAAACAAGGATGGTTTGGTGAAGGGAGCATAATAATAATAACAACTAGAGATAAGCATGTGTTATCATCATATGATGTGTCTACTCAATATGCCATGAAATTCTTGAGTGATGATGAGTCTCTTGAACTTTTCCATCAAAATGCTTTTAAAGGAAATAAGCCAAATAAAGATTTCTTGGAGCTTTCTAGAACTGTGATTCAATATGCTAAAGGCCTTCCTTTGATGCTCAAAGTGTTAGGTTCATATCTTTGTGGAAGAAAAATATTAGAATGGAAAGATGCAATAGCTAAGTTCATGAAAGTTCTTCCGAATGATGTTTTGAAGGTACTTCAAGTGAGTTTTGATGGATTAGATGATCAAGAGAAGACCATTTTTTTGGATATTGCTTGCTTTTTTAATGGGAAGCAGAAAGATTATGTCATACAAATGTTAGAAAATCTGGATCTTCACCCAATAGTTGGAATAGAAGTTCTTATTGATAAATCATTGGTAACTGATGATAAAGGGATTTTGTTAGTGCATGACATACTTCAGGAAATGGGAAAGAATATTGTTTTCCAGGAATCACCCAATGATGTTGGCAAACGTAGTAGGATATGGTCCTTGGAAGATGCTAATTCTGTGTTAGTAAGAAAAAAGGTAATACTCATATTTTTTTTGTGATTGTGCACTCTTTACTTAGAAATCTTTTCATTTTTTATATGTAATTAGCTTGACTTATTGATTTATATTCAGGGGTCAGAAGCAATCCGAGGTATAGTATTAAGATTAGACCGAGAGTGTGTGCCATATTGGGACCCTGAAGCCTTCTCAAAGATGAGTAATCTTAAATTACTTATCATAACAAGTTCTTCACCTAATCCCCATTCTTCTTTGAATCTTCCTTATGGACTTGAATGCTTTCCAAGTGGATTAAAAGTCCTACAATGGAAGGGAAGCTGTTTAGATGCTCTGCCAAGTCATGTTCCATGTGATCTCATTGATCCTAAAATGAAGCCTAGTCCATTAAAACAACTATGGCCAGGATCACAGGTAATTATGGTCTTTCCAATAAAATAATTATCTATAATTTAATTCATCTTTTTTAGTATCATATATATATATATATATATATATATATATATATATATATATATAATTATGTTGTCATTTCCAGGCTTTTCGAAGGCTTGAATTTATGGATTTAAGCTATTCAAGTAATCAAATCAAGAAGACACCAAATTTTGATGAAATTCCTTATCTTCAAAATCTCATTCTTGAAGGCTGTATAAACCTTGTTGAAGTACATCCATCTCTTGGGCACCATCAGAACCTTGTCATGATCAATTTTAAGGGTTGTGAGAGTATCAAAAGCCTTCCAAGTAAGTTTGAGATGAAATGCCTAAAGACTCTTATCCTCTCAGGTTGCTTACAAATTACACGACTTCCAGAATTTGGGAAAAGCATGAAATGTCTATCCAAACTTGATGTAGGGGAGACTGGCATCAAAAAGCTACCTCAATCACTCATCAATTTGTGTCAGCTTGTTGTTTTAGATCTAAGGAATTGCAAAAATCTGGTATGCCTTCCAAATGATATTCGTCATTTGAAGTTTATTAAAATTCTCAATCTTTTTGGTTGCTCAAAATTCTCAAGACTACCAGAGAATCTGAATGAAAATGCAGCTTTAGAGGAGCTTGATGCTAGTAGAACTGCTATTAGTGAAGTTCCTTCAACAATACTTCATTTGAAAAATTTAAGATTACTATCTATTAGTGGATGCAATGGGCAAGCACAATCATCCTCACCAAATTTCTCTTATTTTACAAGGCCTTCAATTTCCACTGGGTTATTGCTACACCCTTCTTTATCATGTTTAACAAATTTAAAGCTCTTGGATCTAAGTAATTGCAATCTCTCTGATCAGTCTCTTCCAAATGATATTAATGCTTTATCATCATTGGAGATCCTTGATCTAAGTGGAAACAATTTTGTTAACCTACCTGTTGGCTTCTTCTCGAATCTGAAGCTTCATTATGTTGACTTCAATCATTGCACAAGGCTTCAGTCGTTTCCAAGACTTCCATCAAATTTAGTCACCGTGCGTGCAATTGATTGTCCTTCAATAAAGATATTAGATTCCCAACAGCTGTGGAAGATCTTTGAACAAATTGAATATCAGGTTTGTTTGATTTGCTAAACTATAAAGATATTTCTTGTGTACACATTTGAACCATGATGCTTGTCTAACTTTTATGTGAAAATTCTTTTTTAATATTTGTTACAGGAAAGATATTTGTTCGAGCAGATATTTCTTCGTAAGAATCCTTTTTTTATGAATATTGGAGGAAGTGAAGTGCCATCATGGTTTCACAATCAAAATTGCTTTTGTGATAAAGCTTGGCCTCGTCAGCCAAATGTGTCATTTATAACGGACATACAGGATCATCTCCATTCAAGTAAACAATTGGGAATAGCTGTATGCTTAGTTATAGAAGGTCATTATGGTGTGTCTGCTTCTTATGATGAAGATTATCCAAGTTCTAATGTGTACTGGAGTTGTAGAAATGTTGGAGAAGAAATCCCAATTCGATATATTGGCAGAAAAATTAATAAACGCTATGATGGTCGTAACCAACTTTTTTTATTCTTTTTCACATGTCTCGATAAGAAAAGACTTCAAATTGGTTTTCATGTCAAAAATGAAAGAATGGAAGCAAATTTTAAAATTAAGAAGTGTGGGTGGCGTGTATTGTGTAAAGAAGATATCGAAGCACGGCGAAGAACAAGGGGTCAAGGAAGTAGCAGCAGCAATAAATGTTCAGAGAATTACCATAATCATAATGAATTGGGAGCAACAGAAGCAACAAGTGACAGCTTAAGCAATGTTGATGTAGACTTCCAAATGCCGTTGAAAAAACGCAGAAAACTACGATAAATTAATGATTTAAGGTTCGTACATACATGAACGTTATTCATCTTTTAAAACTTTTGTTTTCTTCATATAATCTTTTTCTAGTTAGATAGATATCTCAACTCATGCTTCTTTTCATACATATATAGAACCAGCAATATTGAAATTGGCAGCTCAATCAATCATCTCTGACAAAATGAAAAAAATTGGAAGAAGTTCTCCCGGGTACGTATGTGCGTTAGCCTTTTTTTGTTTTACCCAAAATTGATGCTTCTATAATTTTTCCTTGTTGGATGTATATATTTTGCTTCTTTTATTACGTATATATAATACCAATTCGATATTATTACTCACCATACAAATTGTACGTTGATTCTCTCCGTTTTTTTTTTGAAGACTCATGTAATAATAACGAAGGTTTGAAACCATAAGGATTTGTTGTTGGAAAAAGTGTATTATTAACCTCGTAAATTATTTTATTTTTTATATTTAACAAATTTTTAAAATAATCTTCATTATCAAGAATGGGCTGAAACCCCACAGAGAAGAACAAGATATTTAATATTATTTTATTTTAATATTGCAAATGATTAACTAGATGTTTATGTTCTTCGATGGTACTCTCTAATCACATCCAGCTCCCTTGAATTCTTGGTTCTCCTTCAACATCGATTTTTCATTTACCTAATACATATTTTCTGTCAAAATTTGTTATAAGGAAATTTTGAGTTATGGGTGGAAGTGGCAGCCTAAGGAGTTATACACACATATATATACATACACGTCCAGTCCTAAATAGAATATATTGTTTAGTGTAATTTGCTATAAATTATGTCTTATATTTACACTAATAGATGGAGTGAGTCAGAACATTTAATAGAGACCATTTCTGATGCTCGTCATTTTTATTTTCTGGGTCTAACCCCATCATCATCTATTCTCGCTTAGATTTAGATTCCTCCTCCTTTCTTCTTGGAGTGTTCTTCCTAACAGTGATAATCAAGAAACGAACAAGAAACAACCCTACAAGAATTAATGCCTCTCAAGTCTCAATAGAAGATATTTTTCCCCTTCAATGTTTCAGCTGATCAGTACACCTATCCATCCCCTGTTTTGACTTTTCTGCTGCAGATAAGAGAAGAAAGAGAAGAGAAAATTGATTGTCCTCTCCCCACATACAACGGTGGACAGCAAAGGAAGGAGAGAAGAGGTTATGCTCAAACACACCCACCCGCGATGCCAACAGGAGGAGAAACGACCTGAGAAGAGGTTATGCTCAGCAACTTAAACGTTTGTTACTTGTAAATGGAATTTGACTTGATCATAATCCAAATTTTTCTTGTTAAGAAATTAATTTCACTTGTTCATGATGTAACATCCCCAATTCTCATGTAAATTAAATTAATGGAATACAAGAATTTTTCACTAAGTAGTATTAGTCGATGGTATATTACTTTGACAAGATAAATTAATTATTGAAAAAATAATAATAATGAGGAATTATTTGAAAAGGTGGCAATTAAACTTGGTTATGGATAATTTAAGATAAGTAATGTTAGAGGAGTTAAAAATACTTTTCCTCATTATTTCTACAACTTCCGTCAAATAAAAGGAAGGGGAAAATGAGAAAATTTTGATGAAAAATTAGTGTAGTTCTGATATAAGTCTAATTTGTCTTAAAAAGGAATATTGGATGGGACTTATATAACACAAAATAATATCTCCATATTTTTATTTTTTATTTTATTGATGTCAGACGTGCAAGGGGGAGGAAGTGGAGAATAGTTACCTAGCTTTAGGAGAGATTTGAAGGATCTCTCAAAAACACAATTAATGGAAGTTGAATAAAGGAAAGAAAGATATCAAATCTTTCCTCACAAATTCCCAACGTGAAGGGGGGGAGGGGGGAAGGAATAGAATATAAAACAATGCAATATTGGTGGGAAAACGACCAAAATAATGTTCAAAAAAAATAAAATAACCGGACTAAAGCATATTAGAAACATTTTATCAAAGTAATGCAGTTAGTGGCGCGCATACGTACTTGCGGAACTAAAGGCGCATGTGAGTTCACACCATCGACACATCCGACAAATTTTGTGTCGGTGGCGCAGAAAGATCCACGCCACTAGGTGACGTGGAAAATATCCACGCCACGGGTGGCGTGGAAAGACCCACGCCACCTAGTGGCGTGGTAATTGGGAATCATCTATTAAAATAATAATAATAATAAATAAATTAAATTAATATTAATATTATATATAAAAATATTAATATAATAATAATAATAATAATAATATAATAATAATAAATGATAAAAAAAAGTGGAATAATTTAAAAAGCTCTACTTCATTTAATTTGAAGTCAAAAGAAAGAAAACATGGAGCTAAAATAACTCATTAAGAACGTCTTTTAAAAGATTACGCAGTACAATTTGGTTATAACAACAAATTAAATGAGAAAAAGGCGTTCTTAATGAGTTATTTTAGCTCCATGCTTTCTTTCTTTTGACTTCAAATTAAATGAACTAGAACTTTTTAAATTAGGGATAGGAGCAATTTTACATATGTGATTTACCCCCGGGAGCGCCCACGCCACGAGATTTCAAGCTGGAGCAAAAATACACATGTAATTATGTTTTGGGAGCGTCCGCCCCATGGACGTTAGTCAACTAACGGTCAACGGTTAAGTTGGATGGAAATGAACAGTAACTTGGGTGAAATTACACTTTTGGCCATAGTTTTAGGTGAAATTACACTTTTGCCCCCTAGTTTTATTTTTTTAAAAAAAAAAATACCCCCTGGTGGGTCCCACCGCCGGCCGACGGTGGTTGCCGGCGGCGGTGGGGCCCACCGGGGTTATTTTAGTTTTTTTTTAAAAAAATATTTAAAACTATGGGGCAAAAGTGTAATTTCACCTAAAACTATGGCCAAAAGTGTAATTTCACCCAAGTTACTGTTCATTTCCATCCAACTTAACCGTTGACCGTTAGTTGACTAACGGCCATGGTGCTGGACGCTCCCAAAACATAATTACATGTGTATTTTTGCTCCAGTTGAAATCTCGTGGTGCTGAGCGCTCCTTGGGGTAAATCACATGTGTAAAATTGCTCCTTTACCCTTTAAATTATTCCACTTTTTTTATCATTTATTATTATTATATTATTATTATTATGGGTTAAGGAGCGTCAAAGACAACAAACTATTAGCTCGGGAAGCGTCCGACAATTAACTATTAAATGGACCACCCAAAGACAATAAACTTTTAAAAAGGAGCGCCCAAAGACAATGCCGTTAAAAAAAGTTAACGCCGTTAGCAAAAAGTTAACGTCCGTTATCTAAGGAGCGCCCAAAGACAACAAAATATTATTCCAAGAGCGCCCAAAGACAAAATTCTAAATTTTACTAAATTAAATAATTTTTTTCTCAATTGTCATTATTCAAAACTACTTGTATAAATATCTATGGACAAAAATTACTCATTCTTCAATTTTTTTCAAATTTATAATTTGCTAAAATAAACAAAAGTTTTGATTAAAATATAATTATATAATTTAAATAAAACTCAAGGTGTTTTATAGTTTATTATATATGTTAAAAAAAATATATGATTTATTTTTATTTTAGAAGAAATTTATGTGATTTAAAAAATTCATTTAATGTTAATGAAATTTAAAAATCTAAAAAATATGTTGACAAAATTGAAGAATGAGTAATTTTTATCCATAGATATTTATACAAATAGTTTTGAATAATGACAATTGAGAAAAAGATTATTTAATTTAGTAAAAACCCAAGGTGTTTTATAGTTTATTATATATGTTAAACAAAAAAAATATATGATTTATTTTTATTTTAGAAGAAATTTATGTGAGTTAAAAAATTCATTTAATGTTAATAAAATTTAAAAAATCTAAAATTTTTTTTGACAAAATTAAAAAATGAGTAATTTTTGTCTATAGATATTTATACAAGTAGTTTTGAATAATGACAATTGAGAAAAAAATTATTTAATTTAGTAAAATTTAGAATTTTGTCTTTGGGCGCTCTTGGAACAATAGTTTTTTTTTGTCTTTGGCGCTCCTTAGATAACGGACGTTAACTTTTTGCTAACGACGTTAACTTTTTCTTAACGGCATTGTCTTTGGACGCTCCTTTTTAAAAGTTTATTGTCTTTGGGTGGTCCACTTAATAGTTAATTGTCTTTGACGCTCCCCGAGCTATAGTTTATTGTCTTTGGACGCTCCTTGACCCTATTATTATTATTATATTAATATTAATATTTTAATATTAATAGTATATTTAATATTAATTTTATTAATTTTATTAATTTATTTTTTATAGATGGAATCGATCCACTTTTAGTGGGTCGATTCCCAATTACCATGCCACTAGGTGGCGTGGGTCTTTTCCACGTCACCTAGTGGCGTGGATCTTTCCTGCGCTACTGACATAAAATTTGTCAGTATGTGTCAGTGACGTGAACCTGTCATGCGCCTTTAGTTCCGCAAGTCTGTCATGCGCCACTAACTGCATTATTTTGGTAAAATGTTTCAATCTGCTTTAGTCCTATTTTTTTTTTTTTTTTGAACATTATTTTGGTCGTTTTCCCAATATTGGTTGATGAAGGTAGGAATGGTTCCTATTTTTCCTTTGGCATTTGGACGTGAAAGGGAGTGGTACAATAAGAATTGATTGGACATTCACATTAATGAAAAGCAGAAGTGATCACGTGGAGCAAAGCTTAAGGAAGTTAAAAAAAAGGGTTAAGGAGCGTCCAGCACAATAAACTATTAGCTCGGGAGGCGTCAAAGACAATTAACTATTAAGTGGACCACCCAAGACAATAAACTTTTAAAAATGAGCGCCCTTGAGACAATGCCGTTAAAAAAAGTTAACGCCGTTAATAAAAAGTTAACGTTCGTTATTTAAGGTGCGCCAAAGACAACAAACTATTATTCCAAGAGCGCCCGACAAAAATTCTAAATTTTACTAAATTAAATAATTTTTTTCTCAATTATCATTATTCAAAACTACTTGTATAAATATCTATGGACAAAAATTACTCATTCTTCAATTTTGTCAAAATTATAATTTGCTAAAATAAACAAAAGTTTTGATTAAAAATATAATTATATGATTTAAATAAAACTCAAGGTGTTTTATAGTTTATTATATATGTTAAAAAAAAATATATGATTTATTTTTATTTTAGAAGAAATTTATGTGAGTTAAAAAATTAATTTAATGTTAATAAAATCTAAAAAATATGTTGACAAAATTGAAGAATGAGTAATTTTTATCCATAGATATTTATACAAATAGTTTTGAATAATGACAATTGAGAAAAAATTATTTAATTTAGTAAAAACCAAAGGTGTTTTATAGTTTATTATATATGTTAAACAAAAAAATATATGATTTATTTTTATTTTAGAAGAAATTTATGTGAGTTAAAAAATTCATTTAATGTTAATAAAATTTAAAAAATCTAAAAAATTTGTTGACAAAATTGAAAAATGAGTAATTTTTGTCTATAGATATTTATACAAGTAGTTTTGAATAATGACAATTGAGAAAAACATTATTTAATTTAGTAAAATTTAGAATTTTGTGTTGGGCGCTCTTGGAATAATAGTTTGTTGTCTTTGGCGCTCCTTAGATAACGGACGTTAACTTTTTTGCTAACTACAAGTAACTTTTTTTAACGGCATTGTCTTTGGGTGCTCATTTTTAAAAGTTTATTGTGTTGGGTGGTCCACTTAATAGTTAATTGTCTTTGGGCGCTCCTGAGCTAATAGTTTATTGTGCTGGACGCTCCTTAACCCTAAAAAAAATAAAAAAATCTTTCTCCATTATCCGGATGTATGAGAGGCTGAATTTAATTTAAAAAAATAATTATTAAGACTACTTTTCAATCCCTTAAAACCGCTGGATTCGGCTTAGCTCCTCTTCTTGACGCCATCCTCTTAGTCCTCTGCTTTATCTTTAGCGTCGTTTTGACGCAAAATGATATCGATCCTTTTTTTTTTTAAATAAAAATATTAAGGTTATAAAAAAAAGATTTTGGGATAGTGAGCGGTACTGGAAAAATACTGATGGGTATTTCATGATCTTGAAAAATTATTTTAGGACGTTGAAAAAATATTTCAGGATACTGACAGGTACTAAAAAAATGCTTCAGGATACTAACTAGGGATACTGGCTGGTACTAAAAAATACTTCATGATTTTGAAAAATTATTTTAGGATGTTGAAAATTCTTGAAAATATTTTTCAACATCCTAAAATAATTTTTCAAGATCATGAAGTATTTTTTTAGTACCGCCCAAGATCCCGCCAGTATCCCGAAATATCTTTTTTAGTACATACGTCGCATGCCCGAAATACTTTCTCAACGTCATAAAATAATTATTTAAGATCATGAAGTCTTTTTCCAATACCGCTCAGTATCTTAAAGTCTCTTTTTTATACCCTTAATATTATTTTTTTAAAAAAAAAAAAAAGAAGAAGGATCAGTATCATTTTGCGTCAAAAACGACGCAGTATTAACGCAGAGGACGGCAGAGGATGGCAGGCGAAGAGGAGCTAAGCCGAGTCCAAAACCGCTGGCTTGGATGGTGAGAAGTATATCAGTAATTGAGGAAAGAAGTACTAATAGTGGGGCACGTGAGACAAGGCAAACCATAACACAAAATACTGAAATATTTCCTCATATTCTCCATGCGCTGGATGTGGGGGAAAGAGAGAGAAAAATGTGACAAATCAATATTAATTAAAGAAGGAGAGAGAGTATATGTGGGTTGAGGCATGGGTCACTCTGACAAATTTTTTTTTTTTTCAAATGCTTCCCATCGTACTGGAACCGGATTCCCTGCTCGTCTAAGGACGAGCAGGGGAGCTTGTCCGTAAGGACGAGCTCCTGCCCGTCCAGATCTGGCCGAGATCCTTTTTTTTTTCTACATGAAAAAATCATTTTTTGGAGAAATGTTAGTTGAGAGATTAGCTTTGTTTTAGGTTCTCTACGCATTAAAATTATTTTTTCTTAAAAATAAAAAAATTACAAAATTAAAATGCGGATCGGGACGGCTGGAGCTCGTCCGTAGGACGAACTCCCCCTGCTCGTCCAAAAGGACGAGCAGGGAATCCGGTTCCCCATTGTACCTGACAGAAACAGAAGCCAAAAGGAAAAGAAAACACACAATTTCTCCAAAATTTCGCTGGCATCCAGACGGGAGTGTGAAAGGGAGAGGAATAGAAACATTTTTTTTTCTCTCTCTTCCCAAATTTCTTCAGAACATCGGACGTGAAGAACAAAGAGGAATCAGAAAATATTTTTCCTCTCAAACCCCTCAGAAGCGCCGGCCAAGCGAGATTTGTGAAAGTCAGAATATTTTTATTATTATTTCCTCTGGAATGGTGAAGAGAAATCTAGACGCGAGTTGAGCTTAGAACCAACCTTGAAGATCTATTTAAGGGCTCACCTTCACCCATTTTCTTTGCTGGACGAGTAGAAGAGAAGAAGGGACCTAACAAGAGGTGTAAAGAAGGGCTCAAGCAAGCGTCTAAGAGGAAGGTAAGGATTTCAAAAAAAAAAAAAAAAAAAAAAAAAACCTATCCCACCTTCTTCTACATTCTTTCACGTTAAATTAGAGGTTGTTGAGGAAAATTTCCTTCTGATGCATTGAAGGATAAATCAGAGAGGAAGAAGAAGAAAGTGAAAGATCAAGTTCCTAGTGGGAGATATACCAAGAACAAGTAAGCTATATTTATGGTTTCATGGGTTTTTTAAGTTAACAGTGATACTGCCCTGCGTTTTTGTTCATATTATGAGACTAATTAATGGATAAAATGGGTGAATGAAGTATCAAACTCAAGATTTAAAGCCTAGGTAGAAGGATTATCATGATATAAGGAGAAATTGTTGACGAAAATAAAGATTGGGTTGAGTAATTTTAGAGGATGATTTCAACCAGCCTTAAGACGTGAGAAATGATTTCCTGTTGATGTATCTTCTGCTTCCAACGTGTTCAGAATATGATTTTAGGGAGTGAGAGATTTTTGAATGATTGGGAAAGGCTTATTTTTAAGTCACTAAATAAATATTTTAGAAGAGTTACTTATAATTATATTTTGGTTATTTTAGGATCACTTTGATTTGGTACATCCAGAGAAAAATCTTACTGATATTTTGGTCAACGACTACCAGGTAGTAACCTTAATCCTCATATGTCTTGTGTTGTTTTGTATGTCTGATTTTCCATGATTGTGGACCCGTGTCTCCCGAAAAGGTACATGCGTTTGTGTGCATTCGGTGTGGTGCGGTTCGAGCCCGACTCTTGTATCTTTCCAAGCGCTTGTGGATCCGGGGCTTGCTTTGTTGAGCAATCCTGCGTTTGTTTCTAGGACATGTAGTCCTTCCGCAGTTAACACGGTATACTTGGTATGTTGTATTTGTGTTACTGCGCGTTTGTTACTGAATGCTATTGTTTGGTGTTTTCCTGATTATGGTTACATACATACATTGTTTATACACTACATATGAGATTAATGGTTACTCTGGGATCCATTTATGAATCCCAGATTTTTGTAGAGCCTCTGGAAGTTCTATGAGGGTAGATTCTGGAGAAAAGGGTAAGACCGTTGGCCAAGAGTAGATAGAGTCGTTGCTGGCGGTGGAAGACTATTTTGTTATATATTTTGTTATTTATTTTGGAATTGGATGACTGTATATTCTTTTGGCTTTGTAGGCACCGGTGGATGACTGTCTATTTAACTCTTTGAGGTTTTATTTTGTCACTTACATTTAATTATATCAGTATTGTCCGAAATACAACCGGGAGATGCTTTGTCGCGATAAACTCTGTTGTATGTTAATCAGTAGTAATTATATGATATATGGTAATTATAAAAAGGAATCCCTCTATCCGCCACCCGAAAGGGCGAGGCCGGTAGGGGTGTTACACATGATGTATTTGTCACTTGCAAATCAAGTTGTTTTTCCTTTAAGTTTTGAAAGGGTTATTTTTGTCTTTTTACTTTACAAATTAATTTCATTACATGTCCTCTAGACTGCAATGAAATTTCATATTTCTTTGGACTCATAAGAATTAATTTGCTATAGTGGTCCTTATCTGAACTTTTCCCTTGCAAAAATAATTTCACTTGTTCTAAATCCAAATGTTTCGGTATTTTGGTAATTTAAATCTAAAGACAGATTATTTAGAAAATCTCCTTTGGCCTCATATTTAACAATCCACATAATCTCCATTTTCCACTTGCCAATAAGTTCCCTTTGTTACCTTACCAATAACAATTTTATAATTAGCATAATAGGGTAAGAAATATATTTATCTGAGATTGATAACATATTTTTCATATTAATAACATAATTTTCTTATTTAACTTTATAGGTCATTACATTATTCCACGTTTTTTCATTTAAACTATTAAATTATTTTACGGACAAAATTTTTCAATTTCCGCAGTAGTGTGTATTTGTCACTGTACTGTAAGATTATTTGAGTTGGTTCTTGTGATTGAAGCATGTTATTGTAGTTTTTTAAAAAGAGAGTTTCTAAAAATAAGAAGATATTATGAGACTTCAAGTATATGGTTCAATTTGTTGTTCATTTATTTATATTAAAATTATGCTATCAAAAACTTGCGACCAGTTTGGTAATTTATTTTTTTCTCAAGAGTTTATGGTAATTTGTTTAGCTTGTTAATTATGTATGCGATTTACGTCACATGATTACACTGTTATATTTTCTTTTTATTTGTCTTCTGATGTTAAGAGATCGATAGAGGATTTTGACTTGATGAGATAAATATAGAGGATATAGTATGACTATGGACAGAATTGACAGCACCATCACATGAATTTGGTGTATTTTGAATTCTATATTCTCATCATTTCAGATGCTGATGATTTTGTATATTACACAACGTACATTCTGTCTGGCCTTGGTCATTATCAGGAATTGGCCTACTTGAATTTTGCTTTGATTTCTTGTGTTTTCTTGGAATGACAATGCTTGCTTGTTCAGAAGTTTAGGATGATACTATGTATGCTCTGTTCCAAATAAAAATAAAGCAGGGGCTGATTTCAAAAAAAATCTTGGAATTGTTACGATTTTATTTTGATGTGATTATTTGAGATTATAAAAAAAGTTTAGAAAGCTAAGCTAGAATCAACGTCATGATTTTGGAACCAAGGAAGCCAAGCTTATTTATTTATATTATAATTATAACATGGAAGGCTTAAGTTGTTTAGACAGCCAAGCTTATATATGGCTTATGCATGAAAAATTACATGGAAATAAATGAAGAAAATAAATTTAGAAGCCAATAACAACAAAGTAAAAAATGAAGATAAAGAAGAACAAGTTTAAGAAGTTAAGAGATTTTGCATGGTTAATGGCTCTAATGAATAACATAAATTATGTATGTTGGGTTTTGAAGGTCATGAGATGTCAAGGAAGATGAATTGGAGGTTTGGTCAAGTAACCTCAAATATTGGAACAAAAAATCACTTTATCTATTATTGTATTTAAGTGTTTATTTTTTGTCAAGCATCAAATGTGCAGTGATTATCTCTCATAGCGGAGATTCAAACTTTCATTCACCATATTATTAGAGATTAACCTCTTCTACTAAACCCAACACCCGTTCATGAACTATCTTATGTTTTTGTTATGCTTTTTAGCTATGAGCCTGTTTGTTTCTTTTTTCTTTCTTTTTTTCAAAACAGTTTTATAAAATTATTTTTTAAAAAATAATAGAAAATAAAAAACAAAAATAATTGTTAAAAAAAACAGTTTTTGAAGTGATGTAAGGTAGCCGTCACCACCAATGTGATGTGGTAGTGGTAGGAGCCAGTGGTATGACGTGGATAGTGAACAAGTGATGACCTCAAAAAATAATTAGAAAAACAAAACAATTTTTTTTTTTTTTACTTAAAAAAAAGAATTAAACAAAAAACTTGTTTGAAAAAAAAAAATGAATCAAACAAACCCTATGTCAGTAATCTGACAGCAAATTTACAGACAAAATTTCCGTTAGTAATTACCAACTTTTGAGATATGACCTGAATCGACCCTATACTATAGAACAGAGTTTTAGTAACTAATTTGAGAGCCTTATCCATAAGTGCCATCAGTCGCCCAAATTTTAAAAATCTGAATATTAAACTATAATAATAAAATCACAGGAAATGTTATTAATTCTAGGCCTTTTCAAAAATATCGCCAAAAAGGTCATCTTAGTTTTTAAAACACAATCTGACAACTGACAAGTAAAATATAATTTTCAAATTAAAAAAATTCTAGTCGAGAAAAAATATGAAAAATATTATTGAACGCTTAAAGAGTAGACTTGAGTTGGCTCCAAAAACTTCATTCTCAAGACCACAAATTTGTGCGTAACTCAGCTTCATCTTCCGATAAGGTTGCAGATCAAGAAAATCTTTAACCCTTATTTTATCCATCATGTTCCTATTTTCTTCCTTTCTAACAATGTTATCTCTATTTTCTACCTGTAAAATTTTGCTTTGATATTTGTGATAACACCGTAACAACATAGAGTTTGTCTAACACTGTAAGGCCCCACGCGTCTCAAGTTTGAATCCTACAAAAGATACTTTTTTGTGGATTTAATTGATATTTTGGATTGATTTGTGCCAAGACACTTGCTGGAATCTTTGTTTGCAAACCTTTAGATTGTCAATTGAATCAATAATTGAGTTTTCATTATTAATTTGGTTGTTCCTCTTCATTGTATAATTGAGTTGTTTAATTGTCTAGTTATAAACAAGATTTTTAAAATTAACATGAAGTTAATTGGGATTGGGTTTAATAGGCAACACTAACGCTATTATGAGTTTTTTAATGGATTAAGAATTATTGAACTTGAAGGTTTCTCATGTGTTGAATTTAAGTGATTGAACTTATTAATTCCACTCTCTTATCAATCTTCTTTTGATCTAATTAGTTAATTTGTGTTAAGAAAGCTAACTTCATGTAAATCCTAAGTTGTTCTTTTCACCGTACTTGGAAAAAAAATTGTTACCTTTTCTTATTTCATTTTCTTAGCTATTATTAATTGATTTCTTTTCGTTAGGATTTTAATTCTTTTTCCACAAAAAGCCCTCCCAAAAATTGCTTTTACATTCATTTAGGTTAGTTTTGTTCTCATATAGGTTTTAGAGTCATTTGCATTATGCATTTAGGTAGTAGAATTTTGTATTTTAATTTAGGACTATTCCATTGCATTTTTATCACCAAAAATCAATTCTAGAGAAACCCCATAGATTGCTCTTTAAAAGAATGACCTAGATTGCCACTATATTGTATTAGTAGTTAGTCCTAGTTTAATTGATTACTTTAGCGAGACATCAACGGGTCTCTTGTCTCTTGTATAATATGCAGCAGTCTCTTATAATGTACAACTATTAGGGAAGAAAATTCCTTCTCTTACTCCTCAACATGGCATACGCCAAGGATCTCTTTCCCCATATCTTCATTCTTGCCTTGAAGCTTTCTCTTCAATGATATGACAAAGAGGAGGTCGATCCTTACACAATGCCTGTTTGCTATGATACATTTATTTTTATGAATGCAACTTCTCATAATTGTACTCTATTCATGAAGTCTCTTCAAAATTAATGCAATGTCGCCCTCAGTAGCTATCCTTCAAATTTTCCCTCCGTTTTAATTTTTTTTTTCGTCTTTTTTTTTTTTTAAAAAAAAAGTTTGAGATTCTACAAAAAATGAGTGACATTTTGATAACATATGAAAAAAATGATGTAGTTTTTAATTATTATTATTTTTACAATTTTTCAAATATTTAGTACTTTATATTAAAAAGACACTACAAAATTTTAGATCTAAAAAAGACAGTGGAATGCTCTGAGAACATTGCAATATCCTGAGAAGGGCCCGGAATTAAAGCCTCTTTTACTTTGGCAAGAGAGGCGTGACCAAAAATACACCACCCTTACCTTAGTCATCATGAGTGTCTTACATATCTGTATCCCTCTTAATTCATTTTCCTTCCATTCTTCACTTTTTAATTTCCAATTCTGGCCCCATCCCTCACCCCACTCTCATCATTCCCACCTCTCACTTTCTTCACACCCACACCCTTCTTATTAGAGTTTCAACTGGGAGATTTCTCAAGGGATTTGTACACCCCCTTGAGGATGGAGATGAGCTCACGGCAGAGATTTGGGCATGCTTTTTCGGACTGAAAATTGCATGGACTTTGGGGGTTCGGCAGGTGTGGCTGGAGACGGATTCAACAGCGTGCCTTGATCTGCTTCATCTTGAACAGTGTGGCCAACATAGAGACGCACAGATCATCAATGAAGTTCAAAGGTTGCTTCAAATGGATTGGAATACGAAGCTTACATACATTCTGTGATCGGGAAATTCCGCGGCAGATTTCTTAGCGAAAAAGGGCCTTGAGGCGGAATCAGGGCATCATGAGATTTATCAACCATCTACGGAGCTGAGGGCTTTCTTATGTAATGATTATAATGGGAATTATTCCCATAGGTGATAATTGAGGTATCTCTTTGTATCAAAAATAAATAAATCATCCTATTCCTTCGCTTCCGGGTCTCAATTCCTGCTATCTCTGACATAATAATAGTGGAAGCATCTATAAGTAAGAGATCTCAGATCATTTACAACAACAAAAAAATTGTTGTGATATTTATATATATTATTCACTTAAATTATTGTTATTATTATTCTTAAAATATTTTAGATGGAAAAAAATATATACATATTTTCATTTTTATGAAGAAATTTTTACTTTTCTAAGGTGAAAATGACCTTTGGAAATTAAGGGTAGATGGACCAAAAAACCTCCACACAAATTTCATATCTATGACGAGGATATATAGCATTTTCATATATGATAATTCAGAACCATGATGTATAGTTGAAAATAATCATGATAAAAGGCCTTTTCGGTATAGGGAATGTGAGAACTGAGAAGTAAAATATAACTATCAAATTAAGCGAAATATTGCTGGAAGAAACACACACACACACACACACATATATATATATATATATATATATATATGTTCTTCGTGCGTGTTTTAAATCTTTGGGTGTGATTTTCGCATAGAAAAATCACTATTGTGTTCTAAAAAATAAATAAATCTTGGATTAATGAATAAATATGTATTGAGGGAGTGATGCTTGAAGTGAACTTTTGTGATAAATGGGTGATAAATCATGATTTTTATATAATTTATCCCACCTTATTCATTTATTATAGTTTTAGCTATTTTGGATTTACTAGAGAATATTTGAATCATTTGCCAATTTTAGTAAAGGATATAAATCTGAATTAATTATGATAAGATTAGTCTTTAATTGTAAATTGTGCATTGGGTTATACGATAGATCATGATTTCATTTAATTCTTGCAGGTTAAGGAAAAACACATTAGAAAAATCTTATGATACAGAATTATTTTTGAAAGTTTAAAGAAAATCTAATGCCTAAGTTTAAATGGGTCAATTTAATTTTAATAGGTTTGAATCTTATGCCCTAAGTTTTCTAATTCTCATGTAAAAAAAGACCTACACTCTCTTATTTGACCAAATGAAAGACACTCTCATAGAGAGCATCGGCTCTCTCTCTCTTTCACGCTAGCTCTTGCTTTTGCCTTGAGAGCCTCATGTGACTGCCACACACTCACAAACTTAACCCTTCTTTTTTTCATTACCTCAACGCCCTTCACTCACGACCCATCCGAATTCATCCATTCCTTAACTTCTTTTCCATTGCCACGTATAAACTGGCAAGGACTGATTCCACCAACAATTTTTGTCTTTTCTCTCCTTTAACAAATGCCTCTAATGATCGTGATATATAAGGAGATTGAAGGGGAGAATTCAATGGCTGCTTAAGTTAGTTGGGAGACAAATTTGGAGAAGCATGGAGGAGGTTAGAATCTAGGAGTTTACACTTGAAGACCACAAGGAAGTGTCTTTCCTTTTTATCTTTTTGATTCAAGACTTGAGATTATTTAGTTTTAAATGATTTTTAGTTTATTAATTGAGAGCAATCTAGTTTTAGATTGTAAACATATTCTTTTTGGATTGGATTAATATTTTGGATTGATTTTGTAAGACAAAATATCACAAAGGGTGAATTGAGTGATTTAAAAATCTTTTTGATTTCCTCTGAGATTCACGTAGTGAAACAGAGTGTAACAGAGAGAGTAAGAGAAAGATGAACACGAGATATTTATACTGGTTTGATCTTAACTCTTGACCTACGTTCGGTCTCTAGACACTCTGGGATTTTCACTATCACTTTAACTGATTACACAATCTGTACTCGAAAGTAATCCTCTCACTAGGATTCACTCCCCCTTACAAGTTATAATCAAATAACCCTTACAATCTCAAAGTCTCAATACTTTGAGATTCTTACAAAGATATTGAATCATATATAAATTCTCTAAAAGAACAGATTGATAAACACTGAAGATTTATATATCCGAAGATATTACACAAATGAGTGAAACAGTAAATGTGTATTAATCATTTGAGCGTTTGTGTTTCCAGTGGTTGTTGAAACGAATTGAATGCTTTAGCTTATATATGGTGAAGGTAATTAATGACCGTTGGAAGCCTTCAATGCACCATTGAGAGTAATGAATATGGTCGTTGAGGGTTGGAGTTCTTTCGTTACTCACAGCTTCGATTTAACCAAGGTCCGCCGTCATTCGTTGATTAACATTCCTTAAGATTTTGCCATTGGATGATCTGGCATTCAGATATGGAAATAACCCATAAATGCCTTCGAAATGTTCAGAGGTTGATTGCTCAATTTGGTGCTTCGTTTTCTGAAATGCATTTAATGCTCTCTGAGGTATGTATATATATGTAAGCCGGAGAGAAGACGGAAGCTCAATGATGTCTATGAGGAAGACACCAAAGAACACCAACAAATAACTGTGCTACACGATAATGGCGATGTGCCAAAGGGGGTGGGGTGTGCGCACAATGAGATTGAATAGTAAAAGGATATGAATAGAGAGTGTGCACCTTGTGAGGTTTAATTTCCTATTTATAGGGATTACCTCTAAGGTTTTGGCCCTTGTGCTAGTTTAATTGATTACTTTAGCGAGACATAAACCGATCTCTTGTATAATATGCAACAGTCTCTTATAATGTACGACTATTAGGGAAGAAAATTCCTTCTCTTACTCCTCAACAAGGCATACGCCAAGGTATCCTCTTTCCCTATATCTTCATTCTTGCCTTGAAGCTTTCTCTTCAATGATATGACCAAGAGGAGGCCGATGCTTACACAATGCCTCTTTGCTATGATACATTTATTTTTATGAATGCAACTTCTCATAATTGTACTCTATTCATGAAGTCTCTTCAAAATTAATACAGTGTCGCCAAGTTGTAGCACCAGCTATCCTTCAAATTACCCCTCCGTTTCAATTTTTTTTGTCTTTTTTTTTTAAAAGTTTTAGATTCTACAAAAAAAATGAGTGACATTTTGATAACATATGAAAAAAATGATGTAGTTTTTAATTATTATTATTATTTTTTTTACAATTTTTCAAATATTTAGTACTTTATATTAAAAAGAAACTACAAAATTTTATATCTAAAAAAGACGGTGGAATGCTCTGAGAACACTGCAATATCCTGAGAAGGGCCCGGAATTAAAGCCTCTTTTACTTTCGCAAGAGAGGCGTGACCAAAAAGCAGGGCACACCAGTCATCATGAGTGTCTTACGTATCTGTATCCCTCTCAATTCATTTTCCTTCAATTCTTCACTTTTTAGGACCCGTTTGTTACGCGGAAGACAGACCGAAGGAAAGGGAAGATTACCGATCTTCCATCACAGAACGCGTTTGGCAGCACCGCCTTCCCGGAAACCATCTTCCAGCAACCTTTGATCTTCCCTTAAACATGGGAACCTTCATTTCATCCGAAAATGGAGGGAAAGTTGAAATCTTCCGGGAGAGTGAAATCCTGTGACGAAATTAGCCCTGAAATTTTTCCGACCATCTTGCTCCGATTTTGTCTCCGCCGTGCCCGTTGTAGAACCCAACCCAGAACCCAAAACACCCACCACAAGGTTCTAGGTGAGGAAGATGACGAAGAAGACGATGCTGAAAAAACGATGAACAAGAAATCGATGGATGGTGGGTCTGTAATGTGGCTTTTACTGTCTTGCATATATATTACTATTGTTTCTGTCAAAAATGCCTACTTCTGTTTCTGTCATACCTGGAATGTTCTGATATAAACAGCTACAAGTTTGGTTACTGTCTAATTTTTCGTTCGAACGCATTGTCCCTTTAGTGCTTTACGTTCGAACTCAATGCCAACGTTCGAACGGTTTAAGGGCATTGTAGGAATTTCATCTAATCTTCCCACTTAACCAACACCCAATTCTTCATACCAAACATCTCATTTTTCCTCAACTTAAGTTATATTCCCTAGTATACCAAACGGCTCACATTTTTAAGTTCCCTCATAATCTTCCTTTCCTTTCACTTCCATTCATTTCCTTTCCTTCCTCAAATCTTCCCTGTAACAAACAGGGCCTTAATTTCCAATTCTGGCCCCTTCCCTCACCCCACTCTCATCATTCCCTCCTTTGACTTTCTTCACACCCACACCCTTCCTTTCGGTGGCCCTCCATTCCATATTTTCAAAATTCTTCCGATTCCTCCGCTTCCGTGTCTCAATTCCGGCTATCTCTGACAGAATAATAGTTGAAGCATCTACAACTACAAGTAAGAGATCTCAGATCATGTACGTAAAAAAAAAAATTGTGGTGATATTTATATATACTATTCACTTAAATTATTGTTATTGTTATTCTTAAAATATGTTAGATGGAAAAAATTATACACATGTTCTTCAGTTTTATGAAGAAACTTATACTATTCTAAGGTGAAAAGGATCTTTGGAAATTAAGAGTAGATGGACCAAGAAAACCTCCACACAAATTTCGTATGCTTCACTCAAATATTTGTCTAAAATATTAAATTAAGTAAATTATTTACGAACATTTGAATAATTTGTCTGTAGCAAATCCTAAAATATGATCCGACACACATATCGAGAAATTCTTTGAATCCAACAAACACCATTAGAAAAAGGTGGTACTCATATGTCATTTCACAAATATTAAAAAAGAGGAGATTTGGAAAAGGTGAAGACTTTGAAATGGAAAGAGGAGACAAGAAATGATCACGATCTTGATAAAAAGTTATTTTATTTGAAGTCACCATTACGATGAGGAATTTTGTACTATTATTGTGTGGAAATTTGTTTGCACATCAATTGAAAAGGAAATTTCAAGATTCCTGTTGTCTTCATCAATTAGTCAATCATACAGTAGGCAGAAAATATTTATTTATTTATTTATTTATTTTTTTTTTTTTTTTTATTTTTTATATAACATGCGTGAGATTTTAATTTTAATTTTCTCCATACCTATATTCAATGCTATTTTTTTTAAAATAACAGTAATAGGAATATTTTGTATAATAACAAATGAAGCATCTACTGGTAAGAGATTATATACAATAAAATATATTTTTTGATTATATTCAATTGATTTAAATTTTTCAATTATAATTTTTCAGATATTTAATTTGAAATGAAAATAAAAAAGTTATATATGTATGTCTTCATTTATACTTAAAATTATAAATACGATTAGACTCGCCACGTCCGACATAATTACAAGGCTATTTGGCAAGGAATTAGCATTGCTTTGAATTACTCATTACTCCTTCCGTCCTTATTATAAAGTAACTAATTTTTCACAAACAAATAAAAATAGTTAAAATCAATAAAATTGTTCTAGAATCTAAGTAATTTCCAATAAGTAACCCTACTAATTGCACTAAACTCTAATATTATACTACCTCCGGTCCTAATTATAAGAGCTAGTTGACTTTTTTTGGAGAAATTAAGGAAGCTAAATAAGTTAGTTAACCATTTTATATGTTGTGTTTTCTTAGATTATATATTAGTTTATTAGTCAAACTATTTAGTTTGAAGAAAAAAATAAAAATAAAAATACTTTAAGCTAATTTAATTAGCTTCCTTAATCTCTCCAAAAAGACAACTAACTCTTATAATTAGGACTGGAGGGAGTATTAATTATTACTCTCACCCACTACCTTTATTAGTTAGGGGCAAATATGGAAAAAAATAATAATCATTGCTCATTGGGAACAATCAATTGCCTTATAAAAAGGACCAAATAAACTTGTTAGTTGGTGCCTTATAATAAGGATTACAAGGCTATTACGCCATTAATTTGCCGGTCAAAAAGAAAAAAAAGTAAAAAGTAAAAAGAGCTGTGCGGTTTTAACACGCAAATTGTAGACTTGAGTTCTCCAAGCTACAAATTTGTGCCTAACTGGGATTCATTCATCTTCGGATAAGGTCGCAAATCATAGAAACCTTTCGCTCTCATTTCATCCATCAGGTTCCTATTTTCTTCCTTTCAAATTATAATTATTTACATCTCTATTTTCTATCTATAAGATAGATTGTTGCTTGTATATATTCTTGCGAAAAGTTGCTTGTATATATTCTTGCGAAAACACCGTCAGGGCTACTATTGTCTGTTTGAGTTTAATTTCTATATTTTTCCAAGAATAATTTAGGGATTTGAGTGCTTAATTGTTATATTTTCAGTGTATTATAAATCCCATTATTTTTATTCTACTGATTATGTAATATTGCATGATATATTTTTCACCAAAGTACGGTGGTTCCGCCTATTTTGGTCCTGTCTCCATCCCACAAACCAGTTTCTCCATTTCCTCTCTTATTAATGGCTACATCGTTATATTAAATTTCAATGGTTGAGATTTATTCTATAAAAAATATTAAATTCTAATAATAAAAAATAGAAAAATATATTTTTAATAGTTAATAATTATAAATTTTATTATAATAATACTTTCACATACTATTAATTTTATCCATGGAAAGTTAATCCTATGAAAAACCATTCAATGGAGAGCGAATTTATCCACTCCTCTCCAGCTTGCAAAGATAACCCTACAAATGACCATAGATTGTAACAAAACTATAGCTCACCTCTCATCCTTAAGTTATTGTTTTATTTTTATGAATAAAAAATGATTATTTATGTATTATATTTGAGTAAAAAAATGTATATATGTATAAAAAAGTTAAATTATTATAAATCAATGTAAATTAATTTAATTTTATTCATGTCATACCCCAACATATATAAAAAATATGTGACACTTGAATTAAAACAGACAAATATGATTCAAATTTAACAAAAAAGAAAAAGAAAAAGAAAAAACCGAACAAAAAAATTGAATAATCAAATTTGGCAAAAAAATTGAACAATAAAAAATAGACGGGTAATTATGGAGCGGGGATGCAACTTTAAAAGGAAATAAATGATTAAAGGCAGGTTTGAACATTAAATTGAAACCTTTTTTTTAAAAAATAATAATAATAATAATAATATAAGGATATTGCTCTGAAACGTAAAATCGAAGCTAATTTTAATACTAAAAATATACCTACAGTAATATACAATAATTACAATATATCTGTGTTTTACCTACAGTAATATACAAGAATTACGTGTGTATGTTTTACCTATTGTAATATACAATAATTACATTGCATATGTGTGTGTCTGAAAAGCAAAAAAAAAAAAAACGATAATTTTTTTGGGATTTTAAGTCCGTAACCCATTCTGAAATTTGAATGCCAAAGTCTTAAAGGAAAGAGTAAAGACTGAACAGAAGGGAGGACTTGAGCTCACTCCCACCATTTTACTTCTCAACGTTTCCCCATTTTACTTAATCTTATTAGGTTGAACTTCAACAAATGTTCCGATATTATTTCATCCTCCAGGTTTATACTTTCTTCCTTTCTCCTTTCTAGATTTATTGGATGAAATATTTGACTGTTTTAAATCTGTGAAATTTCGCTTTAATAATGAACTGATGTAGAATAGAAAATTTTTTCTTTTTGATTTTTTTTTTCTTTGTTCACGGGATTAAGATATAGAGCCCGTTTGGATAGGGTTTTTTTTCCCCAAAAAATAAAGTGTTTTTTTATTAATAAATGTGTTCGGAGGATAGCTTTAGAAAAAAAAAAAAAAAACAAAAGTAACAAAAAAAGTCAAAATTCTGTTTTTTTTAAGCTTCAATTTGTAGCTTAAAAAAAGGAAGTGTGAAAGGAGAGAGAGAATGAAAAAAATGACGAGCTATTTTTTAGTGATTTGTTTTGACACCAGTTACTCTTGATTTTCAATAAAATGACAATCCTATCCCCGAGGTTTGATTTCGCCTCCGGTTGAGAAGTTGAAAAAATCTAAGGGTTTGATTTTGCAAACTGGTTGAAGAACACAATTTCAAAGAATGATTTTGTTATGCTCATTTCGGTAGTTTTACAAATAAAAAACATTTCACTATTTTAACATCAGAACAACTTTTTTTATTTAAAAGTGCTTCTTAAATAATGTATATAAACATAAAATATTTGTAACTTCTAATTAAAACACTTTTTTAAAAAGCAATGTAAAAAAAAAAAAATTCCTTTTTTTTTTAAGAAGCCCATCAAATAGGCTCATAGACTGATATTTGATGTTCTATGTTAATACTTGCCGTAAATTTCATTGTTAGCATATCAATATAAATATAAATAATTAATTTATTAGAAATAAATCACCAATTATTAAACAAAGGAAGCTCATTTATTTGGCCAAAAAGCTTTAAAGAGTTAATTGGTTCCTGCTTTTGTTAATTCTTCTGCCCATCAATATTGCTGACAGCAGAAGCTATCATAAATTTCAAATAGCGCTAATTAGAGGAAATAAGTATCGAAATTCAAAATCTTATAGTTGGTTTAGTTTGATGTTTTCAAAATTGCTTAGTTGTCAATTCTATTAGAGGCAGAAGTTTGTGTCTAATTTCAATCAAGCTTTTACATGCACAAATATGGTACAAGTCATGCAGTTGCGGAACCAGAAATTTTTTTTAGTCCGGGCCAAAAAAATAAACATATTGAACTACTCTCTTTAATTCTTATTATAAGACACCAACTAACAAGTATATTTGGTTCTTTTTATAAAACACTTTCTTGTTTCCAAATAACATTAAATATTTATTTTCCATGTATACCCATAATTAAAAAGGTAGTGAGTGAGAGTAATAATTAATACAAATTAATTATTACTCTTTTTTTCGAGAAAAAAGAGAGTAATAATTAATATGATATTGGACTTTAGTGTAATTAATAGGGATAATATTGAAAATTACTTAAATTTTAGGACAACTTTAATGACTTTAACCGTTTTTATTGACTTGTGAGAATTGTTAGTTGGTTCCTTAAATAAGAACCAGAGGGAGTATTTACTAAATAGTATCAAATAACATGGAAAATACAAATAACTAATAATTATAAATCAAAACAATATATAAGATGATACTAATCTTTTCGGTATCTCAAACAAGAATTTTATTTTCCTCTCACAAAAATTTAATGAGTAATGAAACAAACATTATATTTACGAGAGAAGATAAAAAATTAGCTGGGGCCAAATTTGTGGCCAAATAAAACATCATATAATAAATACATATATATTTTAACAAATTTTATAAGATCAATCGGGGCCAGCTGGGGCCAAGGCCCCAACTGGCCATCACAACGTTCCGCCCCTGAAGTCATGGCCTGGCAAAGTCACTACTGACGTCTCTACTCTTCATGTCCATCTCTCCTAAGCAAAATGCATTATGTTCCATCTGAATCTTTTTTATTTGAAATACCATCATTGCTGGATATTTTTAAAATAAAGAGATTTGTTTTTGATGAAGTCATGTCCTTATAAATTAAATAATTTATGTAAAGGGCTGTGTGGGGAATTTATTTCACCTTCATATTACATGTCTAGATGATGATTGATGTATTTGTAATTTTAATCATTCAGCTTCCAAATTATTCCAATGGAAATGAATGCTCACGAAGCAGCGTACCCTCTAGGGTCTTCTGGTTCAGCTAGGGGATGGAAGTATCATGTATTTTTAAGTTTCCGAGGAGAAGACACTCGTAAAAGTTTTACAGACCATTTGTATCGTGCTTTGCAACGCAAGGGAATCATAGCTTTTAGGGATGATGAAGAACTTGAGAGGGGACATTTTATTAAACCAAGTTTACTTCAAGCAATTGAAGAATCACTTACTGCTATCGTTGTTCTATCTGCAAATTTTGCTTCTTCAGCTTGGTGCTTGGACGAGCTCTTAAAGATTCTTCATGCTCAGAAACAAATAGGCTTATTGGTATTTCCAATCTTTTATGGTGTAGATCCGTCTGATATTCGACATCAAACAGGAAATATAGGAAAAGCATTCGAAAAAATTGAAGCAAAATTCACACAAGACAAAATGAAGGTGCAAATATGGAGGGATGATTTAAAAGAAGTTGCCAACTTATCTGGTTGGCCCTCTGACATTTGGTAATTTCGAAAACTCTAAATCAATATCATGACTATTTATGAACCAACAATTTCAAGCAAAATGTTTAATGTTATTTTAACATTTTTTCTTCAAAAAACTTATTTAAATGGATCACCATATACAAAGTTTTTTTATATGTTGATGATACTAATTTACTTTCATTCACAGGCATGAAACAGAACTCATTGAAAGTGTAGTAGAAAACGTGTGTTCAAAATTAAATGATCAACTTCCATTTGACTCGAAGATATTAGTTGGAATTGAATCAAAACTAGCAGAATTAGATTCATTCATAGCAAATGGAATGGGTGGAGTTCAATTTGTAGGAATATGGGGCACAGGAGGCTTAGGTAAAACTACACTTGCTAGAGCATTTTACGAGAGAATGCACAAAAACTTTGACGTTCATTGCTTTCTTCATAATGTCAGAGAAGTATCTAAAACAGATGGTTTACCTTCCTTGCGAAGAAAACTTCTTTCCTCTCTACATAAAAGAAGAATCGATGTGTGTGAGTATAGTGAAGGAAGGAAGTTGATAGAAAACATGCTGTGCAATAGAAAAGTTCTACTTGTCCTTGATGACGTGAGTGAAACAAGCCAGCTTGAAACATTGGCTGGGAAACAAGGATGGTTTGGTGAAGGGAGCATAATAATAATAACAACTAGAGATAAGCATGTGTTGTCATCATATGATGTGTCTACTCAATATGACATGAAATTCTTGAGTGATGATGAATCTCTTGAACTTTTCCATCAAAATGCTTTTAAAGGAAATAAGCCAAGTAAAGATTTCTTGGAGCTTTCTAGAACTGTGATTCAATATGCTAAAGGCCTTCCTTTGATGCTCAAAGTGTTAGGTTTATTTCTTTGTGGAAGAAATATATTAGAATGGAAAGATGCAATAGCTAAGCTTAGGAAAGTTCTTCCAGATGATGTCTTGAAGATACTTCAAGTGAGTTTTGATGGATTAGATGATGAGGAGAAGACAATTTTTTTGGATATTGCTTGCTTTTTTAATGGGATGCAGAAAGATTATGTCATACAAATGTTAAAACATCTGGATCTTCACCCAATCATTGGAATAAGAGTTCTTATCGATAAATCATTGGTAATTGATGATGAAGGGATTTTGTGGGTGCATGACATGCTTCAAGAAATGGGTAAGAATATTGTTTTCCTGGAATCACCCAATGATATTGGCAAGCGTAGTAGGATATGGTCCTTGGAAGATGCTAATTCTGTGTTAGAAGGAAAACAGGTTATACTCATAACTTTTTGTGATTGTGCACTCTTTACTTAGAAATCTTTTCCTTTTTTATGTTATTAGTTTGACTTATTGATGTATATACAGGGGTCAGAAGCAATCCGAGGTATAGTATTGAGATTAGACGAAGAGTGTGAGTCACATTGGGACCCTAAAGCCTTCTCAAAGATGAGTAATCTTAAATTACTTATCATAACAAGTTGTTCACGTGACCCTCGTTGTTTTTTGAAGCTTGCTAATGGACTCGAATGCTTTTCAAGTGCATTAAAAGTCCTACAATGGAACAGATTCTGTTTAGATGATCTGCCAAGTCATAGTTTTCATGAGGAATTCACTGATCTTAAAATCAAACCTAGTCCATCAAAACAACTATGCCGAGGATCAATGGTAATTATGGTCTCTCTAGTCAAAAAAATTATTAATAATTTAAAGCATTTTTTTATATATATATATATATATTACTATAACATTTTATGTTGTCATTCTCAGGCTTTCAGAAGGCTTAAATTCATGGATTTAAGCTATTCAACACATCTAATCAAGACACCAAATTTTGACGAAATTCCTTATCTTCAAAATCTCATTCTTGAAGGTTGTATAAAACTTGTTGAAGTACATCCATCCCTTGGACACCATAAGTACCTTGTCATGGTCAATTTAAAGGGTTGTAAGAGTATCAAAACTCTTCCAAGTAAGTTTGAGATGAAATGCCTAGAGACTCTTATACTCTCAGGTTGCTTACAAATTAGACGACTTCCAGAATTTGGGGAAAGCATGAAATGTCTATCCAAACTTGATGCAGAGGAGACTGACATCAGAAAACTACCTCAATCACTCGTCAATTTGTGTCAGCTTGTTATTTTAAATCTAAGCAATTGTAAAAATCTGGTATGCCTTGCAAATGTTATTCAACGTTTGAAGTTTATTAAAATTCTCAATATGTCTGGTTGCCCAAAACTCTTAAGACTACCAGAGAATCTGAATGAAAATGTAGCTTTGGAGGAGCTTGATGCTAGTGGAACTGCTATAAATGAAGTGCCTTTATCAATACTTCAATTGAAAAATTTAAGTTCTCTATCTTTTCGTGGATGCAGTGGGCAAGCACAATCATCCTTACCAAATTTCTCTTCTTTTCGTTCTTGGTTATTCAGGCTTACAAGGCCTCCAATTCCTACTGGGTTATTGCTACCCCCTTCTTTATCATGTTTAACAAATTTGAAGAAGTTAAATCTAAGTTATTTGCATCTCTCTGATGAGCATCTTCCAAATGATATTGTTGCTTTATCATCATTGACATTCCTTCATCTAAGTGGAAACAATTTTGTTAACCTACCTATTGGCTTCTTCTCAAATCTTTTGAAGCTTCATCATGTTTGCCTCAATCATTGCACAAGTCTTCAGTCATTGCCAGCACTTCCATCAAATTTAAGCCATATTATGGCAATTGATTGTCCTTCAATGGAATATATATTAGATTTCCAACAGTTGTGGAACATCATTGAACAACTTGAATATCAGGTTTGTTTTATTTGCTAAACTATAAAGATGTTTCTTGTGTACACATTTAAATCATTATATTTCTCTAACTTCTATGTGAAAATTATATTTAAAATGGTATGAATTAAAATGAGTGTTTCATTTTGAATATTCTGGGAGGTTATCTTATATGGTTGTTTCTTACATACTACTAATATTTATTTCAGGAGAGCTATTTGTTGCGGCGGAGATCACATGATATCCCCTTTTTAATGAATATTGGAGGAAGTGAAGTTCCATCATGGTTTCACAATCAAAATTGCTTTTGTGATGACGCTTGGCCTAGTAAGCCAAATGTGTCATTTATAACAAACATACAGGATCATCACCATTCAAGTAAACAGTTGGGAATAGCTGTATGCTTAGCTATAGAAGGATCTTCTTATGATGAAGATGGTCAAAATCCTGCTGTGTTCTGGATTTGTAGAAATGTTGGAGACTAAATCCCAACTGATCGACGTGCTGGCCACTTGATTAATAGACGCCATAATGATCGTAACCAACTTTTTTTAATTCATTTTCAAATGCGTTGATAAGAAAAGAGTTCAAATTAGTTTTCATGTCGACAACATGGGAACGAAAGCAGATTTTGAAATAAAGAAGTGTGGGTGGCGCGAATTGTGTAAAGAAGATATTGAAGCATTGCGAAGAATAAGGGGTCAAGGATGTAGCAGCAGCAACAAATGTTCAGACAACTACCATAATCATAATGAATTGGGAGCAACAGAAGCAACAAGTGATAGCTTAACAAATTATCAATCCATTAATGGCAGTGAAGAAGAAGATGGACAGTCTGATGTTGATGTAGACATTCAAATGCCTCTGACAAAACGCAGAAAACTATGATAAATTAATGATTTAAGGTTCGTACATACATAAACATTATTCATCTTTTTAAACTCTTGTTTTTCTTCGTATAATATTTTTTCAAGTTGGATAGATATCTCAACTCATGCTTCCTTTCATACATATATTGAAGAAAAAATATTGATATTGGCAGCTTAATTAATCATCTCTAACAAAATGCAAGAAATTGGAAGAAGTTCTCCTAGGTACGTATGTGCGCTATGCTTCTATACCTTTTTCCATGTTGGTTGCATGTATTTTGCTTCTTTTATTACATATATAATCTTGCAAAGGATTTTCTAGATGTTTATGTTCTTCTTTGGTTGTCCTTCAACATCGATTTTTCATTTACCTAATATATTTTCTGTCAAAAGTTTTGTTCTGGTATGAACGCAGATGTCTAGCCTGATGGGCTAGTAGGTTGATATAGGATTTAGATGCTCGATCTCAGTAACTATGAGGTAGATAACCAGAAGAGCGTGGGATCACTGTACACAGACTAGGCTTTCGCCAAAGGGGGTGATGTGTGTGTACAGTGTGACAGTATGTAAATAGTTCAGGGTTTAGAACGTGTGCACCTTAGGGTTTGACCTCTGTATTTATAAAGTGTACCTTAGGTCGAGTTTCATGGGCCCCATGTGATCTATGGCCCGAGCATCATAACGGCAATATCGTATCTTAAGATCTTCCCTGATTATGGGTCAGTTAGGATCCCCCTTCACTGTAGATAGATCCCGATATGTGTCATATTCCTTATTGGGCCATCCCGCTATTGGGCCTGATGTAGGTCCGTAAGAGTTGCCCCCAGCCCGGTAGTTTAAGCTTTTGAATTGCCGGGATGTATGTTGCCCCAGACAAGCTATCTGGGCTAGATTTCCGCGAACCTTACCCTCTTGTCTGTTTATCGCGCATTGCCGAGTTGGGTTATGTTGACCCCGGTTGCCGACGTCATTTGTACAAAGATCCGAGGTAATCGTCTCAAAGATCCGAGGTAATGTCAAGGGATTCGCTTGACTTCGAGGTAATGCCCTTCGACAAGCGTCATCATAGCCAACTGACACATGGCTACCCTGGATTCGCGAAGGGTTTCAACCGGCGCGCCCAGCTGTCTATGATTTATGTGCACATTTAATGCAGCCATCTCATCGTGTACGTCAACCCTGTTTTTTGGGTGAATACTCTCTTTTACCCCTGACGCTTTGGTTTCGCAATTTCCATTATTTGTATTTCCCTCCATTCTTCACATTTCACCCGTTCTTTGCATTCCCTTCTCTGCTCAGAAAACTCTAGTTTTCTTGCGATGATCATCTATCTGCGACCCTTGGATTCTGCGCTTCATACTTCTCGACTTTCACTTATTCAGGTATGTCCTGCACTTCCCACTATTTCTCTGCTTCCATTTTGAAGTTCGTTGGTTCTGCAATTTTTGCTTTCCACCTTTTCCTCCCCATATCATAGGTAGGCTTGTCTTTGGGTTTTCTGGGTAAGTTTTGGTTAGAATTTCTGTGTATCCTTTGAGTTCTGGTTTCATTCATATAGCCGTACGTCCTTGTTCGTGGGAGTAGCCGTCGTCTAGTTTTGTTCGTTTTGGTTTCCCCCTCCTTATCCAACCTTTTGTGCCTCTCTAGGTTTCACCTTCTGGTGTCGATGAATAGGGTTAACCATTTACCCTCTTCGAGTCAAAACGTAACTCTAGAAGAGGAAGAAGCATTGCGTGCCCAGTACCCTAGAACCAGTTTTTAGTTGTTTGGATCTCCTCTTTCTGAAGAGCAAAGGCTAGCCACCTTGCTCCGCGGTGGGTCTGGTGGGAGGAGAGTTGAGGGGCCTCAACCTGCTGTCGCTAGGTTCCCGGGTCCAAGTTCCGCCAATACTTTGCCTGGCCCCGGGAGTCGGGATGAACCCGATGCCATCTCGGTAATGCCCATCAACTTTTATGAGGTTCCCCCTCGCGCAAGGTTGGAATCCCTTCCTGATGGATACCTTGGCCCATGCTGGGACTATATTGCCTCAAGCTCCCATTATATCGCAAATGGTCAAGATTCGCTGGCCAATTCCATCTTAGGTTTGTGCTGTCATAGATCTTTATGCACCCCTATCCAGGCGTTTCATAGTCGGCGTGTAGCTGATCCGACCATTTATCCTTCTGAGTGCACTGAATTGCCTTCTTCAGGTATATCTCTCGAATTTTGATTTTACCTTTCTTGCTATAGGTATACATGGAGTTCCCTTCGTTATCCAATAGCATACCTTCCAACACCGGGGAATCAAATTCGCAATCCCCTCGGGCCCTGCTAGAGAAGTACCCTTGGGTTACTCATGAGGTGTTAACGACGCACTCCCTGATGACTGCATCCGATATCGCCAAGCTTGACTTGGGGGAGTCTGTCGGCTGCACTTTATGCCCTCCAGATGACGGCGAGCCCGTTTGTTCCGAGCGGGAAGGAACCAACCTATCTTTCTTCTTCTTGTATAGGGACCATGTTACCCGGCTCAGTATTCGCTTTCCGCTTACCAATTTCCAAATAACCGTCCTTAATTATCTCCATCTAGCCCTTTCGCAACTCCACCCCAATGGATGGGGTTTTCTTCTGGCTTTTGAGCGTCTATGTAATTCCTTCTTGGAGCCCATCCCCTGTATGATTCCTCTATTCTTTTATTTCTTCTGTCCCTTCACTCCTCGTTTCGGTAAGGAGCCTGCCGAATTGAAAGGTTTAACGTCCATCCGAGGGTCCCTGGTAGAAAACTCTTTCATCCCTTTTCAGAGTCCTTCAAGCATTTTAAAACCAGCTTTTTTAAGGTTGCTGCCATTTTGAGGCAACAACCCTGGTTCCTTCACGGCCCCGACTCCAAAGATGTGGAATGGAGATTCCCGTTGTATTATACTAAGGACCATCATAATAAGCATTCAACCAATTATTAGGTTGACCAAGACGATCTTCCGGCCGAGGACATCGGCTCCGTTTCTCGTCTGGTGGCTTATGTTAATGAGCACGGTGTAAGAACTATTGCTTCAATCATTTCTTGGCCCCAAGTTGAGCCTAGACCGACCCACCGTATGCTTTTTATCTATGTGTTCCGTGTTTAGTCTTTTCATGTCTCACCATTTTATTGACTATGCGTCATCCTTAACCTTTTGAATTTCTGATGTGGAGCCTAGAATATGGAGGAATTGCCTAGCTATCTGTCTTACGTGAACCTAGGTGCGGGGGCTTCGAGCAGAAGGGAGACCCGGAAGCTTACCGCTCCTGAGCCCGGTAGGGGGAGGGCCGGGGCGACATCCAAGGCATCGACAGCCAAGAAGGCGAAGGCCTCGGCCTAAGGCGGAACATCCTCATCTCCTTCCGCCGGCCGAATTTCTCAACAAAAAGGCACGGAGGTCTCCCCTGAGGAAGTTCAAGCTCCTCCTTCAACTGACCTAGCTCCTTCATCTCCTCCTCCTTTTTTCAAGCTCCCCCGTAGCTTCGCATGGGACAAGGGTGTTACAGAGGAGCTCAGTGTCGCCTATTTCCCTCCTCGCTGCTTTTTAGACGCTGTCCCCCTCTCTGACGCTGAAGAAAGTTTGATTCGTCGGGTTGGCGCATGCTGTGCTTCATTTGAAGCGTAAGTATGTTGGGGCCGCGGTAGAGATACGACGTATGAAGCTAGAGAAGGATGAAGCCGTGGTGGGGAAGGTGAGAATGGAGGAAGAGCTCAACGCTGCCAAGGTCGCCGCTGGAAAAGCGACCGAGGAGCTTCAAGTGACGAAGGATGTTCTGGCGAAGACAAGTTCAGATCTCCTCAATGTGCAGACAGCTCACGCCAAGAGCATGGAGGCCTTGAAGACTGTGCAGACCCAACGCGGCGATCTGGTAAAGGAGCTGGGCGATACGTAAGCCGCCCTTGCCGATGCCAAGAAGGCCTTCACCGATTGCTTCGATACTATGAGGAAGACCGCCAATGATGCCTTTGATATGGCCCTGGCACAAATCCGACACTTGAACCCTGACGTCAATCTGGATCTTGCCGGGTTTCACTACAGGGAATATCTTCAAGGTGGCCAGCTTATCCCGCCTCCTTCGTTTCCTGATGGTAATTTGGTGTCCGAGCTTGAGGGTGGAGATCGGGCCGGGGAAGGTGAATAGGAGATCTCGGGTGCCACTGTCCCTGCAGGAGGTGAAAAATATATCTCCGAGCCTTCCAGTTGAGCCATCTGTATCTTCTTTTTGGGGCGCTGGTGCCCCATTGACTATGTGTATTCTCGCCGGTTTTTATTTTGGTTTTTGTAATCTTTCGAACAACATAACTATCAGTAGAGACTTCGTTGCTTTTTTAATCAAACCGAGCATGCTTTCTTGTCTTCCATTTATTGCAACAATTAATTATTTATGAATCCCAATCTATGTTTGAAATTCTATGACCGGGCCTGGGTCTTAGTTTTACAGAATCTGCTTATATTCTTTCGGTGCTAAAGACCGTGAATATGGGTAGGGATTTTCGACTTAACCGCACTACTGCGTTCCGGTTCCGTTGTCCAGGATCTTAAACAGGATAAGGGACACCTGTCACAAGTCCAGCCATGGTGTAGAAACGCATACTTAAATATTTTGACCTGATCAGCGTCGGGATGACAATCCACCTTCTTATGTAGGAGCGATTTTTGATGCATCAAAGTTTTTGCAAGGGCTTGTAACAACGGCCTCGTAGAATTAAGAACCCGGGCTCGTTGGCCCCGGTGTTAGTCTTTTAACCGCTTTGGTGTATGACTGGGTTCAATGACCAGGCCTTTGTCCATTGCTTTGCACGTAATTGGCACGACATTGGGTAGCATAGAATCCAAGCCTCCAGTGACAGATTCTTTATTAATTCAAGAAATAACTTGCTCTGAAGAGCTAACAACTTCAAAGAAAGAAATTGCGTAAATAGAATCAAAAAAATTGAAATTGAAATACTGAAATCCAAATAAACTAACTCGGACACTGCTTGTCCGCCGCATCGTGTGCGTGGAAGCTAAGTCTAGCTATAGTAGATTCTCAGCTTATCGGCGTTCCATGTCCTTTTAACGGGCTTCTTTCCCAAGGTTTCTAGGATATAAGCTCCTTTGTCAAGCTTCTCCCTAACCTGTTAAGGTCCTTCCCAATTCGCAGCTAACTTGCCATCACTGGCGTTTTTTGTTTTCGACGTCAGCTCTTCTGAGTACTAGGTCACCCCTGTGGAAAGACTGAGGCCTTATCTTTCTATTGTACTTGGCCGCGATGAGTTGCTTGGTGGCCGTATCTCGGCAGTGTGCCGTGATTCTGACCTCGTCGATCAAGTCTAACTCAGTCATCAACGCCTCATTATTCACCTCTTCACCTTTCTGGAGGGTCCTCAGCCTCCTCCATGATGGCTGGCTTATCTCAACCGGTATCATCGCCTCGCATCCATAGGTCAGCTAGAAGGGGGTCTCTTGGGTTGAAGTTTGAACACGGGTCCTGTAACGCCATAGCACACTATAGAGCTGTTTGATCTAGCTGGATTTTGCGTCTTCCATCCGCTTCCTTAAACCATTGATGATTATTTTGTTTCCTGCTTCAGCTTGGTCATTTGTTTGGGGATGTTCTACGGAAGCAAAATGTTGAATGATTCTGAGGTCCGAGATCATATCTTGGAAACCTTTATCAGTGAACTGTGTACCGTTATCCATGATGACCTCGGCGGGGATCCGAAATCGGGAAATGATGCTGTGTCGAAAAAATCGCTGTATGCGAGCAGACGTAATTGTCGTTAAGGGCTTAGCTTCTATCCACTTTGTAAAGTAATCGACTGCTACCACGAGCCATCTCAGTTGTCCAGGGGCTATTTTGAATGGTCCCAAAAGATCCATTCCCCATTTGTAGAAGGGCCACAGAGCTGAGATGTTTTTCAATTCCGCAGGAGGGAGCCAGATGATCCTGGAGTGTTTCTGGCAACTATCGCATCTCTTCACCAACTCCTTGGAATCCGCTATCATGGTCGGCTAGTAATAGCCAGCTCGCAGTGCTTTCCTAGCTAGGGCTTTTGCTCCCATGTGTTGTCCGTTGATTCCCTCGTGTATCTCTGTCAAAACATACTTGTATTTCGCTGAGTTTAAGCATCTTATCATTGGAGAGTGTAATCCATTTCGATACAGCTGATCATCCACCATTGTGTACATGGCGGCCTCTCGAATTAACTTCTTTGCTTCGGTAGATTCAACGAGGATGATCCCTCTTTCGAGATAGTCCTTAATTGGTTTTCTCCAATCAGTAGCTGCCGATATGGTCATAACACAGCTTGGTTCCACTAGGTTTTGTTGAACCACGGTTCGGTGGTTCCCCGGTCCCTTCGTACTAGCAAGCTTTGACAAGATATCGGCTCTAGTGTTCTCACCTCGTGGGATGTGAGTGACCGTCACCTCTTCAAAGCCAGAGATCATCTCCTTCGCTCGATTCAGGTATTTGGCCAACAAGGGACCATTTGCTCGATAAGTCCCCTCAATCTGTGCTGCTACAAGCTGAGAGTCGGTTAAGACCTTAACTCTATAGGCTCCATGCTCTTTTTCTTGTTGCAGTCCGGCCAACAATGCTTCATACTCTGCCTGGTTATTTGAGGTTGGGAAGTTAAGGTGAAGCGAGTGCTTAATCGCAACCCCCTCTGGGTTTTCGATGATGATTCCGACTCCACTTCCCTTCGCATTTGACGAGCCATTGACGTATACTTTCCACACTTCACTGTCGTCGGGTTCCTCTTTACAGGCCGGGGTTAGCTCCCTCACAAAATCCACCAATAATTGCAATTTAATCGCATGCCGAGCTTCATATGTGATGTTGAACTCGGATAACTCTATCGCCCAACTGATCATCCTACCAGCCAAGTCTGGCTTGTGAAGCACCTGTCGGATCGGCTGACTGGTACAAACAACGACTTGGTGTCCCTGGAAGTAAGGACGTAATCTTCTTACTGCCGTGAGTAAGGCAAAAGCTACCATTTCTAGTTTTTGATACCTTAGCTCCAAGCTATGCAAGGCTTTGCTTACAAAGTAGATCGGTACTTGGCCGTTCTTTGTCTCCCTGACCAAGACCGCACTTATTGCTTCTTCACCCACCGATAAGTAGAGGAACAACACCTCGCCAGGTTCAGGTTTGGAAAGGACTGGCGGAGTTGCCAAGCAACGCTTGATTTTTTTTCGAATGCTGACTCGCATTCCGGGTTCCAATCTCCTTGTGCTTCCTTTTTCAGCAGTTTAAAGAAAGGAAGAGCATTCTCAGCCGATCTCGGTAAAAATCTAGTCAGCACCGCCAATCTTCCAGTCAACTGCTGGACCTCTTTCTTATTCCGTGGGGCTTTCATGTCAAGCACAGTTTTGCATTTGTCCGGGTTGGCTTCGATTCCGTGGTTCGTTAAAAGGAAACCTAGGAATTTCCCGGTTGGGACTCCAAATGCACACTTGGCCGGGTTCAATCAGATTTGGTACGCCCTCAACTTGTCGAAGGTTTGTTTCAAGTCTCGGATATAGTCTTTTGGGTCCTTTGACTTGACGATCATGTTGTCTATATATACTTCCACGTTTTGACCGAGCTGGTCCTCAAAGACTCTGTTCATCATCCGCTGGTATGTGGCCCCGACGTTCTTCAATCCGAAGGGCATCACATTGTAGCAATAGTTAGCCTTTTTGGTAATAAAGGCTGTCTTCTCTTAGTCCTCAGGGTGCATGGCGATTTGGTTGTAACTGGAATATGCATCCATAAAGGATAACAGCTGGAAGCCGGCTGAATTGTCGACTAGCTGGTCGATGTTGGGCATTGGATATGAATGTTTCGGGCAGGCTTTATTCAAGTTAGTGTAATCTTTACATACCCTCCATTTTCCGTTTGGTTTAATTACCATAACCACGTTGGATAACCACGTTGTGTATTGTATTTCAAAGATGAATCTGGCATCCAACAACTCTTTAACATGATTTTCAAGGGCTAGCTGCCTGTCCGGTCCTTGTTTCCTCTTCTTCTGCGCAATCGGTACTGATCCCGGGCGGATAGCCAGCTTGTGACAACAAAATTTGGGGTCGATCCCGGGTATTTCTGCCGACGTCCAAGCGAATATATCACGGTTCTTTTTCAAGAAGTCCTTCAAGCGGCCTTTCAGCTCCGGGTTCATTGCTCCGCCTATTTTGTGATCTGGGAGGGCTCATTTCCCATTATCAACTCTTCCAACTCACCTTCTGGCTCGGGTCATGGAATCTCGGGCTCTCCCCGTAAATCTAACTCCATCAGGGTTACCGTCGGCCTGCCCGACTTCTTTTCTCTGTATTCACACTCCTTCTACCTTTTTGAATCTGAGGCGGGGATGTTGGTCCACCTTCGCCCTCCTGGACTGTTTCAAAGTAACATTGCCGAGATTCTTTTTGATCTCCATTAACAGTGAACACCTTATTCTTGTTATTTACCATCTTCAACTTCTGATTCTTTCTGGAGACTAACATGTCCCAATTATGAATAATCGGCCTTCCTAGTATGATATTATACGAGGAAGGGAAGTCGGCCACTATGAACCTTACCCGTTATGATTTGAAAGCTTCCTTAGTTCCCAACGTGAGTCTGAGATCGATGTACCCCTTAGGGGGAGAGTGCTTTCCGTTAAATCCAATGAGGGTCGTTTTGCATGGTTTCAAATCTTCTTGATCCAGCTGCATCCTTTTGAAGGCATCTCAGCTAATGATGTCTGCCGAGCTCCCTGCATCCACGAAAATCCTTTTTACCCAGCAGTTTACCAGTGTTCTCGTGACTACCAAGCCATCCTGATGGCCCGGAACCACGTCCTTCAAATATTCTCTTGTGAAAAGTAATGGAGGAGGTGCCGGCTTACTGAGATCTTCTTTAAATTTTGGGAGGTCCCTTACAGAGAGGATTTCTCTCAAGTATTTTCTGCGCTGGCTTGCCGTATTTCCGCCTCCACCTATGGCTCCACTGATCACGTTGCAGTTGAACTCAGCTTCTGGAAATTCATCATCGTCACTAGCTGGTTTTCGCCCCTTATCTTCTTTCCCCTGGTTAGGGGCGGGCTTCTACTACAGCCTCCTTGTTTGCGTTTGTTGTGCTTCCGCCCTTGAGTTTTTATCACATATTGGCACAACTTTCCATCCTTGACGAATTTCTTGATGGCATCACGGAGTTCATAACATTGATTCGTGGTGTGTCCTGGTCCGTCGTGGAAAGCACAGAACTTAGATTGGTCCATATTAGCTTGGTTTTAGGGAGGCCGAGGTCTTTCAACTTTTTTCATCTTGGTCAGCGTCACCTCCCTCCAGACCTGAGAACGGGAAACGTTCAAAGGGGTGTATCTATCATACTTCGCTTTCCCTTCAAATCTTTCACCTCGAGGTCTGTTATCCAAATTTTTTCTGCGGGAGTCTTCCTTTTGATTCTCAGAATGCCCCTTGTCCCTCGGAGGAGAATTCTGAAGGTGGAATATCACCTAGAGGGGGGGGTGAATAGGTGGTTATGAAATTCTTTCGCTAATTGCTCCGAACACCTAAAACGAGAGATAGAGAGAAGAGTAATGAACACAAGAGATTATCGGTTCGGTCCAACTCTTGACCTACGTCCGGTCCCCGAAACACTCGGGATTTCACTATCTCAAACCTTGATTACACACTCTGTAACTCTCGAGTAATCCTCTCACTAGGACTTACTCCTCTTTACAAGTTGTAACCAAATAACCGTGGACACAATTACACACTCAGAAACGAAGGATGATCCTTTCACTCTCGGACTCACTCCCCCTTACAAGTTGTAATTGATACACCCACACTCAAGATACCTCTACCTTGAGATTTGAACGAATTGTAATACAAATGATAAGACTCTCTCACGAGTAGATAAATGATAAACACGAAGCTCGCGTAATATCTAAAGATATATACGAGACTATAAATGGATTGCTTTGAATGCTTTGTCTGTGTATATGTCTCGTTCCGCCATTGAAGAATTCAAACCTTCGAGTATTTATACGGTTTGAAGCTTTGAGGACCGTTGAAGGATTTGTCTGTTGAAGTTACCGTTGTGAGCATTCGACCGTTGGGAGGATTTGAACTTGTCTATTGAAGAGTTTGTATTTGCCCGTTGGGAATGTTTCGAAGTATCCGCGTATGACCATAGTTGAATGTATAGTCGTCTGTAGTTTCTGCTTGCCCACTATCGAATGTTTGCTTAGTTGCAATTCTTTTCATGTGCTCTCGGATGGGCAATGACTTAAATAATGATTTGAAGCTTTTCCTTATGGGTCATCTGCATCTTGTCGGCTCACATTTGCACGACATTCTTAGTGTGCCGACTTGTCGAATTTGAGCCTTAGTTAAATATCGCAAATCACTCAAAAATGATGATTGGTAACATTATAGGTAATAATGAATGATATTCAAGAAGATATAGTTAAGTAATCAATTTATAAGAAGTCAAGTTGCAGTGGTTTATATTTGCTGATATATACTCGAGTATCCGGAGACTTATATACTCGAGTATCCTCTTCTTGAGACACAAGACGGATGCTTCATTCGATCAATACTCGAGTAGCCAATCTCCAATACTCGAGTATCCATATTGTTCGATATACCAGGGGCTTTCCAAATGTTCATACTCAAGTATTCAACCCTCAATACTTGAGTAGCACCTTTTTGTTCTATGAAAATGCTTCGATCCATGAATTGATTCTTCAATGTTTAACTCAAATTAATAATCAAGCAACTCACTCAAGAATATGATTAGTAATAACATAAATAAGATTGAGTGATGTAGAAGAAGATATAATTGAATAATCGGTGCATTCACAAGATGTTGCGAAATTCACGATAGATACTCAAGTACGCTTTCAATACTTTCGGAATACTTTCTGGATACTTGAGTATTCCCTTGCTGCATCATTTCATAGAAACGATATCTCGTCAATACTTGGGTCTTGAACTTGAATACTCAAGTATTCCATCAATCAATCTTCCCGCAATTGATAATACTTGAGTATTGCCTTGTGAATACTCGGGTATAAACCATTTCATGAAATCCATTGAGTCTCGCCTTTGACAGCGACTCGAGTATTGTTTCCAGGATACTCGAGTATTGGTCTCCTTCCTTTGCCGACAATATGAAGAGCCCGATATTACTCGAGTATGTAAGTGGCATTCTCGAGTATGCTTGACTAGCAACTTCAGCAATGCCTCTGACTTGGTATTACTCGAGTATGTATCATCTCCTACTTGAGTATTCATATTTGAATGTCAAATTGCCAACTTCCATATACCATGTTCTTGTCCAGATTTTCAGACTTTCAAGAAGCAACCATATTGACAGGAAAAGAGACAATTTCCGGAGGGTAATGTCTTCTGTATAGCTTCAAATTTGACAAACCACCTCATCTCAGAAAGCTCATTAAGTCTTCTTCCCAGTGTAATAAGAATCAACTCCAAACTAGTTGTATTTCGTCCATTAACATTAGATGAATGGAGGTTGTTCTTATCCAGCGTTTCTGCAGCATCCAGAACAGACTGTAACTTTCAAAACATCATAACTCCTTACATGGATCTTCGTTTTCTGTGTTCTTGATGTTGTTGGAAAGGTATTTGAGTCTAGTTTCGAATGGCACCGATTTCAGCTCAATACGATTTGTCGTTTGTGAGATATACCCAAATGACTGAAGGTTGGTCTGGACTATGACGGTGATGTTTGTTCCAACTTAGAAAAATCATAGCTCTCTCATAGGAACTCCTTTGGCCTTGATATTTTGGCAACACTACGTGTTGGATGTCTAGTTTCATATTCCACTGGTTTCATGTCAATCCGATTCCTGGTTTGGGAGATATCATCGAATTACCAGAGGTCGCCAGAAACAGAGTTGAGCAGAGCAGCTGGAAATCACGACACTACTCGGGTATTGAAGTTCTTTACTCAAGTATAGGTCCAATACTCGAGTATTTAAGTGACATACTCGAGTATTTATCAGTTTTCTGCCTGAATATGATCTGATTGAGTATCATACTCGAGTATTGATACTTGGTACTCGAGAATTACTTCATGAATGCATCTGTAGCCTATTTGAGCTCCACCAATTCATTACCATACTTGAGTATTAAGTTGATATACTCAAGTATTGCTTCGAGAATCCAACCGTGACTTAATTCAACTCCTCCAATTTATCTTCCTTGATCAAATCTTCATTGTATAAAACTCATATCTAGATTAATATATTTGAATTAATCAAAGTAGAAGATAAATGTAGTATTCAAGCTTTTTGCTCTAGATAATGGCATCTATATAAGACATCATCAAAACTAATCAGAACTAACAAATTCCTTCTCCTCTCATTTCCGATCGCATTGGTTATTTCCATTTGCTCCACCTCCAGGTATTGTTTTGACCGAGTGTTGAACTCGGTGAGGGTGTCAACCCGGTTCTTGAAGATTGACTTCGCCTACCGAGATGACGGGTCTAGGCCATCGATGAGATAGTACACGTGTACACTTTCTGGGAGTGATCGTACTTGCAAAGCCACGTCCTTGAATCTGTCCAAATACTTTTGGAGTGTCTCTCCATGTTGCTGCTTAATTTTACTGAGGGCGAACTGGGACTTCGGCTGCTTCTTACTAGTCGCGAAGTTCAACTCAAACTTTCGTCTGGGATCTTCAAATTTCTGGATTGAGTTGATTGCTAAAGTATGTAGCCACTTTTGGGCGGCTCTTGTGAGTGTGGCAGCAAAAAGCTGAGGAACAACAGGCCCAAAAATTCGTCGTATAAACATAAGCAATTCAAACGTGTGGAGATGAGATCGTGGATCTTGAGTTCCATTGTACTTTGGCAGGTCTGCCAAGTCAAATTCTTATGAGTATGGCACGCTCACAATTTCATCGAAGAAGGGACTGTTGTTGTGTTCCATGGTGTATCTCATCTTGTACTCTTTTGGGGAACTCGTCGGTTGGTTCGCCCTTCAAGCATCTCAGTCCTCATCATCCGAACTCCTTTTAGTGCACATTTTTTTCAACGCCGAGGTTGTCTCTTGAGTGGTAGTGCCTATAACGTGTTGCGTTGATCTCGGCTGCTTACTACGACGAGGGTTATCGGCCTCTTGTGTGGCTTTTTCTTGCCTCCCACGCATGTCATCCTGATTTTCCTTGCTAGATGATGTTTCAAACTGCTTGAAGCGGTCCTCCATCATCTGCTGTATTATTCTGAGATCCTCCTGGCGTTGGAGATTATTACTTTTCTCCATACTCTCCATTCGCTTCAACATTGGGTCCATCATTTTTTGTAGGATAAGGACGTATGGATTCGAGATTGGGATTTCCTGAAGGAGGACCTGTTGAGGGGCCTCTTCTGCTGCCACATCTTGACGATTAGCCACTTTTGGAGGGGAGGATGACGTGTTAGATACGTCATTCCCCTCATTTGTAGCGTTATCTTCAGGGATATCTTGAGTTTGCTACGGTGGGGCTTAAGTTTGTTGTTGTTGACTCGCCTATGCTTGAATTGTATTTCCAGGCTGAGGGATCCAACTGCTGCTTCTGGTGTGAGCCATCGTCAGTCACAGGGATCGAAATTTAACGTCCCCATGGTCGATAACCAGAAGAGCGTGGGATCACTGTACACTGACTAGGCTTTCGCCAAAGGGGGTGATGTGTGTGTACAGTGTGACAATATGTAAATAGTTCAGGGTTTAGAACGTGTGCACCTTAGGGTTTGACCTCTGTATTTATAGAGTATACCTTAGGTCGAGTTTCATTGGCCCCATGCGATCTATGACCCGAGCATCATAATGACAATATCGTATCTTAAGATCTTCCTTGATTATGGGTCAGTTACGATCCCCCTTAACTGTAGATAGATCCCGATATGTATCATATTCACTATTGTGCCATCCCGCTATTGGGCCTAATGTAGGTCCGTAACAATTTGTTATGATAAAATTTTGAGTAATGAGTGGGAGTGGGATTGGGAGCCAAAGGAGTTATATATATATAGTGAATTGAATTAGAAAGTATATTTCATGTACATATGATACATATTTATACAAGGGGGAGAGCCTCAGTAATAATGGCTCTTAATGGGGATTAATGTATAATCATTTATTGATAGGGATTATAATTGATACTATACTAATTAACCTATATTTTCTAACACTTCCCGTTAAGTTGGAGCATATATCGTGATCATGCCCAACTTGTTACAAAGATACTCGACCTGTGTACCATTTAAGGCTTTCATTAAAAGATATGTTATTTGGTCATTTGATCGCATATACCTTGTAGATACAACGTTCTCTTTGATCTTGTCACGAATAAAGTGAAAGTTGATTTCACTATATGGAGTACTGCTTTGTTTTCATACCATAGTTTCGCAGGTAATGCCGTGTAGATGTCGATTTCCTTCATGAGTTGAAATACCCACACAATTTCTTACATTGATTGTGACATGGCTCTGTATTTTGCTTCTGCATTTGATTTTGACACAATACCTTGCTTCGTACTTCTCCAAGATATCAAGTTTCCACCAACAAGTACACAGTAACCTGTAGTGGATCGTCTTGTGGCCTTAGATCTTGCATGATCCATATCACAGAAACATTTTACTTTAGTTTGCCCATAATCTATATAGAGAATGCCACGACCTAGGGAACCTTTCAAATAGTGCAAGATATTCTTTAAGGCTTCCCACTGTGCCACTGTTGGAGATGCCATAAATTGGTTGAGTAAACTGACCGAGAAGGTGATATCAGGGCATGTTACTGTAAGATAATTTAGCTTCCCAATGAGTGTCTTATATCTCTTAGGATATGCAAATGTCTTTAGTTTCTCTAGACCAATCTTCTTCTTCAAGTAATCAGGAAGTTCATCAAACATGCTATCATTAAGATCTAGGAATGGATTTAGAATCATGAGATTGTTGCTTAGTGCAGCTCTAAGCTTTCCAGTCTCCTTTAACAGTTCAAGAGCATACTTCTTCTGAGTTAAAAGGATTCTCTTCTTACTTCTCAAGACTTCAATACCAAGGAAGTACTTCAATGGACCTAAGTCTTTTGTTTGAAAGTAGGAGTTAAGGAAGACCTTAAGCTCTAAGATTCTAGAGATGTTACTCTCAGTAATCACAATATCATTAACATACACTACTAAAAGGATCATGCTTGCATTAGACTGCTGGTGGAATACAGAATGATCACACTTACTTTGGTCTAAACCAAACTACTTGACTACACCATATAACAACTTTCGAAGATAGCATACTTTCCGATGATCCCCTCAGCAATAAACCCAGATGGTTTCTCCATACAAACTTCCTCATGAGATCACCATTCAAAAATGAATTCTTAACATCCAACTGATGACAATCCCAATGATAGGTGGAAGTCAGAGAGACAAGGAGACAAACGGAAGTGAGCTTGGCCACAAGGGAGAAAGTATCAGAATAATCAATGCCATAAGTTTGAGCATACCCGTTGGCGACAAGCTGAGCTTTCAACCAATCTAAGGAACCATTAGACTTAGTCATAACAAAAAACACCTATTTGCAACCAATTGCCATTTTTCCAAAAGACATATCAATAAGAGTTCAGGTACCATCCTTCTCAAGAGCCATCATTGTTTCTTCTATCGCTACATGCTCACCAAGGTGAGTCAAGGCTTGGTAAAGAGTAGAGGGGGTAGAGATAGACTTAAGGTTTGTCATAAGGGAAGATGAAATATGGGACAATCATTAGTAGGACACAAACGAGGAGATAAGATAGGTACAATCAGCATATCTCTTGGGAGGACGGGTACCTTGCAAATGGGAATAGGCAGGTCAGCAGATGGGTCAACAATAGAGTCAGGGACAAGGGGTCAGGGACGAGAGTGGCAGGATTTGGGGACACAGGATCAGGGACCAGGGAGGCATGAACAGAATCCGTCGGCAAAGTAGTTACTGGCGAAGGCAGGGCAGTGGCAACATTAGCATCGTCGATGGGATTAGGATCCGAAACAGGAGTCGAGACTTATGAGAGATGTAACGCTCCCTTATATCTCCTGACATACATTAGAGTTACTACAAAGAAGAGCATATAGATCCTGTTTGGACGAGTGAGTAACTGATAATTTAAAACAATAAATAACTTGGTGATAATTAAAAACTTAATCCATATGTGATATTCACTTTACATTCATCCCAAAATAAAAATTCGAATTAAACTCCTTATACATCTTCCCAAAATATATCAACATATACAAAAATAGAAGAACTCTTCCTCCGAGTTCACCTCCCTCTTCCTGCCTTACAACACCGCCTTTCCCTTCCATCCTGATCCACTACCTATACTTTTATACAAGTCTGAGATTCACAATTGAATCTCAGAGTAACATGTTAATCTCTATGAATAGTGTATATAATATATGCAAATAAATTACCACAACTCAGGAAACAGTTTAACATTCAGTATCAACTCACATTAACAAATAACAATATATTATACATGTAATGTTAACTGTGAATGGACCCTACAAGTCCAAAAAAGCAGGATCAGACAAGTCTCGAATTCTACAATGCTAGGAAAATAATGCAAGACCTCACCAATCCTGAATTCCTTGACAGGAAAGATAAATGCAGGAACTTATGAGTCCCGAATTCCACCATGCTAGGAAAGTAAATGCAGAACCCTATGAGTCCCATATTCCCCTACCTGAGGAAAGATAGATGCAAAACCTTACCGGCTCTGAGTTCCTCAGCACATAGGAGGGTAGATGCAAAACCTTATCGGTTTTAAGTTCCTTAGCACATAGGAAGACAATTGTTATGGCCAAACAATAGAATACATAATTGTAATCAACTATGTGTGTGTAAGACAAAAATCCATAAGCATGGCAATTACGTATAAACATACACATGTCGTAGAGGATAATAGTTACTACCTGGCGATGTAATAACCTTAATTGCGTCCAAATACTTTGGGGTGCGTGCGGGCTTGGGAATTCCTATAATTTTGGGATAATGATTAATACTTAATCCATATTTGGACGCATGATAAAAGTGTCTTTACTTATCATGTTTATTCCCTTGTTAACCCTTATTAAATTAAAGTACAACTTAAGCACCCAAACAAGTGCATTGACAATTCTATTTTCATGGAAAAATAATTCCCAAAGTCGAACACGCCACATTATTACTAGTTTTTAAATGTTTGCTTACTGTCTAGTTGAAACTTCCAGTTTTTAGTATTTACTTCAAAAATCATAAACTCATTGTACAGAGCTCCAAAAATTACCCATTTTATATCCATTTAAAACTCTAAACGTCCTCTGTCAATTTGGAAAGCTTCTAAATTTTATCTTGTACCATTTATTCCATTTTCAAAAATGTAGGCATTGTCCAGAAAATTTTCCAGAAATATTGCTTAACTTTAAAAATCCATATCTCGTAATACAGAGCTTCAAAAATTCCAAATCACATATCAACTTAAAGCTCTCTATGTCCTCTTTCATTCGGAAAAGTTTTGTAATAACCCGATATTTGATGAGTAAAAATAATAATAAATTAATTAAATTATAATATTATAAGCTAATTATATATTTACTATTTATTGTAGCTAGGTGTCAAGATGAAGTATGTAGTTTGATGGTATTGGGGATGGTCAAATGTCTCTTGGGTTCTGGGATTGAATCCTCATTAAAGCAGGTGTAATTTTTATTTTTACCTTAGCTCAGCCAAAATTACCAAAATACCCTTATGGGTTGTTTAAAAAAAAAACAAAATGAGACACTAGATTTCTTTTTCCTCATCACACGACGCATCATTTGATTAGAGAAAGAGTGGAAGCTTTGAGATTTTGAGAAATCAAACCCCGACCCCCCATCGTTCGAATTTGTTCCTTCATTTTTCCTCACCGTTCCTAGGTTGTCCGGTGTCGTCCGTCTGTCCGTCGTCATCCGTCCAACCACCGTCAATGTCTCCGTTCCTCGTCCAAATCGCTAAAATGTTTCGTCCCTTCTCTGATTTTCATTATGTTTGTTTTGGCCTTACCTTGGAATGGTTTGGGAGTAGTTTGTTCAAATCCTTCCTTTCCTCCATCTTCCTCTATTTCATTATGTTACCGTTTTGGTTCCTAGGAAGCATTATCGAACGTCTTTGTAGCTCTTGAGCATTAGAGGCGTGGGTATGTATGTTAGCTCTTTCTTTTTAAGATTTCCATAAAGCTTCTCAATTCTGATTATGTGCAGATTGTAGGTTTAATTTTTGTGTGGGTATGAGGTGTCAGATTCTCTAAAAATCATGCTAGATAAAGTAGAGTTGTTTGACAGATTATGAAATTGGTGATATATGATTATATAGATGTTTAAATTAAATATACCGACTTTAAAATGAAGGTTTAAATCATACTATTGTGGCTGGAATTATCATTGTTGTAGTGGGAATGTATTCGAATGAGTTGTTTTTTTTCAATGATTAAAATGATGGTATAAGTGTTGTTTTGAATCTGTTTAACACAGAATATTAGAATTTAAACATTGTTAAGGAAGAGCTTATGATGTGGCAAAGCATGTTAACCAATCTTTTGGATTGGTAACTTGGTAGTGAGGTTATATCACTCCACTGTTTGATACTTTGAACTATTAAAGAAATGTTCAGAAAGTATTAGAATATGCTAAATTGCTCCAGCATGATGCCTGTGTACTTAGAAAAAATTTTAGAATAGAGAACATATGCTTAAGTTATGATATTGAGATATTGATTAGTGAGGTAGTGGATATGAATAAAGGGGATGCACCTTGATATAAAACTATTTGGTTTTGTCTTTGAGGTAAGCCGAAACGTTGTTGGGCAAAGAAAGAAAAAGAAAAGCTTGGAGTGTTCTTCCAATTAAAACTTTGAAGAAAAGGAAGTCATAATGTCCAAATGAGTGTTAATTTTAGTGTGAAAGCCATGTTTAGTGTGTGGGCTCCATTCTTCTTTGGTCTTCATTGGTTCTTTCCAAGAAAGCTAAACTTGTTTTTTTTTTTTTTGTTTAATATGGTAGTGCGGTTGATATGAGAAAAGAATGGAACTATATATGTGTGCATATTTAATTTATTAATTAAGAGTGGTGAAGTTCCACTAATATTTGAGCTATGAAATAGATTAAAGTTTAAGTTTCTTCTATTTTTAAATTATTGTAAATTGAAGGTTATGTCATTCGTTGTATAAGCTTCGATGAGGTGGATATGAAGAATCTAAATTGAATGTGAAAATAGAAAATTTTATGCAAAGCTATAATTTATGGATTTGTTTGGGTGTTAGGAGGAGAAGGAATGAATAATTTGGAAATCAATAAGTTGGAAAAAGAGGCATAGCATAAGTCTTACAGGTGCATGAATAGCGTCCCATTATAGCTTTTATTTGAGTTATTTCATTTTCACATTTATATTCAAATAAGTAAAGAACAAGAATCTTATTTAATATTGTTTGCTTTTCTTGAGTTCTTTACATAAATTTTTCTTGCACTTGAATTAGTATGTGAAGTATTTGATAATTGTGATTCATGCATGGAGATGGTGAATGAATTGTGTCTAAAAGGAAAAGACTTTGAATTATATTGAAAATAAAGAATATGGAAGGCGTAGACTCTATGCATGATTAAAAGTAGTTTTGAGTTATTATTTGCAAACCTTCATGCTGGGATCACTTAAACTCCTTAAGAGTTTCCAAGATTATATCTTTTTTTCGTTTATAAATGGTCATACGACTTTTTGCTCATAATCGATTATCTTTATAAACCTTGGTATTCATGTTTATGCATATTTCCTTTTGTTGATAGTATTGTCAATTTCTTTTTAAAATATGGTTCTTCTAGTCATTATGTTGAAATAATATATAAATTTATTTATCTATGCTTTATTCAATTTGGTGCTTTAGAAGTGGTTTGAATGATTGTTTTTCGGCAAGTAAGCTATGACTTAAAGTTCTATAGGAGATGCCAAAGCATTTTAAATTGTCATATAGCATGCTTCTTAATTGCATGTGGATGGATTAAGATGAATCATAAAAGCTCATATATTTTAATGAGTTAAAATGGGGGGAGTTGCTTACAAATGAAGGTCGGATGATTAAATAATCATTAAGTTTATTTTAATGATCGTAATGGCATGAGGAGGGAGATTACATTAGGGGGATTCTTTGTATTAACTTCAAAGTTTAGAACACATGTATCTAGGAATGTTTTTATTCAAAGGATGACATTAAAACTTTTGGATTTGTAACTTGTCTGATGCTAACTTGTTCTTTAAATAAGAAATTTTTGATTCTAAATTTTGATGTGGTAATGGAATGAGAACAAGAAATTGGAGTTATTTTAATGTTGTTTAGGTCGGTAATTGCTGAATAAAGTACTTAAACTAATATGGATGACTAAGAAAATATGAGTCTAAAACAATAAATGAGTTTAAACAATATCGGGGGTTAAAGACAAAATATATCGGTTACTAAAATCAATATGAATCACTTAAACAATAACATGAGTCACTTCAATAATAATAGGGGTATTACAATAAAAAGGGGAGATTATAACAATAAGAAGGGTACTAAGATTAATATCAGGCAATTACAACAATTGGTCACATACAACAATAATTTTACATAATTACAACAATATCGGTATAATTAAATAATAACAAGTTTAATTACAACAATAACATTACCTAATTAAACAATACAGGTAATTACAAGAAAATGGGGATTAAACAATAAATTATAAACAAATTTATGGTAAATTATAATTAAGAATAGGGGTAATTAGCAAAAATAACGATTATTATAAAAATATTAAGAAAAATAGAAAATAAATGTATGAATTGCAAAATAGGGTCACTTAAAACAAGAATTTAGGCGATTAAAGATAACGAGGGTTAGAAAGAATAATGGGGTATTTAAAAATGGAAAAAATTAAAAAAAATAATTTTTTATTTTAAAAAGGGGGAAATTTTGGTATTTTAAATTCAGAATTGTTTAAATAACTAATGGTAAGATTTAAAATATATTGCCATAGTTTATAAAAAACATTATGTGATTAAAAGTATTTTCGAGTTTTTCAACAAAGTTAGAACAAGTAAATTTTTACACAGAAAGAATTTTCCGACTGTTTTCATGCCAAAAACGAGAACAATTCCTATAACGGAAAAATGATCGATAACTAGAGCGGGATAATGATAATTAGCAAAAAGTATTTCTTACACTATTAAGTTAGTTTAACTTGGATTTAGCCAAGATCCAAATTTGGAAGTTGGACCTTCGGAAAAAATTTCGGAACGACAAATTTGAATAGATAGCGGATAAAAGTGGATATGATCAAAAAGAGGATCAAAATAGATAATATATAGAGTTTGAAAATCCCAAAGTTTGCTCGCGTTTGAGTTTACGTGGTTTTTTCGTTCGAGGGTAGAATTCCGGTAAAATTTAATTTCCACCTTGTTCCTTTTTTCCCTTTAAATCGAGGTCTTTGTGTCTTTCCTCCCAAAATCCAAACCTAACGGGGCTAGAGGCTATTCAGGAAAAAGTTGGGGCATTTTTGGGTTATTTTGGTTAAAAGAACCTCTAGGATTGATTATTCCCTATTTTTAAGCCTTTCTTTGCCGAAGAATGTGGGGTACTTTGAAATAACGTTAAATGTTATGCGAAATTCAATCAATAGTATTAGGGGCAAAAAGCTTTTTAAGGAAGAGCATTATGCTGAAATAGATAAGTGAGATTATTCATTATATAGTTTTCTTCTCACCGTATGTAAAACTTCCTCGTCCTTATTATAAGGCATAACTTTCAATTTTTACACGGCAAAAAAATTTTAGTCGAAAGTTGATATTAGAATTACATACGTTTCTTGTAACCCTACTCTATTGCTGCTCTATATACTTTTATTATATTACTCTGGATACTTGAGAATTTAGGAGATACAAAATAGATAATTATAGTATTGGAATGCTGTTTGAGTTCAAAAAAGGACCGACACGGCTAGTTGGTGCCTTATATAAGGACCAGACTCTTTAATTATTATTTTTTCTTATATTGACATTGTTTGCTTTTGAGATGATTAAGTATTAAAGAATATACTTTGTACATATTGTTTTATTTGATTATAAGGTTAACCGTTACACGAGAGATTAAGTGGAAAAAATCTCTTCAAAAAAGGTAATTAGTCTTATGTTTAAGATCGAGGAACAAGGTATAAAGGTGTCTACATTATTCATTCTTTAGTTTCAACCTATCTAGGATTGTGATTTTTATGAACATAAAAGACAAGTCCATGTTTTGATAATAGTTACTAACTCGTTTAATGGACTAGTTTGTTCAATATAGAAATTAAAAAAAACTTATTAAAAATATTTAAATGGGACTTACATTTTTTTCATGAATAAAATTGAAAGTATTCGTATCATTGTTTTTGGCTATAAAGTGTTCATATTTTTAATTTGTGAACGAATGATAAAAAATTAGAGTCGTTCTATATATTTACATTCCTTAAGATGAACGAGTGAGTACAAATGCAATGTGAAAAAATGACCAATTTTTTTTATGGTTTATATGAACGAATGCAAAGTATATAGTTTCTCCGATATCCTTTAATTATAAGAATGGAACACCATATTTAGTGTTCAAGATAATGTTAGATAAGTTACAACAACCCACGAATTTAGTTTCTCCGTTTGAACTTATTAAGCGCGTGACTATTATACTGTCGTCACAAGTAGCCATTTGTACAGAACTAGTAGATAAATATACATGATTGCTTTGATCTTATCATCATCCATTCTCATTGTTCTTAGACTCAAAACCTTGATGTCAGAGATCCCAATTGAAATGAATACGTTAAGCCAAAAATATTATTTTACTTGATAATAGTCTACAAAAACCCGAGTTTAGGTGCGATTAAGGTTCGGCCAAAAATCGAAGAACCGGAAGAGACAATTTGTAATCGAAACAACGGTTTATTCTAAGCCGTGGTGGACTTGGATTTTTGGTTTTTCTGCGTTTCTTTAATTTTGGAAATTGGAGAATGTAGGAAGGAGACATTGACCGATTCCTTAAAGTGAGTAAAATTATTATTAGTTCCAAAACAAGTAAAATCTGGTTAGAAGCAGAAATTAGGGTGTTTAGAATAAAAATTGCAAAATTTGATCTCATGGGGGCCTAGTTTTGGTTGGGCATAAGGCAAACCTAGGCATTGAAATTTGTGTCAATTACGGGATTATGCTTGAAACATAAAACTGTGTGGATAGAGGTTCGGTAGGAATAGAAGTTGGGAGGTTGAATGGTATTGACAGCTCGAAATCTGCCTTGAAAAACCACTGTTTGAGCGGCATTTTTCAATGAGCACATTTGAAGAAGTGAATATGTCCATTTGCAATGAAATTTTTCAGGATTAAAGTAGACGATAATGAAGTTTAATATGAAGGAAGGATCGGACAAATTTGGACTTGTGTACACTTAGATGAATTTTTGAAAATGACCCGATCATTACCCGGAATGCGAGACTAGAGAACAACAGAGAGCAAGATGAAATATGGACTAATATGTGTGTGGTTGGCTACTGGAGCTATTTTTCCATGAAATTAGGCTTAATAAAGAGTTCTTAGGTTTAGGAAGATCTCATTTGCACATTTTTACTAAGAATTATGATTTTGAAGAGTAAGCACATGAGTGGGAAAAAGTTTCCAAATGGAAAATTAAGGAAACCAAAACTCGATGATCAAGTTAGGTGTAAGGTTTAATTTGTTGTTGTACGAGATGCATTTAATGTCAAGAATTAGAATAAGTATTGATTATTCTCGATAATATATTCTTATAAGGACACGTAATTCTTTGGTTCAAAAAGTTCTTGATATTGACCGGATTAAACATCGGGTAGGAACTCGATCTCACAGTTTTGTATCCCCGTGTACGTAATGTTTGAATCTATATGTGAACATCTCTGGTTAGAACGTAGGACCTATTGGATGGTAGTTCTATGGCTTACCCGTTATTGGACGCCTTGGGACCTTCCATGAGAACGCCGTGGATTCCGAGAAGGAAAGGCGGTAGTCCCGATAGAATACCCTACTTGCAATAAGAGATTGGGATTGTTTGAGAACGCCGGTTGATGCCGAGATGATTCTCGGTATTCCAGTCTAATAATATTTCTAGGTAGGTGTTGAGATTGAGAATTACGACGTACGGGAGGACTCTCGGTGCATGTAATTTGGTTAAACCTAGGCTATGGTTGTGTGATATGTGTAGCTAGTTCTACATATTCTATGTTTTCTAAAGGGTTAAGGAGAAATTTGGCTAATGAACTTTTACCTAAGGACGCACGGCCAAAAAACTTGTAAATGGACCTTAATACCAAAATGCTTCGAAAAATGTAAAGTCACAAACGTTTAGAAAAACATAACGTCGTTATCTAAGGTGCGAGTTGGTCAACAAAAGTTACTCTAGAAATGCTGCATACAAAAAGTTTTACTTTAGGACACCTAGCAGAAAAAATTGATGTGCAATCCACCAAAAATATGACCGTACAGACACTTATCGGCCAAGATGTGATTGAGTTAGGAAAAGCCTTTGCGAAAAAAATCACCTTGCAACGAGTAGATTTGACCTAGAGCAACGTGTAGTTGAAACCCATAATCCATTTGTTTCAAATCCAATCGGACCGCCTAACCATGTGGATTGGGGTTAGAAAGAGTGAATGATACAAACTGGCCATAGATGTAAGAGTAGATTTTGTAGGTCTTAAAATCACAATGACTGGATCGGGTAACCGAAAACTTACCAACTCAAAATGAAATCTACCGTTATATTTGGATTTATTTTGTTGCATTTACATTGCAACCCCATGCACATGCTTGGGGGTCGGACAAATTTTAATCGAACAATATTGCACATAGACTTGTCACATGTTCGAAACCTTACCGCCTTACTCATAATGAAATCTACAACATGACATTCGTGATTACTTTGTTCATTCTCTTTTCCAACCCCATGTATATGGTTGAGGTCCGGATAACGATTTGCCGGAAGCGATTTTGGCCGATTGCACCGATGTTTTTGTGCTAGGCGCTCCTGGAGTCAAGCTTTTTTGCTTTGACGCGATAGAGTAAAAGTTGTCGGCAATCGAGACCTTCGGGAAGATGTTATTTTTTCTAAGAAATTATCTAGACTTTACATTTTTAAAACCGTGCCTTGCACGTTTAAGAGTTTTTTTGGAAGAGAAGGGATTTAAAAGTTTTTGTTTAGGATTTGGTATTGGGCACTCACGAGGTAAAAGCTCATGGCTAAATTGCTCCTTAAACTTGCCTAAATGCTATATCTTGTTGTGGATGTTTGCGATTGTCTGTCAATATCGCTAAGCTTGGTGTGGCACACGCGACTGAGGTTGAGAACTTCTCCTTGCGGCTTAGAAATTTTTCCGCAGCCAAATCCATACAGAGATTCCAATTTGCAAATGTCAAGTCTTGAGAGATGCTAGACACTTAATGACCAAAACTAACCGAATCCATGAAGAAGAAAGGTGTAGAAATCATTTAATTTAAATGACTTGAAGAATTTCTGAATCTTTACAATCTTGATTTCTTCGGACGATAGTACTACATCAATTTGAATGCTAAAGGGTGGGATTGCTTGTGTAGATTGCTAAGAGTTGAATCAAAGGAGCTGAAAGAAAAGTGGACCCTTGTTCATAAAATAGTATAGGTTTACCATGTAAATACCCGGTTGAATTTTAAATGACGAGGGATCATAAGATAGGTGAAAGAACGATGAGTCATCGATTCACGCTACGAGGCCGGCTTGGTATGGTTCAACGATGAGATTATCTTCTTTTGCCCTCCTTTAAAGAAAAAGAGGCGAACTACATCGGTTTCTTGGACGAAGGAGTGGATAGCGAAAGTGAGAACCTTTTGTCTCACCGAGTTTCGACGAGTCCTGGAAGATCGTGACTAGTGGCTAGGTCTTGAGAACTCGAGGTCAACATTTAATTTACGCGATAGAACAGGCCGTGAGTCTTCGAAGTCACCGAGTATCGATTGTCACAATTTGATGACGAACATGAATAAATGGCTTTAAGTCGACATAACCGACGAAACGAGTTGGGCCCACGAGGTATAGAATTTGCTGGATCAAGGGATAGGCTAGCGGCCCTATAGATGCCCAAAGTTTCCGAATCCGAAGGTTTGAATGCAATCCTCTAGAAGTCGATCAAGAAAACAAATATCCGGTGCTCCGGTAAATTGACACCCGCGATCTCTTCCACAGGCTTCTAATATTCGCGAGCTATACAGAGGAATCGCGCAAGTGCTTGTTAAGATTGAGATACTCACGGTTTCGAAGTGATTCTTGTAGTGCCTTAACCAATCATCCCGTATACATTGACGCTGTGAATTCACTAGGAAACAAATCCAGCATCACTTTTGAAGTACAATCTTGTCCACTTGGTTGTCTTTTGGTGTGTCATGTAATGAAAGAAGATCAGCTTGAAGATCAGTCCGCAGATCGATGTTGAATTTGGGAAAGTAAACTTTCATGTAAGGAGACGAGAATTCCGATGAGGTAATTTTCTCACCATCGATATCATCGGGTGTAGTGGCGTGGCTTCTCGAGTGACGATGAAGGCGGAGGATCGAGCCGGTCATTCTCTTTGTCTCTTAATTGAGAAATGGTGTTGGACGAGTGTGATAGCCGCAGAGGTTTAAAAACGAGAAAGAGTTTTCTTCAACCATTGAGATGCTTCATGAGGAAAAATCAAAATGTTGGATCGAAGATGTCGATGCCAAATGGAAAAAATGCGAACGAAGAATAGAATATGACCTAGACCGGAGTGAATAAGGGATCCCGAAAATATTTCTCGGTTTCTACGAACAATAAAATAGAGAGACAGAGAGAGAACACTGAGAAAATTTATCTTGGTTCGGTTATCGATCCACTCCATTCCCCAAACTTTGGGATTTTCACTAATCGCAATGACGAGATACAATTACCTTCGTATCGAGATGATCCTATCACAGCTAGGACCCTGCCTTTACAAGTTGAATCATACACCCACGACTAAGTTATCAACCAAATTTAAAGAAAAACAAATATGTGTTTAACGTCTCCATGGAGTAGATAAATGAAATCACTGGAGAAAAATATCCAGGGATATTAAAGAAGTTGCTAAAACGAATTTTGCAAGGTTGAAATGAATGGGCGATTTTGGTAGTGACAAAATTGAATTGAAGCTTTTTATACCAATCTTCCAAAGGCCAATTGTGAATTTTGAACATACCGTTTTCTAATTAAATTGATGTTACCGGGATATCGAGAGTCGACCAGTTGATTAAATGCTTCAGAAGATGTACTTGGGCAAAGTTGACTCGTGAAGATCCTCGAAGGTGAATTTGACCGGACGTTTCATTGATTGTAGACTTACATGAGTCAAATGCCGCACAATGAGATTTTCGGCTAATGTCAATTAACAGGTTACAAGGTAAATCACCAAAAAGATGATTAGATATGATACAAAAAGTTTGAAGATTGAACTTTGATATCCCGAATGAAAGGTAGAATTAACTGATCAACTGAGGTGTCTGAATTTTGAGAAACTTATTGAGCAACGCTCGTAGGTTACTTGAACTAAATCGCAGGAGTCAAAATAATAGAATTTGGAGAGATTTTCAGTAGGTAAGTAAGATACATGAGTAACGAAATTTTGACTTGAGAATACGAATCTTTCAAATAATGTTTGATCAAAGGATACTACATGAGCAACATTTTTGTTACTGAGTAATATCCAAATATTCTTGAGCAAATTTTACGGAGTTCAAGAATAATAGTCTCGGTAGGTGATTACAAGTAACAATTCTTGTTATTTGAGATATCGAATAGTTTAAAATTTGATTGTCCGACGAGATCACTTGAGTAACAATATCTTGTTGTGAGTAAAGACGTGACGACTATGGAATTGCTAGCTTTGATATTACTTGAGGAAATTTTTGTAACTTGCGTAACAAAATTCTTAGTATAGCTATGCCATTCAACCATTACTTGAGTAATGAACTTACCGAGTGATGAATGAGGAATCTGAATGGCTTTGATTCTATACTGACCGAGTCGATATCGGTTTCGAGTAGTTTCGGCAAATACTTAACAAACTTCTCCGAGATTACTTGAGTAAAGTAAAGGTTGACTCGCGCACGGTCTTAACACATCAATATGCTTGATTTCAAAGCCGTTGACCTCCGAATATCTTCCGACGCACCGAGAATACCCGGATATGATCAAAAAGAGGATCAAAATAGATAATATGAAAGAGGATGAAAATATCTTCAAAGTTACATGCCCTAAGTTTGAGTTTCGACGGTGCCAAGGGAGTGCCACGTGGCGAAGTGCGTCCGACGGCGAAATCGATCTCGAAACAAATTTGGAAATTCCCACCTTGTCCCTATTTTTCCCTATAAATAGCAAGCTCTCTTGCTCTTCATTTCCATCCCAAAATCCGAAACCTAGAGAGAGGTACTAGAGAGAGAAGCTCTGGAAAAAGTCTGAGCAAAAGTCTGGGTAAGTTCTTCTTCCTTAGCTTTTAGTTTCCGTAGTTCTTTCGGTAGTTATAGTAGAACTGTTGTTTTGGTCTAGGAAGTTTCAGAATTTATTCCTATACGTGTTTTTAAGCCTCATTGCATTGAAAGATGCCTGACGAGGTAAAAACATAGTGGGGATAATTTTGATATGGAATAAGGTCAAAGTAACGAAGTTACGCGAAATTCCGCCAAATAGGGGTAGTAGGGGCAAAATGGTCTTTTCACCTAAAATGCCCGTTATGCTGCCAAATATTCATAAGTGTGTTATTATTCGATTAGAATACTTCGACGTCGAACCGCCGTTGTAAATTCCATCGTTCCGCCGTTTGTTTGCGTTTGAGCCGCCGTTTATTTGTTTTACGTACGGCCAAAAGTACTTGTTTTTAGCCTAAGAGCCGGATATCTCTAGCTAAGGTACGGACGCGTACTTGTAACCCTAACTCTATGCTGCTTATATACTTTTGCGTTATAGATACGTTCATAGACGAGGTTCACGTTGAGAATCGTCCGAGATACTTACGCCTTTACCCACGGATTATAGTATTGGTAATGCCGTTTGAGTTATTCCTAGCGCTGAGGACACGTTAGTGGCGTGGCACTCGGATATGTGCAGAACTAGTAGAGAGAGACTTTACATACCGCTTTGTGCTTATGTTCTCGTCCATGTTATTGATCATACATCCGCCGTTTGCTTTTGTGATGATATGCCGTATTGAAATGAATATTTGTTGTACGTATACTTTGTTTTATTTGAGCATAAGGTTAACCGTTACACGAGATCCATATGTGGAATGGATCTCACTCGTAGCATCGGGTCTCGGAGGACCGATGTTTGGCGATCGAGGCAAGCAATGGAGTAGGCCAAGACGTGTCTACATTATTCATCGTTTTTCTTTAGTTTCTTTAACTTTTGAGAATTCTGGATGACTGTAATCCGACACATTTACACTATGGTCCATATTTTGAATGTAATGTAAATTACTTACTCGCTCCAATGCTCTACTCTGAGTACTCTGCTTGAAATATTTGGAAACATTTTTTAAAAAAAATAAAAAATCCGCCGTTTTCAAATGGGATGTTACAAATTGCATGTTTCTTTGAATTTGTCTGATGTGAAGAAAGATTTGAGTTGAATTAGGAAGGGCTTGTTCTTCACCCATAAATTTGTTGTTTGTTCATTTTGTTTGTGATTGTTTTGACATCTTTGAGAGTGGTCTAAAGCTAGTTTGATGTGATTGCTTGATGTGTTATTTTGAATGGTGAGTTTAAATATAATGTTAACCTCATATTGGTTACACTTTTCCTCCATTTCTGGATTTCTCATTTAGACTTGCAGTATGCTTTTAGGAGTAGACAAAGGCACTTCATTATATCCTATTCTAAAATTCTTGGAATAATTGCTGCATAACTTTTGATATGGCTTTGGATATCATCATTGTGCAATGATAATAACAATATTTCTTAATGATTCCTAATATCTGAAGGTGGAATATCACCTAGGGGTGAATAGGTGATCTCAAACAATTCTTTCGCGATATGATGGATAAATAGTGAAAGCAATAAAGAAGTAAAGAAAAGTGACATAGAAGAATTATACTGGTTCGGTCCAACTCGTTGACCTACGTCCAGTACCCAGACACTCCGGGATTTTTCACTATCTCACAAATACAATTACACACTTTGTAACTCAGGATGATCCTTTCTCCCTAGGACTCACTCCCCCTTACAAGTTGTAATCGTACACCCACACTCAAGATACCACTATCTTGAGATTTGATCGAATGTAATACAAATCATAGAACTCTCTCACAGAGCAATTGAATAATTAACACTGAAGCTCAATAGTATCTGAAGATATAAACAGAATAGAAATTGATCGCTTTGCAAGCTTTGTTTGTGTATGTGTTGATTCGTGTTGATGAATTCAATCCTTCGAGTATTTATAGTAGTTGTAGAATGATGACCGTTGCAGGAATTTAATTCGTCTGTTTTAATGTTTGAATATGTCCGTTGCGAGCTTTTAAGCATCAGCGTCTATTTCGGCAGACTGTATCAATCTTAATTAGTTCAGCGCGTTGTCTCTGTTTCACGGAAGTCTCGGCGATTGATAGCTCATCTAAATTCAAACATTGGTTAAGCATCTGAGAAACCCTCAAGAAGATAATTAATAATATCACCAATAATATCGAATGATAAAAGGGAAGATATAAACGATTAAACAGGTCATTCGAATGATGTTGCAGATGATTAATATTTGCTGATATACCATACTCGGTACTCATGCTTATATACTCGAGTAGCCTGTGTAGAAACATCTGACAGATGCTTCATTCTAGCTAATACTCGAGTACTCATACTCACTGCTTGAGTATTACTGTGGTTCAGTTATATCTGTAACACCCCAAGTTCCGTAGCATAAATCGTGCCGGTGACACGTGGTTTTTATAAAAATTCGACAGAGTTTGAGGTGCTACAACTTAGCGTGTTACGGAAACGGAGAGCATGTACTAAAAATTTGAACAATGAGTAACTGATATGAAATACTCAGACATGTGTTGATGCCTGACGTATACTGGTATATTACAATTTTCCCGAAGGAATATTCATGTGATACATTAATACAAAACTTTGTATAATTACAACTCTTACGTGTAACTATACCATCTTCAACCAAGCCTTAAGTAGACTTGGGGCATAGAACCTAACATAGTTAAATCAACCCATTTGGCCAGGCTGGGTAAAGTCTAGTGGGAGTCTCACCGAGTTCACGGCGACTGATTGACTGAACCACATAGACGACCCTTTCTTAGTTTAAGCACCAAATGGTTTGAAGTAACTCTATTAGATTCATGCCAGAAGGTAGGCTCTGTTAACCTTCTTCCCCGCATTTACTTTGACCGTGCCTCCTCACGACTCCGTCCATCGGTGTCTTTTTACGGCTCCATCTATTGGTGCCTTCTCTGATCCATGATCCTTTCCTGACTATTAGTTAAGACTGAGGTCCAATGCCCATCGGACCTCAGGTAACGGTTAACCTCATGCTTATGTAAAAATATATGTATGACAGATATTCATGACATTTCAGCAATAATCACTACAAAAGCCCATAACAGATGTAGGAAATACATAATCATATATGTAAGGAAATAACAATACACGACCCTTCGCAGATGCATGTTATCCCTCCCGTACTATTCACCGCTGCCACGATGTTTGGTCGTGTCCTCAGCGCTAGGAAAACTCAACGGTATTATTATAACCATAACCCGTTTATATCTGAATGTATAATGAAAGATCTAAGACAAGGTCTTAGTCTATGAATACAACTATCATATATAAACATACTATAAGCATTAGAGTTAGTGTTACAAAGATCGCGAACGTACCTTCATTGATGAATACTAAGACGCGTTTTGTTGGTCAAGATGTGATCACGATATCCTATAAGGGTAATATTGCATTTATTAATTCATAAATAATATCCTAATAGATATCTTAGTCACAAATGACCATTATAACCCTGGTGTATTTATTTTTTAATTATTTTCCCTAAATTTCGTAAAAAACGCTCGTTAAAGCATTAGGGCTCATTTTTCGCCTAACTTTGAAAAATCACCATTAATTCCAAAAACATCGAAACGAGGATCCGTAAAATTCCTAGGAATCCTTAGGATGTCTAGTTTTAAGAAAAAATACTGGTTCTTTCCCGGATTTCAAGAATAGGTCCCAGTTTGCATATGTTCATCTTCTGACCAGAAAGATTTCCAGAAAACGTAGCCCAACTTTGGGAATTTTTATCTCTTAGCAAAAAACTCAAAATGGTACACTTTAGGTATATTTGAAAATCCCTATATGTCTACTTCTACCATGAATTTTCTTGTATTTTTAGAACCTTATTTTCAACATAAAATAATGACAGTTTTACCCCGACTTCAGAAATTGCTAACCGATAGAATTTCGCCAGAGCTTCGCTACTTTGATCATAATCTTCCAAAAATTTTGCTATAACATCTTCTTCATCAATTTTTCGAAATAAAACCATTTTTAACCATAAAAACATGATAACAAGAATATATTAGAAGATTAAAGATCAAAACAACATTTAAGCTATAAACTTAAAAGCTAGAGCTCAAGAACTTACCTAGAACTTTGCTTCTCCTTTTCAAGCTTCCCACTCTTACTCTCTTCACTCTATAACCAGATGCTATGCTTGTTTTTGGTGTGAGAATTTGTGAAGGCCTTAAGCCTCTATTTATAGGAAAAGGTTATGGCAGCCAAGGTAATTTCTAACTCCTCATCTTTAATTCTAACCCTTCGATGATCTTGCTTAATCAATGGTTCATGAGGCTTGGTCTTTGAAGACTCATTTTGTGAAGCAAAATGTTCTCATTGGTTGTTTTAATTATACAAGGATTTTGGCTTGATTTTCTTTTGAATTTTCTTATTGGTGGATTCAAATCAAAATTGAATTATAACACATAATTTCACTACACACACAAGACCTCCAAACCGTGCCCCCTTCTTCCTCTCACCTTCATCCAACTTTATCTTATATTATCCTCTTCCAAACTCATTAATGCTCCATGTGAACCCATGTGCTATCTTATTTATATTAAACAATTATGTTTCTTCCTTTTCAAGCCAAGCTAACCGTGTATACATCCCCTTTGACTCTTGAAATTGTGCTTCAATTATTAGTTACTCTAAGTGTTCCTTTTAACTAGATACAAAGTGATAGTTGGTTACTAACTAAGCAAAAATATATTTTCTATAGATTCTCATTTACTTGTGTCTTGAATTTTTCCTTTGATCTATGATTAAAGTTTCTCAAGATACAATGTATTTTCTATAGATTCTCATTTACTTGTGTCTTGAATTTTTCCTAATTGTTTTTAACTCACCATACATAAATTCACTCATTTTTCTCTCTCCTACACTAGGCTCACATCACACACACACACACACACTCACAACACACATAGCCGCCCCCCTCTCTCCCTTTTTCTTCATACATATCCTCTTCCACCTTCATAAATTCTCTCTCCAATTTACATTAATAAGCCCATGTGCTTAGCTAAAATAATATCTAGATTTTAATACAATTATTCTCTTCTTCCTTTCCAAGCCACCAAACCGTGACTTGCTTCTTTGTTTTGCCTCTTGGATTTGTGTTTTATTTGTCTCCCAATATCACACACTAGGTCTTTCATTGGTTGATAAATTTTCACAAGGATTTAGCTTTATGGTGATTAATTAAGGCCTTAGGATTTAGCTTTACTAAATTTAATCCAAGCCCTTAATTTGTGTTGGAAAAATCTAAACACTATTGATGATATTTGTTAATGATTTAGGATTAAGAATTAGTGCAATTACTTTGCCTCTTTAAGTAGTAAATTTCGCCACCTTTAAATAATTCAAGGGAGGATTAATTAATCTTGGTTAATATTTCTAATGTAGTGTTCTAGATGTTATAAGGCTTAATTGATAGGTTACTATATTAATTATGATCATTAGAAATCCCCTTTATGCTAATCTTGGGTTTTTATTAGGCTTTGCTCGCTAATTAATCTCATATATTCCTTAATTATGACATTTAAATTTAATTATTAAGTAATTACGAAAATTAACATAATTACTTTAATTATTGTAAATTTAATTGCCCAATAGATGTTGGTAATTTTCTCTAATTGATTTAGGTATTTTGATGATATTTAATTACCTTTTATGACATAATTAAGATTATACTTAATTATGATAATCTTAGGATATTTTACGATCCCTAATAGAAATTGGAATTTTTGGTCTATAGCTTATTTAATTTCAAGAAGAAATTACTTATTATAATAATCCATAAGCTTTTAAGGTTTGAGACCACATATTCACCTATTTTCAATAGGTATTATTTGTTAAAATATGATAATTATAATAAGTGAGATTTTTAGGGTATTACATTTCTTCCCCGTTAAATAAAATTTCGCCCTCGAAATTTGCTCTACCCTAACTAGATTTATAGTCTGTAATTTCAGAATATATCTACTATCGTTTTTCCCAATTTGTCTCCTTCGTAGACAATCCCCTCTAAACTAGCTTTATAACTCGGGATACTCCTATCTCTAAGTTACTTCTCTTTTGTATTTCGAGAATCCATTTCAGCTTGACTATAAAGTTATTGTCATTTTTTATTTCGATACTTTCGTACTCTATCACATGATCATGGTCTAGATGATATTTCTTCAACTGAGAAATATAGAAAATGTTGTGAAATTCCTTAAAGTTTGGGGGTAAAACTAACTGGTAAGTATTTGATCCATACTTTCGCTAACATCTCGAATATGCCCTATGTAATGAGGCATTCGACTGTTTTATCATAACTTTCAATTATTCATAATGATGACAAAATTCTAACTAAATAAGACATATATCATCACAACAACAAAAAGAAAAGGATTCTCAAGATTTTCTGAGACTTGTATAAAAATATTTAGAAACGTGATCAATCATATCTGGCCTAAGAAAATTTTCGCTCTGATAGTTCCGTTGAGCATATAAGTGATTTATACTTTTGCATGTACATGGCTTCAATCGGTGCCATCTCGTATGTTTTTGTTGTACGCTAATTCTGTTAATGGTAGATGTTGATCTCAAGGGTCTTTAAAGTCTAATACGTATGCTCTAAGCATATCTATTACTGAGTTCCTTTTAAAAAAAGTATTTCAAGCACTTGTGGTAGCAGTACAATTCTACGGTCGCACCGTAGAGGTAATGCCTCCATATTCTTAAAGCAAACACGATAATCACTAACTCTAGGTCATGCGTAGACTAGTTCGACTTGAGAGGCTTTAACGGACGAGAGGTGTAAGTCATCACGCTGTCCTGCTGCAGCAAGGCATATCCCAATCCATACCTACTGGTACCACTATAGACTATATAAACTCTACTTGGATCTGGGATAACCTGTTACACCCCTACCGGCCCGCCCTTTCGGGTGGCGGGTTAGAGGGATTCCTTTTATTGATTACCTTTCCTTCATTATTATGTCTACTTAACATGCATCAGAGTTAGCGCAACAGAGCATTTAATCGGTTTGGACTATCTACTGTACTTGTAAAAGTAAAATAAATCAAAAGTAAAAGTCCCCGAAGGGTTAAGGGTACAGTCATCCAAAATAAATACCCAAAACGATATATACAGTCATCCAAATGTAAAGTACAAAATGCGATAGGGCATTCCCTATTCTTCACTGCACCGCCAAGCCCTAGCTTTCAAAAAGGGTCTTCTAGATCAGGCACACTCCCCTGTAGCTATAGAAACTTCTGGAGTCCAATAATGGCCCCCGTAGTAATGTGATCGACTCAAATACTAAATGTGTAGAGTGAATGTAAGTTATCATGCCCGATCAAATACAGATAACACGCCGAACACATACCATATATGCAAACAAAAATACACAAACATTACCGACTACCACGCGCCGTCAGGCTGCCTTACCAAGGCAAGCCCCGGTCTTACCGGAGTCACGACCCGTAAAGCTGCCTACACCAGGACAGCCCCGGACTTATCGACCCGTACATAGGCCGGCCTCGGACCAAACGTCCTCAGCGCTAGGAACCATAACGCTGTATGCATATTTGGCAAAGAAATATACAAAAGCACACATGGCAAGACAAACATACAAAACACACATAAAGATATCTGAGTAAGGCGGTTACTACCTGTGGGGTGTGTACCGTATTTAATACTTTATTGTGCCTGGTCACTTTTCCAAATATGCCCTTGACCTAAATAACACCAAAATACCTTGTTTTTAGTATTTCCAAAAATACCCTTGCATTTATTTTGCCAAAATGAGCCCACACGTAATTTCCAAAATTCCGTGAATCCGCCCAACTTCCATGATTTTTAATAAATTCCAAAAACATCATATTTACATGAAACCAACGCCATTTGAACCATTCGTATGTCTAATTTTCAGGAAAAATAATTCCAGAGACCAAACAAACACATAAGGTTTTGTGTAGCCAATTTTCCACTCTGGTCCAGATTCGACCTGATGCTTTTGGCTCGACTTTAGAAATTTTTATCTCTTAGTATTAAAACCCAAAAGACACAAAAATATACATCAAGGTAAACCTTAAGATGTCTAATTTCTCCCTGAAAAATCTCAGCTTAAACCAAGTTCATTTACTATTTGTAACACTCAGTTGAAACACCTCTGCCAGAAATTCCAGAATCAACAAATAGGCTTTGATCTTGGTGTTTTTCGGTGTTTTGAGTTTGGAAACTTAAACCATAGCTTGACCCCATAAAGAAAATCATGTTTTAAACACCTTGAGACCATCAAAAACACCCAAATCAGATTGCAACACTGTAATACCCGATTTTAGCAACTGAATTCTTGAGATAAGATAAATTAATGAATATTTTGATGAAGCAAATTCATAAGTTAAAACTATTATAGAAAATTGTTATAATTGTCGAGTAAATTGTCGAAAAAGTTACGTAAAAATCAGATGAACGAATGACTAAAAATGCAATAATGGTGATAAAAACAGGTCTAAAAACATTATGATAAATACCGAAAGATCATGAAAAATTATGAGAAAATTATGGGAGTATTGTCTTTAATTACAAGAATTTAATAAATTATTTCAAAGGAAATAACATGAAGAAAAGTTTAAAAAGCATTCCAACCATAAAGTAACTTTAAGGTGTAAACATTTTTAATATTTTACATAGGATATAAAATGACAAGGTCAGTATAAAGTTTGTAAGATAACAATATACTGTAAATTAGTAAAGATAAATGTATGAAGAAACCTAATCCTAAAAAGATCACTAAACGAAGAATTTAGGCCCGATTTAAGCCTTAACGAAGGCAGGGGTAAAACGAGAATTTTTGGTAAAAAATATTATATTTTTAAAAAATGGAAAAAATTATGGAAAAATAATTAAAACTGAATTTTAAAATGAGAGGGCCGAAATTCTTGGTATTTTTAATTAAAAAGAATTGTTTAAATAATTAAAATGAAAATTAGAATAAAATAATAATATAATGCGGTGAGTCGCCAAGAGGCGTACCGAGGGGAAAAGTTAGAAATAAATTCTACAGTAAACCGAGGTAAAAGTCTTTTCAGACTGATCAAATTAAGAACAAGTGAATTTTTACACGAAGAAAGAATTTACCGACGTTGATTCCGCAACCGAAAACCCTAATTCCTAATAAGACGGAAAGGCGATCGATAGAGTAGAGCCAGATAGGCAAAGTGAGAACCTATAGAAACAATTGCGTGTTTTCAAACACGGATTAAGTTAGGCAACCAATGGACGTTTTACGATTCACGAATTATTGTCCGTGAAGTTGGTTCTATCTAAGCGATTTCCGTAACGGACGCGTTTGTTCGAATATCTTCCGACGCACCGGAGAATACCTGGATATGATCAAAAAGAGGATCCAAATAGATAATATGAAAGAGGATGAAAAGACCTTCAAAGTTACACGCCCGGATTTTTGAGTTTCTGCGAAATCGCGCGAAACGGACACCGATCGGGTAGCTTTATGGGGCCGGAGGCCATAAAGCAAGAGCCATCATTAGATGACAACTCATCCTTTGAATTTTGGGGCCCCTTGATGTCGGCCTTGACCATGGATGGCCAAGATTGTTTTGTCCTCAAAATGCGATCCAACGGCGGAATCCGATCCAAGACTTTTGTGTTAATTCCCACCTTGTCCCTCCCTTCTTCTATAAATAGCAAGCACCTCTCCTTTCATTCTTCACACCATTCTTCTCTCTACCTTGGCCGAAACTTAGAGTGAGAAGCTCTGCAAAAAATTCTGCCTTGCTCCGAGTAAGTTCTTCTGTCCTTAGCTTTTAGTTTCCGTAGTTCTTTCGGTAGTTATAGTAGAACTGTTGTTTTGATCTAGGAAGTTTCAGAATTTATTCCTATACTTGTTTTTAAACCTCATTGCATTGAAAGATGCCTGACGAGGTAAAAACATAGTGGGGATAATATTGAAATGGAATAAGGTCAAAGTAACAAAGTTCTGGCGAAATTCTGCCAAATAGGGGTAGTAGGGGCAAAATGGTATTTTTCACCTAAAATGCCTGTTATGCTACCAAATATTCATAAGTGTGTTATTATTCTGATTAGAATACTTCTGATGTCGAACCGCTGTCGAAATTCCATCGTTCCGCTGTTTGCCGCTTGAGCCGTTTGTTTCGCTTTTTTACGTACGTCAAAAAGTACCGTTTTTAGCCTAAGAGCCGGATATCTCGCAACTAAGGTACGGACGCGTACTCGTAATCCTAAATCTATGCTGATTATATACTTTTGCGTTATAGATACGTTCATAGACGAGGTTCTCGTGAGAATCGTCGAGATACTTACGCCTTTACCTACGATTATAGTTTTGGTAATGCCGCTTGAGTTATTCCTAGCGCCGAGGACACGTTGGTGGCGTGGCACTCGGATATGTGCGTAACTAGTCGAGAGAGACTTTACATACCGCTTTGTGCTTATGTTCTCATCCATGTTATTGATCATACATCTCGCCGTTTGTCATTGTGATGATATGCCGTATTGAAATGAATATCTCGTTGTACGTATACTTTTTTTATTTGAGCATAAGGTTAATCCGTTACCCGAGATCCATATGTGGAATGGATCTCGCTTGTAGCATCAGGGTCTGGAGGACCAATCATTGGCAATCGAGGCAAGCAACCGGAGTAGGCCAAGACGTGTCTACATTATCTATCGTTTTCTTTAGTTTCTTGAACTTTTGAGAATTCTGGATGACTGTAATCCGAATACATTTACACTATGGTCCATATTTTGAATGTAATGTAAATTACTTACTCGCTCCAATGCTCTACTCTGATTACTCTGCTTGAAATATTTGGAAACGTTTTTTTTTAAAAAAAAAATCCGCCGTTTCCAAATGGGATGTTACAAACACCATGCCCTAACCCCTTGCACGAAAATCACAAGTTAAAGTAGCAAAGGTTCGGGTTTTCAGTGTTTACCTGATTCGGAAGTTCGGTTGATGATCTATGAACCTTGAACCTTGATTTGGCTATGGGACATGGCTGAGCTCCTCTCTCTTCCTCTGCAAAATTTCGTGCTTCATGGTGTAGGAGAGAGAGAGCATGTATTTTAATAATAATAGAAGTAACTGATTAGTTCTAGAATAACTGTGGTTGATTCCTGTCCAGTTGTATCTGACTTCCCTTGACTTTTTCCCCAAGAATTCCAGAGTATTCCAAGGGTGTCTAGGCAGATGACAAGTGGTGCATCCTCCTCCAAAAACGTACAGATCTTTATATGCTTTTGGGGAAAATTACGAGTTTTGGCCCGGAACTTTCATAAATTGCATTTGTGACCCGGAACTTACTAATAATTATCAACTTTTCCCCATACTTTTGCCTGCCCTAAAGGACACATGGGGCGCCACTTTGGGCCCACACATCTGCCCTAATTAATGTTTTGTTCATTTATTCCCATTTTGCCATTTTTCTCCAAATGTGGGACCCGCGGTTTGACTTTTACACTGATTTCTCTTTCTTTCTCTCCAAGCCACGTTTTTTCATCATCATGGGGGCTAGGTGGCACCACTTTGGGCCCACCAAATCTGCCCTCCAACTTTACCCTTGACTTTTCACTTTATCCGGTCTGATCTACTTCTACTGGTCCACGTGGGTCCCGCTGGTCAACAGGGTGTTTCCCTTTATACTTTTCTTCAACTTCTCCAGATATTCTCCCCTGAATGGACACTCATATGTGGCACCTCCTTGATTACCAAAGTAGCCCCACACTTGTCTCTTTCAGTATAAAAAAAATCCCCTAACTGGTCCTTATCAGTCCCTTTTCTATCGGTCAATCGCCTGTGGGACCCGCATATTGTGTTTGGTCCTGAACATGGATAAAATCATGTGATTTCTCCTTCTCTCTCCTGGGTGGACGAAATTGAATGCTTAAGGGGTAAGGAATTGACTTTTCTACCCCTGTAATCATTACTTACTTTTTGCTTTTCAATCTCGTAGTGACACGTGTACTCCAGCAGTGATTACACTGACTCCTGATATTCAAAAACGCAGGGCATCCCTGACTACCCTGAAAATGCTGTATACTTATTTATACCGGCATATTTTCACTCAACTAATTGTCCTATACCTAAGGACATAGTTAGGGGCATCTTTTCCAACCGAATTTGTACCGTATGGGTCTTCTGTGCCCCTTTTCCATTGGCACTTTAATTCCACGGTTTATACACATTAGTCCACCGACTTGCACAACCAAGTTACTTAGTCCCTGAGAGGCTTCCTATTTCTCGTCATTCTTGGGACTCTTCCTGAACCGGGCTTAGTCGTCTACCCCCTTTTAAGCTTATTCTCAATTCCCAGGGTCCACAATTCGGGATATTACATAACCAACTCTTGGTGCTATGATCAACTTCTCCCTTAGTCTATGGAAGCTCGTCTCACAGTCCTCATCCCACACAAATGATTTGATTTTTACTCGTGAGCTTTGTCAATGGTAAGGCAAGACGCGAGAAATTTTATATGAATCTGCGGTACTATCCCGCTAGACCCAAAAACTACATATCTATGTCACTATTACTGGCTCTTTCTAGTCCAGAACTGCTTCCACTTTGCTGAAATTAACAACAACACCGTCGCGTGATAGAACATGGCTTAAAAAGTTTACTTCTGGCAGCCAAAACTCACATTTACTTAATTTAGTAAAGAGTCGCTTCTCTTAGTACACTCACAACCGATCGCCACGTTCTTTGTGTTTCACTTCTTATTTCGAATGATGAGAATGTCGTCAATCAACATCTCTATTAACCTAGCTATGTGTTTAAGTACTTTATGAATATAGTAGGTGCATTGTCAGTTTTGAAAGGCATCACAAGGAATTCAAAATGCCCGTATCAAGTCTTGAAAGCTATCTTCAGAACAATACTAGTTTTGATTCGCAGCTGGTAAAGTTTGGAGCGTAAGTCAATTTTTAACAAGACGCAGGAATTAGATAATTGAGTAGATCGTCGATTCTGGGAGGTGGGTATTCGTTTTTGAGTAAAAATTTAGCTCCCGCATCAATTCTATCTCTACTTTGTGAATGTGGGAATGTCATCTTCTCATCGCCACCGTTGATTATTGAATTGTTCGCCGCTAGTTTAATGAAATTGAGAATGTCGTCGACGTTGTGAAGCAGTAATTGAATAAGATCTATATTATACTCGCAATTTGGTTCTAGACATGCTTTATAAGCTAAAAAGTTCACACCTAATGGTGTAACTACTATTAGATCGTAAGGTAATATATATGTATGCATCCCAAAATGATTCGCATAAACATCAGAAGTAAACGATTGGTTTAGCACCCGAATCGGACCATATATGAAATAGATTTCTATTGAGCGTTAGTATCTTGGGCCATTTCTGGAGATTCTCTGGCCTCCACTTCGAGCAATGCTAATATCTAGCCTGAGTTCTGGGGCCCTATCTCCGTAGCTTTTTGGGGACAGTTCTTGCTAATGTGTCACGGCTCTTGACAATTGTAGCATATTTGCTTTCCCTTGCAGTTAGTCCCTCGATGGTCCCTTCCGCATTTTAGACATAGTCGGAGTCTCGGCATCCTCGGATAGTTCTGCTATCCAGATCGGACTGACTTCTTGCCTTTTCCTTGGTAGTTGATCCCTTCCTCTTCTGTGAGGAGTTTCCGTGGCTAAACCCGACGCAATGACTTGCTCTACTGCCGTTGAAATTTCCGGCTTTACGCATTTCCCTTAAGTTACGCTTGATCAACCGGAAAGATTCTTCTTGTCTTTCAATTTCTCTCTCCTGTCTTTCGGTCAGGAGTTTATTGATAAGAGTCCTTTGTTCCTACAGCATCCTCCACACTTTCTGCAACTCATTCTGTGTTATCTGTGGTTCTTGTTGCTCAGGTTCGTGTACTGGTATCATTTGCGGTTGTCTAACTCTAACTCCACTTCGACCTTGGCCTCGGCCTCTAAGGACTCCGATTCCTCGCAAATTTGCCATCCTATCTTTCTATTAAGAATGACAATTTTTAAGGGATAATTTAATCTTTTAAACAAACACATACATAAAACATAATATTCATGGCAAAATATGTCATATTATTTAGCTGGTTTTAATACCAGTAATTATATCTTACATCCTTCGTATCATCGTATAACTACTCTTTTACATATTGTCTAATACTAGCCCTTGAAGATAATTTAGAAAAGAATGAAAATCGACTGTATGTTCTCCTTCCAAGAGCTCATTCGTCTTTTCCATCCAGAAGTGGTCTCGAGGAAAAAGGTATAGCGTTGACATTACCCAATCGTCTAGTGGGTAGGGAAGTTTACTGTGTTTTCTCTGTTTGTAAGTCATCTTGACTTGCCCTAGCCATTGGAAATACGTTTCTTTCATAGTTGTGTTGTAATGTTCTGCCATTAAGTAATCCGTTCGTAGAGCGCTTATCGGCTCTTTGTTCGTATTCAAAACATGTCGTAGGGTATTTGGTTCGTAACAAGATTCAATTTCAAGGTCATCTTGGTAGCTTAACATATGGAAATACTCACGGTTGTCGTCCATGGATGAATGATTCGATTCTATAGGTCTCTCTGGCTCAGAAGGTATACTAGCCATTGGTTCTGGGTATACTATGTTCAGGGATTCTGAATGAAAAGGTCATTGATTATTTATGATCTGATCAGGATGTTCCGGTCCAGGGTGGTATTTAGGTTCGTGATCATATCGGGGCGATATGATGTGTAGGAGCAGGAAGATATGTTAGCTCAAGGTTAATTTCTGAATGAGGTATAACAGATCAGTTTGAAGTACAGGTTCAGGTTTGTATACTAACTCGGGATGGTATTCCTCCGAGGGTTTATGGTCATGAATAGGTACTAGGGGTCTCTCAGGGTTTGAGTGATCTACCGACCCAAGGTGGTACACTGGTTCAAATTGATATACTGGTTTGGAAAGGTACTGTGGTCTAGGGTTGTATAGGCACTCGTTGAAACACTCGGTTCGAAATGATACTTCGGCTCGGATTGTCCTCGACACAAGAGGGTAGTTTGAAACGTACACCGGTCGACCGTTATTCAGGAAGCGGAATAGAATGGCTCAAGTGCAGCCATAGGCACAGGAGGTGAGTATATCGTCTCAGGGTTCAGCCTCAATCCTATTATATCGGGGACTACAGATCTATGCGCAGTATGTCTCCTTTTTCCGTAATAATCCGTATATGGAAACTACAACATAATACCAAGGTTATATCAGTACTTATTTTCAAAATGTGCTCAAATGTTAAAAAGGCGTAGAGCCTAACTCCGTTAATTAAACCGATTGGCCAGATATGCGTCTATCATGAGAGTCTTCACCGAGTTCACGGTGACTGTTTGACTTACCCACATAGACTAGCCCTAACTTCGGCACCAATGGTTTGTTAAAAACCTAAACAATAGGTTACTGTCTATAGGAAGACCTAGGTAGTATTGTCATCTAAGTACAACTATCGCTTTTGTTTCAGGAATTCTATTCAGACTCCGATTTCCATATCCAAAGTCTTAGAGCTTAACAAAACCCTAACCCTTTTCCTTAGGGTATTTATCCTTTTGTATCACAATACCAGTATTATATAAGTACTCCTAACCTAGTTGTCCATACAATGCTCTGAGACTAGCTATAAAGCTAGCTCTGATACCAAAATGTAACACCCCAAGTTCCGTAGCATAAATCGTGCCGGTGACAAGTGGTTTTTATAAAAATTCGACAGAGTTTGAGATTCTACAACTCAGCGTGTTACGGAAACGGAGAGCATGTACTAAAATTTGACAATGAGTAACTGATATAAAATACTCAGACATGTGCTGATGCCTGACGTATACTGGTATATTACAATTTTCCCGAAGGAATATTCATGTGATACATTAATACAAAACTTTGTATAATTACAACTCTTACGTGTAACTATACCATCTTCAACCAAGCCTTAAGTAGACTTGGGGCATAGAACCTAACATAGTTAAATCAACCCATTTGGCCAGGCTGGGTAAAGTCTAGTGGGAGTCTTACCGAGTTCACGGCGACTGATTGACTGAACCACATAGACGACCCTTTCTTAGTTTAAGCACCAAATGGTTTGAAGTAACTCTATTAGATTCATGCCAGAAGGTAGGCTCTGTTAACCTTCTTCCTGCATTTACTTTGACCGATGCCTCCTCACGACTCCGTCCATCGGTGTCTTTTTACGGCTCCATCTATTGGTGCCTTCTCTGATCCATGATCCTTTCCTGACTATTAGTTAAGACTGAGGTCCAATGCCCATCGGACCTCGTGTAATCTGTTAACCTCATGCTTATGTAAAAATATATGTATGACGATATTCATGACATTTCAGCAATAATCACTACAAAAGCCCATAACAGATGTAGGAAATACATAATCATATATGTAAGGAAATAACAATACACAGCCCCCCCGCAGATGCATGTTATCCCTGGCCGTACTATTCACCAAAGCCACGATGTTTGGTCGTGTCCTCGCGCTAGGAAAACTCAACGGTATTATTATAACCATAACCCGTTTATATCTGAATGTATAATGAAAGATCTAAGACAAGGTCTTAGTCTATGAATACAACTATCATATATAAACATACTATAAGCATTAGAGTTAGTGTTACAAGATTGCGTCGCGAACGTACCTTCGTTGATGAATACGGACGCTTTTGTTGGTCAAGATGTGATCACGATATCCTATAAGGGTAATATTGCATTTATTAATTCATAAATAATATCCTAATAGATATCTTAGTCACAAATGACCATTATAACCCTGGTGTATTTATTTTTTAATTATTTTCCCTAAATTTCGTAAAAAACGCTGTTAACAGCATTAGGGCTCATTTTTCGCCTAACTTTGAAAAATCACCATTAATTCCACAAATATCGAAACGAGGATCCGTAAAATTCCTAGGAATCCTTAGGATGTCTAGTTTTAAGAAAAAATACTGGTTCTTTCCCGGATTTCAAGAATAGGTCCCAGTTTTCATATGTTCATCTTCTGACCAGAAAGATTTCCAGAAAACGTAGCCCAACTTTGGGAATTTTTATCTCTTAGCAAAAAACTCAAAATGGTACACTTTAGGTATATTTGAAAATCCCTATATGTCTACTTCTACCATGAATTTTCTTGTATTTTTAGAACCTTAGTTTCAACATACAATAATGACATTTTTACCCCTGACTTCAGAAATTGCTAACCGATAAAATTTCGCCAGAGCTTCGCTACTTTGATCATAATCTTCCAAAAATTTTGCTATAACATCTTCTTCATCAATTTTTCGAAATAAAACCATTTTTAACCATAAAAACATGATAACAAGAATATATTGGAAGATTAAAGATCAAAACAACATTTAAGCTATAAACTTAAAAGCTAGAGCTCAAGAACTTACCTAGAACTTTGCTTCTCTTTTTCAAGCTTCCCACTCTTACTCTCTTCACTCTATAACCAGATGCTATGCTTGTTTTTGGTGTGAGAATTTGTGAAGGCCTTAAGCCTCTATTTATAGGAAAAGGTTATGGCAGCCAAGGTAATTTCTAACTCCACATCTTTAATTCTAACCCTTCGATGATCTTGCTTAATCAATGGTTCATGAGGCTTGGTCTTCTTTGAAGACTCATTTTGTGAAGCAAAATGTTCTCATTGGTTGTTTTAATTATACAAGGATTTTGGCTTGATTTTCTTTTGAATTTTCTTATTGGTGGATTCAAATCAAAATTGAATTATAACACATAATTTCACTACACACACAAGACCTCCAAACCGTGCCCCCTTCTTCCTCTCACCTTCATCCAACTTTATCTTATATTATCCTCTTCCAAACTCATTAATGCTCCATGTGAACCCATGTGCTATCTTATTTATATTAAACAATTATGTTTCTTCCTTTTCAAGCCAAGCTAACCGTGTATACATCCCCTTTGACTCTTGAAATTGTGCTTCAATTATTAGTTACTCTAAGTGTTCCTTTTAACTAGATACAAAGTGATAGTTGGTTACTAACTAAGCAAAAATATATTTTAGGGGTTAATATGAAGTTTATTCAAGTTTTCCCTTTTTAATACTTTAATCTCAAAAGTCATGGCTTCATTAGAAGTCTCTAATAGCCCTTTAATCATATTAAGATTAATTGAAAAAGTTTGGGAAAAGATTTTGAAGATAACCTATTCCAAGCTTAAAATACGTTTGTTCATAATAAATCCTTATATTTGATCTATGAGTAAAGTTTCTCAAGATACAATTTATTTTCTATAGATTTTCATTTACTTGTGTCTTGAATTTATCCCAATGGTTTTTAACTCACCATAAATAAATTCACTCATTTTTCTCTCTCCTACACTAGGCTCACATCACTCACACACACACACACACACACACTCACAGCACACATAGCCGCCACCCTCTCTCCCTTTTTCTTCATACATATCCTCTTCCACCTTCATAATTTCTCTCTCCAATTTACATTAATGAGCCCATGTGCTTAGCTAAAATAATATCTAGATTTTAATACAATTATTATCTTCTTCCTTTCCAAGCCACAAAACCGTGACTTGCTTCTTTGTTTTGCCTCTTGGATTTGTGTTTTATTTGTCTCCTAATATCACACACTAGCTCTTTCATTGATTGATAAATTTTCACAAGGATTTAGCTTTATGGTGATTAATTAAGGCCTTAGGATTTAGCTTTACTAAATTTAATCCAAGCCCTTAATTTGTGTTGGAAAAATCTAAACACTATTGATGATATTTGTTAATGATTTAGGATTAAGAATTAGTGCAATTACTTTGCCTCTTTAAGTAGTAAATTTCGCCACCTTTAAATAATTCAAGGGAGGATTAATTAATCTTGGTTAATATTTCTAATATAGCGTTCTAGATGTTATAAGGCTTAATTGATAGGTTACTATATTAATTATGATCATTAGAAATCCCCTTTATGCTAATCTTGGGTTTTTATTAGGCTTTGCTCGCTAATTAATCTCATATATTCCTTAATTATGACTTTTAAATTTAATTGTTAATTAATTACAAAAATTAACATAATTACTTTAATTATTGTAAATTTAATTGCCCAACAGTTGTTGGTAATTTTCTCTAATTGATTTAGGTATTTTGATGATATTTAATTACCTTTTATGACATAATTAAGATTATACTTAATTATGATAATCTTAGGATATTTTATGATCCCTAATAGAAATTAGAATTTTTGGTCTTTAGCTTATTTAATTTCAAGAAGAAATTACTTATTATAATAATTCATAAGCTTTTAAGGTTTGAGACCACATATTCACCTATTTTCAATAGGTATTATTTGTTAAAATATGATAATTATAATAAGTGAGATTTTTAGGGTATTACAATATCATAGGCTTTGCTATTGATCATACTTGAGTATTCAATCTTCATACTCGAGTAGCACCTGTGCTTCGCTGAAACAAATACACTGAGCCAAACACATTAGCAAGTAATATTTGGGAATTTCAATTCAACATGCACATACTCGAGTATCCCATGTTCCATACTTGAGTATTAGATAACCCGAAAACAAGTATCTTATTGAAACTAATCATACTCGAGAATTCCCTTACTCATACTCGAGTACCTTACTCATACTCGAGTATTACTTACCTCATACTCGGGTATTGCTTTGATATGTGAAGATCAATGTTGGCGATGAGGTCACATACTCGAGTATTCAAGAACCAATACTCAAGTATCATATCAGAAGCAATCTGCAATGGTTGATCTGTCAAGCCAATACTCGAGTATTCAAACTCAATACTCGAGTATCATATCAGAATCAGTATGCGATGCCTGATCTGTTCAATCAATACTCGAGTATTCCTTGCTAATACTCAAGTATTGTATCCTGAAACACTTAAGCACATATTTTAGACCAACTAATACTCGAGTACTTGAATCTAATTCTCGAGTACTCATGAAAGCATATGATTAAACTTGATTCAAAACCTTAAACACTTTTAAGACTTGTTATCATCAAAACCTTGAGAACTAACAATATCTAGAATGATACATACTGCCATAACCACTAGCTTTACTTTAACAATTAACTAGCATTGATCCATAGTTCTTCGGTAAGAATGAGGTACATTAGATGTTATGCCTAAGATATATTTATATATCCCCTTATCATTTTATGAAGTGTGAAGCCTTCCTAGTCTTCTTCTTTTGTTCCTTTTTAAATGTACTAAGATGCACAAGCAGTGATTAAATGTACTTGATGAGCTTTAATGCTTGTTTAGTTGTCTATTCAATCTTCAGTAGTTGCATATAAGGACAACAAAGATGAACTTTGTGAGTCACTGGTGACTCTTAGAATGTATTTCAAATGTTTTTTTTTTCCTTGTGCTTTCATTCTCACTTTCTCGCTTTTAAAAAAAAGGTTATATAGCATCACGTTTTAGATCTCATATGGGCTATTTAAGGTCATTCTTGTTCTATTATTGTTTAAAGGATAGCAAGGAAATGTTTGGGTTTGAAAGGTGAAAGAGGGCTTTATTGGTTATAAGAATGAAATTTAACGACTTTGTTGCAGAGGTCTTTTCAGTTTGAGGTTGAAAATAAGCATATTATTATTATTATTATTATTATTATTATTATTATTATTCCTTTTATTTTCTTAAAGATGTAACCTTGATGTAGACAACTACACATGTTAATTCAAATTAGAACCCTTTAAACTAAATTGTATGCCTTAGTGTTCTAAAGTCAAATAGGTGGGTTAAATGTGTATGCTAATTCTCAATGAGCATAGAAAAGAAAATAGAAAATATATAGGATGACATGGTTGCTTCATATCGTCTATTGATAGAGTTCTCTAGATGTTCATAGAGTTAATCAATTTGTGTAACACCCCAAATTCCTCCTTACTTATTGTGTCCAATGACATGTAGTATTAAGAATAGGGTGTTGACATATCAGAGTAAAGCAGAACAGAAAACATGCATTACCATTTGGAAGATGAGTAACTGATAACATATGCCCAGACATATGTTGGTTATATTAAAAATCCCGAAGGAATATTCATGTGATACATTTATATAGACTCAAATTGTAACATCCCATTTTCAAAAGCAGTATAATTTTTTTTTCATCGTATATCATCAGAGTAAAGCATCGGAGCGATTGAGTAACGATATATTTAATCAAATTGCTTGTAAGTCCGGGCTGATTTACGTAAACGGTACATTGACCGAGAGTTTTCAAAGTGAATACCAACAGAAATGGGTCTTCGGGCGGACTCGTACGCCCGCTCGCTTTTCTCCTGGTCCTCGGTTCTTCCGAACTCCGACGCTATGATAAGAGCCGAGATCCAATTGCAATTTGGATCTCGTGTAACGGTTAACCTCATGCTTAAATATGACTACATATACACGATGCCAAAGAATCAATACAACAGTCCACAACAGATGTATGATTAAAAACACATAACCACGTATAAAAGATAATAACCACGTATGTAACATAACCTCGTATGATACAACATTAATAACCTCGTATGTGACATAACCTCGTATGTAACATACCGTGTATATAGCATAACCTCGTACACTACTACACAACAAACAGAACACAACAAACATATATAATCATACAATAACCATCAGAGTTAGTGTTACAAAGACGCGAACGTACCTTTTTGGCGGTACAACGGAACTTTTACTTTAAAAACGTGAAATTCGACAAATGGAAAAAAATGTGGTGACGGCGGCACAACAGCGGCTCGACAGCGGTACGATTATCTCAGATGTCCTATAAGGATAATATTTAACAACTTTTAGCAGCATAACAGGCATTTTAGGTACAAATTACCATTTTGCCCCTGAACCCCTAATCGGCGGAATTTCGCCGAGCTTCATTTTCACTCTATCTCTCTAGAATTTTGACAGATCTTTTCCCTCATCATATTTTCGAAATATATATCATATTTACCCCTAAATATGATATCTAGACTATCTTGAAAAATTAAAGATAAATCTAGCATTCCTACTATATCTACCGAAAGAACTACCGAAACTAAAGACTAAGGACCGAAGAACTTACCCGACTTTGCTCGACTTTCTCCGAGCTTCTCTCTCTAACTTCTCTCTAAGAGGCAGATTTTTGGTGTGAAAAATGAAGAAGGTGCTCATGCCCTTATATAGGGAAAAATTGTGCCACTTTGGTAATTTCCATATTCCAAATCTTGTAATTTTCTCTTACCTTATAACCAAGTAAAATCAAAGCATAATGGTGTTTAATTCCTAGCCATGCAGCATGTTGGTCGACATTCAAGGCTGATTTGGCAGCAAACAATTGGTCCAAAAATGGTGAGTCAACTTGCTTTATGGCCGGTTCGGCGTATTTTCCCCTGCTCGCTCCGTTTCGCCTCTCTTCGGAGAAATCTCAAAATTCTGAATTCATAACTTTGAAGATCTTCTCTTCCTCATCAATAATATCTAATTTAACTTAGATTTTGGTCCTTACAGGTTCCAACAGTCCAGTTGAAGTTTTCTCGAAAACGTGTCCGAACACGTCCGGTGTCGAAATCGCTTTCGAATCATCAATCTCTCGGATAATAATTCACCGATTCCAAATATGTCCAGATAATTATAAACTCATCTCTAGATGTTGAGTTATAATTATTTTCTTCAAATTCCAAAATATGACCATCTACATTTTTCCCTATTCCGTCTTATTAGGAAAATGCGCTACCGGCCTCAGAATTTACTTCCGGAAGAGGTCACTTAAAGGTAAAAACTCACTGATCAATATTTTACCTTGACTTTGGAATTCCTATTCAATTATATAATATTATAACATGTGCTTTAATATCATGATATTAAATTTTTCACTCTTATCTTCCATTTGTTTGTCCATTTTCTACTGAGCACTTTTTTTTTGTTTTGTAAATATTTTCCATGATTTATTTAATTACATAATTAATTACTTAATGAAATTTTTATCAAAAAATTCCACAAAATTCTCTTATTGGTCCATTCTTGCATTTAGGCTTAAAAATACCTAAACTCAACTATTTTTCACAAAATCTCCAATTAATTAGTAAATATATTTTTACTAATTTCCAACTATTTTCCACTAATTTTTGAGCCTCACATAATTATCTCTAAATTTCCTTTGCTCGACTTAAGTAATTAGCCATAAATTACTTAATTACCTTATTATCACTAGTTGATAATTTTCTTAATTAGAATGCCCCATTACCTCCAAACTCTTGCATTAACACTTGTGTTTCCATGTCTCTTGTATTATTCTATAATTTACAAGGGTATTATTGTCATTACAATACTTTTTGGGCATTCTTCTTCAATTTCTCCAAGTTCGTAATTTATTAAATTACCATAATTAGAGATAATATACTCTCATAATTCAAATAATTATTTCATTGCCTTTTAGGATTTTTCACCATTTTCCTAAGTTATTTACCCTTCCTAGGGGTATTTTGGTCATTTTGGCACTTTGGCCCTTAAATTCCCTAATTCAAATTTCGGGGTATTACATTTCTCCCCGTTAAACAAAATTTCGTCCTCGAAATTTGTACTTAACCAACTATACTTTGTACTAACTAAACTCCGTCCCACGGACTCGGACTATACGCGTCGGATCTTCACTTGGTTTGCCAGCTGCTCCTCCCGATGATCGCGAATTCGTTTTGGTTTAACCACTACGATCTTGTCATATTGTACCTTGATATATGATGTTTCCCCGTGGTTCCCATACACCGCGGTTAACACCACAGATACCAAAATGTCTCCATGGCGCCCATACACCATGGTAACACAAGATACCTTAAATGTTGTCATGGTGCCCATACACCATGACAACACAAGATACCTCCTACTCAATGACACAATCGTAGTCGGAAAGTAACAACTAAGAAACATGGAACACGTCACAGAGGTAATTCACGTAATCGTACGGCTAATACCTACGTCATATACCGTCTAGAGAAGATTCCTTTGAAAAGAGATAGTACCTTGGACCATCTCTGGAAGTCCCCCGTCCTCGGTACATGTTAGTGTGTACACTCGGCCTCTCGGAGCTCCGACTCCTCGTAAAGTCGCCATATCTCGTTCTTTCTCTTTATGAGTGTATACGTTTAGATTTTAAAATAAAAACAACAAGTAGCATATCACGAGACTTTACCACACTTAGCATTTATACCACACATAGACTCTATTCACACCGCAAATAAACAGATGCCCGCAACCTTTCCTTCGTCAGATTCTCGTTGGTTCTTTCTACTCGAATATGGAAACACGTGTCAGGAGTTTTCTCTACATGAGTCAAATACTGCATGTACTTATCTTTATTGATCTCGGAATTTCATCCGCGTGGGCCTGCTCCACATAAAAGCTCGGGTTCGAATGGAATCATCGTTCAAGCAAAACGGAGATTATCGAATATATCGAATTATCGAGTTATTAGAGATTGATATCGAGTTATCGAATGATCGTGGTCTCGATATCAAATATGAATATGGACGATGGATTTACTCGATTCTCGGGTTAGAATGATGCACCGACGAGGTGGTACACGGTTCGTAATGGTATACCAGTCAGCATCGGTACACCAACTTAGGGCTATATCGCACTCATTTTCAAAACATGCTCTTTAAAAAGGCGTAGAGCCTAACTTCGTTACTCAACCAATTTGGCCGGGTAGGTGTCTATCATGGGAGCCTCACCGTGCTAGGGTGACCGATTGGCCGATCCACATAGACTAGCCCGCCTTCGGCACCAAAAGGTTTTTGGAATAACTTAGTCAGATCTATGCCAGGACAACTGCTCTGATACCATAAGTGTAACATCCCATTTTCAAAAGCAGTATAATTTTTTTTTCATCGTATATCATCAGAGTAAAGCATCGGAGCGATTGAGTAACTGATATATTTAATCAAATTGCCGTAAGTCTGGCTGATTTACAGAAACGGTACATTGACCGAGAGTTTTCAAAGTGAATACCAACGAAAACGGGTCTTCGGGCGGGACTCGTACGGCCGCTCGCCTTTCTCCTCGGTCCTCGGTTCTTCCGAACTGACGCTATGATAAGAGCCGAGATCCAATTGCAATTTGGATCTCGGGTAACCCGTTAACCTCATGCTTAAATATGACTACATATACACGATGCAAAGAATCAATACAACAGTCCACAAATGATGTATGATTAAAAACACATAACCCCGTATAAAAGATAATAACCACGTATGTAACATAACCTCGTATGATACAACATTAATAACCTCGTATGTGACATAACCTCGTATGTAACATACCGTGTATATAGCATAACCTCGTACACTACTACACAACAAACAGAACACAACAAACATATATAATCATAAACGCCTATAAGCTGACTCACCGCATTATATTATTATTTTATTCAAAATGCCTTCACATTTATTTTTTTTTCTTTTATTTTTTATTTATTTTTCTAAGCATAAAATATTTTATTAATATTTTATTTTTTTATTTATTTAATAATTTCGAATTTCTCCAATTAAAAATAATTATTTAAATTATTTTTAATTCATTTACTTTATACCCTAATTATCCCATTAATTACCAGATTAGCCATTTACTAATTTTTGATAATTTTCTTAATTAGGATAAATCATTATCTCACAACTATTTTACTTACATCGGTATTTTATATCCCATGTAAAATATTAAAAATCATGGGGTCACTTATGATCCCAAAATAATACTTAATTTTTGCCTCATTATTTTTCAAGGGAAATTATCCCAAAAAATTCCTAAAATTAGAGACAACATACTTTCTAATTTTTTATAAATATTTTACTACCTCTTGGGATTTATCATAATATTTTTAGGCCATTTAATGCTCTAAAAATACATTTTAGCTCTTTATCTCTCCTAATTTCCATAGTAATTACCTTAGAAAATAAGATAATTATTACTTATTATTTGAAACCACATGTTCACCTTTTTTAAATAGGTATTATTTATCGAAATATAATATTCCGATAAATAATTATCCGGGTATTACATTTCTCCCCGTTAAACAAAATTTCGCCCTCGAAATTTGCTCTATACCAATTTAGACTTTAACCTTCGGACTAATTGCTCCGGAATTTTTCTCTATATGTTGGCCCCTTCGCTCGATGATCGAGAATTCGCTCGGTTTGACCGTCAAGATCTTGTCATTTTGTACTTTGATATATAGTATTTCCCGTGGCACCCATATACCTCGGTCAATACCGATATCAAAATGTCTCCATGACGCCCATACACCATGGTAACACAAGATACCTTACATGTTTCCATGGCGCCCATACACCATGACAACACAAGATACCTCCTACTCAATGACACGATCGCGGTCCGGTTGTAGTAACTAAGAGATAAGCGTCGGAAAATAAAATTTTCGCGGCAAGTAAGATAACTACTTATCACACGGAAATTTATAGACACGCATTTCTAAGGGATTCCTTACTAAACATGTATCTTCACGATTTCATCGTTACCTTGTACTCGGGTATAGTTTTAAAACTCGGGACTTCGCGTCTCATAAAACACAGAATTTCTCACTCATTTTAAAAACACAGACTTCTCATCCATTAAAACACAGATTTCTCATCCATTTTAAAAACACAGACTTCTCATCCATTTAAAAGCACAGACTTCTCATCCATTTAAAAACACAGACTTCTCGTCCATTTAAAAACAAAGGATTTCTCATCCATTTAAAAGCACATGACTTCTCATCCATTTAAAAACAAAGGATTTCTCATCCATTTTAAAAATTTCACGTTTTGCATAATCATATAGTTTAGACGAATGCTAACACTATAAACAATCGGACACTCGTTCTATTTCCCCTCGTTCGTAATTTCGTTGATTCGGTCTACTTAGAAACGGTACGGAATTTCGTATCGGAGTTCCTCTACATGAGTCAAATACTGCATGTACTTATCCTTGTTGGTCTCGGAGTTTCATCCGGCGTGGCCTAGCTCCACATATAAATTCTGCGCTAGGACAGAATAGTCGTCAGAAATCGCTTTCAGAATCATCAATCTCTGGATAATAATTCACTGATTCCAAATATGTCCAGATAATTATAAACTCATCTCTAGATGTTGAGTTATAATTATTTTCTTCAAATTCCAAAATATGACCATCCGCATTTTTCCCTATTCCGTCTTATTAGGAAAATGCGCTACCGCCTCGAATTTACTTCCTAAGAGGTCACTTAAAGGTAAAAACTCACCGATCAATATTTTACCTTGACTTTGGAATTCCTATTCAATTATATAATATTATAACATGTGCTTTAATATCATGATATTAAATTTTTCACTCTTATCTTCCATTTGTTTGTCCATTTTCTATTGAGCACTTTTTTTTTTTGTTTTGTAAATATTTTCCATGATTTATTTAATTACATAATTAATTACTTAATGAAATTTTTATCAAAAAATTCCACAAAATTCTCTTATTGGTCCATTCTTGCATTTAGGCTTAAAAATACCTAAACTCAACTATTTTTCACAAAATCTCCAATTAATTAGTAAATATATTTTTACTAATTTCCAACTATTTTCCACTAATTTTTGAGCCTCACATAATTATCTCTAAATTTCCTTTGCTCGACTTAAGTAATTAGCCATAAATTACTTAATTACCTTATTATCACTAGTTGATAATTTTCTTAATTAGAATGCCCCATTACCTCCAAATTCTTGCATTAACACTTGTGTTTCCATGTCTCTTGTATTATTCTATAATTTACAAGTGTATTATTGTCATTACAATACTTTTTGGGCATTCTTCTTCAATTTCTCCAAGTTCGTAATTTATTAAATTACCATAATTAGAGATAATATACTCTCATAATTCAAATAATTATTTCATTGCCTTTTAGGATTTTTCACCATTTTCCTAAGTTATTTACCCTTCCTAGGGGTATTTTGGTCATTTTGGCACTTTGGCCCTTAAATTCCCTAATTCAAATTTCGGGGTATTACACAAATCCTGGTCTAGCTAGACCTATGACTTGGAACCCAATACAGTTAATCAAACCTATTGGCCAGGGCGGTGTTAGTCTAGTGGGAGTCTCCCCGTCTTTCACAATGACTAATTATTGTAACCACATAGATCAACACTTTCTTAGTTAAACACCAATGGTTTGAAACAACTTTATCATTATCATGCCAGAAACTAGTCTCTATTAACCTTCTTTAGACTCTTGTCTCAAGCAGTGCCTCTTCACGGCTCCGTCCATATTGCCTTCCCCAGTTCAGATTCCTTTTCGAACCTTGAATCATGTCTGAGATTCAATCGATTTGAATCTCAGATAACAATTAACCTCATGTTCAAGTAATAACAATATATATGACAAATATTCATTATACTTTAGCATCAACCATACATAGCACACAACAAATGTAATGTTACCAGCATAATAATACATAGCACACAACAAATGTAATGTCAACAACGTTTGCACTCACCAGTGCTACAAATCCACGTGTCCTCAGTGCTAGGAAAACTTAACCAGTGCATGACTATAATCCACGACAAGCTAAATGTAAACAAATAAGTGACCTAAGACTGAGTCTTAGTCACGAGACCTAGTCTTGTCCATGACTCTATGAATCATTCAATCATATATAAGCATACAAGACACATTAGAGTTAAAGTTACAGTATGTGTTCGTACCTTTCACCGCGTAGTTAGCAAAACGCCTATCCTTCAAATCTAGCCTCAGACTTCTTGGGTATCCTATAATGTTATCGTCGGATTATTTCCTTTTTCCATAGCATATATGATATCATAATTAATATCACATTACTTTAGAATAATACCTAAAGGGTTATTTCCATTCATTTTTACCCTTTTACCATTAAAAGATAGGTTATTCCATTTTTACCTTTACACTTTCTTAAAAATGTAATTTTGGATTTTCCAACAGGATTTTGCGGCAATATTGAAAAATCATAATTAATTTTACAAAAATCCAATTTGGGTGATTCAAAAATATACATGACCCTTGACATGTATATTTTCAAGGAAAAATAATCTCGAAGCCGTAACATCACGGGTCATTCCCAATTTTTATGTTCTCCAACACCTCATTCGATTTAACTCCAAAAACAAGGTGTAACTTCAAAAATTCCTAACTCCTTTTCCAGACCTGAAAAAGTTACCAATTTTCTATCAATAGAAAGCCTTGGATGTCGACTTTATTCGTACAAAATTTCATAATTTTTAAAGATCATTTGATACATAAAATAACACCCTTAGTGTGACTGACTACAGAAAGCCATAAATCTGGCCATTTCTTAATTTTCACAATTTTAACATATTGACTCTAAAAATTATTTCCTAACATGTTTTTCACTTCATTTTTGCTTTTTGAAAGCAATGGAGACTTCAAAACGTGAAAGAAAATCTACTCTACAATTTCCTACATTAAATTACAATTTTACCAAAATCTAAAAGCTAGAGCACAAGAACTTACCTCTTGAAGTTTTTACTCATTCTTCTTCCACCTCTTGTTTCACCATTTCGCCTCCCTCTCTTATTCACAATCAGATGTTTGATTGTGTTTTGGTAAGAAGAATGAAGAGGAGAAACATCTCTATTTATATGCAAATGAAAGCTCAAGGTGGACCCCACTAATAGGTCATCCAGTTTTCCTTCTTTCTTCTCATCCATTAGATCTAATGTTCACTTTTTAAATTCAAATCTTCCCCCTCCATTATGTTGGCCAACATCCCCTCTTATTTTGGCCTTTGGATGAGTTTTACATGTGGCAAAATCTCGTTGCTAAAGTGCTCTCATTGGTTCCCTTAATTACCCTAGGATTAAGGCTTTATTAATGATTAAATTGGAACCATTGGGTTGCTAATACATGTGGCAAAATCCTAGGGTATCTCTTGGCCTTTAAATCAGCCCTCTCATGCCCTTTTTATTTCAAAAATGATGGCCTTAATTGATGTCTTTAATTTCCCTTAATCAAGTTGAAAACAATTATACAAGTTAGATCACATTTGATTGTGCATTTTTCCTTTAATAGGCATGTGTACTTTTTTTTAGCATAAATTGCCTTAATTATTATGCATCTTATCCCTTTAGCCTCTACTATTTTTATTGTTTTCTACCTCTTGTCTTTAAGCTAACAATTAGGTAGTTATAAGTATTTGCCACTAATCTCCATTAGTGCAAGCTTAATTATTTGCCAAAGGATAATTGTTAATAGATAACAATTAAACTAATTGTTTCCCTATTCCCTTTTCTTGTCTCATGAGCATTTAAAATAGCTATTATTTCATGTGATTTTATGTCTCATTTTATAGTCCTTAAATGGTCTCATAATTAACCATTGGTTAATTAATTCCAAAGTGAAATTTGGATCAAAATATAATTGATAGATTATATTTCTTTAAGATACATTTTCACCTTTGTATTTTGCTAATTATTTGTCAAAATACAATGTTTATGAGAATTGGGAAATTAGGGTATTACAATTTGCATAACTTGGGAAGAAACTCTATGCTTGGAAAGTAAAATTGTATGTTTCAAAGATGTTTGGCTTGCAAAACATTTGCCGAATGTTTAATTTTGGTGGACAAGTCACTAGTTGTTGTTGTGTGGGCTACTATTTTATATTTGCCTCATAATCATGAATATCCTTAATAATTGCCCGTACCCAGAGGATGCTTATTTTTCCTATAATAATCTCAACTATTAAAAGAAAGATGAGAAATTTGCTCTTACTTGTACATCCCTGAAAACATGACTTGTTGCCTTTGAATATGTTTGAGAATTATAAAATTTTGAAGGACTAAACTTATGAATTTTGACTCAAAGTGATAAAATTCTATGTTTCATTTTTTTTGTGTGTATTGCCACTCATTGAATATTTGCTAATGACAAACTTAAGAATTAGGTTCAATTAACATTGTTTATGTCATTTCAAACCCAATTACTTGATCACTTGTTGATTTTCTGGTGATCTCTTGTAGCAAGTTTAATTTACCCACTGTGTTGCTGAGACAAGACTAGTTTTTAATTATGCATGGTAGAATTAGTTGAAATTTGATCATAAACTGGTTTTTGCTATTGAAACTACACATTGTGGAGATTGTTGCATGCATTACATTGGACCCATGCCTTATGCTGTATAGGCCTTTTGGTCCACTGAAATTTTAATTTCTTGTCACTTTCAATAGCAAAATATGTTTGCTTTGTGTATATTTGATGCATTATTTAAGACTTTTGCTAAATATCTTGAGCTTAGACATGAATTACTTGATTTATAAATTCTAAATTTCTACTCGCATTAAGTAATTTCTTCCCCCATATTAATTTTTGCAACATGAATATTATCCTGGTGTGAAGCAATGACTATCATGTTTTTTTTTCCTGGTTTAATCAAAAATTGTTCTTGTTGTAAGTACTTCGATTCTACTTTAAGGATAAAGAAACTACCATTTGGCATGCAAGGTCTACTTTGACTAAAGAAAGTAGTTATATTATTTTGATTTCTACTTCATGTAGTTATTTTCCTTTTTACATTGTTGCTGTCCATGGTTCTTATTAAATAAAGAATATCAATCAACTTATGGAAATTCTATTTCTAAGAAGAAATGCAATATTAGTAATTTTTATATGGCAAATCAATTTGATTATGTAAGAAAAAATTAAGTCCATGGTTCTTATTGGATGTGGTAGTGAGTGTCAGGTGATATGACAAATGATTGTGATAATTTCTCTGTAATTTATTACTCTAATATTATTATATTACACTATCGATTGCGTACGTAATCCTAGTGGTGATGTCATACCATATCATCTAATCAACTAAATTCGGAGACCGAATTTCTTAAGGAGGAATGTAATAACCTAGATATTTGAGGATTCAAAATAATAATAAATTAATTAAATTATAATATTATAAGCTAATTATATATTTACTATTTATTGTAGCTAGGTGTTAAGATGAAGCATGTGGTTTGATGGTATTGGGGATGGTCAAAGTTTTCTTTGGTTCTCGGATTCAAATCCTCATTAAGGCAAGTGTAATTTTTAATTTTGCCTTAGCTCAGCTGAAATTACCAACATACCCTTATGGGTTGTTTGAAAAAAAAAACAAAACAAAATGAGACACTATTTTTTTTACTGATCACAAGACTCGCGTCATTTGAATAGAGAGAGAGAGAGAGAGAGAGAGTGGAAGCTTCAAGATTTTGAGAAATCAAACCCCAACCCCATTGTTCGACTTTGTTCCTTCATCTTTCCTCACCATTCTTGGGTTGTCCGATGCCATCCGTCCGCCGTCGTCTATCTATCATTGTCTGTGCAACCACCGTCGGCATCTCCATTCCTCGCCCAAATCGCTGAAATGTTTCATCCATTCTCTCATTTTTGTTCTGTTCGTTTTGGTCTCGCCTTGAATGGTTTGGGAGTAGTTTGTTCAAATCCTTCCTTTCCTCCATCTTCCTCTGTTTCATTAAGTTACTGTTTGGTTCCAAGGGAGTATTATCTGAACGTCTCTATGGTTCTTGAGTGTTAGAGGTGTAGGTATGTATGTTAGCTCTTTCTTTTTACGATTTCCATAAAGCTTCTCAATTCTGATTGTGTGCAGATTGTAGGTTTAATTTTTGTGTAGGTATGAGGTGTCAGATTCTCTAAAATTTGTGCTACAGAAAGTAGAGTTGTTTGACAGATTATGAAATTGGTGATATATGATTATATGATGTTTAAATTAAATATACCAACTTTAAAATGAAGGTTTAAATCCTACAATTGTGGCTGGAATTATCATTGTTGTAGTAGGGAAAGTATTCAAATGAGTTTTCTTTTCAATGATTAAAATGATGATATAAGTGTTGTTTTGAATATGTTTAACACGGAATATTAGAGTTTAAACACTGTTAAGGAAGAGCCTGTGATGTGGCAAAACATGTTAACAATCTTTCGGATCAGTAACTTGGTAGTGAGGTTCTATCGCTCCACTATTTGATACTTTGAACTATTAAAGAAATGTTCAGAAAGTATTAGAATATGCTAAATTGCTCCAGCATGATGCCCGTGTAGTTAGGAAATTTTTTAGAATAGAGAACATATGCTTAAGTATGATATTGAGATATTTAGATATTGATTAGTGAAGTAGTGGATATTTATTAAGAGGATGCACCTTTATATAAAACTATTTGGTTTTGTCTTTGAGGTAAGCCGAAATGCTATTGGGCAAAGAAAGAAAAATGGATATGAAATAAGAGGATGCACCTTTATGCTTAAGTATAACGCTCTAACACATAATTGTTTTATTGCAATTTGGTGTTAATCCATATTAGAATCATCTGAAACTCATTAACAAATTGATTAAACATAGTAAGGAATAATAATAAGCGATGATATGAGGTAGATAAACCATACTTAGAGATTTAAGAAGTTCGGAGATGATGGTTTACAATCAGAGATGGATTGGCTCGAGTCAATAGTTCATAACAGATAATTAGAAAGGTTGATAGACGAAACATAGGCTCGAGTTAGATGAAGCCAGCTCGAGTTTGGGTCTAAACTTGAGTCATCCAATCTAGGCTTGAGTCAATAGCATTTTTAAAGAGAGGCTTTTCGAAGGATATTTGAAAAACTTCTTTCTAACTCGAGACATTAAGAGCTGGTTCGAGTTGAAAGTCCATTTGAATATAAAGTCGAAAACCAGGCTTGAGTCGAGGTCTTAAGCTTGAGTCAAAAAAACTTTGTATTTCAAAATAGATTTAAGTTCACAAGATTTGGCTAGAGTCACCAGTCATTGGCTCGAGTCTGCATCTAAACTCGAGACAGTCATGAGTGGCTCGAGTTAAGAAGTCATTCTGGCTTAAGTCATTCAAGACTTGGCTCGAGTCTAATATCCTTAGCTCAAGTCATTTTAATAGCAAATGACACAAACTTCTATGATCCAAGTTTTGAACAAGTTAAAAACATTTTGGCTTGGATCATAAGCCTTGTTATGTTTGCAATGGTCAGTCATCATCAAAACACACATGGAGAACTAACAGAGCGTATGGGCAGTTTCTAATAGGTTGCAGTTCTTTCTTTTAACAACACCATTTTGAGCAGGTGTATCAACACATGAGGATTGATGAAGGATGCCATGACTACACATATAATCAATGAAGGGGGGAAAAAATATTCTTTCGCGTTAGCACTTTGAAGAATTTTCATATAGCAGTATTAAACTATGTTTGAATTTTAGCACAAAAATGATGAAAATGAGTAAACAATTTAGAACGTTGTTTCATTAAGTAAAGCCAAGTTGTTCAGAATAAATCATCAACAAAAGCGATAAAGTATTGATAACCAGTCTGAGACAAAACTGAACAAGGACCCCAAACATCAAAATGAACTAACTCACAGGGGGACGCGGCCCATTTAATTATTGACTCAATGTGCCAAATGAACATGATGGTGTTTGGTAAATTGACACGACTCACAATCCAAAGAAGACAGACAAAAATTGAGGGTCCAACCGTTTTAGGGATGAAAGGGATACATAACCGAGACGACAATGGACTTCAAAGAGAGATGACCCACCAGAACAAGCAATAGAACACGCCACCTGATCATGAAGGATGTAATGTTTACCAGATTCATAGCCTCTACTAATAATCCACTTCATCGAAAGATCCTGAATTAAACAATGGTTAAGGTATAGTGAGATAAAACAGTTCAAATGACGAGTCAATTTACTGAGACACAAAAGATTAAACATGATGTCAGGAACATTAAGGACGGAAAAGAGGGAAATAGATGTAGTCGGTATAACAGTTCTTGGGCCAAGTACCCAGACCGGGAAACCATTGGCGACGAATATGGAGGATGGGTTGGCATAAGGGGCATACGATGAAAATAAATAATGTTTACCTGTCATGTAGTTAGTGACACCAAAATCAATGTCCCACTTCATGGAAGTAGTAGCAAGGCTAGAAGACAAAGCACCTGTAGCAAGTGCCCCTATAGAAGATGGACTAGAATCAAATTGATTGGGAGTCTGAGCAATATGAGCAAAACCACGTTGTTGTTTGTCTACAATTTACGATGATTTTTCTTGACGTGTCCAGGTTCCTTGCAATAATAGCAGATAATACTGCTAGAGGATGGAAGAGTAGTGCCTTGTTTAAATCCATAATTCTTGTTTTCAAAGGGGCCACGCCCATCTAAAGCACTGCCATTGGGATCAACAAATGGATGAATCAAACTATCAGCATGAAGCACCCGTAAGAACACATCTTCAAGAGATGGAAGCTCCTGACTGGACAAAATCTGAGATCGGATGGTGTCATAAGACAGATCAAGAGCGTCTAGGATTCTACTGATAGCCTAAAATTCCAGATTCTTTATACTAGTCTGGAGATTCGCTTGAGGAGACATAAGTACCTTCATCTCTTCATACAGCCTCTTAGGTCTAAGAAGAAATCCTTTAATGGACGACCCTACTACTGAGAGCGATAGAATCCTCTACACACTTTATGGATTTGAGTAAAATTCCCTTTTTCAGAAAACATAAATTCAAGATAAGTTATAATTTCCTTCACAGTATTGTAATGATTGACATACAAAAAATCTGTGGCTCAATAGAGTTTCGAATCTGAAAGAATAGATGAGTATCCGCTCTAGACCAAACTAAATTTTTCTCATTATCAGAAGAAGGAGGATCCTGATTAAATGGGCTCCTTCTCAACACCCAAGAGATAAACCTGAATAGTTTTTTCTAACCATTATAATTGGTTCAGTTCAATTTTGCATCGATAATCTTAGCAGACATAGGCAGTATATCGGATGTCTTAGCTTCAGCCATGGACTAACAACAAAAATACTCACAATAACCAGACAGTAAATACAGTCAAGAGAGAAACTGGTGAACAGTAATCATGAACAGTACCGATGAACGCAAAAACAATGCCACAAATAGTCCAAACAGTGTGAAACAACCCCAAGCAGTGTGAAAGAGCCCCAAATAGTGTGAAAAACAATGTGAAACAGTATGAAACAATGCAAAATAGTACCAAATAGTGATGAAATAGTACAGGACAGTGAAGAAACAGTATTGAACAGGGCGAAACAGTGACAAAATAGCCAAAAAAATACCAAATCGTACTCCGAAAAGTACCAAACAGTACCTAAAAAAAATCGTAAGGCTCTGGTACCATGTAGTGAAATGAATTAGAAAGTTGTATATTTCATGTACATATGATACGTATTTATACAAGGGGGAGAGCCTCAGTATTAATGGCTCTTAATAGGGATTAATGTATAATCCCTTATTGATGGGAATTCTAATTGATACTATAATAATTAACGTATATTTTCTAACAATAATGTATATACATATGTGTGTGTGAATGTTCGACTCACTCCATGAATTGGTCTTTTAATTGCTAACCTAACCGAAACTTATATATGTATGATATATATATATATCATACATATATAAGTTTCCAGTGTTAGTTTAGCAATTAAATATATATATATATATATATATATCATACATATATAAGTTTCCAGGTTAGTTTAGCAATTAAAAGACCAATTCATGGAGTGAGTCTGAACATTCAATAGAGACCATTTCATCATCACCATCATCTATCCTCCCTCAGATTTAGATTCCTCCTCCTTTCTTCTTCAATTGTTCTTCATAATAGTGATAATCACTTACTAACAAAGTGACTTAATGCCAAAAGAAAGAAGTATGATTAATCTCTTAAAGCAAACACTTTATGTACATTCCAAAAAATGTCATGATACAATACTAATAATAAACTACCATCATACCAAATTCCCCTCACAAAAAGTCCCTAAGGACTTTTTTGGGATTAGTTGTGAATAAACTACTGAATTCCCCTCACAAAAAAAGTCTCGTGGCCAAAAAGGCTTTATTAGTTGTTAAAATGTCCCTATGAAAATCTCATTTTCAAAATGGCTTTTCATGTTGTCAAAATGGCTTTCCATGTTGTCAAAAAATTTCTAAAATTCTACACGTATGAAAAACTCAGAAAAATAGATTAAAAATGGTCTAAAATTCTACGCATATAATATTCTAAGAGGTGCATCTGTCCAAGATTTTTAAAAATGGATTAAAAGGTGTATTAAGTTTTAAAATGAAATTAGAAGGCCAAATGGAACATAAAATCATAATATTTATAAAGAAGAATTTGGAAACCATTTGTATCTTGTTTTAGGTTAGACCAAGACATAAGGATGAAGTGGTATTTTTGTCCATTTTGATATTTCTAAAGCGTTTAAATGGAAAATTGTGTAGGATAGAGGTTGGACAATGATTTTGGAAGTATAATGATTAAATTGTGAAAATCCCAAAATTGTCCAAGAAAGAATTCGTGAGACAAATCAGCTTGCAACGTGTTTTTTGTTACGCAAATAGTGTCAAATGGCTATGAAATTTTTCATAATTAAATTAAAAAATCAGTTTTATTTTGATAGGTAATTCATAATTTTTGGAGTTGTATACAAAGAGATATGAATTTTTGAAGTTGACACATGATTCTGGAACTTTGATCTGACAATAGAGACATTTAAATTATTTTGGAACAATACAAATTTTTCTGGCTGATGGTTATATATTTATTTGAAAATAGACATATCAAAGGTCACATAGCCTTAAGAATCACTTTAATTAGACATTTGTGTAATTAGTTATGAATTTTCAAAGTTGTTGAAAATTTTGGATAGTTTTGAGAAAAATCCGAACATGGAAACCATAAAGGTCAAGGTTAATTAATTTATGTCCTTGAAATTAATAAAGGACCTTTAGCCATAAGTTGGGCCAAAATGATAATTAATTATAGTATTATTTGAATTATGGAGAATTTGCACAAGTGACGAATATTATTTATAATTATAAGGAGTGTTGTCACCTAGAGCCTTTAAAAGAATTTGGGAGTTGGTTTTCAGTTTAAAAATCTATGAGGTAGTAACTTTAATCTCACATACTCTGTATATCTGTGTAAGCATGTTTCTACTATGATTTTGATCTGTGTCTACGACATGCGCATGTTGCATTCAATCGTGTTGGGTTCGAGGCCCAATTGTTGTTTCTCCTAGCTGTGGATTCAAGACTTGTTGGGTCTTGCGTTTCGTAGTCTACATTGTTGGTGATGTTGTACTGTATTAAGTGTTGGTTTTGATTAGTTTTGATGATGTCTTATATAGATGCCATTCTTAAGAGCAAAAAGGTTGCACACTACATTTACATTATACTTTGACTAATTCTTATATCTAATGTAGATGTGAAGTTTAATGATGAAGAATAATCAAGAGAAGAGAAGAAAGAAAGAAGAACTTGCTCAATAGAATGAGAAAATCATTATACAAGCTCTCAGATTGATTCTAAAAGTCTCCACGATGATATAGAAGTTGGAACGGCTCAATTCGGAGTTAAAATGAGTGAAAACGAGTTACAAGTTCATTCCTGAATCAATTCTCGAGAATGCAATCAATTCCTGAAGCAATTCTCGAGAATGGTGCTGAACATGTGAGATTTGGAAGCAATTCTCGAGAATTGAAAATCCATTCTCGAGAATGATTCTCGAGAATGCTATTCGATTCTCGAGAATGATCGTGCTTCAAAGATACTCTGTTCTGCTCTGTTTCGCGACCTACTGTAATTCGATGATATCGCACAAACCAGGAATCGGATTGATGTGAAACCAACGGCATATGAAACTAGACATCCAACACGTACTTTTGACAAAATATCAAGATCAAATGAGTTCATATGTGAGAGTTATAAATTCTACAAGTTGGACCATCAATCACCGTCACAAAATCAGACCAAGCTTCGGTATTATGAGTGTATCTCACAAACGGAAAATCCAAATGAGTTGAAACCGTGCCATTGGAAACTAGACTCAAATAAATTTTCATAAACATCAAGAACGCAGAAAACGAAGATCAATTGAAGGAGATATGATGTTTTGAATTTGACAAGATGTTCAGGATTTTGCAATCAGCGTTGATTAAGAACAGCTTACATTCATCCTATGATAACCGACGAAATACAACAAGTGTGGGACTGATTCTTCTTGCATTGGAAAGAAGGCTTGAAGAGATTTATGAGTATGGGTGCTTTGACAAATTTGCTATCTCTTCTGATACGATTCTCGATATGCAGGAATCAATTCTTGAGAACCGTCTCAAGGATTCTTGAGAATGCTAGTTAAGGCAGATAACAAAGCAGAGATTTAATATGTGTTCAGTTAAGGACTCTCGAGAATGGTTATTAGATTCTCGAGAATGGTTCTCGAGAATACACCAAAGCAACTCTCGAGAATGGTCGAGACAGAATCAAAGTAGCATAGTTTCTTCGTATGATTCTCGAGAATACATAAGCAATTCTCGAGAATGGCTCTCGAGAGTCGAAGAATTCTCGAGAATGATCGAAAGAGTGTTGAAGTGCAGCTTGATTTTATGAGTGATTCTCGAGAATTAACACAACAATTCTCGAGAATGCATATCAGTATTCGAAGCCTTCGTTCTGCGTAAATTGTAAATCATTGATTATGGCTTGGGTACTTCATATTACTGATCTATACTTCTCCTAACCAAGTTTAATCAGTTTCCTAATGAGTTTCATTCAGTATATCCCTTTCAAAGAACAGGGATACTCGAGTATTTGACATGAAGTCCGATATGCTCTTGCCGCAACAATACTCAAGTATTGATTTTGGCTACCCGAGTATTAACAAGATATGAGCTTCGTGAGGTGATTCAGCAATTCAATACTCAAGTATCCGTAAAGTATTCGAAAGTATTGACGAGGAATGAGCATCCAATTGATTCGAAATGAATACTCAAGTATTCGTGAAATAATCAGGAATGAGGAATGCAAAAGCTTTCTGTATGTTTCTTTGAACATGTGATTCTCGAGAATGAGGAATCAACTCTCGAGAATGGTTCTCGAGAATGGGCAAAGGATTCTCGAGAATGAACGTCTGCTTCATCTGATGCTTTATGAGTTATCTCGTTCCTCGAGTGACTCTCGAGAATTGGGAACCAATTCTCGAGAATGGTTCTCGAGAATCACTGAATGATTCTCGAGAATGATCGGAAGTTGTGCATTTATGAGTAATTCTCGAGTATAGCTACATCAGTTCTCGAGAATGCTCAGACAGTATGGGTACCGATGGTTGGACAACAAACATGATTCATCTACAACTTCATTCAAATAATCCAGTTAATTGATTCTATCTTCCAATACATCATTCAATATTATTTGTATTATGATTAATCATCTTCTTAAGTGATTTTCGATGATTAACTACCGTTTGAATTTCGATGAGCCGTAAAGCACCGAAACGGACGAAGCAAATGAGCCGACATAATTCAGATTGCCCATAACCGAAAAGCATCTTTTAAGCTTCTCTTCACCCAAGGTGACAACTAAGGAGACATCCAATTGTGGGTGTGCGTAAGGCGCGGTTCTTCAAATATTCCAACGGACAAATTCAAATACGCAAACGCAACGGGCAGATTCAAATCCTTCAACGGTCCTCAAGCTTCAACCAAGATAAATACTCGAAGGTTTGAATTCTTCAATGGTAGAACGACATATACACGAGACAAAGCATTCAAAGCGTTTAAATTCTATTCGTATATATCTTCGGATATTATTGAGCATCGTGTTTATCATTCATCTACTCGTGAGGAGTTTCAAAACACTTATTTGATTATTGTGTTGTAAAATCTTAAGGTTGTGGAACCTTAAGTGTGGGTGTACAATTACAACTTGTAAGGGGAGTGAGTCCAAGAGTGAGAGGATCGTCCTTCGTTTACGAGTGTGTAATTGTGTCTCGTAGTTATTTGGTTACAACTTGTAAAGAGGGGTAAGTCCTAGTGAGAGGATTACTCGAGAGTTACGAGTGTGTAATCAAGTTACGAGATAGTGAAATCCCAGTGTCCGGTGCGGACGTAGGTCAAGGAGTTGGACCGAACCAAGATAAATTCTCTCGTGTCATTTCTCCTTCTGTTTTACTACCTTCTTTGTTTATCCAGTATACCACGAAAGAATTTTTGAGGATCACCTATTCACCCCCCCTCTAGGTGATATTCCACCTTCATTAAGTGACTGCACGTGTGATATATATTGAATGCCGTATTAATTGTCTTTATGATTGTTGTTAACTGTCATGCACTGTCTATAAATTGTGTATGAGATTAATCAGTTACTTGGGGATCCTTCAGGATTCCAACCATTATTACTACCTGTGAATTGTATAGCATATTGGATGAGGCTCCCAAGACAAAGCAGTGGATGTCAATGAAATGGAGGTGCCGGACCGATTCCAGGTTGTTCGAGGGATATTTGTAGAAAAATTTATGTAATTATGTTTAGAATTTATAATCAAGATTTGTAATATATTATCAGTATACTATGCCCAAACCATTTTTCCAGTACACTGCGTTATAATGCTCTAATGTATGACATACTATTGGAAGGGTGTGACAACATGGATGCTCACTGGGCAAGGAAAAACAAATGAACAAAGCTACTTTGCCAACAAAAAGAAGCTGAATATATCCACCAGAACCAACTCATTTTGTGAAGCCTTCAGCTCAATGGGCATTCTTCCACAAGCCACCTCGATTATGAGAGCACCAAAAGCATAGGCATTGGAGATCGGAGTGGCTCTCCCAGTAGCTAAATAGCCTAATGTACCTACCACTCTAGTTGTACTTGAGTTGGCTCTGTAATGCCCTAAAATTCCTATTTATCATAAATATTATATTTTGATGAATAATTAGTATAAAAGGAAGGTGAATATGTGTCTCAAGTTATTATAATTTATTGGTTATAATTTTAGGCAAATTTCACGTTAAATTAAATTAACAAAAGGAAAAATATAAGATTGTGATTAGGGATCATAAAGTGTGATATAATTAGCACATAAAATGATGGTTATTTTATAACCCAAAGAGGCAAGAAATGCTATGAAGACACTTAATCAAATTAAGGAAAATTAATGAAAGTTAATGGGTAAATTAGCTTGAATTAGTAAAGATTAATTGCATAAATTCTCCTTATTAATTAAGGACAAATTAAAAGTATCAATAAAAGGCTGCATATTTTCAAAAATATGGCGACCAATGGAAGACACAATCAAGCTTGAATTAATACATAAACACACCTTGCAAGACAACCAACCAATTAGGCTTGGACATGTGGAGTTTAGGGACATCTAAGCTCTCATTTGTCATACCTCATTAATTTAGCTAAGAAGTCTTCACACCAGTGCAAAAAAGGGCTTTAAGACCGCCTCATTTAGACCGGACATTGGACGCACCGGTCTTAAAGGTATGACCGGTGGCAGTTCTGTAAATATAAAGAACTTCTTATGTATGATCGATGGCAGTTTTGTAAATATAAAAAACTTCTTATACCGGATCATTTTTTCATAGGTCTTAAATATATTATTTAGACCCGTTAAAAAACAAGCCGGTCTTAAAAATGTTATTAAAAAATATTCAAATATCAATTACTTTATGGAGAAATCTCACACACCGGACTAATATTTTATGCGGTCCAAAATAATAAGGAAAAATTTAAATATAAAGGTAATAAAGTTTTAAGACCGAACATATATAAATTCCGGTCTTAAAAGTTATTCTTTTAAGACCGGACATAAATGCGGTCGGTATAAAATATAGAAAAAGAGTGCGGATAAAAAATTAATTACTTTTAAGACCGGACTTTAATATGTCCGGTCTTGAATATTTATTATTAAGACCGTCTATGTTTTTATTAATTACTTTTAAGACCGGACTTTAATATGTCTGGTCTTGAATATTAATTATTAAGACCGTCTATGTTTTTATCCGGTCTTAAAAATGAACCGCAAAATAAACATTTCTTCACGTGAAAGCTTTTGTTACTATCACTGAAGAACCTCTGTTCACGTTGCAAAACCCTTCCTGTTGCATTACCTCTCTTCCTGTCTCGAAAATGAACAGTGAAAACGATTCTATTCCTGTTCCGGGAACGCCAGTTACTACTGTGACTGGTGTGAGTTAGAACGAACCCTCTTCATCTCACAATGAGCCTCGTAACCGCCCTGCACGCCGTGGTAGAAGAGGCACACGAATGATGGATGTAACCCTAAGTCAGACTTCTGGGTCAAGGCTGGAGATTCAGTTTGATGAGAAGTTGGAACCTTTCGGTCCCAAGAAATCCAAATATACTAGTTTTGTTGGCTATCTAGCACGCAGCAAGGTTAGCATCTTGACAGATGAGTGGAGAAAAGTGGACGTTCGCACGGTAAAGGATCCTATTTGGGACACTATCCGGCTTACATACACTGTCCCTGACTGTCAGAAGTTGAAAGACAAGACATTGTCTTATTGTGCTGATCGGTGGAGGAAGTTTAATACCTTTCTAGCTAACAAGTATATTTTTGCCGAGGTTCGGCCTGTAGAAAATCCTTGGGACAAGTACACATTTATTGATGAACAAACTTGGCAACAATTTGTTCAGCTGTGGACCACTCCTGAAGCTCTGGTGAGTTCATATTTAGTTTTTTTTGCCCTTTTGTGTGCTTATTAACCTGTGTGGATATGTGAATGTTATTATATTCATCTAATCCTGTTAGTTAAATGGTTTGGTGTGTGAATAGAAGTATACATTTCCCGCCTTTGTCTATGCAAGTCTCGATATGTAAACCCCGAAAAGGTAAAATACTAAGAAGGTAATTAGGGAAATAATAATGGCATAAGAGTCAAGCCATTATTATAGACTTAGTTCTCGTTATAGTAGGTAGTGGTTAGACATTGCTTGTTAGTTAGTTAGTATGTTAACCGTGTAATGGTTTCGGTGCAAGCCGTTATTGGGGCTTAAGAGTAAAGCCTCTAACTATATATAAGAGGTTAGTCTAATATGTGTAGGAGCCAGTTATGATGAATGAATGAATTGACTAATGTTTGACCTTCATATGAAGCAGAAGTTCTCTAATTTCTGTTAGACATCAATGGCTGGAATTCATAATTAATAGTTTTTTTTTCAATTCTGATTCACAGAAAAGAAGGGAACAAGTACAGGAGATAGGGAGAAAGAATGATTGCCCGCATAGGGCTTCTCGCGGGGGATATGAAATGGCCGAAAAAGAATTGATGTCGGCCAAGCGAAAGAGATTGGAAGATGAAGCTGAATCCAATCCTTATGCGATAGTTGATCAGCCATCTCCTATACGTCGCGAGGAGTTGTGGTTACATATTCGGAAAATGCCAAGCGGCGCCTACACGAGTGAACAAATTCGTGTAGTTGCTGAAAGAATTGTAAGTATCGTTATTGTTATTTTTTAGTTACTAAGCTTCTGGTTATCTGTATCTTACAGGAAGATCTTAAAAAGAAAGAAGCAGAGGGATCTTTTGTGTCGGACGGGATGAATGATGTTTTGACCATTGCGACTGGAAAACCGGATCACGCTGGGCGTGTAAGGGGGGTTGGAGGACGGGTAGGCCTGAATGAATACTTTGGTAAATCCAAACACCACAAACAAAGTATGGTTACCCGGGAGGAGATGGAACAGACGCTGGTCAAATTAAGTGATTAAGCGTGAAAATAGCCTAAAGAAGAAATGTTTCAATCCCAAATGGAATGTTGGCCAAATTAAGTGAGGAAGCAAATAGCTAAAGAAGCAATGTGGCAATCCCGGATGAGCTAGATGAAGGAGGAAATGAATCGATGAGGCGCTTTTGAGCTCTCGTCCGTAGACCAAAGTGTTCCCACACATTCACTGCGGTTATGCAGCAGAGCACTAGGGGATCTGCATTGTTGGACAATTCGATCAACCTCCTCCTCAAGTTCCATCCCCTCGTCAAGCCGCATCCCTCCTCCTCAAGTTCCATCCCTATTGCTTTGACCGCCAAGGAAAAAATATCTCGATTTGGCAAACAAAATTATTTTAAAGATAAATCGTGGCTGTCCAAGAAGTAGTAGGCGTCTCTCATCCTGTAGATGTTTACCTTAACAAAATAGATGTAATGTCCCTGCTGATTCCTGGATAGGAGCTTAGTAATCCAATCATTCAACTGTTTATGAAGTAAGTATCTGATTCTATGAGTACATAATTTAAATGCATCGTTTAGACACACATACATATATACTAATTCCCTTATCGATGTCATTATTGTAGGTTCATGCATAAAGAATTGGTTGAACAGGGTAGAATAAATGATTTTGGATTCTTGTGCCCAGTCTATGCAAGCACAACATCCTTGGAGTTGAGACAACATTACATGTCAACCAGGGTGTGTGAACTGTGAAGTGATAAGAAAGGTGTACGTGTTTTCATACTACCATAGGTACATATCACAATTCTTGTATGCAATTCACTTAATATAATTCTACGACATATATCACCGAGTACTTTTCTCATGAATTTTCAGCCGCCACCGGGGCAAAATGGTCCTCATGTGTATGGATGATCATAAAGCTATCTTCTTATGCTCCACTCACAGCCAGCCGGGCCTATATTGAGGCGAGCATCAACAAGTAAGCATGTTATTTTGATTCTCTTGTCTCGAAATCTCTACCGTGAATTTTCGGACATTTGATAAATTTTTGATTTTGATCATAGTGCCATGAAGACCTTCCAAATCGAGGTAAACAAAAAGCGTGGGTCTCGTGCAACTTTTCCTAAATGGTTAAGACCGAGGTTAGTACATATTTGGACACTGGCGCACTGCCTTGTGAACTTGGTTAGTAAGCTATATATGCTAGCTCTTATATATATTTCTTGTTCGTTTTAGACCCATCGGCAACCAACGGGGTCCAACTTATGTGGCCTGTACATCATGAAACACATGTATGATGTTATCGGGAGAGGAACGACAAAATTGTTCTCAAAGGTAAATGTATTTGATGTTACATATTATGGATGAATTCAGTTTCGGGTTAATGTTACATATGAAATATGCACGCAAGTTAATTTAGTTTCGTCTTTGATTTATAGAGGTTTGTCGGACCTGTTCCTTTCCCCGATGATGAAGTGGAGCACATACGCAATTTGTTTTGTGAATATCTATATGAACTAATTAATTCCTAAATTCATTTGTAAAATATACGCACAATGTGTAATTCAATAATAAATTTGTATATTTTTCGAAGAAATTCGTTCATTCATTCTAGATATTTAGTGCTTGAAATTTGAGGTACAAGATGTTGTAAATGAGAAAAAAAAGACTATCTCGAAAGTCCGGTGCTAAAAGTCTTCATTTATTTCTAAAAATATGGCGAGACCTTTAGGACCGCATAATTATTAAACCTCCAAAGCTAAAAGTCTTCGTTTATTTTAAAAAAAAAACTATATGGCTAGACTTTTAGGACCGACGAAATTATTTGTCCGATCTTAAAAGTCTTCTAAAAATATGCTAGACTTTTAGGACCGCATCTTTATGATACGACCGGTCCTAAAAGTCTACGTTTAATTAACTAAAAATATGTCTAGACTTTAAGACCGTAAATTTGTTAAATAACCTAAAAGTCCATCTTCTTCATTTAAAAAATATGTCCACATATTCTTAAACCTCCGTTTAAAAGTTTCATTTATTTTAAAAAAACTATGGCTAGACATTTATTTGTCCGGTCTAAAAGTTTCTAAAAATTAAACCTCTTTATGTTACGGATCCTAAAAGTCTACGTTTAATTAACTAAAAAATATGTCTAGACTTTAAGACCGTTTTGTTAAATAACCGGTCCATCTTCATTTTTAAAAATATGACTTTAAACATCCGGTCTAAAAGTCTTCTTATTTTAAAAAAACTATGGCTAGACTTTTAAGACCAAATTTTTATATTTTGTCCGGTCCTAAATGTCTACGTTTAATTAACAAAAAAATATGTCTAGACTTTTAAGACCGTAGTTTTGTTATATCTCCGCTCCTAAAAGTTCAGTCATAAAAATATTTTTAAAAATATGGCTTAACATTTAGAACTATGTATATATTTTTTTCCTCTTAATAGTTTTTGACTTGGTTTTCAGACAAATTTTTAGGGTTCAAGACAACCGAGGTTCTGGCGTTCTGCTCATGCTAGGACCCTCGTTGTCTTCGATGTTACATCTCTTGATGTTGAGCAAAGATTATCGGTTTTCCTTTTCATTGTCTCTTTTCTTTTGTCGGAAAAATAAGGAAGATACTTAAAGGAAACTGAAAATATTCAACCCAAGTCGAGGTAACACTGACGACAACGACGGTCCAACCTTGACAAGAATAGTCACTTTGTTTGTTTTTATTCGAATAAGGTAAACGATTTTTTTTTTGTTTTTTTGTTTTTTGTATGTTCTTAACCGTATTGTCGGAATTTTTAATATTGATTTACACGAAGACAATGTTTTGTTTGTTTCCTTTTTTGTCGAAAAAAGAAAGAAGATAATGAATAGGACATGGCGATCGAGTATGGAAACAAAAAGATCTTTATATTATATTTTTTTTATTGCTGCCCCGTGAGAGGAGCAAAGCAGCAGAAGAGTACGACAAAAAAAAAAAGAAAAAAAAAAAGAAAAACATATACTCCCCCATCATTGTCGGAAGGGAGGGAGTCGTCGGAGAGGTCGTCATCTGAAGGATGGTACTCAATGTCCTGGGCATCGAGTACCGCCCGCAGCTTTGCGTTGATGGTGTGATAGACTTGAGAAAGCTGGCCGCAGCGTCGGTCTATATGATCGAGGCGGGCCAGGATGTGCTGAATCATCTGGTAGATGGTTGGAGCCGGAGGCAACGGAGGAGAAGGACTTCGTGGTGGTGGAGCAACCATTACGTGGATGTTTCGAAGTGATGGAGAAGAATGTGAAGGAAGTAAAGTAACATCGGGTTTAAATAGAGAACCCCGCCCGAACAATGTGAAACACCGAAACAATAACGAGGAGACACATAGTTCCTCGTAATACGAGGAGACGCCTAGTTGGGAAGTTTATCTCGTAAGTCGCAAAGAGATTCTGAATCATTCATTTGAACAGAGTGAGGATACGACTCGAACCTTTAATACCGGATATTGTAAAAGATCCGTTCTTAAAACTAATTAGAAAAAAATATTACTTTAAAAAAATTGAATTGAAAAAAAAAAGATTTCTAGGACCGGATATAAGATAAAATGTCGGTCTTAAAAGTAATTGAATTGATTGAAAAAATAAATAATAGACTTTTAGGACCGGATATATTTTAAAAGGTCGGTTTTAAAATCAATTGAATTGAAAAATAATAATAGACTTTTAGGACCGGATATATTATTAAAGTTCGGTCTTAAAATCAATTGAATTGAAAAAAAAATTTAGACCGCATATTTATTAACTCCTCATACCTCTCTGTCCTTATTAAACTCCTCATACCTCGTAACTCAACATACCTCTCTCGTCCTTAGTAACTCCTCACAATCTTGTAACTCCACACTACGTGGCTTTCGCCCCCAACCGCTCAAACCATGGTTAGATACAAGAGAACCGCTCGTAGGGGTGCTCTTACTCCTGATGCTCGTGCCTTCCGTAGATCGTTATACGGTGCGCCTCCTCCATTAAGAGTGTGTTCTATTGTGACAGAGGAGTCTCGGGTCGTTGAACCCATTGTTATTTCGGATGATGAAAAGATTGCCGCACCCCCCTCCACCCTTCAGATCATGAAGAGGTTCCTGCTCCACCTCTCCGACCAGTTGGCCCCAAAGACACCTACCGCCGACCCCTCTCCTCTTTCCTCTAATGATGCGGCCGATGCGAATAAGATAGGAACTTGCCGATCTCGGGCGGGAAGTTAATGCTTTTCATGCCGATATCGCCAAGGCTTTGGAGGATAATAAGCTTTAGGATGTTTAGTCGATTCTTGTTTTTGATAATTTTCTTGTTGTTTTTCTTTTGTATTTTTTCTTGTGTACGTGCATATTCTCCAAGAATGTATGAAGCATTAAGAACTAAGCTTGTATCTTTTTTTTGTTCATATTCTCAAGTTTTCCTTTAACTTTTTTTTTTGAGTTGTCAGCTTTGCGCTCGCCAAAGCCAATCCTCTTTTTTTTAAAAAAAAGGACTTTTAGGACCGGATGTTTAATAAAACTCCGGTCTTTAAATTAAATGAATAAAAAACATTAGGACCTCTAAACTTGTGTCTTTTTTTTGTTCATATTCTCAAGTTTTCCTTTAATTTTTTTTCATTGAGTTGCTCGCTACGCCGCCAAAGCCAATCCTCTTTTTTTTTAAAAAAAAAAAAAATGAGGACTTTTAGGACCGGATGTTTAATAAAACTCCGGTCTTAAAATTAAATGAATAAAAAAAAATTAGACCGCTAAGCTTGTGCCTTTTTTTGTTCATATTCTCAAGTTTTCCTTTAATTTTTTTCATTGAGTTGTCATGAAAGTCAATCCTCTTTTTTTTAAAAAAATGAGGACTTTTAGAACCGGATGTTTAATAAAACGCTGGTCTTACAATTAAATGAATAATAAAACATTAGGACCGCTAAGCTTGTTTTTTTTTTTTTTTTTTTTAATTTTCATTTTCTTTAAATTTTTTTCATTGAGGACCGGATGTTTAAAAAAAAATAAGACTCCGCCTTTAAAATAAAATGAATAATAAAACATTAGGACCGGCGTTTTATAAAAGCCGGTCTTAAAAATGTAATTATATATTTAGGACCGTCTACTTTATAATTAACCGGTCTTATTAAAAGCCAAAATACTAAAACATGTCTCTGTCGCGCGGAATATTAAATTTCCCTCTCTGAACTTTTCTTGTCGCGCCAAAGTGCTTACTTAGGTTCTGTCTCCAGTGTTGTTGTCTTGCTTGGTCGATCGCTTCGCGTTCCTCTCTCGACAATCACTTTCTGATTCCTTAGCTAAACGTCTATAGACCAAGCTGTAAGAGGTGTTTCGGTTATATAACTTTATAGTTTTCTGGGTTGAATGAAAACGATGAAATGTTCTTGTGTGTTTCTTTGTTGTTAATGAATATTGTATTTTGAAGATTATATTTGCGCTTTAGACCTACCCAACTGACCAACAAATGTTTTTAGGTTACTCTTCCTGTTTGCAACATCAACGTTCGTGGCAGGAGAAGAAAGACTCCGCAAACGCATTTGAATTTATATGCTTTAGGTGAGTCCACATTTAATTTCACGCGATGCATTTAATTTCCTCGTCATGCTTTAATTTTTCTTCTTGGATTCACTGTGATACATTTATGACCAAAAGTGTTTCGTCGTTATGCATTTAATGGGCAAGTTTCTCCTTTAAAAAAAATGACATAACCGACATTGAGCATAAATATGAATTTGGTGTTGCCTTATTTTATTTCCGTGTCATAAATAGGAATTCTACTATAGATCACGGTTGGATAACTACGTTACGGACGAGTGTTGAATATCAGAATGGGGTGAGGGACTTTATAGAATTTGCTAAACAAAATGCCCATGATGATAGTAGGAAGTTTTATTGCCCTTGTGTAAAATGTTTGAATGAGAGTCGACTAAGTCCTAAAGTTATCCACACATATTTAATTTGTGAAGGATTTTGTAAGACTTATACAGTATGGGTATGGCATGGTGAAAAAAAAAATACCAAGTGGCTCTCAACATGAGGAAATGGCCTTTGATGATTTTTCGGAGGAATAGATGTTTCAAGGACAGGAAACTCTGAGATATCCACACGTCTAATGAATCATCAGAAAGGATTTCATTAAGAGTTTCAAGTGAAGCAAGTTTCATCTTGGGAAGATCCTCTAAGACGATCGAAAAGGACTTTCAAGGACTCATCAATCACATGGGAGGTAGTTGATAAACAAGAGAAAGTTCATTGACATGGAAGGATTCAAATAATTGAAAGAGCCACCGTAGTGAAGATCGATGTTCTTCTTTGTTGCATAAAGATGAGAAGGAGATTCGGTTAATTCCCAAAGTATTAGGACGATTTGGGAGAAAATGAAATCGACCAATTGTTGAACGCCGTATTGAAATTGGTAAGGAAGGGATGCTGTAATAGATAGGGTGAAGGCACGTCATGGAAAAGAAAAGAGATAATGTGATTAATAATGTCATCTCGGTAAATCACTCATTAAATCTCGTTTTGCTCCCATTGATAATATATGACTTGGCTACAACAATCAAGCGAAAAAATATTCATTACACAATTAAATGATAAAAGTGTAAATAATGTTTGAAAAAAAAGATTACCTTAAGGACATGCACCTTCCGAATGAATCAATTAGGTTTGTGTGTATTATAGAATGAAGACAAATCAACTACTCATGATGTCTTAGAAAATATCTTACAACTCCAAGAGCCCGGGATGGAGTTTAAAAAAAGTGCTTTTTTTCCATTGCCTTTAATTAGAAATGGTAATATGTGCCCGAATGAAAAAATATCAATTGTTGAACGCCGTATTGAAATTGGTAAGCTTGAAGAAAACAAGAGTTTTTCGAAAGCTTGAGGCTTTTAAGGACAGCAAAATTGTCCGATATACTATGATGAAAAAAAAAAAATTCCCCAGTACAAAAAGATCCAAGCATGCCCAAATGATTGCAATTGTCAAATAATTGTCCGGGAAACCCCAAGGTACAAGTCAAATAAGTGTTGTGGTATCTTCCAATCATACCAAGGTTCAAGCGGTTGTTTGTGAATGAAAATGATGCAAAGATTTTGAGGTGGCATGCAGATGAGAGGATTTCTGATGGAAAGCTTCAACATCCGGCTGATTCTTCTCAATGGAAGAAAATCGATCATTTATTTCCGAACTTCGGCGAAGAACCTAGGAACCTTAGGCTTGCCCTAAGCACGGATGTCATGAATCCATATGGAAGCCTTAGTAGCATACATAGTTCATGGCCTGTGTTCCTTATTATTTACAACTTATCTCCAATGTTATGCATGAAACAAAAGTACATCATGCTTGTCTATGTTGATTTTGGGACCAAAACAACCCGGAAATGAAATTAATGTTTACCTTCCCTTGATCGAAGACTTGAAGGAGTTGTGGGAAGAAGGTGTCGATGTTTTTGACTCTTTCAAGAAGGATGGGTTTAAATTGCGAGCCATGATATTTTGTACTATAAACGACTTCCCAAAGATATGGGAACTTGTCGTGTATAATGTAAAAGGCCATAAAGCATGTCCAGTTTGTGAAGAAGGCACACGCTACCATCAACTTCAACATGGAAGAAAGACGGTTTATCTTGGACATAGGAGATTTCTTAGACGGGGCCACCCATATCGTCGATTAAAGAAAACATTTTTTGGTGGCCAAGAGTATGAAGATGCTCTGGTGGCATTGACTGGGGAGTAAGTTTATGAAAAGGTGAAAAATATCAGTGTCATCTTCGGTAAGACTGCAAAGAGTAGAAAATAAACAAATATATGGAAAAAGAGATTTGTATTCTTCGATCTTCCATATTGGCGCAATCTTGATGTGAGACACTGTATTGATGTCATGCACGTGGAGAAAAATGTATGTGATAGTATTGTTGGCACGCTTCTCAACATACAAGGTAGTTCCAAGGATGGTTTGAAGGCAAGATTGGATTTGAAAGTAATGGGAATACGCGAAGACTTACATCCAAGGCTTATTGTCCCATACTTTGTCTAAGGATGAGAAATGAAGTTTTTGTGAGTGTTTACATGGCACAAAAGTTCCCTCGGGTATTCTTCAAATTTTAAGAAGCTTGTATCGATGAAGGACTTGAAATTAGTAGGCCAAAAGTCTCATGATTGTCATGTCTTGATGCAACAAATACTCCCAAAGTAGCTATTCTAGGCATCCCCGAATATGATCTTTGGGTCGTTTTGACAAGACTTTGTGTCTTCTTCAATGCGGTTTGTAGTAAAGTTTTTGAGATTGAAAAGTTGGATGAATTGGAGAATGAATGATATCTTATCTTGTGCCACCTTGAGAAGCTTTTTGTTCCTACCTTTTTTGACATCATGGTTCATCTAATGGTTCTTCTAGTGAGGGAGATAAAGTTGTGCGGACCTATCCATTTACGGTGGATGTACCCAATTGAAAGATCTATGAAATTCCTAAAAGGGTACGTGAAGAACGCATACCGGCCAGAAGCATCAATTGTTTAAAAATATGTTTCTTAAGAAGCCATGGAATTTTGTCAAAATTATTTGGCCAAAGTAAGACATATTGGGCTTCCAAAACGTCAGCATGATGAAGGGGGTAGACGAGGGGCTTCGGTAAAGAGTGTGGATCCTGATGAATTGTCACAAGTTCACTTATACATCTTGAATAATGTTGATGAAGTTCAAGCTAACATAGCTTCACATAAAGAAGTCAGTAAGGAAAGAAAATCATCGAATGACCGAACAAAGGTTGATTAGGGAGCATAATGTAACTTTTGCAAACTAGTTCAAACAAAAGGTCGAGGGAGAAGAATGTGTTTCTGATACAATCAAATGGTTACCCCGTTGTCCTGAGGTTGATGTCATAAGTTGGAATTCGTATGTGATCAATGGTTATACATTTTACAAGAAGTCCCTAGATGATAGGAGCACCGTCCAGAACAGTGTTGTTATGTTAGAGGCCGAATCTATGCACTTCTCCAGTTTGAAAGACAAGAGGCCTTTATTGGCAGTCATGCCATATTATGGGGATATTGAAGAGATTTGGGAGGTAGACTATGTTAAAATTAGATTTCTCATTTTCAATTGCAAGTGGGTTAATATCAATAATGGTGTTCAGATCGATCGGCTAGGATTTACATTAGTCGATGTCAATGGTAGAAGTTTTGGTGATGAACCTTTTATTATGGCATACCAGTGCAAAACAAGTGTTCTATATCACCGATCAAAAAATAAAATGTGGTCTCGTAGCTCTCCAAGGAAAAAGGGTCATTGATATTGATGAGAAAAGTCATTCAAATTATGGTCTTCCTGAGAGTACTCCTTTTTCAAGGGGTCTACCAGAAATGAACGAAGAAGATGAAGCGGATAATGAACCCGACATAAGAAATGATCATCAAGAAGAGATATGAGAGGATATCGCCTTATAAAAGAGTCAATATAATTCATAAGGTAATATTCATATGCAAACTTCTTTGAAAACTTTAAGGTTTTAACTACATTATATTCCTTCTATGTTCTTAAACAATGTCACTGACTATAAAGTTTGTTCTTGTTTTATTTTTGTGGCAGGATTGGATCCAAATGAGCATGTTATAAAAGAGGATGTTACGTTGTTGGGTGGGAATCAGATGAAGGCATGGTAATATTCCATTGGGCATGTATGTTGTATTTGTAACTTATTGTGTATTTGCATTGTAAGTTAGTTATCTTATTGTATAAATTAATTTAGGTGTTGTAGTCAATGTATATTCATTAATTAAGAAGCTATAACTCATGGTGAATAATATTTGTATTCTTTTTCCCAATTCAATTTATTCATAATTTTTCATAGCTTGTACTTAAAGTATCGACTTTTATGTGCTGGATTGGGTGGTGGATTTGTGAATATATAAGATCGGGAAGAACGTAACATGGAAAAAATTCGGAAAATTTAGACCGATAATAAATTTGGCCTGGTCTTAAATGTTCAACTCGTTAAGACCGGATGTATCAATATGTCCGGTCTTAAAGGTCATGTGTACATATTTGATATTAAGCCGGTCTTAAAAGTTTGTCTTTTAAGACCGATGTATTTATACATCCGGTCTAAAAATTCAATTTTTAAGACCGGACGAATTTACCATCCAGTCTTGAAAGTCAGTCTTTTAAGACCGCATATAATTTGTTGTCGTGTCTTAGAAGCCGCTATTTTTCGACCGGATTATTTTTGTCCGGTCTTATAATTTTGATCTTTAATTTTAAGAGCAATGGATTTTTGATCGGTCTTAAAAGTTGAGTTTTATGACCGAACAAAAAATATTTCATCTTTATTTAGTATGACTTTTAAGACCTAATATTTTAAATGTCCGGTCTAAAAGAGTTTCTTTAAGACCGGTTCGAGTCCGGTCTTAAATGTGGACTTTTAATACCGGGCCGAACAAGACCGGTCGCGGGTCCGGTCTTACGATGCCTCTTTTGTCCTGGCTAAAGCCCTTTTTGCACTAGTGTTTTAGTAAAATTGTAGTTTAATCTAGAAAATTGTAGAATAAATTCCTTTATATGTTTTTAAAATTTCCATTGCTTTTAAAACACAAAATGGAGTAAAAATATGGTAGGAAATAATTTTTGTAATCAATATGTCAAAATTATAAAAGTTTCCAAATACTCGGGTCATGTTGGAGTCAGTCACCTTGTAGTCATTATTTTATGTATCAAATGAAGTCCTAAAATCATGAAATTTTATAGGGGTAAATTAAACATGTAGAGATTTCTATGGATATAAAATTTGTAACGTTCTGAATTCTGTACGATGAGTTACAAATTTTTGAAGTTAAGCCATGTTTCTGGAAGTTAAACTGGAACAACGGTGAAAGAAATGGAAATTGGGAATGATCTGTGCATTTCCAGTTTGAGGCGTTATTCTTACTTAAAAATAGATATGTTAAGGGTTATGTAAAATTTTGGAGCACCTCAGTTTGAGTTGTTTGGAATTAATTATAAGTTTTCAAAGTTACGAGAAAACCTGGGCTGAAATACTGAATTTCAAAAATTAAAGAAACGTAAGGGAAAAATTGGAATAACAAATCCACCAGGGGTAAAGAGGTCAGATGTGTCAAAATTACCTTTTAGGATATCATTATAAGTCATAAGGTATGTATGATAATATCATAATGCGGTGGTAATATTATAGGATATTCGAGAAGTCGGGAATCGATACCGAAAGGAAATCGTACTGTTAGCTACACAGAATAAGGTACAGACATGTACTGTAACTCTAACTCTTATGTTGTCTTGTATACCTAAATATGATAGAATGATTCATAAAGTTTTGGGCAAGACTAGGTCTTCGGTCATGTACCGTAGCTAAGACTCGGTCTTAGATTACCTATTTTCAGCTTTGTGCGGGTTATAATCATGATAATGCCGTAAGTATGTTTTCTTAGTACTGAGAACACGTGGATTCATGGCACTAGTGAGTGAAAACATTGTGAACATTACATTTGTTGTGTGCTATGTATTGTTGTGTTGTGAACATTACATTTGTTGTGTGCTATGTATTGTGGCCGGTAAGCTGACATCTGTTGTGTGCTATGTATGATTGATGCTGAAATGTAATGAATATCTGTTATATAGATTGTTTATACTTAAGCATGAGGTCAACTGTTATCTGAGATTCAATGGATATTGAATCTCAGACTTATCCCTAGCTTTAGAATTTGGAGGATCAGGAGCCAGTAAAAAGGGTAAGAAGCACGCTTGAAGACTCAGCCGGACTTCTTATTTTTGGATTGTATTTAGTATTTAAATATTGGACATCTGTACCGTTATTATGCTCGACAGGATACACCGTGATTAATTTGTAGCCACATATTTATCAGTTAATCCACCGCTCTACCCAACATATACGCTCAATCGCTCCACTATGATGATATTCTTATATACTGCTTTATAATTACATTATTAGTAGTATGGAATTAGGGGTGTTACAATTTTTGGTATCAGAGCTAAGTTGTTGGCATGGATCTGATAAAGTTTTTTTAACCCATTTGGTGCTTAAACTAAGGAAGGGTTGGTCTATATGATTTAGTCATAAGTCACCGTGAAAGACGAGGGAGACTTCCATTAGACTAAAACACTAACCTAGCCAATATGTTTTATTAACTTCGTTGGGTTCCAATCCATAAGCCTAGAGATGGGTTGGGTAGTTATAGAACCTGAGTACTGATATAACCTTGGTGTTATGATGCAATAAAGATTAATAAAGATGGACCCTCCTACATAAACTACCATGGATGAATGAGGTGTACTACACAAAGGACAGTAATCCCTGGAAACATAGAGTTTGCATTCCACCCTGAACCAGTCTACCCTCCCGAACCCCAATACCACCCTGCGCCTAAACACAACCCTAGACTAGCTAAAGTACAACCTAAAACCCGTATACCATCCTGACCCGGTATACCCTGTGCCCATAAATCACCTTGAACTAGTGTACCATCCCAGACTAGAGTACCCCTTAGAACCCATCTATGACTCTGAACCCTTGGATGCTATAAACAATGTACCACCTTCGTCGGTTTAATATTCTAAATTTTGGGCCTAGAGACTTGAGGATAAGTTTATAGTAGGCGAACGACTAGACCCTATTCAGGAAGTGTAATATTAAATTTGGAAATACTATATAGGATTCCTTTGAGTATTTGGACTGAGAGTTCAAGAGCCATAGAAATTAAAGTGTCAGTGCAAAAGGGCACAAAAACACTTATACGATGTTAATCAGTTGGTAAAAATGCCATTTAGCTTTGCCCTAAGGTATGGGACAATTTGAAAGACGGAGTGTCACCAAGAGGGGGTGAATTGGGGATATAAAAAATTTTCTCGCGTAAATACTCTGTTAGCCGAATGTGAAACAGGGATAAACAGAGTAAGGATAAGAGAGATTGAACACAATGAATTTATACTGGTTCGGTCCAAATCCTTGACCTACGTCCAAATTCCGACTCTCCGGATTTCACTAATCCAAATGATTACACACTCGTAACTCACGGAGTAATTCTCTCTAGAACTTACTCCCCCTTACAAGTTGTAATCAAATAACCCAATCTCAAAGTCCCAATACTTTGAGATTCTTACAAGAAGAATAATCAATGATGAACTCTCTAAAAGAGCAGATTAATAAACACTGAAGTATGATATATCCGAAGATATTAACTCTTTGAGTAGAAACAATAAATGATCTTAATTGCTAATTGAATGCACAGCATTTTGGGTAGGTGGAGACTTGAATGCTTCTCCTATTTATAGATTGGCAGCATTGATGACCGTTGAGAAGAACTTAATGAGCCATTGTGGGTAATCAAAATATCCGTTGTAATTACTTGCTCAGTTTCTTCGTATCCTTCCGTCATTCGACCGTTATTCTCTGTTTACATTCTTTATTCGATTTGTCCGTTGAGACTCAGTAAGAATGTTGTCTAGGAAATAGCCGAAATGCTTTTTGATTATCCAGAGTTCTATTTCTTCATTTAGCTTTGATATCTGGGATAGCATTTAATGCTTCTGACAGGAATTCGCTTTTCGTAATTTCAAACTCAAAACATGTTAAATATATCTGAAATACACTAGCAAACTGATTAAACTTGGTTAGGAACAATAATAATCACTTAATCAGCTGATATCAGATTGCGCAGACGAGGATTCAAATATTGTCATCCATGACTCGAGTCATGCCTAGAGTCATTATTTCAAAATCCATTAAGATGACTCGAGTGATGACTGGAGTCATTATGAAGCAACTATGAATAGAAGGAATTTCGATGATGTGCCTCGAGTCATGCCTAGAGTCATAATCTTAAAATACACTTAGATGACTCGAGTGATAACTAGAGTCATTCTGAAGCAATTCCAAACAGAAAGTATTTTCAATGATGTGACTCGAGTCATGCCAAGAGTCATGCAAGTGATGACTTGAGTCATCGCTGAGAAATTTCAAACAAAAAGTATTTTCAATGATGTGACTCGAGTCATGCCTAGAGTCATGCAAGTGATGACTTGAGTTATGACTTGAGTCATCGCTGAGAAATTTCAAACAGAAAGATTTGCGCTGAGATGACTTGAGTCATGACTGGAGTCATGTCTGAAACAATTTTGAACAGAAGCTAAGAGTGAAATGATGACTCGAGTGATGTCAAGAATGACTCGAGTCATTTTATCGAGGAAATTATTTTGCAAAGATTAAGTACAGGGATGACTCGAGTTGTTTAATGATGACTCGAGTCATAGTCAATATTTTTAATTGTTTTCGAAGCTCAGTGACTTGAGTCATGATTAGAGTCAAAATGTGATTTTATAAATTATCTTTTAAAACAAATCTTTTTGGGTCGAATCAATCTTACAATTGTCAATCATCATCAAAACACATGAGAACTAACACAATTAGCTAAGCAAAAATATGCTAAAATAGATGTGTACATGACATTTCCTGAACTAGCAAGGGATTCCTGCGTTTTTGGAAAAGCAAAAGTCAGTGTAATCATTACATAGGGACACGTGTCACCACGGGGTTGAAAGAAGTAAAGTAGGGGCAAAAAGGTCAAATCCTTACCCCTTAAGGATTCATTTTCGTCCACATAAGAAGAGAGAAGGAAAATTAGATGATTTTATCTGTATTCAGGCCCAAACATAAATTGTGTGTCCCACGGGAGATTAACCGGTGAAAAAGGGACTGATAGAAACCAATTAGGGGCTTCTTTTTGAATTAAATGAGGCAAATATGGGGCCATATTGGAGAATAAAATGGTGCCACATATGTATGCCCAATCAGGGGAAAATATCTGAAAAGTTGAAGAAAAGTGCAAAAGGGGGAACCCTTTTAACCGGTGGTGCACTGCAAGGACCAGTGGATAAAGAAATGGACCGAATAAAGTGGATAAAGCAGATAAAAGCAAGGGATCAGATTGTGTGGGGTCTAGGAGGTGCAACATACTCCCCTGAGAGATCTCTGGAATTATCTAGAATTATGGAGAGAAAATAAGCCAATAATTAGGGTACAAGCTTTTAACCAGTGGACAAAAGGGTGTTTCGGGCCAAAACATGTAATTTTCACTATTTGAAAAGTAAAAATCTGCCACTTTTGGATGGGGATGCGCCACATGTCCATGCTCTGGAATTCTCTAGAATTTCTTGGAGTTTAAGACAAAAGACTTATCCAAAATTATTAATCAGTGGACAAAACATACACCAGATAATTCAGGCTGCCCAGATCATTTTAGCTATTATTAAAAAGACTGAAACTCTTCATTTTTGGTTCCAAAGTGGCATGTCCAGATGAAGCAAGAGGGAGAATCCAGAAAGTCTTCTACACATAGAAAAAGAGCCAAATCACCAAGAAAACCAAGCAAATCTCTGATTTCAGGTAAACACCAAAAACTCAACTCTTTGAAGTTCAAGTTAAGGTTTTCGTCCAAATACTTGGGGCTTGTTGTTGTGATCTAATTTTGGTGTTTTTAAGGGTTCCAATGATTTTAGAATGTGATTTTGCATGGGGTTAGGTTAAGGTTTAAATTTACGAACTCGAAAACACCAAAAACTTAAGAAAAGAGCTTGCTGCTAGCTTCTGGGATTTCTGGGCAGCAAAGCTTCAACCGTGTTTTAAAAATAGTAAATGAAGTCGATTTGAGCTGAAACTTTACAAGAATAAAGTAGAAATCTTGAGCTTCACCGTGTTTTAAAAATAATTTTATGTCTTTTTTGATTTTTCTACTAAGAGAAATAAATTGGTAAATATTGCTCCGAAAGCTATCAGATTTTTCTGACCAAAGGATAAATTTTTGACTATACGCCAAAATATGAAAGCTTTTGGACTTTGGAAGTATTGTTACTGAAAATTAGACATCCTAATGGTTCAGATGGCACCCATTTCATGTCAATTAGATTTTTATGGAATTTATTAAAAATATTTGAAGTTGGGCCAAAAACGCTCGATTTTTTGAAATTTTCTGCCTAGGCTCGGATTTTGTGATAAATGTAAGGGTTTTTCTTGAAATACTAAAAATAAGGTATTTTGGTGTTATTTAGGGGCAAGGCATATTTTGGGAAGCTATCAGGTACTCTAAAAATTTTAAGCACTACACATCCCTCGTAGTAACTGCTTTACTCAAGTACTTTTATGTGTTTGTTGTATGTTTGTTTTGCCATGTATGTTTGTTTTGCCAAATATGCATACAGAGTATGTTGGGGTTCGAGTCCCTAACTATTGTGTTCCTAGCACTGAGGAGAGGTCTGGGGTTGGCCTTGACTGGCAACTCTACGGGTCGATAGGTCCGGGGCTGGCCTGGTGCAAGTGGCTTTATGGGTCATGACTCCGGGAAGTCCGGGCTTGCCTTGGTAAGGCAGCCTGATGGCACGTGGTAGTTGGTTATTGTGTACATTTCTGTTTGCATATGTGGTATATTTGACATTTTATCTGTGATTTATATGGCATGGTTGCATGCATACACTATACACATATAGTACATGAGTATTGACAGTTACTCTGGGGTTCACATTTGAACTCCAGACACTTCTGTAGATATAGGGGGATGTGCCTGAAGTGGAAGAACCTTTTTGGAAAGGTAGGACATAGCATTGCAGTTGAAGAATAAGGATGCCTTATTGTATTTTGTACTGATATTTTTGAGATGACTGTATATATTTTTGGGTATTTATTTTGGATAATTGTACCCTTAACCCTCCAAGGACTTTTACTTTCTATTTCTTCTACTTTTACCAGTACAGTAGATACTCCAAACTGGTTAAATGCTTTGTTGCGTTCACTCTGATATAAGTTAAATGGACTAAGTAATGATGGAAAGGTAAAGGATAAAAATGAATCCCTCTAACCCGCCACCCGAGAGGGCGAGATCGGTAGGGGTGTAACAATCGGAGCCGGATGAGCCTGATGGATCAGACCACTCGTCTGTAGGAGATAATTTTGACTACCGCCAGATAAACGACCTAGAAACAATTGAGAATAATGTTGTTGTTGAACCTGTGTACTCGTAACACATCCTATACGAGAATAGCATACTGATTAATGCACTACAGATGGACTTGACACTTGCTGGACTTCACACGAGAACTACTCATAGTAAGTATATTCTCTACCTGGATCATGTCAAAGGAACCTATAAGATGGATACACACTATCAGCTTCCCTACCCCCGTGAGGATTAGGTTAAAGCCACCCTGTACCATTTCCCCTGCAGTTACTTCTTGATAGAGAAGACAAACGAGTTGCTAGATGGCAAACCTATAGCCTATTTCCACCCTTTTTCGCGACATCTTAAACTGCTGGTGGACAACCATATGTAGACGGGAAGCAAGATTGGCATAAGTGAAAGAAAGGTATAGAGAATAATAGTAGAAGCTAAATTGTAGTTGAATGACTAATGTAGTTTGTGTGTATGAATCGCTTCAAAAATACCCTTAAGAATGGCAAATCTAAGAGGTGCAGGAGCTCCCAGAGGCAGAGGTAGAGGAAGAGGCAGACAACCTTGAACGATACAAGTACCAGTACAAGGACTTGATCAGCTAGGCCAAGAACCAAAGCAACCCAACCAGAATGTTTTACAACAAGTGATGACAATGCTGCAAGAACATAGAGGATTTATTGAAGAACTCTGTGTAGATATGCAGGAGAGAAGAGTAGAAACACAAGTAGAAGGTCAACAAGTTGAAGCAGAGCAACAAGCCGAAGCTGAACAACAAGATAATTTTGAGGAAGAAGACGAACGAGACGAGGAACACATGGATTAAGCAGAAGAGTTAGATAGATCTAAGTCACCTCCTCGACCTGATAGAGCAATGGTGGTGGTACTTCAACCCAACATAGTGGTTGAGACTACACAATAGTGGGTCACCCAATTCTGCAAATTGAAGCCACCAGCTTTCCGTGGCAAAGCAGATTCAGCTAAGGATTGGCTAATGAGGTTGGACAAAATCTTCGAGGTCAAAGAGTGTCCAGAGAACCGAAAAGCTCAACTAGCAATCTATAAGCTGGAAGGAGATGCGGATAGATGGTGTAGAAGCATTGCGGTGACGTTACACTATGTTCTCGTTACTAGGGAAAAGTTTCTGGAGGAATTCAACGAACAATACTTTCCACCCTCAATGCAGGTGGCCAAGGAGTCAAAATTCTTACACATTCGATAAGGTCACAAGGAGTCATTTGATGACTACTTTGCCCGATTTACCAACCTGTCACAGTATTCATCATATTTAAAGCGTGACGACGATGAAAGCTTGAATGCTAATATGATGACACAAGGGCTAAAGTACGAGGCAAGGGAAAGGCTTGTGTCTCAATAGTTTCAGGAGTTAAATCAAGTAGTGGAATCATGTCGATTGATTGAATACAACTTGAGGGAACTGCACGCCTCCAGAAATTATAACAATAGCAGTACAAATCGTGGCGGGTTTAGCCGTGGGAATTCCTTACAGAAGAGGAAAATGCCATGGAATAATTCCCGAGGTGGAAGCAAGAGACCATTCCAAGTCTAGGTAGCGAGCAATCAAGAATGCCATAATCCCGATCGTGTATGAAATACAGGAAGTACAATTACGGTGGTAATTGTGATGGGAAACAAATATGCTTTTATTGTAAAAAGCCGGGGCACATTAGCCGAGATCGTCCGCAAAAGACTGCTGAGACAAGACCATAGAACCCATGCTGGGTTTTTACGCTTACAAATGAAGATGCCAGAAAATCTTCGAAAATGGTCCAAGGTACTATCTCTCTTAATGGGAATCTACTTCAAGCATTATATGATTCGAGTGCTAGTCATTCATTTATTTCATATGATTGTGCAAATCGTTTAGGAATGCATGCCCATAGATTACCATATGATTTGATAATAGCTACCCCACTTGATGTGAATTCTTTAGTTTCTGATGCATGCTTAAATTGTATTGTGAGTGTTGATGGATGAGACTCCATTATAGATCTTGTCCAATTATCGCTATATGACATTGATGTCATTCTCGGTCTTGATTGGCTAACAGCCAACAATGCAATGCTCGACTGCGGTAATAAGAAGATATTGTTTTGCTCATTCACAAAGCAGAGACAAGATTGATGTACTAAAAAAGAGTCATTTTTTACGAAGGAAAAAATATGTCGCAAAAATGGCATTTTCCGTCGTAAAACTTTTTTGCGACGTAATTTGTCTGTCGGAAAAATTAGCATTGCAATTGCGATGGAAAACATAAATTTTGTTGCAAATTTTAAAATTTGTGACACAAAATAAATTCTATCGCAAATTTCGACATTTGCGACGAAAAATAATTCCGTCGCAAATTTTGAAATTTGCGATGGATTGACTTTTCGTCGCAATTACGACGGAATCATTTCCGTTGCAATTGCGATTTAAAATCCCTTTCATCGTAAATTTCTTCAAATTCCGTTGCAAAATTCATTTTATTAAAAAACATAAAATATAAAAAAAATCATAAAAAAATTAAAAAATTATGAAATAAACAAACTTGTATATCATAAAAATATATTGTAACAATCATAAAGAGTTTACACGAGAGAGAACAAAATATAAATAATAATGTTGTGAACAATATGTACTATAAAATAGTCTAAACAGCAGTAGTATGATTATCATGTTCATCACCACCAAGATGGTCATCATCACCAGGAGTCGACCCCGTACCCTTGTCTTTTATTAGGGATTGTAGTACAAGCTACATCTCTCTCATTATCTCTTGTGTTTGATGCATCTCATTTGCTTGCTGACTCATCTGCTGTCGTGTCAGGCTCAGCTCAACTGCTTGCTCCTGCACCAATGCTTTCATCTTCTTCATCTCATCTGCAAAAACAACATTAGGAAGTTTATTTTTTGTACTTCATTTAAATGGACAAGGGAATGAAAATTTAACAATCAATATCAAATGTATTATGTTTACCTGCAAAAACTCCTTCATTGCCGGATGAGGAGCGCTTTGTAGGCTTCAGTCGGCTGGCAAAGGCACCCAACCCAAAGAGTCTCCCTTTCTTTTCAAATCCGCCTGCAGCCTGAATGAATAGACTCTCGTTATTGGACTGAGAGTATCCAGGTTCGCTCTTACTCTGCGAGTCTCTCTCCTGCGACAGCTTCTGATAGGTTTCCTACAAACACAAAAATACATTACAAATAAGGCATTTAAAATGAAATAAATATGTTGGTGTCTGAAACAAATAATAAATGCAATAAATATCTCACCGCTAATTGTTGCGACTTGGTGTTAATCCAGCGCCTCCCATTACCTTCAGAGTCCTGGGAATGGGTCGGCTCCAAGGTAGCCCAATCAATCATTTCTGTAGGAACTTCCCCAGACACATACTGCAAACACAAATGATGACCGTTAATTAATTACTTCAAAGTACAAAATATTGAATACTAAAATAGAAAATAACGTATACTTACAATTTTTCGTCGATGCTCACTAAATGGAATGAAGTCACCAATGTATGACGGTTCATCCATTTGGGCCCTATTCAATTTATTTTTCTCACTTTTCTTCTTAAAATTCTCATCAGCGGCCCATCTTTGAAATAATTGTTCTGCAGTCTTAGGTTGAATCCAATCTTGCTTGCCTAAAGTATGTCTCAATTTATTAAACTTATCAGACAACCACCGACCTCCCTTGTAGTTATAAGCTTTTTTCAAATTTCCCTGATGATCAAGCAGCCATCTAAATTGACCCTAAAAATCAATAACAAACAATTAGTGCTCCAAATATAAAAGTACTTAATCAGTTTGCATTTGCATAAGAAATTAATAACCATAAAGCACATAACTTACCAAGAACTCATTGAACCAAGCTTCCCAAACATCCTTAGGAATCTCTATCCAATTAGCCCAAGGCTGATTGAAATTACGAAATATTTGGGCCGACATGAAATCTTTCACCAGATTATAGGGCTCAAACCTGAAGATAGAGGAAATGATGCAAATATGTGGCCAGATGCTTGACTTGCCAAAAAGTGAAAATCGAACATCAGAGACCCGATGGTAATCTTCAAGGGCTAGAAATTCCGGAATGGAAGTGGGATAACGTTACCATGGATTTGGTGGTGGGTTTACTCAAGATCAGGAATCACGATGCAATATAGGTAATTGTTGATCGATTAACTAAGTGATCACATTTTATCCCCATTAGTGTCAACTATTCTCCAGAACGATTGGCAGAGATTTATATCAAAGAAGTCGTAAGACTCCATGGTGTACCAAAGAGCATAGTCTCTGACTGGGATCTATGATTCACATCCCGATTTTGGCAAGCATTGCATGAAGCTCTAAGGACGAAGCTAAAATTCAATACGGCTTATCACCCTCAGACAGATGGAAAATCTAAAAGGACCATACTGATGCTAGAAGATATGCTGAGAGTGTGTGTATTAGATTTCAAAGGAAATTGGGATCGACATCTTCCACTGGCGGAATTCGCATACAACAACAGTTATCATGTGAGCATTCAAATGGCTCCGTTTGAGCGTTGTATGGGAGATGTCAGTCACCTATATGCTAGACAGAATTGTCTAAGTGACAGCTACTCAGACCAGATATAGTAGACCAAACCTTCACACAAATTGCTTTGATCAAGAGGAGACTCCTAGCAACACAAAACAGACAGAAGAGCTATGTTGATAAAAGGAGGAGACCTCTGGAATTTCAACTCGATGATCATGTATTCCTAAGAATATCTCCAATAACCGTGTCGGTAGTGTTGGGATCCGTACACGCAGCGAAAGGATTTCATCCATTAAAATCTTACGACGTTTAAATCGGGTTCGTTAGGAACTATACCTTTGCGAATAATCATGTGCGTCTATTCGATCAGTTAGAAGCCGACTCTAGGAATCCACTCCCTCTACCGGTATCCACACTGAATAGCATTCCAACACGGACGACAGCGTGTTAGCGCCTAGATCTTCATTTAATGGAGTTTCTCAAACCCTAATTGGGCCCTATTAAAATATTCAAAATTAATCTTGAAATTCGAATTTGGATTAAAATAAATATATTAATTAAACTGTCCAACAGATCTAATCTAATCTATTTATTTAATTCAAATTAAAGCCTACTAATTTAATTTATCTTTATAAATTAAATTTGAGATTTGATAACTATTTATTAAATTAAATATGAGATACTATATCTCAATTCAAATTAAATCGATATATGATATCTCTATTTATTTTAGTTATTTAATTTATCAAATAAATTAAATACTATAGAATAATATTATTATCTTTATAAATAATAATATTATTATTTTCAAAATTAATAATATATATATATATATATATTTATATATTTATATATATCCATCCTAGATTAAATGTTGTATTCATTAAATCTTAGAACTATCTAAGATTCAATGAATCTGGACACTATTGCTCGTGTTGGGCTATTCTTGTGCGCGACTCTGCAGGCCCACATGAGATTGGTAGCGGGCCAATACTGTACCAGCCCACAAATGAAAAGCGGCTTCTAGCAAGACATTGCGACTACCCAACTCACATGAGGATCAATGATACGATACAACCTATCTTACAACCATGTCACGTCCCTTTTGTCACACGATAATTTGGTCAAGGATGAAGCATGGATAATGTCAACCTCCTGTTCTTGACCATTACTTTCTCGATTCTTGAGTAGTCTAACAATTGAAATGGAAACTCTTTTCCATCGTAGTATGGCCATACATTTCTTAGACTCACTCATTGAGGGGCCCAGTATTATCTCTACAAATGTGAGGAACAAATTCCATCTTGACCATTCACATTCCTCTGCTTGAAAATCACTAATCCCGATCGAAGCCTTTATCATCATCCGGTCAAAGGTGACTTTTGACTAGGTCAAAGATCAGCGACTCTCACGTAGGAGTCCATGATGATCTCAGGTCAAAGGGCGTTGTGACGCGGTTATACATGAGATAAGCTTATGACTTAATCCATGCAGCTTTCTCATAGTGGGTCGATCCAGCACCTTGTACTCTTACAAGTTCCCATGACTTTGATTCGTATCTCCATACTCATAAAATTCATACTGGTCTTTTTTCATCTTTGCTCTCGCATAGATGACCGACCAGGGACATTTAGGACAATCTTTATGATACGTCCAAGGACACAGTTATCATAACAAACATGCAAAAAATATGATAACTAAAAGGAGAAATTCTTTAAATAATATATAACAGTATTTAAAGTACAATGACTTGCCCCTAGGGCATAATTTCCAACAGGTAGAACACTGAAGAAGCGAAAACTAAGTCCACGTTACATAGGGTTGCTCGAAATACTGGCAAAGCTTGGACCAGTCGCTTACCAGATGGCCTTACCCCATAAACCTGAGCAAACTCCATGAGGTTTTCCATGTTTCTCGCTTAAACAAATACCAACCGAACCCCCAACATGTCATTGAGTATGTAGAAGTCGAAGTGCGACATGATAATACCTTTGTAGTTGAGCCAGAGCGAATCCTCAATTCTCAAGAGAAGGGGCTTAGACGCATAAGTATTTTGTTCGTGAGAGTGACCTGGAAGGGGTTATCTCCTAGGGAGGAAACTTGGAAAATAGAGGAGGATATGAAGAAGAAATATCCTGAGTTCATGGCTCGGAGTGTAATTAGTGTAGAGTAAATTTCGAGGGTGAAATTTTATTTAATAGGGAATAATCATAAATATTATATTTTGATGAATAATTACCATAAAAGGAAGGTGAATATGTGTCTCAAATTATTATAATTTATTGGTTATAATTTTAGGAAAATTTCACATTAAATTAAATTAACAAAAGGAAAAATATAAGACTATGATTGGGGATCTTAAAGTGTGATATAATTAGCACATAAAATGATGGTTATTTTATAACCACAAGAGGCAAGAATTGCTATGAAGACACTTAATCAAATTAAGGAAAATTAACGAAAGTTAATGGGTAAATTTACTTGAATTAATTAAGATTAATTGCACAAATTCTCCTAATTAGTTAAAGTCAAATTAAAACTATCAATAAAAGGCTGCGTATTTTCAAAAATATGGGGACCAATGGAAGACACAATCAAGCTTGAATTAATACACAAATACACCTTGCAAGACAACCAACCAATTAGACTTGGACATGTGGAGTTTAGGGACATTTAAGCTCTCATTTGTGTCATCAAATGACCTCGTTAACTTAAGTAGTCTTCAAGTTCAGCTGGTCTATGGATTGTTGGACAAGCCAAAATGCTAATCAAGATTAGAGGCAAATAAAAAGTATCTAATAGGGGTTGATGCTTTTTGAAATATAAGTGCCAAAATGGAGGGAGTTAATTAAAGCTTGATTAAACAGCCCCAAAAGTCAAGGATTTCAGCTTGCCTTGTTGGAGCAATGCAAGCCTAGTATTTTAGGATATTATCTAAAGTGTTAAGCCTAAACCTCCATGTAATTTAATTAACTAATGGCAAGGGTAATTAAAGGGAATCTAAGCACTTGATTAGAGGGTTAGTAAAGCTTCACAAATCCACCCCATAAGTCAGCAATTTCACCTAGCTTAGGGACCAAGTTTGGATGAGATAATGACACATGTCTTTGCATTCAATGGTTCGTATTTAATTAGAGCTTAATCCTTATGTAATTAATTGGACCAGTACGAGATTTAAGCCATGGATTAATGGTGAGGATGGAACTTGAACAACAACAAATTGGATCCAGTGGATAGGGAGCAAAGTGATTGGGTGTGATAAGTTTCACATGAGCTTGGAAATTTTACTATAAATAGGGGCTTAACCCCAATTCATTCTTCACACCAAAATCAGCTCCAAGCAGCTGAAGATAGAGTAGTGAGAGTGAGAGTGAGGGCGAAATTCAAGAGGAAGAGAAGGAGCAAGGTTCTTCAAGGGTAATTAAGTTCTCTAGTTTTTAGAAAAATTGTAGTTTAATCTAGAAAATTGTAGAATAAATTACTTTACATGTTTTTACAACTCTATTGCTTTTAAAACTCAAAATGGAGTAAAGACATGGTAGGAAATATTTTTCTCGAATCAATATGTCAAAATTGTAAAAGTTTCCAGATACTAGGCTATTGGAGTCAGTCACCTTGTAGCATTATTTTATATATCAAATGAAGTCCTAAAATCATGAAATTGTATAGGGGTAAAGTAGACATGTAGGGATTTCTATCGATATAAAAATTTTAACGTTTTGAATTATGTACAACGAGTTACAAATTTTTGAAGTTAAGCCACGTTTCTGGAAGTTAAACTAGAACAGTGGTGAAAGAAATAGAAACTGGGAATGATTTGTGCATTTTGAGTTTGAGGCGTTATTTTTACTTTAAAATAGATATGTCAAGGGTTATGTAGAATTTTGGAGCACCTCATTTTGATTTGTTTGGAATTAGTTAAGAGTTTTCAAAGTTACGGGAAAATTTGGGCTGGAATGCTGAATTTTGAAAATTAAGGAAATGTAAGGGTAAAATTGGAATAACAAATCCACCAGGGGTAAAGGGGTTAGATTTGTCAAAATTAACTTTTAGGATATCTTTCTAAGTCATAAGGTATTATTATAATATCATAATGCGGTGATAATATTATAGGATATTCGAGAAGTCGGGAATCAGTACTGAAAGGGAATCGTACCGTTAGCTACGCAGACTAAGGTACAGACTCGTATTGTAACTCTAACTCTTATGTTGTCTTTTATACCTATATGTGATAGAATGATTTATAAAGTCATGTACAAGACTAGGTCTTGGGTCATGTACCGTGGCTAAGACTCGGTCTTAGGTCACTTGTTTTCAGCTTTGTATGGGCTATAGTCATGATAATGTCGTAAGTATGTTTTCCTAGTGTTGAGGACACATGGATTCATGGCATTGGTGAGTACAAACATTTTGAACATTACATTTGTTGTGTGATATGTATTGTTGTGTTGTGAGCATTATATTTGATGTGTGCTATGTATTGTGATAAGCTTACATTTGCTATGTGTTGAAATGTAATGAATATCTGTTTTATATATATATATTGTTTATACTTGAGCATGAGGTCAATTGTTACCTGTGATTCAATGGGTATTGAATCTCAGACTTATCCCTAGCTTCAGGATCTAGATGATCAAGAGCCGGTACAAAGGGTAAGCAGCATGCTTGAGTACTCAGCCGAAGTTTTTATTTTTGGACTATATTTAGTTTTTAAATATTGGATAATTGTACTTGTTATTATGTTCGACCGGATACATCGCAATTAATTTGTAGCCACATACTTATCAGTTACTCTACCGCCCAACACAACATATATGCCCAATCGCTCCACTCTGATGATATTCTTATATACTGTTTTTTAATTACATTATTAGTAGTATAGAATTAGGGGTATTAGAGGCTCTGTATTCCCATTGGCCATATAATCGTATGTGAGGAGGAGGTTGTCTCACCAGTGACACCAGCCTAGAAGTTGAATGAGATTCTGGTAACAGAGCCTCCCAATGTTGGCGATTTTAGAGGCGAACTCCCCAAGGCCGTGTTTTTTTTCGTGGGAAATTCATTTCACTGCCACCTGGGTTTTTGAACTCGGAAGTGTTCCATTGTACACTTGACCAAACCTACCTTTGAAGCTCCTTACCAATGGGGTCCGATTTCTAATTCCCAAGCTTTTATTATGTGAACATTTTTTATTTTTCTAAACAAGTAAATACTGATGGCTACCACCGATAATGTAATTAATATAACCGGCATTGTTATTTCGGTGATGATCTTTGTCGATTTCTTCTTCGGACCGGGAAGTTGTGGGAGAAAAGAGAGATCGAGTTGGACCATTGACTTTCAAGCTCCATCCAAAGATGTAATGGGAGCTAGTAAGAAGGCCAATGGAAGCAAAGTATCCAACATATATATGATCTTTAAGAATCGGAGAGAGATCTACAATACAATCATGTTGAGTCAATAATTTTCTTAAAAAGATTATAGAACCATATCTGTGTAGTCTAGAGGATCCTATACCCGCTAACTAAAACGCTAAATTATCAATTAACATAACCTATTTTGGCCTAAAGCCTATACCAACATCAACAATTAATTCTTTTCTTCGTATCTGTAATTTTTTAACAAATATAAGTTGGCCTGTAGTAGTATTGCAAGTGGTATATGGTTATCAGGTTTGGCTTCAAATATTAAGATGTCAAGAGAGTAACTTTTATTATCCTCTCACAATAAAATTACTATAATGCCTTTTGTTTATTAAAAATGAAATCCATCGGATTTTTTATACCCATTTCTGTTGAGTTCAAGGGAAGCCGTGGGATGTTTGTTTCTGGCGAAGCTTCGGGAGGCTTGAAGCCCTATCTTCCGCGCTCCCTCATCTTCCTCCTGTTGGTTTTGACTAGTTTTGATGATGGTTTTGATTAGTTTTGATGATGTCTTATATAGATGTCATTCTTAAGAGCAAAAAGGTTGCACACTACATTTACATTATACTTTGACTAATTATTATACTTAATGTAGATGCAAAGTTTAATAATGGAGAATGATCAAGAAAGTAGATTGAAGAAAGAAGTTCTTGCACACAATACAATGGGAATATCAGAATGTCAAGGAAGCAAGAAGTTCTCAAAGGATTTTGGGAATAATCAAGAAGAAGAAGGAAGAACTTGCTGAATATAATGAGAATATCATTATTCAAGTTACTAGATTGACACTAGAAATTTCCACGATGATATGGAAGTTAGAACGACTCAAATCGGACTTAAAATAAGCAAAATCAAGTTTTGGATGACTTAACTCGAGCCGGAAGTTTACCTCGAGTTAAAATGATCTACATACGTGATTTTCGCCTCTGGGACGATTTTCCTCGAGTCAAGAAACTTGCTGCCTCAAGTCAAGAATTCAGCTGGCTCGAGTCAGATGCACCTTCATCACACTCTGTTTCACGTTCAGCCCGGGCGACCTCTGGTAATTCGATGATATCTCCCAAACCAGAGATTGGATTGAGGTGTAACTAGTGGCATATGAACGTAGACTCCCAATGCGTCATTTTGATATATAATTCAAGCCAAAAGGAGTTCGGATGAGAGATCTATGAATTATACAAGTTGGACCATCAATCACCATCACAGTCCAGACCAAGGTTTGGTATTTTGGGTCTATCTCACAAACTACAAATTCAATCGAGCTGAAATCAGTTCCATTTGAAAGTAGACTCAAAATTCGTTCCATCAAGAGTTTAACCAGCCTAAACGAAGTTCAGACCAAGGAGATATGGTCCTCGAAAATTGACACTCGAAATTCTGGATTCAGTTCAGCATAGCTTCGTTTTCCTTCTATACGCAACCAAATGAAATGAAACCAATTCCATATGATTCTAGACACAACAAGGGTTTCATTGAATTTGGAAGAAACCAATTTTGATGAAGTGCCTCCTCAAGTCAAAGAAGTCAAGAAGCAACGTGACTCGAGCCAACCAGAAAGTCACCCCGAGTCTAGATCAGTTAACAGATTAAAATAACTCAAAGAGGAAGCAAAATGACTCGAGCCAGCTGAAGAACCTCGAGTCTGATGGAAGACAAAAAGATAGACAAATTGAGAGAGGTTTTTACCTCAAGCCAGACAATCAACCTCGAGTCAAATGCAAACAAAAAGTTAGAAGAATGGAGAGCACTTTTTACCTCGAGTCGAAGAAGTGTGCCTCGAGTCAATATTTCAGAACTTCATTTCTGCATTTTTGAAGTACGATTAACTCGAGCCAGAATTTGTTTCAACTCGAGCCAAGTGAAGCCAGAGCAATTAATGAAGAACAAATCTGTCGTGCAACCTCGAGCCAAGGAAGTATATTCCTCGAGTTGAGTGACTCGAGCCAGGACTCTGTGCACCTCGAGTCTAAGCAGAGAGTTAGATACTTGGAGAAAGGTTTTGCCTCGAGCCAAGATATCGGCCTTGAGTCAAATACAAACGAAAGTTAAAAGAATGAGGAGCGCTTTTTACCTCGAGTTAGTAAGTGCACCTCGAGTCTCGATCATTCATTGCAATTGATTATATTCTATGTTCAACTCGAGCCTGAGAGTTAGTTGCCTCGAGTCTATAGACTCGAGCCTAAGAATTGTCTGCCTCGAGTCAGGTTCACCTTTGAACTACTTCATTTGCTCAGCGTAACTCAAGTCAACAAGAATCATGCCTCGAGTCAATTACACAGCTGGAATACTCTGCTTACATTTGATGATGGTTAACTCGAGCCAAGTTCTTCTATGCCTCGAGTCAGTATGACAGCAACTCAATAGCAGTAACGTCTCCGAAAATCCTGAAATGATTCTTATCAATTGATTTCTGCTTGCTATACTTCTCAATGCTATTAATCATGTTTGTTATCAAGTTTTAGATGATCAAGCGAAGGATTAACATCAGATTATTAAAAAGCAGATGATTACGTCAGAAGCTTCAACGGTAATATTTCTCCAACGGTCGAATAGTTCCAACCGTCATATTCGCTCATAACGATCACATTCAAACCTGGAAGAATTGCTCAATGTTCTTAACTGACTATAAAAGGAGAACCATTCAAAATGGAGAAGACGATGATACGAGTTTGCACTGTCGAAATGCTGATATTCTGAATCCAACACTTATTTCATATACTCTCTGTTTCTCAATGTTTATATAGTTTACAATAGAGAGTGAGATGATCGATTATCACTACAAAAAAAAAGTTTTTTTCGGAAAAATTCCTCGCAAAAACAGGAATTTTCCTCGCAAAACGATTTGCGGCGGAATTTGCGGCGGAAAACGTTCCATCGCAAAAACGATTTTCCATCGCAAAATGCCTTTTCCCCAGCAAATTCAGAAATTTGCGAGGGAAGAATTTTCCTCGCAAATCTGAATTTGCGAGGGAAAAACCTTTCCTCGCAAAATCATGAAATTTGCAAGGGAAAAGTTTCCTCGCAAATTTCATGATTTTACGAGGAAACCGTTTCCCCGCAAAATCCAGATTTGCGAGGGAAAACCTTTTCCTCGCAAATTTCAATTTATTTTTAAAAAAATATATAAAAAATCAGAAAAAATAAATTACACAAAAAATATAAAAAATAAAAAGACTTGTATATGATAAAAAGACTTCCATAAGTCTTACAGTTACATGATTGATAGTATGGGAAAACAAAAGTGATGCATGGATAATTTAAACTTACAAACTACCACTTCAAAGCTGCATGTGCTGACATTTTCTAAATTACAAACAATACGTAAGTATTTTATTACCTCAAGCTCATCTAACTCCCAATCAAATTCACGTAATACCCGCATCAAACAAAAACAAATGAACTCATCAAAAACCAAATGTACAACAAACCTCACCAAGTGTTTTCCACCACATTTACCGGTTTTTCCTCCGCAAGAAAAATAATTTGAACCTCGTGCTCTAATCAAGTTCATCTTCCTTAAAAGGTCAGAAATCAGAAACACACAGATTGTCATATAAAACCGTCATCGAACAAGTACATTAGCAAGAACTTGTTATAATCATGACACTAAACTATAACAATTTTAGACCCCAATAATTAACATCAACCATCCATCAAATAATACAAATCCTTGATTTCCCCTACGCTTTCAATCTATTAAAGACATTATATGATATCTTGATACAATCTCAAGAATTGCTAGAATCAAAAGGTTTGATTTTCCCCGATATTAGATACAACTTGATACATTCATTTAAAGAATAAAATTACAATATTCTAAAGACAAAAGACTCACAAGGTAAGCAAGACTCAAATTTCTTTACCCTATCCAACTTCGATGCTTTAAAGCACTGTAACATGGATTAATCACCCAAAAAATACAAGTCATGTTCATAAACATAAATATGCATATCAAGGCTCAAAGTGTATGTTGACGGATCCTTTCCTTGCCAACCCATCTCCTTCCACTGCTCATAAATCAAGAGTTCTTCTTCGGGAAAGGCAATATTCCATAGGGCCCTTAAAGACTCCTAAAATAAAGCAAAATTACCACATCTAAATTAGAGTCTAAGAATATCGTATGGCCCATGTAAAATATGGAATGGACAACTCATAAACCATGGGCACAACGCAGATGAACTTCAACACAACTAACAGTTATTGCAGCATCACTTCCAGAGACTTAATATTATTATTAACAAAATGGATACCTGGTGCTCAATGATAGAGCTATCATAAAGAACATCTATACGGTTCTGTAGCCTCACCAAGCATTCTTCTTGAGAGTCCAAGTTCAAAAATATCATTTTTTCTGGCTTAGTCAAAAATAAAAATGTTTAATAAAAGAAGCTAGGGCCGTCAAATTCAACAAACTATTATTGCAGGACAGGGGACAACTACAATAGACACTATGGAGAGGATATTAAGGAAGTGAATGATACTTGATGGTTGAGCAATATATGCCACGAAACTAGCACTATCATGTCAATTTTAAAAGTAGGCATATGTTACAATGCTTTCAAGGAAACGTAGAAGATGATAAGCTACCTAATGCACTTACAACATTTTACTTAAAATATTACTTGTCAACTTTTGTGAGAGTAATCAGATGGTGGGAACCAAATGGAAAAGCATAGAGATTGACATTAAATCGTTACAAATGATATAAAATAAAGAGAAAATTTCATAACAAATTGATAATAAATTAAGTACATTACCTAAGAATAGCCTGCAGTGATTACTTAAACTATGATTCTCATTACAGGATACAAAGGTAAAATCAAGCGCTACTTGTTGATTCACATGCACGTACAACCTCGAACGAAGGGAAAGCGATACACATGATCCAAAACTTTGAACCAAATTTCCTTAAAGAACTTTAGATTTGAATTAAATATCATATATGACATAATAAGCTATTAAGTTTAACAAAAACAAAAAGATAGCTATGAACCAAAAAAGGAGGGAAAAAATTCCTTACAATCAAAGCTGATAAGCAACCTGACAAAACAAGCCGTCTGGGGTAACGCATAGTTAGGATCTAGAATGAGCATCATCACATTAGTTAATCAGACTTATGATTTCTAGTTAAGGAAATTGCATATTGATGTAGAAAGAACTTAAATTATTAAATCAAAATCCATGGCATATGACTTAACTGTTATGATGTGGTTATAATTTAAAAACCAAATTATTAAGCAGGTATAGAGCTATGAGAAGCTCCCTTTGATAAAGCCGCGACAACCAAACCCTACCAACGTTTTTGCAAGATGCCGAACCCAACCCAAAAACAAAAAAACAAAAACAAAAACAAAGAAAGAAATTGATAGATACTATAAAATAGAATCAATAATCACAAAGTCATTAATCAGGACTGCAGATGACTGTTGTTTTCAAATGTTAATAGGGCAAGAAGAAAAAATGAATTTTAGACACCGCAGCATCCCATATGAGTTTTGATGTGAACCGTTTCAGCTAAGTTGCACGAGTTTAAAGAAACTTGAGAAGAAATTCATAAAGAAAAAACCCGCCCGGCGCACCAAGCATCGAAGCCCACCGGCTTGCCCCGCAAATCCTTGACGAGCGAGTGCGCTCTATCATCCCCTTTAGCAAGTTCCTTGTCTAATTGCTGCAGAATGTCGCGTCGAAACCCCAACTTCGGCGGAGCATCTGGCCCTTGATGCAAACGCACAAGCTTCGACGCTTAGGATATGACAATGTCGCACCCACATACCGAATCGAGTACCCATTTGATAAAACGAGGAAATTACGAGGGTTTTTGGCGAAATCGACGGCGGATCTAGAAAATCAGCGAACCGCACTTCCACCACCATCTCCGGATCTGAAATCGACGGTGGCTTTTTACTTGTGTAGCGTTCCCAAGGGCGGAATCCGGTGACTCGTTCATCGTCGGGGCCCGTAAATCTAAAATCAATGGCGGCGTTTTTGCTTGGATCTGAAATTTTGCTTAACGGGTCAAGAGAGGGGCGAGAGCGGGGAGAGGTCGAGAGAGAGGGGCGAGCGCGGGAGTCAACAATGGTGGTGGGAGAGGCACGGGGAAATTGCCGAGGATGCCAGGGTGAGTGAGAGAAATGCCAGAGATGTTTTAGCCTAGTGATTTTGTGAGGGAACTCAACTTTCCCTCGCAAAAATATGTTATTTTGCGAGGGAAAATGGGTTTCCATCACAAAACTAAGGACATTTTGCCATCATTTTGCGAGGGAAACAAATTATCCTCGCAAAAATCACCTTTTTTGCGAGGGAAATACATTTCCCTCGCAAAAATCTCCTTTTTGTGAGGGAAAAATTGTTCCCTCGCAAAAATGGCGATTTTTGCGAGGGAAATTTTTTTCCCTCGCAAATTGGTCAAAATTTGCGACGGAATTTTCTGCCCTCGCAAATTCCGTCGCAAATATGACATTTTCTAGTAGTGTATGTACTTCAGTGATTATTATTTATCTACTCTGTGAGAGAGTCCAAACACTTATTTGATTATCTGTTTAGTGATCAAATCTCAAGGTTGTGGAACCTTTGAGAGTGGGTGTACAGCTACAACTTGTAAAGGGGAGTGGGTCCAAGAGTGAGAGGATCATCCTTCGTTTACAGAGTGTGTAATTGTATCCTTACAGTGTGTAAGGGGAAGTATCTCGGTAAGAGATTGTAAAGGCTACACAAGTGCTCGACTAAACTTGTGAGGTTGTAAAGGCTTTTCTCTTGTGCCGGTTAAACAAGGAGATAGTGGATTGAAAATCTCAAGTGGAGCTTGAGGACCGGACGTAGGTCAAGGATTGGGCCGAACCAAGATAAATCACAGTTTGCATATTCTCTTCCCTTATCTCTTATATTTCTAGTATATGCTTATTTGAATATCTAACTGTTGATTTAGAAAACGCGAAAAGATCTTCAAAGTTTCAAGTTTTTAATCTTCACCCAATTCACCCCCTCTTGGGTTCAAATTTTGGTTCTACATTTGGTATCGAGCGTCTCTTGTTTAAAGGACTTAACCGTCTCAAGAGTTATCAATGGCTGATTTTGGGTGTTGCTCGTTTTCATAAGGTTTCGATTATACCATTCCACCGATTTTCAAAGATATTGATTTTTGGTTTTGGAAAGCTAGAATGTCCAGAGTTTGTTAAAGCATCCGATTTTGATATGTGGAATGTTTTTATAAATGTTTTTGATTTCAAACCAAGAAGATTGGACAGAAAAAAGGAAAAGAGAATGTTTTCATTGAACATTAAAGCAATGAAAATTCTTTACAAGTGCATTGACGAAAAATGATTTCGAGAAAATAAAATTTTGCTTTTGTGCTAAAGATATTTGGGATACTCTTGATTCTATGTATACTTCTAACAATTGTGTTGAAGTTGAAAGTGTTGATAGTTTATCTGAAACTATAAAGTGCATATCCACGACTGATGAACAACTGGAGAATGAAGAAGGAGAAATCGTAGATTACCTTCACGGTCCAACAAAGACAGAACAAGAGGAAGACAATTCCTGGAAGAGCTCATGATGCACGATTATGGTAAATCATCATCCGGAGCTCAAGATGCACATATGGTAAACAATTCCAATTTTTCGTGTGTAGTTAAGAAAAATGATTTTGAACAATTGCATAAAATTGTTCTTCAACCACTTACTGATTTTATTTTGAAAAACAAAAATGTTTTCAATCATGCTGGAAAATTATATGGGAAGGAAGAATATACAAATATGGGTTGTTTGTTATTGCATCCACACGACCAGCACAATATTTGCAAAAATGTTCATAATAAGCATCATTCTATTGTTTGCAATTATTGTGGAAAATCTGGGCATATTTCTCATACATGTTATATTAGGAGAAATTCTAATGTGAGAAATAAATTCGTTTGGGTACCTAAAGGACAAGTAAGGTCCAATGCTAATGATCAAGGACCCAAGTATAAGTGGGTACCAAAATGTCCATCTAGTGCTTCATTTGTACAGGATGATTTGAAAATCAATGGACATAAGGGTACAAAGAAGGTGAGCAAGAAGCCAAGAGTTTCTCATGCACCAATGAAAAGGAGCACAATGCCTAGAAGAACTCTCGGAGCATGCATTGCTGAAACTACAAAGCTGAATCAAAAGAAGCAATGGTTACAAGCAAGAGGACTATGTTCCACCTCAAGAACAAACGACCATAGAGTACCATTCAACTATCTTGAGGAGAACAAGAAAACAAGAATTTCTCAAGTATCAAACAGAAGACTCTGGAAGTTTACATCCTTTGAGAGAGCTTTGTCGACACCCATGCGAAAACATATGAAGAATCAATGTGACAAAAAGAGACAGTGGGTGAGCAAACGCAATACTCCAAGTACCTAAGGCAAAAGTATAAAATGGTAAAACCTCCTATGCTATCATCTTAAATATTCATTGAGGTTTTATATTTTATAACCCTAGGAATGAGCATTGCAGACTATTTTGAAATTGAGTTTCACATCCCTTAAAAATCCATTTAATAGATTTATTTATAAAGGGATTGCAATGTTCAATAGTTTAGTTCTCTATGCATACATGATGATTTGAAAATAAAGTATCTCTTTTATGCATAAATTCATGTTTAATTCGTTATGCTCAATTGTTCTGATTTGTTTATTTTTGAAAGAGCATATGAATTTTGTTATGATTCCTACAAGCTAACGATGATTGGATCCAAGTAAGGTTGGATACCAAGAAAGAAAAAGATTTATACGGTTTTGTAGGATCAAAGAAAGCTTCTCAAGAATGCAACATCGAGAAATGATTCAAGTCTTGAGGAAGCTAAACAAGCAATGCTTGAAGATTATGGTGAACGACGAAAAGGAATCATCTACATCAAATTCATCTTAATCAAGCAAGCTTCTACAAGGACAAGATGAATTATGGTGATATTTAACCTTGTCCTATACTATGCTTATATAAAATTCATATTTGGGTAATAAATACTTGTCCATTATTGCATTTCTTTAGCAATCTATCATTTATGTTTTTCAAAATGTTTTCAGATTGCTAAATTGACCATAAATGAATTTGTGCATAACTTTCTGAGTTTATGTTTTTGAATGCACTTTTCTAAAATTTGTTTTGGAATGCAATTCACTCGTTTTATGAAAATGCATACAAATGTTTTTGAAACATATTCATACTTCGATTGCATTCAAATGATGTTTCAAAATTGGAAGTCAATATTGTATATTGAATGTTGGATATGCTTCAAATTTGTCTAGATGAGTTTTCTTGTCATTCACATATTGATGTTTGGAATTCAATGTGATGCTTGAACTCTTTAGTCTCCTTTTATAACTAGTTGGACCTCATGTCTAACAAGTTGATCATCTCTGAGTTTCAAGCTTATCTCCTATAAAAGAATTCAATTTGTGAGTGTTATGCCTAATGCATAATTCTTATTTGCTAAGTTATTCCAAGCTCTATGAATATTCATTAGTGCATTCTTAATGCATTAACCATTAGTGGAATAACTTACTAGGATAATATTCTAGAACTCTAGTCATTTGGACTAATGAGTATGTGTTTCTTCATCATCATCCTAGTAGTCATTATGTTACTCATATACATCAACATTGTCTTCATCCATTATTTTGAGTAACTATATTCAAATTCTTGCCTAGACCATTCATATATTTCTAAATTCAATTCCAAGAGGCAAGATTATCACTTGGACAATAGCAAAGTCATTGTGTTCATATGTTTCTGTTGTGATAAGCATGTTTCAATAATACTCTACCTTCATGACTTTTGCTTTTCAAAAAATCCTTCAACATGTTAACCGCAATGTTCAACATGTTCTCCAAATCTAAAGTATTCTGATATATTCTGTAACATGTTGACTTCCACCATGTTTTAAAGTGAGCATTGATTTCAAAAATGAATCTTTCATTCATGAAACTTTTGAATTCATAATGCATTATCACGGTTTGAAAGAGCATTCAAGATTTGAAACTATTTGCATACTTCATTATCATTCTTAAAAATTTTGATCTCATTCATGAACCGTGAATTGATAAATGACTATCTTTATGGATAAATTTTCTTTGCTCAAACTTACATGTATTCATATCAATGACATATTTTCAACTTAAACAGTATTTCCAAATTGTCATTGAGAAATAACATTCTTGAAATCATTCAGCTGTTACTTTATCTAATTTATTAGATTGATTGGAATGCTGCAAGTTTAGCTGAGTAATACTCGAGTATTACAAAGCTATACTCAAGTAATGTTGAACGATTTCACCTCTGATAAATGCATCCTTATGAAACATACTCGAGTAGTGATGTTTGTACTCGGGTAATATCGGGTTTAATACGTTTGGTAAGTGTTTCAGAAGAATGTACTCAAGTATTGGAATTGGGATGCTTGAGTAAGCTCAAGAAAAACACTGATGCAGAAGATTTTGATACAAGTATACTCGAGTATATCAATGATGATACTCGATTATCAAACCTGCAAGCTGAGACAGGCAAGTGCATCAATGAACAACAGAGGAATATGGCTCAAGTAATTACGATATTACTTGAGTGAGGTATTGTATTATGAAACAATATACATATTGTATATCATAATCATGCTAGGCTAATTTGATTTTATTCATTCGATTCTATCTCATGAAATTTAGCCTGAGCACATTCATTTTCAAAATGATCCTTATGCTATAAACATATTTATCATCATAAAAAGCATAAATAATTTCTTCTTGAAAATTCAGATATCATGTTGTGAGCAAAGATTTTTCCAAACCACATAACATTTGGTGTCACATTATTATTTGGTATCTTTAAAGGGAACTTCGTGTTTTGATCATGCATTCATTAAGGGGGAGCTTCACATTCTCATGTACTCTTATATTTTAAAAGCTCATCTCATCTATTTAAAGAAAACCCTTTTAAGGAAACTCATCTGCATTCACTATTTTATTAGTTTTGATGATGAGTTAATGTCCTATTTTCCTTTCTTTATCTTCATTTGAAAATATCATTTAGAAAGGAATACTTTGATATCTAGTTGCACTAACCAATCTCTTTTGCAAAGAAAGCTTTTAATTTGTAGCAGGAGATTTTGTCATGTGTTCTACTTTCCTTAATGTACTACAAGAAAAAACAATTAAATTAAGGAAAGATGCTTTGATGGTTGAAGCTGAGCTATGTTCCATAAAGGAAGAGATTCTACCACTACTTCATCTTAAGGCCACGACAACTCAACCGAATTGAATACAACAAGCAAATGGATTTCATCGATCGTTCAACAATTTGCAAAACAAACATGCAAATTGTTTTTCTTGAGGACTGATACGTTGCACTCTCTGAACTCTGAAACCCCTGTTCTTGTTGTGAAACCCCTCTTCCTGTTGTATTACTTCTCTTCCTCGCCCACCACTACCATCCTCTCGTTACTCTCTCACTTTCTCGGCATTCCTCTTTCGCACCACCACTCTCACCTCTCTTCCTTTCTCGAAAATGAACGGAGAAAACGGTTCTTCGCTATTCCTTCAATGCCGCCATCGGGTGCGATCGAAAGTGAGTTAGAATGAACCCTCTTCATCTCACAATGAGCCTCGTAACCGCCCTGCACGCCGTGGTAGAAGTGGCACACGAATGAAAGACGTATCCGTAAGTCGGACCTCTGGGTCAAAGCTCGAGATTCAGTTTGATAAAAAGTTGGCTCATTTCGGTCCTAATAAACAAAAATATAATAGTTTTGTCGGCTATCTAGCACGCAGCAAGGCTAGCATCTTGACAGATGAGTGGAAAAATGTCGACTGTCGCACAGTAAAGGATCCTATTTGGGACACTATCCTACTCATATACACTGTCCCTGACTCCCAGAAGTTGAAAGACAAGACATTGTCTTATTGTGCTGATAGGTGGAGGAAGTTTAAGACCTTTCTAGCTAACACATATATTTTTGCCGATGTTAGGCCTAACCATCATCCTTGGGACAAGTACACATTTATTGATGAACAAACTTGGCAACAATTTGTTCAGCTGTGGACCACTCCTGAAGCTTTGGTGAGTTTATATTTAGTTTTGTTTGCCCTCTTTTGTTTGCTTATTAACTTGTGCGGATATGTGAATGTTATTGTACGTGTTCATCTAATCCTGTTAGTTAGATGGTTTGGTTTGTGAATAGAAGTATATATTTTCATCCTTTGTCCTGCATAAGAGGAGAATGTCTTAGTTGTATGCAAGTCTGATATGTAAACCGTGCAAAGCTAAAATACTAAGTAGGTGATTAGGGAAATAATAATGGCATAAGAGTCAAACCATTATTATAGTCTTAGCTAGTTCTTTTGTAGTAGGTAGTGGTTAGACATTGCTATTAGTTAGTTAGTATGTTAACCGGTAAAGGTTTCGGTTCGGTTCGCAACTCCCTTTACTCTGGTTCTCCCAATTTCTTCTACAATTCTACATCTTCCTTAAATGAAATGTTGAAACTTGATGAAGTGAATTTGACTAGTATTTGAGGTTCATATCAAGCAAAAGTTCTCTAATTTCTATTAGTGAGATGGCTGGAATTCATAATTAATAGTTGTTTTCAATTCGATTCACGAAAAAGAAGGGAACAAGCACGGGAGATAGGGAGAAAGAATGATTGCCCGCATAGGGCTTCTCGCGGCGGATACGAAAAGGCTGAAAAAGAATTGATGGCGGCCAAGTGGAAGAGATTTGAAGATGAAGCAGAAGCAGAATCCAATCCTTCTGCGATACATGATCCGCTCCAATACGTCGTGATGAGTTATGGTTGTATATTCGGCAAAAGCCAAGCGGCGCCTACACGAGAGAACAGACTCGTCTAGTTGCTGAAAGAATTATAAGTATCGTTATTGTTAATTTTTAGTTACTAAACATGTTTCATTACTAAGCTTCTCATTATCTGTATCTTACAGGAAGATCTAAAGAAGAAAGAAGCGGAGGGATCTTTTGTGTTGGACGGGAGGAATGATGTTCTGACCGTTGCGACCGGAAAATCGGATCACGCGGGGCGTGTAAGGGGGATTGGAGGAAGGGTAGGCCTGAAGGAATACTTTGGTAGCGCCAAACGCCAAAAACAAAGTATGGTTACCCTAGGAGGAGATGGAATGAAAGGTGGCACGACGGTGCCCAAATTGAATGAATGAAGCAAGCGGCTAAAGAAGCTTCATTGACTGCCTATTTTCAATCCCAGTTGAGGGAGATGAAGGAGGAAATGAATCAAATGAAGGTGCTTGTGAGCTCTCGTGTAGAGACCAGTGTTCCCTTGCCACTCTCACCTACAGCTATGCAGCAGAGGACTAGAGGGAGCTACATTGTTGGACAGTCACAGCAACCTTGTGACCTTTATGTGGAGGATCTTGAACATCATGATAGACAATTGGTTGCAAAAGGGATTGTCCACAACTTGGGATCAACTGTACACCACCAACAAATGGATGATGATGAAGTCAAAGTGTCAATTGAAGAGGTCATCATTGATGCACCTGTCCCTCTCCCAAATGTTGAGCTGAAGGTTGTGAGTGATGTCATTGGAACCTTGATCTCGTGGCCAGTGAAGCTTGTGCATGTTTCTACTCCTCCTGATGCTCCAGCCCCTCCTGAATTGGTTGGCATGGCTAAGTTGAGTGCCAAGGACAAGCTTGTCCTTATGGTATCCAATAAACAAGTTGTACTTAATCGCCGGGCTCTGTCAATACGGAAGTAGGTCTTAAAAACAAGCACCCGGTTTTGGTTGACCAAGATGAAATAATTTCCCTGCTGTTTGATAAACAGGAGCTTACTGATTCAATGATTCTCATGTTTATAAAGTAAGTATCTTCTTCTAGAGTACATAACATAAATGTGAGACACTCACATACGTATATACTAATTCCCTGACGTCATTATTGTAGGTTAATGCATTGTGAATTGGAATAGCAGGGCAGAAGCCAAGATATTGGATTCTTGTGCCCACAGTACATAAGTCAATCACCCTTAGCTGAGAGACAATCATACATAACAACAAGGTTGTCCAAGAATAAGAAAAAGTGGTACTTGGCACCATACTACAATAGGTACATATCATAATTTTTTTCTACAATTCCCTTAATTCTACTACATATTACCGAGTACTTGTCTTGTGAATTTTCGTCGCCATTGCGCTTGGTCATGATTTGCCCGAATGAGAATAAAGTGGTTTTTTATGCTCCTTCACTACGATCCACCGCCTACATTGCAAAGCAGATGGTGAACAAGTAAGCATATGTCATTTTGATTGTCTAGTCTGAAATCTCTACTGTAAATTTTCAGTAACCATTATTGAGTAAATTCGTGATTTTGACAATAGGCCTTTAAAATCATTCCAAGAAAATGTCAAGAACAAGACTGCGACTGAATTCAAAGAGCCTACATGGATCAAACCAAAGGTTAGTACATATTTGGACACTAGCACACTGGCTTGTGAACTTGGTTAGGAGCAATATATGCTCTTATATATATTTCTTGTTTGTTTTTAGACCCGTCGGCAACCGAAGGAGTCCAACTTATGTGGACATTATGTCTTGACACACATGTATAATATTGTCATGCAACCGACTAACACCCAAGCAACGGTAAATGTATTACATAACTTTGCCTCGTACGACCCTTTGATATGCAAGGAAGGACGACTAATATATTTATGTCTTTGATGCTACAGACGTTTAACTGTGCTGACCCCTTTCCTGATGGTGATATTGAGCGCACACGCAATGTGTTATGTGAATATCTGTATGATCTGATGATGTCGGAAAATCGGAAAAATAGTTGATTTGTGAATTCATTGTAAATATATACTAGTTGTATCAACAATCATCTTCGGTCTGTATAATGAACAATTTTCCAATTTGTGATAGTATACAATAATAATTTGTTAATTCATTTCAAACAATTTCCTTGTGTCCATTAGTGGTTGCTGAATGTATTGGATGGTGGATAAAACTATTTATTGCTTAATTTACAAATGCGAGAAGTTTAGGACCGTAGATTTACTAAATAGCCGGTCCTAAAGTCTTCGTGATTCATTGTAAAATATGCCAGTCTTTTAGGACCATAGATTTACTAAATAGTCGTTCCTAAAAGTCTTCGTTTATTATTGGACAAAAATGCCAGTCTTTTAGGACCGTAGATTTACTAAATAGCCGGTCCTAAAAGTCTTCGTGATTCATTGTAAAATATGCCAGTCTTTTAGGACCGTAGGTTTAATAAATTTCCGGTCCTAAAAGTCTTCGTTTATTATTGGAAAAATATGCCAGTCTTTTAAGACCGTAGATTTACTAAATAGCCGGTCTTAAAAGTCTTCGTGATTCATTGTAAAATATGCCAGTCTTTTAGGACCATAGGTTTACTAAATAGCCGATCCTAAAAGTCTTCGTGATTCATTGTAAAATATGTCAGTCTTTTAGGACCGTAGGTTTACTAAATAGCCGGTCCGAAAAGTCTTCGTTTATTATTGGAAAAATATGCCAGTCTTTTAGGACCGTAGATTTACTAAATAATTTCGGTTGATCGAACCATATTTTTATATGATTTTTTATAATTAAATTGGGATTCTTAATGCATTTTTTATTAATTATTGAGCTTAAAATGTGTTTCTTATGATAAATTGAGATTAAGAGTAAATATATTAAATTAGGGCTAAAAAGGGTGAAATTGTCAAAAAAAAATGTAATTGCTCTTGATCATTGATTTTTCTGAGAATATTTCATGATAGATTAATTATTTTGGATTGTAAATGCTTAAAAAGATTAAATCAAATTTAAAATTTGATAGTTTAAATTCAAGTTGCAAAGTTTTGATTTAGTCCTTCACCGAAACTTTTAAACTTTTCACTTAAGTCCCTTGGCGAGAACTTTTGATCTTTTCAAGTAGGTCCCTGTGAAACACACAGTGTTGGATTAAATGGATTAGGTCATCAGCTGAGACAAAAACTTGGAGGAGCCGGACAAATTACGTAAAAGGGCCCATAGGTTTTAGGAATATCGGTTTCGCCCCACAAAGATTTTGAAATTCGCATCTAAGTCCCTTCTTCAAAAGCTTTAAATCTTTGCACTTAGGTCCCTGGTCAAAACTCGCATTTTGACCGGGGACATATTCAGCCCTAATTGAAAATGCAGAGGAGCCGGGGGGAGATGAAAAAGATTCAGCGCCGACACATTAAATGGGGAGCGCCGCGAGCTGGGGGTTCTGGATCCCCATTCACGCTGTCGGACTTGGAGCATCATCGACCTGGGGCATCGTCTTCACGCCTTCAATCCTCACCTCTCCTCTTCCTGAAAGGCGCCGGCGGTTTCACCTTCACCTCCATCACCGCCGGCGACCTCTGGGCTTCACCCTCACCATACTCCACCGTAGACAGCAGACACAGACGTGAACAGGGGAGATGAGAGAGATCTTTTTCCACCATTCTCGTCTTCTCCGTCACCCACCATCACTGTGAGCTAAGGGAACGAGAGAGCACAGCGCCGACGAGACTCTGGACCACCTTCGACCTTCAGCCATTCACCTTCCTCATCCACCACCACCATTCTCGACCTCCATCGTCAACCTCCAGCACCTCTTATTTCCGTCAATCCTCTCAGACAGCAGACACCAACATCACCAGCTTCATCTTCTTCAACATTCCAGACCACCGTTGACGTCTTTCTCCATCATCTCTATTTCACAAGCTATTTGTGCACTACCACAGACCCTCTTCTTTCTAGTTCCAGATTTAATATGTTGCTCGTGTGGGGTTCTTCAGTGAATATGACCAGCTGATCTCTTGGTTTTTGGATGTGGATTATGTGGCTTGAGTTTCAGAGCTCAAAATTAGGGGAGTATTTTGTTCAATTTATTTTCTCTAATTAAATTTTGATTTCCTAGTTTTAGGAATATTATTTTGTATTTTTGAGACTTAGTTTATCCGTTTGGAAAACTATGTGAATTGAACCTATGCGATTGGATTGAATTTTGTGGTTTGTTGAATTTATAAATTTGTATTTCCCTATTGATTCAGTGAAATTGTGCTTTCTATGTGGTATTGTTAGATAGTATAATTGAATTGAATTGGATTAATTGAGTGGCGTGGTATCGCATTCATATCAAGAGGAACCAAGTTACATTAATTTAATCCTAATCACACACTAAGTGGTTTCAAACAATATCTCAAGTGATAGTAGTTTGCTACGGTAGTAGGAGCTACTATTAATTGAGAATATTGGACTCAAGTGGTATCTTGGGGTTTTTCATCTAGACTTAGTGAGAATTTACTCCCATATTTAATTGAACTATGATAGTCACTATTCCATTTCCAAGAGCATCCATACTCATTTTCATACTCCATCCCATTTTATTAAAAATACCAAAAATAATAGGTTAGCATTTAAATTCAATTGCATTTCTTTTTAGTTTATTAATTTGAAAATCCAAAACCTATTTTTCCCTTGTTTTAATTGCATTTGCATGTCATTTAGATTACTTAGGATTCAATAAAAGGCTCCTCGAGAGAGAGAACGATCCTAGGTTTGCCTATACGCAATCCTTGGTTATTTTTGATTGTGGACCTCAAGGCAAGACAGAAAAATCCACCAATCACCGGTCCTAAAAGTCTTCGTGATTCATTGTAAAATATGCCAGTCTGTTAGGACCGTAGGTTTACTAAATAGCCGATCCTAAAAGTCTTCGTTTATTATTGGAAAAATATGCCAGTCTTTTAGGACCGTAGGTTTACTAAATAGTCGGTCCTAAAAGTCTTTCATTGGAAAATATAATTATTAATATGTTTTTATATAAAAAATCACTTATATATTTAATGAATAATCATAATATTAAATTAAATATTTATTCAATATGCAAGAACTATAGCCTACATTATTAATTATTCTCGAAACTAATTTCCCTATTATTCATATTTCATAACCGATTTACTTTATTTATTTAGAGAGTGTAATCGCATCAAAACATTAAATTAAATATTTGTACATATTACAACCTCCATATTTCATAATTGCCTTTCTGTCTTTTTTTTTTGGTGTTTTGAGTCTACCATTTTCCATATTTCATACTTTACTTTCTTATTGCTTTCCAGGTTCAGATAATGCATATAAACTAATTAATTAAAACTCCCATGAGAACAAAATATGGAAATATTGTTTTTATTAATTTTTACGCTGCCCTATTGGACAGCGACTATTACAAAAAAAAAGCAAAAAAAAAGAAAAAAAAACTATAAAACAAATAATCCTCCCTGTTGTCGGAGGCGTCGTCGGAGGTGTCGGAGGAGGTAGGATCGTACTCCACGTCATTGGCGTCGAGTACCATGTTCAGCTTCTGGTTGACGGTATGAACAAGCAAACAATTTGCCCAAGCGTCGGTCGATGTGATCGACGCGGTCTCAATGTTCCGCACCAACTGCTTGACAGTCGGATTTGGAGGCAATGGCGGAGGGGGCTGAGGTTGAAGAGGAGGAGGAGGAGGAGGAAAAGGAGGACCTGGTGGAGCAGCCATTACAGTGGAGGCTAGGCGGTGGAGGAGGCCGTGTAGAAGTGATGGAGAAGAATGTGAAGAAACTAAAGTAACAACGTGTTTAAATAGAGAACCTATCCTGAAGAATATGAAACACTGGGAACTTTTTACGAGGAGATGCATAGTTCCTCAGAATACGAGGAGACGCATAGTTGGGCAGTTTACCTTGAAGCCGAAGAGACTCTTGGATCATGTGAACGGAGTGTAAGGATACGACTCTGCTATCTGAGTAATTTTGAAGTGATCGAACATTTAATACCGGATTTTGTAAAGATCCGTTCTTAAAAGTAATATTTTTTAAGGAAAAATTCTTACTTTACAAAAATAAATAATCGATAAAAAAAAAAATGACTTTTAGGACTGGATATAAGATAAATGGTCGGTATTAAAAGTAATTGAATTGTATGGAAAAATAAATAGTGGACATTTAGGACCAGATTATTCTAAAAATACGGTCTTAAAATTAATTTAATTGAAAAAAGTAAATAATATACTTTTCGCTCTGGTTATATAATAAAAAGAGTGTTTCAATTGCGTATCCCTCTCTCTGTCCTCATTAACTCGTCACACTAGTTACCTCCCTGTCCTTATTAACTCCTCACTATACCTCTCGGTTCCTAACTCCTCACTACCGAGCTCTCCGCCCCCAACTCGCCAAAGCCTCAAACCATGGTTAGATACAAGAGAACTCCTCGTAGGGGTGCTCTTACACCTGAAGCTCTTGCCATCCTTAGATCGTTATACGATGCGCCTCCTCCAGAGAGAGTGCGTTCTATTGTGACCGAAGAATCTCGGGTCGTTAGACCCATTGTTATTTCGGATGATGAAGAGGTTGCCGCACCCCTACGCATTCGGACCATGCGAGGTTCCCGCTCCCCTCTCCAATCGGTTGGCCCCGGTAGCCTACCGCTGACCCCTCTCCTCTTTCCTCTAATGATGCATTGCGGCTTATGCGAATAAGACAGGAACTTGCTGATCTCCGGCGGGAAGTTAATGCTTTTCACGCCGATATCGCCAAGGCATTGGATGATAATAAGATTTAGGATGTTTAGTTAGATTCTTGTCGTTGATAATGTTCAGTTATTGTTTTTCTTTCTTTTTTTCTTGTGTACGTGCATATTCTCCAGTTATGTATGGAAGCAGTAAGAACTAAGCTTGTGCCTTTTTTATATTCATATTCTCCAGTTTTCCTTTATTTATTTTATTAATTCAGTTTCTGCTGCGCTCGCCTCATTTTTTTTTAGTTTGGTTCATTAATAAACGAAGATGTTTACGACTCTATAAGTATTTGACTTTTAGGTCCGGATGTTTATAAAACTCCGGTCTTAAAATTAAATCAATAGTAAATATTAGGACCGGAGTATTCTTAATTGCCGGTCTTAAAAATGTTTTAATAAAATTATTTCTTTAGGACCGGACACTTTATAAATAACCAGTCTTAGTAATAAAATTATATATTTAGGACCGGACACTTTATAATTAACCGGTCTTAATAAAATCCAAAATACTAAAACATGTCTCTTTCATGGGGGGAAATTAAATTTCCTCTCGAACTTCTCTTGTCGCTACCGAGAGTGATTACTCAGGTTCTGTCTCCACATTTTGCTTGTTGCGTCGTCGCTGCTTCGCGTTGCTCTCTCGACAATCACTTTCTGGTTCCTTAGCTAAACGTCTATAGACCAAGCTGTACGAGGTGTTTCGTTTATATAACTTTATTATTTTTCTGCTTATGGTTTTGGGTTTTTCATGGGTTGAACGAAATCGATGAAATGTGCTTGTGGGTTTCTCTGTTGTTAATGAATATTGTATATTGAAGATTATATTTGCACTTTAGACCTACCGAACTGACGAACTAGTGTTTTTAGGTTACTCTTGCTGTCTGCAACATCAACGTTCGTGGCCGAAGAAGAAAGATTCAGCAAACCCATTTGAATTTATATGCTACAGGTGAGTCCACAAGACCTTCATGCGATGCATTTAATTTCCTCGTCATACATTTATTTTGCTTCTTGGATTCACTGTGATACATTTATGACCAAAAGTGATTCTTCGTTATGCATTTAATGGGCAAGTTTCTCCGTAAAGAAAAAAAAAAGACATAACCGACATTTGAGCATATATATGCATTTGGGTTATGTATGTCTTATTTTATATGCAAGTTTCAATTTTTTCGGATTATGTATGTTAAATCTTTCCGTCTATATATAGGAATTCTTCTATGGATCACAGTTGGATAAATAATGCTTTACGGACGAGTGTTGAATATCGAAATGGGGTGAGGAATTTATAGAATTTGCTAAACAAAATGCCCATGATGATAGTGGGAAGTTTTATTGCCTTTGTGTAGAATGTTTGAATGAGAGGCGACTAAGTCCTGAACTTATACACATACATTTAATTTGTGAAGGATTTTGTAAGACTTATACGGTATGGTCATGGCATGGTGAAAAAATGCCAAGTGGGTCTCAACATGGAGAAGTGGCATTTGATGATAATGACACGGATATGGATGATCGCATAGCGGACATTATTCGTGATGCCGAAAAGAGGCTTTTGAGCAATCACATGCATATGGTAATATGTGCAGTGATGCAGAGACCCCGCTATACCCTGGGTGTAAAAAATATCAATTGTTGAACGCTGTATTGAAATTGGTAAGCTTGAAGGCACATCATGGATGGAGCGACAAGAGTTTCTCTGAAATGCTTGAGGCTTTTAAGGACATGCTTCCGGATGATAATGTGTTGCCGTATCGATACTATGATGCTAAGAAAATACTCCGTCCACTAGGGATGGAGTACAAAAAGATTCACGCATGCCCGAATGATTGCATATTGTATAGAAAAGAGTTTGAAGAGAAGCAGAATTGTCCGATATGTGAAACCCCAAGGTACAAGTCAAATAAGGGGCCTGTAAAAGTGTTGTGGTATCTTCCAATCATACCAAGGTTCAAGCGGTTGTTTGCTAATGAAAATTATGCAAAAAATTTGAGGTGGCATGCTGATGAGAGGATTTCTGATGGAAAGCTTCGACATCCGGCCGATTCTTCTCAATGGAAGAAAATCGATCAATTATTTCCGAGCTTCGGCGAAGAACCTAGGAACCTTAGGCTTGCCCTTAGCACAGATGGCATGAATCCCTATGGAAGCCTTAGCAGCATACATAGTTCATGGCCCGTACTCTTGATTATTTACAACTTATCTCATATGTTATGCATGAAACGAAAGTACATCATGCTGTCTATGTTGATTTCGGGACCAAAACAACCCAGAAATGACATTGATGTTTACCTTCAGCCCTTGATCGAAGACTTGAGGGAGTTGTGGGAAGAATGTGTCGATGTTTTTGACTCTTTCAAGAAGGATGTGTTTGAATTGCGAGCCATGATATTTTGTACTATAAACGACTTCCCAGCATATGGGAACTTGTCAGGGTATAGTGTAAAAGGCCATAAAGCATGTCCGGTTTGTGAAGAAGGCACACGCTACCATCAACTTCGACATGGAAGAAAGACGGTTTATCTTGGACATAGGAGATTTCTTAGACGGGACACCCATATCGTCGATTAAAGAAAGCCTTTTTGGTGGCCGGGAGTATGAAGATGCTCCGGTGGCATTGATCAAAGGAGCAAGTTTATGAAAAGGTGAAAAATATCAGTGTCATCTTCGGTAAGACTGCAAAGAGTAGAAAAGAAACAAATATATGGAAAAAGAGATCTGTATTCTTCGATCTTCCATATTGGCGCAATCTTGATGTGAGACACTGTATTGATGTCATGCACGTGGAGAAAAACGTATGTGATAGTATTGTTGGCACGCTTCTCAACATACAAGGTAGTTCCAAGGATGGTGTGAAGGCAAGATTGGATTTGCAAGTAATGGGAATACGTGAAGACTTACATCCAAGGCCACATGGGAAGAGAACTTATTGTCCCCCCGGCTTCTCATACTCTATCTAAGGATGAGAAACAAAGTTTTTGTGAGTGTTTACATGGCACAAAAGTTCCATCGGGTATTCTTCAAATTTTAAGAGGCTTGTATCGATGAAGGACTTGAAATTAGTAGGCCAAAAGTCTCATGATTGTCATGTCTTGATGCAACAAATACTCCCGAGCTATTCGAGGCATCGCCGAATATGATCTTCGGTCGTTTTGACTAGACTTTGTGTCTTCTTCAATGCGGTTTGTAGTAAAGTTTTCGAGATTGAAAAGTTGGATGAATTGGAGAATGAAGGATATCTTATCTTGTGCCACCTTGAGAAGCTTTTTATTCCTACCTTTTTTGACATCATGGTTCATCTAATTGTTCATCTAGTGAGGGAGATAAAGTTGTGCGGACCTATCCATTTACGGTGGATGTACCCAATTGAAAGATCTATGAAATTCCTAAAAGGGTACGTGAAGAACGCATACCGGCGAAGCATCAATTGTTCGAAATATGTTTCGAAAGAAGCCATGGAATTTTGTCAAAATTATTTGGCCAAAGTAAGACATATTGGGCTTCCAAAACGTCGCATCTTTGAAGGGGGTAGACGAGGGACTTCGGTAAAGAGTGTGGATCATGATGAATTGTCAGAAGTCCACTTATACATCTTGAATAATGTTTATGAAGTTCAAGCCAGCATAGCTGCACATAAAGAAGCTGTAAGGAAAGAAAATCATCCAATGACTAAACAAAGGTTGATTAGGGAGCATAACAGAACTTTTGTAAACTGGTTCAAACAAAAGGTCGAGGGAGAGGAATGTGTTTCTGATACAATCAAATGGTTAGCATGTGGTCCTGAGGTTGATGTCATAAGTTGGAATTTGTATGTGATCAATGGTTATACATTTTACACGAAGTCCCTAGATGATAGGACTACCGTCCAGAACAGTGGTGTTATGTTAGAGGCTGAATCTATGCACTTCTCCAGTTCGAAAGACAAGAGGCCTTTATTGGCAGTCATGCCATATTATGGGGTTATTGAAGAGATTTGGGAGGTGGACTATGTTAAAATTAGATTTCCCATTTTCAAATGCAAATGGGTTAATGTCAATAATGGTGTTCAGATCGATCGGCTAGGATTTACATTAGTCGATGTCAATGGTAGAAGTTTTGGAGATGAACCTTTTATTATGGCGTACCCGGGCGAAACAAGTGTTCTATATCCCCAATCAAGAAAATAAAATGTGGTCTCGTACCTCTCCAAGGAAAAAGGGTCATTGATATTGATGAGGAAAGTCATTCAAATTATGGTCTTCCCGAGAGTACTCCTTTTCAAGGGGTCTACCTGGACATGAACGAAGAAGATGAAGCGGATAATGAACCCGCATAAGAAATGATCATCAAGAAGGGATATGGGAGGATATCACTTTATAAAATAGTCAATTCATAAGATAATATTCATATGCAGAATTCTTTGAAAACTTTAAGGTTTTAACTATATTATATTCCTTCTATGTTCTTAAACAATGTCACTGACTAGTTAGTTTGTTCTTGTTTTATTTTTGTGGCAGGATCCGATCCAAAGGGGCATGTTATAAAAGAGGATGTTACGTTGTTGGTTGGGAATCAGATGAAGGCATGGTGAATATTACATTGGGCATGTATGTTGTATTTGTAACTTATTGTATTTGCATTGTTAGTAAGTTATCTTATATTGTATAAATTAATTTAGGTGTTGTAGTCATAGTATCATTAATTAAGAAGCCACATAACTCATGGTGAATAATATTTGTATTCTTTTTTCCAATTCAATTTATTCATAATTGTTCATAGCTTGTAGCTTAAAGTATTGACTTTTATGTGGATTGGGTGGTGGATTTGTGTATATATATGATCAGGAAGAACATAACAGGGAAACAATTCGGGAAAATTTAGACCGGAAATAAATACGCTGGTCTTAAATGTTCAACTGTTAAGACCGGATGTATTTATATGTCCGGTCTTAAAGGTCATGTGTACATATTTGATATTAAGCCGGTCTTAAAAGTTGGTCTTTTAAGACCGGTGTATTTATATGTCCGGTCTAAAAATTCAATATTTAAGACTGGATGTATTTATCATCCAGTCTTGAAAGTCATTCTTTTAAGACCGCGTATAATTAGTCGTCAGGTCTTAGAAGCCGCTATTTTTCAGATCAGATTTATTTTTGTCCGGTCTTAAAATTCTGATCTTTTAAGAGCGGCCGAGTTTTTGTTCGGTCTTAAAAGTTGAGTTTTAAGACCGAACAAAAAATATTTCAGCTTTATTTAGTACGACTTTTAAGACCGAATGTTTTAAATGTCCGGTCTAAAATAGTTTCTTTAAGACCGGTTCGTGTCCGGTCTTAAATGTGGACTTTTAATACCGACTGGAACAAGACCGGTCGCGGGTCCGATCTTACGATGCCTCTTTTGTCCGGCCTTAAAACCCTTTTTTGCACTAGTGAATGATGCAAAAAGCTATATAATTTATAATCATATATGACTTTTAACACCAAGGAGAGAAACTCCCCTCCCTCCTCTTCCCTCAAATCAAACACACCATAAGTTGAAACAATTTTGATAACCTACATGCTGGCTTCTTCTCAAATCTTTTAAAGCTTTATTATGTTTGCTTCATTCATTGCACAAAGCTTCAGTCGTTGCCAGCATTATTGTCAAACGCGAGTTGACTCTCTGAGTTTACCACTTTTACGTTTTTAGTTTATCAAAATCGAGTCGAGTCATTGGTAAACTCGTGACCGTTATAAACTCGGTTGAACTTACGAGTTTGTATACCGAGTTTACCGTTTTTACGTTTCAAACTTACAAAACCATGTTAACTCACCCTTAAATTTGTGTAAACTTTTTTATTTGATCATGCTCAAGACTTTATATGTGAGTTTTGTAGAAATTTCTTTATTAAATATGGTAAATTTTGAATATAGATAGATTTAATTTCAATTATATGGATTTAAAATATATTTAAATCAAATTGTTGTCATTTTTTTATATTTAAATTATTTATTATACACTATTAATACCTATTTAACAGTGAAAATAAACTTCTATGAGTTTACGATTCGAATTCATGATACGGGTTTATATCATTGTCATGAGTTTACTTAAACTCACAAGTTTAACAACCTTGGTTGCCAGGACTTCCATCAAATTTAGACCATATAATGACAATTGATTGTCCTTCAATGAAATATATATTAGATTCCTTACATCTATGGAAGATCTTTGAACTACTTGAATATCAGGATTGTTTGATTTGCTAAACTATAAAGTACACATTTAAATCATTATACTTATCTAACTATGTGAAAATTCTGTTTAAAATAACATGAATAAAAATGAGTGTTGCATTTTGAATATTCTTGGAGTTTTCTTGTATGGTTGTTTCTTACATACTATAATCATTATACTTCAACATCATAATATTTCTTACGAGAGATCAGATTTTACAGATCCTTTTTTTATGAATATTGGAGGAAGTGAAGTGCCATCATGGTTTCACAATGAAAATTTCTTTTGTGATGACGCTTGGGATTATCAAACAAATGTGTCATTTATAACGGACATATAGGGTCATTATGGTGTGTTTGCTTCTTATGATGAAAATCATCGAAGTTCTGTTATGTTTCGGATTTCTAGAAATGTTAGAGATGAAATCCCATATCAATGTCATGGCTACGGGATTACTAAAGAGCATAATGTTCATAACCAACTTTTTTAATTCTATTTCACATGTGTCGATAATAAAAGACTTCAAATTAGTTTTCATGTCACCAACTATGAAACGGAAGCAAGTTTTGAAATAAAGAAGTGTGGGTGGCGTGTATTATCTAAAGAAGATATCGAAGCATGGCGACAAACAAGGGTCAAGGATGAAGCAGCAGCAATAAATGTTCAGACAATTACCATAATCATAATGAATTGGGAGCAACAGAAGCAACAAGTGACAGCTTAAGCAATTCTCAATCCATTAATGGCAGTGAAGAAGAAGATGGACAATCTAATGTTGATGTAGACATCCAAAAGCCTGTGACAAAATGCAGAAAACTAGGATAAATTCATCTTTTTAAACTCTTATTTTTCTACATATAATCTTTTCCTAGTTTGATAGATATCTCAACTCATGCTTCATTTCATACAAATATAGAACCAGCAATATTGACATTGGTAGCTCAATTAATCATCTCTTACTAAATGCAACAAATTGGAAGTGCTCCCGGGTACGTATGTGGGTTAGCCTTTTTTTATTTTAGAAGATGTGTTTTCCCCTTTCAATGTTTCAGCTGATCAATACTCATATCCATCCCATATTTTGATTTTTCTTTGGCAATGAAGAGAAGAAAGAGAAGAGAAAATCGATCTCTCTCCCCACATACAACAGTGTACAATAAAGGAAGGAGAGAGAAGAGGTGATGATCAAGCACACTCACCGGGGAAATCAATAGGAGGAGCAGCGACCTGAGCAGACGTGGAATTGAATGAAATTTCCAGATCGGAAGAAAATTTTCTAGACCTTTCCCGAATTTCCGCCTGCTGGTTTGTCAAACATTCAACATATTGAAATGGAGCCTAAGATCAGTTGTCCTCTTTCATTAATGATAGGAAAAATAATGTTCAAGAACCGCCGGACTAGCAGGTTGACTCCATATTTATACACTTGTTGTTAGTAACAACCATAGGCCAGAAACCTAATATATGTAGGCTCAGCCCAAAAACCCAGATGTCCTATATTTACAATACATTCTGACACTCCCCCAAGTTGGGGGTCATATATGTTTACGACACCCAACTTGCCCAGAATTTGATTTTTTATCTCCATATAGTGATATGCTTTGTTAAAATTTCAGCTTGTTGTTTTGTCATGCTGACATGCTACAGCTTAATTAAGTTTTATTGAACCTTCTCACAGGTGAATCTTGTGTGTTGTCATTTGGGTTTTTATAAGGCTCAAATTTATGGATTTAAGATATTCAAAATATCAAATAAAGACACCAAATTTTTATGAAATTCCTGATCTTTAAAATCTCATTCGTGAAAGCTGTATAAACCTTGTTGAAGTACATCCATCTCTTGGGCACCATCTATCAAAACCTTGTCATGATCAATTTGAAGGGTTGTAATCAAAACTCTTCCAAGTAAGTTTGAGATGAAATGCCTAGAGACTCTAATGCTATCAGGTTGCTTCAAAATTAGACAACTTCCAAAATTTGGACAAAGCATGAAATGTCTTACCAAACTTGAGGTAGAGGAGACTGACATAACAAAACTAACTCAATCACTTGTCAATTTTTTCAGCTTGTTGTTTTAAATCTAAGAAACTACAAAAATCTGGTATGCCGTTCAAATGTGATTCATTGTTTGAAGTCTTAAAGTTCTTAATATTTTTGGTTGCCCAACTCTCAAGACTGCCATAGAATCTGAATGAAAATGTAGCTTTAGAGGAGCTTGATGTTAGTGGAATTGCTATAAAGGAAGTGCCTTCATCAATACTTCATTTGAAACATTTAAGATCTCTATCTTTTAGTGGATGCATTGGGCAAGCACAATCATCCTCCCCAAATTTCTCTTCTTTTTGAACTAGATTCTTTAGGCTTACAAGGCCTTCAATATCCACTGGGTTATTGCTATCCCCTTCGTTATCTTGTTTAACAAATTTGAAGGACTTAGATCTAAGTTATTGCAATCTCTCTAATGAGTCTCTTCCAACTGATATCAATGGTTTATCATCATTAGAGACGCTTGATCTAAGTGGAAACAATTTTGTTAACCTGCTTATTCGCTTCTTCTCAAATCTCTTGAAATTTCAACTCGTTGACTTCGGTCATTGTCCAAGGCTTCAACCATTGCCACGGCTTCCATCAAAGGTATACTGTACATGGGCAATCGGTTGTCCTTCAATGAAACCTATATTAGATTCCAAAAGTTGTGGAAGATTTTTGAACGATTTGAATATCAGGCTTGTTTTGCTTGATTTGTTTAATTATTTATCATAGATCTTTCACATTTGAATCATTATACTTCTCTAACTTATATGTGAAAATTCTGTCCAAAATTACACGAATTAAAAAGAGTGTTACATTTTGAATATTTCTGAAAATTTTGTCCAAAATGGCACGAATCAATATGGTTGTTTCTTACCTATTATAATCTCATATTTCAACACACTACTTGTTAAAGGAGGGCTTTGTGGATTCAACAAACGCTTTCTTTCATATGATTATTGAAGGAAGTAAAGTGCCATCTGTTGGAAATTATGCCCTTGGGGCAAGTCATTCTACTTTAAACGTTCATGTTATTTAAAGTATTCTCCTTTAGTTATCATTTCATTTGCATGTTTATAGTGATAACTGATCCTTAGATATATCTTATAGATTATCCTAAATGTCCATGGTCGGTCATCTACGCGGGAGCGAAGATGAAATAAGACCAGTATGACTTTGATGAGTATGGAGATACGAATCAAAGTCATAGGCACTGTAAGAGTACAAGGTCTTTGACCGACCCACTATGAGAAAGCTGCATGGATTAAGTCATAAGCTTTTCTCATGTATAACCGCGTCACAACGCCCTTTAACCTGAGATCATCATGGATTCCTACATGATGAGTCGCTGATCTTTGACCTAGTCAAAAGTCACCTTTGACCGGGTGATGATAAGGGCTTGATCGGATCGTGGTTTTTATGCGAGAAATGTGAATGGTCAAGATGGAATTTGTCCCTCACATTTGTAGAGAGATAATACTGGGCCCCTCGATGAGTGAGTCTGAGAAATGTATGGTCACACTACGATGGAAAGGAGCTTCCATTTCAATTGTTAGACTACTCAAGAATCGAGAAAGTAATGGTCAAGAACATGAAGTTGACATTATCCATGCCTCATCCTTGACCAAATTATCGCGTGACAAAAGGGACGTGACATGGTTGTACGATAGGTCAGATCATATCATTGATCCCCATATGAATTGGGTAGTCGCAATGTCTTGCTAGAGGCCGCTTGCGACTTGTGGGCTGGTACAGTATTGGTCCACTGCCAATCTCATGTGGGCCTACAGGGTCGCACAAAAGAATAGCCCAACACGAGCAAAAGTGTCCAGATTCATTGAATCTTAGATATGTCTTAGATTTAATGAATACCGTATTTAATCTAGGATGAATATATATATATTATTAAATTCAAAATTTATAATGATATTATTTATAGATAATTATATTATTATATATAGTATTTAATTTATTTGATAAATTAAATAACTATAATAAATTGAGATATTGTATCTCGATTTATTTTTTGAATAAAGATATAGTATCTCATATTTAATTAAATTGAGATAGAGTATCTCATATTTAATTAAATAAAAGATATCATATCTCATATTTAATTTATAAAGATAAATTAAATCAGTAGGCTTATAATTCGGATTAAATAAATATATTAGGTTAGATCTATTTGATAGATTTAATTAGTATATTATTTTAATTCAAATTCGAATTTCAAGATTAATTGGATTAATTTTGAATATTTTAATATGGCTTATTACGGTTCTAGAAACTCTATAATAGATATTGATCTAGTTGTATTAAGAAGACGGATGAATTAGAAAGCCGCGAGAAACCCTAGAGAGAAAAGAGAGAGACGCGAAAATACTGAAGGCGCTAGCACGATGCCGTCGGTGTTGGAGGCTATTCGTCTGGATACCGGTAGAGGGAGGAGATTCGCAGAGTCTGCTTTTGTTGATCGAGTAGGTAACCCACCAGATCAAATCGAACGTAGGACGCTCACGAATTTCGCATAGGTATTGTTTCTAACGAACATTGATTTAAACGCCGTTGATGGATCCTCTCAAGGGATTTGTAATCTTAATGGATGAGAATCCTTCTGTTGCGTGTACGGATCCCAACACCATCATGGTTTCACAATCAAAATCACTTTTGTGATGATGTTGTGTTAGCTAAATGTGTCATTTATAACTGACATACAGGATCATCACCATTCATCACTATTCCCAACACCCAGGTAACGAGCCTTTAATCTTTTAGATCTTCTTCCCGCATTTTCTTTGACCGGTGCCTTCTCACGGCTCCGTCTATCGGCGTCTTTTTACGGCTCCATCTACTGGTGCCTTCTCTGATTCATGATTCTTCCCTGTCTATTAATTAAGACTGAGGTCCAATGCCCATCGGACCCCAGGTAACGGTTAACCTCATGCTTATGTAAACAATATATGTATGACAAGTATTCATAACATTTTCACAAAAAATCACTACAAAAGCCCATAACAGATGTAGGTAATACATAACCAGATATGTAAGGCAATAACAATACACAGCCCCTGCAGTATGTTTATTATCCCAGTCTGCACTATCAAATCCAAAGGCCACGATGGCCTATCGTGTCCTCGCGCTAGGAAAACTCTCAACGGTATTATTAAAACCATAACCCGTACTCATGATTGTATCAAAAACAACTAAGACAGTCTCGGTGTAGGAACACAGCAATCATATATAAGCATATCACAAGCATCGAGTCGGTGTTACAAAGATGTCGCGAACGTACCTTCGTTGGATTGGTATTTCCGCGTTTTACGAAAAAGATTTTTGACAAAATACACAACAACGGTACGACAAAGGTGGTACAACAGCGGTACGATTACAGATATCCTATAAGGATTATATCGCATTTATCAATATTTAGCATCATAATGCATTTTAGGCACAAATTACCATTTTGCCCCTAGTTTAACTAATCGGCGAAATTTCGCCAGAGCTTCGCTACTTTGACCCTATCTCTCCAAAATTTTGACATATCTTTTCTCCCAATATATTTTTGAAATAAATACCACATTTACCCCTTAAACATGACATTTAAACTATCTTGGAAGATTAAAGATAAATCTAGCATTTCTACTATAACTACCGAAAGAAACACCAAATCTTAAGACTAGGGACCGAAGAACTTACCCAGGGCTTCGCTACACTTTCTCCGGACTCCTCCTTCTCTCTAACCTCTCTCTAGATTCGAAATTTTGGTGTGAAAATATGAAGAGGAGGTGAAGGCTATTTATAGGGAAATTTGAGACACTATTCATGCTTTATCATATCGAATCTCAACCGTCGGATCTTGCTTTTACACATGGCTCCATCTTGGCCATTAAAACCCCTTGACCGACCTCCCCACTATGTCATCTTCCAAAAGATGACTTCATCCAAGTGATGTCATCACTTACTTTATGAGCCGGTACCGATAAAGTTCCCTGTTCGGTGTTCTAATCGCGTAATCTTGGAGAATCTCAAAAATACAGCAGCAAGGCCTTGAAGTTCTATTCTTTCTCTTTAAAACTACTTGGGTTAACTAAATTTTTGATCCCATTAAGGGTATTCCGTTGCTCGCGAACATTTTTGGACGACGCTAACAACGTTACTTTAAATGACTTCCAGAACACCAACTTTTGGACAAAAATTCGGGTTTATAATATGTCCCGACCTAAAAACATAGTTCATGGTTTTTCACAACGGATTTATTTTCCATTGGTTCTCGTTTCTACTATCCGCCCTTTTCCTCTTTCATCCCGTCTCTTAATTACTCCGCCGGTTTCTAAAATGACTTCTGAGATAGCCCACTCCGGATAAAATTTTACTTGTTTATAATAAGTCCCGATGTTAAAGACTTAGTTCACCTATTTTGAGATAGGATTTAATTTCTATTTCTCATTTATCCAACTGTCTTTCTACAAAATATCTCATTTATATTATTATTTAATTAATAAATATCTAGATATTATTTTTGAAAAAACTCCAACCCCTTTCACACTTATAATTTCGCCCCCCCCCCTTTATTATTTTCTTTTACATTTATTTTTTAATTACTTTAATATTATATGTTAATTTAATTAGAAAGCTTAATTAGGGCTTAATCCCATGATTAGCAATCTTTTAGGGTTAAGGGTTTTTCTGGTACTTAATCTCATACACTTTTCTTAATCTTTTTCAATTAATTAGAAAGTATACTTTATGCTAATCTCTAGCCATAAACATTTAACTAAAGGGTTTTACATAATTTACCTTGAATATTCTCTTATTCGCTTAAACAATTAGCCAATAATTACTTAATTAATCACTTACTAATTGCTGATAATTTTTTTAATTAGGATTAATCATTTTCTCACAACTATTTTACTGACATTGGTATTTTATGCTCCATGTAAAATATAAAAAATCATGGGGCAACTTATGCTCCCCAAAATTATATTTAATTTTGCCTCATTATTTTCCAAGGAAAATATTCCCATAAATTCCTAAAATTAGAGACAACATACTTTCTAATTTTTAATAATTATTTAATTGCCATTTAGGATTTATCATAATATTTTCGGGCATTTTATGCCCCGAATTGCATTTAGGGATTTTTAGCTCTTTATTCACCCTAATTTCAATAGAAATTATCTTAGAAAATAAGATAATTATAACTTATTATTTGAGACCACATATTCACCTATTTCCAATAGGTATTATTTACTAAATTGTGATACTTATCATAAATACGATTTTTAGGGTATTACAAAGGAAGCTAAATAAATTATTTAATTATAGGATATGATGTCTTAGATTATACATAACAAGTTTATAAGTCAGAAAAATTAGTTTATAGAAAAATGATAAATATAAATACTTTTTATTAAAATTTTTGCTTCAATAATTTCTGCAAATTAGTCAACTGAGTCCTATATTAAGGACCAAAGAGAGTATTTTATGGAATTCCTTGATTTTTTATTATTTCCATTAATTTGTGGCAGAAGTCATAAGTTGAAGAAGATTGTAGGTATGTTTTAGCACATCATATAATTATGTATCATATTTAGATTTCTTACACAATTATAAATGAGAATCTTCATATTAAGATATACAGGATTATATTTTTAGTGTATACCCTTGTCGTTCAATTGAATGGTGGGGCATAACCGTTTGCCTAGTTTTAGAAAACAATTTGGCATACTGTGATGAAGTTAATTTAATTTGTTACATTAACATATTTTCTTAAGATGTATATTTATCTGTATATTGTGATTGTCCAACACTCTCCCGCCCTTATTAGAAAAACTTAATAACAATTTTGTATAAATTAAATATTTTAGTAAAAATTAGTTATTAATGTTTTTTTAAAGTTAAAATTAGCCCCAATGACCAAGTTCAATATTGGGTGAGGTTGTTTAGTTAAGAAATCAAAATAAAAGATAATTAAGATAAGAAACTAATACTTTAGACGAAAGGTTTTTTATAAGGACCCTAGGAAAGGATTATCCTGTAAGCATAGGAGGATATCACTCCTCTGATCCTTAATATAATACATATTTGGGAGTTGATCTTGATCATAAATATAAAACATTATTTTTATATTTGTCAATCTTTTTCCTAATTTATTCCTATTAATACTCCCTCAACAATCGGGATGAGATGAAATGAGGAAATTAAGGAATATAATGTCATATTAATTAACTTAACTACCTTTCTTAATTTAATTAAATTAGGTAAATATATCTCCAACTTAATATACTACATTTATTCTTTGATATAAGATTTTGTTTGTATTGTAATTTATACTAATAAAAAGATCATATATTAAGACAAGAGATTGTATCATTTTACACTGTATCAAGTCAATGCTATTCAAAGGAAGCATGTGAGAATGGCGTGTGTTCAAAAATTACTCTTCATATTCATAGCAACTACGAAACTCTTGCAAGCTATTCAAGCCCAAATTTTTCATTGCTTGATGAGCGAACTTATATCATTTTACCATAGAGTGATCTGTAGGACAAACCAGCAAAAAAAAAAAAAAAAAGGAATATTTTTTTATCTTAGTTATAACAAAAAGTACTTATTGGCATTGCTTATTAATTTTAAGATTTCATTATATTTTCACATATCATATTTTCATCAATATATTCTCTCACATTTATTTCTTTCTGATGTGGACCCAATAAGAACCTGTCCTAGAAAACCCAGAAATTACATACATGTTAATAATTAAATGGCATCTTAAACACTAATTAATGACTCTTTGCTCAAGGCCTTATTGAAAAAATAAATAAAAAATACACATTAAATAGAAAAAACGATTACATACTCTAGTTTGATTGATCCTCAAGTAATTGCTTCCAGACTATTCTCATGCAAATTGACAGAAATGCCCTCTGGGTTTGCATCATTTCAAACAAAATAACTTTATAAAAGAAGTGGTTAACATTCTAATTATTTTCAAAAGCTTGAACAAGCATTTTAAAAAAAAATATTTTTTTTCAAGGTTAAAATATTTGTTTATTCTGTATGTTTGTATCAGATTTCATTTTAATCACTTAAATGTGTAAAATATACTTTCAATTAGTTAAACATCGTTAGTCTCATTTAATGAAAAATAATAATTTAAAAAACTTAAGTGATGAATGTGTAATTACACATTGAAAAATCATACTTACACTTTAATTCATTGATTTTTTCTGTGGCGTAGGTCTTACTACTTTGGTTTTGCAATTGTTGCTGTTAATGCTGTCAAAATTTTGCCACAAAAAGAAAAACAATAATCCTAAATGCAGCTTGCACTAATTAGAATAGACCCATGAACTTGTACCTGTGTGATACAAGAGAAAATTAAAAGGTGCTAGAGAGAGGTAAAATTCATGCCTATATTGTAGTGAACTATTTCCATCATAATTTTCTCCTACGACTAAAGTAGCCGCAACAAACTACTTTGTGCTATTTCCATAACTGCCTCCAATTCCTTCTCTCCAGCTCCAAATCCTATACTGATTGCTCAAATCCACTCTCTTAAGTCGGCACATGGATACGGAGAAATCACTTATATCCGGAATCATTATACTCATCAATGTTATTTGGCATAAATGCATATCAAAATGTAACAGGTCCTCATTCCATGCTTTTCTTTATGCGCTTTTTTAGATGCTTCTCCTCCTAAGAAACAAAAAGAAATATTTATGGCTTTTTTATTTTTTTATTTTATTTTTTATATAGTTTATTTATTTAGATTAAATTATATGATGCATCCTGAAATATTTTTTACATCCAATATCTCAGATTAATTAATTTACAGTCTTACATTCAAAAATATTTTTCCGTAACACCAGATCCTAGAAATTAATTAATTTGGGATAATCGGATGCAAAAAATATTTCATGATGCAAGATATAATTTAATCTAAATAAATAAAAAAAATAAATAAAAAATGACATCAATATTTCTTTATGTACTTCTTAGGAGGAGAAGCACCTAAGAAGCACATAAAGAAAAGCATGTAAGGAGGATTCGGCTGTCAAGTTATGGAGGGTATACCATTCACCATTTGTTCTCGAATCGTACTCAGTTTGCAGAATTCTATTATCACCGTCTAAGGGATGATCGATTATGGATCAGGACCCACGGTTCCTTCTACACTTTAGAGAAACAGAAACTTCAGATCTAGTGCAAAGATAGATCCTTTATCAACAAAATTGCCTTTCAAGAGGAAACAATCAATGCGGTGATCCAAGATATTCAGAATTTATTTACTAAAGAACTTCATTTTTTACCAAACATTTAAATTCAAAATCTCATCTGTATTTTAGTTATATTTCCTTTCAAAATCTGTAAGACTACATGTTTTTATTAATATAATGTTTTGTCCTTTCCTCAACACCCCCCCCCCCCCCAAAAAAAAAAAAAAAAAAAAAAAAACAATCCAATACTGTTTGTATAGCTACTAAAAGAAACAAGGCACTACCAAAAGCTACATCAGAAATGCAGGGAGATACAACAACAAATTTCAGGACATGCTTTATAGCTCAAAGTCAAAAGTGCCAACATATAAAACAGAATAAATGAGCAAAAAATGAAAGTTTTGACAGAACGCTTCAATAATCATCAGTCAATACATGCATATAACACTTGGAAATCGGTTGTACACAGAAGTCAGAAAGTGCTCCATTTCTTTTTTATCTCCAAGGGAAAACTTTGAAAAAATGTGGGCTTGATTGGATTAAAGTTGACACAAACAAACTAAAATGCAAATAGCAACCAACTTCCCAGTTAAACAACCTAATCTCCTCCTAAAAGAGTTATCTCGATCAATATGCAGCATAACTCTACTATGCAGCAAATCTCCTCCAAATCTTCTCCCAAACGTTGCACAACAAGCCTTTGGATCACAGCTTGGCTTGTACCTTACTCGAATCCTTTAATTGTCATTTTTAACAAATTTAAGCCCTTTAGCAGTATGCACAGCATACACAAATATGGCTTCTGTAAAATTGTAACACACCTACTGGCCTCGTCCTTTCAGGTGGCGGATATTGTGATCATTTACTTTACTTCAATTTTAAATTATTTTTTCAGGTTATTTTATGTCATTTATCATAGTGTTAGCAGCAGAGCATGCACCAGTTTGAACAATTAAATACTGGTAAGATAAAATGCGAGAAGATACATATCCCCGAAGGGATTAAATATACAGTCATCCCATATCACAACTCCCAAAATAAATACATGAAAATATAGTCATCTGGGAATCCAACATAAATAACCAAAAGAAATCACTGACATCCTCCACCATACTAGTCCAGCTCCGGAGCCTTAACCCTGTCTCCTTGCTCTGACCTAGATGAGCTGCCAAAGGGCTTAAAAGGGCCTAGGATTCATAATTGAATCCCAGAGTAACCATTAATCTCATATAAAATGTGTAAGCAATGCATGTAAGAAAACCAAGAATAAAAACACAAACCACATAGCATTCAGTATCATGCACACAGCAAGGCACACAACCAATTCCGGAACTAGCATGCTTAATAGCACACAAGACAGATCACAAAACGCACCTACACAAAGATGTTCCGGTTCCAAAGTGCTTGGAAATAAATGATAACTAAATGTATGCAATATACATGGTAAAACATACATAAACAAGTCACACAGAGTATATGAGGATTAAAGTTACTAACTGATAGTCGACCACGAATATAAATGATTTTCTCCGGTGCACAATATCACAACAGTCCTAAAATAGCAAAATATAAATATAATTAATTCCTCCTCAGTAAATATTTCCTTTGCTGATTTAAAAGAAGCTCAATTCATGTGTCCTTATTTACTAAATTCTTTTTCTTATTAAGGAATTTAATATGAGCTTATATTCCCTCCATTTTCGTCATTTTTCAGGAATTTCCAGCAAACAGTGACTGATCTTCAAGAATTCATAATTAAATCTAGAAAAATACGTTTGGGGTGGTTCGAAAGCCAAAATGACCCTTAATATGTATACTTTTGAATAAAAATACTTTTCATGACCATTCACACACAGGTTTTTCCCAGATTCCAAAAATACCTTCGCTGGTCACAATTAAAGTCCAAATTCAGGGGTTAACTTCAAATATTCATAATTAATTGTACATAATTCCGAAAAATATGTATTACCTATCAAATTAATCCTTATTATGTCTAATTTAATCCTGTAAAGTTTCATGGTAATTGGACATTATTTACCCTACCAAATACACGTTACAAACCGACTGCCCTGGAGATAGTAATACTGGCAGCAATTTAGAGTGTTGTCCAAATTCATGTCTACTGTTCCCAGAATTTCTTCCTTATCACTACCCTACACAAAAATGTCTTCTAAATACATTGGAGGCATTAAATCAAGTAAAAACCATCTCCTTTGTACCGAAAAGGGCTGTCTGAAAACAGGGCATAAGGATGAAATCAACAAACTCAACAATATATCTCCCATACTTGCATATTACACTACCTTTCTCCTATACCTTCCACTTATCCTTCTATTTCAGATTATATACCCAATTAATCAGAGTTTGGGGATTCACGTATTTCACCAAGACAACACCATCATTCAACCATATGAAGTTAGAGAGGTGATTAAGAAGTTTACCTCAAGAATTTAGGTAGTGAACCACAAGATTTTTAGTCGTCTTCTTCCTCTTCCTCTTCCTCTTCCTTCAACCGTTTCCTTCTTCGTTTCCAGCTCCTCTTTTCGGTGTGGATGGAGATATTCACCGACTTGGTAAATGAAATGAGGAATTAATAGAGATATAATTAAGTGATCAAGGTCGGTTATTACATGGAGATAATCCTAGGACATTAACTTCCCAATTATTACCAATATGCCATTAATCCCAATTCAAATTGTTGTGTTGTTCGAAACTGAACGGACATGCAGGGGTTCAATAAATGCAATCCGACTTATTGAGGAATGAAAGAGAATGAGGATTAATAATTATTAAAGGGAATGAGGTGGCTTTATTAACAAGTCCAAAAGAATAAGAGAATGTGGTGTATCTTTGACCGAAATTGAGAAAAAGCAAGAGTAAGGTGGTGGCATCTTTGACATATGGAAGAAGATATGTGTTCGATTTAATTAATTGGCAAGGTGGAGAAAAGCAAGGTGCTGTCCGAAATTTATTTTTAGAGAAATAGGACGTGAAATTATAGAAGTATGTATATGTGTATGTTTCGACTTAATATAGGAAGGATGTCACACACCATGATATTCCCATTTGTTCCACTATAAAACTTTTGTTTACAACTTGGTTGAATACTTATTTAGTTGCAAATATTGAATAAATGTTAGGAATTAATCTTTAATTCCTTATAAGGCCTTTTTCCTTTAATTAGATTCTCTAGGCCACAGAATATTGTTTCAGAAATTTCTAAGCCAAAATCATCCCTTTACTAATTATTCTTTAATTTGTCCTCATAATCTCTAATAAATATTCATGCAACCTTCTTCTCATCCCTTTTGTCAAATTCAATAAACTAAAATGGAACAAATAAATGTTAATTCTTTTTATCTCATGTAGTGCCAATATATGTCCTAAAATTTTCGGTTTTGACGAAATCGGGTAAAGTCAAAATTTCACTATTTCATTTCTCCACTTCCACATACTTCATACATGAAATTTTTTAGAGAAAAGTGAGGATATTACAAAAATCCTCTCCGGTGTTGGAAAGGGTTCCTAGCTCCCACTTGTATTCACTCATTTTTAACCAACTCATGCAATGGAAACCTTTTCATAATGCATCCATCTCCATTTTCATTTTCATCTCTAGTTTCTTCATCGCTTCAAGGCTTTCCGAATTTGCTCCTCATGCTCTTCATTTGAATATTCTCCACATTCTATATTGACCTCAATGTCACCGAGAAAACATTCATCCACTTCTTCTTCACTATCGTTAAAGTCAATATTCAAGGCACTATCTTCATCAAAATTGTTCATCATCTTTGATGCAAACCTTTGAATCTATACATAACTCAAAATTGTGTAAGAAATAAATATTTTAAGTCCAAATTGTGTAACAGTGCAATAGCGTTTAATAGTAAGTCTCCACTATTCTATTCTATTCTATTCTCATTAATAAATTCCTCATCATGTGTTTTCTCTGTTTTGCTTTTAGGCTTCTATTTATTCATTATTAGAATGAAAATAGGTTTTGAATGGATAAAAGGGTTGTTAGCATTGTAGACAGCTACTACCTTCATACAAAGCCCATATGAAAAAATTCTTACGGTACTCATCATGTTGGGAGGTCCCATCAAGTGATCACTGATGTTCTTAGAAAACGCAATATGCCAGTGAATGGTTCTTTTTACTCACTGTCATTTTATTTCTTCTGTACATTTCAGCCATGCTTCTATAATATTTTTATTGTCTTTTCTGAAGTTTACTAAGGTTAGATATTCTTAACATAGTTCCATGCGTGTGCAGCACCAGAAAAAGATAGACATTCATTTGTTTATGACGAATATTACTGATTTGATGTATCCTAATTTCTAAGTTTATAGATTTTATTTGGGTATCAAAGTAAATAGATGTGCTTACAAAACTTTGCTTATTATTCAAGATTATGTCTATGATTGGGACCCAAATATCCTCCTTAGAATTTATCGTTGGGGGTTCAGGACGGAGGGAAGGATAAATTTTTGTTGGTGGTTCAATATAAACCTTAGTTTCGCTGATTCAGGATTTGTGCCTAGGGGTTTTGGCTCCATATATTATAGTATTAGGATGTTGTCGTCTTGATTTGCTAGCTTGGTAGGTATTGTTTATCTAGGATTTTATTCAAGGTTATTGGATGGGGCTTGTAATTTTGGATATTATGTGTGTAATTTGATATTTGGCTCAGTGTTACAACTCGTTTTGGGGTTATCGGATTTTATATCTCATCATTCAATGGCAACAAAAGCAAATTGATGCTTTCGCTTTGCAAGGATGAGAGCAAGGAGCGGACCGAAATACTTATAGGATGGGTTGCTCCTTGCAGGATAAGATTTTACACAGTAGCAGGGGTGAGTCGCAGGGACTAAACCTAGCACAATTTCACATTGACAAAGAAACAGTATTTATATTCATTTTAAATCTTTTTTTTTTAATTTACAAAATTTATTTAGGCCAAAAACAATTTACACTATTTAAAATATTAAAAAGTAAGCATGCTCATTGCACAATCATCTTTTAAGTTTATGCAATGTCCTTTAAATGGGACTAACTAAGTTAGATTTGAAGGACTAAAAATGCATTTTATAAACAATAGACTAATATAAAACTTGATGCAAACATAAAGAACTAAATGACTTAGAACTTAGAAGTGGTACACAATCGTTCTCATGTATCATCCTTCATGAATGACTTCTAACAAATAGCTTGAGAATGAGTTCGTCTAAGACATGTGCATAGTGCAGAAATTAATCAGAAGACACTTTGCATGTCTTGAGGGATTTGCATGGATGCAAAGGAACTATGGGAAGCATAATAATACAACTTAGAAAGATGAAGAATGAAAGGGTTTTCCAAAATAGCAAATTCCATCAATAACTAAGACTATTATACCAACAGGTGTTGATCTTAGTGGAGAAGAGATGTTAGCCACTTAAGCATGGAATCTTGAGCTTAAGTCTATGTGAATGACAAAAATGTCTTTGGGAGAGTTAACCACAATTGGGCTTGAGAATGCTCAAATCTAATCTAGTCATATACGTATATAAAAAATAGCCAAGACTATTATCTATTGCGTGAATCACACTAAAATTAAACCAAATTAGCTGGACTATTTTTACTCAACTTTCCGGCAAGAGATAGGCATTCAACAAATATTACATGCAAGATCAAAGAACAGCATAAATCAGATGACGGGCAAGCCAAAATTGTGAGGGGAAAACAAGGTAAGAGATCAAATAGAAGAGATGAAAACAAAACAGCAATTTAGCAAAACCAGATAGTGAAATCAGCTGCCGATGAATTCTCCTCTCGCATCCCAAGGGCGATTTTCATAAGACTTTCCAACAATGCTGTGTAATTTATTTACAGTGCCATCCTCACAGCCGAATTCTGGAAAGTAATCAAGGAACATTTTGCTTCCAAGTTCATCAACTCCATTGAATAGAAAGTTCCTCAGCAAGTCCTATAGGATATAAGACAAGAAGTTTTAAACTGCATTTCAAGTTTGTTAAGAAAAAGTACTGATCTCATAATAGGGATACCTTTGCAAGTGTGTCGCCCACAAGCTTCTTCAAAAGTCCTTGACCTGGATCCTACTTTCCAAAAGTTTCCATAAATCAAGCCAATAAAGGATATGTTACAAATATAATGTAAAATCTCTGTCTAAGTTGCTGAAAAATGGTGTCCATTATTACTTAGTAAACATAAAATTCAGCTTCTAATGTTTAGTATCAATAAACTTCTGTTTTAAATTCTGGAAAATAGCTTTTTATGTGCTCTAGTATGAGTTATCCAAATCTTCCAAGACACTGATAAGAAGTGAAATTCATAGTATGATCAACACACCAGGAAAAATTATCAGTCTAAACTGATATATAAGTATTATTCAGAGGCATAAACACTCACTTTGTGATCTTATTCAGATGAAAGGAGGTTGCAATATATAGGCTAATGAAGAGAAATAAGAGGAGGAAAATTAGGAATTACAAATAAGACTAGGAAATCAAATAATAAAGTTTCTATAATCAAGATCCTAAAATCAAGGAGCAACCTATCCTGATTTATCTACCCCTGTTACCGCTGCAACAATCCACAAACAATATTAAAACTTAAAGAATGCATTGCTGAAATACTGTTGCCACATATCTAAATATGGTTTTCTTAATTCAAGCAGCATATGATATGTCATATGAATAAAGAGACATTAACTACAAAGGAAGTTGAGTTAAATAACCAACTATAAAAGGCATCATCAATCCATTATTTTCTCCTTTTCGTCTTAAAACATTTGGCAAGCATAAAGGTTAATATGGTCAAATGACCAATCATATGAATATATATCCTAACTACCTTTTCTGCCCTCCACGTTAGATATCTATGTTGTGCTTCACGATTGCATGATATCTGAGATGCATTTGTCTCATCAACTCCTTTGCCTATTAATTCCAACCATGCCTAAAAATTAATGGTCATATAGAAAAATTAGCATTTTATGGGATAATATTTTTGAAAAGGAATTAAAAATATGGACATTATAGTATGGAAAGATTATGGTATTAATACTTTGTAGTAATCCTGGAATGCAGAATATAGTATATCATAGTTTTCTGGGCTTGATGGAAACTTGGTCCATAAGACAATGGGTGAAAAAAATTGAATGGATTGGCTTGTGAGCTTCCCTCCCCATGGTAGAAGCTGCATGAAATTTGTGTTCTGTTAAGAAACCTAGATCATTATAGAAAGAAGTCAAAGAACTGCTACGTAAAACAGATTCAAAGATGCACTTGGTAACTTTAAAGTGGCTAACTAATATGTCTATAGTTACCTCAGCATATTTTTGGCCAAGAGGAATTAAGCTGCTAAAGTACTTTTCCTTGTAACCCTGCCGATTAATAATATTGTGCAATGGGTTAAGGTCCCTGTAAAATTTTAATGCTATGCTCCAAAGTTAGTGTTCCACATAAAACACAGTTATTTGTTTGTAATGTTTGAACTTTGAAGTTACAAAAGGAAAAGTGAAAAACTCTTGTAGTATTGCAAGCACCATCAGAAAAAGAAACTTCAAAACACTAAGGACATCAAGAACATAAAAAATAAAGGTGAGGCACGGTTTTATAAGCTCATTGCCAACTGTAAAATGGCGAAGGGAACCCAACAAGATATCAGGCTATTCTTCATGAAATTAGTAGAGGTTACACTTCTAAAATTTAGAATTATGCTTTAACAGTTAAATTATTAATGATGTAAAAATCACATGTATTGCTAAATACAGAATTAAGGGAAAAGCACTGCACCAAAATGAACAAATGATGCCATATTGCCCAAATTAGGCAATCACGTTCTGTAGTTACTAAGTCAAGAAAGGCTTTTCTTTGACACTATAGTTGCCTATGAAGTTCAATACTTTGAAGTTAGCACATTTAATTTTGAAAATATATCAACCACTCTAAATAATCTATGCCAGTCTATGTAAACTCTAACAGATCAGAAGAGTCAAAGAAGCATGGCAAGCAAAGATTGTAATGGTTGCACGTAGCAGTTATGATTATAAGAACAAGACTTCTTCACTTTCGTTAAGACTCTGTGCTTGCAGTAACAAGAAAAAATTCGAACTATTAATGCCTAATAATGCTAACAAAACGTAAAGAATATACTATGAAAAACAAAGAGAGGGAAAGAAGTTTAAACTGGAAAGGAAACAAAAAGAGGAGGGGAAAAAAAAAAGCAAAGAAGGGAGCTACTCTAAGCCTTCTTAATGCCTAACAAATTTTGAACCACATCAAAATCAACTGCTTCAAAATTATAGACATACTATTCTGATATTTTCAAATAAAAACTGATGAAGAGGTGTGAACCTTGTCCAAAGAATAATGACACATCCTTTCACTAAAGTCTGCTGGGGATAAGTAATGCCTTATAAATAGAATATTTATTTTCACCCAGTTCAATCAGGGTTTCCAATAATACTGATCTTTTTAATTGATTAAGGAGACTGTGACATTATGGCCTGGTAAAATAGAGGGAGCGCAACAGTTAAGCCCCAAAAGACCAGTTTAATCACCACAAGGTCCCAAAACAATTAGAAAGTAATTGAGTTGCAAATACCTATACAAGCAATTGCAAATGTAGGAGCCTTAGATAGAAATTATTGAGTGACAAACGGACTTAAATGCCTTAATTCCAGTGATTTGCAACTAAGACTTGAATTTACATCTACTTATAAGCTATTTGCAACCCATCTATCTTCCTTCCATATGTTTCAAGCCCTAACTGTCATTAAATTAGTCTTTTGAGACCTAATTGTTATTCCCCTAAAATACATTGACATAATACACGCAAATAATGATGTAAAGTTGCATGCTATATAATTCCAACAGTAGAATATCCTCATAGGCCAGGTGCTGTGCAACAAATGCCAATGGAAACTTAAATATAAATAAAATTTACTTAAAATGAAGTTCAACCCAAGCGAATTTTCTAAATTTAGTGAAATATGCTTGAACAGGAAATATTGCATTGACTTGAATCTCCATTAGCATAGGACCATATTCAGCTAGAACAAATTTCATTATTGCTCAGCAAGTTGGAGGAAGGCTTTGCAGCTAGAAAAAAGCACACTTAATTAACAGAGAATATGCTAACTCACAACACAATGATGTTTGACCGGCCACTTGTGAAAAAGTTAGCACAAAATATGGGTACGTCATATTCTAGTTTCGGAAAGACAGTAAAGTCCAGAACCTGCACAAAAGGGTTAAAGACGAAGTTATTGGTTTACTACATTTACTACAAAGAAAAGAAACAGCAAGTATCATACTCAAATGATTTTCAACCCAACCCACAGGAAAGAAGATTCAGAGCATTTAAAAAAGGACTTTTATTTATTTTTCTTTCATTCACTCAGACCTTCAAAATTGGTCCTATTTCATAAGGAGGCAAGAAAATCTGGACAATCTATGTTCTTCTCATCTTATGGGTTCAATTTGTCATGATAAAATATTAAGGATTTCCACAAAGTAAATAATTCTATTCTGTTATCATTTTTACATGTATGTATATGTATGCATGGCAATCTTTGCGGTTATAAATTAGAAATAGAAATGGAAAGATAGTAGAGGATAATAACAGTAAGATGGATGCAATGTGATGCAAAAATAAACATATAGAAAGACAAGTTTGGAGGATCTGTTTAAAATATTATGATGGAAATGGACCTAAATTCACTTACTCAAGGAGAAAGCCCAAGCCCAAGCCCAAGACTTAATATAAGGGCAATTAGGGAATTTTTTGTTTTGGCCATTGCACGTGAGAAAAGAATAGTTTCATAGATAGATGGTTTTAGGGAGAAGGAAAGGTAAGGAAGATTTTGGAATAGTTTTGGGAGAGCCTGTGCCTTTCAAATGCATAGGAAGTAGAGATGGTTCTGCTGAGTTGAAGGATGGAAATTACTGGAATGGAGCAACAAGTGGAGGCATTGGAGACTACAATGACATAAACAGAGCAGGGAGTATAACACTAGAGAGTAGGATGGATACAGTGGATGTTCTATTAGCAACTAATCTGAAAGAGGTGAGAAATAGACCTAGCGATGACAATAGAAGCATGGCAGTCACAGGCTCTCCTTCGAATATCACTAACATTCGTTCACCAGTGATGGAGATAGGTGAAAGCAATGGAATATTTGGGGATGGTTTAGGAACTATGCTCTCGAATGCACAGGAAACAGAGATAGTTTTGCTGAGAATGTTGTTATCTTTGATTTTGAGAATCATAGTGTTCTGTCATTCCTCACTGAGAATTTAACAATGATTTAATAAGTATTCTGGACCTGGTTTCCTTACATTGTTTTCTCTGAACTTTTAAAATAACTCAGCATTCATTATTTCATGAAAGAGGAGGATAAAAAGGTAAGCAACAATTGACAACATGGAGTTTAAATAAATATTGAGGTTAATCTATGACAAAAAAATATTGAGGTTAATCAATCATTCTAACCATAAGAAATTAACAGCCCGTACAAAGCACTAGTTGAATGGTAGTGAAAATCAGTCCTATATGCTCCATCAAATTAAATAACAGTGTCCATGAAATACTTAAAAGTACAAATGTATCCCTCAAAGAATCCAAAAGTTACGTAGGATTATGGGGCACTTTAAAATCAAAGATAAAACATGTCATTTCCTAACCAAATAGGAAAGGGAATACCTGCATTGTTTCGGTTTCAATACTCAAACTTCTCAGAAGCCTAATCTTGGCAGCTTGAAAGGATAGCATATGAAGCACTCCTTTACCATCCTTCGAATTGATGGAACTGAATTTTTCCTAGTAAATTTTTTTTTCCTAGTAAGCATTTGTTGATGTTGAAAGGATACTACCAACAATCCAGTAACCCAAATCATAGACTGTATCAACAATTTAGTAACCTAAAACATTCTCCAGTGCACAAACTAAACTTAAAGCAAGTGAAACATTTCAGAGGACCATGGGTTTCCAAAAGGCATAGAATACATTTGAAAGACAAGAAATCATATATACGATGGAAGGATATCAGCAGACTGCTTCAGGAACAAGACAATGCAACAAAAACTGAAAAATAAGGTAAAGCCAAGGAACAGATTGAAATATACTTTAATTTTAAAGTAAGAAATAGAAAAATGAAATATTGACCAAAGTGATTGTTTTCTCATTTTGGCAACAAAGAATTATTATAAAATTCGATCGATATTATCTCTTTGGTCCTACCACACAGTCCTAAGTTCAAAATCCTACCAATTTGAAGTGCTCATAATTGGGTTCAACTTCAATGCCAAGCTAGAAACCAGGATTAAACGTAAATTTAACAATCAACTGCAACCAGTTCAAGAACCCTAAGACGAATTAGAAACAGGGCGTAATCCAGAGTAGAACAGAAATTCGGCCATACTTGTAAAGGGGAAGGGACCAAATGAGTGTGGCGTCTGGTTTCTTCCAAAGCAAAGTCGACGAACTTCCGGTAAGAGACTGAGAAGCTCTGCACAAAGACTCTTCTGTCCCTCCAGCAGCAAGTAGACACACTAGTACCAGTTTTAATTAGTGGTTGGAAAGCTGGTTGAAAGCAGAAGGTTGAGGGGGAAGAGCCAATCTCCATTGTGTAAAGGCTATGTGAGATTCTGAAGCTTTCGCAGTTTCGCTTCAGAAAGTTTGAAACTCGCTATCTTCGACTTTCCTATGGACTGCAGGGACTGTGACAGACGAAATGGAAGTTCTGTGGGACTGTAGTGCTAACTCCGAAGTTTGTGCAGATAAGAACTCCTATGGTCCTGTGCTGGAGGATTTTTCAAAAAAAAAAAAAAAAAAAAACTGAAGAATTTTTAACCAACCTTTTTTTATTATAATTCAAAATAATCGAAATTTAAACCAAAGTCCATTTTGCTGGCCTTAGGCTGTTGGACTTATTTGGGCTATCCGAAGGCCCAAATAGCTAGGGCCCCCCTTTTTGCATTTTTAACATGTTATGAAAATCCAATCAAGGCTACCTTCATCTTTGGACGGCTCGCCCTACCAAACATCGGTATCACCTATGAGGAATGGAGATTTCGCCCTGCCCTTGGATCGTGCGTGAACCCAATCCCTTTCCTAAAAATTTTATAGCGAAAAAAAAAAAAAAAAAAAGGCAAAAGGGTCACAGACTCTCACTAAATGGAGGGGGTTCGATCTTGGAGTTGGTCAAGGCGCTGGGGGAGGCATCCTAGATGCCTAGGTAAACGCCTGAAGGTAATGGATTACTCACCCTGCCCAACATTGGTATTGTTCTGGTGTAGAACTCATATGTCTAGCCCGTTGGGCTAGTGCTTTGATCTTGGATCGATTGACCCTGCCGGAGTATCTACGGAGGAGATATCCAGGAAGGGACGGGATCACTGTACACTATAGGCTATCCGCCCAAAGGGGGATGGGGTATGTGTTCGGTGGGGATTGTCTTGTGATGATGCGTATTGTAAATAGGATAGAGTTAGAGCCTGTACACCTTCAACTCCTTCCCTTGTATATATAGGGTATACCTTGGTATCGTAACCGTCAGGTCTATCTTATCTCATGATTACGGATATGATAGATCCCCCTTGATTGTCGGCATATCTGGATATCTAATATAATCTTATATTGGGTCGTCTACGCGTTGGGCCGCTTAGGGGGCCAGACCGAACAGTTGCCCCCGGCCCGCAGTTCAAGCGTTTGATCTGCGGGATGCATCTCGCTCCTATACCGCTGTCCGAGGTGTGATACCGAGGTAGGCTGGCCACGCTGTCCTAGCCTGTTTGGATATTTGATTGGATAAGGCTTGACTTAGGTACGACCCTTAGGGCCTACGTACCCTGCAAAGGGATCAAAGCCCATGTAGTTCGAGGTATCTGTAATCCTTTAATTAGGAGGTATTTGGCCGAGGCCGCGTAACCACTGGCCCGGCTATGGGGGTTTTGCGCTTCTGACTCCGAGGCCCTACCTTAGGATTCGCGCAATTGATTGGAGTTTCGTCGAGTACACCACGATTTGACGATGCTAAGATGTTTTTATTCGCGGGACACTTATCCCGGGGACCGGGGTCTGAGGTGAGGCCAAGTTATCTGTTCTTATTCCTAGGTCAGAACCCTTTTGTATTCCCCATCATTGCCCCCTGACACGTGGCGCTCCTGGACTGGCGAGGGATTTCAACCGCCTTACTACGCCACCTTCGGTTGTCGTGCGCATTAAATGCGCTCCTCGTTCTTCGTGCGTTAATCCCGTCATTAGGAGGGAATTTATCTTTTTACCCTTGACGTTTCTTCTCACTTGACTCGTAAGTGTCTTTCACATTTCACTTTTCCCTCCGCTTTTCAAGCTTCATCTTCTTCCTTTCTCCCGAGTTCATAGTTGCTCTCCATACTTTGCATTTTGCCTGAACGATTAATCTCACCGATTAATCTTGTGCTGCATTCTCAAACTCTTCCCATCCGGACGTTACTTTTGTTTTGCTTAACTCTAGGTATGCCTGATCATTCCATCTGCTGCTTTAACTGTATGTCTTTACTTACAGTATGTTTTTCTGCATTTGTTCTTCGCTCATTACGCTAACGTACTGTGGGTAGGCTAAGATAAATGATTTTCTGGTTTCTGGATGATTCTTTTGGGTTCTGGATGAGCCTTTTGGGTTCTGGATGAGTTTCTAGGTGTCTGTATTCATAGTCATACTTGTCTATTCGTACGTGCACGTCTGAGTTCATGGGGGGTCTCCACCATTTTCCTTATGAGCCCTTTTATGCCTTTTTCTCTCCAGCATCTATGGTTAGGGTTAATCGCTCATCCTCAAGCCGTCCCCTAAACCCTGACGAGGAGGAAGCACTTCGTGCGCGTTACCCTCGCATAAGCCATTGGCTGCTTGGCACTCCCCTCTCCGAAGAGCGGAGATTAGCTTCCTTTCTCCGTGGGGGTCGGGTCGGAGAACCGTTGAATCCGCCCCACGCGCTGCTACAAGGCCGCGAAATCCTGGTTCCCCTTTTAGGCCTTTCCTTCCAGCTACTACGGAGGTGGTACCGGCCCGACCTATTAATTTTTATGAAGACCCTCCTCACCCTAAGGTAGAATCCCTTCCAGACGGGTACTTCGGTCCTTACTGGGATTTCCTTGCCTCAAGTTCGTTCCATCTTGCACACGGTGAAGATTCTCGAGTGACACCATTTTAGGCTCCTGTCGCCATAGGCCGTCCCCTGGGGGTGACTTTGTGATCGTGGGTCGTCCGAGTCCGCCTATTCTTCCCGTTCCACGTCATAGCATGCATGCGTCAGGTATTTCCGCACTTGCTGATCCTAGTACTTCTATTTTTGTGTTATAGGTAAAATGGCGTCACCTTCTTCACAAACTAGTGGCCGATCGGACACCGGGGAGGCGGATTCCTCTGTGCCTTCTCCATCTTTGGTTAAGTGGTTTCCTTGGGTCACACACGACGTACTTACTACCCGATCCTTGATGACTGATGCCGATCTCAATCAGATGCAACTAGGGGAGATGGAGGGTTGCTTCTTGAGTCCTCCCCTTGCCGATGAACCTGTTTGTTCCTCTCGAGCCATCGGTCGTACAAATTTTTTCTTTTTCTATAAAGCCTACATGTCCCGGCTCGGTATTCGCTTTCCGTTTACCGGGTTCCAAATGGCCTGCCTAAATTATCTTCACTTGGCTCCTTCCCAACTTCATCCAAATGCGTGGGCATACTTAGTTGCCTTTGAACGTTTATGCAATAGTTTTTCCGAGCCCCTTCCTTGCACCACTACCTTATTCTTCTATTTCTTTTGCCCTTTTACCCCTCGTTCTGGTAAGGAGGCCAACAAGTTAAAGGGTCTTACTTCCCTTCGAGGTTGTACCGACCAGAAACTCCTGAACGCTTTCTCTGACTCCTTCAAACATTTCAAAAACGGCTTTTTTAAGGTAGTCGCTAAACCTAGGGAGCAGCCTCGGTTCCTGCGGGGGGCCGAGGCTCAGAAAGTGGAGTGGGTGTTTCCTCTGTACTGGACGTACGATCACCATAAGCTAACTTCTACCTCCTACCAAGTCGAATCTGACGATCTACCGGCCGACGAGGTCTTGTCGGTCGATCGACTGGTGTCGTATGTCGCCACATATGGCACCAAGAGCGCTGCCTATTTTATTACCGGTCTTGGCTCAAAGCCGAGATATACTATATGTATGGATCCTTAATCGTTTATTTTTGTTGCGTTTCTATGACTTTTATATTTTTCGAGACTGACCTCTGTTATCTTGCTTTTGCAGCTCAACAAATGGTCGGGTTGCCTCCCTATCTGTCTCATGTGAATCCTGGTGGAGCCGCTCCTCCAAGGCCAGAATCCCGGAAACTACCGTTGCTATATCGAGCCGGGGATCAGAAACAGCCGCGCCCCGTGCCCCGTGCCCCGATAGCAAAAAAGACTAGGAGTTCATCCCCGGTCGGCACGTCTTCACCTGTTCCTTCGGGGCAATCTCTTCCTTCGGGGAAGGAGACCTTGACCAAGGAGGCTCAGACTTCAATTCCCTCTATACCTGCTTTGCCATCTCCTCCTCCTCCTCCTCCTTGTAAGTTGCCGCGGAGCTTAGTCTTGGAGAAAGGAGTGACTGACGAGCTCAGCGTGGCATTCTTCCCTCCACGCCGGTTTCTAGATACTACCCTTCCCCTGTTCGCAAGTGACGAAGATCTGGTTCATTCTGTGCAGAATCATCTTCTGAAGGGGGTTGGCTTGGCGCAATCAATGATTCATTTAAAGCACCAAGTCGTAGGGATCTCTGCGGAGAAAAGGCGGCTGGAGGCGGAGAGGGACCTCTTCGCGGAGAACAAGAAGAAGGCCGAGGATGAGCTAAACGCCATCCGGGAGTCGGCCATGTAGATGGTCAATGAGCTTAAGGGCGAGCTTGTCAAGACACAATCCGAGCTCCTTGCCGTGCAGACTGCTCACTCCGGATGTCTGGACGCGTTGAAGACGGTGCAAGCTCAGAGGGGGAGTCTGGCCGAGGAGCTGGGTGAAGTGAGGACCAAGCTGGAGGACGCAAAGAAGGCCCTGGCTACTAGCTCTAATACTGTGAGGAGGACCGCCAAGGATGCCTTTGACATGACCCTGGCCCAGATCCTCCACTGGAACCCGGACATGACCCTGGATCTCAGCAAATGTCACTATAGGGTTTACGTGCATGAGGGCTAGTTCTTCCCACCTCCTCCATCGCCCGCTAATACTCCTGTGGCAGATCTCGACGAATCCGGCCAAGGAAGAGAAGGGGAGCGAGATCGCTCCTGAAGTCCCTTCTAATGCCGGTCCCAGTCCTGCAGATCCGTCCTCTTCCGCCCCTTGAGAGGCTGAGGGTTTTTTTTTCCGAGCGTCTGTGCCCTTTTAACTTTTTCCGGCGTCTGTGCCGTATTCGGGCGTTTATGCCCTTTTAACACTTGCAATCCTCCGGCGTTCATGCCGAATTTTGATTAGATTATATGTTTCCTATAATCGTGTTTTTCCGACCGGGCCAGGGTCGTAATTCAGATCTGTGTTTTCTTCCAGGCTCGTCACCTAGGCATCTGTAGTAGGGTTTTCTTTATCAACCGCTATGGGTTCGTTTTTAACCTCACTATCGAGTTCCGGATCCGTTGTCCTGGTTCATCACCCAGATAAGGGCAAACTGTCACATGTTCAGCCGTGGTGTCCGCAACGCAACGCTGTTAACATTTTGACATGATCAGAGTCGGAATGACAGTTCATCTTCTTATCTGGGAGCGAGTGTTAACGCGTCAATTTTGTAAGGGCCTAAGTAGGCGGCTTTACATTGCTCGTAACTAAGGCACTCTGGCCCTAGTATCAGCCATCTAGATGGGTTTTCTTTTGATACCAGGTTTCGAGACCTCAGTGTTAAAATGACCGGGTATCATGACCTCGGTGTTACAATGACCGGGTATCATGACCTCGGTGTTAAGCTTAAGCTGTCTTTAAGGCGCCTTTTGCGAAACTCCGTTGAGGAATTTACTATAAAAACAATCATCGGCTCCAAAGAGCTCGTAATGTCTTTTTAAAGAAATGTTAAATCTTAAATGTAAATGACCGAAATCTAAATACTGAAATCAAGATAAAATTTCAAACATAACGTGACTGAGGTAGTAGATGTGCCGAGCCGGGGTCTAGCTATAGTAGATCCTAAGCTTGTCGGCGTTCCAGGTTCTCCTTATGGGCTTCCTTCCTAGGGTCTTGAGTATGTAGGCCCCATTGTTCAGCTTCTCTTTTACCCGATAAGGACCTTCCCAATTTACAGCTAGCTTGCCGTCCTTGGCGTTTTTATTTCCAATGTCTACACGTCGGAGTACCTGGTTGCCCCTGTTTAAAGAACGGGGTCGGACCTTCATATTGTACTTTGCTTCGATTAGCTGCTTGGCGGCCAATTCTCTGCAGTGTGCTGTGATTCTTACCTCGTCGATTAGATCCAGTTATGTCCTTAAAGCATCTTCATTGGCCTCACCGCCATCTCCCAGAGCTTTAGTCTTCCTCCATGATAGCTGTCCTATTTCGACCGGGATCATGGCCTCGAAGCCGTAGGTTAGCCGAAAAGGGGTTTCCTGAGTTGTGGACTGCACGCTAGTCCTGTATCCCCAAAGGACACTGTAGAGCTATTCGACCCAGTTGGACTCTGCATCCTGCATTCGCGTTTTCAAACCATCGAGCACGATTTTGTTGGCGGCTTCGGCCTGGCCATTCGATTGGGGTGTTTGACCGAGGCGAAGTGTTGTTGTACATCGAGATCTGCCATCATGTCTCGGAACCCTTTATCAATAAACTGAGTTCCGTTGTCCGTGACTATTTTAGCTGGAATTCCGAACCGAGAGTCGATATTGTGGCGAAAGAAACGTTGGACACGTGCCGAGGTGATAGTGGTTAGAGGTTCAACCTCAATCCATTTGGTGAAATAATCTACTGCCACAATGAGCCACCTTAATTGCCCGGGGGCTGCTTTGAATGGTCCAAGTAGATCCATTCCCCATTTGTAGAAAGGCCATGGGGCCGTGATGCCCTTCATCTGTGTTGGTGGGGGCCATATGATCTTGGCGTGTTTCTGGCAACTATCACATCTCTTGACGGCCTCTTTCGTGTCTGCTAGCATAGTTGGCCAATAGTAGCCGGCACGGAGGGCTTTCCTGGCTAGAGCTTTGCCCCCCATGTGGTGGCCGTTGATTCCTTTGTGTATCTCGGCTAACACATATTTTGTCTCGGAAGGACCCAGGAATTTCATCATCGGAGAATGCAAACCTTTTCGGTATAACTGGTCGTCAACCGTCGTGTAGACGGCGGCCTCTCGGATCAATTTCTTGGCCTCGGTTGGGTTAGTTGGGATAATTCCTCTCTCTAGGTAATCTTGAATCGGTTTCCTCCAATCTGTCCCCGACGAGATAGTCATGATGCAGCTTGGTTCCATCAGGTTCTGTTGGATCACGGTTCGATGATTCCCCGGGCCCTTGGTACTTGCTAACTTGGAGAGGATGTCGACTCTGGCGTTTTCTTCTCTTGGAATGTGAGTGACGATCACCTCTTCAAAGCTAGCGATCACTTCCTTTGCTTTGTTAAGGTACTTGGCCAAAAGAGGGCCTTTAGTCGATAGGTGCCTTCAACTCCGCGCGTTAGAGCCGTGAGTCGGTGAAAACCTTTACTCTTTACGCCCGTGTTCCCTGGCTTGCAATAGTCCAACAATTAGAGCTTCATATTCAGCCTGGTTATTGGAAGTCGGGAACTTCAGCTGGAGGCAATGTTCAATGGTAACGTTGTCCGGGCTTTTGACTATAATTCCTGCTCCGTTGCCCCTCGTGTTTGAGGAACCGTCTACATATACCTTCCATACCTCTTCTTGATCGGCGTCTGCGTTCTTAACCGGAGTGAGTTCCCTCACAAAATCTGCCAACGCTTGTGTCTTGATTGCATATCCGGCTTTATATGTGATGTGGAACTCTGACAATTCGATGGCCCAGCTGGTCATTGTTCCTGCCAGGTCTGGTTTGTGTAAAATCTGCCGGAGAGGCTGGCTTGTCCGAACTTTGATTGGATGTCCCTGAAAGTAGGGCCGAAGTCTTCTCGCCAAGATAAGTAGGGCGAAAGCCACCTTTTCCAGCTTTTGGTATCGTAGCTTCGAGCTCTGTAATGCCTTGCTTACGAAATAGATTGGTGCCTGGCCGATGTCGGTTTCCCGTACTAGGGCCGCGCTTACTGCTTCTTGTCCAATTGATAGGTATAAACATAAAGACTCACCCGGGTTAGGTTTTGAGAGGACTGGTGGGGTCGCCAGACATATTTTGATCTTTTAGAACGCTGCCTCGCAATCCGGGTTCCATCCTCCTTGCGTTTCCTTCTTTAATAACCTGAAGAATGGGGGTGCGTTCTCGACCGATCTCGGTAAAAACCAGGTGAGGGCGGCCAAGCGGCCAGTCAGCTGCTGGACTTCCTTCTTCGTTCTTGAAGCCTGCATGTCAAGCACCGCCTTGCATTTATCAGGATTGGCCTCAATCCCCCGATTTGTAAGCATGAAGCCTAGGAATTTCCCGGCCGGGACTCCGAATGCACACTTGGCGGGATTCAGACGGATCTGAAATCTTCTTAATTTTTCGAACATTTGCTCGAGGTCTCGGATGTGGTCTTCCGGGTCCTTAGTTTTCACGATCATATCATCGATGTAAACTTCCACATTTTGTCCGATCTGGTCCGCGAAAACCTTGTTCATCATCCGTTGGTATGTTGCTCCAGTGTTTTTTAGACCGAATGGCATGACGTTATAACAATAGTTGGCCTTGTCGGTCATGAAGGTTGTCCTCTCTTGATCGTCCGGGTGCATGGCAATTTGATTGTAACCAGAGTAAGTATCCATGGATGACAGTAACTGAAAACCCAAGGAATTGTCGACTAGTTGGTCAATGTTGGGCATTGGGTAGGAATCTTTTGGGCATGCCTTGTTTAGGTTGGTATAATCTGTGCATACCCTCCATTTTCCGCTTGGCTTTTTTACCATGACCACGTTGGATAGCCACGTGGTGTATTGTACCTCACGGATGAATCCGACTGCTAGTAATTCCTGAACATGCTGTTCCAAAGCCTTCTGTCGGTCGGCTCCTATGTTCCTCTTCTTTTGTGCTACTAGTGTTGCTCTTGGTCGGACAGCCAGCCTGTGGCAGCAGAAGGCCGGGTCTATCCCAGGTATATCGGCCGACGTCCATGCGAATACATCCTGGTTCTGTCTTAAGAACTGAATAAGACTATTTTTCAAATCCGGACTAAGTGCTCCCCCTACTCTCGTAGTTCTCGAATGGTCACCTCTGAGGATTAATTCTTCCAACTCACCATACGGCTCCGAACGTGGTACCTCGGGCTCGTCCCTGAGGTCCAGCTCTATCATGCCTACTGGCCTTCCAGGCTTCCTGACCCTTTCAGAGTCTGGGTGGCATTCGCCCTTAAGGATCCGGGGCGGAGATGTCGGTCCTTCTTCCTTTTCTCGAACCGACTCGAAGTAACATTGCCTGGACTCCTTCTGGTCTCCGCCGATCACCACGACTTGATTTTTCCCGTTTTACCATCTTCAACTTTTGATGTTTTGTAGATGCTAGTATGTCCCACCATGGATGGTCGGTCTTCCCAATATGATATTATAGGGGGAGGGGAAGTCGTCCACTATGAACCTTATTCGTTCTGATCTAAACGTGTCTTTGGTTCCCAGTGTTAGTCGCAAGTCAATATGCCCTTTTGGGGAGCGAGTGCTCTCCATTAAACCCTATGAGAGTTGTTTTGCATGGTTTCAGGTCTTCTACGTCCATCTTCATCCTTTTGAAGGCATCCCAACTGATGATATCTACCGAGCTCCCTGGATCCACGAAAATCCTTTTAACTCGGCATTGCGCCAGGGTTCCAGTGATAACTAAACCGTCCTGGTGTCCTGGGACTACGTCCTGCAGTTCTTCATGAGTAAACGCTAGAGGTGGCTGCGTCGGTTTCTTAGGGTCTTCTTTGAACTTTGGGAGATCCTTTACCGATAGGATTTCTCTTACGTATTTCTTACGCTGGCTCATGGTATCTCCTCCTCCCCCGAAACCTCCACTAATAGCGTTGTAGTGGAATTGGGCTTCTGGGAACTCGTCATCATCACTAGTTGCTTTTTGTTTGTTTCCATCTTTCTTAAGGTCCGTTGCCGGGCTCCTACTGCAACCCTATTGTTTACGCTTGTTATTTTTTGGCCCTTGGGTTTTTATCAGGTACTGGCGTAATTTTCCATCCCTGATAAACTTCTCGATGGCATCCCGAAGTTCATAACACTCGTCCGTCGTATGCCCCGGGCCGTCATGGAACCCGCAATACTTGGAGTGGTCAGTGGAAGGTCGGTTTCGGTTCGGCCGGGGCCGGTCAGCCCTTCTCATCTCGGTGTGTGCGACTTCGTTCCAAATCTTGGAAAGAGAAGCATTAAGAGGAGTGTATTTTTCGTACCTTGCTTTCGCTTCGAGTCTCTCCCCTCTCGGTCGTCCATCTCGGTTCCGTGTGCGAAGTGGGGGCTCTTGCCTCCGTTTAACGGGCTGGTCCTTGACGTCACGTGACGTGTTCCCCTACTTTTCGACTCCAACAGCATTAGCTAGCTCCATCTGCTCTACATCAAGTATTGTTTGGCTCGAGTGTGAAATTCGGTGAGTGTGTAGACTCGGGTCTTGAAGATACTCTTAGCCAATCGAGATAGAGGATCCAAGCTGTCTATGATGCAGTGTATGTGGACGTCCTCTGGGAGCGAGCGTACCTGTAAGGCTACTTCCTTGAATCGGTCCAGATATTTTTGTAGCGTTTCGCCCTTCCTCTGTTTGATTTTACTCAAGGTGAATTGAGACTTCTACCGCTTCTTGCTTGTTGCAAAATTCATCGAACTTTCGTCGAGGTCCTCAAAATTGTGCATCGAGTCCGTCGGGGGTATGGAACCACTTTTGTGCCGGATCGGTTAACGTTGCCGCAAAGAGTCGGAGATGACCGGGCCCTTAATCGATCGAACATACATGAGTAGCTCGAATGTGTCGAGGCGCGCGTGGGTCTTGGGTCCCATCATACTTGGGGAGGTGCGTCAAGTCCAGGTTCTTTGGATACGGTGCGGTTGCAATTTCCTCAGAGAATGGGCCTCCATTGCGGGCGGTTAGGTATTTCATTTTATATTCTCTGGGAGAGCCTTGACGCCTGGGCTTTCGCTCTGTATCTTGGTCTTCATGTTTCGAGATGCGACTCAGACGTATCTTTTTCACCTTGTGACGTGTTGGACCTCGTGGGGATCCCGAGGTCTTTTGGGCGTCCGCATGATGACCTCGGTCCCCGTCGCGAGATGAACTCAAGCTAGTGCTCTGTGCCCTCCGCTCCCTTGCTTTCCCTCGGATCTTCGCAGCTTTCATTCCCGATTGATTTCTCAAGCTTCTTAAATCGTTCTTCCATCATCTGCTGCATTATCCTAAAATCTTCCTGGCACTGGAGGGTATTGCGCTTTTCAGTATTTTCCATGCGCTTCAACATCGACTCCTGTGTTTGGCGAAGGAGGGCAAAATCTGGATTTTGACCCGAGGTTTCCGTTTCTGTTGCTGCTTGTGCTTTGGGGATAGCAGGGGGGAGGACGCCGTGTCGAAAGGTTCCCTCCGAGATATCCTCGGTGCTTTGGAGCTCGGTGGGCTCCACTTGAGGTGGGTTTTCAGCCGATGATTCCGACCGCCGCTTCGGTATTAGCCATCGGTGGTCACGGGATCGAATTTTAATGTTCCCCCGGTCGGCGCCACCGTTCGGTGTAGAACTCGGATGTCTAGCCCGTTGGGCTAGTGCTTTGATCTTGGATCGATTTACCTGTTTGGAGTATCTACGAAGGAGATATCCGGGAAGGGACGGATCACCGTACACTATAGGCTATCCGCCCCGAAGGGGGATGGGGTATGTGTTCGGTGGGGATTGTGCTTGTGATGCGTAATGTAAATAGGATAGAGTTAGAGCACCGTGCACCTTCGACTCCTTCCCTTGTATATATAGGGTATACCTTGGTATCGTAGCCGTCGGATCTATCTTATCTCATGATTACAAATATGATAGATCCCCCTTGATTGTCGGCATATCTGGATATCTGATATAATCTTATATTGGGCCGTCTAAGCGTTGGGCCGCTTAGGCAGGACCGGAACATGTATCACTTAGGAGAAAGAGAGACTTCGCCCTACCTTTGGATCGCGGGTGAGCCCAACCCCTTCCAAAAATTTATATATCAAAAAAAAAAATCCAATCAAGGTTGTCCCATAAGACTTCTAAAGGGGTTAACCATTCCCTTAGTTGAATGTCCCAAGAGTTTTGGATAGGTCAACAACCCAATTGATTTTTTTTTTGTTGAGAAATTAATGTAGTTAAATAAGTTAGTTTTTATAACATATTTTATGTTTATTTGATTATAAATCATTTTATAAGTCAAACAAATTAGTTTGATATATATAAATATTCAAATAATTTATTTAGCTCTCTTAATTCTCTCCAAAAAAGTCAACTGAATCTCATATAAATGACCGGAGTTTGTGTATACACACACACATATAGCCTAGAACAACATTTGTTGATTTAAAAAAATAGAAGTCCATCACATTTCTATTTTAGTAAAACTTTTTATTAGATTATATGTGTTTTACTCATAAATATTCTATTTACTTGTGGATTAATACATTTTTTATTTAAATATTAATGCATTGGGCTAACTTGGTTTGAACCACTATTTTGATCTGGCCCGTTTTCAATTCCTTGGTTTTAAATTCTTACTTCACTTTTTATTGTTATGATTTTTAAAATATAAACCATAAAATAAACAAGACAGACGATTTACGACGATGACGAACAAAGGAGTTGTGTATAAAAGAAACAAAATTTGGGAGTGAGGTCGACAATAATTCATATATTCACTACGATGGTGAAATGAAATACAAATAACAATAACAATCATCATATTCCATCTACGTTCGATTTGCTCCTTCCTCCTCATCGTCATTATCAATATTTGGAGTTGATTCAAACAGTTCCTACCAAGCTCCTCTCTCTCCAAATCTCTCTTACTAGGCAGCCCCTACCCTCTATTTGGATAAGAAGAAAATTTGGGAGAAAAGAAAATAAATAAAAGGAAAAAAAAAAAAAGGAGAGAAGATGTTATCACCTCCTATTTAGATAGACTCGAAAAAGTTAGAAAAGAAGGAGGAAAAAGTGAGCAAATATTTGAAGTATTAAAATAGGCTTATCCTTATATCAAATTGCATCATGTTTAAAGTAAAAATTAAATTTTATAATGAAAAAAATCATATTAAAATTAACATAACTAGTTCATTTAAAATCAAATTATTTAGTAAAGATATATTTTAATGTTATTATATTTTAAAACAAAAATAATTTAGTAAAATAATTTTATTGTTCAATATGAAAAAAAAAGGGTTAAGGTGCAAAAATATACATGTGTTTTATCCGAAAGAATGCCCAACACCAAGTGTTTTTTTTAGATGTAAAAATAACTATGTGGTTACGAAATTACCCATTACTGTTAGTTTGACTTTTTCTACACTGAAAACGATGAATAGGAAGGCCATCTCATACTTGATGAGTATGAGATTGGCCACGATCTTGACAATGATCCTAACCACTCATTTGATGACGAGTAGCCTAATGAACTTGCCACTATTCTGTTTTTTAAATGTATTGTTGTAAAAAAAAGTACATAACATTTTTCAGGGTTATTAGAAAACAACCGTTATGAGATATAACAAATAACGATTCGTTAATTGTTCTTTTGAAACAACTATCATGAATTCCTCCTCTCCTGTTATAGGAAATCATTAAATATTTATGAAGATTTCACTATGTTGAGTGTGTGATAGATTGCCCCCAAGCGGTATACAGTTGCTACAAGCCACATATAGAACTTACAGGGGAAGAACATGATTCATAATTGTCTCTACAGGCTACATGTATAACCTATAGAGGGATAATATGATTCATAACTCACCTCTCTCTGAATCATGTTAACCTATAGAACTAAAGGCCACCATCGCTCCAAGTTAGCTCTTTTTGTGTTCGCCACAGAATGTCGTAAGAGGAAATGTATGATGTGTGCTTGAACTTATTGCTTGGCATGACCACCTTATTGTCATACTATATATGACAAAAAAGGTATAATGTGTGTTAGTGTGTACACGCACGTAGATAGAATTTCTTCTTTAGCTTTAGTTGTTGGATTTTATTGTATAATAGAGTATAAGTTCACACAATGACAAAATGCTTCGGGGAGTTGAAAATAAGCGTAGATCCGGAGATTCCCGAATAGGTCAACCTTTCAAACTGCTGCTAAATCCATAGGCAGGCAAGAGACAACCTCTGACGAACTGAAACATCTTAGTAGCCAGAGGAAAAGAAAGCAAAAGCGATTCCCATAGTAGCGGCGAGCGAAATGGGAGCAACCTAAAAAAAATAGGAAAGAGATCCATCTAAAAGATCTTTTTCCTATTTTTCCAAAAAAGACTCTTTCTTTGACCAATTTATACTTCCCTCCAATGAATATTCTTTTTTTTATTGTTTTGGGTAAAGCCATGCAATTTGGGATGGATCAAAACATTCTCCATTTTGTGACTAGGCTCAATGGAACTCACTACCATAAAAGGTTCAAGGGGTATGCAGCCTCAAACAAGAGTTGGTAGAGAAGGAGGGATTAGATCTATAGAACGCCATATGCTTCCTACTCCATCGAGCCCTTGATAGGGAAGCATATGGCGTTCTATAGATCTAATCCCTCATTCTCTACTAACTCTTACTTGAGGCTGCATACCCCTTGAGTGCTTTACGGTAGGGAGTTTCATTGAGCCTAGCCACAAAGCCGAGAATGTCTTGATCCATTCCAAATTACATGTTTGTACTCTATGTGTGAGATTATGTGATATACAAATTTATGCACAATTTTGTTTTGTACGCAGGGGCGAAAAGGAGAATCCCCTTTTTTTAAAAAAAAAAAATTGCCTCAAAAGAATAAGAACTGTTATATATTTATACACTTTATATTGACGGTTGATTCATTTAACCCATTAACATTTATAGGAAATAAATAACTGTTGTTATAGAGCGACCGTTACATATGCTAATCTGTTATATAAAGGTTATTTTGAATAAAAGTTGTTAACTTGATATAGTATATTTATTATGGCAGCATTACGCACAACATAACCTTACCACATCTCAATATATAATGGATGTTATAATAGAACCGCGATAATAGATACAGAATAAATCACGGTTTGAAACCATAATGAATCCGCGTCGAGCTTTTATAATGCCTGCATATATGATGGTTCAAAATCGTTATGTATAATAGTTAATAACTGTCATATATCATAATTTTTGTAGTAGTGTCTAGCATAAAGATGAAAGGCTCAAAGTAATATATATATATATATATATATATATATATATATATATATATAAAAAATATGAAAAATATTAAATATATCGAAGTTAGAAACAAATGATTTTGGATAATTAGGGATTGTTTGATTTTGTTTTTAAAACAAGATTTTTTGTTTTTAACAAAAATACACACACAAAAACTTGTTTGGAAAATTGTTTTAAAAAAGTTGTTTTTAAAAACAAAAAAAATTAAAAATTGTTTCTAAAAACTTAAAAACAAAACAATTTTTACAGACTTTAACAGCTCTTCAATTATAAACTTTGCATCTTCTTATTTCCATATTTACTACATACAAATCACTTAATGAATCCTCTGATAAAAGCAGCCTTTAACCTTCAATAATGTTTCAAAAATCAGCATAACAAAATCTGAAAAATACCTTAGCTTTCAAAAATCAGAAAATTGAAATTAATTTCTCACATGCAGTCTTATATCGCAGCTCAAATCCTCTTATACACTACTGATAAGCTTTCCTTCTTCTTCCCAATAATTTTATAATAAAGTCTAATGCCACACACATCAAAACAGGGGAGGAGTTTTTGGATTCCAAATTCACTTAATACTCTGGGAAAAATCAACATAAGCACTTTAAAGACTCTTATATAGTCATGTGTAGAGCCGGCAAAATGGGCCAGGCCCATCAGGCCGGCCCGTTTAAGCCCTGGCCCTTTAAGGGTCGGGCTTGAAAAATGGACGAGATATTTGAAATTAGCCCTGGAGGGCCGGCCCTGACGAGCCTTGACAGAGATTTGCCGTGATCTCCCAAAATACCAGATTAGAAAAGATTTGTAGTATAGTGTAACCTGGGTCGTTTCCCGATGAATTCACAATCGGTTCAATTCGAACAACAATAAAACGAAACGAATGAGTTTTGGGGGTTTTTGATTTAAACTGGTTAAAAACGAAAATAGACTGAAACCAAAATGAAATATGCAGAAACAGATTAAAACGAGATTGAAACAGATTAAAAACAGTTAACCCAGAATTGGGATTCCATAACCTTCATCGGACAAACAGATAGTAACCAAACTCGTGATTGATTCTGGACGAACCGAGATCTCTGCGTTCGTCTAGATATTCCCTCGACTAGACGATCGTCTAGCATTTGATCGAACACGTGGCGAGTTCGCTGTCCGATCGCACAACGCTCTCTCAGAACCCGGTCCGACCTAAATCCTTGGGATATCAATCTAGGTATTAAATCTAATACCTAATCCGCAATTATAATCGGATCCGATTAAAATAAACAGAGACGATTCCAGATTACCGAATGAAGCGCATGTCCTCTGGACTCTTGGAACCCTCAATCCATAGGTTAACCACGAAACTTAGCCGAGCATGGCTAAGCAAAACGCAAGAAAAGATGAAAAACACGAAGAACATGAAGAACACTTCGTAGAATTTGAAAACTCCTATTTTGATCCACCAAGGTCTAAAAACGTGAATGAGAATGTGTTTGTGGCTGCGCCACACTTAACCTAAAATGGAAAACGAAAATGGGGCCCCAATCCAATTCAGGCCCAAAATAGAAAATAATAAAATTAATGAGTTTTAATTACAAATTAAAACTCAATTAAAATTCCAACTTCGGCTCCAAAATCGACCGCCCTCTTGTCCGAATTTGCCCTTCATGTCTTCATAAGAATTGTAGCCCTCTGAATCATCTGAAATATGAAACAAAAATGAGGCAAATCTGATGTCTGGTTCAAGAGTTATGGTAGGAATAGTGAAGCAATATAAAACTGGAATTTTATTATTAAAAATGGCTAAAACATAATAAAAGGCCCAAAGCCCAAATAAGTATAAAAGCCATTATTTATTAACTAAAGAGTCCTAAATTATTAATCAAGAGATAAAAAGAAGTGTATGAAATATTCAATTATCAAATTCCCCCACACTTATCTTTTTGCACTCCTGAGCAAAATTCAAAGAAAAAGACCTAAAGAAGAAACTCTTTTTTTCTAACAATTGCTAACAATACAAAAATTGAACAAGGGACACAAAGCTTCATTAGAACCAATCAATCAAGACCCAAAATCCCTTAATCTCAAATTACAATTCCTGGTAATCTCAATCAATGATGCTAATCACAAATGATGCGCTCAATCAATCAATCTCTCAAGTGTTTAAGGTAAATAATTGTATCGCTCAAATTCTACTCAAGAAAATTGTTCTACCATAAGCTTGCTCAATTTCTACGTCTCCACTACTCATAACACATGCATGCACAAATCAAGAGAGCTTATTATTAAAGGTTGTAATGGGGTTAGGGTGAAGGTAGTTAATATAGTATGGAATGAGAGGCTAAGCACCAAAGAAATTAAAAAGAGCACTGATTAACACAATCATTCTCTATGTATGAAAAATTTTATTTTACTCATATATCTCCTTTCTTTCTATGTAATTTCTTTCTTTCTTTCTTTCTTTCTTTTTCTGCTTTTCTTTCTTTTCTTTTCTTTTTCTGCTTTTCTTTCTTTTGTTTTTGTTTCTTTTTTTTTCTTTTTCTTTTGAAGAACTATATACATAATCACAATGACAAAATCAAATATCTCCCCCCCAACACTTAAACTGTTGCACTCCGAGCAACCCCACACTTAAACACAAAACCAAGGTGAAACCAATGCTCAATAAATTTCCAAGGTGCGGAATAAAATGGTTTTACGCTTAGGCTTGTAATGTGGCTTAGAAAAGAATGAGTCGAAAAGGCACAAATGGGCTAGCAAAGGAAACATAATGCAAGGGAAAGCTATTTGGCCAAAGTGGGGAAAATAAAAGAAAGAAAACAAGCTTCTATCATATTTATGCATGTAAGTGAAAAATGTAGTTTCAAAAAGAAAAGGAGCAAGTTCTAGAGAACACAAATCGAGAGCAGATGCACACATGAAAGAAAGAATGGAAAAAGATGAATTCCATTCATGCAGCCCAAAACCTCACAAGGTCAATACCAACTTAGGCAATCAACAACATCAAATCAACTACCAATACATGCAATCGAAGAGTCGAATTACGCACAAACAGAATGATCCATTAAAACCAAAATGTCCAAGTTCATAATATGTAGCAATCATAGAAAGAGAGACTGTATTTATTTTCAAAAAGTAAAGTAGAAAAAGGAAAACAAATAAAAGAGATAGAGGGAGAAGAAAGAAGAATACTCCCCAAGGGTTTAAGGAGGATAAGTGGCATCAATGAGGAGAATCTCTCGCTTCCTCATTCTTGCCGGGATCCCTCATGAAATTGCTTGAGGCGATGCCCATTTACCTTAAAGGTTCTTCCCGTGGGTGGATCACATAGCTCAACAAAGACCAAATGGAAAAATGTTAGTGATCTCAAAAGGGCCATCCCATTTAGATCGAAGCTACCGTGCATAAACTTCGGACGGAGTTAAACGGAAGAACTTTCGCCCACGAAAATTTGTTCCTCGAATATGCTTATCATGGAATGCCTTAGTCTTTTCCTTGTACAACCTTGAACTCTCATAGGCATCCAATCTAAGCTCTTCCAACTCTTGCAACTGCAGCCTTCTTCCATCCCGACTTAGCCAAATCCATGTTACACCGCTTAATGGCCCAATAGGCTTGATGTTCCAACTCAACCTAAGATGACATGCCTTACCAAAGACAATCCGATAAGGAGACATCCCAATCGGCGTCTTGTAGGCGGTGCGATATGCCCACAAAGCATCCTCTAATCGCTTACTCCAATCTTTCCGGGTAGAGTTAACAGATCTTGAAGGATTTGCTTAATCTCTCTATTTGAGACTTCAAACTTGACCGTTTGTCTGAGGATGGTATGCTGTGGAGACCTTGTGAAGCACTCCATACTTGCGTAACAAGGCACCCATGCTTTGGTTGCAAAAATGGGAGCCCTGGTTAGTGATAATAGCTCTAGGAATGCCAAACCTACAGAAAATGTTAGACCTAACAAAATCCACCACCACAGAAGAATCATTAGTCCGGTGGCTTTCGCCTCAACCCATTTCGAGACATAATCAACAACCAAAGAGATGTAAGTATAACCATGAGAAACCAGAAATGGACCCATAAAATCAATACCCCAAACATCAAAGATCTCACAAAACAATATAGGGTTCTGGGGCATCTCATGCCTACGGGAAATACTACCTGCTCTCTGACAGTTATCACATGACTTACAAAACAGATGGGAATCATGAAACAAGGAAGGCCAAAACAATCCACTATCTAACACTTTCCTAGCGTTCTTTGGGGTCCAAAGTGACCACCACAGTGAAGCATGAGCAAAATGCAATATAGAGTGAAACTCATGATCGTGCACACATCTCCTAACTACTTGGTCACTACAAAATTTCCACGTAGATAAGGGTCATCCCAAACATAATATTTAGACTCACTCTTCAATTTAAGAGTTTGGGCCCTAGTGGAATCTATAGGCAAAACACCAAATACCAAGTAGTTAACCGGATCAAAGATACCATGGAAGCTTACCTTGCAAATAGAAGCTGCTCATCGAAAATCATCCCGAATAGAAGAGGGGTGAGAGGGAGAATGGGTGATGCGACTCAAGTGGTCACTACCAGCTTTGTGCTCCACTTCATCTCGAATCTCAACATCGAACTCTTGGAGCAATAGCATCCACCGGATGAGTCGTGGCTTATCATCTGTCTTTTTCAAAAGAAATTTCAAAGCGCATGGTCGAGAAAACAACTACTCTACTAGCTAGCGTATATGACCTAAACTTATCAAAAGCAAAGACAATAGCCAACAACTCCTTCTCGCAGTGGTGTAATTAGATCGGCAAGATCCAAAGTCTTGGAGGCATATGCAATCACATGAGATGCTCTATCGACCCGTTGTGCTAAGATAGCACCAACCGCATAGTTGGAAGCATCATACATCAACTCAAAGGGGATGCACCAATCGTGGGCTGGATCATCAAGTTGTAGTCGTGCAACGCTTCAAATGATCGAAGGCCGCCTTACAAGCATCATCAAATACAAAGTCGTGTCCTTATGCGAAGGTTGGATAAGGGTCGGGCCTTGCTGAAATCCCTAATGAAACGCCGATAGAAACCTGCATGACCAAGAAAAGAGCGAACTTCCCGCACAAATGCGGGGTAAGGCAAAGCAGTAATCACATCTATCTTAGCAGGGTCTACCTCAATCCCTTTCCTAGACACTATGTGTCCCAAGACTATACCTGACTCAACCATAAAGTGACACTTCTCATAATTCAAAGACAAGATTAGACTCAATGCACCTATGCAAAACTCTAGACAAATTAGCTAAGCATGCATCAAAATCGACCCATATACAAAGTGAAATCATCCATAAAGACCTCCATGCAATCCTCTAGAAACTCGGGGAAAATACTTACCATACAACGCCGAAAGGTGCCGGAGCATTGCGAGAGGCCAAAAGGCATCCGTCGGTAGGCATATGTTCCAAAGGGGCATGTGAAGGTCGTCTTCTCCTGATCCTCAGGAGCAATATGGATCTGGAAGTACCCGGAGTAGCCATCCAAGAAGCAATAGTGAGACTTAACAGCCAATCGCTCTAACATCTGATCAATGAAAGGTAGAGGATAGTGATCCTTGCGAGTAGCTTGGTTGAGTCTCCTATAGTCAATGCAAACTCTCCAACTATTCTGGACTCGAGTAGGAATGAGCTCATTCTTCTGATTGGCCACCACAGTGACTCCAGACTTCTTGGGAACCACCTGGACCGGGCTAACCCACTGGCTATCAGAAATGGGATAGATGATACCAGCTTGCAGAAGCTTAGTGACCTCCTTCTTCACCACATCAAGGATAAGGGGATTAAGGCGTCTACGAGGTTGCCTCACCGCTTAGAGTCCTCTTCCAACGTAGAATTCGATGCATGCACATGGAAGGGCCGATGCCAACTATGTCGCTAATGTCCACCCAATGGCTTTCTTGTTCGCCCTCAATAAGCTTAGCAGCTTCTCTTCTTGATCGCATAAGGTTATTTGCCACAATGACCGGCAACCGTTCATCCACCTCCGAAAATGCATATTTCAAGTGATCTGGAAGTGATTTCAACTCAAGTTTGGGTGGTTGCTCAGTAGAGGGGAGAAACTTAGGTGGTTGTTGGAACAACTCGGATGTCATCACACTGGAAATGCCTGAAATCACATTCAAAGAAGCAGAAGAACTGTGTCTACACAGCTCAATGTTAACATCAGAATTCAGCTCATCAAAATCAGAGTTAAGTTCATCAAAATCAGAATCAGGATCAGGATGCACATCAGGATCAGGATGAAGCTCAAACTCAGAATCAATATCAAAATTCACAAGTAAGGCATAACAGTCAGAATCACCAAATAATGCAGCATTAACAAAATGAGTGCAAACAGAGCACCATTCATTATCAAAGACATGCACAAATGGCGAATCACTCTCGATGAAAAATCGGATAATCAAAGACACCAATCAGCAAGAACATCATCAACAACATCATCAATCACATTAATACAGAAAATAGAATGCTCTTCCCTAGGATGTCTCATGGCATCAAAGATACTAAAATTCACAGATATATCACCAAACTCCATGGAAAGAGTACCAGAATACACATCTATCTTAGTCCTAGTCGTTTTCATGAAAGGCCTCCCTAGAATGATTGGTGACCTACTAATAGAAGACTCATCCTCCATATCTAAGATGTAAAAATCAGCGGGGAATATCAATTCATTAACTTTGACTAATACATCTTCAACTAAACCGGAAGGATGGGCATTACTCCTATTAGCTAATTGAACAATAACACCAAATAGGACGTAAGGGACCAAGACCAAGAGATCTATAGATAGATGCAGGCATGACATTTATAGAGGCACCTAAATCTAGCATGCAATCATCAAATGTGTAATTACCAATAAGGCAAGGGATAGAAAACGTCCCTGGATCCTTGCACTTGCGAGGCATGGTAGGCCACTGGATGAGGGCGATACATTCTCGTTCAAACTCACTCGCTTCATTCCCTTCGCCGCCTCTTGTTGGTGCATAACTCCTTCAGAACTTGGCATATTTAGGAATTTGTTTGATCGCATCTAAGAGAGGAATGTTGATCTCTACTCTTCTGAATGTCTCAAGTATATCCTTCTCTTGTGCTTTTTCTGCCAACTTCTTGGATTTAACTGCTCTCTGAGGGAAAGGAAGAGGAATGGGAATGGGAATGTCTTCCTCTTCATCTTGCTGCACTGGCTTTTTATTTTTAGAGTCAATCTTCACATTTTTTGACTCTATCTCGATGTGGAAGTCACATCTCGTAGATGGTTGAGGTTCCTCCAATTGCTTGCCGGATCGAAGGGAGATAGCACTCACATTCCCTTGGGATTAGGTATTGTTTGTGAAGGAGAGTGTTGGATCCCCGGGGTTGAAGCCGATTCGATGATGTTGCCAATTGGCCAATCTGTGTTTGCAAACTCTGAATGGAAGTTTCAGTTTGTTGTTGGAACTGTATATAGTTTGTGGCAAATTGCTTCATCATATCTTCAAGTGAGGAACCACCACTACTACCGGTACTAGCTCGCGTTGTGCCGCCCGTGGAGGTGCACATATGGCTGGTCGAGGAGGTGCGCTTGCAAAGGCAAAGGAGGTGCATCGTTGTTGGAAATTTCGTGGTCTCCGTATTGTCTCGCTTGGTAATTCCCAGCACTCGATATTGGTTACTTTGGTTCGATTACGGTTCCAACGAAAATTGGGGTGATTTCTCCATCCCGGATTGTAAGTATTAGAATAAGCATTATTCTCATCGGTATTGTGGCTTTCCCGGGAAAACACCCACCGCAGCCTACCAACCGGTCTTGATAAGCGGGATCATGTAAAGTAAGGCAAGAATCGAGTAGAATGACAAGGGTCGAATGTAACCCACACGAGTACCCAATCGAGGAGGAGAAAGACTCACCGTCATCGTGTCACCGCTAACCGCCTCACAAAGGGAAGTCGATCATCAAGTCTATTCTCCAATCTCTGAGAATCGTACTGGACCGGAGGTATTTGAATCTGGTAAACAGGAGTACCATTGGCCCTGGTGCCAAATTGCTAAGAATTCGCAGCCATAGTAGATATCAACTCTCGGGCATCTTCAGGTGTCTTGCTATCTAAGGCCCCACCACTGGATGCATCCACAAAACTTTTATCCATCGGTAACAAACCGGAATAGAAATATGTAATCGGGAGTTGGTCTCGAAATCGGTGGTGTGGATAACTAGCACACAATCGCTTGAACCTCTCCCAATACTCATACATGGTCTCCCCATTGATTTGTTTAACACTAGTGATCTCCTTCTGAATAACAATGGCTTTTGAGGAAGGAAAGAACCTCACTAGGAATAACTTCTGCATATCATCCCAACTCCCAACAGATGTTGGTTGCAAATTGTATAGCCAATCCTTAGCCACACCATCTAGGGAAAATGGAAAAGCTCTCAGCTTAATGTGGTCTTCATTAATTGCTTGAGGCTTCATCGTGCTGCATACCACATGGAACTCCTTTAGATGCCTGTGAGGACATTCACCTGCAAGACCATGAAACTTGGGCAACAAATGGATAAGACCAGATTTTAATTCAAAGTTAGCAAAGAAGTTCGGGATATTGAATACACAAATTCCGATTGCCCACATCGGGGTAGCTAATTCTTTCAAAGTGGGACGAGCCGCTTGCTCGCCATAATTTCGAGTTAGCAAAATTGCTACTAGAATCAAGAAAACAACAAGACTATCGTAAGTACTATCGAGTCAAGATCAACGTAATGGGCACAATCGTGACTCAAGTTCAATGTCAAATTCGATCATCCCACGACTTAGCCTAACAATCCTTCTAGCAAGAAGAATTGTTCTCTCTATTTCAGATCAAGTGGCAACAAGTCTTCTCGATTAATAGTACTCCTAGTACTCATGCAACAAGGCGTAATTTGCGTAAAATCAGAATATAGAAAATGCCACCATAAAATCAGAATTACAAAAATGCCACTACAAGTGGTAAAAAGTAGGAAACACTAAGATGACACACAAACAAAAACACAAAAAGCTAAAACCTATGTTGAAATTTGACCAAAACAAGTCCAAAACAAAGTATCAAATGATTTTTAAAATTTATGGGACTTGGACAAAGGGCAACTCCTAAACCATTGGGGAACCCAAAAATGAAATAAAAAACTTCAAAAAATGAAAAAGTGGTCTAAACGATTGAATTTGACAAATTGAGCATACCACACGATTTCTCGTGTGCCCGGAATTGGCCATTTTCTATCACCTGGAAAAATTTCAGCTCATTCGGAGATACTCCAAAAAAAATGACCTAGTAGAAATCACAAAATAGAAACTTAAAACAAAAAAAGTGGTCTAAACGTTGGAATTTGGGGAAAATAGGGCACCTCACTCCCAATAAGAGTGACTCTTGTTTAAAATGCCCAATTCCTTGTGAATAAGACCTGGTTTGAGTGATCTGGATCAGAAATTTTTTCTGTCCAGCCACCCGAACCACCGAAAACTACCGTTGCTCAATGAAACCGATGCGAATTCCTCGGCAGCGGCGCCATATTTTGACAGAGATTTGCCGTGATCTCCCAAAATACCAGATTAGAAAAGATTTGTAGTATAGTGTAACCTGGGTCGTTTCCCGATGAATTCACAATCGGTTCAATTCGAACAACAATAAAAATGTAATGAATGAATATTTTGGGGGTTTTTGATTTAAACTGGTTAAAAACGAAAATAGACAAACCAAAATGAAATATGCAAAAGATTAAAACGAGATTGAAACAGTTAAAAACGATTAACCCGGAATTGGGATTCCATAACCTTCATCGGACAAACAGATAGTAACCAAACTCGTGATTGATTCTGGACGAACCGAGATCTCTGCGTTCGTCTAGATATTCCCTCGACTAGACGATCGTCTAGCATTTGATCGAACACGTGGCGAGTTCGTGTCCGATCGCACAACGCTCTCTCGAACCCGGTCCCGACCTAAATCCTTGGGATATCAATCTAGGTATTAAATCTAATACCTAATCCGCAATTATAATCGGATCCGATTAAAATAAAACGAGAGACGATTCCAGATTACCGAATGAAGCGCATGTCCTCTGGATTCTTGGAACCCTCAATCCATAGGTTAACCACAGAAACTTAGCCGAGCATGGCTAAGCAAAACGCAGAAGAAAAGATGAAAAACACGAAGAACATGAAGAACACTTCAGAGAATTTGAAAACTCCTATTTTGATCCACCAAGGTCTAAAAACGTGAATGAGAATGTGTTTGTGGCTGCTGCCACACTTAACCTAAAATGGAAAACGAAAATGGGGCCCCAATCCAATTCAGGCCCAAAATAGAAAATAATAAAATTAATGAGTTTTAATTACAAATTAAAACTCAATTAAAATTCCAACTTCGGCTCCAAAATCGACCGCCCTCTTGTCCGAATTTGCCCTTCATGTCTTCATAAGAATTGTAGCCCTCTGAATCATCTGAAATATGAAACAAAAATGAGGCAAATCTGATGTCTGGTTCAAGAGTTATGGTAGGAATAGTGAAGCAATATAAAACTGGAATTTTATTATTAAAAATGGCTAAAACATAATAAAAGGCCCAAAGCCCAAATAAGTATAAAAGCCATTATTTATTAACTAAAGAGTCCTAAATTATTAATCAAGAGATAAAAAGAAGTGTATGAAATATTCAATTATCAAGCCTCGAAGTTAAACGGGCCGGCCTAGAGGGCCTCGGGCCGATCTGTAGGCCCTTGTCACCGTAGCTTTTTCTTTTTCTTTTTTCCTTTTTAAATTTATTAATTTATATATATTTTATATTTGTTATAGAGTTATTTATCCATTTAACTACAAATACATAATAACTATACTCTAATTTAATTTTATGATTTGGTTTATTATTTGTTGCAAATAAAGATTATGGATGTGTTCATGATGCGGGAGAAGAATTTCATGATATTCTTACTCATGAGCCAGAGGCTACTACTCAAAGTAAAGAACAATCAAATGTCGTTAAAATCGATGATAGTGACGAAGATGACGACAACAATAGTCATCGTACTAATGTCATTTAGTTATATGCTTTTTATGTTTTATGTGAGTTATTTGTGAACATAGTTTGCTTTTGATTATGAATTAGTGGTCGTGCTTATTTATTGGATGATTCGTGTTGTAATTTACTAATTATATTTTTTATTAAAAAAAAAGTGGAGGAAAAATAGTTAAAATTTGGAATAGTAATTTCCGGACCTATGGCCGGTCCTGGCCTTGGTGCTCTCGGGCCGGGCTTTGAAAAACATGTGTTTTTCTTACTCTGGGCCCTGGAGGGCCAGCCCTGTTAGGCCCTGGCCCTTCACAGGCTGGCCCTGGAGGGCCGGGCCAGCCCTGATTGCCAGCTCTAGTCATGTGTCACTATATTCATGTATTGATAAGCATTTTTTTCTCACCTTAAGTCTTAATATCATAAAACCAATGCCATATAAACCGAAACTGCAAGCCCCTATTTTATACATCATAGAAACATAACCAAACAACACATGAAACACAAATTTTAATGATTAAAAGTCTTAATCGATCTTTGGCTACCAATATAACGCTTAATCGATGGTTCTTCACCTTAGACCCAATATTCAAACACCCTTCCCATTCTAAAACACTTCAATCTTAAAAATCAGAGGTGGAAAGAGGCTTAGGTGCCTCACCTTGACTGGATTCTAAGGTTGCATGTGGGAATCAGTCAACTCCTCTTGTTTCTCCGGTGATTTCTTTCTCACTCGTACAGCTCTCTTTCTCACCCTCTCTCTGCGTCTTTTTTTTTTTAGGCCGAAATGAAGAATGATTAGTTGATAAATGAAATGAATGGGTGTGCTGACCGAAATATTAATGGTTGAAGTGAGGAAGTGTTTTGCATGATTGTCCACATGGCGTGAATTTGAGATAGGGAAGGATGATGTGTAACCAAATTAGAGAGGAAAATGATACGTTATTGAAGTAAGACTACGTTAAAAAGCGCTTTAACTGTGAGTGCGCGTCTTCCTCGCTCGGACCTGTTCGTGGATCCTTGGCGGTCGCCCACTGCGACTGCCGCCATAGAGTGGTCGCCGGTTGTCCTCTTGGTAACTAGCGACAGTGAGGTATCTGATCTTCGTGATTCTCGCCCGGTTCTCCGGACTGCGAGTGCTTTCTCGGCGTCTTGAGTCGATCTCGCACGTGCTTCGTCGGTGGTCACCCATCGCGTTGCCGTCACAAAGTTCCGGTTACGTGACGGAGTCGGACCTGCGTGTGCTTCAGAGTGGTCGCTGGTTTTGTGGTTCCTTCCTCTCTCCAGTTCTGTTCGGATCTGGTTTTCTCGGCGTCTTCTTGGTGCTGCGTCGTCGGAGTCTCCGTGTCCGCACGCTTGTGAGTCGCTGTCAGTGGTGAGAGCTTCAGATCTGTTCGTGGGGGTGGTGCATATTCGATTTGTTTGGGGATTTGAGATTACTGGAAAATCAGAGTCTTTGCTTTCTTGTCTACGGTGGATCTGAATAAGGTAGTCGCTGCTAGTTTATTTGTTGAAAATCAGTATCTCTACAACTGATTATGAGTGGACGGGAAGGTGATGGACGAACAGAAGGTGACGGAAGACAGACAGATTGTGAGATGAGAGAGTCCACCACAATAATGACAGAATAGGGTCACTCTATGGGAACATCTTTTCGAGATAAACTTATGAATCTGAACAAGGCTACGGCTACGAGCCACAACTTGGAAGAGCTCGCAATCACTGATATGGACTACACCATTGTTCAAGAGGGTGATGTTCCATCGATTGAATTCTCAAAGGAGGTACGCTGTGTGTTGATGAAAGGCATGGAGAAGACCCTTATCATTAAACTACTGGGCAGATCCATTACATACAGAGAGACCTAGTAAGTAAAACTCAAACCCTCTGGCATACGAAAGGTTCTTATCAGTTAGTGGATGTCAAAGGGAATTTCTACTTTGTTACTTTTGATTTGGAGGAGGATTATACAAAGGTGCTTACGGGGGACCGTGGATGATCTTTGGAGCTTATCTTACAGTGCAACCATGGTCACTTGATTTTGACTCATCTTCAACAAAGATCTCCAAAGTTGTGGCCTGGCTAAGGATTCCGGGACTTTCTTTCTGATATTACCACAAGAGCACGCTGCAGGCGATTGGGAGCTTACTTGGTAACGTTGTTAAAATCGACTATATGACAGCAACACGGGGACGCAAAAAGTATGCTCGCATAGCAGTCCTCATTGATTTACAGAAACCACTGGTTCCCAGGATTAAGGTTGATGGTTTGACTTACTGCGTAGAATATGAAAGCCTACCACTTATTTGCTTCAAGTGTGGTAAATATGGTCATTCTAAGGAGAAATGTAGAGAAGGAGTGCAGCATGGGAGTCAGGATGAACATAGTCAACAAGAGGCAACACCGCAGACACCACACCAGACTGACCAACCTATGACTAGCCCTATGCTCACCATTGAAAGCGGTTCTGAGAAATCGTCGTCGCCGTATGGCTCATGGATGCTCGTACAGAGGAAAGCAACTAAGCAGCATTTTGGAAAAGATGCACGGTCTGGAGGCTCGAATAGTTCAGGGGGGTCTCGCTTCAAGGTTCTCTCTGAATGTGAGGTTATAGAGGCAAGTTTCACGCAACCGCCAGTGGCAGATTTGAAGCGGAATACGGCACCAGAAACAAGGCTGGAAACAAGAAGTAAGGCAGACCAACAGGTGGAGCCTGAGAAAGAGCAACCATGCACTGCTACTACTCTTACTAAGAGCGGCAATAATAAATCAAAAAAGGGTTCTCCAAAAGTGGTCCAGGAATATAGAAGAAAGATGCCGTTGGACAGCAGCTCGAGCATGCCTCAACCCAATCCATCAGAGAACGAGATCCCGCATCCCAACCAGCCTGTTGACATGGCCATTAATATAGGAGCACCTAGTTGTGACACGAGCCGAGTAGAGAAGAAGGAAAATGAGGTAGGCCCAGGGGTGAAGCAATCCAATGAATCAATTTTCACCACATCGGCTTTTAAGGCTTTTAAAGCCCTTGAGACTGAATCGACTTTGGATAGCGATGCATACTGTGTGGTAGAAATTCAACGCAATGTAGACCCACTCTTGAAGAAGCAAACCCAATGCTTTTGGATACTACTTCCGGAAGCACACCACAGCTTACCAACATCTAATGTTCGAAGGAGAGGCAAGGAAAATCAAAGCCCAAACCCCCGACCAAAAGTCGCCGCCACATGGTATCAAACTACAATCTAATATTATGCGGAACCTGAAAGTTAGGAAAAAACCTTCAGGAGCGCATATCTCCAAGGATGCAATAGAAGTTCTTCGTGAGCAACTTGTGACACCGAAGGAATTGGAGGTATTTCCGGTATGCTCCTCTGAGCAAGTTCCAAACCAGAATGAGCGCGATGATGACCCGTCGGGCCTGGTATGGTTGTATCTAATCCTTAACATCTTTATGATTACACAAATTTTTGTTTGGAACGCCAGGAGCAAGCGACTAGTAAAAGTTTTCTTAGTACCTTTATGCATTTCATGTCTGAGCATAATCCTGCCGTGGTGGTTTTGGTCGAACCTCGTATTTCTGGAATTAAGGCAGATAAGTTTATCAAATCCTCAGGTTTTGACTATTCGTACAGTGCTTGAAGCAAGAGGTTTTTCGGTGGAATTTGGCATGTTGGGAAGGATATTGTTGATGTTACCGTCGAGTTGTGTCATTCGCAATTTATTCATACCAGAATAATCACTTCGGGGACCACTACACCTTTTCACTTCACAGCGGTTTATGGAAGCCCAAACAATACCATGAGAAAACAGTTATGGCAATCCTTACAAGATATAGCAATGACTATACATGACCCATGGCTCATTGCAGGTGACTTTAATGCAATTCTTAATAGTGGGGATCGAGCAGGAGGTTCCGAAGTACGAGCCCGTGGTTGCGAATTATTTAATACTTTTATGTTTAACTGTGGATTGACAGATCTTGGTTATTGCGGCCCTAAGTATACATGGAGACGAGGCACTTTACTTCAGCGTTTAGATCGTGCTCTAGGCAATACTCTCTGGATGGATACCTTTGGTACAACAGTGGTGAAGCATCTTCCTAAACTCAGTTCCGATCACCGTCTGATATGCATACAAGATAGTGGGCATGCAAGACCTCCTCGGCCCGAAAAAAACCGTTCGGTATCCGGCGGCTGGCTACATCTCGAGTCCTTTGGACAGGTAGTGAATGACAGCTGGTCCATAACTGCTCCTATTGTTGAAAATATTAAGCAATTCACGAATTCGGTCAAGACCTGGAACCGCGAGGTCTTTGGAAGTATCAAGCAACGTAAACGTAGAATATTGGCAAGGATAGGTGGTATTCAAAAAGCACAGGAGACTCGTCCATCTGCTTCTCTTGATCGACTGGAAGGCGAACTTCGTAAGGAGTTTAAGCTTATATGTGAGCAAGAAAATTTGACATGGGCACAGCGAGCTAGGTGTGAATGGATCAAGTTTGGAGACAGAAATACAGCTTATTACCACGCAAAAACAGTCCGCCGTGGACGGAGGAAATTGGTTATGGCTCTGAAAGATGAAAATGGGAACTGGTGTACTGATGACGCTACCCTCCAGTCATGGGCGACCCAATTCTACAAGACCTTGTATGCCAGAGACGGGATTTCTCCCCCACAATACCCGGGTAGAGGCCTTTTCCCCACATTCGACGATCTCGACTCTCTCTGGACTCGACCATTTTACAAAGTGAAGTGCATAAAGCTCTCTTTCAAATGAAGCCCCTCAAGGCTCCAGGGATCAATGGATTGCATGCTGCTTTTTTCCAGAAGCAATGGAAGATTGTGGGTCCCTCTATATACCATATGGTGACCCAATTTTTTGAAGATGGTCTTCTTCCAACTGAGTTGAATGAGACGCTCATCACTCTAATCCCCAAGATTCCATCTCCAGAGAGGCTAAAAGAATTTCGACCAATAAGTTTATGCACGGTCCTCTACAAGATTATCACAAAAGTTCTGCCAATCGTCTCAAGAAGTTGTTACCCGGGTTAGTCCTTCCAAACCAATCTAGTTTTGTTGCGGTCGACAAATAACGGACAATATCATTATTGCACAAGAGGTTATTCACTCTATGCGATCCAAAAAGGGTTCTGAAGGGTGGTTGGCAATTAAGGTGGACCTTGAGAAAGCCTATGATCGATTGCGGCGGGATTTCTTTGAAGACACACTTTATGATGCTTTGGCCTTCCAAGGAAATTTGTCAAAGCCATGATGTTATGTGTTTCTACATGTAGTATGAGGGTTGTATGGAATGGCAAGCAACTAGAGAAATTTTTTCCTTCCGAGGTATCGACAAGGGGATCCCCTCGCCTTATCTTTTTGTCCTCTGCATGGAGAGACTATCTCAAATGATCAACAAGATGGTGAAAGAAAATCAATGGCGCCAATTCGGATGGGTCGTGGAGGTCCTCTCTCCCACCTCTTTTTGCAGATGATTTAGTACTTTTTGGCTCCACTCAAGTCTCTCGTGTACGCCCGATTAGTAATATTTTAAGTGATTTTTGCTCCGCCGGGCCACAAAGTTAGTAGTCACAAGACCGAGGTGTTCTTCTCCAATAATGTTCCTCATAGTACTAAAACATGGGTGAGTGAGGAGTTGGGTTTTAATAGAACAAATGATGACCTCGAAATATCTTGGTGTTCCCTTACTTCATAAACGGGTCGTGGTTGGCACCTATGAGTACATTGTGGAGAAAATAAAAAACAAACTATCCGGTTGGGCAGCCAAGACACTCTCGCTCGCGGGCGGATCACATTAGCGAAATCGGATTATCTCGCTATACCGATATACAATGCAGACAACGAAATTGCCACCTGGGATATGTAGTCAAATTGACCGGCATATCAGGAGTTTTGTCTGGGGTAACATGGGAAATGAAAGGAAGCCAAGCTTGGTGAAATGGGATGAGATGTGCAAACCTTACAAAGAGGGTGGTTGCGGGCTCAAGAAACTAGAACAACAAAACCAAGCATTTCTGATGAAGATTGGTTTTGCTCTAAGATCGCAAACCGACCTTCTTTGGGTCCGTGTCCTTCGCAAGAAATATGGATGGGATGATTTTCGGGTCCTCACGGGAAGAATCATAATTGTTCTTACTTATGGCGGCATCTAAAGAAATTATGGTCGATGTAGAAATGGGGACAAGGTGGGAGGTTGGTGATGGGTCTCGGACCCGTTTCGGAGTGATAATTGGCTTTCGGATGTTGGTCCCTTAAAACTCTTGGCATTCGGAGAAATCACAAAGCACTTGAGGCTTCCTCCCGCTTAGCCACTTTGTGAGTCCCGACGGTATATGGAACTCGGGAACAGGTTTCAAGGGGACCTCCTCCCCATATTCTTTCCTTAATATCGGGATACAAAGCCCCTGACAAAGGAGGACGGTGTTGCTCAATGCTTTTGGGATCTCTCAAATGACGGACAATTCTCTATTTCCTCCGCTTACAACATGCTTTGTGATGCTGAGATCGAGGAATCTAATCGCCTATGGGAGGTAATTTGGAAGTGGGAAGGTGCTCAGAGGGTTAGAGTTTTCCTTTGGTTGGCGGCATGACAGAGTCTACTTACCAATGCAGAGAGGCGCCAACGTCATATGGTGGATTTGGATCTCTGTATGCGCTGTAGTGACTCAGTAGAGGATACAAATCATGTATTAAGGGAGTGTAAATTCGCCCAGGAAGTCTGGAGTTACTTGGTGCCAACAAATCAGAGACAACGTTTTTCCAACATTGACTTCACGGGATGGATGCTCCAGAATCTTGAAACTAAACGACATTGTCTCAACGGGCGGGTCAAGTGGGCAAGCTTATTTGGCCTCGACATCTGGAAAACTTTGGGAAGCAAGGAATATGGCTGTATTTCGGAATGCTCATATTCAACCAAAGACAACTAGCTCGAGAGTTGATGATCCCGGGCCGACTTCAATGAACAAGCATCGGAACTTGTCTACTCGGCAAGTGGTGACGCGCAAAGGAAAACAGAGAGGAGTATAAGGTGGCGTAAACCGACAGTAACGCTATCTCTTTGAACCGTGATGGGGCGAGAAAGAGTGATTCTAGGTCATGGGAGAGCGGAAGTTTACTTCGGGATCGTGAGGGACGCTGGATAGCTGGATGCTGTCGACACATTGGTACCTGTACCTCTCTCCAGGCGGAATTATGGGCCCTCATGGATGGCCTTCAACTGGCATGGGATAAAGGTTTCGAGAGAGGAAGTCCAAATTGATTGTTTGGTTGCACTAAGCTTAATCCTTAGGGAGGAAGGACACGCTAATGCGAACATGAGTCCGGTTCGAAAAATTCAACGCCTTCCGGCGCAGATTGGGTGGTAAATCGTTTCTCACACCTATCGTGAGGGTAATCAGTGTGCAGACTTTCTAGCTACATATGCTCTGAATTTGGCGATGGGCTACCATGCATTAGAAGACCCTCCGATTGTCTTGCAACGTTTCATCCAAGAGGATGCAGAGGGTATTGGAAGAAAGAAGATTTTGCTATAGTACCTCCCGATCTTTGATGATCGTCCTTATTGTAAACAAAAAAAAAAATTAGAGAGGAAAATGAGAGTAGTGCGCTGTGATGTCTCAGTTTTCTTTTTCTTTTTCTTTTTTTGTTTTTTCCTTCTGTTCCGTGTTGAGGCCAAATGAGAAATGAAAGATTGGGAGAGAGGGAGTGTTTGACCGCAATGTGTTTGAGTGGAGCCCAACGAGAAATGGGAAAATCATCAATGAGCTATCTCCTTGGCTGCTCTTATGCGCTGGAGAAATAACAATGGAGAGAGTAGAGTGTTAGTAAATGTATGTGGGGTACACTCCATAAACTAATCTCATTTGACCCCTACGACACTTTTATTTGCAAACTTGGTCCTTTCTCATTTAGTTGCAAACATTGGAGAAGTGTTAGAAATTAATCCTTAATTCTATATAAGGATTTTTCTTCCTCAATTAGCTTTTCTAGGCCATAAAATATCAACTCTAAATTTCCTATGCAAAATTTTGCCTCTAACTATTTTTCCTTAAATTTCTAGTAAAATAGGCTATAAATTCCAAATTATAGCTCTAAAACTATTTAGGCCAAATTTTCGTATTTAATCCCCTTATAATATTTCTAAATCCTCAAAAAAAAAAAATCATAATTTCCCTCAATTTTTTTTTCCAAGATCCAAAATAATATTTAATAATTATCTTAAGTTTTTCCTCAATAAAAACTTAAAACTTTGACTCTTATTCGTTTAGAAATTATTTATGTCGGTCGTATTCATAAATTCCTTATCCCAAAATTTGGATATTACAATTCTCCCCCATTAAATAAATTTCGTCCTCGAAATTTTCACTAAATCATCCTTTTATTACCTTCAAGCATTTATTAAATAGCTAAGACATTTATTTCAGGTAAGGAAGCATTACATAACATCGTTGCATAACCTCAAAACCTCAAAGATGCTTTCAATTATCATTTATCATTTAAGCATCCTCAAACATATTCTAATACCTCGATCCCTCTGGGTCATTTCCAATTCCTTAAGTATTAAAACTCAAAAGTTGATTCTTGGATTACTATTCACTTGGTAACAACTTCTTGAATATTTACCCAACTTCAACATTCATAATTAAATCTAGAACCTCAAAATAAAATGGTTCAAAAATCATTCTTCCCTAATTATACCCAACATGCACACTAAAAATCAAGCTTTATAACTCATTTTCTAACCTTCAAAACATTTAAACAACATCACCTATAGTCTGAAAAAAATAATAAAATATTATCTACTTCCCAAATCACAAGGCTTAAACATTATATACCATAAGATCATATTGAAAATCACCATGTATCATACCTGTGTGTGATTTCATTTCTATATATCATTACTCATTACTATTGCTAATTATTTTTAATCAATTTGCTAATGAGTTTCAGATGATTTTATCATAGATTAACAACAAATTTGCTTAAAGCAATTTATGTGTGAGAGAAGTATTAAATGCAGTTGTCAAAATCGGTGATAACCTCCGTAACCTATACTCTGATCAATGTAAAGCTTTTTCTGATATTCCGCCTGTGCAATAAATGCTATCTCTCAACGAACAAAACAAATGGAATAAAGAATGTTTGCGAAAAACAAAATCATTTACGGCGAATGTGACCAGTGAAGCTTCATCTGTCTAACGGCTATATTCAAGAGTCACAACGATCAACCTTCAAGCTTCTCCAACGATCATTTATTATCTGTAAATAGCATAAGCATTGAATTCGCCAACTACCGAAATTATGTGCATTCAATTGGCAACTTAAGCATTTATTGTTTATACTCTTACAAATTATATCTTCGGATATTTAATCTTCAGTGTTTATCAATATGCTCTTTTAGAGAGTTCATTATTGATTATCAATCTTTGTAAGAATTTCAAAATATTGGGACTTTGAGATTGGGTTATTTGATTACAACTTGTAAGGGGGAGTAAGTTCTAGTGAGAGAATTACTCCAAGAGTTACAGAGTATATAATCATTTGAGTTAGTGAAATCCCGGAGAGTCTGAAGACTGGACGTAGGTTAAGGATTTTGACCGAACCAGTATAAATCTTGTGTGTCTAATATTTCTCTTCTTACTCCATTATATTTGATCTCGGTATCTAGTTTTAGACCATTTTCGAAGAAAATTTTAGATCACCCAATTCAACCACCCCCCTGGTGATAAGTCCATCTTTCATCCTTGAAAATGGACCATCCATTTCCCTACAAGGGGAGCCACACAATCAATTATAACACTGACCATGGAGAACTATGAAGATGGATGCGAATGCAATTGTAACAATCAGAACGACAAATAAAAAGTACCATAATTCATTACATTGTTTATTTTATGCCACTAATCCAAAGCTCATAATACATAAATTATATATATCATGCTTCTTCAGAGTATTATGGCTCCTTCAAGGGAAACATGAAAACAAGTATTCCAAGCAAATGAGTTCAAAAAATCTAACTTCTGATAAAGCAAATGAGTTGATTTTAATATTCCTACAAAATGTGCCTCAAACCAACAATTCATCATAATTGTCTAAAGAGATGTCACTGTGATTTACAATAAACTAGGTACATATGATGATGCATAATTCAATGGCTGTTAAGTAAATAAATGTGATGAAGTTGGAGTTCCAAATCAGCTTATCATGATCATTTGGTGACTCTGTAAGCCTGCACACCCAAGAACGATTCTGTTAAAAATGCTGTGCAAAAATTGATAGAGGATGAACAAGACCCCAAACAAAGGGGAAATCTCAAACTAGTCATATAGCTAGGCAGCATCTAAAACACTGTTTAACCTATTTCTAAACTTTCTATGTCAAACCGATACAAAAAAGAAAATACATGTACCAGTACAACGTTCGTATAAACATATTGTACTTAAAACATTTATATTATTGATTTATTTGTTTGAAATACTACAAAATAATTCAAGAGTTTTATAACTAATCTTAATGGCACAAATAAAGAAGACTGAATTTAGTTTAAATTGAAAATTATGATTTTAACTTATTTATACTTTCATTGAAAACTTACCATGAACATATTTATACGACATTTGACACTTGGCTATAACTCAAATTTCTTCATGGCATCCATATGCTAGAATTGTAAAAAAAAAAATGTATACGTCATGTATTCCCAATATTCTTGCAACATAGATTTCAATCCAAATGAATATAGCCTCAACAGTCCAGATAACTGTACAGGCAACACCTCATGTGCAGCAGCTATACTCTCAAATTGAATAAGGCTAGAATACACTCTGGCATATTTATGTTAATTGGAATTCCATCACTCACCTTGACCCTTTTTAGTAGATCTTTGGCATTGCTGTCCTTTTTGAAGTGTTCCCTGACAGGCTGCACACACAAACAAAGAAGGATTTAGCTTGCACCAAATGCTAAAAGGAGAAAAAGTAAAATCCATACACTTGCACAAACTATCAAACAGTAAATGTGAAATGTCTTCTAGCTAACCAAGTTCTGTGCTGATGCTGATGCTGATGCTACTACTATAATAAGCACCCAAGGAAAATTCAGACTTATTTAAGGCAACAAAAAAGGAGAGCAATGGCTAATGTAGTTATGAACCTGAGTGCAGATTGATGTTCTTGCACATGGGTGTTTAGTTGAGAATATAGCAATAAGCTTGTGCCATTGTGTTGTCAGTTAGGATTTATCCGATTTTCAGTTTTTATTTAAATATTTTTAAATTTAAATGTCTATTTTCTCATTATAAATAAGATAGTATTTTGTAGGCTTAGGAAGCGAAGTTATTTGAGAGTTACTCTTATGGGAGATACTCCTTGCCTACTAAAAAGCTTGAGAGCGAGATTTTTGCTCTTTTCTTCTCAATAGATTATTATTCAATAAAAATTCCTTTCAATTCTTTGAGATCCTTACTCCCCAACTCTCGCTTGTTCTAATGCTACCTCCATTCTGAACACATTCTCTAAATGGGAAATATCTTTTTGCGAAAGTTTTTTTTACAACTAAAAGCAACCATCTAAGGCCATATAGTTAATACAAACTATTTGTCCCAGGTTAGCATACCATACAGGGCTCTCTCTCTATGCACAGGGACATGCAATCAAATATGATAGCAAAACTTTTCTGAATAACTCCTAAAATAATTTGAACTTTTTTTTTGAAACTTGAAAGGAGTTAGAATATAATATGCACAAACTGAAGTACAAAAATCACCTCCAGAATTTTGTTTAATGACTTTGCTAAAGCTGGTTTCAAATCAGCTGGATGTAGCTCCCCGCTTTCATAGTCAGCAATAAGCTCCTCAAAGGTCTTAAAGGTCCTATATTAGGGGGGAAACATGAACACAGATAATAAATCAAAAGAATCATTCAACACCCGAGCAGTGAGAAAACACACTCATGCAAACCGAAGAGGTCCAAGAAAGCAGTATTTCACAGGAGGGAGAGTTCATATTAAGAGAAATAATAGAAGTCCATTCATTCACAAATGGAACCACCAACTATCTCAACAAAAGGCAGCAAAACTTACTTATTACCACCATTCTCTGCATTGCGCTCCACCGAGAACTCATTAAACCACGGGATTATAAGATACTTAATGTACTCCAAGCATGGATTTCCTTCCACAATCTTTGGTGGACAATAAGCCTTCTTTATCTTCAGGTTCACTTCAGCCTATGTTATCCAAACAAGTTGAGCTGTTAGAATGCTGAGTGCTAAATGAATAATTCAAATTAAAATGATTTATTTTATTACAAAATGCAAGTATGGGAAATTCATCTTCACTTTTTCTATATGACAAATTTAACACCCTCCACCCTCTTACCTCCTCATCTTCCATGAATATGGAAGATGATGGGTCACTTTTTGACATCTTCTCTTGACCTTGCTGTAAGCCAGGTAACATATCTGCAAACCAACACTGAAATAATTATCAAAAGATAATCCAACCAAATATAAAACAGAACAAGAAAAAAAGAAGGATTATACGGTGTGACAAGATGATAGGCTTGTTCTTCCTCTTGATGTCATCACAATACTCTCTAGCGAGTACATTCACTTTCCGCTGATCCATTCCCAATTGGCAAATGTCAGCCTATATTAAGAGAAGAAATTAATAGAATGTTCATTAGTGTTTCAAGCAAATTCGGAAATGTCGTCTCGGGGGAAAAAAACCACAAGCAGTGTTGTAAAAACGTCGTGTAGAAACGTAGAAACAAACGTTTCTACGTTTTTTGGCAAGAAATCGAGTCAAAACGGATGCAGGAACGGGATTGGAGTAGAAACGGCTGAAACGCCGAGTCAACTCGGTAAACTCGATAAACTCAGCGAGTTTACTGAGTCACTGAAAAAAAAAAAAAAAAATTGGAGGAGACGTGGCCGTCGGGATGCTCCCAGGTCTCGCAGCACTCTTTTTCTGTCTTTTGGGTTTAGTCCGCCGAAGATGAAGGAGACGTGGCCGCTGGAATGATGCTGCCGGCGGCTAGTGGTGGTGAATGACGCCGCCGGCGAGAGAGGAAGAAGAAGACGGAAAAGAAGGATGCAAGGTCGAAGGCTATGTTCGCAACACTCTCTTTTCAATCTCTGTTTGCGCTCTCATATATATCTCCCCGTCCTGTGTATATCAGCCAGCTGAACCTAATTAATTAATTGGTTCGAGGTCAAAACGCAGATTTTTGACCAGAGACCAATTTGCAAAGTTTAAACCTTTTTTTATAGAGGGACTAAACTGAAACTTTTGCAACTTGGATTCAAACTTTTATTTTCAAACTTGATCTAATCTTTTCAGGCATCTACAATCCAAAATAATTAATCTAACATCAAATAATCTTAGAAATTAGAGATATTGACTTTGACTCCAATGACTTAAATTAGAGACGTTGATCTCTTTTATAATTTTATTGCCTTGGTGTTTTGATTTTAATATATATTATGATGATTGAGTTTAAACTTAATTATTTCCTTGAGTGTTTGGACTTAAATTTGTGATAACTTTAATGTATTGGTGTGTTTTGGTTTTATATATGTTGGATTTTTTTTTTTTTGTAGTACATATTAAACTCTTACGTTTCGTTTACGTTTTACGATTTTACGTTTTTGCTCACCCTTACCGTTTCTACGTAGACTCACGTTTTAACAACACTGTCCACGAGCTTAAACAAAACCACCAAAGGAAAATCAGAGAAAAACAAAATAGGAAAAATTAAGGAACATGGACCATTCAGTATATGCTACTGCCACAAAAAATACATCACATATTTAGATTTGAAAGAAGAAACCATTCACACAGTCATAACTCATAACTACTAAGAAAAAGAATCAAATTAAGAACTACAACAGAAAAATGAAGATAACAAAATACAATTTAAGCATGCTTTAAGACTTGACATTTTAACTTAAATAGGTACACACATACCTGCGCATTCACCCTATTAGATTCCAAAATAACCATTGAAGCTCAATATTATACAACCAGAGGTCCACTATTCCACTCAGTTTTTTTTTTTTTTTTTTTTTCCATTTTCTCTCCCTCTTTTGCTTTTAATTATTTTCCACTAAGATTATTTTAGGAAAAATTATAATTTAAAACAAGATATATGTGTAAAATATTGATGCAAAAGTGTCATGCTCTTGATTCAGAAAAGCAACAAGCCAAATAACCTGCACCTCATTGGAACCGTTTTAGTATCCAGAAATTTCCATTTTTCTCATTCAAGAATCATGACAAGACAAAAATTACTAATGTATAGAATAATTGTACACGAGGCATTTAAGGATCTAAGACCACTATGATGATCTTAAAATGCCATGATCACTTCTAAAACTGTAATTCTTAGGAAATAAATCATGGGAACAACTATTTTCATAAAAATCAACATCCATACACAATATTTTAACAGGAGCAGGCACCTTAAAGTGTTTACTTAAAATTAAAAAGTTCACCTTGAGAAAAAATATGTCAGCACACTGCATACATGGATAAAAGATCTGGGCCGCGGTTAATTCATCTTGCTCACTTCGGCCCATGATTTGACTGCACCTGTAGTTCGGAAGATAGAAAAAAAGAATAACATTAGACGTCGGACACCAAATACACCATTTACTTTAGCATCCGAATGCACCAACATTCACCTGATTATCCTTTTAAGGTTGTTCTTTTGAGCTATATCCAATACAAGAGGCCAGTATTCATCAGCTCTCGCATTAATCTCCTTTGAAGACCATAAAAACTCCACCTTTCCTCCTTCTAGATCCATCCCAACAGCTTTCCAAATTTCAATCAAATAACGGCCTACTACCTCAATTTTTTTCAAATCTCCCCCCATTTTATTGTTTAGCTTTGCAAACCAATCGGCAATCCATATCTTCACTCTATATCCAGTAGATGTCAGCTTGTTCACATTTATAGTCTTCATGACTCCCTGGACAAGTGATGGAATACTAAAAAATACCATCAGTGTCAAGAGGTGCTCTTCCCATTGTCATTCAATTCATCAAACAACTTGAAAGTGTCAGAAGTAAGATCATGACCTCATAGATTTTTCCTAACTAGATCTTCAGATTATGGATCAATAAAAGTAAAGAAAACCGCAGACTAATTGGAAAATCCGGGTACCTGAGCAATGTGCATCCTACCGGAGGGTTCAAACCCATCATAGCAAACAGGCTCAGTCTTCTTAGCCAGCAAATTGAGGAGCTCATCTTCTTGAATACACTCTTCTCCAACACTCTTCACGATCTGAAACCTTTGTTCCAAACTCAATCTGTGGAGAACACTAAAAAATTGAGAACAAGTAACAACTTCATGGAAATTTAAACCCACAAGTGGTTTAGGAAATTTACTGATTAGTTGGATTTGGAGTGCCAGATGATTCCGCATTCTCAGAAGAATTGAACAGAGACAAGGACTCCACAACTTCTGTGGGCGGTTCTGAGGAGGTAGCTTCCATTTCTAGTGTTGAGATCAAGGAAAAAGTAATTTAAATCACCAGAAGAGATCATATTTATTTTAGAAGACCTTAAAAACTATAATTGTCTAGAAGGACCATATACAAAAAATTTAAAGGATCCCAGATAATAATTTGCTTGTGAATTGCAATACACATTCTAATCCCACAACATCAATGGTTTTTTTATTGGGTAATGAGCCGAAACTTACAGTGACTAAGAAAAATAAGAAACCTTGTCAATTCAAAGGGTAAAGCAACCCATAATGTTCGCACTAATGCTTAGGAACATTCATTCTCACTGAGGATTATATTAGGATCAAACATTGCCCAGCAAACTCAAACTTTCAGTTTCGGGGATGCATTGTCATTACCACATCATATCAGGCCCCAAAGCATTAAAAAATAAAAAGATAAGAGTGAAGAATCAACCGCTGAAATGAAAGTTAATCTGTGAAAAACATATGCCGATGCAATTATGCGGTCTAGCTTATCTAAAGTTATTCTTTATCTTTTTTGCTAGCTTACAGGAATGAATTCAATGTAAAGTTAGGAAATTGAAACAACTATATGCATGGATGGACATTGGCAATGAAGAAATCAAATGACTAACATTTCAAAATCGAATAGAATGATACTCGCGCTCTAGATTTGAGAAGTAACAAAAAATGAAGAATACCAGATAGGTAAGAAAGTCGTATATATCAATCAATATATACAATTCTTCTTTCTCTCTCATTTTCAACTTTCGCCCTCTTTTTCTGGGGAAAAGTTTCCTGGGATTTCTAAGATTTACCCTCTAAGTACTCTCTTCAATCACTGTTCCTAGAAACCCATTAGCTAGATCTCACTCGGAGTCAGTTCCGAGTCCAGATTTCGCTAAAGAAATCGATCGATTGCTTTAGATTCATACGCAGAGCAAAAAAACAAAATTCATAAGCAGACCGGCAGACACAAGGTCAAGAGGAAGACAGTATCATTTTTTTAATTGAAGCAGAGAAAACCGACGACGGACTGAAACTCGCGGTGACCGCCGAATAGAGGAAAACCGAATAGGAAAAGGAAGAAAACTTACCTCAACACTGAAACTCACGGTGACCGCCGACGGATTGACCGGTGAGGAGAGGATGAGAGGAATGAAGAGCCGAAGAGGACGGAGGACTGAGGACTCAGTCTGAGCTGCAGACTAAGGTCGAGAGGGAAAGTTACTGTGTGAGTGGGTACCGAGTATCGACTATCGTGTGTGACTGATTAATGAAGCAGTGAAGCGTGGGTGGGCGTGTCACGAGTGTACTGTGGCAGTGTGACGCTTTAAAATAAAAAATAGAGTAAATACCCTTTTGGATCCCCGACAAAAAACACGGACCCTATTTTCGTCCCTAGGGACTAAATTATGACTTTTTTATGGACTAAAAAGGGCTTTTTGAAAATTTGCGAGGGGCCACCAAATGTTCACAAATCAACCCTTATTCGTCATTTTTATGGACTAAAAGGCGTTTCTTTTGTGTGAGGACGAAAATGGGGTCCGTGTTTTTTTCCAGGACCCAAAAGGGTATTTACTCTAAAAAAATAAAAACAATATTTAGGCCGGACTAAATCAGATCAAAGAGTCTGAGGCCTGGATCCGAAGTCTGATCCGACCAAGGAGAAGACCAGTCTAGTCTTATCTGCCCAATATTACTTTGAGCTAATTTTTTTCACCAAACCGGGGTCGGCTTGGACCGGATTACTAGGACCACTGGATTTTTTCTTATCCTAATGGTGGCACGATGGTATGTGTGGAAACAGGTCGAGAACCCTTAACAAGGTTAGCGCATTTTGGCAACAAAGTAAATGCAGATCGCGATGTGGCTGTTACGGTGCCATTTTTTCGGCCTAAGCCTCCTAGCCTGGCCTGTTAAGGAGGCTTGTTTTTCTATAAAAAAAATTTAAGTAGGCTAACGCAAAAAAACAAGCCAAAAAAAATGCGCTCCTTCAAACAAGCATACTTACATAAATTAATACTAATGATCTAAATTACATCATAAAATATGAGACCAAATAAAACAACATAACAATTTTTATTACAATTCACCAATTTAAAACGAATCAATTTAAAGTTGCTGGACCTTCATATTAAATCTTCAATATAATTTCTTCTTCTGCTTCAAAGACCTTCAAAAAATCTATTAAACATTGAGAAAATATGGATCACAATATTCATTTAGAAGGCAAGAATAATTGGCTTTTGAGTTTTTCCCCTTCTGTGTGTATATATCAGAAAAATTGGTTTCCCGATAGAATGGAAAAGAGATTGTTCATTGAATCAGTAAGTAATAGAGCCCAAGGAGCATGGCGAAGAGGTTCAGAGAAAGGAGACATTGGTCATAGAGACTATCTCAAATATTAATGTAAAAAATTTCTCAAAACTAGAGAAATCCCCACTTGCTCAAATACTCAGTTATTGACATACCAACCGACCCACTTATATATTTATTTATATGTCTTTATCCCCTCCTTCTTATCTTTGATATTCCCAAGCAAAGCTATAATCTTTCTTTCTTTCTGGTTCAGAACTCAACATTCATTCACTATACTCTTTTTGATCTCTCTAATCTGTTCTTCCTTAAGCATCTACATCACAAGACATCATATTCTAGAAAGGGCATAAATTTTGGTTTGGTTGGAGTGTTTGACGACCATACTTTACTATGGGAATAAGGTTCTTCATGTCGCTTAGAAGAACATGTAGGACATAACAGTTTCTTCAGAGAAGTGTTAAAGCATGAACCAGTTGGGAAAAATTGGAATGGGAAGTGTGAGAATTGAAGCAGAGAGGAAGAGAGAATTTCGGGGTGGGAATAGTTGAGAAACCAAAGAAGATTGGCGGACAAACAAAGAGATACAAAGAAGATAAGGGGACAAGATAGAGAGATACAAAGATTGGTCAAATTATACACCAAATCGAACCAGCATAAGCAAATCTAACATAAATATAAGCTTAAACACCAAATCGAACCAGAAGAAGCAAACCGAACACTAAATAGAAGCTTAAACACCAATCGAACCAGCAGAAGCAAATCAAACACTAAATAGAAGCTTAAACACCAAATCGAACCACCAAAAGCAAATCAAACACTGAACAAAGCAAATAGAAGAGGCACTAAACCAAATCGAACACTTATACTTAAAAAGGTGACCAAATCGAACCAGCAGAAGCAAATACTTACCAATTTGTCGGTTAGAGCGAGGTCCGGCCGAACACTGAACGAAGAAGAGGCACTGAACCAGCAAAAGCAACGAAGGTTAGGTTTGTAGGTGAGAACGATGAGCATCTGAGAGACTAAGGGTGAGGGTGAGAGCCAGAGCGAGGAGCGGCCGACACTGCACGAAGTGAAGAAAGAAGGTTTTGTAAGTATTTACAAGGACATGGTAAAAATAAAAATAATTACAAGATGGAATTTAAAAATGAGACGAAATTTATTCAGTGGTATCAGGGTCCAGGGTAGTGTGTGGTATCAAGGTCCAAGGTAGTGTGTAGTATCAAAGTCCGAGGTAGTTGTGGTATCAGGGTACGGGGTAGTGTGTGGTATCAGAGTACGGGGTAGTGTGTGGTATCAGAGTACGGGGTAGTGTGTTGGTATCAGAGTCCGAGGTAGTGTGTACTATCAGTGGTAGCAGGATTGGGGAAGTGTGTGGTATCAAAGTCCGGGGTATCTGTGTGGTATCAAGGTCCGGGCTAGTGTGTGGTATCAGGGTCGGAGTCCGGGGGTAGTGTGTGGTATTAGGGTCCGAGGTAGTGTGTGGTATCAGGGTCCGGGGTAGTGTGTGGTATAAGAGTCTGGGATAGTGTGTTAGTATCAAGGTCCGGGGTAGTGTGTTAGTATCAAAGTCTGAGGTAGTGTGTGGTATCAGTGGTATCAGGATCCGAGGGTAGTGTGTGGTATTAGGGTCTGGGGTAGTCTGTGGTATCAAGGTTCGAGGTAATGTGTAGTATCAGGATCCAGGGTAGTGTGTGGTATCAGATTCTGAGATAGTGTGTTGGTATCAGGGTCCGGAGTAGTGTGTTGGTATCAGAGGCATTAAAGAGTTAAAAAAAGTAAACTTTAGAAAAACGTTGTAAATGCCGTTTCAAATTTGCAAATGGCGTTTCAGGATTTGTCAATAGCGTTGCGAGTTTTGTGATAGTGCATTTTTTTTTTCACTCAGAGGCATTAAAGAAGTAAAAAAGGTAAACATTAAAAAAAGTTGTAAATGACGTTTCCAAATTTGTAAATGGCGTTGCAAGTTTTGTGATAGTGCATATTTTTTCGTTTTCCACTCAGAGGCATTAAAGAGGTAAAAATGGTAAACAATAAAAAACGTTGTAAATGTCGTGTCCAAATTTTTAAATGGCGTTTCAGGATTTGTAAATGGCGTTGCAAGTTTTTTTTTTCCACTCAGAGGCATTAAAGAGGTAAAAAAGGAAAACTTAAAAAAAATGATGTAAATGCTGTTTACAAATTTGTAAATGGCGTTGCACGTTTTGTGATAGTGTATATTTTTTTTGTTTTTCATTTAGAGGCTTGCAAGAGGTAAAAAATATAAAAATGTTTTAAATGCCGTTTCCAAATTTCTAGATTGCGTGTCGGGATTTGTAAATGGCGTTGCAAGTTTTATGATAGTGTTTCTTTTTTTTTTTTCAATCCGAGGCATTTAAGAGGTAAAAAAGGTAAACATTAAAAAAAACGTTGTAAATGCCCTTTCCAAATTTGTAAATGGCGTTTCAGGATTTGTAAATGGGGTTGCAAGTTTTGCGATAGTGCATTTTGTTAGTTCTCTAAAGGTTTTGATGATTACCAACAAAGTTGTAAGCAAAGGATAAAGTTTTGCTTTATAAATTAAAAAAAAAAAAAAAAATCACAAAGCAAAACTCGAGTTTTGGATTCAAAACTCGAGTTTTGACCTTACTGAGAAGAAAACAATTCTCCGATCAAAGCAAAACCGCCGCTTTTCGGCAAAACTCAAGTTTTAACTACACGAGACTTCTCAATATTTTTGAGAAAGTCAAAACTCCAGCCATTGAAAACTCGAGTTTTGGACTCAAAGTCTCCTACATTTTGAGATTTTGAAAACCTCCAGTTTTGGCTAAAACCTTCATTTTCAAATTAACTTGAAATATTCCAAGTTTTCACCAACAAGTGAAAACTCGAGTTTTGAGCAAAACTCGAGTTTTGAGGCAAAACTCGAGTTTTGAGGCAAAACTCGAGTTTTGAGGCAAAACTCGAGTTTTGAGGCAAAACTCGAGTTTTGAGGCAAAACTCGAGTTTTGAGGCAAAACTCGAGTTTTGAGGCAAAACTCGAGTTTTGAGTTGGCGAAAGGTTTCGTCTTTGGCACATTTTCAAAACCTCCAGCTTTCTCAAGAAAACTCCGAGTTTGGTTTTGGACAATGTTTTCACGGTAAAGTGAAAACTCGAGTTTTGATTTCAAAACTCGAGTTTTGATCGACGAAAGTTCTTGGATTTTCTTAAACTCCAAAACCTCCAGTCTTCAACAAAACCTCCAGTTTTGGCTTTTCACAATGTTTTCACAACAAAAGTGAAAACTCGAGTTTTGATTCAAAACTCGAGTTTTGATGTGTCAAAAAATCTTTGAGTTTTTCTGAGTTTTGAAAACCGCCAGTTTCTTCACAAAACCTCCAATTTTGTCTTGGCGCAAATTTACCCAAGTTTTCATGTTTAAATGAAAACTCGAGTTTTGATAGAAAACTCGAGTTTTGATAGAAAAACTCAAGTTTTGGCCAAGCGTAAAGTCGATGTTTTTGAACTATTAGAAAACCTCCAAGTCTTGCAAGAAAACCTCCAGTTTGATGTTTTGACTTAAATCAATTTTACTCATCAAAGTCCAAAACTCGAGTTTTGAGAAATAAAACTCGAGTTTTCATTACGTAGTTTAAAATTCAAATCGCGAATCTGTGAATCCTTCTTGATTGATCCTAATACTTTCTATTATCATTCTTGCATATTCCCCGCTATGTTTAACCACTTTGTTAGTGAGTTTCACTTGCTTAAATGGAGATTTAGTGGAAAAGCAAAAAGCATGTCGAACATTAAATGCTTCAACCGGAAAAGTTGCATACTTCCACGGTAATCCATCCGTACACGCTTGTCAGTAACATCCCATTTCCAAAAGCAAGATATATTTTTTTTTCATCGAGTAGAGCATCGGAGCGATTGAGTAACCGATACATTTATTCAAATTGCCGTAAGTCCGGCCGATTTACGTGAAGCGGTACATTGACCGAGAGTTTTCAAAATGAATAACGACGGAAGAAAGTCTTCATTGGGACTCTATACGGCTTGCTCGCCATTCTCCTCGGTCCTCGGTTCTTCTGAACCTGACGCTATGATAAGAGCCGAGATCCAATTGCAATTTGGATCTCGTGTAACGGTTAACCTCATGCTTAAATACGACTACATATACACGACGGCAAAGAATCAATACAACATGATCCATACGCGATGTATGATTAAAAACACATAACCACGTATGTAACATAACCACGTATGATACAAAGAATAATAACCTCGTATGTGACATAACCACGTATGTGACATAACCGTGTATATAACATAACCACGTATGCTACAACAACAAACAGAACACAACAAACATATATAATCATATAATAACCATCGAGTTAGTGTTACGACGCGAACGTACCTTTTTGGCGGTACAACGGAACTTTTACGGAAAAACGTGAAATTCGACAAATGGAAAAACAATGCAGTATGATTTGGCGCACAACAACGGCCCGACAATGCATACGATTATCTCGATATCCCGAGACTTTGCTCGAGACTTTCTCCGCAGCTTCTCTCTAACTTCTCTCTAAGAGGCAGATTTTTGGTGTGAGAAATGAAGAAGAGCTTGGTATTTATAGAAGAGACGGATGGCGAACGGTAAATAATTCGAACTTCGGTCTTGACGAATATGGACCGTAGGATCGCATTTTTGAGGACAAAACACTCTTGGCCATCCATGGTCAAGATCGAAATCTAAGAGCCCTAAAGTCAATGGATGAGTTGTCATCCATGATGGCTCTTGCTTTATGGCCTCCCCCGATAAAGCTACCCGACGGTGTCCGTTTCGCGCGATTTCGCGAAACTCAAAAATCCGGGCGTGTAACTTTGAAGATCTTTCCATCCTCTTTCATATTATCTATTTGGATCCTCTTTTTGATCATATCCAGGTATTCTCCGGTGCGTCGGAAGATATTCGGACAAACGCGTCCGGTTACTGAAATCACTTCCGATAGAACCAACTTCTGGACAACAATTCACCGAATCGTAAAACGTCCAGTTGTTGCCTAACTTAATCTCGTGTTTAAAAAGACGCAATTGTTTCTATAGGTTCTCACTTTGCCTATCTCGACCTACTCTATCTGATCAACTTTTCGTCTTATTTGAAATCGTGGTTTTCTTGCGGAAACAACGCCTGGTAAATTCTTTCTTCGTAAAAATTCACTTGTTCTTAATTTGATCAGTCTGAAAAGACTTTTACCTCTCGTTTACCCATAAATTTATTTCTAACCTTTCCCCCGGCCTCGCCATATAGCCGACTCACCGCATTATATTATTATTTTATTAAAAATGCCTTCACATTTATTTTTTTCTTTTATTTTTTTATTTATTTTTTCTAAGCATAAAATATTTTATTAATATTTTATTAATATTTATTTATTTATTTAATAATTTGAATTTCTCCAATTAAAAATAATTATTTAAATTATTTTTAATTCATTTACTTTATACCCTAATTATCCCATTAATTACCGATTAGCCACTTACTAATTTTTGATAATTTTCTTAATTAGGATAAATCATTATCTCACAACTATTTTACTTACATTGGTATTTTATATCCCATGTAAAATATTAAAAATCATGGGGTCACTTATGATCCCAAAATAATACTTAATTTTGCCTCATTATTTTTCAAGGGAAATTATCCTAAAAATTCCTAAAATTAGAGACAACATACTTTCTAATTTTTTATAAATATTTTACTACCTCTTGGGATTTATCATAATATTTGTAGGTCATTTAATGCCCTAAAAATACATTTTAGCTCTTTATCTTTCCTAATTTCCATAGTAATTACCTTAGAAAATAAGATAATTATTACTTATTATTTGAAACCACATGTTCACCTATTTTAAATAGGTATTATTTATCGAAATATAATATTCCGTATAAATAATTATCCAGGTATTACACTTGCAAAGCATTAAAGAATGTTCTCCACTTCCAAACCGCTACACCAACGGATTGATTTGTCCGAAATCAACTCGACTTCCTACACAACCGGATTAAATGAAGACTAGTGAGAGAAAGCCCGAATTGCCTCCAACAAAGAATAATCCCTCAACGGATATATGAAGTTGGCAACGGTCCATTAAATGATCTCTCGAGCATAAATAACAGAAAGATTCAAGTTTCCCAACTAACACATCTCACAAAAAAACAAAAATCATTCAAAGCTCTCAACTACTCTCTAGTTCTTCTCAGGTGAAAGTGACTTTTGATACAAAGCTTCAGTGTTTATCATAATACACTCTTAGAGAGAGTTTCATTCTTGTAAAACATTTATTGTAAGGAATCACAAGTCTCGGGGACTTGGTGATTTGGTCATTGATTACAACTTGTAAGGGGAGTGAGTTCTAGGGAGAGAACTACTCTTGAGTGCGAGTGTGTAATTCTTTGACTTAGTGAAAATCTCGGTGTGTCCGAGGACCGGACGTAGGTCGTTGGTTGGACCGAACCAGATAAATTCGTGAGTCTTGCTCTTCTACTCATATCTCTCGTTCATCTCTATTTTTAGTGTTCAAAAACAGAGCAAGTTTTCGAAAATTTATACATACCCAATTCACCCCCCCTTCTTGGGTATTTAGCTCCACTTTCACTTTTTTTTTCACTCAAAGGCGATAAACATGTAAAAAAGGTAAACTTTCAAAAAACAAAGTAAATGGCGTTGCAAGTTTTGTGATAGTGCATTTTTTTTTTCACTCAGAGGCATTAAAGAGGTAAAAAAGGTAAACTTAAAAAAAAAAGATGTAAATATGTTTCTATATTTGTAACTGGCGTTTAAGGATTTGTAAATGGCGTCGCAAGTTTTGTGATAGTGCATATTTTTTCATTTTTCACTCAGAGGCATTAAAGAGGTAAAAAAGGTAAACTTAAAAAAAAAAAAACGTTGTAAATGTCTTTTTCAAATTTGTAAATGGCGTTTCGATTTGTAAATGGCGTTGTGTTTTGTGATAGTGCATATTTTTTTTGTTTTTCACTCGTAGGCATTAAAGAGGTAAAAAAGGTAAACTTAAAAAAACGATGTAAATGCCGTTTCCAAAGTTGTAAATGGCGTTGAAAGATTTGTGATACCGCATATTTTTTTTTTTTCACTTAGAGACTTTAATGAGTAAAAAATGTAAACAATAAAACAACGTTGTAAATGCTTTTTCCAAATTTGTAAATTGCGTGTCAGGATTTGTAAATGGCGTTTGAAGTTTTGTGATAGTGCATATTTTTTGTTTTTCACTCAAAGGCATTAAAGAGTTAAAAAATCTAAGCTTTAAAAAAACGTTGTCAATGCCGTTTCCAAATTTGTAAATGGCGTTTCAGGATTTGTAAAAGGCGTTGCAAGTTTTGTGAGAGTGCATATTTTTTTTTCACTCGGAGGCGTTAAAGAGGTAAAAAAGGTAAACTTTCAAAAAACGTAGAAAAATGGCGTTGCAAGTTTTGTGATAGTGCATATTTTATTTTTTTCACTCAGAGGCATTAAAGAGATAAAAAAGGTAAACTTTAAAAAAATGATGTAAATGTCGTTTCCAAATTTGTAAACGGTGTTGCACATTTTTGTGATAGTGCATATTTTTTTGTTTTCCACTCAGAGGCATTAAAGAAGTTAAAAAGATAAACTTTAAAAAAATGTGCTAAACGTCGTTTCCAAATTTGTAAATGGCGTTGCAAGTTTTGTGATAGTTCATATTTTTTCGTTTTTCACTCAGAGGCATTAAAGAGGTAAAAACGGTAAACATTAAAAAACGTTCTAAATGCCGTTTCCAAATTTGTAAATAGCGTTGCACGTTTTGTGATAGTACATATTTTTTCATTTTTCACTCAGAGGCATTAAAGAGGTAAAAAAAGGTAAACTTTAAAAACACATTGTAAATGCTGTTTCGAAATTTGTAAATGGCGTTTCAAGATTTGTAAATGGCTTTGCAAGTTTTGTGATAATGCATTTTTTTTTTCACTCAGAGGCATTTAAGAGGTAAAAAAGGTAAACTTTCAAAAAACGTTGTACATGTCGTTGCAAGTTTTGTGATAGTGCATATATTTTCGTTTTCCACTCAGAGGCATTAAAGAGGTAAAAATGGTAAACAATAAAAAACGTTGTAAATGTCATGTCCAAATTTGTAAATGGCGTTTTCAGGATTTGTAAATGGCGTTGTAAGTTTTGTGATAGTACATAATTTTTTTCCCTCAGAGGCATTAAAGAGGTAAAAAAGGAAAACTTTAAAAAAATGATGTAAATGCTGTTTACAAATTTGTAAATGGTGTTGCACGTTTTGTGATAGTGTATATTTTTTTTTGTTTAAATGCCATTTCCAAATTTGTAAATTGTGTGTCTGGATTTGTCAATGGCGTTGCAAGTTTTATGATAGTGTTTCTTTTTTTGTTTTTCACTCCGAGGCATTTAAGAGGTAAAAAAAGGTAAACTTTAAAAAAACGTTGTAAATGCCCTTTCGAAATTTGTAAATGGCGTTTCAGGATTTGTAAATAGCGTTGCAAGTTTTGTGATAGTGCATTTTTTTTCACTCGTAGGCGTTAAACGGGTAAAAAAAGGTAAACTTTCAAAAAACGTAGTAAATGGCGTTGCAAGTTTGGTGATAGTGCATAATTTATTTTTTTCACTCAGAGGCATTAAAGAGGTAAAAAAGGTAAACTTAAAAAAAAAGATGTAAATACCGTTTCTATATTTGTAACTGGCGTTTAAGGATTTGTAAATGGCGTTGCAAGTTTTGTGATAGTGCATATTTTTTTCATTTTTCACTTAGAGGCATTAAAGAGGTAAAAAAGGTCAGCTTTAAAAAACGTTGTAACCGCCGTTTCCAAATTTGTAAATGGCGTTTCAGATTTGTAAATGGCGTTGCAAGTTTTGTGATAGTGCATATTTTTTTTGTTTTTCACTCAAAGGCATTAAAGAGTTAAAAAATCTAAGCTTTAAAAAAACGTTGTAAATGCCATTTCCTAATTTGTAAATGGCGTTTCAGGATTTGTAAAAGGCGTTGCAAGTTTTGTGATAGTGCATATTTTTTTGTTTTTCACTCAGAGGCGTTAAAGAAGTAAAAAAGGTAAACTTTCAAAAAACGTAGTAAATGGCGTTGCAAGTTTTGTGATAGTGCATTTTTTTTTTCACTCGAGGCATTAAAGAGGTAACAAAGGTAAACTTTAAAAAATGATGTAAATACCGTTTCCAAATTTGTAAACAAAGTTGCACATTTTTGTGATAGTGCATATTTTTTTGTTTTCCACTCAGAGGCATTAAAGAGGTTAAAAAGGTAAACTTTAAAAAAACGTGGTAAATGCCGTTGCCAAATTTGTAAATGGCGTTGCAAGTTTTGTGATGGTTCATATTTTTTTCATTTTTCACTCAGAGGCATTAAAGAGGTAAAAATGGTCAACATTAAAAACCTTGTAAATGCCGTTTCCAAATTTGTAAATGGCGTTGCACGTTTTGTGATAGTGCATATTTTTTTCATTTTTCGCTCAGAAGCATTAAAGAGGTAAAAAAGGTAAACTTTAAAAAAACATTGTAAATGCCGTTTCCAAATTTGTAAATGGCGTTTCAAGATTTGTAAATGACTTTGCAAGTTTTGTGATAATGCATATTTTTTTGTTTTTCACTCAGAGGCATTCAAGAGGTAAAAAAGGTAAACTTTCAAAAAACGTTGTAAATGTCGTTGCAAGTTTTGTGATAGTGCATATTTTTTCGTTTTCCACTCGAGGCATTAAAGAGGTAAAAATGGTAAACAATAAAAAACGTTGTAAATGTCGTGTCCAAATTTGTAAATGGCGTTTCAGGATTTGTAAATGGCGTTGCATGTTTTGTGATAATGCATATTTTGTTTTTCACTTAGAGGCATTAAAGAGGTAGAAAAGGAAAACTTTAAAAAAGGTGTAAATGCTATTTCCAAATTTGTAAATGGCGTTGCACGTTTTGTGATAGGGCATATTTTTTTCATTTTTCATTTAGAGGCTTTCAAGAGGTAAAAAGTATAAAAATTAAAAAAAAAAAATGTTTTAAATGCCATTTCCAAATTTGTAAATTGCGTGTCAAGATTTGTAAATGGCGTTGCAAGTTTTATAATAGTGTTTGTTTTTTTTTTTTTTCACTCGAGGCATTAAAGAGGTAAAAAAGGTAAACTTTAAAAAAACGTTGTAAATACCCTTTCCAAATTTGTAAATGGCATTGCAAGTTTTGTGATAGTGCATTTGTTTTTCACTCAGAGGCATTAAACAGGTAAAAAAGGTAAACTTTCAAAAAACGTAGTAAATGGCGTTGCAAGTTTTGTGATAGTGCATATATTTTTTTCACTCAAAGGCATTAAAGAGGTAAAAAAGAAAACTTAAAAAAAACGATGTAAATGTCGTTTCTATATTTGTAACTGGCGTTTAAGGATTTGTAAATGGCGTTGAAAGTTTTGTGATAGTGCATATTGAAGGTGGAATATCACCTAAGGGGGGGTGAATAGGTGATCTCAAAAATCTTTTCGCTGTGTGATAGGTAAACGATGAAGGCAGTGAAGAAGTATAAGTAATAGGCACAGAGAAATTATCCTGGTTCGGTCCAACTCTTTGACGTACATCCAGTCCCCAGACACTCTGGGATTTCCACTATCTTACAACAACAATTACACACTCTGTAAACGAAGGATGATCCTCTCACTCTGGACTCACTCCCCCTTACAAGTTGTAATCATACACCCATACTCAAGATACCACTGTCTTGAGATTTGAACAAATTGTGAAGCAAGTAATGAAGCTCTCTCTCACAGAGTAAATGATAAACACTGATGCTTAGTTATATCCGAAGATATATTCAGAATACAATATGAGCAAATGAAAGCTTTATCTTTGTATGCGCTGGTTATTTCTTGTATCTGTTGAATTCAATCCTTTGTGTATTTGTAAGCTGGAGTTTGATGACCGTTGGAGGGATTGAATCTGTCCGTTGGAGTATTTGAATATGTTCGTTGATTGCGCGAATCTATCCGTTGGGTATTTGAATATGTTCGTTGATTGCGCGGTGGTCCGTTGGAGTACTTTAATATGTCCGTTGATTGTGCGATCTGTTCTTCCATAATTTCAGTGCACCAAGCCTGTCATGAAGAATGAGTTACGAGTATTCATTCGAGTGTTCTCGCAGAGGCATCGTTCTGTAGCTAATACTCGTGAGTTCTTCCTCTCGAATGTGAAGCTTTGATTATGAATCAGAAACACTTAGGAAGATGATTAATGATATCATAGTTAATATAGAATGATGTATTGAAGGATTTAAAAACAATTAACTAGATTATTTAATTAAGATTACGGAGAATCGGTTTGTTGTCGAAAGATCTTTGTCTCGCTAATTCTCGAGAGTGCTCAGTATCTATACTCGAGAATCGTTCATTAAATCAATTACGATTGTATGTTCTTAGACCATTCTCGAGAATCTCTCAATGGATTCTCGAGAACCATTCTCGAGAATCACTCAGACAGAAGCGAACATCAGTTTATCATTCGAACATACTCGAGAATCATTTGCCCATTCTCGAGAATTAATTTCTTATTCTCGAGAATCACTTCAGAGACAAAATGTATCAGTGAAGATCATCGACCATTCTCGAGAATCAAACTCTGATTCTCGAGAACCATTCTCGAGAATTGATTCTCAATTCTCGAGAATCACTCGAGGAATACAGAATAGCTACTTCGGATTTTGCTTCAGACTGGACCATTCTCGAGAGTTCTTGATCCACTCTCGAGCATTCTCGAGAATGAACTTTCTCATTCTCGAAAATTGCTTTGTTTGTGTTTAACATGTAACGATTTTAACGAGACAATTCTCGAGAATTCAAGATCGATTCTCGAGAGTTATTCCTGGACATACCAAACGAGTTCAACATGATTTTCAAAACTTAAACATTTGTTATCATCAAAACATGAGGAGCCAACATTTTTTTCATTTTTTACTTAGAGGCATTAAAGAGATAAAAAAGGTAAACTTAAAAAAAAAACGTTGTAAATGTCGTTTCCAAATTTGTAAATGGCGTTTCAGGATTTGTAAATGGCGTTGCAAGTTTTGTGATAGTGCATATTTTTTTGTTTTTCACTCAGAGGCATTCAAGAGGTAAAAAAAGGTAAACTTTCAAAAAACGTTGTAAATGTTGTTGCAAGTTTTGTGATAGTGCATATTTTTTCGTTTTCCACTCAGAGGCATTAAAGAGATAAAAATGGTAAACAATAAAAAACGTTGTAAATGTCGTGTCCAAATTTGTAAATGGCGTTGCAAGTTTTGTGATAGTGCATATTTTTTTTTTCTTAGAGGCATTAAAGAGGTAAAAAAAGGAAAACTTTAAAAAAATAATGTAAATGCTCAAGCTCCAAATTTGTAAATGGCGTTGCACGTTTTTTTGATAGTGCATATTTTTTTTCATTTTTCATTTAGAGGCTTTCAAGAGGTAAAAAATATAAAAATTAAAAAAACGTTTTAAATGCCGTTTCCAAATTTGTAAATTGCATGTCAGGATTTGTAAATGGCGTTGCAAGTTTTATGATAGTGTTTCTTTTTTTGTTTTTCACTCAGAGGCATTTAAGAGGTAAAAAAAGGTAAACTTTAAAAAAAAAAAACGTTGTAAATGCTGTTTCCAAATTTGTAAATGGTGTTTCAGGATTTGTAAATGGCGTTGCAAGTTTTGTGATAGTGCATTTTTTTCACTCGTGAGGCGTTAAACAAAGGTTAAAAAGGTAAACTTTCAAAAAACGTAGTAAATGGCGTTGCAAGTTTTGTGATAGTGCATTTTTTTTCACTCAGAGGCATTAAAAAGGTAAAAAAGGTAAACTAAAAAAAAACGATGTAAATGCCGTTTCTATAGTTGTAACTAGCGTTTAAAGATTTGTAAATGGCGTTGCACGTTTTGTGATAGTGCATATTTTTTCATTTTTCACTCAGAGGCATTAAAGAGTTAGAAAAGGTAAACTTTAAAAAAAAAACGTTGTAAATTCTGTTTCCAAATTTGTAAATGGCGTTTCAGGATTTGTAAATGGCGTTGCAAGTTTTGTGATAGTGCGTATTTCTTTTGTTTTTCACTCACGCATTCAAGAGGTAAAAAAGGTAAACTTTCAAAAAAACATTGTAAATGTCGTTGCAAGTTTTGTCATAGTGCATATTTTTTTTAGTTTTCCACTCGGAGGCATTAAAGAGGTAAAAATGGTAAACATTCAAAAACGTTTTAAATTTCATGTCCAAATTTATAAATGGCGTTTCAGATTTGTGATAGTGCATTTTTTTTTTTGACTCGAGAGGCATTAAAGAGGTAAAAAAGGAAAACGTAAAAAAATGATGTAAATGTCTTTGTTTCCAAATTTGTAAATGGCGTTGCACTTTTTGTGATAATGCATATTTTTTTGTTTTCCACTCAGAGGCATTAAAGAGGTAAAAGAGATAAACTTTAAAAAAACGTTGTAAATGCCATTTCCAAATTTATAAATTGCGTTGGAAGTTTTGTGATAGTGCATATTTTTTTATTTTTAACTAAGAGGCATTAAAGAGGTAAAAAAGGTAAAGTAAAAAAAAAAAACGATGTAAATGCCGTTTCCAAATTTGTAAATGGCGTTTTCGATTTGTGATAGTGCATATTTTTTTTTCACTCGAAGCATTAAAGAGGTAAAAAAGGAAAACTTAAAAAAACGAAAACGATGTAAATGCCGTTTCCAAATTTGCTAATGGCGTTGCACGTTTTGTGATAGTGAATATTTTTTTGTTTTTCACTCAGAGGCTTTAAAGAGGTAAAAAATGTAAAAATTTAAAAAATGTTTGAAAGGTCGTTTCCAAATTTGTAAATTGCGTGTCAGGATTTGAAAATGGCATTGCAAGTTTTGGGATAGTGCATATTTTTTTGTTTTTCACTCAGAGGCATTAAAGAGTTAAAAAAGGTAAACTTCATAAAAACGTTGTAAATGTCATTTCAAATTTGTAAATGGCCTTTCAAGATTTGTAAATGGCGTTGTAAGTTTTGTTATAGTACATATTTTTTTGTTTTTCACTCAGAGGCATTAAAGAAGTAAAAATGGTAAACATTAAAAAAAGTTGTAAATGACGTTTCCAAATTTGAAAATGGTGTTTCAAGTTTTGTGATAGTGCATTTTTTTTTTACTCAGAGGCGTTAAAGAGGTAAAAAATGTCAACTTTGAAAAAAAGTTGTAAATGTCATTGCCAAATTTATAAATGGCGTTGCAAGTTTTGTGATAGTGCATATATTTTTGTTTTCACTTAGATGCATTAAAGAGGTAAAAAATGTTAAACTTTAAAAAAAACGATGTAAATGTCGTTTCCAAATTTGTAAATGGCGTTGAAGGATTTGTGATAGTGCATATTTTTTTTGTTTTTCACTTTGAGGATTTAATGAGTAAAAAATCTAAACTTTAAAAAAACATTGTCAATGTCGTTTCCTATTTTGTAAATGGCGTTTCGGGATTTGTAAAAGGCGTTGCAAGTTTTGTGATAGTTCATTTTTTTTCACTCAGAGGCATTAAAGAGGTAAAAAATTTAAACAATAAAAAAACGTTGTAAATGCCGTTTCCAAATTTGTAAATGGCATTGCAAGTTTTGTGATTGTGCATATATATTTTTTTCACTCAGAGGCATTAAAGAGGTAAAAAAGGTAAAATTAAAGAGTTAAAAAAGGTAAAAGAGGTAAAAAATGATGTAAATGCCGTTTCCAAATTTGTAAATGGCGTTGCACTTTTTGTGATAGTGCATATTTTTTTGTTTTCCACTCGGAGAGGTATTAAAGAGGTAAAAAAGGTAAACTTTAAAAAAACGTGGTAAATGCTGTTTCCAAATTTGTAAATGGCATTGTAAATTTTGTGATAGTACATATTTTTTTGTTTTTCACTCAAAGGCATTAATGAGGTAAAAACGGTAAAGATTTAAAATCGTTGTAAATGCCGTTTCACAATTTGTAAATGGTATTGCACGTTTTGTGATAGTGCATATTTATTTTGGTTTTCACTCAGTGGTTTTAAAGAGGTAAAAAATATAAACAATAAAAAAATGTTTTAAATGCCGTTTCCAAATTTGTAAAGTGTGTGTCGGGATTTGTAAATGGCGTTGTAAGTTTTGTGATAGTACATTGTTTTTTCACTCAGAGGCATTAAAGAGGAAAAAAAGGTCAACTTTAAAAAAAATGATGTAAATGTCGTTTCCAAATTTGTAAATGGCGTTGCACGTTTATTGATAGTGCATATTTTTTTGTTTTCCACTCAGAGGCATTAAAGAGGTAAAAAAAAGTAAACTTAAAAGAAATGATGTAAATTCTGTTTCCATATTTGTAACTGGCGTTTAAGGATTTGTAAATGGCGTTGCAAGTTTTGTGATGGTGCATATATTTTTTTTCACTCAGAGGCATTAAAGAGGTAAAAAAAAAGTAAACATTAACAAATGTTGTAAATGCCGTTTCCAAATTTGTAAATGGCGTTTCAGGATTTGTAATTGGCGTTGCAAGTTTTGTGATAGTGCATTTTTTTTCACTCAGAGGCGTTAAATAGGTAAAAAGGGTAAACTTTGAAAAAAATTTGTAAATGTCGTTGCCAAATTTCTAAATGGCGTTGCAAGTTTTGTGATAGTGCACATTTTTTGTTTTTCACTCAGAGGCATAAAAGAGGTAAAAAAAAAAGGTAAACTTAAGAAAAAAAACGTTGTAAATGCCGTTTCCAAATTTGTAAATGGCATTGAAGGATTTGTGATAGTGCATATTTTTTTGTTTTTCACTTACAGGGGTCCTCTTCCCTTAATATCCTCTTCCATCCTCTTCTCCCAAACTACACCATTTTGGTGTACAAAAAGTGACCCTCATCCTTTTTTTTTCATTTCGGATACGATGCTAAAAAAAATACTTCAAATTACTAGCTAAGATTGAAAAAATATTTCAAGATGTTTAAAAATTATTTTAGGATCTTGAAAAAAAAAAAATTAGGGTACTTACTAGTACTACAAATATATTTGAGGATACTTACCTAAGATCGAAAAATACTTCATGATCTTAAAGAATTATTTTAGGATCTTGAAAAAATATTTCAGGTATTGACTGGTACTAAAAGGATATTTTAAGATACTGACTGGTACTAATTTTTAATTTTTAAACATTTTGAAATATTTTTTCAGTACCAGTTAGTAACCTGAAGACTTTTTTTAGCACCCGTCAGTATCCTGAAATGAAAAAAAAAAGGATGAGGGTCACTTTTTGTACACCAAAACGGTGTAGTTTGGGAGAAGAGGATGGAAGAGGATATTAAGAGAAGAGGAGCCAAGCCACTTCCAAAATGTAAACATTGTAAATGTTGTTTCCATATTTGTAAATTGCGTGTCGGATTTGTAAATGGCGTTGCAAGTTTTGTGATATTGCATATTTTTTTGTTTTTCACTCAGAGGCATTAAAGAGTTAAAAAAACTAAGCGTTAAAAAAACGTTGTCAATGCCATTTCCAAATTGTAAATGGCGTTTTAGGATTTGTAAAGGGCATTGCAAGTTTTGTGATAGTGCATATTTTTTCGTTTTTCACTCAGTCGCTTTAAAGAGGTAAACACGGTAAAGATTTAAAAACGTTGTAAATGTCGTTTCCAAATTTGTAAATGGCGTTGCACGTTTTGTAATAGTGCATATTTTTTTTGTTTTTCACTCGGTGGCTTTAAAGTGGTAAAAAAATATAAACATTAAAAAAATGTTTTAAATACGGTTTCCAAATTTGTAAATTGTGTGTCAAGATTTGTAAGTGGCGTTGCAAGTTTTATGATAGTGCATATTTTTTTGTTTTTCTTTTTCACTAAGAGGCGTTAAACTGGTAAAAAAGGTAAATTTTTTTAAAAAAAACGTAGTAAATGGCGTTGCAAGTTTTGTGATCGTGCATATTTTTTTTGTTTTTCACTCAGAGGCATTCAAGAGGTAAAAAAGGTAAACTTTCAAAAAATGTAGTAAATGTCGTTGCAATTTTTGTGAGCGTGCATATTTTTTTTATTTTTCACTCGAGAGGCATTCAAGAGGTAAAAAGGTAAACTTTCAAAAAAACTTAGTAAATGTTGTTGCAAGTTTTGTGATAGTGCATATTTTTTCGTTTTTCACTCAGAGACATTAATGAGGTAAAAATGGTAAACATTAACAAACGTTGTAAATGCCATTTCCAAATTTGTAAACGGCGTTTCAGGATTTGTAAATGGCGTTGCAAGTTTTGTGATAGCGCATATTTTTTTTTTCACTCAGAGGCATTAAAGTGGAAAAAAGGTAAACTTTTTAAAAAATGATGTAAATGTCGTTTCCAAATTTTTAAATGGCGTTGCACGTTTTGTGATAGTGCATATTTTTTTTTCACTCAGAGGCATTAAAGAGGTATAAAAGGTAAACTTTTAAAAAACGTTGTAAATGGTGTTTAAGGATTTGTAAATGGCGTTGCAAGTTTTGGGATAGTGCATCTTTTTTTGTTTTTCACTTAGAGGCATTAAAGAGTGAAAAAAGCTAAACTTTAGAAAACCATTGTAAATGTCGTTGCCAGATTTCTAAACGGCGTGTCAGGATTTGTAAATGGCGTTGGATGTTTTTTTATAGTGCATATTTTTTGTTTTTCACTCAGAGGCATTAAAGAGTTAAAAAATCTAAGCTTTAAAAAAAGTTGTCAATGCCGTTTCCAAATTTGTAAATGGCGTTTCAGGATTTGTAAAAGGCGTTGCAAGTTTTTTGATAGTGCATATTTTTTTTATTTTTCACTCAAACGCTTTAAAGAGGTAAAAAAATTTAACATTAAAAAAACGTTGTAAATGTCGTTTCCAAATTTGTAAATGGCGTTGCAAGTTTTGTGATAGTGCATTTTTTTTTTTTCGCACGCAGGCATTAAAGAGGTAAAAAATGTAAACTTAAAAAAAACGATGTAAATGTCGTTTCCATATTTGTAACCGGCGTTTGAGGATTTGGAAATGGCGTTGCAAGTGTTGTGATAGTACTTTTTTTTTTCTTTTTCACTCGGAGGCATTAAAGAGGTATAAAAGGTAAACTTTTAAAAAACGTTGTAAATGCCATTTACAAATTTGTAAATGGTGTTTAAGGATTTGTAAATGGCGTTGCAAGTTTTGGGATAGTGCATCTTTTTTTGTTTTTCACTTAGAGGCATTAAAGAGTGAAAAAAGCTAAACTTAAGAAAACCATTGTAAATGTCGTTGCCGATTTCTAAACGGCGTGTCGATTTGTAAATGGCGTTGGATGTTTTTTTATAGTGCATATTTTTTGTTTTTCACTCAGAGGCATTAAAGAGTTAAAAAATCTAAGCTTTAAAAAAAAGTTGTCAATGCCGTTTCCAAATTTGTAAATGGCGTTTCAGGATTTGTAAAAGGCGTTGCAAGTTTTTTGATAGTGCATATTTTTTTTCACTCACACGCTTTAAAGTGGTAAAAAAATTTAACATTAAAAAAACGTTGTAAATGCCGTTTCCAAATTTGTAAATGGCGTTGCAAGTTTTGTGATAGTGCATATTTTTTTTTCGCACAGAGGCATTAAAGAGGTAAAAAATGTAAACTTAAAAAAAACGATGTAAATGTCGTTTCCATATTTGTAACCGGCGTTTGAGGATTTGGAAATGGCGTTGCAAGTGTTGTGATAGTACTTTTTTTTTTTTCACTCGTAGGCATTAAAGAGGTATAAAAGGTAAACTTTTAAAAAACGTTGTAAATGCCATTTCCAAATTTGTAAATGGTGTTTAAGGATTTGTAAATGGCGTTGCAAGTTCTGTGATAGTGCTTATTTTTTTTTGTTTTTCACTAAGAGGCGTTAAAGAGGTAAAAAAGGTAAACTTTCAAAAAACATAGTAAATGGCGTTGCAAGTTTTGTGATAATGCATTTTTTTTTCACTCAGAGGCATTAAAGAGGTAAAAATAGTAAACATTAAAAAACGTTGTAAATGCCGTTTCCAAATTTGTAAATGGCGTTTCAGGATTTGTAATTGGCGTTGCAAATTTTGTCATAGTGCATATTTTTTTGTTTATCACTCAGAGGAATAAAATAGGTAAAAAAGGTAAACTTAAAAAAAAACGATGTAAATGTCGTTTCCAAATTTGCAAATGGCGTTGCAAGTTTTGGGAGAGTGCATATTTTTTTTGTTTTTCACTCAGAGGCATTAAAGAGTTAAAAAAGGTAAACTTTAGAAAAACGTTGTAAATGCCGTTTCAAATTTGTAAATGGCGTTTCAGGATATGTAAATGGCATTGCAAGTTTTGTGATAGTGCATATTTTTTGTTTTTCACTCAGAGGCATTAAAGAAGTAAAAAAGGTAAACATTAAAAAAAGTTGTAAATGAAGTTTCCAAATTTGTAAATGGCGTTTAAGGATTTGTAAATGGCGTTGCAAGTTATGTGATAGTGCATATTTTTTTGTGATATTGCATATTGTTTTGTTTTTTACTCTGAGGCGTTAAAGAGGTAAAAAAGGTAAACTTTCAAAAAACGTTGTAAATGTCGTTGCCAAATTTATAAATGGCGTTGCAAGTTTTGTGATAGTGTATATTTTTTGTTTTTCACTCAGAGGCATTCAAGAGGTAAACTTTAAAAAAAAAAAAAACATTGTAAATGCCATTTCCAAATTTGTAAATGGCTTTGAAGGATTTGTGATAGTGCATATTTTTTTGTTTTTCACTTAGAGGTTTTAATGAGTAAAAAATGTAAACACTAAAACAACGTTGTAAATGTTGTTTCCAAATTTGTAAATTGCGTGTCAAGATTTGTAAATGGCGTTGGAAGTTTTGTGATAGTGCATATTTTTTGTTTTTCACTCAGAGGCATTAAAGAGTTAAAAAATCTAAGCTTTTAAAAAAACGTTCTCAATGCCATTTCCAAATTTGTAAACGGCGTTTCAAGATTTGTAAAAGGCGTTGCAAGTTTTGTGATAGTGCATATTTTTTTTTTCACACGGACGCTTTAAAGAGGTAAAAAAATTTAAACAATAAAAAAACGTTGTAAATGCCATTTCCAAATTTGTAAATAGCGTTACAAGGTTTTGTAATAGTGCATATATTTTTTTTCACTCAGAGACATTAAAGAGGTAAAAAAGGTAAACTTTAAAAAAAATGATGTAAATGTTGTTTCTAAATTTGTAAATGGCGTTGCAAGTTTTGTGATAGTGCATATATTTTTTTGTTTTTCACTCAGAGGCGTTAAACAGGTAAAAAAGGTAAACTTAAAAAAAAAAACGTAGTACATGGCGTTGCAAGTTTTGTGATAGTGCATTTTTTTTCACTCAGAGGCATTAAAAAGGTAAAAAAAAAAAGGTAAACTTTAAAAAAAACGATGTAAATGTCGTTTCCATATTTGTAACTAGCGTTTAAGGATTTGTAAATGGCGTTGCAAGTTTTGTGATAGTGCATATTTTTTGGTTTTTCACTCAGAGGCATTAAAGAGGTAAAAAAGGTAAACTTTAAAAAAACGTTGTAAATGCCGTTTCCAAATTTTTTAATTGCGTTTCAAGATTTGTAAATGGCGTTGCAAGTTTTGTGATAGTGCATATTTTTTTGTTTTTCACTCAGAGGCGTTCAAGAGGTAAAAAAGGTAAACTTTCAGAAAACGTAGTAAATGTCGTTGCAAGTTTTATGATAGTGCATATTTTTTCGTTTTTCACTCAGAGGCATTATAGAGCAAAAAAATGGTAAACATTAAAAAACGTTGTAAACGCCGTTTTCAAATTTGTAAATGGCGTTGCAAGTTTTGTAATAGTGCATTTTTTTTCATTTAGAGGCGTTAAAGAGGTAAAAAAGGCAAACTTTGAAAAAAAGTTATAAATGTCGTTGCCAAATTTATAAATGGCATTGCAAGTTTTGTAATAGTGCATATTTTTTTATTTTTCACTCAGAGGCATTAAAGAGGTAAAAAAGGTAAACTTAAAAAAACGATGTAAATGTCGTTTCCAAATTTGTAAATGGCGTTGAAGGATTTGTGATAGTGCATATTTTTTTTGTTTTTCACTTAAAGGATTTAATGAGTAAAAAATATGAACACTAAAAAAACGTTGTAAATGTTGTTTCCATATTTGTAAATTGCGTGTCGGGATTTGTAAATGGCGTTGGAAGTTTTGTGATAGTGCATATTTTTTTATTTTTCACTCGGAGGCATTAAAGAGTCAAAAAATCTAAGCTTTAAAAAACGTTGTCAATGCCATTTCCAAATTTGTAAATGGCATTTCGGGATTTGTAAAAGGCGTTGCAAGTTTTGTGATAGTTCATATTTTTTTTATTTTTCACTCGACGCTTTAAAGTGGTAAAAAATTTAAACAATAAAAAAACGTTGTAAATGCCGTTGCCAAATTTGTAAATGGCGTTGCAAGTTTTGTGATAGTGCATATTTTTTTCTTCATTCGGAGGCATTAAAGAGGTAAAAAAGGTAAACTTTAAAAAAATGATGTAAATGCAGTTTCAAAATTTGTAAATGGCGTTGCACTTTTTGTGATAGTGCATATTTTTTGTTTTCCACTCGAGGCATTAAAGAGGTAAAAAAAGGTAAACTTTAAAAAAAACGTGGTAAATGCCGTTTCCAAATTTGTAAATGGCGGTTGAAGTTTTGTGATAGTACTTATTTTTTCGTTTTTCACTCACAGGCATTAATGAGGTAAAAGCGGTAAAGATTTAAAAACGTTGTAAATGCCGTTTCCAAATTTGTAAATGGTGTTGCACGTTTTGTGATAGTGCATTTTTTTTTCACTCGGTGGCCTTAAAGAGGTAAAAAATATAAACATTAAAAAAATGTTTTAAATGCCATTTCAAAATTTGTAAATTGCGTGTCAGGATTTGTAAATGGCGTTGTAAGTTTTGTGATAGTGCATATTTTTTTGTTTTTCCCTCAGAGGCGTTAAACGGGTAAAAAGGTAAACTTTCAACAACAAAAAAACGTAGTAAATGGCGTTGCAAGTTTTTTGATAGTGCATTTTTTTTTTACTCAGAGGCATTAAAGAGGTAAAAAAGGTAAACTTTAAAAAACAATTATGTAAATGTCGTTTCCATATTTGTAACTAGCGTTTAAGGATTTGTAAATGGTGTTGTAAGTTTTGTGATAGTGCATATTTTTTTGTTTTTCCCTCGGAGGCGTTAAACGGGTAAAAAAGGTAAACTTTCAACAACAAAAAAACGTAGTAAATGGCGTTGCAAGTTTTTTGATAGTGCATTTTTTTTTTTACTCAGAGGCATTAAAGAGGTAAAAAAGGTAAACTTTAAAAACCAATTATGTAAATGTCGTTTCCATATTTGTAACTAGCGTTTAAGGATTTGTAAATGGCGTTGCAAGTTTTGTGATAGTGCATATTTTTCATTTTCCACTCAGAGCATTAATGAGGTAAAAAAGGTAAACTATAAAAAAAATGTTGTAAATGCCGTTTCCAAATTTTTTAATTGTGTTTCAGGATTTGTAAATGGCGTTGCAAGTTTTGTGATAGTGCATATTTTTTTGTTTTTCACTCAGATGCATTCAAGAGGTAAAAAAGGTAAACTTTCAAAAAAAAAACGTAGTAAATGTCGCTGCAAGTTTTGTGATAGTGCATATTTTTTCTTTTTTCACTCAAAGGCATTAAAGAGGAAAAAATGATAAACATTAAAAAACGTTGTAAATGCCATTTCCAAATTTGTAAATAGCATTTAGGGATTTGTAAATGGCGTTGCAATTTTTGTGATAGTGTATATTTTTTTTTCACTCAAACACATTAAAGATTTAAAAAAGGTAAACTTTAAAAAAAATGATGTAAATGTCGTTTCCAAATTTGTAAATGGCGTTGCACGTTTTGTGATAGTGCATTTTTTTTGTTTTCCACTCGTGGCATTAAAGAGGTAAAACATGTAAGCTTTAAAAAAAACGTTGTAAATGCCGTTTCCAAATTTGTAAATGGCGTTTCGATTTGTAAATGGTGTTGCAAGTTTTGTGATAGTGCATATTTTTTTGTTTTTCACTCAGAGGCGTTAAAAAGGTTTTTAAAAAAAGTAAACTTTCAAAAAACGTAGTAAATGGCGTTGCAAGTTTTGTGATAGTGCATTTTTTTTCATTCGGAGGCATTAAAGAGGTAAAAAATGGTAAACTAAAAAAAAAAACGTTGTAAATGTCGTTTCAAATTTGCAAATGGCGTTTCAAGATTTGTAAATGGCGTTGCAAGTTTTGTGATAGTGCATATTTTTTTGCTTTTTACTTAGAGGCGTTATAGAGGTTAAAAAGGTAAACTTTCAAAAAAAAAACGTTGTAAATGTCGTTGCCAAATTTATAAATGGCGGTGCAAGTTTTGTGATAGTGCATATTTTTTTTGTTTTTTCACTCGGGAGAGGCATTAAAGAGAAAAAAAAAAAAGGTAAACTTTAAAAAAACTATGTAAATGCCGTTTCCAATTTTGTAAATGGCGTTGAAGGATTTGTGATGGTGCATATTTTTATTTTTATTTTGGTTTTTCACTCAAAGGCATTAAAGAGGTAAAAAAGGTAAGCTTTAAAAAAACGTTGTAAATGCTGTTTCCAAATTTGTAAATGGCATTTCAGGATTTGTAAATGGCGTTGCAAGTTTTGTAATAGTGCATTTTTTTTTTCATTCAGAGGCATTAAAGAGGTAAAAAAAAGGTAAACTTTACAACAACAAAAAACGATCTAAATGTCGTTTCCATATTTGTAAATGGCGTTTAAGAATTTTTAAATGGTGTTGCAAGTTTTGTGATAGTGCATATTTTTTCGTTTTTCACTCAGAGGCATTAAAGAGGTAAAAAATGTAAAATTAAAAAAACAGGCTAGCTCACCGAAATCCAAAGTGAAAGCGGAGCTAAATCACCAAGAGGGGAGTGAATTGGGGATTTTAAAAACTTTTTCGAAGTGTTCTTTTTTGAACAATAGAAACAGAGAGGTGAGCAGAGTATGGAGAAGAAGAGCAAGACACAAGAATTTATACTGGTTCGGTCCAACCTCTTGACCTACGTCCAGTCCCCAGATTCTCAGGGATTTTTCACTATCACAATTGATTACACACTCTGTACTCAAGAGTAATTCTCTCACTAGAACTTACTCCCCCTTACAAGTTGCAATCAATGAACTCAATCACCAAGTCCCCCGACTTGTGATTCTTTACAATAAATGATTTACAATCAAGAAACTCTCTCTAAGAGTGGATAAGAATAAACACTGAAGCTCTGTGTATCAAAAGATACTTTACAGGTGAAAACTGAAAGAGTAGTTGTAAAACTTAAATACAATTCGTTTTCAGCAGATGTGTTATTGAGAAGAGTTGAATCCAGCTCTATTTATACTAAGAGTGCATTAAATGACCGTTGCAATTCCTAATGTAACCGTTGGAGACATTCAGGAAGGATTAGGATGTGCTTAGGTCTTCTTCTCTCTCTATTCTTTGCTTAATCCAGTTGTATTAGTCCGTTGGAATAACAACTACTGGATGTGGAAAGCAGACATTAATCCTCTGTAGGCATGTACAGAATGATTACCCAAAAGTATGCAAGCTTTCTGGGTTTTGCATTTAATGTGCTGACGGTACTTTTTGCTTTTGTTTTTGCTTTTAACCTTCATTTAATATCCTTTAAAACATCTGAAACTCACTAACAAAGTGGTTAAACATAGCTAGGAATATTAAAGAATGATAGTAGGTAGTATTAAGATCAAACAAGAAGGTTTCACAAATTCGTCAGATTCGAATTTCAAACTTTGCTATGAAAACTCGAGTTTTGTTTATCAAAACTCGAGTTTTGGACTTTTATCATGAAACATCGTTTTTAGTCCAAAACATCAAAACTTGAGTATTCTTCCAAAACTGGCGATTTTTAAATCACTGAAAAGCTGCAATGCTCTCTGGTTGGCCAAAACTCGAGTTTTCATTTAAGTATAAAAACTTGGAGAAAATCACCAAATCAAAACTGGAGGTTTTCATGAAAACTGGCGGTTTTAAATCAAGGTAAAACATGAATGCTCTGCCAGATAAAACTCGAGTTTTCAATCAAAACTCGAGTTTTCATTTAATCATGAAAACTTTGAGAAAAACTGTGCTAAGTCAAAACGGAGGTTTTCCCCAAAACGCGGTTTTCAAACTGTGTAAACTTTGAGAGTTCTCGGCCAAGTCAAAACTTGAGTTTTGAACCAAAACTCGAGTTTTCACAAATCTTAGTAAAACTTGGAAAACTCATGCCAAATTGGAAACGGCGGTTTTGTACCAAAACTGAGTTTTCACAATCTTAAAATTTTGGAGACTCTTTGTATGACCAAAACTCGAGTTTTCAATGAAAACTAGAGTTTTGTCTTTTCCGAAAAATATTGAGAAGTCTCAGCAAGGTGAAAACGGAGTTTACTCGAAAACCAAAGTGGTTTTGCTTATTTCAGATTTTCTCGGTAAAATCAAAACTCGAGTTTTGAACCAAAACTCAAGTTTTCCTTTGACGATAAGTTTTTCAACTTACCAAAAGAAAACTTCCTATTTTATTTACAATTGTCGCTTATCATCAAAACACATAGAGAACTAACACAAAGCCGACAAGACAGCCCTGAACCCGAAGCCCCAAAAAGTTGCTCCCGCTGGGACTGAGATTCCTGTCCCTTCCTCGTCAAAAATCTCAGTTGACCCTTCTATCGAAGATCCTGCCATTTCCCCCACAAGAATTCCTATTGGTTCTCCTAACGAAAGTCTTCCTTCACCGTCTCCGACTCCTAAGTTCCCTTACGACGTTATCTAGGATGAAGGGGTGCCCGTGCCACTTAGCCATGCGATCAGGCTCCCTGACCGCTTCTTTGATTCGAAGAAATATGAAGACTCCGAGCTTCATGTTCTGTATAATATGGAGCTTTGGGGGTTAAGAGGTTCTGGACTTCCTCAAGCCTTAACCAAGCTGAATGCGAAATACTCCAGACAGGCTGATGAACTAGACAAAGTAAAGTCGGCGTTCGAGGAGCACATTCGCAAGTCCGAGGAACTTGTAGCGGCCACCGTGGAGGACGCTGAAGCCATAGTTTGAGAAGCGAAGGCAGCGGAGGACGACATGAGGAAAGACCTAGAGAAGGAAAGGGAGGCTACAAGCAAGGCTAACTCAGAACTGAATCTCCTCCGACAAGAAAGTCGCTGGGACAAGAAAACCTTGGAACAATCTCGGTCCAAAAAGCAAGAGTATATTCAGGACCTGGAATCTGCCGGAGAAGCCATCCAAGAAAAGGACAAGGCCATAAAGAAATCTGTCCGGGAATCCTTTGATAATGCTCTGAAGCAGATCCAGCTATTGAAGCCCGTCCAACTTTTAATACATCCGGGATGGATTTCCTGTCCTGGGTCGTGGATGATAAGATAGTCCCGCTTTTTCCTTCTCATGAAGAGGAAGATGAGGAATCTAAAACCGATGCCAAGACTCCTTCTAATTGAGAACCGAGATTCTAGTGTTGTTTTAATTTGTCTTAGGGTACTGACACCCTTTTGTAATTCTTCGCCGGGTTAACCTGTATTCAATATATATTAATACCAAATGAAACGCTTACTTTTGTCTGCTTTGTCCAATCTGTATATTCGTTCGTGATTCCTTTTGATGCGACAATTGCTTTTTTCTGTAATACCTGAATTTACAGTCGGAAGTTTGCTGCGCAGAATACGGGTCTGGGACCACCCATGGGCAATATACCCTCCTGAGTGATTTACCAGAAATCAATTTGGAGTAAGAACCGTCCGTCACATATCTAGGTTCAGTGTCGAAACTGAATTCTAAACATTCCGACTTGATCAGGGTCATTTTGACGGCAGGTTTTACCGCCTTAAGCTTTGATGCATCATGGCCACAATGGGCTTCATCGGATTTACCGTGCCACCAGAAGAGGCACGTTTCTCCCGTTTTGTGGGTGTTACCGTATCCGGAGGAGTACGTATTAACCAAAATCTCAGCTTTGCCGTATCCCGGAGGAATACTTATTAGCCTGTGGGTTGTCAACGTGGCCCATAGGAACACGTTTTAACCATTATCTTGGTCTAACCGCATCCCGGTTTTGACCTCCATGTGGGCGTTACCGTATCTCGGAGGATTACGTTTTAGCCAAAATCCTGGTCTGACCACATCCCGGAGGAGTACGTTTTAGCCAAAATCTCGGTCTTATCGTGCCCCCACGGAAACACGTATGTTCCCAAGGAAACACGTTTTAACCTTTACCCTTAAATGAGTTTTGTGCGTTAGTTGATTTGATCGAGGATTCGCAATGACTTCTCAGACAAGAAATTTTGCATTTATAAGCTTAGTCAACATGGTCACTTTTACATGATTGTTCAAGAAGAATTTACAAAATTTGGCCTACGGGCTTTCTTCAGTGCTTCAGCTGTAATAAAGCTTCAGCTTATCCGCATTCCATGTTCTTTTGATCGCCAAGATTGCGCGAAAAGGCATGATGTCATGCATGATATCAATTTGCCTTGGGAAGTGTGCAAGGAGGTCGGCACACACAAGGGAAGGCCAAGATCAAGCCACTTGGCAAAATGCGATCCGACTACCGAAATCGGTCGAAAAAGTGATGAATAGTGTCACATCTTTGCCTATAAATAGCAAGCCTTCTCTTCTCATTTCTCCCACCCCAAAACCGTGTTTAGAGAGAGGTTTTAGAGAGAAGGAAGAGCCTGGAGAAAGTCTGGCGGAGCCCTGGGTAAGTTTTTTGGTCCCTAGTCTTAAGTTTCAGTAGTTCCTTCGGTAGATATAGTAGGAATGCTAGATTTATCTTTAAATTTCCCATATAGTTTAAATATCATGTTTAGGGGTAGATATGGTATTTATTTCGAAAATATACTGGGAAAAGAGATATGTCAAAATTCTGGAGAGATAGGGTCAAAGTAGCGAAGCTCCGGCGAAATTCCGCCGATTAGAGGGTCGGGGGGGCAAAATGGTAATTTTTACCTAAAATGCCCGTTATGCTTGCTAGATATTGATAAATACTATCCTTATAGGATATCCGAGATAATTGATCCGCTGTCCGAGCCATTGTTACCGTCATTGTTGTACCGCCGGGCGTCATCAAAATACGATTTTTAGTAAACGTCACCGAAAGTACCGTCAACGAAGGTACGTTCGCGGCGCGTCTTGTAACACTAATTCTCATGGTTGTGTTATGCTTATATATGATTGTGTTCTGTCTCGAGACGATGTCTCATTTATTTTTAAATGCAATCATGAATATACGGGTTATGGTCTTGATAACACCGTTTAGAGTTTTCCTAGCGCTTTGGACACGATAGGCCATTGTGGCACCGGAGAGTGTGCGGTGGGGTAACAAACATACTGCGGGGGGCGTATTGTTATGGCCCTACAAATTGATTATATATTTCCTACATCTTGTTATGGGCTTTTGTAGTGATATTTGCTAAAATGACATGAATACCGTGATGCATATATTGTTTACATGAGCATACGAGGTTAACCGTTACACGAGGTCCGATGGGTATTGGACCTCGATCTACATGATTAGACAGATTCGGGTCATGAACCGGAGAAGGCACCAGGGGACGGAACTATAGATATACGCCGATGACGAAGCCATGAAGGCACCCGGTCAAAGAAAATGCGGGAAGAAAGTCAACGAACTACCTTATGGCATGAATCTAATAAGGTTACTTCATATCATTTGGTGCTTAAACTAGAAGGGTCGTCTATATGGTTCGATCAATCGACACCCTAGCACGGTGAGACTTCCACTAGACCTACCCGGCTGGCCAAATGGGATGATTTAACTGAGTTAGGTTCTATGCCCCAGGTCTACTTAAGGCTTGGTTGAAAAGGGTATAGTTACATGTAAAATTGTAATTGTAAAGTTTTGTATTACTGTATCACATGTACAATCCTTCGGGAGATTTTATAATATATATTAGTATACGTCAGGCATCATCATATGTCTCGAGTATTTCATATCGATTACTCGGTGTTATATCTCGTTGTTCAAATTTTTAGTACATGCTCTTCGTTTCCAAAACGCTAAGCGATAGCACCCCATCACTCTGAAAATTTTTATAAAACCACGTGTCACCGACACGATTTATGTTACGGAATTTGGGGTGTTACACAAAGTTTTTTTTAATATGAAAATCGAAAACCAATTCTTGGAAGCCTTTATCTATAAATTGGGTGCCGTTGTCTGTGACGATCTCTGATGGGATTCCGAACCGAGATATGATGTTTCTCAAAAGAAACTTCTGCACTCGAGCCGAAGTGATTGTTGCCACCGGTTCCGCTTCTATCCATTTAGTGAAATAATCGACAGCCACTATGAGCCATCGAAATTATCCCAGAGCCGCCTTAAATGGTCCCAATAAGTCCAAACCCCACTTGAAGAATGGCCAAGGGGCCGAGATAGCTTTTAACTCGCTAGTGGTAACCACTTGATCGTTCCATGCCTCTGACAGCTATCACATTTTTGTACATGCTCCTTGGAGTCCGCCGTCATGGTGGGCCAATAATATCCAGCTCTTAAAGCCTTTCTGGATAATGCCTTGGCACCCATATGTTGCCCGTTGATCCCCTCGTGGATCTCGGAGAGAACATAATCGGCTCTTCAGAATTGAGGCACCTTAGTATTGGAGAATGCAAGCCTTTGCGGTACAGTTGATCATCAATCACTGTATACACCGCTGCCTGCCTTTCTAATTTCTTTGCTTCCACCGAGTCGTCAGGTAGAAAGCCTCTTTCAAGGTAATCTACAATCGACTTTCTCCAATCCTCGCATTCCGAGATAATCATGACGCAGCTAGGCTCTGACAAATTCTGTTGAATTATGGTCCGGTGATTTCCAGGACTCTTGGTACTCGCGAGCTTGGACAAAATGTCAGCCCTGACGTTCTCTCCCCTTGGAATGTGCGCCACGGTGACTTCATCAAAATCCACCATCATTTTCTTTACCCTTTCAAGGTATTTAATCAAGAGAGGACCTTTGGCCTGATATGTCCCTTCGATTTGAGATGCCACAAGCTGGGAGTTGGTGGATATGTGTACTTTCTTCGCACCATTCTCCTTCGCCTACAGTAATCCGGCGATCAGAGCTTCATATTCGGCCTGGTTATTTGAAGTGTGGAAATTGAATCGGAGGGAATGCTCGATGGATATTCCTTCAAGACTCTCCATAATGATTCCGGCTCCGCTTCCTCTGGCGTTTGATGAACCGTCAACAAAAATTTTCCAAACCCCGACATCACCCAAGTTTCCCTCACTCGACGGGGTTAATTCTACCAAGAAATCTGCAAGGGCTTGCGACTTAATGGCATGCCAAGCTTCATATGTGATATCGAATTCTGACAACTCGATGGCCCAGCTTATCATCCGTCCTGCCAAATCCGGCTTGTGGAGCACCTGCCAAATTGGTTGATTTGTTCTGACCATGATCGGGTGGCTGTAAAAGTATGGGCAAAGTCGTCTTGCCGTAGTCAATAAGGCGAACTCCGTTTTCTCTAGCTTCCAATATCTCAACTCGAGCCCTGCAAAGCCTGACTTACAAAGTATACCGGCATCTGCTCCCCTTTAGATTCTCGAACCAACACCGCGCTTACCGCTTCTTCTCCTACTGACAAGTATAGGATCAATCCTTCACCTGGCTCTGGTCTGGACAATACCGGTGGGGCTGCCAAACACTGCTTGATTTTTCAAAAGCCGTGTCACACCCCGAATTCCATTCTCCATGAGCTTCCTTCTTCAGTAACTTGAAAAAGGGCAACGATTTTTCAGCCGACTTTGGCAAAAATCGGGTTAAAGCAGCTAATCTCCCTGTCAGTTGTTGTACCTCTTTCTTATTCCTTGGGGCCCGCATTTCTAATACAGCTCGGCATTTGTTCAGGTTGGCCTCAATACCTCGGTATGTCAGCAAAAAACCCAGGAACTTGCCGGAAGGGACTCCGAATGCACATTTGGCCGGGTTTAGCCGGATCCGGTAAGCCCGCAGCTTATCAAACGTCTACTGCAAATCCTGGACATGGCTTGTTGATTGAGTCGATTTGACGATCATATCGTCGATATAAACTTCTACATTCTTCCCCAGCTGGTCCTCGAAGACCTTGTTCATCATTCGTTGGTACGTTGCGCCGGCGTTCTTCAACCCAAACGGCATCACGTTGTAACAATAGTTTGCCTTCTCCGTGATGAAGGCCATCTTGTCTTGATCCTCCGGGTGCATGGAGATTTGGTTATACCCCGATTAAGCATTCATGAAAGAAAGGAGTTGAAAACCCGAAGAATTGTCTACCAACTGATCTATGCGGGGCATTGGAAAAGCATCTTTAGGGCATACCTTATTCAGGTCCTTGTAATCTGTGCAAACTCTCCACTTGCCATTCGGCTTCTTAACCATGACCACATTCGATAACCATGTGGTGTACTATACTTCCCGAATAAACTCGACCTCCAGCAACTCTTGCACATGCTTCTCCAAGGCTATTCCTCGCTCTTCACCGTGATTTCTCTTTTTCTGAGCCACGGGAACCGATCCCGGCTGTATTTCCAGTTGGTGACATCAAAAGTCAGGATCTATCCCCAGTATCTCGGACAGCTGCCATGCAAATACATCCCTATTCTTCTTCAGAAATTCTTCAAGCTCCGCCCGAACCTCAGGATCCAGCGTCCTGCCGACTTTGGTGGTCTGACCTGGGTCGGGTCCCAAGACGAAGTCGTCCAATTCTCCATTTAGCTTCGTTCTTTTCATTTTCTCTTCTTCTCGTAAATCTAGTTCAACTAGATTGACCGACTCCTCCGAAGGCTTTTCTGCCTCGCATGGACTTTTTCCTTTTGAGTTTCGAGATGAGGATGTCGGTCCATCCCTTCTTTCCTTAACCGTTTCGAAGTAACACTGCTGAGATTCCTTCTGATCACCTCTGACCGTGACCACCTCGTTCTTGTTACTAACCAATTTCAGCTTTTGGTGTTTTGTCGATACTAACATATCCTAGTCGTGTATCGTCGGTCGCCCCAAAATGATGTTGTATGAGGATGGGAAGTCAGCCACAACGAATTTTACCCGCTCTATCTTGAATGCCGCCTTAGTGCCCAACGTCAGCTCGAGGTCTATATACCCCTTCGGGCGAGTGTCTTGCCTGTTGAAAGCCGTCAAAGTCGTCCTGCGTGGCTTTAAATCTTCCGGATCGAGCTTTATTCGCTTAAACGCATCCCACAAAAGGATGTCAACCGAACTCCCGTTGTCCACAAATATCTTCTTAACACGGCAGTTTGACACCGTTCCAGTTATCACTAACCCGTCATGATGGCCTGGGGCTACATCTTCCAACTCTTCCTTGGTAAAACTGAGTACAGGAAGTTCCGGGTTTGCAAAAGAAGAGCTTTTCTTGAATTCAGGGCGATCTCTGATGGAAAGAACCTCCCTCAAGTACCTTTTTCTTTGATTTACCGAATCTCCTCCTCCGCCGAATCCTCCACTAATAACATTGCATTCGCTCTTTGCCATTCTAGGTCGTTAGGAATCGAAGTTTATCTCTCCCCACGGTCGGCGCCAAATGTACGGTTCTACGAACACAAATGTCTAACCTCTGGGTTAGTTTCTGGTTAATATAGGATCTGTGTGATCTCCGGTAAGTATATATGCAGTACCGAAGATAAGGTGAGTACTCAGTGATGCCTATAAGGAAGACACCACAGGGTATCGTCTGATCACTGTGCTACACAAGAATGGCGATGAGCCAAAGGGAGTGGGGTGTGTGCATAGTGTAACAGTACAGTAAAAGGATATGAACAGAATATATGCACCTGGTGGGTAATCTCCTATTTATAGAGATTACCTAGGGTTTTTTCTCTTGGTTCTACGTCCATTGCTTCAGTCGCATACACCTCCCACATTCTCTAAATGCCTGCTCCACTACCTGAGCAATCTCTGCTCCACTACCTGTCTCTGCTCCACTATCTGTACGGTCAGATTAGTGCCGGGATTATAGGGAGATTAGCGTTTCTCCTGCCTGTGAAGGGCTTTAGCCACAATATGTCTTTATTGGGCCATGTCTCTTCTGGGCCCAAAATATGAACCCATAACACCATCAAACACTGATGCTATCACAAACACTCAATTATCAGGTTTTCCCTTTTGACGGGCTTTTTTTTCCCATCTGATGGACTTATTTTCTCATCATATGCTATCTCAAACACACCCTAAAAGTAAATTGCCCATCCATAGCATTTTACCGCGCCACTATCACTGTCTATGAAGCACGGATACTCATATTTTTTAAAAATATCCATGTCAGACACTCCGACACCGTCCGACATTCCTATTTTTAAAAAATATATGTGGCTTTGAAAATTATTGAATTGATGATGAATTTTCCTTTTATATTTTTTTAAAAAAGGAGGCACGGCTTTTATGATGAGGCCAAATCTACGATGAGCCAAAGCTAGAGGCCGGACTTTACGGAATATTGAACTTAAATGTAAATTAATATATATATATATATAATATCAAAATGTGTCCTAACGTGTCGAAATTTAGATTTTTTTTAGGATTAAGGTGTTGGAGTGTCAAGTCGTGTCGTGTCTCATGTCGGTGTCGGTATCGGTGTCGGTGCAACATAGATCACTGTTACACTACATCTTCGTCATTACCATCCATTGCAACAAAGTCACAATTGGAGCGATTTGAGAAGAGTTAGTGTTTCTTTTTTTCGGTTCCTCTTTTATTTTCTTTTCATTCTTGTACCTTTTGATGCTTCCTTTACTCCATTTCAATTTTCTCCTCCGTTTTCCTCTCCTTCTTCGGTAGCTAACTTGTTTGTTCTTCTTCTGCCCGTTTCTTTCACTTGTTTAACTGGGTTTAACTAGATCGTACCAATTCACGACATTATTGATTTAATCAATTACTGGCCAATGACATGGTTCGCCGATTTTCCATCCGATCGATTCCTTGGTCTGGTTTTACATACATAAAAAATCATTCAATTATTAGTATTATTAAATTATAATTTAGGGAAAATCCCTTTCAAGTCTAGGGACCAAGAAAATGTTTAAAAAATCCCAAAGAAAATTTTAAAGTAAAAAAGGTCTCAATAAATTGTTAAAACTCATTGTTGAAGTTGTTAATGCTCTACTTAAAGAGTTGTCAATGAAACATTTTTTACATTAGAATTTTCTCTAGGACGTTTTTGACATTTTTTGTCCCTTGCAGCCTTAAAGGGATTTTCCCTATAATTTAATTATCAACTGTGTCCCCTGATATATTTGTTTATAATCTATTTAAGAATCATTGAAACATTAATTAAAAAAATTTATGACAACATTTTGTTGCATAATTGGAATCGATTTAGTCAAAAATTGGAATAGGTTGTCCTACTAATAGAGCCGGAAAATGCAGGACCAAACCCATCTGGCTCTTTTAAGCCCCTGAAAATTAGAGGAATTTAATGAAATAAGCCCTGCGTAGGGCCCCGTAGGCTTAGGGCTTCGGGCTTAAAAGGGCTGGCCCTGGAGGGCTTTTTAATTTATTATTATTATTATTTGGATGCATGGATTTACATATGATGGTAATTTACTAATTTATATGTATTTTATATTTGTTGTAGAGTTATTTATCCATTTAAGTACAAATACACAAATACATAATAACTATACTCTAATTTTATGATTTAGTTTATTATTTGTTGTAGATAAAGATTATGAATGTGTTCATGATGCGGGAGAAGAAATTCATGATATTCTTACTCATGAACCAAAGCCTAGTCAAATGAAGCACAATCAAATGTCGTTGAAATTGATGATAGTGGCGAAGATGACGACGATAATAGTCATCGTACTAATATCGTTTAGTGGTATGCTTTTTATGTTTTATGTGAGTTATTTGTGAACATAGTTTTCTTTTGATTATGAATTAGTACTTGTCTTATTTGTTGGATGATTCATGTTATTTTGATATTAATGTAGACAACATTAATTTGATAAATTAGAACTTTAATTATTATAATTTACTAATTATATTTATTTGAAAAGAAAAACAGAGGAAAAATAGTTAAAATTTGGGATAGTAATTTCCAGGCCCTGGAGGGGCGGCCACAGCCCTGGTGCTCTCGCCGGGCTTTGAAAAATAGATGTTTTTCTTACTTAGGCCTAACCTGGAGGGCCGGCCCGTTAGGCCCTAACCCTTCACGGGACAACCACCGTAGGACCGCGTGCGACGCCCGATTCCACTCTACCTACTAATTAGTGATGGAAAATTGTATGGGTAAATTTCATCATCAAATGTTTTTCCATGGATAAAGGATGAAAAATTCCATTGATGAATCTGTCATAGTTATAGAATTGGTGAGGAAATTTTTTACGCATTTTTTATGTCATTTATTGCCAATTTATTTTGAAATGAATGGATAAAGAAAGACGGGCAATTACAAAAAACAAGACATAAAATGGAAATTGAAGCAAATGAGAAAGCTATATCACAAAATCAAACTATATTCATAAACTTAACTTTATTTACTAATACTATCACATATAAATTTGTACAAATTCATTTCAAAGTTCAAACGCTTTTCTATAATCCTTTTTTGTTGCTCCAACCAGATTTGTTTTTGTTGCTCTAAACTTTGTTTTTGCATTGATTTGTTAAGGGCATCCTCATCATTGGTCAATGAAATAGGCCATGATTCAAACGGATCATCTTCCTCTGGTGCTCCAGATAATGAAGGTTCGTTGGAAACCTTTGCATGAAAAGTTGGTTGAGCCATTGTGCCTAGTAGATTTTGCTCCCAAAAAGTTGATTGAACCATAGCCTCATTATTAGAGTTCCTAGCAACAAAGGTTGGTGTTGCTTCTACCATTGAAGTATTATTATTTTGCACTCTAAATATTGGACTAGGTTTTGTGCTGGTCTGATATGTATTATGGGCATGAAAGCTTGGTATTGTATTTGTTTGATATAAATTATGAGTCTGGAATGTTGGTTCTTTGCTCATCTGACATGAATCATTGCCATAAAAGGATGGCATTGTCCTTGTCAAATATGAATTATGAAAAGTTGACTGTCTATTCATTTGAGGTGAACTATGAACATGAAAATTTGGTTCTATGCTCACTTGGTTTGGATTGTGGGCATGAAAGTTTGGTTCCGTGCTTGCCTGGTAAAAAGTATGTCTCTGGAAAGATTGTTCGATGCTTGTTTGGTAGGAATGAAAGCTATGAGAGGTTGGTGTTGTGCCCATCATGTAAGAATTATGGCCTTGAAAAGTTGAATCTAAGCTTGTTTGATTCGAATTGTGGCCGTAAAATGTTGATGCAATGCTTGAATGATATGACTCATGACTTTGAGAGGAGGGCGCTGAATTGGTCTTAAATGAATTTAGAGAATTTAGAGTTGGTGTTGTGCTCATCCAATATGAATCATGGTCTTGATGAAAACTTGATGTTGAACCATTTTTGAATGAATTTTGAGAGTTGAAGGTTGGTGCTGTGCTCATTATTTGACATGAATTATGGCCTTGACTAGATGATGTTGGACTAAGCTTAAATGAACTTTGAGAAGCAAAGGTTGTTATTGTGCTAGTTTGATATGAATCATAATCTTGAGAAGTTGATGTTGAACCACAATGAAATGAATTGACAACATGGAGTTTAAATAAATATTGAGGTTAATCTATCCAAAAAAAAATCGAGGTTAATCAATCATCCTAACTATAACAAATTAACAGCCCGTACAAAAGCACTAGTTGAATAGTTGTGAAAATCAATCCTATATGTTCCATCAAATTAAATAACAGTGTCAATGAAATACTTAAAATGTACAAATGTACCCACGAAGAATCCACAAGTTACGTAGGATTATGGGGCACTTTAAAATCAAAGATGAAACATGTCATTTCCTAACCAAATAGGAAAGGAATACCTGCATTGTTTCGGTTTCAATGCTCAAACATCTCAGAAGCCTAATCTTGGCTGCTCGAAAGGATAGCATATGAAGCACTCCCATGGTAGTCAAAAACGCGTTTTAAACGGTAAAAACGCCGTTTTTGCGTTTTATTTTGGGCTAAACGTGTTGCGTTGTGGAAAAAAACGTACTCTGAGTAAAAACGATAAAAACACAGCGTTTTTACGCAAAAGCGTAAAAACGCTGCGTTTTTGCAAAAAAACGTTGGGGAAAAAAAAAGAGTAAATACCATTTTGGATCTCCGTCAAAAAACACAGATCCTATTTTAGTCCCTATGGACTAAAATGAGACTTTTTTATGACTAAAAAGGCTTTTGGAAATTTGTGAGGACCAAAATGTTAATCGACCATTTTTCGTCCTTTTCGGGACTAAAAATGGCATTTCTTTGTGTGAGGGGACCAAAATGGGGTCCGTATTTTTTCCGGTCCCGATAATGCTTCGTCCGTGACCTGTTATATTTGATTGAGTGATTTTAAATCTTTCTAGTCAATTGAAGCTCATTCATAACCGCAACTTGTTTTATTTCTCGCTATATTTGAACTCAAAATATTATTCGAGTTGCTCGAATAATATTGGGTGATCAAGTAGAATCTAGGATAATATTGGGTGGGTCAACTCTGAATAATATACCGTGAGTTTTTCATTGAGAAAAGTTGTTGTGCGTGAGTGCGTACTGCGCCTAAAAAACTAGTTATTATATACATATGCAGGTAAACACTACGTTTTGTATTACGATTTTACGTTTTACGAGTTTTCATTCTCCTTTCGTTTTTAGGTAAAAACTACTACCTTGAGCACTCCTTTACCATCCTTAGAATTGATGGAACTGAATTTTTCCTAGTAAGCATTTGTTGAGGTTGAAAGGATACTACCAACAATCCAGTAACCTAAATCATAGACTATATCAACAATTTAGTAACCTAAAACATTCTCCAGCGCACAAACTAAAATTAAAGCAAGTGAAACATTTCAGAGGACCATGGGCTTCCAAAAGGCATGAAAAACATTTCAAAGACAAAGCAATCATATACGAGATGGAAGGATATCAGGAGACTGCTTGAGGAACAAGACAATGCAACAAAAACTGAAAAATAAGGTAAAGCCATGGAACAGATTAAAATATACTTTAATTTTAAAGTAAAAAAAGAAAAATGAAATATTGACCAAAGTGATTGTTTCCTCATTTTGGCAACAATTAGAAAAATCGATCGATTTTATCTCTTTAGTCCTACCCCACAGTCCTAAGTTCAAAATCCTACCAATTTGAAGTGTTCATAATTGGGTTCAACGTCAATGCCAAGCTAGAAACCAAGATTAAATGTAAATTTAACAATCAACTGCAACCAGTTCAAGAACCCTAAGACGAATTAGAAACAGGGCGTAATCCAGAGTAGCACAGAAATTCGGCCATACTTGTAAAGGGGAAGGGAACAAATGAGTGTGGCGTCTGGTTTCTTCCAAAGCAAAGTCGATGAACTTCCGGTAAGAGACTGAGAAGCTCTGCACAAAGACTCTTCTGTTCCTCCAGCAGCAAGTAGACACACTAGTACCAGTTTAAATTAGTGGTTGGAGAGCTGGTTGAAAGCAGAAGGTTAAGGGGCAAGAGCCAATCTCCATTAAGTAAAGGCTATGTGAGATTCTGAAGCTTTCGCAGTTTCGCTTCAGAAAATTTGGAAGTCGCTATCTTCGACTTTCCTAAATGAAATTAACACTGCAGGGACAGTGACAGACGAAATGAAATTTCTGTGGGACTGTAGTTCTAACTCCGAAGTTTGTGCAGATAAGAACTCCTATGATCCTATGCGGAAGGATTTTTCAGAAAAAAAATGTTGAAGGATTTTTAACCAACCTTTTTTTTTTTATTATAATTCAAAATAATCGAAATTTAAACAAAAGTCCATTTTGCTGGCCTTAGGCTGTTGGACTTATTTGGGCTGGCCGAAGGCCCAAATAGCTAGAGCCCCCTTTTTTGCATTTTTAATATGGTATGAAAATTTAATCAAGCCTACCCCTTGTACTTGGATTCAACTAGCAAAAAGGTTAAACACTCTCACTAAAGGGAGAGAGTTTGATCTTAGAGTTAGTCGAGTCTTTGGGAGAGATCGTCCTAGATCCTGATCTTAGTAAACGCGTAGGGTAATAGACAACTCGCCCCGCCAAAACATTGGTATCACTTAGGAGGAAGAGAGACTTCGTTATGCCCTTGGATCGCGGGTAAGTCCAACCCCTTTCCTAAAATTTATATTTATATATATATATATATATAAAAATCCAATCAAGGCTGTCCCATATGACTTCTAAACGGTTTAACCATTCCCTTAGTTGAATGTCCCAAGAGTTTTGGATAGGTCAACAACCCAATTATTATTTTTTTTAAAGAGAAATTGAGGTAGTTAAATAAGTTAGTTTTTTTATAATATATTTTATGTTTATTTAATTATAAATCAATTTATAAATCAGACAAATTAGTTTGATATAAAAAAGATAAATATAAATACTCTAAAATAATTTATTTAGCTCTCTTAATTCTTTCCAAAAAAAAGTCAATTGAATCTTATATAAAGGACCGAAAGTCGTGTATATACACACATGTAGCCTAGAACAAAATTTGTTGTGTTAAAAAAATGGAAACCCATCATATTTGTATTGTAGTAAAACTTTTTTATTAGATTATATGTGTTTCACTCATAAATATTCTATTTACTTGTGGATTAATACATTTTTAATTTAAATATTAATGCATTGGGCTAACTTGGTTTGAACCACTATTTTGATCTAGTCCGTTTTCAATTCCTTGGTTTAAAATGCTTACTTCACTTTTATTATTGTGATTTAAAAAAAAAAAACCATAAAATGAACAAGACAAATGATGACGACGACAAACATGGGAGTTGTGTAAAAAATAAACAAAATTTAGGAGTGAGGTCGACAATAACTCATATATTCATTATGATTGTGAAATGAAATACAAATAACAATCACAATCATCATTACTAGGGGTGAGCGTAGGCGGGGCTAAAAGAAAAACCCTTTGTCCGACGCCCAAAGAATGAATTTAATCTGCGTTTTGCGGCCGATGCCGCCTCGCTTTTAATAAAAGCCCTAATTATTTTTGGGCTGGGCAAGACGGGCTTCTCCTGCCCAAGTAGTGACGTCATGCTCTACTTTATGAAGATTCTAATTCACACTTTACTAAATTTTAAAGCTTTAGAGATACCTGAAGTATAATTTATTATATTTATAATATATTTAGACATACTAATATAATATATTTTAAATAAAATAATATATATAAAATAATATTTATTTAAATATATTTAATTTTCCGGGTAAAATGGGCGGGCGGGACCCCCTACCCGATGCCCAAATTTCTACTTAGTTATTGGCCATGACCCAAAACTACCCAAATTTTTTACGAGCCACTTCTTTAGGTCTGGATTGGGCAATTTTTTACTAGGCTTGGGTGGGCGTACCGGGCAGCACCATGCTCACCCCTAATCATTACATTCAATCTACATTCGATTTGCTCCTTCCTCCTCCCCATCATTATCAATATTTGGAGTTGATTCAAACAGCTCCTACCAGGCTCCTCTCCCTCCAAATCCCTCTTATTGGACAGCCCCTCCCCTCTATTTGGATAGGAAGAAAGTTTGGGATGAAAGAAAATAAAAATAAAAGAAAAAAGAAAAAACGAGAGAGAAAATATTATCGCATGTCCTATTTAGAGAGACACGAGAAAGTTAGAAAACAAGGAGGAAAAAATGAGCAAATATTTGAATTATTGAAATAGCCTTATCCTTATATCAAATTGTATCATGTTTAAAGACAAATTAAATTTTCTAATGAAAAAATCATATTAGAATTAACATAACTAGTTCATTTAAAATCAAATTATTTAGTAAAGATATATTTTAACGTTATTATATTTTAAAACCAAATAATTTAGTAAAATAATGTTAATGTTCAATATGAAAAAAAAGTGATTTTTTTTAAATTAAATAAAAAAATAAGTTATACAATATCCAACATTGTTAACAAATAATAAAAATCTCACTACTACAAATTTAAGCATTTATAACGCATATATAATACATAATAGTTACAACTAATAAATGTTATGTATATCGAGGCAGAGGTCGCACAAGGATATATAACGCTTAAACATAATGGTTAATTATATGTACTGTCATGTATTGTGAGGCGAAATTCTCAAAAACACAAAAAATAACAATTGTAGTTAATAACCGTTATATATTTAGTGACAAAAGTGACGGTTTTTTCGAAACAATAGCTATGTAATACTTACAAATGATTCGACTTCAAACTTCTTATATTAGCGTAGACAAAACATAACGATCTTAAAAAACAACCGTCATGTAACACTTTCAAACAATCTGCCTTCCTCAAGTACAATTCATTAAGTCATAACCCTTCATACATCATCGGACCTTCACAAGTCATAACCCTTCGTAACATCCGTTAGACCTCTATTTAAACTCACATATTCCTTGTGATTCTTACTACTTTTTTTATCGGCCTCCTCTTGCCCTCCATGATGTATTTATCTCCTGCATTGATTAACTACTATATTAAAGTGACATATCTTGTAGATTAGCCAAGCAAAGAAAGAATATATCAAGTTGGAATGTGGATATTGATCAAGAAGAAAAGAAAGAAGATATTGGAGAACGGATTTATCAAATATGGGGAAAAGAAGTCAAGAAAAGGAAGAAGTTATTGAGATGGATTATGGTAAATGATCAAGAAAAAGATTAAGAAGATATTGAAGATTCAAGTTATCAAATGTGGGGAGAGAAAGTCAAAGAAAAGAAAGAAGCTACCTAAATGGGTTGTGGAGAATGACTAAAAGGTAGAAGAAGAAAGAGATTGAAGATAATAGTCAAGAAAAATAATGAGTTCTTAAAAAGGGTTGTGGAAATTAATCAAGAAAAAGGAGAAGAGATAGAAGAAAGAAGAACTTGCAAGATGTAATGAGAATATTAAGGTTCAAATTCTTATATGTGATACTAAAGGTCTCTATGGTTAAATGAAGGTTGGAATGACTCAATTCGAAATAAGATGTCTTATATCAAAGTTATACCAACTTCACTCAGTGGCACCTTAAGAGATGATCACTCGAGTAAACACTTGAGTGATGACCACTCTGTTGTGCTCTGTTCTCGTTCAACAAAACAGAGGCTCGGTGTTTTGGCCATATCTCCCAAACCACACATCCAATTGTCATGAAACTTGTTGCATAAGCTATACTCCAAATACAACACAATGACACCAAGATCTAGCTCAACAAATTTTAGATGAAAAATATATAAATTTCAGAATTAGAAGCTGGAATTTCTCACATGTTGTTCCAGATAAATTTCAATGATTTTGACATATCTCACAAATGACAAATCCGAATGAGATGATTCTTTTTGCATATGAAACGAGACTTAAAATTGATTTCATAGAAGCTAAGACAATGTTCAAATAATATTAGAGGAAAGAGATATGAATCTCAAAAATTGATGCTCGAATTTCTCACGATGTTCCAAAATAGTAGACATGCTTTGGATCATAATATTCAAAATACAACAAATTTTAAGATGATTCTTTTTTAATTAGAATATAAACTAATCCATCCTTCTCAATCAACTCTTGCTTGATGCTGCATACCCTTTGAGCCCTTTACGATAAGGGGTTCCATTGAGCCTAGCCACAAAGCCAAAAATATCTTGATCCATCCCAAATTGCATGACTATACTCAATGTGTGACCTTCTGTAATATACAAATTTGTATACAATTTCGTTTTGCATGCAAGGGCGAAAGAAGAATCCCCATTTTAAAAAAACAATTGCCTCAAAATTTATTGGTTATTAAATAAGAACTGTTATATATTTATACACTTTATATTCGGTTGTTTCATTAAACTCATTAGCATTTATAAGAAATAAATAACTATTACTATATAGTGACCCTTATGTATGCTAAACTGTTATATAACGGTTATCTTGAAAGCATGTATGTTACAGAGTTTTATAACGGTTGTTTACTTGAGACTGGTATTTACTATCACAGCATTATGCACAACATAGCCTCACCACATCTCAATACATAATGGGTTATAATAGAACCGTTATAATAAATACATAATAAAGCATGGTTTGAAACCGTAATGAATTTGTATCGAACTTTTATAGCGCCCGCATACATAATGGTTCAGAATCGTTATATATAGTAGTTTAACTATCATATATCAGGGTTTTTGTAGCAGTGTCTTGCATAAAGATGAAAGGGTTAAAGTAGAATATAAAAAATTTAAAACATATTTATGAAAATATTAAATATATTGAATTTAGAAACAAATGTTTTTAAAAAATTAGGGCTTTTTTTGTTTTTAAAAAACAAAGCTTTTTTTTTTTTCAAAAACACAAGCAAATTTGTTTGGAAAATTGTTTTAAAAAACAAAACAAAAAAGTTGTTTCTAAAAACTAAAAAACAAAACAATTTTTAGGTTTTTTTTTTTAGATCGCCACCTATCCACTATTGACACCTCACTACTAATGATGACCACTGCCATATCACCACCGGCTACGACCGTCGCCACATCACTTTAAAAATAGAGTTTTTAAAACAACTATCCAAACGTATCTTTTTGTTTTTTCAAAACTTGTTTCAAAAAACTGTTTTGCGAAAAAAAGAAACATAGAATAGAATTAGATAAGACCTTAATATTTTAGTTCTTCAACTTTCAACTCAATCCTTCAACTCTCAACTCTGATTCGGTACAACTTAATTCCTAAATTTTTGACCCGTTTATGACTCATCAATTCCTTTTTCTTTTTAATTTTTATATTATTATCCTTATCATATATTATTCGTCCTATGTGGCAAATAACAACTTTAAAATTTCCTCCTAGTCAGCTCCACCTGATTTTTTTCTTCATAAAATTTAAATATGAAAAAAAAAGAAGCTACTAGACGGAATTAGCCATTGTACCAGTGTTTGTGTGCTCATAAACAGACTGAAAGCACACAAAGAAGAAGAAAAGATAGGAGCCTATGAGAAAAATAGTGATTAATTACCTCTTGTTGGTTTGACTTAGGAGAAGAAGGTGAAAAAAAAAAAAAAAGATCTGCATAATTTTTATCTCTTCACAATCGCCGACAGCAAACTTCTCGAGAAGCTCCTTCCGGTTCTTCTTGCAAAGGTACCTTATCTTTTTCCCTCTATATCATTCCTCGTCATTTGCTAACTTTAACTTTGATTATCCTTCTTAATTTATGCGGTGTCTGGGGATTTTATATGTTTACTTTGTTTTCTGAAAATTACGCACGGACGATCGAGTGTGGACTCCGGGGCCGAGGCTTTGAACTATTATGTCTTGGTCTTCTTGATAATGCTTCTTCAACTTTTCTCCTCGTCATCCCATTCCCAGCAAGAGGTAATTAAGGGATAGGTTTCTCTCCGCTGCTTTTTCATCAGCTGCCTATCCTTTTCTTGAAAACGTCGTCGTTTGGTGAGGAAAATGGCAAGAGAAACAAAGGAATTGAGGATGCTGCGCATACTTTTGTTATAAAACTGAAGAAAATGTAAAGAAAAGTAGAGAGAAGTCGAGAAAAATTCTAGAGAGATAGAGGAATTCTCATTTCAAGTAACTTCGAATGTTTACACAAGACCTCTATTTATAGACCTTCAAGGGTTACTATGCAATAGACATCCACATAATACATATATTTATAACACTCTCCCTTGGATGTCCATTATGAATGTGCCTCATTAAAAACTTTAACTAGGAAAACCTAGTGGGATAAAACCTAGCTAAAGAAAAGAGTACATTATCCATTGATACACTTTCTAATGTTGCCTCATTAAAAACCTTTCTAGGAAAACCCAGTGGGACAATACTTAGATAAGGGAAAAAAAGTACAACGTGTATCGACTCCCTCTTAATTACATCGATTTTCTAATCGCCGCTCATTAAAAACCTTTCTAGGAAAACCCGATGGACAAAACCTAGATAAGGAAAAAAAAAAGTGCAGCGTATATCAATTGCTCTACTAAAATACATAAGATTTACTCCCCCATGACTACATTACTTGGTTATATTATTGTAATTTTATTATTTTATTATTTATGAATAGTATTTACTATTCACAAAAAAAATTTAAAAAAAAAATCTGATATTTTTGAATGGCAGGTAGCCATAATATTATGTTTTTATGGCAAGAAGTAATCATAATATTGTGATTTTATGACAAGAAAATTTATCATTTTTATTGCCATAAACTTATTATTTGATGTTTAAGAAATTTATCAATTTCTATAATTGTTCTTTTATAAAAGAACAATATTGGTTTAAAGAAATGGCATGGCAAGAAAATTTTATAAATTATTATATAAAGACCACGAAAGTATATGTATCAAATATTGAATGATACAAAGAGTTTTAAGTTATTGTCTTAAAGACAAATATTTTGCATAGAAATTATGCCACATGTGTAATAATTTTAAAGGCTAATAGTCTTGGAGACTAATTAGCATAGTTTACCCACTTCATTTGAAAGACCAATGTTCGGACTATATTTGGTAGTATAAATTTGTTTTAAGGCTCCGGAAGAAAGCTATGAAAGTATAAATTTGTTTTAAGGCTCTGAAGAGCTAATGTATTGTTTCTTGAAGGAACAAAATTATGCATTAAATATGCATTTTATTCCACCAAATATGAAAGAAACTTGTTGAGTTTCAAAGATATCTACAGAAATGGATATCATATAGAAAAATATTGAACCACATGCTCATTGTAAACTGTGAAAGTTTACAATATGACCGATGAGGTCATAAGTGATTAATAAAGATATGAAAAATTATTGAGAATTCATATCTTGATGTGTAAATAAATATTATAAATTGAAAGTGATTATTCATTTTTCTAGAGCTGATACAATGAGGAGATATTTTGAGATATTTTCCATTGGGTGTGCATAAGTGCCTGTAGCACTATTATAATGCACTAATATAGTCCTCAAAGGAGGATAAGAATATATGATGGGTGTTAATTTCATTTGATAATGAATAAAAGGATTTGAAAGTGAAAACCCACATTTGGATTGAAATCCATAAATGTTTGTGAAGTATTTTTAAAGGACTCACACTTGAGGGGGAGATTTCTAGAATACAAGTGTGAGTGAAATTTTGAAGAATTATATACTTCATACATTAAGCCTCTCTTATGAAGAACAAAGTCCATGAATTTTAAGGGGAATGTTCGTCTCACACTTGAGGGGAGATTGTTAGTATGCAAGTGTGAGCTAATTTGTAGAATGTTCTGTCTCACACTTGAGGGGAGATTGTTAGTATGCAAGTGTGAGCTAATTTTTAGAAAGTCATACTCATACTTCCCACATAATGACAAATATGATCTCCCGAAAATGAATGATAAATTATGATTGTGGATCATAATGTTACAGTAAACCAGAAGTTTACTAAGATGAGATATATGTTACAGTAAACTAGAAGTTTACTATTTGTTGGCATGACTTGTTTGATCATTCAAGTCATATATAATACAAATAAAAATTTGTATTGACATCCATTGAAGAATCGAAAAATTCTTCATGAATAGTCTGCTTGTTCTCAAATATAAATGACTATGAAAATATCATAGGTCATAATTGGTAATGGATCTCTGGAAATATATCAAACAGTTTTATATGGGCCCATTGAAATAACATGTAAACCATATAATGATATGATAAATTTAATATATGCATCTATAAGATGGTTACATGTGAGATTATTTGCTTGCAACATGAAGTTTGCGAAATAATTGCAACATGAAGTTTGCAAAAGAGATTGCAATATGAAGTTTGCAATAATGTTTTATGTTTGAATAAATTAAGCGCGCAATTTTCCAGATGATATGATTTAAGAATCATAAATTAAGCCTCCATAAATAAGCTGGATGAATGCTTATGAGAACAAAATTTTATTTTGGTATTTTTGAAATTATATAGCAAACATTTATATAAGCCAACAAAATTCTCCCGGTAAAATTGGCTTTTGGTCATAAGCCAGACAAATTTTCATCTTAAAAGGGTTGAATGTGCAATAATTATAAATCCACCACAATGCACATAGATGGATATAGAAAGAAATTTTAGATAAATGTTGTATAAGTACCTTCTATTTCTTGTTTGTCTCTATATGAAATGCAGTAAGATGTTTCTAAAGGAAACAAATGGATGTAGGAGACTTATCTTGCATGATTAGTCAATTGTCGTTTGACATTGTTTTCTTACCATGAGGAGAAATTGGATAGCGGAAAAGTGAATACATGGAATGCATTATAGCATTGTATATATCCTCGAATAATGTAGTATGAACCAGAAGTTCATCAGATTATGAATTCATGAATTATTTGCCAGATAATATTACTGACCCAAATGAGATTTATTAAATCTCATACTCCAGCTGAAAATGCTCCAATCTGTATAAATATGAATGTAGCATGCTCGAAGCATGAGAAATTATTCAGTTCCAATTATAAATGTTATGGATAAATTGGAGCAATAATTATGATGATCATATTAAGGAGGTAGATACTCCAGAAGAGTATCGAGACATAACTAATTGTAAAAACCTCAAAAGAGGTTCAGGTACCTGAATTATATTGATCTTGATAAGTTATGTCGAATTGGAAAAATGGAACTGAAAAGATGAAATTGTCGACAACAATTTTGAAAGATGATATCACGTGATCAAATGAGGATATTATATAAAGATATGTCACAAGAAGTTGACATAAAGATGATTGGCCAAGAGGATAAGTGAAATTGAATATGACGCAAATATAATCATATTATGACAGCTATGGACCGTAAGTCCAAATTGAGATATATGAATGTTTATGTGAAAATAAAGATTTTCACAAAGTCTAATATGATTATGATGTGATATATGATTTTGTGGTGGATACAATAATTTTGTATATATATATTGTTAATCTGGCAATTTATGAATGAAAGAAAAATTATGCGTCTATTAGATATTGTTATATAGCCTATGCATAAAGCTTACTAAATTATGAAGATTACGAAGAATCTTCAAAGAATCAAAAAGTGCTAGTAGCACATGTCCTTAAAGGACTTAAGGTGGTAGAAAAGGACTTAAGGTCTGGAGAACACATGTCCCGAAAGATTTAAGGTGCGAGAAGCACATGTCTCCGAAAGACTTATGGTGCCAAAATGCATCAAATGATTTATTGTGCTAGAAGCACGAGTCCCTTTGAAGGACTTAGAATGCTAATCAAAAGCATTTAATTCAAGTTATTGAAAACAATAAAGGGGAAGAAGTCTTTGTATGACTTAAATCAATTAGGACACAGTGGTATAATCTTCTCAAGAAATATATGTTGAAAGAAGGGTATAAAGAATGTAAATCAATATGTCCATGCATCTTTATGAAAAGATCTAGATGTAAATGTTTTAATTGCAAATTATGTTGATGATATCAACATTATTGAAACGCTGAAGAGCTTCAATAAGGCAATTAATTGTTTAAAGAAAGAATTTGAAATAAAGGACTTGAGAAGAACGAAATTCTGTATTGGATTACAGATTTAATACCTAAAGAATGAGATCTTTTGTTTATACAAAAGAAGGTCCTAGATTTATTTTATATGGATAAGTCATATCCATTATATATCTTAAAGTATTTGCGGTGGATAAAGAACAATTTCAACCTCAAGTAAAGAAGTTGAAGAATGACACTTATGTATCATGCTTAGCACGAGATAATTCTTCACCAACACAAAGACATTGGAAGTAATGTAGTCATCGGGGGAGTAAATCTTATGTATTTTAGTAGAGCAATTGATATACGCTGCACTTTTTTTTTTTTTTCAAGAGAGAATGAGAGAAGGAATTCTTATTCCAAAAAGTGTATTCAATAGTTACGTAAGACCTCTATTTATAGAAGAAAAATGGGTCCTAAAGTGTAATTATTCCACCTGGGTCATTAGAAATCGTAATTTTCCCCAAAGTCATCAATCATTTCCGGCCCGCCGTGGGTTCCGGAACTTGTGAGAATTCGTGGGCCCCACATGAATAGTAACTTGTATACATGAATAGTAAATACGTATACATGAACAAAGTGATTCCGTATGAACAGTAAATCCGTAAATATTATTTGAGGAACAAGAGTCAATGGACATCCACATAATTAGTATATTCATAACAACTTTAACCATTTTTCTAATATTTGTGAAGGGTAAACTAAATTATTGGAATTGTGCTTTCATAATATATAACTTACAAATTCTATAGATGTGAAAAAACTATAACTTATTTTTTCTCTCTAAAATATCCTTATTTATGGAGAGGGGTAGTGAGAGAGAAAAATGAGTGGAAAAAAGAGATGAAAAAGAAATATAATTAATTAGAGACAAAATTAAAAAAAAAAATACATTAAATCTGGAGTTTATAAAAACATCTAAACTCATTAATATTTTTAGAAGTTGCATCCATTATCTAGTTATTCTTGCAGAGTTAACCGTATTCTACCTTAGTAAATTTATGGGAAAATCTACCTCAGGGCTCAAAGAACCAAGATATTCTTAAAATAGGTCTAAAGAAAAGTCACATGTCATTTCGTTTTCTGAGTTAATAGGTTTTTCGGTTTTTGTTCGGTTTTTTAATTTGGCTTAATTCGGTGTTCGGTTCGGTTTTTGTAAATTTATTTCGGTTAAAACCGAATAACCGAAATGTTTTGTATATGTATGTGTTTTTTTCCTCAGCCCACCTCATAAGTGACCATCGACCCAACTTTGAAGACCCAACCCAATTCTTCACTCTCACAATTCCTCACCATTGAAAACCTAACCCAGGAATTATTAATTGTCTTCGATTCAGGCGGGAGGCGGCAATTGGATATTTGATATTTCTCCTTGTTTTTCTCGAAGCCTCTTGACCCTCTCTCTGGTGTTAGCCACTGCCATTGCAGCAGATCCCGACCTTCTTCAAGATCTCTGTGTTTCCGATCTCAGCTCCAATGAAGCACAGTGACGGAGGCATCTGACTTTCGTGGAGCAGTTCTGATTCTCCTTCAGCCTCGTCCAGATCCACGGCCGGCGAAACCTTCTCTCCTTCGAATGCACAGATCTCCGAGCAGATCTAAAAGTGATCTCTTGTTATCTTCGCGGTAATCGGAGACGGTGAGAATACTGAGTGTGGTTATCTTCTAGCAAAGCTTTTCCTCCTTTTTCCTCTAGATCTAGTGGTCACCGTCGTTTTTTCCGTCAAATCCCAGAGGTACAGTTTCTCTTGCGTTCTCTCTTCACCTCCGGAGGTCGACTCTCACAGGTCACACAACGCCTTGCCGTCTCTCACAGATCCAGAGGTCGACTCCATAGATTCGGTCGCCAAACACATCCGATCTGCCTCTTCTCCAGTTCTCCGATTTGTAGTATTTTATTTTTACTTGATTTATTCTTGTTTTAATTGCAGGTTGCACTCAATATCTATCTTCTTTTGGATCATCTTATACTGGCCCTATGAATATGTGATTGATGAGTTGCTGGAGTTGTTTTTGAGTTTGTGATGTAGTTATAATTTTCTGAGTTGCTCTAGTTTATTACTACACATACCAGCAAACTTTCTTCTTTTTCTTATCATATCATGTATTGTAGATTTGTAGTCATAGCTTATTGTTCCGCCATTGAATTTCTGGGAAAGGCAAGAATTTTGTCATTGCGTTCTGGCTGATATGCAAACAAGAAAGCCTAAACAATTTGAGTAAAAAAAAAAAGAAATTAGCCCAAATAAGAAAGCCCACAATAAGGCCCAATTTAAACCCAAAAACCGAAATATTTCGGTTAATTCGGTTCGGTTTTTAACACACTTCGGTTTCGGTTCGGTGCTGAAAATACACGTATTTCGGTTTTAACTGAACACCGAACCAAAAAACCGAATGCTCACCCCTAGGCCCAAGGGCCTTTTTTGATATGTGACTTTTCTTTAGGCATTTTCAAAAATATCTTAGTCTTTTGGGCCTTGAAGAGGATTTTCCCTCAATTAATTAGTAATGGCCCCATTCACGCATTAACAATGGGCCCGCTTGAGATAATGGTGGGAGAAGTGACTTTTGTTTCGATGGACTTTTCCGATGAACTTTTTTTGATGTGATTTATGTTTGGGATAAAGATGTTGAAGTGGCTTTTGTTTGTGATGGGAACTTGTTTGTCATAGCTTTTAAAAAAGATAGATGAGATGGAAAATGACCGAAAAGGGCATTTAATCAAATTCACACACACACATGTGTGTTGTATAAAATGTGATAATTTAGGATAAAAATTTAAAAATTAAATATAAATTTGCTAGAAACAGGGCATTTTTTCAATAGTCAGCCACATAGAGAACGAAATGCAAGAAACAGGGCATTTATAATACTGAACAAGATCCTTCCCAAAATTCAAATTCATATGCACGCAAAAATTAATAAAAACCTGGCAGAGAAAATTAGTTTGAAACAGACAAAATGCTTTGTTTTTTAATCAGTGAATTCCTACGTAATTCATTGTTGTGGATTAAGTATATGACAAAGCCACCTCGGGTTTTAATATAAAATTTAATTTTACACGATATTATATGATAAGAAGAATAACGCATAGGGCATATGAGGGGTGAGATAGTCATTTAATGAATGGGGTCCACATGTGTAATTGATGGAGAAGAAGCTAATGGGATAATAAGCTCCATGATGTAGCTTTAAAAAAAAACTCCATCAAAGCATGAAGTCCATCAAATAAATAGCTGATCCAAACACTCAAAAAAAATTTGATGGACTTATTATCTAGTTTCTCTTGCCATTTTCCTCGCCGAACGACCACATTTTGGGGGAAAAAAAGAAAAAAAAAAATAGACAGGCAGCGGATGAAAAAGTAGTGGAGAGAAGCCTATCCCGGTAATTAATCACTATCTTTCTCATAGCCTCCTATTTACTCGGCACACAAATGCCCGTCCAATCGCTGATTCCGTCCGGTGGCTTCTTTTTTATGTTTTTTTTGCAAAAAAAAAAAATTATGAAAAAAATGAAGTGGAGCTGACTTGGAGGAAATTTTAAAGGGAAAATCCATATGAAAGCCCATTTAAACAGAAAAAACCCAAAAAAGGTCCTAACATTCTTCAAATCCCAGAAAGGGCCCTGAAGCCCTTTTTGACATGTGAATTCTAAGTGAAAGGACAAAAAAAAAAAGCCCCTTCTCAATTCAAAATCAATCTCCCTCTCTCTCGCGTTGGGTCTGTTCTCTCTAGTCTCCCCTCTCTCTCTCTCTCTGCTCCATTGACGAAAATCGCTCGAGCTCGCCTGTGCATTTCATCTTTCCCGTCGCTCATGCCACCGTGTTCAGATAAGGTGCGTTGGTTATCGGAGTTGATTTTCCCTTTAATTAATTATACTTCCTCTCTCCAATCCTAAATTCAGATGAGGTGCGTTTGGGTTTCTGTTTCTGATTTTGATCCCAGCGCTTCTTCCCGTGGCTTTCTCTAAGCATGAAGCTATAGAAGCTGTGCTCCAGCGTTTGGATTCAAAACGGGTCCCTGCATCAGTGCAAGAAGCCGCCGCTAAGGATCTTCTGAGAAGATTGCTTCCTTCCCGTTTATCCAGTTTTGAGTTCAAAGTTCGAGCAAAAAAAAAAAGTTTTGAGTTCAAAATAGTCTTTAAGGTGTTCGCTCTTATTTTCATTTTAACTTGGTGAATTTTATTTTAAGGGTTAAAAATGAAACAAAGTAAACTAATTTTTTCCCTCATACTTTGGCAGATATTTTTTATGATTTACAGTGCACTAAGTTTTATAGTCTACTTCAACGATCTGTGTGGGTATTCTGTGATAGTTATTGAACATGCTGAATTTATTGGAATGTGCATTGAATCTTCCAACCAATACTGTTTAAATTATCATGTATCACCAAAGTATACTTTGCGTGTAGCATTTTCTTGACAGAACATAAAACATGCTCGCTCATTTATTTAGGATGCTTGTGGTGGGGAGAGTTGCTTTCTCATTAACAATCACGACCAGTCTAGCCAGAATGGGCCTGAGATTACGTATGTTTCTAATTCTCATTCAAGAGTATGGTTAATATTTCTTGTTTTTTTCCTGTCCATATATTTAGACGTGATTTTTGACTGTTAAGTTGGTGAACTCCACTAAGGAGAAGACCTCAGGATTTACAGAACAGTTGGATATTAATTTCCTAAACTTCATATCAATATAAATCATTGATTTTCTTCACCATGTTTCACTATCATTTTTATCTTCTTCTGCATGATCAGTATTCTCAATTGGCACCAAGACAAGCAATGTGATACAGATGGTTGATGCTGAGTTTAAACATTAGCTAAAGCAAATAAGAAATAATCAGAGGAAAAATTGATCAAGCATATTCACAATGACTGAGATTTATCTAACTACTATATTAGTGAGATTTGCATTTAATTAAGTTGAATTTTACTTGAATCTCTTTGATTCCCCATGTTAGGTATAGTAGCCCCATCTATGCTTAGCTGTCTTTCTATTTCTTATGATATTTGTAGTGTGATGCTGAATTGCAGATAGAATTCAAACAAAACACACTACTGAATGCCCCATTTTCCTGAAAGCATATGATTTGAAATAAACCAAGATAGCAAGAAGCTTAATGAAAACATACCATTTTTTACTTGGGTCTTGCCCTGTTTTCCACCAAAACAAAAACATGCCATGTTGATGTTTCCATGTTCTCTGATAATTTTCTATTCTATCATGTTACAAAACCAAAGATGAAATCAAAATATTTTGACATACCATAAAGAAAATGAAAGTTCTTTCCACTTTAATGCCTATCTGACATTTGTAAGTCCACTTCTTAATTTGTAGGATTAGAGGAACCACTGCAGTTGAAATTGCATCTGGCCTTCATTGGTATCTAAAATACTGGTGTGGTGCTCATGTTTCGTGGGACAAGATTGGTAGCATTCAGACAGCTCCAATCCCTAAGCCTAGGTCACTGCTCCTTTTGAAAGATAATTATGACCCTAGATTTTCTTTTATAAAAAATATTAAGAGAAAAAGGTCACTCTTCATAAAAAGTTAAATTTCATCATTTCTTCATCAATAATTAAGATATGCTGGTTTAACAAAAAATTGGGAAGCTCCTATAAATTTTGTTTTTCCCCTGACTTTCTTTCATTGTATGCTGGTTTTTTGTGGATTTCACATGCTTTCTTTCTCTTGATAATTTTTTCCTTTATTAATAAAAGGTGATATCCTTCTCACTCGTATTTATATCTTGCAACAGATGTTAGAATTATTCTTGATGTTCTTTGGCAGCAATTAATGGGGAGGTGAATTTTTAACTTCTCTAGGTGGGAAAATATGAATTAAGCAGTTCTTGTGCTTGATACGAAAGGTAAAATTACATATTATAATACATAAATCCAGTGCATTTTTATCTCCATCCTCAATGTCAAATAAGAAGCTACAGAATCACCAAATTATGACCCTAGATTTTCTTTTATAAAAAATAATTACATGATCCTATCAAGATTTAGCAAAATGGATTGGAAGATAATTTTAAAAAACGGTTCCTTCTACTATCCTCAATGTCAGAAAATGTTGTAATGAGGTATCATTGTTACAGAATCTTATGAAAGTACTTGCGTGTTTGTAAGGAATCTTGCACTGATTTTCATTTATTTTGAAATTCATTGGTATCATTTGTCGTGGATTAGAAAGCAAATGCGATGCTGATGATGTATTTCACAGTTTTTGCCTGTGGACTCAAATACTCCTATGTCTGATGAAAATTTTGACGAGTTTCTTCTTTCATTATGTAATCTCAAGCGTGAATAGATAAAATGTTGAGTCTCTGATTCTTTTTTGGTGTTTGTTTCTATCATTTTTATGATGTCCTAAGTTTAGATAAATGTGTTTAATTTTGTTGTAGTTTTGGTTTGGTAAATTGATTTGTACTTCTGTTAAGTTTACAATTTGGCATTTGCTTTGTTTAGGGCATGATTGGGCATGGATTGCTATTGATTAAATGAGGAAAAGGAGGACAACACTGAGCTTCTCCCAATCTTTCTCTCTAACTACAATCCAAAGTGTTGTCTTTGATTGAGGATTACCACAAACAGAAGAAGAGACATTAGAGGGCATCCTAACAAGGACACATTGTAGTTGATCACAAATATGTATTCATGAGAATAACATTCACCATTTGTTTTTTTGTAAATTGTCTACTAAGGGTAACTTCACAATTTTTATTCAATTGCAATAGCAAATTTTTGCTTATTTTTTATATTTGTTCATGAAATGAGAACAACAAAAGAATGGACAAGTCCGGTAAATTTTGTCTTATGTTTTGATCTTTGTTTATGGAATGAGAACAACAAAAGAATTGACAAGTAAATCAGGCATTTGTATCAGCAATATCATTGTATCAGTCATATCAGTCATTTGTATCAGTGGGCATCAACAACAATATCAGCGTGTTTACACAATACTAAATTGTCAAGAACATTTTCATAAATACAAATGTACCTTTGCAAAAAAAACAAATTAACAATTTTGTGATCAATATACAATGCTTTGTAAAAACTTCTCTAAAATACAACAAGTGTATCCACAATGCAAAAATTACATAGTCAAAACCTAACTGCATAATAAAACACACTAAATTACAAAAAGTCCACCTAAGCTTTCACATCTTCTCCTGCTTAATCGACTTGATTGGCTTTGCATATGTCATAGAAGGAGAACTTGGCACAACAACTCCGCATCGAGTCCTCACCAACAGGCTACTTATAAATCAACACAAGTATAAATTCAGGAATGAATTTCTAATATCTTCTTTTTCTTCCTCTTCATATGAAGAACTGATCAAGATGTGAGATACCTAGGAAATGAAAGTGACCCGAAAGATCCGAGAAAATTATAGTTAATTTGGGATGAGATGAGAAAGATTCTCAAAAGCTCATCCTCCCGTGAATGATCTTCCCCAATCTTCAAATGGGGGCACAATTGAAAGTCCTGGCTATCACCCAAGAGGGGGGTGAATTGGGTGTCTAATTAAAACTTTAGGAACTTTGAAAATCTTTTCACAACTTATTGAAAGCTGTTTGAATGACAAGAATAATTGATAAAGAAAAAGTCAATCATTCAAACATGTATGCATATTCAAATATATATATGCTTGAAATATAAGAGATAAGGGAAGAGAATATGCAACCGAGATTTATACCGGGATTCGGCCCAATCTTTGACCTACGTCCAGTCCCAAGCTCCGCTTGAGATTTTCAATCCACTATCTTCTTTCAACTTGATTACACGTTCGTACTTGAAGTAATCCTCTCACTAGGATTCACTCCCCCTTACAAACCGTAATCAGCACACTTGCTGATTACACACTCGTACTCAAGTAATCCTCTCACTAGGATTCACTCCCTTACAAGCCGTAATCAACACAATGTGTTTCCCACTCAAGATCACCCAATCTTGAGTATCTCACAGATAGAATGATAGGATGTTTACAATGAATCTTCTCTCTCAGAAGTGAATGAATAAACACTGAAGTACAAAACAAATCATCTCACTCTCTATGATAAACTATATAAACATTTGAAAAACAGAGAGTAGATAGTGTGAAGATTAGGGTTTTAGCATTCTGAAGATGTAGGCTCTGTATCTTGCATCTTCTGTTTTGAATCGGTCTTCTTTTATAGGTAGAGATCAATATATGACCGTTGGATAAAGAAATATAGCCGTTAGACTCAGATGGAAACTAGCCGTTATAACTTTGTTTTTTGAACCAGCGACGAAAACTCGAGTTTTCATCTGAAACTCGAGTTTTGAGATTGATGCGTAACTCTAGGTTCCTTTCTGTCTGATCAAAACTCGAGTTTTGGTTTACAAACTCGAGTTTGGAAGATGCTCGAAGTTCGCTGCTCTCAGACCCGAAAACTCGAGTTTTGTTCTTACAAACTCGAGTTTTGACTTTGTTGAGCCTTCTTGAACAAACCGTCGACTTTCGAGGGTCATATCTCCCTGGTCTGAACTTCGTTTTGGTTCGTTCAACTCTTGATGGAAAGCTCTGTGAGTCTACTTTCATATACCACTGATTTCAGCTCAATCCGATTTGTAGTTTGTGAGTTACACTCAAAACATTGAAGCTTGGTTTGCTATGTGGCGTGGATTCATCTGTCAACTTCAAAAATTCATAGCTCCTTTATATGAACTGCTTTGAGTTTGGATTGTATATCAAAATGACGCATTGGGAGTCTAGTTTCATATGCCACTGATTTCACCTCAATCGGATCTCTGGTTTGAAAGATATCATCAAATTACCGACCTTGCCCAAGCTGAAACGTGAAACGAGTAGAGCGGAGTTGCTTTGAATAGTCTTTGAAACTCGAGTTTTGACTTGAAAACTCGAGTTTTCCTAGTCCGTAGATGCCAAAGATGCTGAAGACACGCAAAACTCGAGTTTTGAGTTCCAAACTCGAGTTTTGAGTCCTAAACTCGAGTTTTGAGTTCTTAACTCGAGTTTTCTCATACCAAAGGAGCAAATCATTATAGAGAAGTAGGAAACTCGAGTTTTGAGTTGGGACTCGAGTTTTCTCATCCTGGAGCTGATTTTTGCTTGACTCTAATTCCTAATCGAGCCATTCCAACTTCCATATGATCTTGGAGACTTCTAGCATCAATATGAAAACTTGAATAACCATATTCTCATTCCATTCATCAAGTTCTTCTTTCTTTCTTCTTCTTTTGATCATTCTTTATCATTTGACTTCACATCTTCTTTGCAAGTTCTACCTTCTTCAATATTCCATCTTCTTCTTGAACTCAACATTCTCTCCAATTTCTTCTTGTTGAAATCTCTTATCTCTTTCTTGATCTATTACTCAACTTGGATCTTTCTTTCTTCTCTTCTCTTTATTTTCCCCAAAATCCTTTGTGTAACTTCTTGCTTTCCAAGGCATTCTCTCTCATTCAACTTGGAATAACATCTTGCTTCCTCGACAACCTCTCGCAAGCTTCTTCTTTCTTTAATACCTTATCTCCTTCTTGATTATATTTCATGATTCAACTTGGACTAATCATATCTAACATTCTCCCTAATCTACATTAAACATAATAGTTAGTCGATGTATGAGATAAATATATTATGTAAACTTTTTGCTCTTAATAATGGCTTCTATATTAAACATCATCAAAACTAACCATATCTAACAACAATGACGATAAAAGGGATGGGGCGGAGAAATAAAAATGGCACCAATCATTAAAACAAGGACATGAAGCAAGAGGCCAATCCAATAATATTTTGATGGAAGGTGAAATTAACAATAAAAAGGAGAATTGTAAACCTTTTAAAATGGCTTAGTAAGGTGCTCAGGGAGCAAGCAAATTCGGTTGGCGTGGGGCAAGTTGTGGATATAGCATCAGAGGGATTGTCCGATGTAGGGTTGGATAAGCTCAAAATCATTCATCTCCCAGAACGGCGGTGTTATTGGAAGCTGCGGTTGTGATGGGAGCAATCGTGGAATGTGGGTCGAACGAATAGATTGAGAAACTGAGCAAGTTTGCGAGATACATCGGATTGCCGTTTCAGATTGTGGAGAACAGACCCAAGAGAGAGAGAGGGAGAGTGATTTTGAATTGAGAAGAGGGGTTTTTTTGTCCTTTCACTCAGAATTCACATGTCAAAAAAGGCCTCAGGGCCATTTCTGGGATTTGAAGAATGTTAGGGCCTTTTTTAGGTTTTTTATGTTTAAATGGGCCTTCATATGAATTTTCCCAATTTTAAAGTTGTTATTTACCATGTAGGAGGACGACAAAGATAATAATATAAAAGTTAAAAAAAGATAAAAGACTAAGTCATAATTAGGAACTGAGTTGTACCGAATCATAATTAAAGGATTAAATCATAACTAAGTTAAAAGTTGAACGACTAAATAATTAATTTTTCATTTTTTTTAATATTATATAAGGAAAATCTCAATTAAATCCCACTAACATAATCAATACCAAAATTAAGCTAACTCTATTAACAAATTCTTAATTATCTTAAGAGGCTTAATTAGGGATTTCTTAATATTATTAAAAGACAATAATACTCTCTATGTAGTTAAAAAGGAAAAAAATGATTTCTCCTTTAATCCTCATTTAACTTAAATTTGTTAATAATTATTCAATATAACTAGCATGTAATTGAATTTTTCCGGAAAATTCTCTTTTAGAAAATATGATCGTGTATTTATATATTTCTATATCAATGATTTTATACTTAAATCTCACAACATCATGTTCCTTTTTTTCAAAAAAAAAAAAAATCACTTAGAAATATTTCAAAAACAGGAGGATTATTTGCATATAATTTCCCCCTTAACTTCTCCACTTGAACCAGACTTGCTATTTTCTTCTCAGAAAATAATAAACACTAATTTAGAATTAATCATCATTACATGCAAACCAGAATAAATAAAATGGATTTTGCATACACACGCACACACACCCACAACCAGAAATATTACGCATAATACAAATTCTTATTTAGATTTCTTCTTTATTCAAGGATTCCCATTTCTCTTTTATTTTTTAACAATTTCCCAATTCTCCATCTAAAAGTAAAAGGGTTAAGGTGTAGGTTTGCCAACGAACTATTACCCGAGGAGCATCTCGTACAAAAAAACAATTAAAGGGACCAAATTAGCCAACGAACTATTAAAAAGTGAAAAAAAAAAAAAAAACACACAATTTTGAGCAGATTCGTCAACGAACTATTACCCCGACATTGTTTTGGTGTCTCCGTCTTCCATTGATCGTCACAAATGTCGGCGACGTCTGCCTCTCCAAAGCTTTCCATTGTTCTTGGGTGTTCCACTCACCCTTTTCTTATCCAAAGAAATTTTTCAATTTCAACGCACACGCCTGCACTTTGGTCATTGCGTGCCGATGCCTGTTGAAGAAGAATCCGCTATAACGCCGCTTTGCATGGATCCCATCTCTCGTTGTGTTGCTTTTTATCCAATAAGAAGGCGCTTAACCGCTTTTTTTTCCCGAATTTCCGCCACCGTCCCTATGTTAATGCCTCATATTTTAACGTAATAGTGATAGTTGTTTTTTTTGTAGTTCTTTAGTATTTTTTTCACTGTTTAATAGTTTTTTTGGTTTTTTTTCCTCCATTTTTTAATAGTTCTTTAGTTAATTTGGTCCCCTTAAATTATTTTTTGTGCGCTCCTCAGGGTCATACTTTATTAGAAACCTTAACCCAAAGTAAAACGCCTATCCATAACATTTTACCGCGCCACTATCACTGTTTACACTGCATCTTCGTCTTTACCATCCATTGCAGCAAAGTCACAATTGGAGCGATTTGTGAAGAGTTAGTGTTTCTTGTTTTCGGTTCTTCTTTTATTTTCTTTTTATTCTTGTGCCTTTTGATGCTTCCTTTACTTCATTTCAATTTTCTCCTCCATTTTCCTCTCCTTCTTTGAGGTCGCTAACTTGTTTGTTCTTCTTCTGCCCGTTTCTTTCATTTTTTTTAACTGGGTTTAACTAGATCATACCAATTCACGACATTATCGATTTAATCAATTACTGGCCAATGACATGGTTCGCCGATTTTCCAATCCGATCGATTCCTCGGTCTGGTTTTACATACATAAAAAATCATTAGTATTATTAAATTATAATTTAATTATCAACTTTGTCCCGTGATATATTTGTCTATAATCTATTCAAGAATCATTGCAACATTAATTAAAAAAATTCATGACAAAACATTTTGTAGCATAATTGGAAGGAATCAGTAATTTATGTCAAAAATTGGAATAGGTTGTCCTACTAATTAGTGATGGAAAATTGTATGGGTAAATTTGGTCATTAAATGTTTTTCCATGGATAAAGGATGAAAAATTCCATTGATGAATCTGTCATAGTTATAGAATAGGTGAGGAAATTTTTTACGCAATTTATTTTGTAATGAGTGGATAAAGAAAGACGGGCATGGAAATTGAAGCAAATGAGAAAGCTATCTCAAAATCAAACCATATTCATAAACTTAACTTTATTTACTAATACTATCACACATAAATTTGTACAAACTCATATCAAATGCTTTTCTATGATCCTTTTTTGTTGCTCCAACCAGATTTGTTTTTGCTGCTCTAAACTTGGTTTTTGCATTGATTTGTTAAGGGCATCCTCAACATTGGTCAATGAACTAGGCCATGATTCAAACGGATCATCTTCCTTTGGTGCTCCAGATAATGAAGGTTCATTGGAAACCTTTGCATGAAATGTTGGTTGAGCCATTGTGCCTAGTGGATTTTGCTCCCAAAAAGTTGATTGAACCATAGCCTCATTATTAGAGTTCCTAGCAACAAAGGTTGGTGTTGCTTCTACCATTGAAGTATTATTATTTTGCACTCTAAATATTGGACTAGGTTTTGTGCTGGTCTGATATGTATTATGGGCATGAAAGCTTGGTATTGTATTTGTTTGATATAAATTATGAGTCTGGAATGTTGGTTCTTTGCTCATCTGACATGAATCATTGCCATAAAAGGATGGCATTGTCCTTGTCAAATATGAATTATGAAAAGTTGACTGTGTATTCATTTGAGGTGAACTATGAACATGAAAATTTGGTTCTATGCTCACTTGGTTTGGATTGTGGGCATGAAAGTTTGGTTCCGTGCTTGCCTGGTAAAAAGTATGTCTCTGGAAAGATTGTTCGATGCTTGTTTGGTAGGAATGAATGCTATGAGAGGTTGGTGTTGTGCCCATCATGTAAGAATTGTGGCCTTGAAAAGTTGAATCTAAGCTTGTTTGATTCGAATTGTGGCCGTAAAATGTTGATGCAATGCTTGAATGATATGACTCATGACTTTGAGAGGAGGGCGCTGAATTGGTCTTAAATGAAGTTGGTGTTGTGCTCATCCAATATGAATCATGGTCTTGACGAAAACTTGATGTTGAAACATTTTTGAATGAATTTTGAGAGTTGAAGGTTGGTGTTGTGCTCATTATTTGACATGAATTATGGCCTTGACTAGATGATGTTGGACAAAGCTTAACTGAACTTTGAGAAGCAATGGTTGGTATTGTGCTAGTTTGATATGAATCATAATCTTGAGAAGTTGATGTTGAACCAGAATGAAATGAATTTTGAGAATTCAAAGTTGTTGGTCTTGTACTTGTCTGGTGTGAATCATGGCCATGAAAACTTGATGTTGAACTATTCTTGAATGAATTTTGAGATTTGAAGGTTGGGTCTGTGCTGGTTTGATATGATGAATCATGGCTGTGAGAAGTTGATGTTGAACCAAACTTGAATGAATTTTTAGAATCAAAAGTTGGTCTTGTACTCATCTGATATGCATCATGACCTTGAAAAGATGATGTTGGTGTATTCTTGAACGAACCTTGAGAATGATAAATTGGTGCTATGATTGTTTGATATAACTCACAACCTTGAGAAGCTAAAGCTGATGCTGAATTAGCCTTGAATGAACCTTGAGAAGTAAAGGTTGATCCTCTGCTTATCTGATATGAATCATGATTTTGGGAACTCAACATTTGTGCTGTAGTTGTTTGATATGGATCATAGCTTCCAGAAGTCGACTTTGAACTAAAGGTTGATGAACTCTTCCCATGATTATTTTCTTGAAAAGCAGGTACCAAAGCCAAGCTATTCTCTGTAAGATTCTGCGAACTAAAGCTTTCTTCAGCCGATGCACCAGAATTGTTTGAATTCAAGTTGCCAAAAATTGATGTTAAATCGGTTTCGAAACTAGAACCCTGAGCAGTAAAGGTTGGTGCCATTCCTGTTGTTGGCTCTCTAGGATTTTGTTTACCATCAAACATATCAATTAAACTTGTCTGTGCTTGGCCTTTAGAAACAGTTGTATCATCCAATTCTAGAAAAGGATTGTATTGATAATGAGGCAGTGGATCAGACTGATCAAACAATGATACAATAGCATTATTATTGGCCGGTGCTTTCTCTGTTTTATTAGTTGTTGTCTCTGCCAACACCAACTCCCAACAATCTTGGGACGCGGCATTATTATTATTAACATTATTTCCATGCTTTTCTTTGTCTCCTTCATTTTGCAGCACATCAAGACTGACAAGGTCTAAACTCGACCCGGCTGCTGGATCGATACGGTAAGAATGGTTGGAACAAGACTCATAAACACTAGATGCATTATCATCATCATTATTCTCTGATTTTTTCTCATCTTTATCATAATAACCATAATCTATCTCCAACCTTGTTGGTGTCAAAATTCCAGCATCAGTAGCAATCATTAAATCCTCCAATGATGTGCAATGAGATGATGTGTGTTCGGACGCTGTCTCAAAGGAACTCTCTGGTGATGTCCTCTCATACCCTTCATCATGTCTTGAGTTATAATGACGAAGAGCACCTGAACTTTCCCTTAATGTAGAAACAAGCAATTGTTTTGAGAGTGGTGAATATTGTGAACATGAAAAAGAAGGTTGAGCATGATGGTGATGATTGTGATTACTAAATTCATTGTTGGTACTAGTACTTGTAGCTTGGTCCCGTAAGAACTCTTGTAATGTCTCCATGAGCTCTTCTGATATCTTCTGAATTTTTGGATACTCAGTGCTCCTACCGACCCGAATGCTTAAACAAAATGAATAGAAATCACTTAACTCATCAAATTGTTTGCAGGATTTCACGCAAGCTTGAAATGCAGAGAGACATGATTTATATGGTAACTTGAAGAAGCTATCTAGAATAACAGCAAGACCATCAGAGATATCCTTATAGAGATCAAAAGTCTCCTGAACGACAACGTATAGCGAGTTTTGAACCAAACGATTCTCTTTGGCTTGCCCAATTGGTCTTATCCCCATAGCTCTATCCAACAAGCGTTGCCAAAAAGTAATCTTGTCAAGTAGCATTGATGGCTTCATATCTTTGATTCCTATAGTATCGTTGAACATCTTGTGATTCTTGAAGGACCTTTGACGATTCCTGAATGTGATTCTTCGTTGAAGTTTGCCTGCTAGGAAGCAATCTAAGCGTTCATCAAGGTACAAAGCCATTAATCTGACAAAAGCAGTGCATTCCCATGGACTCGAACTCGAATCGTCTCTAAATCCTGTAAGATTCAGGATTCTGGAGCCTCGTTTCATTGCATGCATGACTTCTCTAGGGAAATATGGATCATCATCCTGGAAAATTCTGAGGATGATCATGAGAGATTTCAAAGCAACAATCCAATTTCTTGTTTTCCCAATGCGTTTTGCAATAGATTGAGCACATTCTGCTGCATAGAGTTTGTTGGATGATACAAGACTCACAATTTCATTAATGTAACGTTCTTCAATTGGAATATCATCATGTGTTGTGGCCTTGAGGATGACAACTTCAAGATTTGCTGCGTTTGTTACCTTGGCGAGACTTAGGCTGGTTTGATCCTTTACTGCACCAATGGCCTTCCGTAGCATGCTTGGCATATTTCTGGTTTAATTCAAATTTATTTGCTGGTAGTAATAAGTTTGATTTGTTTCTGACTTCACATTTGACTTCTGGGGCATGTTGAGTTGAATTTTCTGAGGCAAAAACAATGAAATCTTTTTATGATTTGGTTGAGGAATTAGGATTGACTGGAAAGAGAATAATTTACAACTTTGCTTATTTCAGTGGAGGCTATATTTAGAGTGATTTTGAATGTTGGGGAGTGGAAATAGGAAAGTTTTGTTCTATTTATTTTATATGCGTTTGACTTTTTTAAGGAAAGATGGAATAATCTGGAATCATCAATTATTAAATTCAAAGAAACTAATAAAATCTTGCAACGAGATCTCACCAAATACAATTCTAGTTATACTGCATAATCTGACAATGGATGAAAAACTATTTCATGTGCTTTTAAGAAGCAAAAGGAGTTATTTGTTGTTCTTTTTTTCCCCCCCTCTCCTTCTCCCCTTTTTGTTGTTTTTCTCATGAGGAGTAATTTTTTATTATTTTTTACTATTAGTTTGTGGGATGAAATATTGATAAATATCATGGTTTAGGAACCCGGACCGGACCAGCCGGTTCGGACCGGAAACCGTCGAACCAGGCGGAAGACCGGTCCGAGTTAGGCAAAAACCGGGTTGACTTTGGTGACTCGGACCAACTCGCCCGAACCGGCCGAGTTGAGGAGTCACCGACTCAATGGAAAAAAAGAGAGGGAGAAGCAGAAGAAAACAGAGATCCGATTCGCCAACCAAGGAGAGATCGCTGGCGATGAAGGTTGGGGGCAACAGAAGCTATGAATGATGGAGGTTGTGTCGGTGATGGAGGGATGGTTTCGTTGATGAGCGAGAAAGATGAGATCTGATTATGGTCGAGAAAGACAAATCACAAAGTGCTCGCCGCTCTTTCTCTCGCTTGATCTGGTCGCCTCCTGTGTTCTCAGTAAAATGAATGAAGAAGACGATCTCTCTCTCCCTTCGTTCTAATCGGCGCCTGAGAAGAGAAGATTTGTTAGGCTTATTTTTTCGATTTGCAACGCTCTTCTCTCTCAAACTGTCGGCTTGAGTTTTAACATTAGAAAGAGAAAGTGCAGCTTTGTCATTTGAGGGAACTTGGGCAGTTCTGTCAAGCATTGTTGGTCATGAGAGAGAATCTTTCTGACCATACCTTGAGTTTCCTGACTCCCATTAGCTAGCTTAGGTTCCCAAAGTCTTAGATTCAAAAGATATTGTGTGTACTTGTATATAAAATAAAGATATCGTGTACTGCTATTTCTCTATATAAAGGTAAGGAAATATAAAAAGAATAAATAGGTGGAAATCAATACTATAATATAGCGCATTCTTCCATGTTATCATGATCATTTCATATCATCCTTTATTTTGATTATAAAATATTTTTTATTATTAAAATATAAATACTTTGACCTATTTTAATTAAATTATATTTTTAATTAAGACTCTTTAATTTTCAATTTCCTTTGACCCTTAACCCAAACTTCACCTGCATTTAATTAGTGGCCGACCAGTGCTTCTAACTCGATAAATATATTTAAATGATAAAAAATGATAAGCAAAGACTTGTAAATTATTGGGCAAGGTTGTGATTAAAACTCGTTTCATTATGTAATGTTACTATATTACTTCTTTTTGCTCATTTTTTCCCCACTCTTTCTCTTTTTGATTTGTCTAATTCTTTTAGGGATCTTGTAATTATCTCATTGACCCGTACTTTGTGCAAAGCCCTACGGTTGGTATAAAGCACTCGAGATAGGGTTTTAGATTGGGATTGGGGCAAATTGTGTTGTTTGATATGAGGGATTGAGTACCATAAAAGCGGTATTGCTGCAAAGCCACCTCCCCCTAATATTGGTGAAGCAGTGTTGGAATTGGAAAATGTTGGGACAAAATTGTCCTTGTTAATGATAATTTTTAGATTGAAGTACCCTCACATTGCCGCACAATCTTTCTCATTTCTCCATGCTTGTATTTTTCCATCATCTTTGTTCACTTTCTTCATCTTCGGTATCTCTCTCCTCTGATCTCTGATCTCTGCCAATGGTGACCATCGTCCTTTGTCTCCCCCCATATTTTCTTCTTCCATATTACCATGAAAATATCTTGGGTGTACGATTACGGTTTATAATCTTTGCTCTAGTACCAAAAATAATCTTTGCTCTAGTTAAATTTTCCTTTAAATTTCTCTTTGAACTTATTAAATAATATTTGGGAATCTCAACCACAAATTTAGTTCTATGTGAATTAACAATTTACGTTTTTTTTACTCTTGTTTGATATGTTTTTCTTAATATTCAATTTTCACGAATTTGGAATCTCAACCTTATATTAATATTTACTCATATTGAACCTATCTTACAAATGAGGGGGAAATGACCAAGATACTCATTTGCACATTAGAGAAATCCAATTGCATTTTAAGGAAGCTCACTTGCATATTTGCATTTTTACTTCTTTTGAATATTTTACATTTTATAGAAGCCCGCTTATATTTGATAGAAGCTCAGTTGTATTTAATGGAAGCTTGCTTTTCATGGAAGTGCATTATCGAAGCTCACTTACATTTCATGGACTGATGGACCTCATTTGCATTTTTACTCCATTTGCATATTATGGAACATCTCAATCCGTTTAACGCTTCCCATTGCCTCAGTCCATGGAGCTTCGCCGCCGTCAATGACAAACACGGTGGCCATTAACACTAGATTCAAGAACAAAAATTGAAAGAAGACGAATAATAAAAAGCATCATATCATACAAAAATGAAGAAAAAAAAATCAATACAAGAGTAACCATTAACAAAACAAACCGAATAAAATCACAAAGAAAAAATCGCTAAGGGGGAGGGAGAACGATTTGAGATCTTTAAGTGGATGCCAAAGGAGGGAGAATGATTGTAGATCTGAAATTGTAGAGGTCGCTAATTTTGTTGCCGCCAACATAGTGTTTTGCAAGTGGATGCTAGAGGAGGGAGAACGATTCCAGATCTGAAATCAGATTCCACACATAAATACCAACAATCTTCCAAACTCTATCGACTCCGACCTCAACTTGGACGCCAAAGAGGGGGAATTGGATCCTCTCATTGCCTTATATTCTCCTCATCCAATCTGAAGCTTTGATTTCTCTCCTCAACCAATCTAAATCATTGGTTTGAATTAATCTTGATTAGCTCTCCTGAAATACTTTTTAATATTAGTTAGTATTTTGAAATATTTTTTCAAGATCTTAAAATTTAGGATCTTGAAAAAGTATTTCAACGATCTTATTTGTACTAAAATAAGATCTTGACCTTTTGATCTAAAAAATACTTTAATATATTGACTAGTACTAAAAAAATACTTCATGATCTTAAAATTATTTTATCTTAAAAAAATTTTTAGGATCTTTAAAAAATATTTTAGGATCTTGATTACAAAAAAATGAGATATAAAGAAGGAAGAGGAGAAATAGCGCCAAGCAGAGAAACCGAACCCATTGAGGGCTGCATGGTGTCGAACTTGACCATGGTCCATGGCAATGGCAAAACACTGTGGGCTCAGGAGACTCTGACTCTGACCCAAATGCCTCTAGTGGCTACATGTTGTTGAACTTGACCAAGGCAACGGCGACGTCATGGGCTCAAGCGGCAAAAGTGCTGAGCCAGATGCAAGACTTTTTGTGGGCCTTGATGAAGAGGAGTAGGATAAGGGTAATTTGGCCCTTCTCACATTACAATTATTTACACTCAATGATCAAAATGTTTTAGGCGCCATTCCTCAATTAACTATTTAAATGGAGATTTATGCCTAATTCTCTCTATTAATATTTCTTTTCTTTTTTTTATTATCAGAACACAATATTAAAATTTCATGGCCAAATTAAAATGGGGAATGGCGGTTGCTTTTGGGTTTGGTTGAGTTGGATTAAGTCGCGGCCTAAAAAGAAGACACTTTTCTGAAAATATGTTACGGTTATGATCAATAATAATTTAAGTTTATACTCACTTTTTAGTGCCGGTTTGATTCATGAAATGAAATTAAAGGTAATATAATACTCCTTTCGGTTCTAATTATAGGACAATATTTGAGAGATAGTTTTGGTCTTAATTATATGACAAAATTTTAAATTTTGTCAATTTCTTATTAAAATATCACTATTTTATTTTCTCAAGTGTGTTTTGTTTTTGATGAGTATATGTATGTGGGTGCGTAATTGTTGGATTTTAATTTATTTATCGATCAGCTCTCGTTAATTTTTCCACACACACACACACATATATATATCTGTGTGTATGTGTGTTTGTCTATATATATGTGTGTCTATAACAAATATATATAGACATACACTCACACATATGTGTGTGCGTGTATATATATATGTGTGTGTATATTTGTGTATATGTATATATGTGTGTGTTCAGTGATGGATCTTGGGATAAATATTTGGGGGGCCAAACATATACACATTAACTAATTAAAAAATATTTTGGGGGCTAAATGTATAATAAAAGTATTTTAACAAGTCTAATATATGAGATAATATACCTTTTTACATTATATTAAATTAAAAAAAAAAAATCTGAACAATTTTTTTTCTTTAGGGGTACCTTAAAAGATTCGTCCATGTGTGTCTATATATATGTATGTATAGATGTATGTATGTATGTATGCAGAAGCGGATCCAGAAAATTATTGAATGGGGCATCATTGGTGGGAGGATTTGGGGGTTCGCCCATGTATGTATGTGTGTGTACACACACAGAGATGTGTAATATAGCAAGACCATTATTTCAATTAGAAAACGTGTGGAAAGAAAAATTCTAGATCGGAAAGGTATGTGGCAGAAGTTATTGTTTCACTTTTACTTATGTCATTTTAAATTTATATAAGGGCATTTTAGGAAAATAAGTTAAATTAACTAATTTAACTCCTCTCCTTAATCTCCCCAAAATCGGTTAAATATGTTCTATAATTAGGACCGGAGGGAGTAGAATGTAATACAATATAATGGAATGGAATGGAATGATGATTATATGAATTTGTTTGGTTTGCTATTAAGAAAAGATGGTGCAAATGTATAAAAACGTTTGGTTGGATTATATTGAAAATGAGAATACATATAGGAATAATATGGCAAGAGACAAAATTACCACTATCTATCTATATAATGTACACGTTGGGTTTAAGGTAATTCTTTCAATTTGTGTATTGTACACATCGGATTCATAATAATTTTCTAAAGTATAATGGTGGAAATATTATGTTGGTTGGGCTCATGGTAATTTTTTAATATTTAATGGTGGTAATATTATTTAATGGGATATGTTATTATTTTAATGCTAAAATGTAATTTTTAAATTTTTTTAGTTGGGGATTTTTTTTTTAAATATTTTTATACAACTAATTAATTGTCTTAATATTTAATGGTGATAATTATTTAATATTTAATAGCATTTATGAGTTAGCACTTTGATCAAATTAAAAAATTATAATGACAATATTGTCTTTTTTACTTTATTATACGACGTTTGCATCTCCATTTATAAGTCCTTATAGTGTAATCCTGATTACATTAATGATGTAATCAAAAATATAAAATGTAATCCTCTTTACGTTACATAAGCCCAACCAAACGCTATAATTAGTCTGTTACATCAGGATTATATGTAATCATCTCTCATGGAATCGAACCAAACGTGCTATTAAAGTAAAAATTTAAATTCATAAAGTAAAAGCAAAATCATACATTTAATATTTAACTTTTTAAATAGGTTTAATTGTTTAATTTATTAAGATTTCCCCATAATTTAACTATCTTCGTTTAACATTATTCTATGAAAAAGCTTGATTTTTATTTGGGGTATATTACACCATGCCTCTCCACAACACAATTAATAGGTGCAAACTCCGATGAAATTATAAATTTACCCTACAGTCTTATAGCCTGTTTGGTTTGATTTCATGAAAGAGGATTACATGTAATCTTAATGTAATAGACCTCTTAGTTGCAAAAAGAATTTATAACCATTGAGTCATTTATCTATTAAAATTAATAATTTTATTTGCAAAAGACTAACAAAATTGGAATTGGTAGTTATGAAATTGTCAGTTTTGATAAGGACGAGTAGTTGTCGACTAGACAACTCCACTAACAATCCTTACGATGAAATCAAGAAAAGAAAAAAGAATATTTGAAGATTTGGTAATCAATCATTCAACTTCTTGAAACAAACATGCTTTGCATGATCAGATCAGTAACCTCAATTGCTTGTGCCCCTTATTGGCATAAGCAATAAGTTTGGATTCTTATGCCCATTTCATGTGCGAAAGAAAGGGAACATTCCCATGATAAGATCACAGTACCTATGGGGAGAGCCTAGCTCAGTGATGGAAATAAGAATGTGAGTTTATTGGCACCATATATCTATGGGTATGAAAAAAAATGTTCATTTGATAATAATACTATTGTGACTTTGGTTGGATGGAGAGAGAATTAGAGAGAGAAAAATATTAGAAGAAAAAACTCTCAATAATAGTAATTTTTTTTTTTATTTTTTATTACCATTTTTAAAAGTTTTCCTTTCTAGTATTCACTTTCCCTATTTTCCCTCACTTTTCTCTCTATCCAAATATAAAGTAAAAGTTTCTTTAATTTGCACTACGATGAACTAAAAAGTTATTATTGTTCTTCAGAAGAACTACTATATAAAAAAAATTAATAGTATGGAGAGGGGTCACAACTGATGTCCATGTTACATTGCTTGTTTTAATTATTTTTTTATCAAAGAATTACTCAACTTATGAATAGAAAATTTAAATCCCAAGTCAAATTTAAAGGAAGAAAAAGATCCGTTGTATAAAAAAGAATTGTATGTATAAGTACGTGTATGTATACATATATATTATACAAGAATAACAACAACAATGAATCTATGAAATTAAATACACACTAAACAGTAAAGTTTACATTACAGTCGTCCGATCCTTTATTTATACAAGAAATAAAACAAGCATGATATATAAATCAAACATAGATGAAAAATCTGCTTCCTGATCAGCAGCAAGCCTCCAAAGCGCAACAGCAACACAATGCGGCACAACTGCATAAAATTGGCCAAACCAATCCCCAATTAGTTCTTGCTTATGTTAATAATTCTTTTGAGTTAATTATGGCTTTGGAAGGAAAATCATTTTTTAATTTGTAGATATTTAGTAACACAATTTTAAATAAAAAAGGTAACAAAAAACTACTTGATCCCAGCTCATACTATTCAATTATATTCACATCCGATTTAGATAACGAGGGGCAATAAGATATACTTTAGAGGTTCAAAACTTATATATTTTAAAACTACAGAACATCAAGATTCTCACATCAAAATAAGAAGAGAGAAAGATATATAAAGATCTCACTAAAATATGAAAATTTTTAAAGAGTCTCTCAAGGTGGATTAACTTCTATATGTTAACCCTTTTTTTAATGGCCTAATTATTCCAACCCAATTAAGTACAAGTAGTTGTCACAACCTTAATTATTACTATCTCCAGTCTTAATTATAAGATCAAATTGATTTTTTTGGAGAGATTAAAAAAGCTTTTCGACATAAATTACTTTAGGGACTTTTTTGAATTTTTTTGTCAAACTAATTAGATTAATTAATAAACTAATATATAATTTAAGGATGGATTAACTTCTATATGATTAAGTTAACCCTTTTTTTAATGGCCTAATTATTCCAAAAAAAGTCAATATGATCTTATAGTTGTCACAGCAATTATTATTTGATAAGTTAAGTTATAATTTGATTTTCTCACATTAAGAGCATTTAAGTAATGTCACAAAAAGGATAATCTCAAATAAATACCTAAGAACTTCATAATAATTATAGATCATTTAGGGTCCAAATTTGAGGGGTTCATATATTTCAGGAATTTTTCTATCATTCTACCAAATAATTTGAACCCACTTTTCAAAATGAGATAAGCAAGTCGCTACAAAATCAGATCAAATTTGGTGGCAATTGAAAAACGATTTTCAAATACTTGAAAAAGAAGTTGTATATAGAGTATTATAGACATAGTAGTGGGTGCCTTAATGGACCCCACCATTTAAAAGCATCAAGAAGAGAGAGAGAATATACCATCCTTTCCAGAAGCCATCACCCCTGGACTGGGTGGTGACAGGAGCAGTTGGAGGGTTAGGTGAAGGGTCAGTCCCACTGGATAACCCACTAGGTGGAGGAGGAGCTATATATATACTATGGTCGGTGCGGTTGTTGAAAATGTATTAGGGTAATTGCTCATCAAAAAAAATAATAATAATAATTAATTAAAATATCTTCTCAATAAATCTAAATCTACGTATGATGTGTTAAGTCGACAAAAGAACTGGATAAGGATTGCATTAAAAAAGGAACTCCACCTATCATCATTTGACATAAAATACTAATATAATCCTATTTATTTATAACACACTGTCAACAATTTTTTGACTTTAAATTTATTTAAATATATATTTTTTTCAAGAAAATAATTATCTACATAATAATAAATGAGGAGTAAAAATATTCATATGAAAATTTAATGTCTTAAAAGACTAAAAATACATTAATTTCCTGATTTTGAATAGAAAGACACGAGTAAAATGATAAAAATATTATTGGAAATAATAAGTATATTAATATAAGAATTTAAGTATATATTTTTGTCATTTGAAAAATTCATTTACATAAAGATTAAAATATTAACATAAATGTTCTAAAATGAATCAATATATATTTTAATATAATATATAATTCAATCAAAACGTTATCAATAATGCAACTTGATCACTTCATCTTACGTGTGCCACATTCATAATCAGTTATTTAATTTTAAATTATGGGATATAAAGAGACTATGACCCACATGAAGAAAGTTGAGGCCAGAAATTATATTATATTTCTTCACTTTAAGAACTCGACAATGACGTACAATTCATTTATAGATTGCAATCTTCTACCCCATATTTGTTAGAAGATATAAATAATCTACGTAAATTAATAATAAATAATTTAAAAATGTAAATTATATTTCACAAAAAAAATACCCTTTATTTATAGGGAGAGTGGATGAACAAGAATTTGGTATATTATGCTTCACCCCAAAGCCAGAAAACTACTTCATTAATTAGCTTCATATATTTTTCCTACCAAGGACGCACACAAATGGAAAATTTTCGTTCTTAATTCTATTAAAGTCCTACAAACATGCATGATATAATGTTTCTAAGATATAGATGGTAAATCCACACACACATACATATGATCTATCTATATCTATGATCTATCTAATAACGACTGCTAAATTAAATTAAATTAATTAAATTCTAAAATTAAACGAGATCAAAAGCAAGCAAACAAGCTAAAAAAACATGAGCAAAATCCTAATATTGCAATTAAATTTACCTGTTGGAACTCCGGAACTCATGGCTGAAACTTGAAAGAGTGTGTGTGTATATATCAAGCTCTTCAGTAATTAAAGGGCTGAGTTGAATTGAATCAAACGATTCAGAAATATATGGACGAACACGAATCCCCGATGCTTACAAGAAAATAATTGAAGAAGAACAAGAAATTGAAAGATTGAATTGAGAGAGGAAGAAGAAGAGAATGTTGTATTTATAGAAAGATCAGAAGAAGTTGCTTGGAAGGGAGCGTACGTCATTAAGGAAGAAGAATGGAACACGAAGGCCTCAACCGCGTGAGCAATATACAATAAAATATAATAAATAAATAATTCATACTTAATTAATTAAATATTGAGGATGCACACACGAATCTTCGTCCCAGATAAATCCGATCTAATTAATTAATATCAATATTATAGTATTTTTATTTTCGAATATCAATCTATAGTTGAAAAATAAAGTCTTATTTTGTTTTAAATTATTTTTTTTTTATGGCTATTTGATTAGGTCAAATTTAAGTATTGTAAAGTCTAATTGAAGATAACTCTCCTGAGGGAATTTTTTTGCATTAACATATAATTGAAATAGAGAGTTCACGTATAACGGTCAGTTTGTTACAAGGGAAGCAATTGAGGGAAAGGGAAGATTACAATGTTCCTTAGGCAAAAACAAGTTTGGTGCCCAAAACTTGCCTGAAATCAAAATTCCGCCAACTCAATGTTCCTTTAAACATGGGAAACACCAAAAGTGGTGACAACTCAAAAAGCTTCCCGGGACAACAAAATTATGTGACCAAAATGCCCCTTAACAACTTGATAAAAAAAAAAAAGCTGGCACGAGCCGAAGACGTTGGTGAAGAGTGTCGTGATTTTGATGAAAGCTATTTGGAAAAGGAAAATGTGGAATGGCCAGGGAAGTTGAAGTTGGAATCAAGGTAATTGGTGATGGGTGTGTATGTTTTGGTCTCTGTGGATATTTTTTTTTTGTCTACTCTTTAATTTGTTCGACCTGCGCACGCAGGCACATAATGCCATGGGAGGCTAGTTTTTTTGTATTATGTAATTGAAAGTATAGCTTATTAAATTATTTCATTGTGCTATGAGTATTCTTGAGTTTACAAATGTGAAGCATAAACACAGTCAAAAGACCCAATGAATTTGCTTCTTTGTTACTTTAGAGTGTGGTCTATTTATGGTCTTACAAGTGGGTTTTGATTTAAACTAGTTCTGATTTAAATGATAAATTCGGATGTATAATTATATTTTTGTTGTTGTGGGTATTCTTGAATGAACACTTTGTTGTTGTGGGTATTCTTGAATGAACACTCAAAAAATGAGGTTCAATTGAAAAGTATTCTGAGGAAATCAATTTAAATAGAACAATATACTCTATATAGAACTAGTGAAAGAGAAAAAAACATACTTAAAAGATAGAACGAGTTTGATGGTTTTTGACTAAGATGACAATGTGTTGTGTTTATTGTCTGACAAGTGGCACTGTAATTAATTGGTTGGGATTTAGATCAAATTTGTAATGTATTAGGAGGTGGTTTGGAAAGAAACTTGGTTGATTATAATGTAAATGAAATGGTGTGGGAAATAATTGTGTAGCTATAAAGCCAGAATCGATCAAATGTTTGCAATATTGTTGGGTGTTTAGCTTTACCTCTATTAGTAAGGAGGTTAATTGTGACTATGATAGTTGCTGTGGGAGTAGGTAGACCGAGACACATACTAGATAGGTCATTTAGATTAGATTTTCATGACAAGTGAGCAAATTTGAAGGCTATGATATACAATTGTGATACCACTTGCTTCAATCAAATTAGGATGTATCATGCGACTTTTGATAAATTGTGTCATATGTTAGACACAATTGGTAGGTTGAGGCCAACAAAACATAAGTTAGTTTATTAGAAAGTGGCAATGTTCCTTCACATATTGGGCATCGTGTGAAGAACAAAGTGATTTAGTTTGAATTTGGTAAGTCGTGTGAAACAATTAGTAGATACTTTAAACTTGTTTTGAATATCATGATTAGACTACAATAATTGCTTTTTAAAAACCCAGAGCCCATTCCAGAGGACTCAATTGATTATCATTGGAAGTGGTTCAAGGTATATAACTTTTGTAATTTTGTCATAAATTGTAATTACTAAGGATGAAAATATGAACTTTTGAGCTGAAGGGGGATTTTTTTTCTTTTCTTTTTCAAGGCTTCCTTGGCGCATTAGATGGTATGCATATACATGTACAAGTCCCTACAAAACACAAGGGTCGGTATTGAAATAGAAAAGGAGTAACAATCAATGTACTAGATGTATGCTTATTAGATGTGCATTCATCTATGTGTTACTCGGGTGGGTAGGGTCAGCTACGGATGTCGGGCGTTGAGAGATGCTATAAGGAGATGATATAGGCTAAGAGTACCACAAGGTATGAGTGTTATTATTGTATTGATATTAGTATTTTTGTATTACGTGTACAAGTGATGAGCATTTCTCATTTGATTGGTATAATTGGTTTTGGCAGGAAACTACTACTTGGTTCACACAGGGTACAAAAATTACCAAGGTTTTTTGGTGCCTTATAAAGGCCAAAAGTACCACCTTAATGAGTGGAGACAAAGACACCAACCCCAAACTTCTCATGAATGCTTCAATATGCACCATTCCTCAGCCTGTAATGTCATAGAAAGGTGTTTTGGCATACTAAACTTATGTTAGGCAATCCTTAGGAGTACATCATTTTACCCGATGAAGATTCAAAACATATACATTGTGGCATGCTATTTGATACATAATCTCATTTGTCAAGAGAATATTCAAGATCCCCTTGATGCACATCTTGAGTGCTTTGAACTAGCACCTACAACAATTGAGAACACCAACATGATGACTATGGAAACTAGTGATTTGTAGACTAACTTTAGGGAGCATCTTGCAAATGACATTTTTGCTACCTATATGGCTCATAGAGATCATTGATGATGATGTAGACTAATGTTGTATGTTTGAGAACAATGGCTTTCCTATGTTTGTGTGTATGGAACAAATTTGTGTTATGTTCATTTGAATTAAATTAAAGTGGCACTTTTTGTGTTGTATGCTTATGTATTACTTTGTTTCTTGTTGAAGTTAACAAGTTTTCTATATACTTGAGTTTTTTTCTAGATGGAGCAGAGTGAAGAAGTAAATAAGTCAAAGAAAAAAATGTGGTCTTTGGAGGAGGACAAGGTTCTGGTTGAATGCCTTGTTACTCTGAGGATGGAGCAAAAGTTCATGGCGGACAATGGCTTCAAGCCTGGATTTGCTAATGATTGCATGTTATGATGGAAGAGAAGCTGCTTGGAAGTGGGATTAAAACATGTCCTCACATTACCTCTAGAATCAAGACCTTGAAACGTTTGTGGCAATCGGCTTATGACATGGTTTATGGCAATAACACCTCTGACTTTGGTTGGGATCCTGAGACAAAATTCGCCACTACAGATAAAGAGATGTGAGATAAGTATGTGAAGGTATGTAAATGTATAGAGGGTTTGAGTTAATTAAAGTTCATATGTCATGTGGGTTAAGTTTTTATTAGTTAAAACCTTGTTATTTGTTGCACATGCAGGTTCATCCTAAGGCAAGACAATTTCGGACCAAGTCCTTCCCCAACTTTGAGAATTTGTGCATGGTGTGGGAAGGGACAAGGCTGTTAATGAAGAAGGAAAATCCTATGGTGGAATGGAAGATGAAGTGAATCTAGAAGATGATGACTTTCCGGAATTGCCACATAATGTTGTTTTTGATGTGGAATTCTCAGAAACAATATTTGAAACTCCACTTAACACAAATCATATGAATAATGCCTCATTTTGTCCAACGAAGAAGCCCCGACTAAACAACTCTGAGGTGCTTGCCAAGGTTTTGTTGGAGACTGTAACCTCTTTGAACAAAACCATTGTCAGTGTCTTTGAAAAATTATGGAATCAATTATCAGGTGAAGAAAGGCAAGCTAAACTTGATGTCAGGGGTCTAACATGTTCATGAAACTGGTGCTGGTTGAAGGTTTGACACACAATGAGAGAAATGCAGCTCATATCAAGATACTAGGATCTGAGCAACTTCTGAATGCCTTTGCTAAGATTCCTGCAGTCTTTAAACTCCCATTGATCTGTAGCCTACTAGAGTATTAGTTAAGGCAATTAAGGTTGGATACATGGTGTATTGGTTGATGCCAAGGGAAAAATACACATGTGTCAACCTTTTTTGGACACATATGTTACTTATGGTTGAAAAAGGCTGCAAACTTTTAACCATATTTAGGAAGGGGAATGCAAAATTGAACATGGGATAAAGTTTGTTTCCATGCCATGTACTTGTATATTTTGGTACATATTCTATGAATAGCCTATATGCATATATGGTAGTGAAAGTGGTCATGTATGAAAACTTGTAATTTTTGAACAACATATGTGATATGACCTACAAATGTAAAGGTTGATGATTTGCAAATGGAGCAACAATGTTTCGATTTGTGTTATTTATCACCTTCAACTTCATCTAATTATTTTCATTGTGTAATCAAAGTTTTTCCCCACCATGTTTTGATATTGACTAGTTTAAAATCTCATTTACTGTCATTATTATGGTTGGAATTAATGCATTCAAAATCCATTAAGTTCGAATTGGGTATCTTAGTTTGAATTGCAATTTTGTCCTCCCTTTGCTGGTGTCTTTAACACTTTATTAACAAGTTTGAACTTGGCCTTATGGTTCGAACTTTTGCATCCGACCTTATTTATGTGGATGTTCAAATTTTAGGGCAAATATTCATATGCCTTTGCCCCCTTCTTTATTTTCTTTAGATAACCAAAACCTTGTTCCATTCTCATAATCGAGGTTTCTCATTGTTCTCAATCGAAGGCTAATGGCAAGGGTCAAAATGACGGAGGAATGATTTCGAGAAATGGGGATAACCATTGAGGATGTGAATAATTTTAAAAAGCAAGTGTAAAGCTTTGGCGTTGTAATCGAGAAGGCCGATCAAAGTACAAAATGAAAGAGCCTAATTGATATGACGCTTATGAGGCTGCGACAAAGTAGAAGCGCGATAACTTAGCCAAGGAAGCAAAGAAGAAACAAAGGGAAGAGAAGATGAAAGAGAAGGATTATGTTTCGGGTAAGAGAAAGTCTCAATTGGATGATGAGGAGAGTTATTAGGCGAGTTGTCTGGACTTTCAAAGAGGCGAAAGGCATAGAAAGTTAATGAGGGGAAAGAACTATGGTCTAGAGCCAAAGTTCGACAGGGAATGAGAATGAAGGAAAAGACAAAGAGTCAAAAGAGGCATCCTCAGCAGCTAAGAATGACGAAGGTGAAAGTGTCATTCTTGATGAGGTGAGGACTAAGTTATACAAGAAGCTGTGAATGAAAAGGTTAATATTCTACCACAAATAAAGGCAGATTTCAACAAGTCTCCTCTGGAAGAATATGATATCAGGTTAGTTAGGAGGACATTATGTAAAATGAGTAGGATTAAATTGGATAATTTTGACACTGTTTTTAAATTTGGGTTATGTCAAATATTTAAGCCTTTTAGGGGAATTCTGGAGTTGTCTTTGCCTTGTTCTGAATTTGTTGTTAAGGTTTTTTATTCGCATTTGAAAATGTCTTGAAAGGGAATTGTGACAACATGTGTTAGAGGCTAGACAATTGAAATGCATGAGGAACTTTTTTTGACTTGGTTAGATATTAACACCCTATAGTCCACTGACACAAAATTCTCTACACAAGAAATGGACAACACACTTCTTGAGGGTAACAGCTTTTGTGATACCGCTTTTTGCAAACCAAAGCAGCTTCCTCATAGGTATAGGGTGTTACATTATTTGTACAGTAGGAATTTCGTGAACAAAGGCAAGTACTACACTTCTTTGACCCCCAAGGACAAACAATTCTAACCTATATGATAAAGGGGAAGCCTTTTCATATGGTTAAGAGGATTGTAGACACAAAGTTGAGGGCTGCAACTCTAGGAAAAAAGAACTAAGAACTGCCATTTACCTCCCTTGTTTAACTGATCATAGAAAAGAAAAGTTTGATATTTGGAGGATAGGGAAACACCTATATGGACTAAGGAATTTGATGAAAAGGTCTTGCACAGAATGTAAATACCTATTGGAGGAAAAGAGACTTCAAAAGCATCAAATGAGCCTAAAAAACCTAATGAGAATAAGCCTCCGGCAGATGTAGGTGCTACTTGTTCCCCCTCTATAGACATCAACTCATGTAAAGCATTTGTAGAAATGGCAGAAACATTTGCCAAAATTGTTGACAAAAAACTGAACAAGTTTCAATCACATGTGGCCTCAAGGATTGATCATCTTGAACAACAAGTATCTAATCTAGACACTATTGTTAAAGAGGAGTATGAGGTTATGGGTGGACATATTGGACGCATATTAGAGATTGCACTTGATCTCAAAGATTTCATTCATCTCGATTCTATTGAGTTCAAGGAATTTACTTCCTTCAAGGCCTCACAAAATGACTTTCAAGGGCCTTCTACCCATACTGAAAATGAATTCCAATCCCCTTAACATGAGAATCCATCCTCCAACTATTGTGAACCTACTGTAGAAGGTGGCAAGCATGATGACACTCCTCACTTTTCTCCACACTCCTACCCACAAATGATGTTCCTCCTGAACACCATGTGCCTTAATTAAACACCCTTGTTGACACACAGGAGTGTGATCCAATTACCTCATTCTCATTTGTACCTCTCCCTCAACATGTAAACCCTCCTCATGCGCCTTCTAGGCCAAGAATTAAGCCTCAACCATTGAGATTTATACCATCTGATCGTTTCAGGTCCAGCCTTGCTAATGAGAATATGCCCCATTTATCCAAAGATGTCATACCCTTTTCTCCTCTAGCTATAACATATGATTCCCCCATGTTCATCCCTATCAACTTCCTTGGTTTAGGCACAAAATTCCAAAGGAGGTCTGCTCCTAAAAGGTGTTGGGATCCGTACACGCAACGGAATTATAAAACTTTTACGAATCTCAAAGAGGATCGTTCAACTGCGTTTAAATCAAGGTTCGTTAGAAAACCGTACCTATGCGAGATTCGAACGTTTCTTTTGATCGAACACGTGGGCTACCTTCTCGATCAGCGGGAGCGGACTCTACGAATCTCCTCCCTCTACGGTATCCACACGAAACGACCTCGAACACGGACGATAGTGTACTAGCGCCTTGAAACCTTGCGTCTCTTATTTTTTGCTTTCTAGGGTTTTTTTCGCGGCTTTCTAATACGTCGACTAAATGTCCCGTAGGTTTTTCAAAACCCATTAGACGTATTATATATTCAAAATTAATCTAATTAATTTCAAAATTCAAGTTTGAATTAATATAATATATTAATTAAATATATTAAATAGATCTAATCTAATATATTTATTTAATCCAAATTATAAGCCTATAGATTTAATTTATCTTTATAAATTAAATCTAAGATATGATATCTTTTATTTAATTAAATCGAGATACTATACCTCAATTTAATTAAAACTAAGATACTATATTTTTATTCGAAAATTAAATCGAGATACAATATCTCAATTTATTATAGTTATTTAATTTATCAAATAAATTAAATACTATATATAATAATATTATTATCTATAAATAATAATAATATTATTTTGAATTTAATAATAAATATATATATATATATATATATCCACCCTAGATTAAATTTAATATTCATTAAATCTTATACATATATAAGATTGATGAATCTAGACACTTTTGCTCGTGTTGGACTATTCTTGTACGCGACCCTGTAGGCCCACATGAGATTGGCAGCGGGCCAATACTGTACCAGCCCACAAGTCGCAAGCGGCCTCTAACAAGACATTGCGACTACCCAATTCATATGGGGATCAATAATACGATACAACCTATCGTACAACCATGTCACGTCCCTTTTGTCAAGCGATAATTTGGTCAAGGATGAGGCATGGATAATGTCAACTTCCTGTTCTTGACCATTACTTTCTTGATTCTCGAGTAGTCTAATTGAAATGGAAACTCCTTTCCATCGTAGTATGGCCATACGTTTCTTAGACTTACTTATCGAGGGGCCCAGTATTATCTCTCTACAAATGTGAGGGACAAATTCCATCTTGACCACTCACATTCCTCTCCATGAGAACCACTGATCCTGATCCAAGCCTTTATCATCACCCGGTCAAAGGTGACTTTTGAGTAGGTCAAAGATCAACGACTCATCGTGTAGGAATCCATGATGATCTCAGGTCAAAGGGGCGTTGTGACACGGTTATACATGAGAAAAGCTTATGACTTAATCCATGCAGCTTTCTCATAGTGGGTCGGTCCATCACCCTGTACTCTTACAAGTGCCTATGACTTTGATTCGTATCTATATACCTCATCAAAGTCATACTGGTCTTATTTCATCTTCGCTCTCGCGTAGATGACCGACCAGGGACATTTAGGATAATCTATAAGATATATCCAAGGATCAGTTATCACTATAAACATGCAAATGAAATGATAACTAAATGGAGAATGACTTGCCCCTAGGGCATAATTTCCAACAAAAGGTCCCTAGTGAAAAGGAAGAAGAAGAATTAGGAATACATTACTTTATATGTTATGTTTTAACTTGTAATGATTGAGGAAGGACATGAATTTTCCTACCTTTTGTTGTTGTTACATCTGCATTAATCTTCCTCAAGCTATTAGATGTTATTATCTTAATTTGAATTAGGCTTTTTAGTTTGAATTTAAACTTATGTTCCTTTTGAAGTTAAAGTAATGAACTTTACTATTGTTATTATCTTCTGTTGATATCAATTATCTATCTTGTTTCTTATTTTCAGTTGTTCATCAGTCTATATATGTATGTGTGGGTTGTAAATGCGGATTATTAATGACAATCTTTGAAAGTTACCTTTTTTGGGTAGACATTGCACATCCTAGCTCTATATTTACCTTTTTCCTCTTTTATTCTTTAACTAAAGAAATAAAGTAATTATTGCGCCTTTACTTTATATTCTAATTTTGCAGGTTATATTTGCAGATTATGCAAACTTCTGATCCATTTAACCTTTTGTAACTTGTTAGTAAATAGGTGTCCTAGAGACAATCATTTCTGACAGAGAGGAACACCTTTTTCTATTTAGTATTTTATGATTTATGTATTTGAGTACATTTTATCTTTATCATATTTATGTCTCGCCTTTATGTTAAGGTTAATATGCATTTAAAGATTTACCCTAGGAATAGAATAGGTGTTCGCTTGAGGATCTATGATAGGATCATGATCATGAGGACTCAAGAACACCAAATGTCTATTGCCTGAAACTTGTTCCTAGTCTTGAATCACCAAGAAAGGGCATTGGTGATTTCGATAAGACTAGTACGACATCGTCTACTTGTATAGAGATGCAAGGTAAGGACCTCATGGAATACATGCATAATGATGTCTTAGGCGATGTCGTGGGTGGATTTGTTGAAGAACAAATAACACCGAACGAGACCCACCAAGAGACTCCACAAAGATTTGTAGGAAGTATCATTGGATATAAAAGTCTCTTAACATTTGGTAGTGTGGATCGTCCTAGACTTGAGGATGTCATCGAGCACTGTGTCCTAATGTCATACTTTGATTGTACAACTCTATCCGCCTGAGAATGGGGAGAATAGTGTACTCTTGGGTATGACTCGAATGCATGAGTGTAGATGTACATGCTGAAAGGACTCATTGTCTCCTACAAGGGATTTGTCGTTCACAGGACCGGTAGGGCTTGGATGACTTCTAGTTGACTCGGAAATCTGTGCACAGTAAGTGATCATGAAGAGTCATGTTCCATCTTAGAGTCAATAGAAGAAGATTCCTAGTTCTGTGAAAAAGCTATATTTAGTCAACCAAGAGAGATGATACTATATCTTTGCTCTCGACTAAATGTGAATGACGTAGTGAGGATGAAGCCGGCACGGTGTCCAAATTAGAAAAGGTAGATCACTTGATCAACTCAATTAATTCTGCGGGCCTGAGCATTGCTAGTGTCTTATGTGGTCATTAAATAACTTGAGCTCATTAAAGGAGTTTGATTAGTCCAAGGTTATTTATGTCAGTGATTAATTGGGCCTAATGGGTCACACACAAAGGTTATTCTTGATTGGTTAAGATTAGCAATCTTGGGTCAATAATTGTTATTGAGCTTTCTCGAAAGAATTGGTATATTTGGATTGGAGTTGGACTACAAGCCCAATCTATTAAAATGGCGCCATATATGGTTATCTAGTGGAAAATTAATTTTCCATTAATAAGCCTAAATATGTTAGAAGACCAAACGCGGTCTTAGGCCATTTTGAATTTTAAATTTGAATTTTAAATTCAAGAGTATATATTATAAAAGATAATTTAGGATTATCTAATATAAATATACCTCCAATAAAGATATGGATAAGATCCATTATCTTGAATTATTAATTCAAGAATTAATTAAAGATTTGGATATAAGATCCATTATCTTGGATTATTAATTCAAGAATTAATTAAAGATCTGGATAAGATCCATTATCTTGAATTATTAATTCAAGAATTAATTAAAGATTTGGATGAGATCCATAATCTTGATTAATTAAATAATACCAATTAATGGGCCATAATTCTTTTAACCCTAAATTAAGTTTTTGACCGTGTAAATTATAAGATTTTGAATCTCATAATTTTCGGCAAGAACTAAAAGAAACTAGGGGATAAGCCGTGGAAAAAGATTTGAGATTTTATTAGTCTCATCTTTTGTGGCTGACTTGGTGGATCTAGGATTTTAACTATTGGAATAATAATATATTATTATATTATTATTTTTTAGTTAGAAAATTAAGGGATCTAGGTTTTGGCCGCAAAGAAATAATATAACGCTACGCGTGAGTCGTATTTTTCTACGGCATTCTTTGAAAACCTAGAGCATTGGCCGAATAGAATTCTTAGCCAAAGCAACCAAGAAAAGAAAGAAAGGCGCCATCCAAAGAGAAAGAAATCCCAAGAACGTTGAGTCCTCAACCTTGCGTCGCCTAGCAAGCATCCAAGGAAAGATAGGAATCAAAGAGAAGGAGTTCTCAAAGCAATCGGGAGATAACCGTGTGGATTAGCATTAGAGGACTTCATACACTTTGAGGTCTTCGGTGATCTAAGGTAATCCTAAACCCCCTCACGTATTTTAATGAGTAGATCCTTTCTTGGAATATCTCATGATCTCCTGTAAATGTTACGGGATCACATGATCAATATTCCTGGGAATACCCACGATATTGAGATGACTCATGATACCATAAAAGTTATGGGTTCTCATGAGAATCTTGAAGACATTGTACATTTGTGATGGGTTCTTATGATGACATTATAGGAACCCATGAGTATTTATTTTAAATATGGGTTTTAACTCACGAGGACCATAAGAGTTATGGATTCTCATGAGCGCCCATTAAAACTCACAAATGTGTTCAGTGTTTATAAGTCATGATAACCGTAAAGAGTTGCGGTTATTGATTATAGTTTCCGCTGCAAATTAAGGAAAGACAATTTTTTTGTTTTGTTTTTCCTACTCATGAGGTCACGCCTGAATGTCAGGTAGGGACCGATTTTACCAACATAACTATGTTAATATAGTTGGCTTAATCAGTTATTCATACAAGCGAGGCACTTCATTACTCACCAATTCAACATCACATAAACCTCACTTTTATTTCCTGTCAATATCACCACAAAACAAAGTTTTGAATTTAACACAAAATCTTAACATTTCATTGTTCCTTCCATTCAATTGAATCTGACACTTTTACAAACTTTTTCCACATCCTTACAAGAAATTATAACTAAATACAATACAATCATATTTTTAGCAAGTTAACAACAAAATATGAACTTCACATTCTTTTTCCTCCTACACAAACTTAAAACAAAAATTTGCTTCAACCAAACCAATTAGTCTCCTAACTTCCTTAAAACTGCCAACTTCTTCATAATCATCCTCTCTTCTTAATCTCCCCAATCATAGGATAGAAAAAGCTTTTCCCTTGAACTTAGCCGCCCTCCTATCTGTTAGTTCTCTAAGGGTTTTGATGATCTCCAATAATTGTAAACAAAGCATAAAGTTTTGCTCTCAAATGTGTAAAACCCACTGTAAGAGCAAAAATCGAGGTTTGCACAGAAACCTCGAGGTTTGGACTTACAGAGAAGGACTCCAGGTTTCTGGACCGAGCAAAACTCGAGGTTTCCGGAGAAACCTCCGGGTTTCGTCATACGAGACTTCTCAACATTTTCCTCGGAAAATGGAAAACTCGAGGTTTACGTTAAAACCTCGAGGTTTGGATTTACGAGAGAGTCTCCTAAGTTTTGAACATTTTAAAACCTCCGGTTTTGTGAAAAACCTCCGGTTTGAGCTAAATGAAATTTTCTCAAAGTTTCCAAAATTATGAGAAAACTCGAGGTTTGGACAAACCTCGAGGTTTGTCCGAGCGAGAAAAGTATCTATGTTTTTCCAACTTATATAACCTCCGGTTTTACCTCCAAACCTCAAGGTTTACGTTACGCGCAAAAACTCAAATTTTCACATTTAAGAGAAACCTCGAGTTTTGATACAAAACCTCTAGGTTTTGGCATCCAGAAAGCAAACGACTTTTCATTGTTTTTGAAAACCTCTAGGTTTCCAGAAAACCTCCAGGTTTGCACTTGGCGCGATTTTGCAAAGTTTCACATTCAAAGTGAAACCTCGAGGTTTCTGATAGAACCTTGAGTTTTTGCCAAACAGAAAGGTCGCTTTTTGTGACTTTGAAAAACCTCCAGTATTAGGAAGAAACCTCCAAGTTTCATGTTTTGGACTTAAATCTCTTTCACTTGCTACAGTCCAAAACTCGAGGTTTGAAGAACAAACCTCGAGGTTTCAACCCGTCTTTGGAATTTCAAATCTGACGAATTTGCAATGCCTTCTTGTTTGATCTTAATACTTCCAATGATTAATCTCTAATGTTCCTAGATATGTTTAACCACTTTTTAGTGAGTTTCGGATGAATTAGAGAATGTTTATTGAAGGTTTAAAGCTAAAGCAAAAGTGATGTCGAACATTAAATGCAAAACCCGAGAAAGTTGCATACTTTTGGGTAATCCTTCGCACACGCCTACAAAGGATTAATGTCTACCTACCACATCCGGTAGTTGCTATTCCAACGGATTAATTCGCGAAGTCAACTCGAACTTCGCATTATTGGATTAAGTGAAGATTAGTGAGAGAAGACATTATAGCGCCTACAACAGACCGAGATTATCACTTCAACGGTTATATGAAGAATTACAACGGTCATTTAATGATCTGCGAGTATAAATAGAACAACATTCAAGTCTTCTACGGAGAACACGCACAAATTGAAAACGAATAGCATTCAAAGTTCTTCAACTACCTTTACGTTTTCACTTGTATTGTGTCTTTTGACACTTAAAGCTTCGGTGTTTATCAATATCCACTCTTAGAGAGAGTTTCTTTTTTTTGTATATCATTTATTGTAAAGGATCAAAAGTCTGGGGACTTGGTGATTGGGTTCATTGATTGCAACTTGTAAGGGGGAGTAAGTTCTAGTGAGAGAATTACTCTTGAGTACATAGTGTGTAATCAATTGAGATAGTGAAAATCCCAGAGAGTTTGGGGACTGGATGTAGGTCAAGAGATTGGACCGAACCAGTATAAATCTTTGTGTCGTGCTTTTCTACTCTCATCTTAGTTCATCTATGTTTTTAGTGTTAAAAAACAGAGGTATTCAGAAAAAGATTTTTTAAATCCCCAATTCACCCTCCTCTTGGTGATTTAACTCCACTTTCACTATCAACCTACATAAAAGCCATAACACCAAATTAAATCTTAATTTATTTTTAATCAATCTTCTCTATAACAAAAACAATTTCTTACTTGCGTGTATGCATCCCACACATGTTCATCTACCTTCACACAATAATTCACATTGTCCCAAGTAAAACCATGAACATTTTCCCCATATAACATGTCACAAACTACCATTCAATCTTCTTTTAGCCTCCTAATTTGACTATGGGTATCCCTCTTGCCCTTCACCTCAAACCCTGGCAAGATCTCCTCCATCTTTTCTCTAGATGCAATAGATTAGTTGCAAATCATGTTGTTTTACTCATGTCATGTCCTGCTTTTCTCATCTCAACAAACAATTCCACAAGCGCACTATCTTCTTCACTTGTCCACACATGTTCACTCTTTCCTACCTCGAAAAAAAAAAAAAAAACTAGAACCAACATTAGCAAGATTCACACACATCATATATTTATTTTCCCTCTTTCTTCCTCTTGAAACTAACCTGTGCAACTAAAACTGTGATGTTGCAGCCATAATTTTTGCCATCTCTGTCTTCCTTCTTACCTCTGTCCGCCGTAGTAATCACCGCCGTCGAAGATCCCATCCACACTTTACCTTCTTTCCCAACACAGTCGCCTTTGAGGGAGGATTGGTTTCTCTCCGATAAAAAGAAATAAAAAAATTGATTGAGACCCTTTTCAACATTACTTTATGTCAGGGTTATTATGAGTGTTTAACAAATGCTTCTCACTTAATCTACTGTCTTTTCTTCCCACCAAACATTTTATTTTCCCTCAACATATATTACATTTACATGTCAGCCAAACAACTCACTTTTTTAAGTTCCCTCACAATATTTTCTTCATTTTCCTTCCTTTCTTTTCCTTCATCATATGTTCCATGTACCAAATGCGCCCTAAGTGACTGAAGCCGACTACCCAGTAACCCAGACAAGACCTCTTAGAAAAACAAATTATATTATACCCTACATTAAGAAAGTTGCAATTCTACATACCTTGACATTTGAGTGAGAGATAGGAATATATTTTTAAATAACAAATAATGAATTTTATTATATCAATTATCAAGTAATGATATTCAAAATTATAAAAAAAATATTTTCTATAATAATTTACTCAATAAAAATATCTGTTGGGTCAAAATATGCAGCCAATGTAAATTTTCAGTTTTCAGGATTTATCGTGTGTGTGTGTGTGTGTGTGTGTGTGTGTGTGTGTGTGTGTGTGTGTGTGTGTGTGTGTGTGTGTGTGTGTGTGTGTGTGTGTGTGTGTATTATAAAATGTGCAGTTTTAAATGTGAGATGGTTATTGGCCGTAAATATCACGTGACCACTGTAATGAAAAGCTATGGGGGGCAAAGATGAACAATCCAAATGCCCGAATCTCCTGTTCCGAATCTGATCGTATATCAATAGTGAAGTCTTTATTCTGCCTATTAATTCTGTCGCCTTGTTAAGAAAATCTAAAATATTAACAATTATTTACCAATATTACAAAGGGTGTATTCTAAAACTAAAATATCCATAAATTAATGTGTTAAGTTACATTTAACACCCTAAAACATTTTTTGGTAGCACTTCTTATACTAGAATAATTTTTTATGTAATGAGCATCCTAAAGGATTTTATTTTATTTTTTCTAGAAGCACTCAGTTTTCTAAAATAATTTTTAGTAACAATGAGTGCCTAAATTTATGATGCTGAGAGCAACTAAAATAATATTTTAGGATAATTAATGTAACAAAACTTACTTTAAAATATTGAGCGTCACTAAAAGAATATTTTAAGATGTTTGATGTAGAGGAAAATTATTTTAAAATATTTAGTTCTAAGGAAAAAATTTATTAGATACTAGACATGGTTCTTAACATAAGACCATTTAATTTTTTTTGTGTGGAGAGATTAATAAATCTAAATAAATTATCTTAATGTATTTTTAATTTTTTTATACCAAACTAATTTATTTAGCTTATAAATTGATATATAATCAATTAATACACCCATGTGCTATGATTAAATAACTTATTTAACTTTCTTAATCTTTCTAAAAAATCAATTAAGTCTTATATTAAAAATTGGACGGAATATATCCTACTTAATCCTTGATTCATAAGACGTGTGGGGTTTATGCTTTGTATTTAAGTTTCATTTTTTAAATGTGCATATGCCGTGTTGATTTATGACTCTATGAGGCTGGGCTGCGCTGGGACGAATTTATTGGCCACCTAATCCACGTCTTCACTTGTTAGACGCGTGGACCTCACTGATTGTTGTTTTAGAATTTTCGTATAAAACAAATACTTAAATAAATATATGGATGTGAATCTTTCATTATTTTATCCATTTTTAATAATTTGTTTTACCGGATATCCGATTTTTAATTAGAATCTTGTAATTTTTTTTTTTGGAGTTCTTAACCTTTCATCAAATTATATGCATTATTATCTTTGTTCATTAGTTTGTTAATTAGAGCTAATATCATACAGACTAAAGGATGAGTAAGTTGCCATAAAATATAAAATAAAAATACATTTATAAGAAATAAAATGATGGAATAATTTTTTTATCGTTAAGATAAAAAAAATATTATGCTTATAATCATCTACACGCATTTATATATAATTTGAAATTTGATTGATTTTAATAAATCCATGTGACAAAATCAATCTATATTTGTGGTGAGAGTCACATTGTCAATTATTATTATCATTTTGTTGGCAAAAAAACTATTAATATTGTTCTGGTATAGAACACAGATGTCCAGCCTAGTGGGCGGGTAGGTTGATATTGGATCAGGTGACTCTTTCTGGATATCTATGGAGAAGATACCCAAGATAACATGTGATCACTATGCACGAGGGAGGCTTTCGCCAAGAGGGGTGATGTGTGTGCACAGTGACGGCAGTATAGTAAATAGTCAAGAGTAAGTGTTCGTATCTTAGGGTTTTACCTCTTATTTATAGAGTGTACCTTAGGTTGAGATTTATGGGCCCTATGCGTCTGATAGCCCAAGTATCATAACTGCCTGATCTAGGCCAAATCCCTTGATTGAGATCTTCCTTGGTTATAGGTGGGTTGGGATCCTGCAGCATATTGCTCCCTGTTGGACCGCTTTGTAACTAGGCCTGATATAGGTCCGTAACAATTGCCCCTAGCTCGATAGTTCAAGCCTCTGGACTGCCGGGATGCATTGACTATGTTCCCGTTCCTGATTGTTCGCATTCTTGGTGCATTAGCGCCCGGGGTTCCGGATTCGTATGATGTAGTGCCAAGTTTTGTGCGGACGATCATGAGCAGGGATCGAGCTTCTTTGCTTGTCCTTCGGATTTGTCCGAGCTCGTCTACTTTGACCCTGGTTATTGACGGCGTATATTTTAGGAACCAGGATAAAGTTGGAGAGTTCGTACTAATCCGCGATAACTTCCATTTTCTCTGCTTATGTCATCATGATCGATTGACAGCTGGCCATCCTCGACTGCAAAAAAGCCGTAACCGCCGCGCTTAGCCATCTGCGTATTTGTGCCCATTTAATGCACCCATGTACGTTACCCTTGATTTTTTGGGCGAATGGTCTATTTTTCCCTTGACCCTTCAGATTCATAACGTTCATATTCATATTTCCCTCCATTCTCTGCACTTCTCACATTCGCTATTTCCTCTTTCTTCCCAGAAACCTCTCGTTTTCTTGCGATAACCGCCTCTTTGTAATCCTCTGATTTTGTGGCTTCAGGCTCCTCCGACCTTTGTTCAGTCAGGTATTCTTACCATTCCTTTCTGTTTTTACTTTGAAGTTTGCCAATTCTATGGTATTTGATTTTTACCTTTTCATCTATGCCTGCGGAGAAATTGGTTTCTGGGTGTTCTAGGTAGGTTTCGATAGGAGTTTCTGGGTAGCTTCCGATTTCTGGCCTCATTGGTATGAATATAGACCCTTGCTCTTGGGTGTAACTACCTCCATCGTCTTTCCATAATTTTGCTTCTTCGTTCTGTTTTAGCAATCGAACACTAGTCTCATCGTCTAGTTACATTCTCTTTCCCCCTTTTTCATCGAGCGTTTTGTGCCTCTTTAGGTTTTGATTTCTGGTGGCAATGGGTAGGGTTGATCCTTTGCCATCTTCGAGTCGAGACGCCCTAACTCCGAAAGAGGAGGAGTTGTGTCGCATAGTCCCTCCTAAGACCCGGTTTTTTCTTTGGGGCATTCCCCCTACTGAAGAAGAGAAGCAAGCGATGTTGCTCCATGGGGGGTCTGGCTGGGACAATGCGGGTAGATTTCAGCCCCCTATGACTGGATCCTGGGATAGGGGTTTGACCAGTGTACTAGCTGTGAGCTCGGATACAGTTGATTTCATCTTGGTATCGCCCCTCGCCTCCCCCGAGGTTGCTCCTCGGTCAAGACCAAACTCACTTCCAAAGGGATATCTCGGTCCTTGCTAGGACTGTATTACTTTAAGTTCCAGTTATATCGCGGGTGGTCAAGACTCTTTAGCTAACTCCACTTTAGGCTCGTGCCGTCATAACTTAGCCTCTGAGTCTGTCCCGGCCTATAGCAGCCAGAGTCGTCCTAGTCTAACGACTTTTCCTTCTTCGCATATTAGCTCTTATGACTCAGGTATGCCGCTCACTTTCTGACTTTTATTTTTCTGTTATAGGTATAAATGGGTTCGCCTTCGTCATCCCCTAGTGCGCAGTCTAATATCAGGGAGTCGGGTTCCTCGAGTCCCCCAAAAGTCTTGACGAACAAGTATTCATGGGTAACCCATGAAGTATTAAGAAAACATTCTTTGATGACTACGGCCGACTTCGCCAAGCTCCAACTGGGAGACTCTGACGACTGCACCCTTTGTCCACCTGATGAAGATGAGCCAGTTTGCTCCACTCGAGAGGGAAACAATCCGTCATTTTTCTTTTTCTACCGGGATTATGCTACCCGGCTCGGTATTCGGTTTTCGTTTACCAACTTTCAAACGGCCGTATTAAATTATCTGCATGTGGCTCCTTCTCAGCTTCACCCTAACGATTGGGGATTTGTGCAAGTCCTTTTCTGAACCTGTACCTTGCACAGTTCCTCTCTTCTTTTATTTCTTTTCTCCCTATACGGGTTGATCTGGTAAAGAGCCTGTGGAGAAGAAAGGATGGACTTCCCTCCGTGGTACTGCCAATAGGAGACTCTTTACCGCTTATACTGAGTCCTTTAAACATTTTAAAACTAGCTTCTTTAAAGTGGTAGCCAAACCTGGGAAGCAGCCTTGGTTCCTTCACGCCGCCGAGTCCAAAGATGTGGAGTGGAAGTTCCCATTGTATTGGACTTACGCTCACCAGAAACTGCAATCCTAATCCTACCACGTCGAATTAGACGATATCCCAACCAAAGAGGTCACCTCCGTAGCTCACTTAATGTCATATATTAAGGAGCGCGACACCACTAGCGCGACTTCATTTATTTCCCGACCTCGTTCCGAGGTTGGTTTGGCGGCGAGTATGCTTTCCTTTACTATCTGCTGTGTTTTTTTTATTTTCATTTCCTGTGAGGCGGTTAACCATTCTAGTTTCTGATCATGTGCTTTTTTGATATGCAGCTCAAAGTATGGGAAAGTTGTCGTGATATCTGTCCTATGTGAATGAGGACTAGGGGGCCCGGGTGCAAAGAAAGGCAAAAAACGGTATGCCCTCAAATCAGGGAAGACAAAGGCTAAGGTGAACGTCCAGGCCACCATGGCCAAAAAGACGAAGTCTGACCGAGATACCTCAGACCGCATGCCCCAAGACACCCCGGTTCCTGCCTCGTCGACCGGTTCTCAGAAGGTCACTCAGGCCATTCTGGTCCCTAGACCCTCTTATTCAGCTCTTTCACCTTCGCTACAATTCAAGCTTTCGCGTGGCCTCATGTGGAGCAAAGGGGTAACAGAGGCGCTCTTCGTCACTCTCCTCCCTCCCCAGTGCTACTATGATTGGATTGCTTTCTTTGATGTTGAGGAGTGTGAGCTTCAAGACATCGAACATCATGCGCTGAGGGCCGACGGCTTAGTTCATGTTGTGGGTACTTTGAAGCACAAGTACGTTGAAGCCAGTGCGGAACCAAAGCGTCTCCGGGCGAAGAGGGATGGAGTGGTGGCGAAGAAGAAGAGAGTTGAAGAGGAGCTCCGAGCGGCCAAAGGCCAAAGCTGGTAAAATACATGAGGAGCTTTTGATGACAAGATAGGCTCTTGGTGGGGCAAACTCAGACCTCGTCCAACTGCAAGCCGCTCATGCCAAAGACATACAAGCCTTATAGGTTGTGCAGTCCCAGCATTGCGAGCTAGCAAACGAGCTAGGTGTGACGAAGCCGCTCTTGCAGATGCCAAGAAAGCCTACTCTGACTGTTCCGACACAATACAGGAGACCGCGAAGGATGCCTTTGATATGGATTTGGAGCAGATCCGGCATTTGAACCCCAACGTCGAGCTGAACATCTCTGGATTTCACTATAGAGCATATGTTCAAGATGTCCAGCTGGTCCCGCCTCTTTCATCTCCTGGCGACAACTCAGTGTCCGAGCTGGATGGAGGTTGGGTCGACAAGGGGGAGAAGAGGTTTCCACCGCCGTCCATACTGAATGAGAGGGGGCTCCACCCAAAGCGGCATAGACTATATAGATTTGGGGCACTGAGGTCTATTTTGCTTTGTATAGATTTCCACCGGTTTTCCATCCCGGTTTCGTTCTTTAGGCCTTGTTTTTTGTACTTTAGACAAATTAATCATTAATGGTAGTTTACTTACTTCCTAAACACTTTGAGTATGCTTCGGCATCTTTCATTCATAGCGACGGTGAATTAATTTTGTGAACCCAAATTTATGTTCAGAGTCCTATTGCGTGACCGGGCCAAGGTAAAAAGCGTATTATGTAGAATCTGCTTAAAATATTCTTCCGACATTAAAGATCGGGTATATGAGTGAATATTTTTCAATTAAACTCCATACTGTGTTCCGGTTCTGTTGTTCGGGATTCAATCCGGGATGCAGGTAAGTTGTCACCTGTTCAAACTCGGTTTGGAAACGCGACGTTCAAACAGTTTGACCTGATCAAGGTCCTCATGACAATTTGCCTTATTATCCTGGAGCAAGTTTTGATGCATCAAAGTTTGTGAGGGCTTATAGTAGCGGCTTCACTTTATTTAGAAACCGAGCTCCATGGCACTGGTTTTAATCTTTCACAGGCGCTTTATTTATGACCGGGTTCGATGACTCTGGGTCTATTTATTCGTTCGCTTGTTTGCAAATGGTACAATTTGGAGAGTTTGGAACTTGATTCTCAACCGAGAAATTCTTCATTTACTTGAAAAATAACTTACTCTAACGAACTAATAACTTCAAAAAAGGAAATTGAATAAGCAAAAAGGAAAACTGAATTCAAAATGAACTAACACAAACATAGTTTGTCCGCAAATATCGTGAACATGAAGCTTGGGTCTAACTATAATAGATTCTCAGCTTATCCGCGTTCCATGTTCTTTTAATTGGCTTCTTCTCCAAGGTTTCCAGCATGTAAGCTCCTTTGTCGAGTTTTTCTCTAATCCGATATGGTCCTTCCCAGTTTGCAGCAAGCTTGCCATCCCTGGCATTTTTGTTTCCGACGTCAGCTCTTAGAGCACCGGTCACCTCTGTCGAACGACCAGGGCCTAACCTTTCGGTTATATTTGGCTGCGATGAGTTGCTTTGTGGCCATATCTTGGCAGTGCGCCATGATTCTAACCTCGTCGATCAAATCTAACTCCACTGCTAGCACTTCATTATTTAACTCCTCGCCATCCTGGACCGTCTTCAATCTCCTCCATGACGGCTGGCCTATCTTGACCGGGATCATCGCCTCGCATCTGTAGGTCAACCAGCAAGGAGTTTCTTGGGTTGACGAATGAATGCTGGTCTTGTACTCCCATAACACACAATAGAGCTATTCAACCCAGCTAGACTTTGCGTCCTCCATCCGCTTCCTTAGACCATCGACGATTATCTTGTTTGTTGCTTTGGCTTGACCGTTCTATTGAGGATGTTCTTCAGACACAAAATGTTGCTTAATGTTGAAGCCCGACATCATTTCTTGGAAGCCCTTATCAACGAATTAGGTCCCATTATCCATCACCACCACGGCAGGGATCCCAAACCGTGAAATGATGTTATGTTCAAAAAATCGCCGTACACGAGTTGAGGTAATTGTAGTTAAAGGCTTAGCTTCTCTCCACTTTGTGAAGTAATCGACGGTCACAATGAGCCACCGTAGTTGTCCTGGGGTCTCTTTGAATGGGCCCAAAAGATCCATGCCCCATTTGTAAAAGGGCCACGGAGCAGAGATATTCTTCAACTCCGCTGGAGGGGACCAAATTATCTTAGCGTGTTTCTGGCAGCTACCGCACTTCCTAACAAGATATTTCGAATCTTCCTCCATCGTCAACCAGTAATAGCCTGCTTCCAGAGCTTTCCTGGCCAGAGCCTTAGCTCCCATGTGTTGGCCATTGAATCCTTCGTGTATCTCGGCCAAGACATATTCTGCCTCATTTGAGTTTAAGCACCTCAGCATTGGAGAGTGTAGGCCTTTGCGGTACATTTGATCATCTACCATTGTATACATGGCTGAATCCTGAACCAACTTCTTGGCTATGATAGAATCGTCGGGAAGGATTCCTCGCTCTAGATAATCTTCGATTGGTTTCTTCTAGCCTGCTATTGCTGAGATAACCATAACACAACTTGGCTCTGCAAGATTTTGTTGAACCATGGTTCTATGGTTTCCCAGGCTCTTGGTACTTGCCAACTTTGATAGGATGTCAGCTCTGGTATTTTCCCCTCTCAGAATGTGAATGACGGTCACCTCTTCAAAACCGAACATTATCTCCTTGGCTTTATTCAAGTACTTTGCCAGCAAAGGACCCTTTGCTTGGTATGTCCCCTCAATCTGTGCTGCTACAAGCTGAGAGTCGGTTAAGACCTTAACTCTCTTGGCTTCATGCTCCTTCACTTGAATTAGCCCGGCTAGTAGTGCCTCGTACTCGGCTTGATTATTCGATGTCGGGAAGTTTAATTGGAGTGAGTGCTCAATAGCGACTCCTTTTAGGTTCTCAACTATGATTTTGGCTCCACTTCCCTTAGCATTTGACGAGCCATCAACGTACACTTTCCATATCTCAAAATCTTCTTTCTCCCTTCTACCTGTCGGGGTTGTCTCCATTATAAAATTAGCCAGTGCTTGTGATTTAACTGCATACCGAGCCTTATAAGTGATGTCGAACTCAAACAACTCTATGGCCCAACTGATCATCCGACCGGCAAGATCCGGCTTGTGCAGTATTTGCTAGATTGGTTGACTGGTTCGAACGATGATCTGGTGTCCCTGGAAGTAAGGACGAAGTCTTCTTGCTGCTGTGAATAAGGAAAATGCCACTTTCTCCAGTTTTTGGTATCTTAACTCCAAGCTCTGTAGGGTCTTACTTACGAAGTATATTGATACTTGGTCATTCTCTGTCTCCCTGACCAATGCTGCACTTACAGCTTCTTTACCCGTAGACAAGTAAAGGAATAACACTTCTCTGGGTTCGGGTTTGGACAGAACTAGTGGGGTTGCCAAACACTGCTTGATCTTTTCGAATGCAGCTTCACACTCTGGGTTCCAGCCTCCTTGTGCCTCTTTCTTTAGCAACTTGAAGAAAGGAAGAGCATTTTCCGCCGATCTCGGTAGGAATTTGGTCAACGCGGCCAACCTTTCGGTCAACTGCTGGACTTCCTTCTTGTTCGTTGGAGCCTTCATATCCAACACAGCCTTGCATTTGTTTGGGTTAGCTTCGATTCACGGTTTGTGAGCAGGAAACCAATGAACTTTCCCGTTGGGACCCCAAATGCGCATTTAGCTGGGTTCAAAGGGATTTGGTACGCTCTCAACTTGTCAAATGTTTGCTCCAAGTCTCGGATATGATCTTCCAGGTCTGTTGACTTGACGATCATATCGTCGATGTAGACATCTACGTTTTGGCCGAGTTGGTCTTCAAAAACTCTGTTCATCATTCTCTGATACGTGGCCCTAGCATTTTTCAAACTGAAAGGCATCACGTTATAGCAGTAATTAGCCTTTTCGGTGATAAAGGTTGTCTTCTCTTGATCTTCAAGGTACATCACTATTTGGTTGTATCCGGAATATGCGTCCATGAAGGATAACAACTGAAATCCAGATGAGTTGTCGACTAGCTGGTCGATGTTGGGCATCAGGTCTGAGTCTTTAGGGCACGCCTTATTCAAGTCGGTGTAATCCGTACACACTCGACATTTCCCACTTGGTTTCTTCACCATAACCACGTTAGATAGCCAGGTGGTATATTGTATCTCTCGGATGAATCCAGCATCCAATAACTCTTTGACATGCTCATCCAAAGCCTTCTGCCTTTCTGGCCAAGTTTCCTCTTCTTCTGCACCACCGGTGTTGATCCTAGACGAATTGCCAACTTGTGACATACTTGCAAAGCAACATCTTTGAATCTATCCAAATACTTTTTGAGCGTTTCTCCAAGCCGCTGCTTAATCTTACTGAAGGTGAATTGGGACTTCGGCTGCTTTTTGCTAGTGGCAAAGTTCAACTCAAACCTTTCTCCGAGATCTTCAAAGGTCTGGATTGAATTGGCCGACAGGGTATGGAGCCACTTTTAGGCAGCTTCAGTGAGTGTGGTGGCAAAAATCCGGGGAACGACAGGCCCTAAAATTTGTCTTACAAACATGAGCAATTCAAAATCTTCTGGATAAGGCACACTTGCTATTTCATCAGAGAAAGGACTGTTGTTGTTCCCCATAGTGTACTTCATCATATACTTCTTTGGAGGGCTTGTCGTCCAGGTTTGGATTCCTGGGTAGAGGGATCTGACTACTGCTTCTTGTTTCAACCATTGTTGGTCACTGGGATCAAAGTTAATGGCTCCTTACGGTCGACTCCAATGTTCTAGTATAGAACACAGATGTCCAGCCTAGTGGGCTGGTAGGTTGATATTGGATCATGTGACTCTTCCTGAATATCTATGGAGCAGATACCCAAGAGAACGTGTGATCACTGTGCACGAGGGAGGCTTTCGCCAAGAGGGGTGATGTGTGTGCACAGTGACGGTAGTATAGTAAATAGTCAAGAGTAAATGTTTGTACCTTAGGGTTTTACCTCTGATTTATAGAGTGTAACTTAGATTGAGATTTATGAGCCTTGTGCGTCTGATAGCCCAAGTATTGTAACTGTCTGATCTAGGTCAAATCCCTTGATTGTGATCTTCCTTTATTATAGGTGGGTTGGGATCTTGCAGCGTATTGCCCCCTTGGTTGGGCGCTCCGTAATTGGGCCTGATATAGATCCGTAACAAATATCATTTTTCTTACAAATTAATAAATTATGCGTACATGAATTAATATACTTATAATTGAGTAAATTTAAGGAATTTAATGGAAAAAAATAAATGCAAGGACTTGATTTAAAAACGGTAAAACTATAGATTATAGAAGGAAAAAAACGATAAAACTATAGTAACCAACCAGCTTATTGTTTTTCAAAAATATAATTGTCTAAAATATTAAGAAACAAAACAACGACGACAGCATCATCATCATCATCATTATTAGTAACAATAGATAATACAAAATACTATTTTTTTCTATTTTTTTATAATGCTCTTGTTCGTTTTCTTAGAAACGTAGTCTCCGTTTGTTGAACGTCCTAGGTCGGCAGGACAGCTGATTTTGTTGAATTGTCATGTGTGTGTGTGTATATATGAATTTTGAAATTTAAATTTAAATTGTAAGAAAATTAATCTATATAAAAAAATTCCAATGAAATTGAACTTAAATTGAAATTCAACTTTTGAAACTACAAAAATAATATTTTATGGATTTATAAATATACTATGTATAAAAGCTATGTATAACTATATTAAAATTGTTTTTCAAACACATTTTAAAAATATATGAAAATTTATAACCGTGAGATGAAATTTAAAATAAACGAATTGTAAAAACTTTGAAGAATTATATGCCGTCCTCTCATCATTGATAGGAGTATTATCTTTTTTCTAAATTCTAAAGCAACCTTTTTAGCCTGACAAGTTTTTTTTTTTTTTAGTATTTAACCCTTTTGAAGAATTATATGCCGTCCTCCCATCATTTAGGAGTATTATCTTTTTTCTAAATTCTAAAGCAACCTTTTTAGCCTAAAAAAAAACAAATGAATGTTAGTAAATGAATAGGAGACAGAAATATTTAAATATTCACTAGTACAAAAAAAAAAAAAAAAAAAAAAAAATTAGACCAAATATAAAACGCTTCTTAGACTAATTTTGGAATTGGTCTCGATACCGACGGTCTAAAAAGTCTATTACTTTTAATACCGGGATATCTTCAATCTTAAAAAAATACTTTTTAGATCGGATTTTTAAAATATGAGGTTTTAAAAGTATGAAAACCGGACTTTAAAAACATTAGGTCTTAAAAGTAAGACTTTTAAGACCTCAAATTTTAAAAGTCCAATCTAAAAAGTAAGTTGAAAAAAAAAAAAATTTCTCCCCTTCACAGCAAAGCCACAACCACCATCGAACCAAATCAAACCACAAGCCCCATCATTAAAAGACCTCCTCCTCTATCAATGGTGGCCATTAACACCGGAGAATGGTAGCGAACGAAGAGAAAAATGGTTCGATATATGAGCAAGATTGGATTCCTTTAGCAAGTGTCCTCAGCTTGAACAATATGAAATTCAGGAATGACCTTGTCGCAACGAGACTTGAGGAGGAAGAATATGTGGCACTTGAGCTACTCATGTCCAGGCTCAGAGGGGTCAAGGTAGGAGAGAACTTGGTAGCCTCCAGTGAATTCAGTGGAAGGCATGAAAGTGCCGGTGAACACATCTTTCTTCTCAACCAAACCCATCGATTAAAACAAGAAAACATTAGGAAGAAAGGGAAAAGCAAATAATTGTGAATATTGAAATAGATTTTTAAGAGTGGGTGGGTGAATTCGACATAAAAGGGTTTTTGAACTAGATCTGGCAACATCTTTGAAGTTTTTGTCCCTCTGTCATCAGCGACAGAGAATGAAGAGTAGAGAGGAAACAACACCAACGAGAAAAACAAAAAAAGATGAATACAAACCCCAGAAATTAGAAACAATAACAAGAAACAAAAATATTTACCATGGAAATCGAATTTTAATGAATATAAAATCAGAGGTGAAATCGAAGTCCATATTTACAAAAAAAAAAAAAGATGAAGAATATAAAATCATTCACCATGGATCGTATTCACACTTTACACAAAGCCAGATAATAAGACAAAGAAACAAAAGAGGATTGAAAAGCCAAAAAAAAAATAAAATTGGTCATACTTTTTAGACCTGATCCTTTATAATCTGGTCTAAATGTGGCATTCTAAAAACATTTTTTGTAGTAGTGATTGTAATGTTATTCTCTTTGCAACCCTTTCTTTTCAATTGAGCTTGTTTTATAAATTACACTATAGAATCTATAGTATGAATGAAGAAATTGAAATTATATAAACTGAACCCTTTATAAGCTAATTAACTTTCCTTGCCATGAGTGACAGAGGCTCTTTATCACTTAAATGATTGGGGTTCTAATTACTACAAATGTTTCTTCTAAAGCAAAGGAAACTATCCACTTTGTTTTAAAGAGAAAGAGGAAGGATTATCCTCTTGATGAATCTTTTTCCAAAGTAGAGCCCTGTAAGAAAAAGCCTAAAGGTTATTGTTATTCTGGTAGAAAGCGACAAGATGATTTTGAGAGAGCCTTTGATATTGTTTATAAGAAGATAAAACTCATGCTCAACACTTCTGCCATGATGGCAAGGGAAATAGACTTTGGAAAGCTTCCCAAGCAACCATAAGATGCTTAAGTTGGAACTATTGTGGATTTAGAAAATCCACGCCAGTGCAAATATGCAAGCGGCTAATAAAAGCTCATTTTCCAGACTTTGTTTATCTTTCTGAGACAAAAATTTCTGTCTCTGCTGCTTGTACTCATCTTACTGCTTTAGGTTACATTAATTATGCTGGAATCGATGCCTTTAATAGAGGCCGTGGGTATACCATAATAGCTTGGAAATCTTCTTTTGATGTGATCGTGCTTGATGTGTCTCCATATTATTGTCATTGCACAATCAACTATACAACAATTGTTTCCCTTCCATGTAGCTCTCATTTGTGTATGGCCCTCCTGATTCTAGTCTCAAATACATTCTGTTTGAATGGATCAGAATTATGTTTCATCAAATTTCTAACCCTTGGCTGTTAATTGGGGATTTCAATCAAATTTTGACAAGGTCAAATAAGCAGCAAAGTGTCTTCTCCAAGTAGAATGGCAGAATTTTCGCGTTGTATTGACTCAGGTCAGATAATCAATATTAATCAACATGGGCCTTGCTTCACATAGGCTAGTTTCAGGGATGATGATGACAAAGTTAAGGAGAGGTTAGAGATGGTTTTTTGTAATGTCTCTTGGTTCCAACACTTTTCCCTTTCAGTGGTTCAAAATTTAGCCATTGCTATATCTGATCATTGCTTAATATTATTGACAACTGAACATCATCAGAAGCCCCAAAGAAGGAAGAAATTTGAATCTTATCAAACTCTCTTCAAGGAATGTAGTGATATAATCAAGCAATGCAAGACTCAATCTGTTAATGGTTCCCCTTGCTACAATCTTCACTGCAAACTAGAGAGGACTCTATCCTCTCTTACTATTTGGAGAAAGTCTCACATTGGGAATTTTTGTCATAAAATGCTTAAAATTGTTGGGAGATTTATCGTTGAGCCCTAAACGACCATATGGCAATTTGGGCCTACTTGAAAACAAAATAATGAAAACTTTTCAATGTCTTGGAATTACGTGAAAACTCACGTACCCTCATTATTTTTCATGAGGATTCCAAAATGCCTAAAATTGCTGGGAGATTCATCCGTTTGGGTCCTGAATGGCCACATAGGCGATTTGGGCCTACTTGAGGTCAAAAAAACGAAACATTTTCACTATCTCGGAATTGCGTGAAAACTCACGTACCCTCCTTATTTTTCACGAGGATTTCAGAATACCTAAAATTGTTGGGAGATTCATCCTTTGGGCAGTGAACGGCCACGTAGGCGATTTGGGCTTACTTGAGGTCAAAATAATGAAAACTTTTCAACATCTCGGATTGTGTGAAAACTCCGTTATCCTTATTTTTCATGAGGATTCCAAACGCATAAAATTGTTGTGAGATTCATCCGTTTGGGCCACGAACGGCCACATAGAAATTTGGGCTTACTTGATGTCAAAAGAACGAAAACTTTTCAACACCTTGGAATTGCATGAAAACTCGCTTGCCCTCATTATTTTTCATGGGGATTCCAGAATGCCTAAAATTGTTGTGAGATTCATCCGTTTGGGCCATGAACGGCCACGTAGGCGATTTGGGCTTACTTAAAGTCAAAAGAAAAAAAAAATAACGTCTCGGAATTGTGTGAAAACTCACGTACCCTCCTTATTTTTCACGAGGATTCCAAAATACATAAAATTGTTGCGAGATTCATCCATTTGGGCCATGAACGGGCACATAGGCGATTTGGGCTTACTTGAGGTCAAAAGAACGAAAACTTTTCAACATCTCAGAATTGCGTGAAAACTCATTTACCCTCATTATTTTTCATGGGGATTCCAGAATGCCTAAAATTGTTGCAAGATTCATCTGTTTGAGCCATGAACGGCCACATAGGCAATTTGGGCTTACTAGATGTCAAAAGAACGAAAACTTTTCAACGTCTTGGATTCTTGTGAAAACTAACATACCCTCCTTATTTTTCATGAGGATTCAAGAATGCCTAAAATTGTAGCGAGATTCGTCCATTTGGGCCCTGAACGGCCACATAAACGATTTGGGCATACTTGAGGTCAAAAGAACGAAAAATTTTCAACGTCTCAGAATTGCATGAAAACTCACCTATCCCCTTATTTTTCATGAGGATTCCGAATGCCCAAAATTTTTACAAGATTCATCCGTTTTGGCCCCGAATGGCCACAAAGGCGATTTGGGCGTACTTGTGATCGAAAGAACGAAAACCTTTCAACGTCTCAGAATTGCGTGAAAACTCACGTACCCTCCTTAGTTTTCACGAGGATTCCAGAATGCCTAAAATGTTTAGGAGATTCATCCGTGTGGGCCTTGAACAGCCACATAGGCGATTTCGGCCTATTTGGGGTCAAAAGAACGAAAACTTTTCAACATCTCGGAATTGGGTGAAAACTCACGTACCCTCTTTTTTTCACGAGGATTCCAGAATGCCTAAAATTGGTGGCAGATTCATCCATCTGGGCCCTGAACGGCCACATAGGCGATTCAGGCGTACTTGAGGTCAAAAGAACGAAAACTTTTCAACACCTTGGAATTGCTTGCAAACTCACGTACCCTCCTTAGTTTTCACGAGGATTCCAGAATGCCTAAAATATTTAGGAGATTCATCCGTGTGGGCCTTGAACAGCCACATAGGCAATTTCAGCCTACTTGGGGTCAAAAGAACGAAAACTTTTCAACATCTCAGAATTGTGTGAAAACTCACGTACCCTCTTTTTTTCCACGACGATTCCAAAATGCCTAAAATTGTTGCGAGATTCATCCGTTTGGGCTCTGAACGGCCTTATGGGCGATTTGGACTTACTTGAGGTCAAAAGAACGAAAACTTTTCAACATCTCGGAATTGCGTGAAAACTCTCATACACTCCTTATTTTACACGTGGATTCCATAATGCCTATAATTGTTGTGAGTTTCATCCGTTTGGACCCTAAACGGAAGTATAGGCGATTTCGACCTACTTGGAGTCAAAAGAACGAAAACTTTTTAACGTCTCGTAATTGTGTGAAAACTCACGTACCCTCCTTATTTTTCACGAGGATTCCAAAATGCATAAAATTGTCGTGAGATTCATCCATTTGGGCCCTGAACGGCCACATAGGCGATTTGGGCTTACTGGAGGTCAAAAGAATGAAAACTTTTCAACACCTCGGAATTGCGTGAAAACTCACTTGCCCTCATTATTTTTCATGGGGATGCTAGAATGCCTAAAATTTTTGTGAGATTAATCCGTTTTGGCTTTGAACGGCCACATTGGCGATTTCAACCTACTTGGGGTGAAAATATCAAAAACTTTTGAACGTCTCGGGATATTGTGAAAACTCACATACCCTCCTTATTTTTCACGAGGATTCCATAGTGCCTAAAATTGTTGCGAGATTCGTTCGTTTGGGCTCTGAACGGCCACATAGGCGATTTGGGCATACATGAGGTCAAAAGAACAAAAAAATTTCAACTTCTCGGAATTGCTTGAAACTCACATACCCTCCTTGTTTTGCAGGGGGATTTTGACCTCAAGTAAGCCGAAATTGCCTATGTGGCGTTTAGGGTCCAAACGGAAGAATCTCGCAACAATTTTAAGCATTCTGGAATCCCTATGAAAAATAATGAGGGTTCGTGAGCTTTCACGCAATTCTGAGGTGTTGAAAAGTTTTCGTTCTTTTGACCCCAAGTAGGCCGAAATCGTCTATGTGGTCGTTCAGGGCCCAAACGGAAGAATCTCGCAACAATTTTAGGCATTGTGGAATCCTTGTGAAAAATAAGGAGGGTACGTAAGTTTTCACACAATTCCGAGATGTTGAAATTTTTTTCGTTCTTTTAAACCCAAGTAGGTCAAAAACGCCTATGTAGTCGTTCAGGGCCCAAACGGATGAATCTCCCAACAATTTTTGGCATTCTAGAATCCTCATGAAAAATAATGAGGGTACGTGAGTTTTCACGCAATTCCGAGGTGTTGAAAAGTTTTCGTTCTTTTGACCTCAAGTACGCCTAAATCGCCTTTGTGGCTGTTCAACGCCTAAACGGATGAATCTCGCAACAATTTTAGGCATTTTGGAATCCTCGTGAAAAATAAGTAGGATACGTGAGTTTTCACACAATTCCGAGATTTTGAAAAGTTTTCGTTCTTTTGACCTCAAGTATGCAGATAGCCTATGCGGCGTTCGGGGCCCAAACCGGAAAATCTCGCAACAATTTTAGACATTTTTAATCCTCATGAAAAATAAGGAGGGTACATGAGTTTTACACAATTTCGAGACGTTGAAAAGTTTTCGTTCTTTTGATCTCAAGTAGGTCGAAATCGCCTATGTTACTGTTCAGGGCCCAAACGAATAAATCTCGCAACAATTTTAGGCATTCTGGAATCCTCGTGAAAACAATGAGGGTACGTGTGTAACATCCCAAATTTTTATAGTAATTAAGTATTTTTCGGTGTGATTTATCATTTATTATGAGGTTTATAGGAGACTTAGAGGTATAAAATAAAGTTATTATTATTTTTAATGAAAATATATATATCGTTATTTTATTATTATTATTATATAATATTATTATTACTATTATATTAATATATTATATTGAGAAATTAGATGACGGAATGGCCGAAGGGAAGAGAGAAAAGAAAGAAAGAAAGAACGAAAGAAAGGAAAAAAATTTAAAAAAAGGAAAATAATAAAAATAAAAATAAATTATTTTTAAAGTGGGCGGTGCCTACCATTTGAAAATGGGGCCCACCCACGTTCTAAATGGGGGGCAGCACCCCATTCATTAGAAAATTGCTCCCCATTTTAGAAAAAAAAGGGGCGCTAGATATAAGGCGGTGGTGGATTTTTGTATAAATTCTCCCCGCACACACTCACGCAAACACACACCTGCACTCACGCAGTCACGCATACACCGAACGACATGGCAGGAAAGGTGAGAGAGAAGAGAGAAAGAAGGAGATTAGGGTGGTAATTAAGTATTGTAGTAACTCTTGGTGATTATTTGGGAGCTAGAGAGTAACAGGTAACTCTGAATATTTTTCCATATACTTGTGAATTGTGTATGATTATAAATTATATATTTTTTAGGCTTTGAATTATGTGTATATGTATTATGATATTATATTAATAAAAGTTGAATATTACAGTTGTTTACCCACAAAAATTACAGTTTTGTACCCATGAAAATTACAGTTTTGTGCCAAGCAAAAATTACGGTTTTGCCCCCGAAATTCAGAAATGACAGTCTAGTCCCGAATTTCAGAAATGACAGTTTAGTCCCGAATTTCAGAAATGACATATTGGTCTGATGAGGCTTTATGAGATGTTTGGTTTACCTTGTGATGATATTTTATATGAATGGAAGCTTGTTTTAATATACTTTATTTTTATTAAATATAATTATCATGGCGATTGTATTTGTGATGGGTTGGAGTAAGGAGGAATTTGAAATAAGATTTTTTTTATGCCATCACTCGATGCACAGTGAGTAGTACTTGTCAGGGCCCCATCTTCCATGTTTTCCTCTGGCCGGGATTGCATTGGAGTTATGGGACATGTGACACCTCCTTAGTTGTTATTTTTAAGGAAGGAAGCCATAGTCTAGACTTAAGCTCTATACCTTTGGCCGGGTGTATCTTATGTTTTGGTGAGTTTGGAACCATCCAGTCAAATGAATTAGTTTCTGTTGGACTATGTGTTAGCCTATGGCTTTAGTCAGCGGTACAAGGGTGGACGGTGATATAAGGGAGGCTACATATTTCATATTGTATAATTGTATAGTTCACAATTTGACATAATGATGATTACTTTTGTAAAATAATTTTGTATGAGAAAATATAATATATACAAATATATTTGAAATCAGAGCCTGCTTTTTATCATATGTAATTTGCTTATGTACGGTAAAAAAATTTAGTTACTGAGACATGGAAATCTCATCCCATATTAACATTTTTCAGGTGAATGTTCTAGTAGGGAGCAAGGGAAGGCACTTATGGAGTGAGCTTTGAAGGCTCTTTTGTACTCCTATAACTTATGTTATTTTTATTTGCCATGACCCTAATGTTGGAAATTATGCCCTAGGGGCAAGTCATTGTACTTTAAACGTTTATGTTATTTAAAGTATTCTCCATTTAGTTATCATTTCATTTGCATGTTTATAGTGACTACTGTATCCTCGAATATATCTTATAGATTATCCTAAATGCCCCTAGTCAGTCATCTACGTGGGAGCAAAGATGAAATAAGACCAGTATGACTTTGATGAGGTATGGAGATACAAATCAAAGTCATAGGCACTTGTAAGAGTACAAGGTGCTGAATCGACCCACTATAAGAAAGCTACAAGGATTAAGTCATAAGCTTTTCTCATGTATAACCGCGTCACAACGCCCTTTGACCTAAGATCATCATGGATTCCTACATGATGAGTCGCTGCTCTTTAACCTAGTCAAAAGTCACCTTTGACCGGGTGATGATAAAGGCTTGGATCGGGATCAGTGGTTTTCATGCAGAGGAATGTGAATGGTCAAGATGAAATTTGTCCTTCACATTTGTTGAGAGATAATACTGGGCCCCTCGATGAGTGAGTATGAGAAATGTATGGCCATACTATGATGGAAAGAAGTTTCCATTTCAATTGTTAGACTACTCAGGAATCGAGAAAGTAATGGTCAAGAACAGGAAGTTGACATTATCCATGCTTCATCCTTGACCAAATTATCGCGTGACAAAAGGGACGTGACATGGTTGTACGATAGGTTGTATCGTATCATCGATCCCCATATGAATTGGGTAATCGCAATGTCTTGCTAGAGGCCGCTTGTGACTTGTGGGCTAGTACAGTATTGGCCCATTGCCAATCTCATGTGGGCTGCGGGGTCATGCGCGAGAATAGCGGCAACACGAGCAAAGTGTCAGGATTCATTGAATCTTAGATATGTCTAAGACTTAATGAATACGTATTTAATCTAGGATGAATATATATATATATATATATTTATTATTACATTCGAAAATAATATAATAATATTATTTAATAGAGATTATAATATTATTATATAATATTTGTTTTTGTATTTAATTTATTTGATAAATTAAATATCTAAAACAAATTGAGATATTGTATCTCGATTTAATTTTCGAATATAGATATCACATATCTAATTTAATTTGAATTGAGATATAGTATCTCATATTTAATTAAATAGATAGATATCATATCTCGATTTAATTTATAGAGATAAATTAAATTAGAAGGCTTTTTAATTCGGATTAAATAAATAGATTAGATTAGATCTCTTGGATAGATTTAATTAATATATTATTTTAATCCAAATTCTAATTTCAAGATTAATAAAGATTAATTTTGAATATATAATACGTCTAATGGGGTTTTGAAAACCTACGAGACATTTTGCAAGACGTATTAGAAAAGCTGCGAGAAACCCTAGAGAGAAAGAGAGAGACGCGAAAATTTTGAAGGCGCTAGCACGCTGTCGTCGGTGTTGGAGGCTATTCGTGTGGATACCGGTAGAGGGAGTGGACGCTCGAAGTCAACTCCTGTTTGATTGAACAAGATGGCACCACGTTCGAGACATACGACGTCCGAGACGCACGAGGTTCGAGACGTACACACACGAGATGGAACTGGACGAAACGCTCACGAGTTCGCATAGGTACGGTTTCTAACTAACCTTGATTTAAACACTGTTGATGGATCCTTGGATGTGATTTGTAATTTTTAAATGGATGAAAATTCTTCCGCTGCGTATACGGATCCCAAAACCTAAGACTTTCGTTTTGTAATTTTATTGTGAAATATTTTGGGAATTTATGTTGACTTTAAAATGGATCTTGGTTTGATTTAGTTATGTAATTTAATGATAAGGATGTTGATTATCCTTGTTGAAGATATTTAAAATATTTTGGCCAAGTTTTTGGATGTTGGATTTGGAGTGTTACAACGTGAGTTTTCACGCAATTCCGAGACATTGAAAAGTTTTCATTCTTTTGATCTTATGTAAGCCCAAATTGCCTATGTGGCCGTTTAGGACCCAAACGGATAAATCTCGCAACAATTTTAGGCATTCTGAAATCCTCATGAAAAATAAGGAGGGTAAGTGAGTTTTCACGCAATTCCGAGACGTTAAAAAGTTTTCGTTCTTTTGACTTCAAGTACGTCCAAATCACCTATGTGGCCTTTCAAGGCCCAAACGGATGAATAAACGGTTCGAATTCTAGGGCTTTGTCTTCTCCCAAAATCCAGTGAGTTTGATTTGTTCAATCTGGCTTTGAATCTACATTTGAGTTTGTTCCACGCGTCATCTTCTTCCTTCTTTCATTTTGATTCTTGCGACTGCTTTGGATTGTATTGTTGTGCAGTGTTGGATTTGTTGCGTATTGTCATTCTGTTTATTACCATCAATTTATAAAATTTACAAAATAAAAATAAGTGAAACAATTAGAAACGAAAAAAAAGCGAAAAAAAATAATCATCAATCATGATTGAACATAATAAAATTTACAGGAAGTTGTTCAATCATGATTGATGATTATTTTTTCGTTTTTCGTTTCTAATTGTTTCACTTATTTTTATTTTGTGGCAGGATGTAACCGTGTTTCAATGCAGTTCTCTAGAAGTCTTTCTGGCTTGACCAACCTCTTATTCAATAGCAGGTGCTTACCCCATATTTTGCATCTGTAAAACTTTTATGTACAAGATTGCATCATTCTAATGGCATTCCTTCCATATAAATGATTTAGATTGTCCATATATTGTGTATGCTGAAACAAACATGTTGCTTTGTTGTCAGTCATTCATGCTGTGTGCCGTTAATCTCACATTCTAATGATATTGCTATTGCATAAATATCACGTGGATATTATATTGTGGAAGAAAAATTGTCAATAAGTTTTTGTCCTGGAATGTAGTAGCAGAAGTCCTATTGAATTTCTTAGATTATGGAAATAAGTTGAGGTTTTACATTTGTTGCACTTGGACAATTCACAAATCTAATGAAAAGGAAAAGTTTGTTACTTGAAAATGCACTCAAGTGATGAAGAAGGAATCAATGTTCTGGGACGATATCGGTTTTCTCTGAAGTTCAGAATACTGCTTCTTTCAATATTTGGATATTTCACTTATAGACTTCAGTCAAAACCACCATGCATGCATGCTTTTCTAATTAATGTTTAGGTGTTGGCTTACAATAATATCTGCAGAAAACTTGATGGTTTGCCAAATAGTTAGCGTAAAAGTTTGAGTCTGGAAAAGTTTCTCCACCTCGACCAGTGCCTAAGCACATACAAAGGCCTCTAAGATGATGCCTGGGATAGCAAGTGGACCTGAAGTTCATGATGAGCAGGGGAAGCACGCATGAGAGGTTCTGGAAGGCTTGCGGCGCAGGTTCTTCAATTTGCTGGTACCTTTGTCAAGGTAAATTTCATCTTTTTAGCCAGTCAACCATATATAATCATATTGTATATCTCCAATGCTATAACGCGGAGATATTGTTAGGGTATCATATTTGAAACAATGTGATGTGGGAATATGCATATTTTTATTTTGTTAAATTATGGTTTGTTCACCTATGGTTTGACCCAAATTAAAATTGGTTTGTTTCTCGTGGAATAGAAGTGTCATTTAATATAAATTGGTCTGTGAATTTATAATCCATGGACGGAAACAATCAATTGCACACCTTACTCGGCAATACTTGCCATGGTCATCAATTGCAAGATAAAATTAGAAGATTATAAATTGCAAGAGTGTTATCATCCTCATTCAAAAGTAAGAATAAGGTTTTACCTTCATCTTTGGCGTTCTGGTTCTGGTTCTGATTGAATATGGGAAATTTTCAGAATAAATTTTTTTTTGGGCCACTACTCATCTCATGTCCTAGTTCAAGGTACCTTTGGTTATGAAGATTGGGAGTTGTTACTAACATACTTTCATACTGACGTGTTCAAGAAGGTACCTTTGTAGAAGAACATGCAAAGATAAAAGTAGAGCATGCACAATTTGAATACAAGATGGAACAAATTGAGCAGAAAATACATGCTCAACTAACTGTCTTGATGCAACAGGGGCAATTAGCAGCTCCTACTTCATCTACTCCCAGTCTTGTTGTCCCACCAGCTTGTCCTTCTTCATAGTTTTTCATGTTTGATCTTTACGATGGACAATCTTTAGACCTTGTTTAGAAAATTTAAATACTTGATGTCAATTTCGAAGAATTGTGTTAGTATCATTGTTAATTAATATATTGTTAGTTTAAAATTGCTTTTGTTCCTTATTAATACGGTATAAGTTTTAATTTTAGCAATTTACATTAAAAAAAACAAAACAAAAACTGTAACTTTCGGCGGCAACAAATGTTGCTGCTGATACATGTTTCAGCAGCGACAATTTAGTCGCCGTCAAAATTAGAATAAGTGGCGACATTGATGTAGCTGCTGATACATGTTTCTGCGACGATATTTATACCCTACTTTCAGTGGCGACAATCATTTTGGTGCTTTCCCATGTACTTTCAGCAACGACAAAATGTCGCTTCTGATTGTCTACTTTCAGCAACGACAAAGAAATGTCGCCGCCAAAAGTATCAGTGACGGTCGTATCTGCAGCGACAAATTGTCGCCCTGAAAACACTTCAACAACAACTTTTGTCGCCTTCAAAAGGTCTTTTTTGTTTGTTTGTAGTAATATATATGTCAAGGACCTGTATTATATAAGAGATCCCAAATCCATGATTTACGAAGGGTTATTCCACACTTGCCTTGGACCAGAGTTGCTACAACAGAGAATCTGTTAGGAACAAGCAAAGACATGTATAGCGTCTATCTATCTCAAGTTGCCAAGCTGTTCTAATCAACCTTCCTTTCAATGTTGAACGAGAATCAATAATTCATTGACAACATTAAACGTAATTGATAACTCTGTAATTTTAAGTATAGTTGAAATATATTTTAAGTGTATTTAATTAGAGAGTTATCAATGTAATTTTGTGATATTTTTATGGATTAAAAAAATCAATTTTGTAAATTATTTTGGAGATTTCATTGTAAATATTAGTTTTAAACCAAAATAATAATAATTGAAAATTTTCTTTAAAAAAAGCATGGTTATAAAATGCTGGACCCGACCGGTTCAAACCGGAACCGGCCGTGAAACCGTCCGTTTGTCGTAGAAACCGGGTTAGAGTTCCCCCCCCCCAAAACGTCCATTGAAATGTGAAGATGTTTACACTTTACAGAGAGAGAAAGTAGAGGGATGGAGAGAAACAGAGCATCCGGTGAGAACACCAGATCCAATGAAAATAGAGCCGAACTCCGGTGAGAAGAGATAAAATCAAAAGAGGAGAACGACGGTCACCAACACGCGCTGTCACAGGTTTTTGCCTGAAGATTGCGCATAACTTCACTTACATCAACGATGTTGTGAAAGGATGCATGGGGGCATTGAACACGACAGAGAAGAGCACCGGAAGCCCGAGGGGTGGCAATGGGGTTAAAGAAAGAGAGAAGGAAACAGAAAAATGAGAAAGAGAGTAGGAGAGTGAAAAACGAAAGCAAGGAGTACCTGTACTAATTGAGTTATTTTATTATCCTGGTCAGTTTTTACAAGTAAATTCCATCAAGTCTCATCATATGGGTATAGACTATAGGCTATGGAGTAGTAGGAGCAGACTTTGGAATGCTCAGAGTGTCTTGGAAATAACAAAATGATTAATAAAAAAATCTGAAATCAAAAAGTAAAATTTAAAATAGATTAAATTAATATTTCAACTATGGTTTATTACTTTCTTACTGGTTTGACTTCAGTCTAACCTACTATTGACCCAATATCTCGACCGATTTAGTAACCGATCGGTCCCGTTTTAATATCCTTGGAAAAAAAAGTATTCAAAAGTAGTTTCAGTTTGTTGTTGTTGTTTTCTTCTTTTCTTTCTCCCGCAGCCAAGCATAAAGGTGCCGTTTTGGGAACATGGGAAGAATGACCTAATTAACAAGCACGTGTTCCACGTTCGAAGGAGCTCGACGTCGCTGTTGCTAGCTCCTTCCTAGGAAATCACAAAATAGCAACACAATAAGAGAATAAGTATGGTGGCCGTCAATCACAAAATGGAAGAAAGCTCTCGTAGCTGGTTTTGGTGTCGGTCTGTTTTAGTTTTTAGCAGTAATTTTATAATATTTGAGATTGTGAACACCCTATTTTCAGTATTTGATCTCACTCAAAAAATAATAAAAATGAAAGAAAATAATTTCATTGATGATGATTGTGATTCAAATTGGCAATGAATATTAAAGAAGAATTTTTTTTTTTTAAAAAAAAAAACAGAGAAAATAAGAAATTCCTCTCATTGATGTTTAAATTAGCAATTATTATTAAAAAGAATGAGTATCTTACAATTCAAACCCAATAAATAATGTTGGTCGCACATTTCTTTTATTGAGGAATATCATATCGAGTCCACGACATGCACATAATTTTGTGCTTCTTAGGTGTTCATACCTCTAATCAAGTATAATTATTATTTTTTTAATTTTTTTTATATGTTGTATTTATTTAGATTTAAGTTATATGCTATTTTTTGAAATGTTTTTTGCACCCGTATATCAAATTAATTAATTTTCATAATACTTTGGTGTTACAGGACAAATGCTGGCTGAAACTAATTAATTTAAGATCTTGGATGCAAAAAATATATCAAAAAGTAACATATAACTTAAATCTAAATAAATACAATTATATATATATATATATATATATATATACATATGTGTGTGTGTGTGTGTATATATATACCTCTAATTAGAGGTATGAACACATAACTAACATAATTATGTAATGTGGACTCATATCAATACACCTTTTCATTATGAATGATGTGCGACACGTTTGTACTCCTAATGGTTCCCACAGGATTGATTGACCTTACTCCCTTGCTCTTTCCACACGTTCACCTTGTTATATTCACAGCATTCTCCCGGGAAGCTTCGGCTCACTCTTTCCGTCGTTGATCTCGATCCAAGCCTTTATCATCACCCGGTCAAAGGTGACTTTTGACGAGGTCAAAGATCAGCGACTCATCATGTAGGAATCCATGAAGATCTCATGTCAAAGGGCGTTTGTGACGCGGTTATACATGAGATAAGCTTATGACTAGATCCATGCAGCTTTCTCATAGTGGGTCGGTCCAGCACCTTGTACCCCTACAAGTGCCCATGACTTTGATTCGTATCTCCATACCTCATCAAAGTCATGCGGTCTTACTTCATCTTCGCTCCCGCGTAGATGACCGACCGAGACATTTAGGATAATCTATAAGATATATCTAAGGATCGGCTATCACTATAAACATGCAAATGAAATGATAACTAAATAGAGAATGACTTGCCCCTAGGGCATAATTTCCAACAGACTCCCACTTGCACTAGGCGCAATCATTAATTACTCTAATTCCCATTGCCCTAACATGACGCTCATGTTTTTCTTGTGCAAGCGGCTTAGTAAGAGGATCAACATCACGCTTCTCCTTGTACTTTGCATACTTTTACATCACCTCTATCATTGATTTCTCTGATAGGATGAAATCGCTTGAGTATGTGCTTGGTCCTTTGATGTGACCTAGGCTCCTTAGTCTGCGCAATAGCGCTGCTATTGTCACAGAATAAGTCTATTGGATTTGAGATGGTAGGAACCACTCCTAGTTCATTAATGAACTCTCCAATCCAAAAGGCCTCCTTAGCTGCATCCAATGCTGCTATATACTCAGCTTTTGTTGTAGAATCAGCTACAGTGCTCTGCTTAGAGCACTTCCAGCTTACCCACCACCATTCAACAGGAATACTTATCCTGAATGCGATCTTGAATCATCTTGGTCAGTTTGGAAACTTGCATCTATGTAACCAGTTACACAGAGCTCATCTCCCAAACCACCAAATTCCAAGAATAATCCCTTAGTGCTTCTTAAGTACTTAAGGATATTCTTGACAACAGTCCAATGACCTTTACCGAGATCTTGTTGATATATGCTGGTCATACTCAAGGCAAATTGACACATCTGATCGAGTACATAACATGACATACATGATAGATCCAATGGCCGAGGCATATGGAATCTTACTCATGCGATCTCTTTTGATCTTGTGTACTAGGACACGAGATCCTTCGAGATGGATGCCATGAGACATGGGCATGTTACCCCTTTTAGAATCCCGCATACTTGAACCTATGCAGTATCTCGTCTATGTATGTGCTCTGACTTAGGCCTATCGGCCTCTTGGATCTATCTCTATAGATCCTGATCCCTAGGATATAAGAGGCTTCGCCTAAATCTTTTATTGAGAAAGAATTTCCTAACCAAGACTTGACACTCTGCAAGGTAGGAATGTTATTCCCAATGAGTAGGATGTCATCAACATAAAGCACTAGAAATACAACTGTGCTCCCACTAACCTTCTTGTAAACACAAGGTTCATCGATGTTTTGAATGAATCCAAACTCTTTGACTACTTCATCAAAACGATGATTCCAGCTCCGGAATGCTTGCTTCAATCCATAAATGGATCTTTGAAGCTTGCAAACTTTACCAGATTCCTCAGGATGCACAAAACCCTCAGGTTGTGTCATGTACACATCCTTAAGTAGCTTTCCGTTAAGGAAGGCTGTTTTGACGTCCATCTGCCATATCTCATAGTCATAATATGATGCAATGGCAAGAAGGATTCTGATTGATTTGGACATTGCAACTGGGGAAAAGGTTTTATCATAGTCCACACCATGAGTTTGAGTGAATCCTTTTTCAACCAGTCGTGCCTTGAAGATATTTACTTTGCCATCCATGTCAGTTTTCTCTTTGAAAACCCACTTGCACCCAATGGTTTTTACACCTTCAGGTCGATCGACTAAGGTCCAAACCTTATTGTCGCACATGGATTGCATTTCAGGCTTCATGGCATTAAGCCATCATTCGGAGTTTGGTCCCACCACGGCCTCTCGATAGGTAGTTGGCTCATTCTGCTCAATGAGCAACACGTCACGACTTTCAGTGATCAGAAATCCATATCTCTGAGGCTGTAGCCGTGATCTATCGGACCTTCGTGGGCCCTGTGTTACTGGAGTAGGCTCAACAACTTGTTGTGAGTCTTCTCTGGTTTCCATATGTGATTCTACATTGTCCTGTGACTCTCGAGCTTCTTCGAGGTTCACTTTACTCCCACTGGTTCTTTTAGAGATAAACTCTTTTTCCAAAAAGATATCATTCCGAATGACAAACACTTTGTGATCGGTGGGATTGTAGACATAGTATCCTTTAGTTTCCTTAGGATACCCCACAAAAGGCATTTTGAGGATCTCGATGATAATTCATCGGAGGCTTGCGGTTTGACGTAAACCTCACATCCCAAATTTTTTTAAGAAAGGACAAACTGGGTTTCTTCCCAGTCCATATCTCATATGGTGTCTTTTCAACTGCCATTGACGGAACGTGACTTAGTGTGAACGTAGCTGTTTCTATGGCATGGCCCCTAAAAGGAAGGTTGAAGATCTGTTTGACTCATAATAGATCGAACCATATCTAATAGAGTTCGATTCCTCTGCTCAGAAACATCATTCCATTGAGGTGTTCCTAGAGGAGTAAGTTGTGAGATGATCCCACAACTCCTAAGATGGTCAACGAACTCTTGGCCTAAATATTCACCACCCCGATCGGATCGAAGTACCTTAATTATTTTGCCAAGCCGGGTTTTGCACTTCATTTTGGAATATTTTGAACATTTCAAAAAAAAAATTAGACTTATGTTTCATTAGACAGATATATCGATATCCACTAAAATCGTCTATAAGTATAATGAAGTACAAGTGACCTCCTCTGGCAGAAGTATTCATTGGTCCACATACATAAGTATGTATGAGGCCCAATAAATCAGTGGCGCTCTTACTATGCCTAGTGAAAGGTGTCTTTGTCATCTTTCCCAATAAACAAGAAGTACATGTATCAAATGATTCGAAATCAAATGAGTCTAGAAATCCATCTTGATGGAGTTTCGTAATGTGTTTCTCATTTATATGGCCTAGACGACAATGCCATAGGTAGATCGAATTCAAATCATTTGACTTGATCCTTTTGGTAGTTTATGTCATAGATATGTCCATTCAATTTTCTACTGTCCTTGGGACCCTGCACGTTTATACAAATGTGAGAACCACATGCGGTATCTAATACCCATGTTGAGGAAGTAGAAAGGTGAATATCTACGACATAGATACACAGGCGATAGCCCCGCTATCCTTCTTATTCTTTCCGAGATCTTCGATGTAGAGTTTGCAATTCCTCTTCCATGACCAATTTCATTGCAGAAGAAGAAAACCTCATCCTTTGGAGGTTTTGCCTTCTTGGCCTTTTCGTTTCATTCCCTTCCTTTTTGAACAGACAAAACAGTGTTGGGCCTCTTCTTATGGCTCTGCTCAGCAGTTTTAAGCATCCCATGCAGTTCAGAAATTGGTTTCTCCATGTTCTTCATGTTGTAATCCATGACAAAATGATCATAACTTCCTGGGAGTGAGTTTAAGATCACATCTGTAGCTAACTCCTGGGACATGGGAATCCAAGCCTCTCAAGGTGATCAATGTAGTCTTTCATGTTCAACACATGAGGACTAACTGATGCACCTTCAGCCATCTTGCAAGAAAATAAGGCATTTATGGTCTCATACCTCTCTTGCCTTGCCTGTTGCTGGAACATTTCCATAGGATGATCAATCATCCCAGAGGCCTCCACAAGTTCTAGATCTTTATCGAGGTCTGGAACCATAGTAGTAGGCATCAGACATCTTGGATTCATAGAGTCATCCTTATGCTTCGTATAAGCTTCAGTCTGAGCTCTTGGATCAATGGTAGCAAGCTCGTCAGGAATGGGTTGATCAATGAGATACTCCTTTCTTTCATGTTGAGAATCAACGCTTAAGTTCCCTAACATGTTAAGAAATTTTGTCTCATCGAGTTCGTCCTTCTCAAGGACTGATCGCATTGACGGTGTTGCGATGTTACTATTCAACATGTTTCTACAATAAAATGATATGCAAAGTCAAATTAATAACCTCCCACTGAATTAACAACCCTCATTATAATTAGTGGGCTAAGATCCATATTTTGCTTAAATTTAAGTCCGCTTTGGCAGGACGCTTAAAATTAAGTTATTTAGGTAGGCAATCTCTTTGCCAATTACATCACATGTAACTCTTAGATCTTTATGGGATTCGATCATCATATGAGGTGGCATGTTTAATCTCATCTAATGCCTTGAGATCCAAAACCGTTTTGATAATCTCAATTAAGTCAAGACAATAATGAATGTTGAGTATCACCATTACTCACTCTTGTTTCACCAAGATAACTCAAATGCATCCACTTTGGTGGAACATACAAATGGGTGATCGAGATTTTGACAAGTATTCATTTATTGATGGCATTACGACTTAAGATTTTATTTAGAGGTATTTTTTGGTATAATCTAATTAATCCTATTAATTCTACTTATATGAATGCAATCACTATTGTATCTCATATAATATCTAAATTAATTAGAAGTGATCTAATCAAATCTTAATTAAAATTCTAAATTAATTATGAGAGATCTCTATCAAATCATAATTAAAACTCTACACTAATCATGCAATGATCAAATCAAGACATAATTAAAATTGTGACACAACATGGCTCATACTTAATCTAAAGTCCTCTCAAGCCAATGAGAGGACTTCTCTAAATATTAAAAGAAAATACATAAGGAGAAGCCTCGTTTCACATACGAGGGGAGTGGGATGAGAAGAGAATGTACATCAAGAGAATATTTAGAGAGAGGCGTAGCGCAGCCATATTTAAAATTTACAACTCTAAAGCCATATTTGTTCACCATACCCAAACAACATTTGAAAGGTAAATCACATCATATATTTTTATTCATACAATTATGAAATAAAATACTATGAATAAATTCATCATGATTTAAATTCTCTAATTTATGATAGTTATTTAATTTATCAAATAAATTAAATACTATATATATAATAATATTATTATTATCTATAAATAATATCATTATTATTTTCAAATTTATATTATATTATAATACAATAATATAATATCATGATTATATAATATACATAATCCATGATTATTATTATTATTATTATTTAGAATTGTAATTACGATTTGCAATTTTATTCGAAATTGCAATTCGAATTGCAATCAATTATTGCAATTCGGAAATTGCAATCTGAATTGCAATCTCATATTGCAATTCGAATTGCAATCAATTATTGCAATTCGGTTGCAATCTCATATTGCAATCCGAATTGCAATCAATTATTGCAATTCGGGAAATTGCTCGAGACTGCCATCGCAATCCATTCGGACCTGCAACAAGACGTGGCCCTACTCCGACTATGCGAACTCGTTTCATTTTTCAATGTTTTAACGGAAATTCCAATTGGCGTCATGAATATAAAAATGATGCCAAACTCTTTCACAACAATGATTATATTCAAAAACAAGCCAAATCAAGAACTTAAGAATCTTATTTCTTTAAGTTCGAACCAGATGCACAAGAATATTTTCAAAAAAACACTCTATGTCTAAGCATAGCAAATTTCGGTTTTTAGCGCGCACGCACACACATATATATATCACATATATAAACACACGCATAAACACAATTTAAACGCTAGGTTGACCTGGCTCTGATACCACTGTTGGGATCCGTACACGCAGCGGAATTATAAAACTTTTACGAATCCCAAAGAGGATCGCTCAACCGCATTTAAATCAAGGTTAAAGAGTCCGAATCATACCTATGCGAAATTACGAAAGCGTTTCTTACGTTCGATTTGATCACGTGGGCTACCTTCTCGATCATCCGGAGCGGACTTTACGAATCTCCTCCCTCTACGGTATCCACACGAATAGCTTCCAACACGTCTCAACGCGTGCTAGCGCCTTCAAATCAGCGTCTCACTCTTTTTGCTCTAGGGTTTCTCGGCTTTTCATACGCTTGACAAAGGTCCGTAGGTTTTCTAAACCCGAGATTATATAAAATTAATCCTCATTAATTTTGAAATTCGAATTTTAAATCTGGATTAAAAATATATTAATTAAATCTATCTAATAGATCTAATGTAATCTATTTATTTAATCTGAATTAAAAGCCAGATCTCGAAATTCAAATTTTGAGTCTTTGATTAAAATTATATTAATTAAATCTATATAATAGATCTAATCTAATATATTTATTTAATCCGAATCAAAAGCTTCTAATTTAATTTATCTCGTATAAATTAAATCCGAGAAATGATATCCATCTATTTAATTAAATCTGAGATACTATATCTCAATTTAAATTAAATAGATATATGATATCTTTATTCGAAAATTTAAACATGAGATACAATATCTCTATTTGTCTTAGATATTTAATTTATCAAATAAATTAAATACTAAACAAATATTATATAATAATATTATAATCTCCATTAATAATATTAATATATATTAATTTCAAATTTAATATATATTTATCCTAGATTAAATTCAAAAATACCGTATTCATTAAATCTTAGACATATATAAGATTCAATGAATCTAGACACTTTGCTAGATTCAATGAATGACACTTTTCCAAGATTCAATGAATCGACACTTTTCCAAGATGTTTCGTGTTTGAATTATTCTCTTGTGTCTGGCCGAGAGCCCATATGAGATTGGCGGTGGGCCAATCTTGTCATCAGACAAGCCCACAAGTCGCAAGCGGCCTCTAGCAAGACATTGCGACTACCCAATTCACATGGGGATCAATGACACGATACAACCTATCGTATAACCATGTCATGTCCCTTTTGTCACGCGATAATTTGGTCGAGGATGAGGCATGGATAATGTCAACTTCCTTTTCTTGACCATTACTTTCTCGATTCTCGAGTAGTCTAATAAGTGAAACAGAAACTCCTTTCCATCACAGTACGGCCGTACATTTCTTAGACTCACTCATCGAGGGGCCCAGTATTATCTCTCTACAAATGTGAGGGACAAATTCCATCTTGACCACTCACATTCCTCTCCATGAGAACCATTGATCTCGATCCAAGCCTTTATCATCACTCCTCAAAGGTGACTTTTGACGAGTCAAAGATCGCGACTCATCATGTAGGAATTCATGATGATCTCGAGTCAAAGGGCGTTTGTGACGCGGTTATACATGAGATAAGCTTATGACTAGATCCATGCGGCTTTCTCATAGTGGGTCGGTCCCGCCTTGTACCCTACAAGTGCCCATGACTTTGATTCGTATCTCCATACCTCATCAAAGTCATGCGGTCTTATTTCATCTTCGCTCCCGCGTAGATGACCGACCAGGGACATTTAGAATAATCTATAAGATATATCCAAGGATCAGCTATCACTATAAACATGCAAATGAAATGATAACTAAATAGAGAATGACTTTCCCCTAGGGCATAATTTCCAACAGTCCCTACCTTGTATCTCTATACAAGTAGACGATGTCGTATTAGTCTTATTGAGATCATCAATGCCCTTTCTTGGTGACTAAAGACAAGGAACAAATTTTAGGTCATAGATATACAGTGTTCTCGAGTCCTCATAATCATGATCTATATCATTGATCCTCGAAATTAACACGTATTCTATTCCTAGAGCTTTTATCTTCAAACACATATTTACTTTAAAATAAAGGTGAAACATAAATATGATAAAGATAAAATATATATGCTCATTTATGACATACTACAACGTAGAAAAATGTGTTGATCTGTCCTTACGGATTGTCTCTAAGACACCTAAATACTAACACAATTTACACTTAAGAGAGGTTGTAAGTAGACCAAGAGACACTTGTAACTATTTGTACTTGATATTAAAAAATTGACATTAAAACTAATTAAATTAGTGAAAACAAAGTTTATAAAGCTAATAAGGTTTAGTGATTCTGGTTTGTTCATTTGATTATTGTGTTAGTTTGTTTATTTTTAATTTCTTTTCTCTTAATTAAATTCAATTTGAGTTACTCAACTTAAACGAAAGTGTAAAATTAATGCTCAACCGAATTTTGTGTACCAAATCCTCGTGGGAATGATATTTTACACACTTTTTATTACTTGATACATCTCGTATACTTGCGAGTTTTAGGTAATATATATTTGCCCTTATCATAAAGTTAATGGACTAAAAATATATTTCGTGTAAAATTTAAAAGACTAAAAATATAGTTATGTCCAAACCTTTAAACTAGTCATTTCTCATCCAAAAAAAAAAAACGTTTCAAATATAATCCAGGAGTCTAAAAAACTTAAAAAAGAAAAAGAAAAGGAAAGGACGTTTCAAATATAATCCAGGAGTCTAAAAAACTTAAAAAAGGAAAGAAAAGGAAAGGACGTTTCAAATATAATCCAGGAGTCTAAAAAACTTAAAAAAGAAAAGAAAAGGATAACTACAAAAAGTTTTTCTCAAATATAAGTATTAGTTAATATGTTCATAATATTTAATTCTGACTAAAAATAAATATCGATTATGAATAAAAGAAAAAGGGTTTTTACGATATTTTATTGCAGACATTAATATAATGAAAGGAGACCATTATGAGCATAATAGATTCATAATATTTTATCATGCTGCAAATAAAAAAGTAAATTTTATTTTTGATTTTATTTTTGTTTTTTTGTATTTTCTGTCAACTTATGTGTCACATAATCAGTTTTTCTATTAGTCGTCACTAAAAGATTATTACATTAATGATAAATAAATTTTATTTTTTCCTGAAAACTTATGTATTTTCTATAATATATTAGTCATATTTTTATATTTTTAATTTTTTTCTAATATACCCTATTGATATCCCTCAATAATAATCAAGTAAGAGATATAGTCGAGTCAAGGAAGATGGTTAGGGTATTTTAGAATAAATATGTGATATTAACTAATTTTTTTAATTAAATTAAATAAATATATCATGTAATAAGGACAGAATGGAGTATATCAAAATAATGAAACTAAATTTGTGTATGTGCAATGACTTTTTTTCCCCGGTCCCAGCAATACAATGAAACGTTTAAGTAGGAGGGAGCGAGGAAAGGGTTTAAAAGGCTTAGGCAGCGAAGAGTTGGAAAAGAAAAGATAGGAAGGAATGGAGAGAAGCCATGCACGTGGGTTGGATCGGGCCAAAAAACGAGAGTGAAATAAGCTATATGCAAGTATATAATACTTCTTCCGGTCCTAATAATTATAAAACACTATTTGGGAGTTAATCTTGGTCCTAATTATAGGATAAAGTTTTAATTTTTGTCAATTTCTTCATAAAATACTCCTATTGGTACTTTCTCAATAATAATTAAATACAATAATAATTTAAGGGTTAAGGTGTAAAAATACACATGAGCTTATACCTAAAATGTACCCAACACCAAGTGCTTTTTTTTTGGATACAAAAGTGACTATGTGATTATAAAAAGGGGCAAAAATCACATTTCTGTCATGTTGACCATTAGTTTGACTAAAAACGCCAACATTGATGACGACTCAGCGAATTTTTATCCTAGTTGGTGGTGAAGGAAAAAAAGAAGAGAAAAAGAAGGAATTTTTTAAAAAAAAAAAAAAAAAAAAAAAAAAATCCGCATATCTAAGAAACTGGCTTTATGGCCTTCTAAGAACAGACATGGCTTTATGGCCTTCGTCAACTTGAGAGACAGACATGGCTTTATCGCCCTCATCGACTTGGTTCTCCTCCTCCTCCTGCGTAACCTCATCCCGTCATTTCTTCACCTCTCTCAACCGGTCTTTCATTCTTCTCATTCTCTACAAATTCAAATTCCATCTCATCTCATTACATTCTCAAAAGTCAAGACTCACCATAAACTGCAACAGAATTGAATTTAGAAATGACCCCATAAACAAAATCACATATCATTAAATCCGAGTTCTCTTCCTTACTCAAGTCCACTCCCTTTCCCGTATCCTCCAAACAAGAATCCTGACAAGTCGGTTTAGAAGGAGTAGAGGAAGGATCGGAAATGCTCTGCTTCATACTCGAAGGCCTGGGAGGCAAACGAGAGGCTGAGGGAGTATTCTCTGGCGAAGTATTTGGAGTCGATGAAGCTTCGCCGGCTAAAGGTATAGCATAAGGATCGGAAAAGCATTAGCAAAAAACAGGAAGAGAGGACCTTGTGTTGTGAATTGCAGCGAGGTTTTTGAGATTGAGAGGAAGCGAAACGGCCGAATACCAAGAAGGTTGCATCTGGTATTCTTGCTCGCAAGAATGCTTCTTACGACACGAGGATTCCAACTCTGACTCCGATGTTCAACACTTCATGTGGGACTCCAACTCCAATCGCCTCTCTCTCTCTCTCTCTCTCTCTCTCTCTCCTCTCTCTCTCCTCCCTCATCCAAAGCTCAAGGTCCCAGCTTGGTTCAGTCTGCAGCTGGGTCTCTCTGTGTCTATTCTCAGTCTGCCTCACAGGTCTCTCAGGAGGAAGAAGAACGTCAAAATCGAATTTTTGACCAGGGACTAAAATAAAAATTTCAAAAGTTCATGGGGGGACTAAATTGAAATTTGCTGAAATGTGTCTCGGGATTAAACTGTAATTCATAACAATTCAAAACCCATAAACATCCACGTCATCATTTTTAGTACAGAAAAAGTCAACTAACGATCAATGGTATTTTTGCTCCACTTTTGTAACCACATAGTCACTTTTGTACTAAAAAAACACTTGGTGTTAGATGGAGTTTGTGTTTCATATGTATTTTTGCACATTAACCCATAATTTATTAATGCACCTATATATTCTATAAAGCGAGTAATGCTTGCAATTCATTAATGTCACATACACCTCAATTCTATTAATTTTCTTTTAATAAAATAATTTGGAACAATTTTTGGAACAGATATATATACAAAACAAGATTCTCTAATTGGCTAACTTTTTCCTCATCTCTCATCATACAATCCAAACCATTGATTTGACTTAATGAGGTTGTTGATGTGGGCAATTATATCAAATGTATGGTCCAGATTTAACACCGATGAGAGACAATGTGAAAACGCCAGAATATACCCAAGTCATATTTGAACTAACATGAAGCTCTGGTTGGCATTTGAAGGGCTTCCATTGAGAAGAGGAGCAGTTGAAGGCGCGGCCCTTGATGACACTCTTGTTTTATTCTTGGGCCCATGTAAAAACTCTTCTTCTTTTTTTGGGTCTAGTATATGGGCCCATCTATTGACAATGTTATTTAAATTTTAAATCAAGATATTTTGGAAAAACAAATATAATTAATTAATTTAACTACAATCCTTAATCTTTTTAAAGTTGGTAAATATATCTTATTAGGACCGAAGGGAGTATATTTATATTTCCAATCTAAAGAGTGCACAACATACGTAATAAGAACTGACAAAATATTTAGACGTGTTTTAAAGAACAACATATCCCTAGCTGGCAAGCCAACCCTAACATCAAGAAAAGCGTATATTCAAAGACGACCTATGGTTTTTCCCAAGTACTATGCATCTTCCCAGGTCAGACATTTTCGTCATTTTCCCTCAGTCTCAAAGCTCAAAATTCCTATATATACAACGTTGCATAAGTAACCTTACATGCTAACAAAACAACAGACAGAAACCATACGTGTTTGAAGATAATAATGGGATTGCATGCAAAAATTTTGCACAACGTTGCTGGGCCTGCATGCGACGTGTTCATAAACCACCGTACGGTCGATACGAGATGTTCGGTGGTCCGTTTGTTGTACAACCATCTGACGCAGCAAGGATGCAAGCCGTTCTTGGACGTAGAAAACCTGAGACCAGGAGATAGGTTGTTGGACACTATTGATAAGGCTATACGAGGATGTAGTGTTGGGGTTGCTGTGTTTTCACCTCATTTTTGTGACTCCTATTACTGTCTCCATGAGCTCTCACTCATCATGGAATCAAAGAAACCAATAGTTCCTATTTTCTATGATGTGAAGCCGTCGCAGCTTCGGATTGTGGACAGCAGAATATTGATGAGTTGTTCACAGAAAGATCTCAGGAGGTTTGATTTTGCCATTGAAGAAGCTAAATGCATTGTGGGGCTGCCCTTCGATTCCTCAAAAGAGTATACTATCTTTTCTTTCCCTTTCTCTTTTAGTTTTAGTTGGTGTTATGTTATAACATCCAGCATATTAATTAAAGTATCAGTATCATAAACTAATTTTTGTTCATCTAGCAACCCAAAGTGTTTTTTCAATAGCATAGTAGCCTAAAAACTAGTTTAGGGTGCTACTGAAAGATACTTTAGAGGGTTGAGTGAACAACAAATTAGTTTAAAATGATACTGAGTGCTATTTAATTAAAAAATTACTTTATAACGCCTGATATGTCTTAGCCTTTTTACTTTTATTCACGTCTATCCCCTATCCAATCATCAATGAACAAATAGATATTAAACCAAAACAATTTCATATATATGCAATCTACTGAAAGAATTCAAATCGCTTTTTGAAACATAAGCTGGGATGATGAACTGCAGTTTTTGTTTGTTTTGACGACATAAGCAATAATAGAATGATTTGTATGCATTACAAAAATCTATTCTATCAAAAAACAAATTACAAAAATCTATATATATTGTTCCCATGAACGATATACTCATCCGCAGTTTTTAATGAAAGACTTAGTTTGTAATGTAATATACACTATAAATTAGGTCCTACATTTAGGACCAGAGGAACTACCTTATTTTTATTTCTCTTTGATAATATCCCATAAGAATCATCTATAGACCAAACTAATCCTATATTTAATGAAGAGAAAATTAGATAGAAAGAATATTATGAGGAAAAACTCAAAAAAATTAATGACTTATTTTACAATTTTCCATATGAATCATCTATAGACCAAACTAATCCTATATTTAGATGAAGAGAAAATTAGATAGAAAGAATATTATGAGGCAAAACTCAAAAAAATAATGACTTATTTTACAATTTTTAGAAATTTTCCTCCTTAGGATACCTTCTCCACTGTCCCCCCCCCCCCCCCAAAAAAAAAAAAAAAAAAAAATCCAAACATGCCCTAAAATAAGAGACGAACACATGCATGTAGATGATTTGTTTTGTAGACAAGCCAATCACTTAATAGTGAAAATTTCAAATAAAGGAAAACCACAACCATTCATATTAAAACTCAAATTGAATGGAGAAGTAAACGTTGTAGTAACATAAAACTTCTTTGATTTGCAAATGAAAGAAAAAGAAAGACGCAAAATAAAAGAAAAAAAAAAATTATTTACTATATGTTGAAGTTTGATAATATGGTGGGGTTCATTGATGTCATTATTTCAGTGATTGGTCGGAGCTGGTACGTAAAGCTTCAAATGCAGTGATGAGCAAATTGCATGAAGAAAGCAGTGCATGATGAATTCTTCAGAAAATTTGGTTCACCTTGCCAATGCTTCTATTTGTGTATCCATTACAATGCTTTTATTCATTTCGATCCAGTTCCGTTTGTCTTGATTTCATATATATATATATATATTTATTGTTTGTCATTCATCGTACTGACGTAAGGTTATGTCGAGTCATCCCAAAACGTCGTTTTAGGGTTAGGGGAATTAATGAAGGGTGTTTTGATATTTTTGTTTTTGTATATGAATTTTACCAATTTTACAAAAAGTTATTTTGGAGTTCTTTCTCTTATATTTCCCTAACCCCAAAATTAGAGGGATTAGGAATTTTTTTATATATTCTATTTATTTAGATTAGATTATATATATATTTGCATCTTGAAATTTTTTTACACCCGGTTTCTCAAATTAATTAATTTTCATCCTGCATTCAATTTTTTTTTTTTCTGTAACCCATATCGGAAATTAATTAATTTGAGATGTTTTGATATTTTTATATTTTTGTATTTATTATATAAAAGAGAATTAATGAAGGGTGTTTTGGTATTTTTATTTTTGTATTTATTATATAAATTTGACTAAAACAACCTTCATTATTTCTCTTAACTCCCAAAACGACGTAGTTTTGAGTGACTTGACATAACCGTATGTCAAATGACATGAAAAACGATAAACTCATATATATATATATATATCAAAGACGCTTTCACTAAGAATTAATGTCTGATTAAAGCTAAAGTAGCTAAATCTCTGCTTAGTTCAGGGCTATCTTTGGGCTTTAAACCCTAAGTGTAATATTTTAATTCCTTCAGAGTAGTCCTCAAATAAATGTTCTCTCATCAAGGACTCTTTGAATAATATTGTACTCCACAATTTTAGTAAACGCTCTAGAAGAAGAGCACGTGCATTTGTTGCCTACGTGTTTGCTTATTTTTATATCATTGGGCACATCTATATCTACTTGTATACACAAAATAATTTTGAGATATGATTAAACTAGTACTACCAAAAATAATTGTAATGTTATAGTTTGTATAGTTATATGTATGTACTACATACGTAATACGTACATGTAAAAGTAAATTAGAGCGTTTACTAGTACAATTATAGTAAACGCTATAGAAGAAGAGCACATGCATTTTGTTGCCTACGTGTTATCTTATTTTATATCATTGGGCACATCTATATCTTCTTATGTACACAAAATAATTTTGAGATATGATTAAACTAGTACTACCAAAAATGGCGGCTGACAATGAACTAGGAGCTCTGAGTTAAATGGAACCGGCTTTGATCCTTGTCGAATGCCATCCATTGCGCTTATATCGGCGTATAAGCAATGATCCAATGATCCATATGTGGCGCTTATACGTCGACGTATAAGCGCGCATGATGAATGGTCGCCTTGACAAGGACCAAAGCCGCGTCCGAGTTATATATACCCGTAATAATATACATATGCATATCCATTGGCCTGCTATTAATTCCTTTGCGCCCTTCGTTTTCTCCCAACCCCAGAAGTAAGGAAACAACTTTCCGATCCGTTGCTTTCTTTCCTTGGGAGTTCAAATCTGCAGTAGGCAGAGAGATCATCCAATCAAAAAGCTCACCTACCATTACCAGCTAAAGAAACAAAAACTAATTTCCAATGCCTCGCCAACACTCTCGAAATCCACATTTGCAAATCCCACGTCTCTGTCTCTGAATTCCCCTCCTCCTTCAATGGCGGCTACAACCTCCACAAAATTCCTACTACATTCTTCTTCTTCCCCGTTCACTTCCCGTTCTGGTTTAACCTATTTTCGAAATAATCAGTTACGATTCACCTCTAGAGTATTGGGAAAGCCAGTTTCCATAAAATATGTGAGGAGAAACAGAGGACCAGGGACAGAGCGTGGTGAACGTAGGGCAAGGCAGAAATGAGCAGCGCCGGCCAGGTGCACGGCGGAGGGGATAGAAGGAGGAGGAGTGAGGACGACGATGGTGTCGGAGAGGTACAAAGTGGCGTGCGTAATCCGTCAGCGTATCACAACATTTCTTCAGGAACTCGCAGTCCACCTCCGTTTGCTTGAGCTTTGTTCTGCAAACCAATAGTAAGCAAGAAGATTATTTGTGAAGAAAGAAATAAAAGAGATGAGAATTAAAAAAAATAGGATGATGATTAAAGGGTTGAGTGGGTTGTGCTGTTTGAAGCTTTCTTCAAGGAGAGCAGATTGTTCTTTGGTGAGGCAGAGCTTCTTCCTAGCATTAGAGCCGTTCCTCGTCTTTGTCGCTGACTTATCAGTGTTTTTAAATATTTGAATAAAATGTCAGACGCGTGAGAGTACCAAATCAAAATTTTTGAATATTTTAGACTTTCAACAACTGTTTCTTCAAAAACTTAAAAATAAGCTAAAAAATTGAATATTGAATTACAACAATTACCTTTTCAAAAATAGTCATTATAACTTTTTTTTATTTCAACAAATTTTTTTTTTTCAAAAAACAGTCATCATAACTAAATTTTTTTACTTTCAACTATTGTTTTTAAAATTAGTCGTTGAAACTTATAAATATCCATATTTTTTCAAATTTTAGCTTAACTTTCAGCCACTGTCTTTAAAAATATTCATTGAAAGTTAACATTTCAACGACTAATTATTTAGAAAATATTCATTGAAAATTAAAGCAAAATTTTAAAAATGCCATCGTCTCCTTTTTAACTTTTGTTTTCTAAAAATAAATATTAATTAGTGTCATTAAATTTATTTTTTGTAGTAGTGATACTATGTACTTGTAAACTAGAGCATTTACTAGTACAATTATAGTAAACGGTTTAGAAGAAGAGCACATGCATTTTGTTGCCTACGTGTTTGCTTATTTTTATATCATTGGGTACATCTACATCTACTTATATACACAAAATAATTTAGAGATATGATTAATCTAGTACTACCAAAAATAATTGTGATATTATAGTTTGTATAGTTATACACGCACATGTAAAAGTGTGCCTCATACTTTGTATGAAATTTGAGATAAGTTACATTATTTATAACTTACAAATAATGTGGCTTCTGCAAAATTAATATGTATGATCTTTCATGAATTATGAAAAATGAAGCATATTTCTAAAATTTCATGCAATGTAATACATGATTTTTATATATGTTTCTTTTTTTCCCCATTTAAGTCTCCGAAGACAACCAATTAATCAGAAATTTAATATTATTGCAGTTTGCATGTGTATAATATGTATGTATTTGTGTGTGTGCAACTAAACAAAGGCTTCCCATGTACATAATCTAAAACAAAATAATATTTATTTAGATTTTTGGATAGTATAATTTTTTTAAAAAAAAATATTAATAGATAATTATATATATATTAGGGTTAATGTGCAAAAATATACATGTATTTTTGTCGGATGAGCGCCCGCAGATGTGAAGTCTTTTTTGGGTGTAAAAGTGCACGTGTGGTTACAAATTAAGTGCAAAAATAGCGTTTGACTGTTAAGTTTGACTTTGACCCTAAATTTGACTTTTTTTTGGTGACCGAGCGATGACGTGGCATTTTCAAAGATGTAAAAATACACATGTGCTTTGGTCGGAGCGCCCGATTAAGTACTTTTTTTGCACATGTGAATTTTTGACAAACCACATGTCTATTTTTGTACCTTTGAAATGCCACGTCATCGTCCAGTCAGCAAAAAAAGTCAAACTTAACGGTCAAAAGCTATTTTTGCACCTAATTTGTAACCACGTGTGCACTTTTGCACCCAAAAAAAGCACTTGCTACTGGGCGCTCCTCTGACAAAAGCACATGTCTATTTTTGCACCTTAACCCTATATATTATCATCACTAGAAAAAAAAATATAAATCATGAATGAAATGAAGGAAAAAATGAGATGGAAACATTGACATATCAATTTGGAGTATTAATGAAGGGTTTAATGTTTCTGCTTTTGCTGCAGAAATATTTTTTCTGTTATATTTATAGAGAAGAGAGAAAAAATATTAGTGAGACCCACTCACTTTTATGTGAATATGACAGCAAAAATATTTTTGCAGCAAAGCATAAATATTAAACCAATTAATGAAAGTTGTAGAAATGTGTGCTATTTATAAATTATATATGCATGATCATATTGAATTCTATACAAATACAGGGCGGTTCTAGTTCAATTTAATCTCAAACCAGCAATTTTTCCAATGCACAAATGGATGGGAAAGAAACGCATATAATGTGATTCGAAGCACACTGTAGCATGATATTAGATTAATACTTCTGTTATTCTATTTATGTTTCACTTCCAATATGTTTCATCCAGAACAAGAAAAACCTTAAATTTTATTAACTCTACCTTAAATTCAAGAATTTTTCAACTTTACCTGTACTTCATATATATTATATCCCTGAAAACAAAGGCAATACAATAATAATGAAGGTAAAATTATACATTTATATAAAAAGTTTATATTCTATCTGTTTTATAAATATGACAAAGAAAAATTGTTTTCTCTGTTCTATAAATAGGACCAGAAAATATTATATGATAGATTGATGGAGTTATTTGATATTTTGCATGATATACTATGGAGCAATGTATTCTCCATCATCTCTCAAAGCCATGATGGTTAATAATGTGCGTGTTTAGGATAACGGTAAAAAAATTAAGTCAATCTAACTTGTGAAAAAGTCATATTGGATAAAAGTTAGATTGTGAAACCATATCTATGTTTGGAATTGGCGGTAGTATAAGTAACTTTTGTGATTTTAACTTAAAAATACTTAATGATCTTGAAATACTTAAGAATACTGAACAGTTGTAAAAATATTTTTAGTACCAATCAGTACCTTGAAATATTTTATAGGGTATTGACTGGTACTAAAAATATATTTTAGAATACTGAACAATATAAAAAAAAATACTTCATGATCTTGAAAAAATATTTTATGATCTTTAAAAAAATATTTTTAAAATATTAAAAAAAAATATTTTTCAAGTACTAATTAATACTAAAAATATTTACATGACATGTATTCCCACATATATCAAATTCTCTCTCTCTAGCTATAAAAGATCTAAAAGCTCCAAAAAGTAACTTTTCAAATAAGCTACTTATAATGGGCACATTTGGGTTGGCGGTAGGAATGGTGGGCTTAAAAGCCATCGACTTAAAAAAAAAAAGTTCGGTAGGAAAAAAAGTCGGGTTATAGATAATGATTTGTGTTTGGATTGTCCATTTGACTTTTTACGAAGTAACTTTTTTCTTAAGCGATGAGTGTTTGGATTGTCGTTTGAAAAGTCGGTTAAGGCAGAAAATGACCGAAAATGGGCATGAATCATATTGAGTTACTACTATACATATTAGTGCTACTTGCAATAAATAAAGATAAAAATTTATATTTATATTTAAAATTGAAAAAAATAAAAAATAAATGTATTTATTATTTAAAAGAGAACTAAAACTACGCAAAAAAGAGAACGTGGGTTGAAAAAATAAAAAAATAAATGTATTTATTATCATATTGGGTTGTATTTATTATTTGTATAGTTGTAGCTTTTTTTTTTTATATATATATAACATGAATAGAGAACTCAGCTAACGCAAAAAAAAAAAAAAAAAAAAAAAGCTCCAAAATGGAGAGTTGAATAAGTCCACAAGCGTTGGGCTTTAATGAGATAAGTCACCTGAATCCCCAAACAAGATTCGGTGAGCTTTTTTTTCACCGTTATTGACTTAAAAGCTACTTGGTTTTTTACACCGTAATCTTAATAAAAAAAAGCCTAACCCAAACAATTTCAATCTATAAGTTCAATCGAGACTACTTCTCAACCAAACATTACGTATATAAGTCCGATTCAAGTACTCATAAGTCCAATTATGCTTTCCACTAAATAATGTTGGAAAGTAGTTTGGGAAAGTAAATGAGAACGCTATTAATAGTATGCGCCCACAGAATGATGGATTAGATTTGGAAACAAGATATATTATATTATTATTATTATTATTATTATTATTTTAAAAAAGAGATTTCTTGTCTCTATCAACAGTCATGGTTGACTGACCCCTTTAGTTTGTGTTCCCATGTAGCGACTCGAGAATAAAAGGACGAGAGATTTTGTCTCTAATTAAGTCGGTGATAAACATTAGCCGTACTATCCTCATCTTCTTCTTCTTACTTTCCACCGCTAAGGTTACTTTAATTTCTTGGTCATGGTCAGAGGTTTCAGGGGTTGTCGGTTTTTTATTTGAATTGGGCGAGATTCATTCGATCTGTTCAACTCAATTAAGGACCTACGAACAGTTCAGAAAAAGTTAGGGAATTTTCGACGATGAATAGTTATTAACGCTATAGTTGTTAATGGAGGCTGATTTAGTTGTTAAAAGCGTTTCATTAATTATTGGCTAACTAAAGGCCAAGATTCACAAAGCGATTCAAGTTCATTATTGTTGTGTTTTATTTTGCTTGGTCTTCCTCTTCTTTCAAAAAGTTAACTGGGCGTGTGTTTTCTATTTTCAACTTTTCATGCTCTTTTCTTTTATTAGCCTACTTTTTTGGAAAATCCTATTAACGTCTTAATTAAAAAAAATCTCATAACTTATTAATAGTGGTTCTTTCACTTGTCATTAACAACATATGGGATACTTTTATGATTTTTTTTTTTGGGGACCTTAGTCTAATTTTTCACTTTTTTTTTGGTTGATCAGGACTAGCTTTCGTCCTACTAAACCGGTTTAGATAGAGCATCAAATTTCATATATAACAAAGTGAAGGCCAAGATTTATATACTACATCCCATTCTAATTATAGGAACTATTTACCAGAATTTAGAGAGATTAATGAAAGAAATTAAATTAGTTAATTATAATTATTTTTAAAAACACCTCTACTTAAAATTAAAAATTACATCAAGGTAAAATTATATCTTTTCATTCCCTCCGCATGAGACACCTAGCGTCCCCTCCCACTACAAACACCCCCGCCCCTTCCTCTCTCCTCCCTTCAATCAACTTTACAATTCCAATATTTTTTAATATTTACTTCTATATGCTCTTCATATCATTCCTCAGACATAACTTACGCATGTACCTGAGTTAATTTCTCTGTTTGTATTTCATAACGATTCTTAAAGTTTATAAATATTAAATTAATAATTTGAATTTATGCTATATTAATAAGTTATGCAATTTGAACCATGATTAGCCTTCATAAGACTATGAGTAAATGGCTCTTATTACCTCGGGAAGAATATGTTTTTCTATGATGATCTTTATCTAACCTAGTTTATAAGTTTGGTAGACATTTATAAGCGTGTTGTTAAATTAATTATTGTGGATGAAGTATTAGTAGGGGTGATATGGGAAAAATATGACAAAAATTGCTCAAAATTATTTTTATATATAAAAAAGTATATTTGAGGTATATATGACATTAATGAGTTACAAACATTATTTACTTTATAGAATATATAGGTGTATTATTAAATTATTACAGTATTTCATTATTATTGAGAAAGTATAAATAGAGGTATTATAGGAAAAAAATTGACAAAAGTTAAAATTTACTCTTATAATTAGGATCAAAACAAACTCCAAAATATGTTCTTATAATTAGGACCGGAGGGAGTACTAATTTATGCTCAAGGAGAATATAGGCTTTGTTCAAAAACTACACATGTATATAAGAGATTATGGTTAAGAGGGAGAATTATTATTAGAACTTAGAAGTCAAGTAATGCATTTAATAACAAAAAAGTCCAAATGATAAACATAAACTTCTTGTCATTTATTGCATTGAAACCTGTCATTATATGCTTTTCAATTGTTACGAGACTTTAGGATGATTAAATCCTTTCCTTGTGATCGACCAAGGACGGACCCATTCACATGAGAAGGGGGGCAAGTGCCCCCTTGAATATGTGAGCATATATATATATATTGATACAAAAGAAATTAACATAAAGAAAAGAAAATTATAGAGGGGAGGAAACTAATCCTAGTAATTATAGAGGGGAATGGCTCTAGGTGATTCCAATTGTAACATCCTTGATTATTAGAACTTAGAGAGTCGGTTGTAGTTTAGGAGGTAAAAGAAAATAATACACACACACACATATAATATTATTAATTAATAATGATAAATGATATGGATAAGAATAATAAGAAAAAGAAATAGGAAGGGAAAATATCTTTATGAAATGATGTGATCTATATCTAAATAAAAAGAAAGAGATAATAGAGAAAATTATAATATCTTGTAAAATAGTAATATTTTAATAAAAGAGTCAAACCCTAACCCTAATTCTATCCCTTATAAATATATTAGTGCATGTCCTCACCCTTTAGATCCCCATCGCCGTACACATTCACTGCATCCACACAGTCCACAATCAGGTAACCCTCTTCTTCCTTTCTTTTCCTCTTTTTCGGTTCCTTGTTTCCAGTTTTGTCACAACTGATCATGATCTTATCTATCTTCTTTCCTTCTCTTTATTCATCAAACATGTCTTGTCTTGTCAGATGCAATTTTTCCTCCTATCATTTTGCTGTGCTTGTGTTCAAGATCCTCCAAGATACCCACAATTTCTCCAATATATTTAATCCCCTCTCTCAGTCTTCACACTTATGTCCAACCCCATGGTGGAACCCTTTCTTTTTCTGTAGATGTTTTTGTCAATTCATAGATTGTAATTACTATTATTATTTCATTCATTACGGAACCTTTTATGAACTTTCCATCCAACAATAATCCAACTTTCCTCCCTGTGCGTGTATATTGGATAAAGGTCCTAGCCCTTTCATTTCTTTTTTATTATTTTATTTGTATATGTGAATGCATTTATCTCTTTCACCTAATGTGTGTGAAAGATATTTCATCACTATAGCCAAAACACCCCCTCACCTTGATCCACATGAGTTTGTAAATTTATTGATTCTCCCTAATAATCCTTTCTTCCCCTCCTGTCCTGACATGCATATATACATACGTACATACATACATATATATACATTCATTAAACCTATTATTTTTACTTTTCTACCATTTAATGAGTATATTTCTTGAACCCCCTCCGCCACTGTTGTTGTTGTTGTTACACTACTACAAAGAATAGATACTACTTCTCCGAAAGACGTCCTATTTTTTTTAAAAGGGAAGTAAAATGTGATCGCGGTGGCAATTTTGTAATTATGGGGCGAAAATTTGACATATTAAACGTCCTAAAAAATTTTAGGACGCATAAATTATAGTTCAAACGTCCTAAAACTATAGTAGGACGCCCAAAGTTACCCAAAAGCCCCGCCAAACCAAAAAGTTGGCGGTAAATTGTTGTACTTGTGGGGTGAAAACTGGGTCTGCAGCTGGGGCCCACATTTTTGGCGTCTAAGTAATTAGTTTAAACGCCAAAAAACTTATATTTCAGACCTGGGCATATCGTAGAAGTATCCCGAGCGAAAAAAAGAAGAGTGTATCAGTGAGATATCGTGTTTTCCATCGTACCTCCAAGTTGCGTGCCCTCCATCTTTCGCCTCTAGCCGCCACTCCGTCGACCTCCCCTCTCCCACCGTCGGTGTCATTCTTCCTTCCCTGACTCTAGAGTGCCAAGGCTCTGTGCGGTGGCCGGCCGGCACAGGCTGCAAAGTTCTTCACTCATCGCCTTCGATTTAGGTCTTCGACCTTCCCTCTAGTTACTGGTACTCCTGCATTTTCTTCGTCTTTGTCAATTTGTATTGTTATTACTATTATTTCCTTTAAGAATTTGCAACTTCGGAAAAAATCTCCTTTCAAGAATCCTTTTTTATCATTTTTAGAGTTTTAAATCTCATTTTGATGCTGTAATCGTTTGGCCGCAATACTTATATGAATAATTGACTATTGGACTACGATATCGAACCCTCATTGTCACCATAATCAGAGTATTTATTCATCCCGTAAGTAATTTACTGTTCATCGTCTCTGTTTCTAGGTCGGATCGCCTTACTTTGTTCATTGTCGCATTTGAAAAGCTAGAACAAGCGAGAAAATCATTTTGCACACCCACGCTTTGGGTCAATAATAGGTCCTCCTCAAAAAAAGAAAGGAGTAAGTAATTGTAATTTCCTGCTTTTTTATAGTTGTTAGTACTTCTTTTTAGTTGTTATGATGAAGTCAGATTAGTTCAAGCTGATATGAAGAAAGCGTCCCTATACTCAATTCGTCCTCAGTTTATTTACCTTCCACTTTATGTTGTGTGAAAACTTTGATATACATCTTCTGGTTGAAATGTTATTCTATGGTCAATTATGAGGACCCATGATCAACATATTGTTTCTAGCCTTGCCATATGGTTATTGGTCTTTCTGGAAAATCTGTGAAATCAACTGAGCGATAGGATGAAAAATAATAATTATTATAACTGTTTTTACTTTGGATTTAAGCAGCACCTCTCATGATCTTTCCATCATTGAAACCACACCATAGGATTTGGGATTACAAATCATATTCCATAATGAAATTCAAATCCCACATTACATCTTGGCATATAGAGGAGATTGATTTATAGTGTTGTGTTGGAGTTGGATATACGTTACTTCTGCGAGAATTTCCCATGTTTTTGTTTTTTTTTTTTTTAATGTGCATTCAACGGATTGAATGGAGAGTTTTTGAGTCTTGGAAACTAGACACCAATTTGGTATATGTAAACTCAATCAATACCCCACTTTCAAGAGAAGGGAGCTTTTTTAAGTGTCAAAGTACTGCATCTTCTAAAGGGATACATGCACATCATGTGTTTTTAGCCTTACATCATATGTTTTTGACTGTTTTCATTCTATATGCTTGCTAACATGTACTTGACCTATAACAACAAATCGTCAAGCTAACATGGCCGTCATACAGTAATTTTTCATGGAATGAATTTCCTCCTTTTCCTCAAAAAAAGACAATGCAAGCTTCTTCCTTTTTTTTTAAAAAAAATGTAAATCGAATAGCAGAACTTGTCTTGTCTTTTCTGTTTTGAGGACAATGATATTAGTGGAAATGTTTTAACTTTCTCTAAGATACATGTATGCTCCTATTATTTGCACATTGATTTTTGTTCACAAGAGGACTTCTTTGAAACACCCTTATCCCATATGCACTTATAAGTCAATATTGCGTTCTTCATAAATCGAAAGAGTTTTTATGAATGTGAAAAGAATAAGATACAGCTAGACTGAGGAATCTGATTATAGTTTCTGTATACCCTCTTAAACTTGGTTCCTTTTTGAGTTGTTTTCCCTGGGGAAGTCATTTGTTTTATCACCTTGAAGTTGTGCGGTCCTATGATTTGGAAGTGATATGATTATTTCAACTCTCAATGTGAATTTCTTCTTTTTTCTGTCTTAGAGTATTCTAATAGTATTTTGACCTCAGACAAGTGGAGGTCTGGTTTTAGAATAGAAGAGCAAGGTTAGTTCTTAGTTTGTTCTTGCTTGTGAAGAGTGTATGTTAGATTTATAAAGAATTAGGTATATATTTGGCTTATCTTAGTAACCAATTTGATAAAACTTACCTTCAGTTCAATCTCTAATTAATCAACCGTTGGGACTTCAAAGTGGTCGTTATAATTTGGTGAAACACAACCCCAACTTTCTAATGTTTGATCTAAATATTTCTTTTTGAATCATCACAACCAATTGATTTAATTTACGTAACAGATATTCAAAACCCAATGATTCACTTTTTCCTCGATAAAAAACCCAATAATAATAAAAATAATAAAACCAAAGTAATTAGATACTACCATCATTAGGGTTGGATTATGATATCCAATACAATATGAAGAAGAAAATGGCCTATGACAACACTAGTGTGCTTTGTTATCCGCAATAACACAATAATTAAGGAAAAAGTCTCATATGAAACCCAAATCTTATATATATATATATATATATAACTATGAGGAGACTAGAGGGTGTTGGTGAGAAGAGTGCATATGGATTGCTGTGGAAATTTCTGACTGGGTCTCTCCTCTCCTCTGTGATATCTCCTTCTCTTGTATTTCCTTATTCTATTCTCTGTTTGAGTGTAATGTTGTGACGCAGAAATATATCCAACTCAATATCATTTGTAATTTGCACTACATTAGATAGTATGACAAGTTGCATGATCCTGCTCAGTTTCAAAATATGCTTTATCCCTTGACATATAGTATGGCAAGTTGACTTTGTTCATTTTACTGGATGTTTCGTTCATGATCTGTCTTCAACAAGTCTTTATGCTTTTGTCTCCATCTACAAATATATTCAAGAACTTTGATCTAAAACTCATTCTGAAGGATAGTCCTACACACAAACACTAATAATATTAATTTAAAGTTTAAATTACAGAGCTACACAACCTGATTCAATAGACTTCTAAAAGCAGAGAAAAAGAAAAATGCTTGGAAAAGAAAGGAAAGCAATTATAAAACAAAAGAAATTGCCTGAATAACAAAAGCATAAGCACTAAGTATAAAACAAAAGAAATAGCCTGAGTAACAAAAGCACAAACACTAATAAACATAGCAGCACGAGTATGACTGAAAACTAAATGCAAGATTTTTCAACTAAAATGCAAGTTGTAATAATGCAATCAATACAATTTAAATGAAAATGTAAAATGCTTATGCTTGATTATTTTTAGAACCTAAATGTCTATATGCAATACATGAGTCCTAAATTAATTAATTATAAAATTGGGTTTTGTTGTTGTTTAGAATTTACGTTTCTTATTAAAGGAAAATTAAAACTAAAGCCACTAAACTAAGGATAGTATGCTTTTTTCTGTCTTAGAGTGTTCTAATAGTACTTTGACCTCAGACAAGTGGAGGTTTGGTTTTAGAACAAAAGAGCAAGGTTAGTTCTTAGTTTGTTCTTGCTTGTGAAGAGTGTATATTAGATTTATAAAGAATTAGGTATATATTTGGCTTATCTTAGTAACCAATTTGATAAAACTTACCTTCGTTCAATCTCTAATTAATCAACTTGTTGGGACTTCAATATATTCTAATAGAGGGGAAAATTGAAAGTGCTTGATCCTAAGTAAGCGTTGCAGGATGTTAGCTTTTCTTGCTTGCACATAATATCATCATGTGTCTTATTTGCTTTACCATCATAGTTGTGAAGTTTTTATGGGAATGCTCTTGTTTGTGTCTTTAGTTGATCAGTTTTTGTGATTTAGGTATGAGGTAAATATTTTATTAATTTAGATTTTTCATCGCCCTATACATTGGTGCACATGGTCTTTACTCCTCATAAATCATTCAACTTAGACGCAAATTTGGTCGATGGCAAGAAGACAAATGGGGCTAGGGAACCTTCGGATCTTGAGTTTTATGAGTATGTAGAAGCATTTAAATTAACTGGGATCCTTATGTACCAAATTGGCCAGGTATTGTTTTGGACTTTTATATGTTTGACTTTATTAATCTATTTGTCTTTTGAAACTGAAAATAATAATTGCTTTGTATGTTTTTGGCCTGGATTTGTTGATCTGGACAATATATATAACATCTCATTGTCCTATTCTCGGCATTTGTGGATATTAATCCAAGGGAAGCAAAGTGATTTTACAATTCTCATTCCATTAACTAGTTAATTCATATCCCTGGTCACTTTGTCAACATCATTGACAATGAGCGATTCATATGTCAGAACCTCGTTAGAGCATGAGATGCTTTGTTTTTACTTTTAACCCTTTTGATTGGTCTCCTTCCTTTATTTTTTTATTTTTTGCTTATTTATTTTTCTTACCTTATGAGAACGACTTCATTCTTAAATATATCTCTCCAAAGTGAAACAAAAGAAGCCAACTACCTCATATCTTTGTAAATTTTTAGGAATAAAACCTCCTTTTAATTTTTCAAAATTTCTAAAATAATATTCCATGATGATTCCTCAATTTTTATGGCCCATAGTTAATTTTAATAATTATTTTTTCTTTTATTTCTTGAAAATCTCTCCCAAAAATAGGCTTTTAACCAAAGCTTTGAAACCCGATATGTTACCCGAATTTTTCTTTTCCACCGCCCAACCTAGAAACTTTAATTTAATAAAATCATAATCCTCCCTTCACCGTTTGCTTAGGCCAAAAAATGGATATTTTTCAGAAAAAGTTTATTTTAATATTTAATGCTTCCACAACGTCATCTTATGAATTTTACATGTATTGCTAATGACGACTTTGATCATTTTCAGTTTTTACATTTTCTTCTGCAGTTAATCCTATTCTGTGTGACTCCTCACTCTTGAGAAAATTTAATCTCGTAAGTTCTACCTTCTTGGTCAAAGATTTGAAGCAAATTGTTGCGCTCTTAAATTAGGTCAGTTGCTTTCATTTTATTCACACACACATATATTTTCCTCATATCAATACCTTCTTACTGAGTGAGAACAACACTTGTCTTATGACTTCATGTTTTACCATTATGGATTTAAGTGCTTTTAATCTAGTCCTTGAAATTTTTCTTTTGTCTTTCCTTTATCATTAGCCATCTGAACTACATGAATTTGATTAAAATAGTGATGGCTTCATGGTTTACCATTACCATTGAAGTATATGTTAGTACGAATAATTTTAGTGTTCTCTTTGTTGATGAAAGTCTTTGGATTTAATGGATGATATTGTTCGATTTGCCTTAGTTAGTAAGTTAAGTTTGAATTAAGTTGAAATTGTTTGTTATTGAAATTTTGAGATGTCTTACTTTTAAGGGGAAATGCTGTTAATTTTTGTTTTAAAGTATTGAGAAAAAAGCATGTCGTTCTTGAAATTTTTATAAACTTGAGTGTTGTTGGAAATGTCGTAGGTGGTAATAAAATGGATCATAGTTGGATGAATGCTTTGAGAACTAGTGAAAAATATGAGAATGGGGTGGAAGAGTTTATTGAATTTGCTAGAAGGAATGTGGCTACAAAAAATGGAATGTATTTTTGTCTATGCGTGAATTGTTTAAATGATAATCAACGGATATTGCTTGATATAAGGGATCACTTACTTTGTGATGGAATAAACCTTCGATCTGAGAACATGGATATGGCATGGTGAGGAAGTAACAACTACTGCGTCCCATGAAAATGAAGTTGAGGTAGATGATGATGGAATGGAGAGAATGATTCATGATGTTGAGGTAGAATCTTTTGCACAATCGCGTGTATATGATAGCGTGCGGAGTGATGCAGAGACACCTTTGTTCCCTGGGTGTTCTAAGTATACACGGCTGACAGGGACCTTACATTTGGTCAACTTAAAGGCGACTTGTGGGTGGACCGATAGTAGTTTCACAATGCTGCTTGAATTGTTGTGTGATATGTTTCCAGACGATAATGTACTTCCAAACCGTATGTATGAGGCAAAGAAAATCTTGTCTGCGATGGGTATGGAGTATAAAAAGATACACTCTTGCCCTAATGATTGCATATTGTACAGAAATGAGTATGAAGGCCTTAGTAAGTGTTCGAAGTGTAAAACTTCACGATACAAAGTGAAGAAAGATGGTGGTTTTGGAGATGGGAAAACAAAAAGGCAACCTTTAAAGACGTTGTGGTATCTTCCAATAATACCGCGGTTTAAGTGTCTGTTTACTAGTGCATCAACGGCGAAGAAGTTGAGATGGCATTCGATGAGAGAATATCGATGGAAAATATCTTCGGTATGCGGTGACTCTCCTCTCCGCAATGGAAGAAAATGGACGAAATGTTCCCTCAATTTGGCGTGAGCAAAGAAACCTTCGATCGGGGCTTTATACGGATGGCTTCAATCCGTATGGAACTCTTAGTAGCACCCATAGTGCATTGCCTTCTCCTTGTAATATACAACTTGCCTCCCGGCTATGTATGAAACGCAAGTATGTGATGCTTTCTATGATGATTTACGGACCAAAACAGTAGGAAACAATATCGATGTGTACTTGGCGCCTTTGGTTGAGGATTTGAAGAAGTTGTGAGAGGAAGGTGTAGATGTGTTTGATGCATATAAGAAGGAGTCCTTCAAGCTGCGAACAATGATTTTTACCACGATAAACGACTTTCCTGCATATGGAAATTTGTCAGGGTACAGTGTGAAGGGGCATAAAGCATGTCCGATATGTGAATCAGACACACACTTCCTCCCACAACTATGGTGAAGAATTTTTCAACCTTGACGATATACCACCGTTCACAACAAATCGTCCTACAACAACTGAAGTAGAATTGGTAGATGATGAAGAATATCTTTGTAAGAAATGATCATTGTGAAGGAATATGGAAACCATTTAAAGTAAGACCTTAAGTTATGAAATAGTATTGTGTGATTTTGTTTTCATTTTACCTGTCTATTTATTTTATTCATTTAATTACAACTTAATAACCTATATATCTAAGATTTATTTGTCTTAACAGGAACATGGACAACTCTGATGGGTCACACAGCGATGAAGACGAACCCGCCGTGAAAAGGGTTAGAGGCGGTACAAAGATGGGAGCTTTGGTTGCACGTCATGATAAACAACGGGAGAAGCTACATGTGGATTTCGATACTAATAAGAATCCAATTGGTGATCAGGAAGACAAGTTCACTAGCTATGTTGGTTATTTAGCTCGAAGCAAAGTTCGCATTGTGTATGCAACTTGGAGGTCGGTTCCACAAAAAACGAAGGATTTGATTTGGCGACAACTTTTGGTAAATAACTTTTGATATATTTGCATTTATATCTTTAGTCATATTGCTTGAAATGTAATTATCTTATGATTTACCTTAAGAAACGTATGATGTTCCAGACAACAAGGCCATGTACAAGCATTTAATGGGGGAAGTTCGTCTTCGATGGAAAGATTTCAAGAACAAGCTCTCCCAAAAGTATATTCGAGGACCACGCAAGAATGAGGATCCCTGTGTTACATATACGTACATTTCTCCGGAGGATTGGAGGTTGTTTGTGGCGTCACGACAAGAGCCTCATTTTATTGTAAAATTTCTTTCAAATCTTATCTTATGTTTTAATTCAATACACTTGACATCATTGACTTAGTTTTCTTTGATTTCGTTTCACAGGAAGTAAGTGAAGCAAATAAAGCAAAGCAAGCGGCTAATAAGTACCAGCATTACATGTCTCGAGCTGGTTATAAAAAGCTTGAACGGAGGATGATGGCGGGGCGAGTTGGAGAAAAGAAAGGAAGCCGCCAAACCGGACCCTAGCATAGTTGTTCGGGCCCCGATCCTCCTCCACGTTACGAAAAATGGAAAGTCGAGGCTTAAGGGCGACAAATACATCAATCCCGTTGTTCTTTGAGGTTGCTTTTGCAAAGGATCGTAAGTAGTTAAAATTGAAGTATGTATTTTTCAAATTGTTTCACATTACAAGTATTTAATTTTCATTGGATTAAAATTGTATGATACAGGATTCACTTGAAGGGCAAAGCAGCCAAGGTTCCTTTACACCAAGTCACCGGATGGACATCCTATCAACAACGATTGGGAAACCAGATAACCCTGGTTGTCTTCGAGGGGAGCCAAGAGGAGTTAGTGTCAGAAAATATTTTGGACGCACTCCACATTGTTGTTCAAATCCTACTTCGGAGCTTATGGCCAAAATTCGAGCAGAACTCTTTGGAGATATCGTGAAACAGGTACGTGGTCAAGTGGCATCTATGATGCAATCGTCGAAGGAATGTACATCCAAGGATTCCCCGGCCGTCCTCAGCACGAAAGACAGTTATGATCCTCCAGAGGTACCACAATGCGAACCTTCTCTCCCTCCACAGGGTGGAGAACCTTGCAAGCTATATGTGGATGTCCCACAACTTCGTCTTGTTGCTGATGGTCTTATTCACTCACAATTCACCACCCACCATAATAAACAAATTCCAAAAAATCAACGTAGGGTGACTGTGACGTGTGTTCAAGAGGGGGAAGGAGAAATAGCCATCCCGATCCCTGATGACGAGGTTTCCAAACTAGGCAAGGCGATAGGATTGTTCATCCTTTGGCCGAAGAAACTTACTAACTGCGCTCCGGCACCTCCAATGGTAGGAAATACTAACTATTACTTGAATTTTAGACTATTGCTATCATTAATGTTGTGCTTATGTGTTTGAGAGAAAATCTTATGTGTATGACATCCTTTTGCTATGACTTTGAGATTTTTGTTGTCAAACCTGAATTTGCTTAAATTGTTGTATCTTGACATAAACTTGAACTATACTTCGAGCAAAAAAAAAACATAAACTTGAACTATACAACTGATTGCTACATTTTCTTGTCAACCTACTCATAATCTGTATTTTATGTTTTACTAGGATGAACAACATGCGACACAATTTCCTTTCTTGGCACGATTGCAACAGGTGTACAATGATATTAAAGAAGTCCCAATGCAAATGCCTAAGGGAATTCTCAGCTCAAGAGTGCCATCATATCCTTTTACAATTGACAACACAGATCTTTCGCAGTTTATTAATTTAGAGGAGCTAGATGTATGTTGGCTTAAACTTGGAGTCCTATAAGTAAATTTTTTGCCTTTCAATTAATCATGTGATTTTTTATCGTTTTATATATTCAGCAATTCATTTATCTTTTTAATTCCATCATAGTTTCTTCCACAATCTATGCGAACAAATCGGAAAAAATGAGTCATATGGATTGTTAGGTCCATCGAACACATCAAGGAGCCATAGTACCTTGGAATTAAGGACATTTTATGTGGGTGAGACATTGGCGAGTCAAAATTGCCTTGTTATCTAGCACCGATTCATGAAGGGTACATATTTTAGTTTTGTCTATTTAAAATGTTTAAGAATAAATTGCCTTCTTATCTTAACTTAATCTTATTTTGTATGTGTTGTTTTAGTTATCATTATACTTTGTGTGTTGTTTGTCCACCCATGAACTCCGTCTATTGGTTCGATTCCATGGGTGGGAGGCCACACAAAGAAATAAAAATCATGTTCAGCAAGTAAGTAAACTTTTTGCACAATCATTGATATTCTTGAATTAAATGAATTGTTTTAATGTCTAATCATTTTCATTTTAATGATAGCGCATCAAGGCATATAGAATGATTTCTGGAATTAAAGTAGGTCCAAGTAGAGAACCGACGTGGGTTTATCCAATAGTAAGTAGTTTGTTTCAATTCAAGTTATTTGATTGACAGTGGAATTCAATATGTCTTTATTCATTAAAAATGAATTCAATTAACTATTTGCTTTTGATTTATAGTGCCCTCAACAACCAGGGAGCTGGGAGTGCGGATACTACGTTATGCTCTACATGTACTCCATCATTCAGAGCGGACGTACTTCAGATTTTAAAGACGTACTTGCTCCTTCATTCTCAAATGATAATTTTTTTGAAGTTGTACTTTAGTTGTGTAATTAATTCATTCACTTGATTGATTTAACTTATACCTTATTTTCCATTTTACAGATTTTTGGTACAAAGGATGCCTACTCGGAGGAAGAAATCGATTTGGTTCGAAACCTGTTGGCTGGACATCTTCTTGAACACATAGATGATTGAAGTTAGTCTTTATATTGCATAATTAGTAGGAGGTAGCTAGACAACTTTTGATGCTTTGTGGTGATTGTTGTACATAGAAGAAGTAGTACTAGTTTCCACTTGAATTAGTTAGAGCAAATTGGTTAAGATGAATTGAAGTTAGCTACTTACACTTTGTTGTTACTACTTTGCTACATCTATGTCCAATTCATCATGAACTGTGTCTTGGAATGTTTGTTATATATACATGCATGTATTCTGTTTTTGTCTTACACTTTGTTGTTACACTTTGTACCAAAACTATAAGGTTAGCTGAACTAACCTTTTTAGCCCATAGGTGTGGTGATTGTACAGCCTGCTGATATATGTAAGAAGGTTTTTGTGCTGATATATGTAAGAAGGTTTTTGTACTAAGCAAAATATTTAAAAAGAAAAACACACACATAAGGCGTCTAACTATATTAATTAGACGCCTTATGTGACACTTACGACGTCTAATTACATAGAATCAGACGCCATAAGTGTAACATAAGGCGTCTAAATAAAAAATTAGACGCCTTATGTGATACTTACGGCGTCTAATTATATAGAATTAGACGCCGTAAGTATGGTCATAAATCCCATTTCTGCCATACTTAAGGCGTCTAAAAATTAAATTACGACGCCTTAAGTATAGACTTACGGCGTCTAATATTATTTTTAGACGCCGTAAGTCTTCCCTACTACGCCCCCCAAATAGACATCCCTAAGAAAAAGGACGTTAAATGTGCCAAAAATAGGACGATGTAGCCCTATTTTGTAGTAGTGTTATGAGCTATGATGCACTGATACGTGAAATTTTGCGATTGAAATGTATTTGATATGCGAATTTCACCGACGTATGACACTGGAAATCGCGAATCGACTTGGTCAAAGGGTCAAATGGAATTTCTGTAATGTTTTCAAAAACTGAAGGGCGAATCGCAAATCATATTTTTGGCAACAAAAATGCCCTAATCGATCAGTGACCACAAACGTAGCGACATCTCTCCCAAATCGACTCGGTGAAATCGCCTCTCCCAAATCAACGTCGCCTCCATTTCTCTCATTTTCCAAATCAACTCGATGCCGTCAGCCGTCGGTGTTCTGCGATTCTGGAAGATGATTTTGGATGTGAAGCTTAAGGTAATGGAAGTTTGATATGAATGCAGAGGAGCCAAGAAGAGGGAGCAAAGAGTTCGCACATTCCCAATAAAATGTGGGATCGTGACATGTGGGCCACAGGTCCACTTGACAGTGTCTTAAATCTTATCCTAGCTTTAATTGACTCTTCTGCCACCTCCCCTCTTTTCTTTTCTTTCGTTCTTTCCTTCTTTTTTTCCCCTCTTGTTTTTGAAGTTTTGGGGGGGGGGGATTGGGCCACTATCGGGTGTGGGAGGAGTATGAAGTCAACAAAAGCATCATCACATGTTGATGTATACATTAAAAATATTATTTAATACTAAGACGTATCAGAACGTATCAAAATATTAGTATTTTTGAAGTAACGTATCGACGTCCTATATCAGGAACGTATCGAAAATGCCGTGTCAGTATCGGTGCTACATAGGTTATAAGTCACTCACACACTAATTCATTTGTTTATATTACCTTCCTCTTCTTGTCTTGACCTCCCAACCGTGAATATCTGTGGGTATACACACACACACACACACACACACACACACACACATACCTCCCCTGTTATCAATGTGTCATACTAATAACCACGTGGTATGTTATTTTAAGATTCTAGCAAATATAAAATTTTATACATGGCAACTAATAAATATGTATCAATATAATATTAATTTCTAGAGGGTAGCTTAAGGTTTTAGAATAGTTTGAGTAATGTATTAATAGATGTTTATGTTGTAACTTTGTAGACTCATTGAGAGCTTTGAGGTATCTCTTCTGTGATTACCATTAAGCTAAGGATTAATAGGTAACTCTGAATTTTTTTCCATATGCATGTGAATTGGGTATGATTGTGAATAACTACTTTTATAAAAAAAATTATGGACTGAATTATTTGTATGTGTGTATGTATTGCAATTTATATTTCATACGAATGAAAGCATGATTTTATAGTACCTTGTTGTAATAATATTTGAAATATATGTCATAGCGGTTGGATTTGTGATGGGTTGAAGTAAGGAGGAACTTTGTAAGATGAGATCTTGAAGGTGGAATATCACCTAGAGGGGGTGAATAGGTGATTATAAAATTCTTTTTCGTTGTACGCTCAAGAACACTAAAACAAAGACAGAGAGAGAGAGAGAGAGAGAGAGAGAGAGAGAGAGAGAGAGAAAATGAACAAAGAGAGATTATATTGGTTCGGTCTAATTCCTCGACCTACGTTCGGTCCCCAAGCACCTTGGGATTTTCACTAACTCTTAATCACCAAAATACAATTACACACTCTGTAACTCAGGATGATCCTTTCACACGAGGACTCACTCTCCCTTACAAGTTGTAATCGTACACTCACACTTAAGGTTCCACAACCTTAAGATTTAACAACTAAACAATTAATCAAATAAATGTTTAACAACTCCTCACTGAGTAGATAAGTGATAATCACTGAAGTACAGAAAATATCCGAAGATATTAAATGAAACTGATGAAACAGTAAGTTGCAATAAGTTCGAATTGAATGCGCGGAGTTTCGGTAGTTGGCGGATTCAATGCTTCTGATATTTATAGATGTTGCCATTAATGACCGTTGGAGAGGCTTGAAGATTATCTGTTGTGACTCTTCGAAATAGTCATTAGATAGATGAAGCGTTTTGCAATTAATGTTTTGGAGTAATTGTCATCTTCTACATTCTTTCATCCTTTTGTTTCTGACGGTTGAGACTCAGCAATTAGAATGAAGATAACTTCTTAGAAATGTCTTTTGATTGCTCAGAGGTATGGTTGAAGAGATTTTGTCTTGAATAGGAAAGTGCATTTAATGCTCTGACACAAAAGATTGCTTTATCCCAAAATGACGTTAATCCATAATCTAATCATCTGAAACTCATTAACAAACTTATTAAAGATAGTTAGGAATAGTAAGGAGTGATGATAAAGATTAATGAAATCACAGGTAATGATTTTCAGTTTACGAAGACGGTGATTTTCAAATCTGATAGATTTAACTGCAAGTTAAAATGATATTAACTTGAGTCATTTACTCAAGGCAACAAATATTGTAACTGGAGTCATGTTAACTCTTTCATAAAAGACTTGAAATCAGAGTTAAAAGATGTCTTTGAAAAAGTTAACTTGAAAGATGAGGAAGTCAACTGGATATAATGACTCGAGGAAATTTCTACTTAGGAAAGTTAAGAACGAAAAGTATAGGAAAAGAACACTTAACTTGAAGTTAATAAAATATGCCTTGAGTCATTGACTTGATATGCAAGAGTTAAAAAAATTCATTTCGAAATAGTGCATGACTTGATGCATAGAGGAATTGACTGGAGTCATTTAGTTTTTAATCAGGTTAAAAACGCAAGTTGAGTTCAAAAAGTATGTCCAGAGAGATATTGCCTTGAGTCAATTATTTTTTTAACTTCAAGTTAAAAACGCAAGTTACCTTGAGTCAATTGCTATTTAACTTCAAGTTAAAACTCTCATTTTGAAACAGCGCACATGATGTGATATTGACTAGAGTCATATATATTTTAACTTCAAGTTAAATACGATTTGCCTTGAGTCATTTACTAATTGACTTGAAGTTAAAAATGATACTCACTTTAAAAAGGAGTCCAGAGAAAAACATTAATTTGAGTCAATTCAGTTTTAACTTCAAGTTAAACATATTTGCCTTGAGTCAAATATGATTTAACTTCAAGTTAGATAGTGTACTGGCGCGAAACATAAAACTTAAATCTTGGAACAGATGACTTGAGGCAAAGCACAATCTGACTGGAAGTTAAAGTTTTATTTAAAAACCTTTTCAAAACATTGACTTGAGGCATTTTTACTATGACTACAAGTTACTCTGTATGACAAAAACTTCACAATGAATTTGAACATAGAATTTGCCTTGAATTCAATTATAATTGTTATCATCAAAACATAGAGAGCTAACAAATCTTGTACTATGTATTATGCCATCACTCGGTGCACAATGTATGGTAGTTGTCAAGGCCCCTTCTTCCATGTCTTTCTTTAGCTGGGATTGCAATGGAGCTGTGAGACAGGTAATACCTCCTTAGTTGTGTTCTTTAAGGAGGGGAGTCATAGTCCAGACTTAAGCTCTACACCTTTGGTCGGGTGTATCTTAAGAACTACTGAGCTTGGGGCAATCCGGTCAAATGGATTGATTTTCTGTTGGATTATGTGTTAGTCTATGGCTCCAGTCAGCGACATAAGGATGGACGGTGATATAAGGGAGATTGCATATTGCATATATCATAATTGTATATTACATGTTGTGATAAATAGAGATTGATACATTGATGATTAATTTGAAATTTGTTTTATATGAGGATTATGATATATGCAAATATACATGTAATCAGTTCCCTATTTTATATATCATATGTAATTTGCTTGTGTAGGGTAGAAACATTCAATAGTTACTGAAATGTAAAATCTCACCCTTTATATAAACATTTTTTTTCAGGTGATTGTTCTAGTAGGGGGAGTAAGGGAAGATGGAGTGAGCCTTGAAGGCTCATTTATGCTCCTAGAGCTCACGTTGTGTCATTTAAATTGCCATGACCCTAAGGCCTCTGCTTTTCTTTTTATTATTGATAAATTTTTTGTGGGATTTAATATGATATTATGATATGGATTTTAGTTGAACTAAATTTATTTTGATGGTTTGGAACTCGAACATCCTTATTGGCAATGTTTAAAATATTTTCTTTAAGTAATTGGTTGAGGAAAATTGGGGTGTTACAGTGCATTGAGATCAACCTTCATCTATGAACCTTCAAAATGTGGCTGATCTCATACTGCATTCTTCTTCCAATGTCATTCAAGATAAATGGAACGTTTACTTGATCTGAAGCTTGTATTCCACTCAATTTATTGATAGAGTTATTTTGACTCCAATATCTTTCTTCTCTGATGAAGACTCCTTAGTCTAGAAAGGCAATTTTTTGGGCTTCTACTTTTCCAAGGATGGTTTCATAAAAGCTTTGTTAGACTCTTTCTCATCTCCTTTAACCATTGATCCTTTTTGGAAGTTCCTTTGGTCAATCTCACTTCCTTATAAATCATTGCTACTCATTTGGATGCTTCTTCATAAGGCATTGCCTTCTTCTGACATCTTAAAGGCACATCATCTCAATACATTTGTTATTGTCTTTTTGGGTGTGACCAAGAGGAAACACTTGATCATCTCTTCATCTCTTGTCCATTTGCTAGATCTGTTTGGTTTGGTTGTCTCTCTATTAGATTTGATGCTTCTAATCTATCTTCATTCCAAACATGGTTGAAAAGGACTTTGCAAAAGCTCTATGAAGATGATAATTTTTTCTTATATGATATAATTATCCTCATAAACACATTGTTGCATATAAGGAATCTAATTTTTCATCAGGGTGTCTGTTTGTTGCCATAATTAATTTTCAAAGAGACCACTGGTAAGGTTGAATACAATTTCATAGCTTTCTCTTTCAAAAAACCAAATGGCAGGGCAAAGAGGAAAATTTCATTTCTTGACCAAGATAGATCCATGGATAGTTAGACTCTAATCTTGCATAGAAGAAGAGAAAGAAGATCATCTATGTTTCATATTCTTATTTGCATATTTGGATCCCCTCTATGGCACTTCTGTTGGAAAAGAGTAACTCATAACACAACATCATTTCCTTAGAGCAACCCCCAGTTGGATTCATAAACATAAGGATCTTTTGCTTCAAGATTCGAAACCTTTAGACATCATCTACACTACCAAGATTCGAAACCTTTAGACATCATCTGCACTACCAAGCTAAGTGTCAATAATCAAAGCATTGCTCGAGACAACCATAAAATCGTTTGCAAGGATATTAGAATTATGCTTAGATGTTTTGCTAATGTAACTTCTTTTTTAGCTCCCCTTCCCTCTTTTTTGATGTTTTTAGAAATACTCTATGTCCTTTTTCGTGTGGTACTCTTTAATTGCTTTAAACTAATTAATATCATTTTGACTTTCCTTCAAAAAAAAATCGACATTATTGAAAGGAGTCTATCATTTGCATTTAGGACCCAAGAGATATTAGCTCTATACTCTCTTTACAATAAAAAATAAAAAATCTTGAACTCTTATTACACATTTTTTTGCCCCAACATAAAACACATGGCACACCAAGTTTATATGTTTTACGCCATGGTTAGGATGACATTCGGTGACTTTATTAGTGACTTCTAAAACCAAGAAATTATGTTAGGCAAAAATTGACGATTGGACTAATTAACTTTAATGTATAAAAGCTTCTGATCCAAAAGTCAATTTTAATTTGAAGCAACTTTTTATAATTTTAACCTTTCCTTAATACTTGAACCTTCTTACGCTACATTTTCAATATATCATCTAAACAAATTTATTTAAACTAACATTCTCATAGAAGTATATTTAAATACCTAAAACCCTTGAAAATCTATCAACATATGGAAAGGATACATAAGCCTCAAGAGATTAATTTGGGTTTTTGAAGTTTGGGTATTTTTACTAAAACACCCTCCTCCAACTAACTAACATGGGTTCCAAAAGAGTCATAGTTTGTACCCCAATCCAGTACTTTTCACAAACACTTGTTCTTTCTCTACGAATTTTGTTTTCGCCATTAGACCTCAATCTCAAACTCTGAGTGGTATTGGAACGGCTTTTGTGATTTCTCCAACAAAAGCATTTCCCTATGCTCTAGTCAGCTAATACCTCGGCCTCTTCTACATGAGCAACAATGGCGACCCCAAAAACCATGTCCTCGTTGTAGAATTCGACACTTACCAGAACCATGGGTTTGGGGGTATCAATGGAAACCATGTTGGAATTGATATTAAAGTTTGAATTCCACTAAATCTACTCTTGCAGGGTATTATGCAAATTGGTTTCATTTTCAAAATTTGAGCCTTAATAGTGGCTTGCCGATGCAGATTAGTCTTGAAGGAAAGAAGTAAATTAGTGTCGCCCTTGCTTCAAGCAAATTAGTCTTATTGAACCTTGTATGCCTCATCCTCCACTCTCTTGTCACCCTCACTACTACCGACGTTCTCTTCCTCCTATACTCTTTTAGATGTCCACCTAACCCAAACATAGAACCTCACAGAACCGAATACCCGGACTCAGCTTTGTCTCAACTTGATAGCAACACATGATTTGCAAACTTTGGCCAAACAATCACAGCAAGATTGAGACGATTTCTGGTGATGGACACCTACCGTAAGATCTTGACAACGCTAGATTGCAGCCATTGAAGTAAAGTGACGCACGCACCTGAAGATCCCAACGACTATAACGACTTCATCTTTGTCATATTGCTCTAAGATCGACTCCGAAGCACTGTCACGTTGCACCAAGATCAGCTTGATTCACCACCATAGTCATGCTCCAAGATCGAATCAACACTAGATTCTCCACCATCGTTGTGCCTCAAGACCGAACCCCATGGTCTGCTTCCAGACTTTTTCCTTTATGTTAGTTCTCAATGTGTGTTTTTGATGATAACTGACTATTGTAAACAGAGCATGGTTTATGATTCAAGCCAAAATATTTTTAACTTATCAAATCTTGGATCATCGCATTCTGTATTTTTTGCTGTCAGATTGGCTCCAGCCAAGATCATTTGACTCGAGCCAAGCCTTGTTAAAACTTAAGCTAGAATGTGTGTTTGACTCGAGCCTCAATTGGCTAACTCGAGTCTTAGTGCAGACTCGAGCCAATGTCATCCGACTCAAACCAAATCTTGTGAACTTAAAATATGTTTTTCAAAATATAAGATTGTTTGACTCGAGCTTAAGACCTCTGACTCAAGCCAGGAATTTGACCGTTATTTTCAAATGGACATTTTGACTCGAGCCAAAGTTGGATGACTCGAGTTTAAGCCTAAACTCGAGCCAGCTCCATTTGACTCAAGCCTGTTGTGTTTCTCTTCAAATTCCAAAAGCTTTTGTATAAAGGTATTGACTCAAGCCAGAGTAGTGTGACTGGAGCCAATTCTTCTCTGATTGTCAACCATCGACTCTAATCTTGTTAAATCTCTAAGTATGGTTTATTTACCTTTTATCTTCACTCATTATTATTCCTAACTATGTTTAATGAGTTTGTTAATGAGTTTCAAAAGATTATTATATGAATTAACAACAAATTGCAATAAAGCAATTATGTGTCAGAGCATTAAAGGCAAAGTAGAATGAAACACCGTTTTGGCAAAATGATCCTCTGAGCATCGATAAAGTGTTCCGGCTATTTCCATTAAACATTCTGACTGAGTCTTAACGGACAAATTGAAAGAAGAATGTCAACGGAGAATAATGGCGATCAATGGAAGAATTCAAGGAACCTGAGTAACGTTCACTTCAACGGATATATTTATTACTCCCAACGGTTCATCTTCAACGGTCATTATTGCCATCATCTATAAAAGCTTGAAGCATTCAATTCTTCAACTACCGAAACTTTGCGCATTCAATTAGCAATTTAAGTAATTATTGTTTCACATTCTTAAGTAATATCTTCGGATATTTAAATCTTCAGTGTTTATTCATCTGCTCTTTTAGAGAGTTTAATCTTATTCATTATTATAAGAATTTCAAGGTTGTCGAACCTGTGAGATTGAGTTATTTGATTACAACTTGTAAGGGGGAGTAAGTTCTAGTGAGAGAATTACTTTGAGAGTTACTGAGTGTGTAATCATTTGTGTTAGTGAAATCTCGGAGAGTCTGGGGACTGGACATAGGTCAAAGATTTGGACCGAACCAGTATAAATTTGTTGTGTCCATCTTTTTTATCATCTTCTCTATTTAGCTCTATTCCTTGAGTGAGTTCCAGAGTATTGCGAGAAAATCTTTAATCACCCAATTCACCCCATCTCTTAGGTGATATTCCATCTTTCACTGTATGCCCTAAGCATCTAGCAAACATATTACTTGATTGAGTTACCACCATCATCACGCCATCAAATCCCATCACAGATCCTTCGACACCTTCCTGTAACACTGGGGGAAGAGGAAGAGAATGTTGGTAGTGGTGAGGGTGACAAGAGAGTAGAGGAGGAGGCGGTGGAGAGTGGGGTAGAAGATGAGAGAGAGAGAGAGAGAGTGAAGAGGAAGAAGACAGAGGGATAGGAAGTGAGAAGTGAGTGGTGTTTTGGTAAAAGTTCCCAAACTTAAAAAAACCAAGATTAGTTTCTTGAGACCTAATGTCCTTTCCATATGTTAACATACTTTTAAGTGTTTTAGGAATTCAAATGGCATTTATTTATTTTTTTCCTTAATATAACTCACCATATACTAACTGTATCTCAACTTAAGTTTGCAAAAAAATAGTTGGGATAAAAGTCATTTTTACAAATATTAGTCCAAATCCCTTTATATTGTTATTACTGACGTTTTGAATTAAAATTTAGTATTTAATTTTTTTTATATACAAACATTATATAAAAGGGGTTGGGTTCAACCACGATTCCAAGCGGTGACAAAAATCTCCTTCTTCCTTTAGGTGATACCAATGTTAGACAGAGCGAAATGAAAATTCCATTACCCTCAGACGTTTACTTAAGCACTCAAGAGCTAGGATGCCTCCCCCAATACTTTGACAAAAAAATATGGCATAATGGCCCAAAAAAAATGGCATATTGGCATAAATGGCTAAGGGATATGGACAAAAAATTTCATTTTCTTTCTGGGCTCTGAATTTTTTTGCCAACTCTTGGGCCCAGAATTTGCATCTGTTTAAACCATATGTCAATAAACGGGCTTAGTATCAATATGAACTTGGATCAAGGTAAAGAGATTAATGGACCAACTACTTATATGAATGAGACAAGGAAAAAGTAGAGTCGGTTAAAGATGTGAGGATATATAAATATGGAAAAGGGCATTTCAAAGTATTAAGAAATTTGAAGTCTCTTTCTCTCTTGGCGATTTTTCTCTTCTCTTTTTGGCTATAGTGTTGATGATTATGGAGTTTCTCTTTCTTCTTATGTATTCCTCCTTGAGATCCTATTTTCTCCTCTCGTGATCCTCTTTTGAGTTAAATTGCTATTAATGCAACTTGATTTTAGTGTGATAATATCACATTGTCACATTTCCATCAGAGCCTGTTTGGTAGGAAGAATTAACTTTGATGGAAAGGAAGGGAAGAGAAGGAAAGGAGAAGAAAAACAAAAATTTTGGCCTTGGGAATGTTCAGTAAGCCAAAGAAGAAAAGGAAAATGATGAGTTTAAAAAATAAAAATGACCCAAAGCACCCACATTATAGCAGTGTGTAATTAATCAATTAAGTTAAACTCAAATAAATAAAAAATTGACAGTTTAAGCTCAAAATTCTCATAATTAATTCAAAATCATATTATTGTTTTGGCTAAAAATCAAAATATTATCTAATAAACTCAAATTATCCCAAGATTATCATTAAAATATATAAATAGGGTGGGATAAATTATGCAAAAATAATACTACCTAATTATAAGACCTAATTAACTTTTTTCGGAAAAATTAAGGAAGATAAATGTGTTACTTAATCATTTTATGATTAATATATTCTATAATTATATATTAGTTTATTACATTGAAACTAATTAGTTTGAAGAAAAAATAAATAAAAATACTAAAAGTAGTTTAATGAATTATTAATCTTTTCAAAAATATCAACTGGTCTTATAATTAAACATAAAATATATCAGTGGTGAGTGGTGACCTTACGCAAAGATGTCTTTTGGAGAGAGGAAATTTGGCTTCCTGCTAAGTATGATTAATTAATGGGTGTATAAGTGTATTCTCACTTTAATTACATTGAAGAGTATTTTTGTTAAAATGATGTCAATAATTATTAAAATATTTTCATGAATTATTAACAAAAATATCCCTTGTTCTTTTTCATAAATAAAATTTTATAAAATTCAAAAATAAAAATTAATAAATTAAATAATACTATTATGAGCTCAATTTTACACTGGACATTAATGATGCTTTCCAGTTTCCGGTCTTCCTTCGTTCTCCTTATGCTTGTCTTTGGCGCCTTCACACTTTTCTACCAATTTCTCAGATCCGTCGTACCTCTGATCGCCTAGTCTCATACTTTGTCTCTCATAATCTACCATACTCGCAGGTCTCACTTCGATCCTGTTGTTTAGACATCGTCGGAATTGCTCTCTGGTCTGTTACAAAATCAAAGGTTAAGGGGTATGAATTTGAAATTGAAGATTTCAACTGCGTCAAATCAAGAAATTAAACTTTAACTATTCGAAAATGGTTTCTCTTCCCTCAAATTCACCCTGCACGGAGTTTGTTAATCCTCAATTAAGCAACCACCCTCTTCAACTTCTTCAGCTCCATCGTCCCACACATAATCTGCCTCCAACTTCATCACAATCCGTCAAAATCCTTCGTCTCCAGCCTAATCATTCAAATGGGCTCAGTTTAAAGAAGAAAAACGAGAAAAAAGGATTGGTCCCTGCTCGGAGTTCAATATCTGATGTTTTGCGCTTGATGGATGGTCTTGGCTTCTCTATACCCATTGGCATGTACGTCTCTTTGATAGAAGAGTGTACTGTTTCTGGGGACCCTCATACAGCTATGGAGCTACATACCCATATCACACGAATTGGCGTTGATTATCCGTTAAGCTTCCTCAATCGGCTTCTCCTCATGTTTGCTTCCTGTGGTTTGGTGGAGAATGCCCACCACCTGTTTGATAAAATGTCTGTGAGGGATATCAACTCGTGGGCTATCTTACTTATTTCTTATTTTGATAATGCAGATTACGAGGGAGTCATAGGTTTGTTTCTCAACATGCTTGACCAAGTGAGTATTTTGGAACTACCCAATTGGATCTCGGTTGTTATTCTCAAGGCATGTGCCTACAGTATGAATCTTCATCTGGGAAAACAAGTTCATGGGTCGTTAGTCAAGTTGGGAACTAGTGATGATTCACTCCTCACTTGCTCATTGATTAGATTCTATGGGAAATTCAATTGCCTAGAAGATGCAAATATGGCATTTAACAAGGTAGCTAGACATAACACCTTCACTTGGACGGCTAAAATTGTGAATGATTGCAGAGAAATGCATTTCTATGAGGTTATCGATGACTTCAAGGAGATGGGAAGGCGAGGAATAAGGAAGAACAGTTTTACAGTTTCTAGTGTTCTTAAAGCATGTGGAAGAATGCCAAGCCATGGACACTGTGGTGAACAAGTCCATGCTACTGCCATAAAGCTTGGACTTGTTTCAGATACTTATGTGGAGTGTGGATTGATAGATGTGTATGGAAGAAGTGGGTTAGTGAGAGAAGCAAAACTTGTGTTTGAGATGATTCATAATAGAACAAACGTGGCTTGTTGGAATGCTATGCTTAATGGGTACATGCAAAATGGCTTGTACATTGAGGCTATTAAGCTTTTGTATCAGATGAAGGCAGCTGGTTTGCACCCTCAAGAGTCTCTGCTCAAGGAATTAAGAATTGCTTGTGGTGGCAGTAGAGAAGTGGAATTCACGTAGACAGCTTTTTGTTTTTTGTTTTTTTCTTTTAAAAAACTGAATGGATCTTATATATATATATATATAACTGTGTAGATATTTACTTTTGATAAATTGATATAATTCAATGTTCATGAGCAAAATGGGAGAACAACTGAATTGAATGTTATGATAAAACTGTTGGTTCGATTTGTTTCACAATAACTCAACGGAATTTGAAGAAAGAAAATATAAACATTAAAAATATTAGGAAAAAATAATTTTTCAATCCTTATAGTTTCACATAATTTTCAATAAGGTTTTGGTAGACTTTTTTTATTGGGTACTGACTTTTTTCTTAGTTATAACAGGTAATTTGGTAATTAGGGCTAATGTGGATACTAACAAGGTGACCCATAAGTTGTCACTAAGTACAAATTAGAAAAGATTGATATTAGGGAAAAAAAAAAAAAAATATCACTTAAACATCAAAATCCCAAATTGGTCTTGTTGTTTATTAAAATATAGGTATTGAATACAAGGGTATAAAAATTATTTAGTAGGAAATCACTAATTTGGGATTTTGAAGTTAAAGAGGTATTTTTCCCCCAAAGATCTTTTTAAAAATAAAATGATAGAATAGAAATTATTTATTATCAAAATAAAAATAAAAATTTATAATGGTTATAAATGTTTCACTTGCCTATATATAATCTCAAAACTTTTTTTTCCCCTCAGAATATATAATCTCTAATCTAGTTGATTGTAGAAAAGAAAATTTGGGACGAGAGAATCAGTACGTCACAAATTAATTTTGCAACAAAATGTCCTCTTGAAAATATTTCATTGGTGATAGATTTTTTTTTTTTTTTGGTACATGATTCTTTTTTTTGTTAAAAGATAAACTTTCATTAAAACACACAACATGAGTTACAATATAATGGGCTGCATTATATGATAAAGCTAGATCGGTCCAAGTAGCCCATTGCTGAAAAAAGATGGGAAATGACATTAAAGGCCCAATTAAAGAAAATAACATCAGAAAAGAAAACGGACCAGGGGAGTTACACGTAAACATAATTGGAAGGTCTGATCAACACGGTAGGACTGGTCTAGTCCGTGTTTGCTTTCTAACTTTGTGGCAGAAGCCTGATTTAGGGTGGTGTAAGGTTAATGTAGATGGTGCAGTGACCACTAGCTCTTCAGTTGCCGGATGTGGAGGGGTTCTGCGAGATGATGCTGGGCAGTGGCTTGCTGGTTTCACCAGGACAATCGGGATTGCTGATGTGCTGACAGCGGAGTTATGGGCTTTGGCAGAAGGTCTTGCTTTAGCTTGGGACTTGGGTATTAAGAAGCTCATAATTGAATCTGATTCTGCTAATGGGGTGAATATGGTGCAGGAAGAGGGTTTTAATCATAGCTGTCTGTTAGTTTATAGAATCAAAGAGATGCTGAGTTGGAATTGGGATGTTATCATTGTCTTTGTTCCTAGGGAAATTAATCGGGTAGCCGATTCTCTTGCGAAGATGGGTTTATCCAAGTCTTCTATTCTTGATGTTTGTCCCTTAAGTGTAAGGGTTTGGGTAGAACAAGCGCGTTTGGGATTGATTTCCCCTTCTTTGTAATTTTCTGTCTTACTTTTGGCTTCTAAGCCTTCATTTATAACAGGAAGGTCTGATCAACACGGTAGGACTGGAGGAGCGAAAGATCTAGAGACTCCAACCAAGCTTGGTCTGTTGGGAACAGGAGCTTAGAGACAAACGACGATGAGGTAGAAAGGGGGACTCAATACCATCGCCTTTAGATATATCCTCACGACCCTTCCTCTTCTTGCTAGATCCCACCACGTTATTGCTTTTTCTTGGCTCTGCGACAACAGCTAACACTACCTGGTCAGATGGCACACTCGACTGACCCTCCTTCTTGATGAGCTTCATCGCTCTTGCGTCTTCCACTCTTAGCACCTTAAAAGGCTTCGACTTCATCATGACCAACTTCCCTACACAGATAACACCATAAACATCATGAATCATAAAGAAAAACTTTACAAGAGGGCGGGACAATACTTGGAGTTACGACTTTGGGGGTAAGAAAAGCTACGTAATCTTTCTCAGGTATTGACAAAGCCAATATACGCTTGGTAGGTTCCTCTGAACAACCTAAAGGGCCCTTCCAATCCTTATTGATGTCTACAGAAACATCATATATATGAGAACTGGGCAGGTGTGTTCATACAGTTGGTGGAGCCAAGATTTAATATTTGTGGGTGCACAATTAGACAATTAGTGGTGGGATTCGAGGGTTCAGGGGTAGGGCGCTGCCCTGAAATTTTTTTTAAGGAAAGTTGTAAATGCATTAAAAAACAAAAGAATATAAACAATAAAAGAAAAGAAAACTTCAACTTAATATAGAAAAATAATAATCAAGAAATAATTATTATATTATAACGGGATTCTTCGATTCTTCAAAGTATATTAGCAAAGTATACTTCACAACTGAATGGAGTATTGGTAGGGCAATCAGATCCTATTTTCTTTGTCGCCACATACTTTCAAACATATTGCTGGAATACATGTTATTCACTAACAAATAGATAGTCAAAATAAACATGTCAAAATATTGCTGGAAGCCTGGAACAAAATTTCTTTGACGGGATTTACTTCACTATATGATCATGTACATATCCAATTACGTATTGTATGCCTACATATCCGGCCTCATCAGTCATGATGATGCCGGTGAAGATCGTTGATTAAAATCTCAAAACTCGGAAGGAGAGCCTCGCTCTGGATAATTTATCTGCGATGGGGCATTTGTTTTAGATATAATAATGCAGTTATTATTGAAAATTATTCCAATGATCGAAGTACATGAATAAATCACGACAATGAGACAGTGTCATGAGTCCATAAGCCCAGGGATGACAGTGTCAGGGGCTGAGACCAGGGAAGAATGGAAATTTGATGCGCTCTCATTCCATGAACTAATTTACATGTCAGATGAATTCTGCTTAGGAAAAGTAGTTATCTGAACCAACAAGGGCTTCCATTGAATCTGATATGGGCAATCTATGATATATATACATGTCCCTACTCATGTCTATCTTCTACTTTTACCTAATACTGCATCCTTTAATACAACCACCAACGATAAACCAGAAAGGCAGAAATCCACAATTCCACATCGAACCAGCAAAAAACCAACACAAACACAACACAAGAAGTAGCATAATAAAAAAGTAATTCCAACAAAAACAGAAAAATAGACCAAAGAACGACACTCAAAGGAAGTTTTGCTAGAGTGAACAATGAATCTCATGATGAACTGATGAAGATAATTCCCATTAAGTTGAACAGGCTGGCATGTAATTAATGTTTAGGAAAAAGAACTAACTAGCTTAGTTCATTTAACAAAATGAGGAAGCAAGGGATTAGCCTTACGTTTTCGGGAAATTGGGATATTGGCAGGGGATGCATCATATGCAGACTTGGGCTGAGATTCAGTGCATACGGAGCATTAAGGAAGATGGGACTCACAACAATGGGTTGAAGGAGAGGCCCAAAATTGCAAGCCGATATCCTTATGAAATTCACACCAGGGCCCAAATGATGAGATGTAAGCAAGTTTGGGGCCCACAAACCGTAGAAGAGGAGATTGTAGAGGATTTGAGCTTGAACAGTGACGAAAATGCAAGCCGAGACCACCACAACCTCCATAGACAGAGGATGCGTGACAAACCGTAGAAGAGGAGATTGTAGAGGATTTGAGCTTGAACAGTGACGAAAATGCAAGCCGAGACCACCACAACCTCCATAGACAGAGGATGCGTGCTCTACAAGAAAAGATAAGTTTGACAACTTATCAGATGGAAGATGAAGCATAGGACAAGTGCGAAGACAAGATTGATCAGAAAAAGCTATCTTGATAAGAAAGCCACAAAGCCTAGACTAAGACAGTCAAGAAAAAACCAAACTGGAACTTATGAGAGGCACCACCTCTTTAGTATAAAGCTCTAGCAGCAAATAAAAAACTTGAAGCCACATCTTGAAATAATTGATAGAAAACTTGAGAGATCGATAGATCAGGAGGAGACCAAGGAAACTGCCAGATAGAAATGAATAACCCATGATCTAAAATGACAGCACAATCTCCAACACAAGAGAAATGAATAACACATTAATTCCCATGTCTCTGAACAATAAATACTTGAACTTTATAGTGTGTTTGGATTAGAGGAGAAAATAGGGGAGGAGAAAAGTGGAAGAAAAAGTCATGTGGGCTCTACGGTTTTTTACCAAAATTTCCTCCCTAAAGTTAGAGAGATTTGGGGAAAAAATGATTTTTTCCCAAACTGCCCTACCCTTGCCCAATGTAAATTCGTAACTCCTCCCTTCCCTCCTTCCATTTTTTTGTCTATCTCCTTGCCACAAAGATAACCATGACAACCACCGTCTCTGATGATCTCCTTACTGGCGGCAGACGATGCACTCATCACATGCTATGGTGAGATTTACGAACAAGTCTTTCTGCACTTTTTACTTTCACTCTCCTTTCCTTGGTTTGGGGATTTGGATTTATTTCGAAGAATGAGGTTTATATGTGAACTAGGGAGATTTATGCAAGAAATAGAACGAAGAGAGATAAACTTAATGAAAGATTAAAGACATTCTAGTTTGGAAGGGTATATTCCTATTAGAATCATACATGAGGCCGTAGGGGACTCAGGAAAAGCATTCTCTGCCCAACGATCTTGTAAATATCTCTTTCGGTGTTCTATCATGATGTGTTCCGGAGTAAACACTGGAGAGATGCTATGTACTTTATGCGAAGGATAGAGTACAATTGATTTCCTTAGCGCTTTCTTCCAAGTCTCTTTCGAAATTCCATATTTCGGGGCGGAGACAAATGCTCTGATTGGTTTGAGTCATGACTAGATGAAGACCTTTTGCATTCAATATCTTTTGTAGTTGAGATAAGTAAAAGAGTGATAACTTGCATTAAATTCGTAGGTTAAACAAGCAGAATTCATTCCGGGGATGTGAACAACTAGGAGGTTCTTGTTCTGCTCAATTTTTGTTATCTGTGCAGTTTTCCTCTAATTAGATACCAAAATTTAGTTAAACCAACGGATTTCATGGTTTTATGCTGCATGCATCATTTCTCCTATTAATTTATTGAACTGATGATATTATATAAGGTGCTTAGATCTCTGTTACTGCAAGAAGTTCTCATTTGCTTACGTTTCAACTGTTATTCTCATACACCATATCCCTCCTCACTGGTCAATCTAGAAAAATAATTGTATGATATGGCATGGCTTCTTTGTTACCTAGCTATAGTGACTTTGCCACATCTTGTCCTTATGCATCATTTCATTATGAAGATTTATACATTGAGATTAAATCTGTCAAAAGCATATCCTCTTGGCATTTATAAGGAACCATTTGTGTGGCTTTTAATGGGTTGTTGCATGTTTCAAATATCATGAGAGCTAAAGTTAATTACCTCTGTCAATGACATACTTTCTGTTAGGTGGCTTAACTAAATACTCTTTTAGCTTTATCCCTACTAGCCGCCACCACTATTGCATTTTGCATGTCTCTCTTGGGTCCTATTTTACTCTACCTTTTTTATAAACAAAAATATCAAGCTAGAAAGCCACAAAGAAAGTGTTAGAATTTAAACCCTTTTCAATTTGTTTTTGGTCTGCTAAACCTTTTTTGATTTGTTTTTAGCTTCCTGACATGTGGTCAATCCTTCTGAAACCATTCTTTCTCCTACGTTATTTCAGTTGGAGGATTTTTCTTATATTCTATCATATTGTTTCCTTTATATAGATTGAATCATGGCACCAAAAAAGAAAAAAAGGAATTAACAAAGGACAATTTACGGCCGAAATAGATGAAGCATTCATTATTTCTTTATTGGAGGAGAGCCTGAAAGGAAATCGTCCAGATGGAACATTTTCAACACTTGCATATAATAATGTGCTGGATACTCCTCATAATTTGGTTGGGTCTCAGATTACAAAGCAACATTTGATGAATAGGAAAAAGACATTGTCACAATGATTTGGGGAGCTTTATGACATGTTTAATGGATTAAGTGGCTTTTCATGGAATTCTGGCACCAAATTAGTTGAAGCTAAAAGTCAGATTTGGAATGACTTGATTGAGGTGAGTACTTTTTATTTTCACTATTATTAAGCTTATGTATTGAATATGGAATTGAAGTTTAGTGCTCGAATAATTGTTGAGTCATTTTGTATATTAGAGTTTGAATAGGGAATTGAAGCTTATGTTTGATGTGGATGTAAGAGAACTACAAAAATGACTTGTGCCATTTTCCCCTTTATTTTTCTGATGTGGATGTAAAAAGAGTTTAAATTTGTCATATGTAAAAAGAGTCTAAATTTGTCATATGTTTCTGATGTGGATGTAAAAAATAAAGAATAGTGCATCAATTGCATATTTCTATTGGAAACTATCATTATTAGCTCTTAGAATTAAATGATATTTTTTGCCATGTTAAATGTCGAAATTTCACAATACAAGAACTGATACAATAGAACAGAACATTAAATAGTGTTTTATGTGAATATCCCAACTCAGAATTATTAGTCCTTCTATTGAGGAAAATGGACAATTAAATAATCTTGTGTTTGCTGCTGCAACAAACTTTGCTGTAGTCTAAACTCACTAGAGTTTTTTCTTACTCTTAGTCATTCCATCAATCCCCGCCTCGAAGCTAGCCATTGTTGTGAATATCCCACTTGTTTATGCCTGCTTCCTCACTCCTTACTATACTTTCCATTCAGAAAAAAGGTTTACCTTTCTAAAACAAATTTAGTTTAAAGGTTTAGAGCACATTGTCACATGATCCATCTTGTCCTTATTTGCATCTTAATGGCCTCAAAGTTGTAAGGAGAAGGCCTCAATTTTTTTTTAGACTGTAGATATGTCAGGGAATGATAACCTTATAGAGCATACACATCAATGTTGAAGATGTATAGCCATTATTATTCTATGAACCACATTTGGAGCAAATGGCCAAATGGTTAGGCGTATTCTTGTGGCCTAGACTTAAATGGCTAAATGTTGGTTTATTTTGCTAGCATTCATTTAGATGACCACTATGTCATACACTATTTTTTTAAATAGAAATTCTCCTATTTTGTAGAAAAAACCAAGTGCGAGAAAGTGAAAGAATATGCCCATTCTGCATTATGACAAGCTTTATGATCTATTTAGTACAGATAGAGCAACAAGAAATCATGGTGATACTGCTAAGAATAAGCTTAAGTGATGGGAACGTGAGTGCATTGATCTGGATGAGTCTTGTGATAGTGCAACGGATGAAGGCAATGATACCACAAACTCAGCTATGCAGTGCAACATGGGGGACCTCAAACCAATAGAAGGCAACATCATCTTCTTTAGGACAAAGCGTAAGGTAACAATGGCTGATATCATGGATCAAAATTGTGAAAAAATGTCAGAAGGGATGAAAGAATTAGTTGAAGTCTTGAGAGATGGTAATTCTCTTCAGGATAAATCTATTTCTGTTGCTCAAGAGGTCTCACAATACTTGAAAAGAGTAGGCCCCATCATTACAGTGGAGAGGAAGTATGGTCTGAGCATGACAAAATATGAATTAATGAAGATCATAAACTAAAATTCTACTTATTCTTGTGCAAGGAAGAAAATGCCAAGAGCACAATTTTTGGGGTTTCAAAGCATATGCGGCTACAAGCACTAGTCAAGTTAATGAATGATGCTGGAATTTATTGAAAGAAGTGGCCATTTTTAGTTGCACCTACTATAGTAAATGAAGATGAAGTTGAAGAGCATTTTGACTTTTTATAATATAAAAATCTAAATCAATGATGTAGGAATTCTTTTAAAAGCCTAACTTTCTTTGAAACCCATTCCAAAGTTTTGGTTTCAATTTCATGAACAATGATCACTTGTGACATGACATCAAAACTCAGCAAACACTTTCATGTGAATATTCACGGTTTCTTAAGCAAATTCTTTATTGAGGTCCCAGTAGACAGTCTGAATATAAATGGAATCCACATTGGAAAATCCACACAAGTGAAGATACTTGACTCAAACATTACAACGAGATGATTGTATCTTACTGAATGATGAAAGTAGACAAGTGAGTATTGAGAATGAGACATGTTTCTAAGTCCATTTCCTTGTATAACCAATTTTCACTGAGGTAAAATGTTTCTAAGTTAATTTTAAAAGCCATCTCTTCGATATTCTCAAACTACCGGCCTGCTATAAAAAATGGGAGAAGAATTAGAAGCCTCACTTTAGACCCACGATAGACAGGACAAAAGTGGAGCACCAAAGCCTTTAATCCTATATTCACACTTGGGCACAACTGAAAAGGAGAAAGTTTCAAACATACCATAGACACAAAGAAGAAAAGGAAGGCCGACTCTCAATGCAAAACAGAGGAAGGAGAAGGGGATGCTTTATGACAATCTGGACAAGTTTCAGAGTCACACGTTCACCAGGGACAAGAAGAAGAAGACGTCACTGAACAAAGGATCGGAGAAGAAAGGGTGTGGCTTTCCACAACGCAGAAGGAAGAAGAATAAATGGTGTTCGTCTTTCTCCCTCTCTCTGTTTTTTTCCCTTCCAGGAAATTTCTTCTTTTCCTTTTCTTCATTTGAAATTTGACAAGAAGGGGGAAAAAAAGTAAAAACATCTGATGGGTAACAACATTTTATTTATTGATTACTTTTTAAAGGCATAACGGCATAGTGATAATTTCATGTTTTTTTTTTTATAAATAAATTTTAGGAAAAGGGTTGGGCTGCCCAAAAGGGTATGATTTTTGGTTCCGCTCATAAAGATATCTTGGGTTAGAGAGTATATATCGCTTCTTCCTCTTCCCCTAACTTTCATCGCTTCACATCACCTGTGGATGTCTCTCCTAACGCTTGACCAACTCCAGGATCGAACCCCCTCCCTTTAGTGAAAGTGTCCAACCTCTTTGCCAGTTGAATCGTAAGATAGCTTCATGTTGGTAGCACACAAAGGATCAAAACTCAAGACCTAACAACAAACACCAAATAAGGTTTGACTAGGCCATCAATCCGCCACTTTGTTTAGAGCTCTACAACAAACAATTAAAATATTAATTAAGAATAAAAAAAATTCTATTTTATTTTTAGGCCCATTTTAATCATGAAAAAAACAATACTGACGTGAAAAATATTTTCCTGCGTTGTATGGTGACTTGATTTTGCTTCACTATCCGCATCAAATCCTTCTCATTTATTAGACTTAGATCCCTTACCCAAAAGCTCTGGATCAGTTGGCTACTTCACATCTCTCAAATTCTCATCATATTTTCATAGAGACAGACGTTGGAACAAATTCGTCTAGTGTTAATACTGTGTTGTTGTGTAGCCACTTCTCCTTAGATCGCCCAACAAGCTCTCTTGGGCCATCAAATAAACTCTTGAGGGCTTGACCTATAGTTGTGACCCCTTATGCGGAGAATGGGTCCAGTGCATCTTCAACTCTCTCTTCTTTAACCATATCTCATACTTGATCTTGGGAAAGACCACCTGTCGGCTGTTTCAAATTAAATGTAGATGGTGAAATGAATTTGGACTCTTCTAAGGCAGGATGTGGGGGAGTTATTAGAGATTGGAATGGAAAATGGGTGATGGGTTTCTCAAAACAGATTGGGATATGTCAGGCAAATTTCTCAGAGCAGTGGGCTCTTTTTGAGGGGTTACAATTAGCATGGGATATTGGATTGAGGAACCTGTTTGCTGAATCTGACGCTGAGCAAGTGTTGCGGCTGGTCTTAGATCCAAATCACATGACTGGGAGCCTTCAGTTGATGAGGATCAGAGATCTCATAAGGAAAAATTGTCAGGTGAATTTTCGCTGCATTAAACGTGAGGTCAATAGGGTTGCGGATCTTTGGCTAAAAGGGGTATATCAAATTCCTCTATTTTACATGTGTGTCCCTTTTATTTAAAATCCTAGGTTAATCAGGAGTGGTTGGGATTAAACTTTGTAATTTCTTTATTAGTAATATAGGCCTGGAGCCATCTTTTATATATATAAAAAAATCTCATACTTGATCTTCTTATATTTATTCGTGATAGATGGTTGGCTCCAAGTGGGAGACTCTTTTTTTTTTTTTTTTTTTTTTTGAATTAAAAAGATAGGTAAACTACAAACTATATTCTATATTTAGGATCGGAGGATTAATAGTTAGAGGTTACAAGTGAGATTAAATCCGTGACATTCCACTTATAAGGAAGCTATCATGCCATTAAATTACAAGCTCATACTTTAGCATATGCTAGCAACCACCTATTTGGATCCTTCCGACATAACTCACATTTTTTATTATTTTAATTTGGATATTGCAGAATTATCCAATAATTTTGCTTCGAATTGTAGGAGAATGAGTCTCTGGGGTATTCTTATTGTTGTCATTATTAGCTTACTTGTTATGCTAATAGTAGAATACGGTTGTGCTACAGCTAGTTATGCTCTAATTCTGACCTTAAATATATCCTTCATTAATTAATTAACACAAGATCTTTTTTTATGCATCGGAAATACACAAGACAAACTATAGTAATGGGATTCTCATTTTAAATATATCCTTCCTTAATTACACAAGATCTATTCAATAGTGTATCATGCAAACGAGTACACAAACTTTCCTTGTATATCTAAATCATATATTTTCTTAATTCACATCATCATCAATATGAAAAGTGTAATATCTCAAATTATGAACACTGATTAAATAAGTTAAGTTAGCCTAGAAGTTGAGAATATGAGAGTTCAGGGGTAAAAAGTGTAAATAAGATAAGATATTGGGAAAAGGTATAATTATTAAAAATGCATTGAAATTACAAAAACAAAAAATCCAAAAAAAATAGAAAAGATATTTTTAAAGCATGCTTGAGGCCTAGAAATATTATATACAATTATAATTCCTCCAAAATGAATTATTAAGCCGAAATGCCAATTTTTATCCATTATAAGGAAAAAGGAGAAGATAATAATTAAACTTATGGCAAATGCCAGAAAAGTAAGTAAAAATTTTGAATTACTATTTTGGATTTACCCAAAAGTAAGTGTCTTTTTCCTCAAAATTCAAGGAAAAATAGTTACAGTTTATTGTTTTGCCTGAAAATTTTGGGGAAATTATTGTATAACATAAATAAGGTAGAAAATACTTAATAAATTTTTAAGGATTAATTTGTATAATTTATTTACTGATTAATTAGTCACAATAGAAAAGGGGTAAAGCGGTAAATTCACCCTCCAAGTCAAAAGATGAATTTGAGCCAAGACCAAGCCCAATTTATGGAGCAGGCCAGGGGACGTGCTCCATCAGAGATTCAGAACTAAAAGAGAAAATGCAGCTGATTTATCATGTGGACCCAGAAATGGCTTAAATGGGCGATTTTACTTGTGGGACCCCCAAGTGAATAAAAATTGTCATGACTCATTAAACCCCTCAGCCAGTCCATTCCCTTCTATCACTTCGACCCTGAACCAGAAAACTAGAAAGAAGAATAGAGAAGAGGAAGAAAAAGATGAAGGAAGAAATAATGGGTCTGTTTGGAGTGACTTTTTTTTTTTTTTTTAAACGTCGGTGTGTAAAAATTTCAGTGGCTTTTAAGCCAACGACCCAACGAGGAAAAAAGCCTGTTTGGATTGCCTATTACGTTAAATTTGACTTTAAGTTGCTCAAAAAAAGGCTCAAAAGCAGGTTAGGGAAAAAGCCTCCTAATCCAAACTTTTTCCATAATTCTCTCATCTTTTTGATGTGGGCCCGCCACTTCTACCACCATAAATCCAAACACAAATAATTATCTATAACATGACTTTTTTCCTATCGAGTTTTTTTTAAAGTCAATAGGCTTTTAAAGCATGCCCACCGCTTCTACCGCTAACCCAAATGCGCCTAATATTTCATACATGCAATACTTATTCTAGACTAAGGTGAGGGCCTTAAACTCTATTCCATCTTCTTGTTCTTCAGTTGTTGAGTATTTTCAGAGATGACGAGGGTTGAAATTTGGGTCCTTGAGAGAAAAAGTGAAGAACAAAGAATCATGTTAAAGAAATAATGTCTAGAGGATGGAATAGATCTTGTAATGATTGATTTTAGGACGGGGCACTATTTGAGAAGACTAAGAGTGTGTTTGGTTTGAGGGGAGGAGAGTTTCTCTCCTTAATGAAAAGTCAGATATGACCATAAATGAATACTCATGCTTTAGAAATTGTACGAGATAGATGATATATGGCCTTCTATGTGGATGAACGTAATTGTCTGTTGAGATATGAATTTTTGGAAGCTGAAACAGAACAAATGCTCACTGTTTAAGGTGTTGAAATGTGGAAGAAGTGTCCAAAATTATTAAATCACACCTAAGACATGTCTAAACGCCTCTATGTTGGGTTAGGTAGTAATGTATGTGAAATTTATATACTACCTCCGATCCTAAATATAATACATATTTTATAACATAATTTGCACTGAAAATTATATCTTATATTTAGGACCGGATGAGTACTTTCTTCACTCCCCTGTTTTGGACAGCCACTCTTTTAATATAAAAGAGTTGTTTTTTGTTGAAACTAAGCATTCCATTAAGTTTAGAAGAGGATTTAGTGTAGGATTAAGCCTGTAGTACAAGATTGGAACCATTAGGGTTGAAAATGGAATTTTTGTAAATCAATACATATGTCTCTGCCTGGGGTATAGAAGTGTAGGAGCTAGAATTTTATAATTTGAACCTTGAAAATAATTCCTCATACAAAATTGTGTATGATAAGCATGAAGGGAGAATTCTTAATCGCAAGGGCCATTAAATTAGGAATTGAAGTTAAAGAACCCAATTGACAGTAGGTTAAATTTTGAGGAACTAACCCTTGGGTAATTATCTGTTAGGCCTCACATCAGAATTTTTTTTTTCCTTTCGGTCTGCCCAGATGCATTTTAAGCTATAAAATCTTTCTTTCTCTCTCTCTCTCTCTGTTTTTTTTTTTTTTTTTTTTTTCAATTAACTCAAAACGACAACGTCTAAACTTAACGAAGTAAACATCCTTGCGCGAAACAACGTGGTTTCACGACAAGAGGTCAACCTCTCACTGGGTCAGATCCGGCCCGGATAGAGTGAAGGGTCGGGTCCGTCGGACTTGAAACTTCTCTCCTCCTTGTCTCCTCTCGCATTCTTGTGCCCGTTTTGGTTATCGAAAATCGTAGAAAGGAAATGGAAAATTAGATTTTCCGCCCCGTAGCCGCGTTTGGTTCGCCATTTTCCCAAGAAAATAATTTCCGGCGGCGGCATATTTTCCTTTTAACACAGGAAAATTGCTTCCCACCAATTTTGGTGGGAACCCATTTTCCAGCAAGCTCAGAAAATGTTGAAGACAAATTTACCTCCTCACCTTTCAGCCGATGAAGACAGCCCCTCACCATTCCCAACACCACAATACCCAGAATCGTTCGATGCAATCATAAATGAAGAACCCAAAATTATTCAAAGCAGATTCGGATCACAAAGAAAATAATTTTCGATGTGGCATATTCAGAACCCAGATTTGAACATATGGGATGCGAAAGAAACTTGATAGTAGCGGTGACAGCGGTGTCCACGGCAACAACGTCCAACACGCGTGCAAAACTTCTGAGGTTTGATTTGGGGATGAAGGATATAACGAAGGTGGAAGAATAATGAGCAGCAAGCAAGAAGAAGAAGAAGAGACGGCGTGAAGAAAGAAGAGCGTGAAGGGTGAAGGAAGAAGGAAGAAGGAAGAAGAAAAAAAATGCACTGTGCGAGAAGGCATTCTCGAGAATTCGCAATCTTAGGCATTCTCGAGAATGCCTAAAGCATTCTTAGGCGAGATGCCTATGAATGCCCAAGACATTCTCGAGAATGCCCAAGGCATTCTCAAAATGCCTAGGCGTTGCCTTGGGCATTTTGAGAATGCCTTAGAGAATGCATTCTTGCAAAATGCAATCGTCTTTTTTTTTTTTTTCCCCTTTTTCACCGATGCGTGGCGTCGACGGCTAGAATCACGGCACATGGAGGAGCTGAGATCGGAACGGAGCCTGAGATCTGGTTCACCTCTCTCTCTCTCTCTCCCTCTGAAGGATGAAGGACGAAGGAAGGATCGAAAAGGCATTGGTGTTGTGTAGTTTAAAATAATATTTTATATTCAGGGGGGTGAAATGGTATTTTGCCTTATTTTCCTACCTTATTTTCTTCCAACTAATTTTTTTTTTCCTATCAACCCATTTTCTTTTCCAGTGCCAACCAAACGCATCGAGGCAAAATATTTTCCATTCCATTCTATTCTTTTCATTTCTATTCTTTTCTATTCCCACCTTTTCTTTGATCCAAACGGGCCTTAGTGTTGTTTTCTTTTTCTTTTTTCTTTTTCCTCCGAGCTCTACACAATCGGACTAATTGGAAAGCCAAAATATCTAGCTTTCAAAATACCCAATCTCAAAAACAGTTTCTCGATTTCATTTTTCACACACAGTATTCTCTTTCAATGTTCTCTGATTCTAGGGTTATCCAACATGCTTTATCTATGCTGTTTAATACATCCGTCATAGAAAAACCCAATTCTAGAGATAGAAACAATTTTTTTTTTTTTCTGTGTATATGTATGTATGCTTGCCAACGGAATAAACAATCACAGAACATCATGGACATATGAATATTGTTACTGGAATAATAAAAATAAATAAACAAATGACTTGCATATACTAATCAAAAGCAAATCATGTATCCAGCGAATCACAGCAACAAATTCTTATAAAGAAAAGCATGTGAGAACATTAAAGGGGAAATATGGCAGAGAGACATATGTGCAGCGTAAGCTGATTACTAAATTCATACTAGCCTCAAGAAAACCTTGCCCAGATACCATATAAGTGTATTGGGCGTAACTGGAGTGTGGCTGGTAATCTCTAATACCTATGCTAATCGAATCATAGTTATAGAAGAGATTGGACGCACAACAAATACACCACACAAACAGAAAGAAGAGAGTTATATATAGTAGAGGGAAGATAAATTAGTATCTAAATTATCTCTGTTCAAATGATTCACAATTGAATCCCTTACAATTGAATCCCTTACACTTACACTTATTTATAGTGTTCTACGTAACTCTTCCTCTCTACTAACATATCCTTTCATCAGAGAGATAACATATCCTTCTTTCGATAGAGAGACATTGTATTGATGAAACAATACCAAGTGAGTCATATTCTATCGTTTAAATAATAGGACTCATAGTAATTGGAAAAAATATATATATCGACCCAAACTTTTATATTATTTATACTTTGACCCAAATCCTATTGGGTTTGGGGCTAATCCACCAAGAGTGGACTAGGCTATTTTGCAACAGCATTATTGATTAAGAAAATTACATTCTTAGTGATGGTGTGATTTTTGTGAAGAAAATATATATCTAGTGACACATCATAGTACCCTTGTTGTCTTAAGAGTGTGAATTTAAGAGCCATGGCATGTAAATTGTTATTTATCTTTAATGTGTCATTTGTGGAAATCTTTTCCAATATATTTTTCTTATCTCTTGGCTAAAGTGAGAAGACACTCATAGTCTTTGCATGTCATCAATGAGTTCTAGTTGTTCCACACGATTTGTCAATTCAAGAGCATCACTACTCTTACTTCTCCCTTTAACCAATCTTTACACAGGTCATATACACCTCATTGATAAACCATTTTCAATCCTACACATGTAACAATACATTTGTTACCAATTCAAAATATATGCTGCATACACGTAGAGCATACTATCCTATAGCCAGAAACCACGATCTGATACCAACAATATAACACCCCACTGTTCTGAACCCAGAACAGAGTGACATCTTCACCTATCATATATTCTGATGTACTATTTAATAAAAATTTAAACCAATGAGCTAGGTTTGTTCTTGAAAATGAAAGCCCCTTTTTTTATAAAGAGTTCAAAATAATATTATAGTTCAAATGGGCTTTTCTGTTACATTTAAAACATTCTAACAGTGGTTCAAACTTATTATATCATATATTCTGATGTACTATTTAATAAAAATTTAAACCAATGAGCTAGGTTTGTTCTTGAAAATGAAAGCCCCTTTTTTTATAAAGAGTTCAAAATAATATTATAGTTCAAATGGGCTTTTCTGTTACATTTAAAACATTCTAACAGTGGTTCAAACTTATTATTTAAAGAACATCATACTTAAAACCTTTTCAAGTTTTATCAGAGTATTTCCTTATTTCTCCAATTATTCTAGTGCTCTACTAATTCCTTCACCACGATATGGGCTTGTTACATACATGCCCATCCCTGCAGCAATCGTTAGCAACAACATATATATGTATATATGTCTTAACTACTTCTACGTGATCATAAGTATTTAATTAAATATATACATCCCAGTAGCCACATACAGCTATATCAAAATAATATCTAAGTCATAAGGACGTAGTAAAATTCAAAGACAAAAGTGAAACTAAATGTTTCATCTACGTTTCTTCACCATATTCTTCTCAAAATCAGGCAATTACTATGCCCTTGCCTCTTCCTCCTTTGCTACTGGACTGCCCACGTCCTGGATTCAAGGAAGACTTTGAGATTCAAACGAATGAATCCCAGAGTAACATGTTAATCTCAAATTCTAGCATATGCAATATATATGTAAATCAACCAAATAGAGTAGTCCACACAGCATATAAAGCATTCAAATTCAAGTTCAAATTCAAATTAAAATTCAACAAGTATTACATACCAAATATAATGCAGCTTGTAATACCAGTGTTCATTCAATGATTTTCAATTACCTTTGCGCAAGGAAAATTCATTTTGGCAATTCAATACCAAAAATAATGAATGCATTAGGCCCTGCCTAGCCACCGGGAAGCTAGCCCCATGGTCGGTCCTTCTGCTCAATCGAGCCACGAGTGGTGCTGGCCATATAGGCGGGACATACAAATATGGCATACACAAACATATATAGTTATGCAAAGAATGTGAGATTAAAGTTATTACCTGTTGGTCTTACCGAAAAACCCCTTCCAACAAGCTCTTGTCACTATGCTTGTCCTTCAAGCTTGGGCAATTCTGAAGTCCTAGAATTAACATTTATATAGTGATGGGTCATTAACCAATCCAAACATGATTATAAATTCAACTTCTCTAGACCCACCCTAAAAATACTTGTCCTTTAATATCCTTATGACTAGGGATGTATACTCATTGGGACTTATTTGATTAGATACTATATGCTATAGAGTAATTATCATCTCAGCCATTTAACATTTCATTTTATCCAAAGAAACCTTCACAAATAACAACTTATGTGATATTCTAAGACTTATAAAAAATTCAGCCTTTAACTTTTCTGAGAATTTGAAAAATTCATAACTCGACCGATATAACTCCAAATGGAGTGATTCCAATTTCTACTTAAATCTTGATAAGTCTATTTTCATAAATTAAAGTCACCAGGTTGATTTATGGCTGAGAAAAATTCCCAAAATTCAAAAACACAAACAGTGTCCAGAAATTTTCAGATTTTCTGACCAATCTTTGAGAGACCATAACTCCTTCAATACTTAACGGAATTTGACGAATTACCTATCAAATTAAACCTCTATGTGTCTACTATTTAACTGGAAAATTTCAAATTTTAATTATTTTATTTACTAGGGCCGAAACCGAACGTCATTTTCCTGCCCAGAAACTACCAGAAATTTTCCCTGATTTATAGCTCAACTTCCAAAAATCATTATAACTTCTACCTCCGTTTTAGGTGATCCAAATATTATTTTAAAGGTTAATGAGTGTACCATATCCTGTAAAAATTTCAGAGAAAAACTCAACCTTTAACCTACAAAAACGTTAGGTACAAGAGGCTCCATTTTCGGACTCAAGAACAGGGTGTAAAAATAACACGTGCAACTTCAAATATCAACTCAATACTTCCAGAAATCATACACCAGGTGCTTATAGCTAGCATGCATGGTTTAAGAACTTGTTTCCAGAGTCAAAGAGGATCAAGCTTCTCTGAAAATAGACTTGCAAACCTCAAAACGTTGATATAAGCTCATTCTCTCTCCAACCCATGAATTTAATCCACCAACAACTCAGAAATTCCTTCTGTGATTTTGAAAATCAGATGAGAATTAGTTCAAAATCTTACCTAGAGTCTGAAAGGTTCTTGCATGCACGTTACTCTGCTTCTTCTTCCTCTCCGATCAACTTTCTCTCTCTCGGAGTCTCTCTTGTTCCCTGCCTCTGTTTTTCGGTCTGGGTGTGTTTTTGTGGAAGGAGGGAATGGATTGTGGAGTGTGTGTGTGTTGTGGTTGCCGCCGGATGGAAGGTGAACGAGTGAAAGAGTGAGAGGTGGGGTGTGTGATGGTGTTGTAAGTGTTTAAGGAAGAAGGGAGAGGGAGCTTACGGGAGAGAGGGAGGAAAGAAGTGAATTGTTGCTAAAATGGGAGAATGGGTATTTGAGGAGAGGCTGCTGCTGTCCGAAGTGAGCTGGGATGGGAGTGTTGGTGTTGTATGATTGAGAGAGGAGGCTTGTGTGTCAGTGTGTGTGTTGTCGTATAAAGGAGGATGGGAGGAGCTACGTGGCTGTCATGCATGAAGGGAAAGAGGAATATATGAGTGTGTGTTGAGGTGTGAGGTGGCGGAGAAAAATAATAATAATAATAATAATAATGGAAGAAAGAATTGTGCAGTTGTTGTCTGATAGTATCTGATGGTATATGGCGTGTGAATTGGATTGAATAATAATGTGTGTGTGTTAGGTTATATTGGGCCAGGTAGAATTTTAATGGGCTAAGAGGAATTAATGGATGGAGGGAGTATTGCGCTGAAACTGAATGTGAGAGGGATGGTTGAAGATTATATGATTGTGTTGGAGTGTTGAGGGAATTGTTTGACCAATTGAGTGTGAGCTCGGGTGTTATGCCTCATAGGCCGATGGATTGGATATTTCTGAAGGAAGGTGTGCTTTGCTTGTATGGTCCAACCCAAAAATTCTACTAATTCCTACATTCCCCTTTTCTAACAAATATTAGGCCATAATAAATCCCTTGTACTAAATCCTTGGATTTATTCTTTTATCTAATAATCTCTTTAGGCCCTAAAATATTGTTCTTAATTCATGGAAAATATACCTTTAATTCCTAAAATAAATTCTAAACTTCATTAAGGCTAATTCTTTCCACAATTAATCCCAATTCATATTTTTAATTCTCTACTTCCAAATTTTGGGATGTCACTAAGAGAGGGGGGTGAATTGAAGATTTTAAAAATTCTTTTGAAAATGCTTTGTTATGGATCTCTGAAAATAAGGTAGAATAGAGTAAGGGAAGAAGAAGCAAGACACAACAAATTTATACTGGTTCGGTCCAACCTAGACCTACGTCTAGTCCCCAGACACTCTAGGATTTTACTAACTCAAATGATTACACACTCTGTAACTCTCAGAGTAATTCTCTCACTAGAACTTACTCCCCCTTACAAGTTGTAATCAAATAACCCAATCTCCAAGTCCCACGACTTGAGATTCTTACAATGAATGATTTCAATAAATGATACTCTCTCTAAGAGTGGATAATGATTAGCACTGAAGTACACATGTATCAAAAGATACTTTACACAAGAAAACTCAAAGAGTAGTTGGAAATTTGAATGATTTTCATTTTTTGCAGATTGGTTGTTGAAAAGAATTGAATGCAGCTCTATATATATGAAGAGAGCATTAAATGACCGTTGGATTGATCAATGTAGCCGTTGGACACATTGATGAAGTGATTAGCAAAGCTTTGGTCTTCTTCTTTCTCTACTTTTTGGTTAATCCAGCTGCACAGAAGTTTATGGTTGACATTTTGAATTTTAATCCGTTTGGAAGAGCAGCTCTTGGATGAGGAAAGGAAATATTAATTCCTTTGCAACTTGTGTAGAATGATTGTCCAAAAGGGTGTAAGCTTTCTGGACATTGCATTTAATGTGCTGACATCACTTTTTGCTTTTGTCTAAATCTTCTTTTAATGTCTTCTAAACCATATGAAACTCACTAATAAACTGATTAAGCATATTTAGGAATAGTAATGAGTGATGATAAGAAGTATTAAGATCAAACATAAATATTTCACAAATTCATGCAATTTGATTTTCAAACTGGGCGACACAAACTCGAGTTTGTTCTTACAAACTGGAGTTTGTAACTTTGCTTCAGAAGACAAACTCGAGTTTCCAAATCCTAACTCAAGTTTCCTTCTTCTAGAGAAGATTGTTATGAATTGAGCTTTGGAACATATTTTTGAATAGTATCCAAACTCGAGTCATTAAGTGACTAACTCGAGTTTTGGACTCTTGAGATGAATATTGAGTTTTAGTTCAAGGGCTCAAAACTGGAGTTTTCAAAGTTAACTGGAGTTTTCAAAATCATTGAAATGAGTAAAGCTCTCTGCTTGACACAAACTCGAGTTAACAAAACTAAACTCGAATTTTCTTTAATAATGAAAACCTTTGAAAACTTTCTGTCAAGTGAAAACTGAAGTTTTCTAAACAAACTAAAGTTTTCTCAAAGTGGGTAAAACATGAGAACTTTATGTTAAATACAAACTCGAGTTTTCTTAAAACTTTGGAAAACTCAGAAAGCTCTTGGGCAAATGCAAACTGGAGTTTGCTCAGGGTGAAAAGCATTAAGACTTTCAGCCAAGCACAAACTCGAGTTTCGAAAACATGAAGTCGAGTTTGTCAAGTTCACAGACACTTGACAAAACTCTTCATTTGGCACAAACTGGAGTTTCCATATCAAAACCTGGAGTTTGCTTAAGTTCAAAATATTGGAGACTCTTCTGTATGACCAAAACTCGAGTTTACTTTCGCAAACGGAGTTTTGTTTACTTTAGAAAATATTGAAGAGTCTTTGTATGGTGAAAACTTAAGTTTGTAAATCTAAACTCGAGTTTGTCTTAATGTGAAAAAATCTGAATGCTCTCTGTATCTCAGAAACTCGAGTTTGCTTATGCAAACTGGAGTTTTCCTTAGTTCATAAAAATTGAGCTACTCTCTGTCAAGTCCAAACTCGAGTTTGCTAATCTAAACTCGAGTTTGCCTTTGACAGTAAGTTTTTCAACTTACCAAAGACAAATTTCGTCTTGAGTTTACAATTGTTAGTTATCATCAAAACACATAGAGAACTAACATTCTCCCCTTTTTTTGATGATGACAACACTTGTAAGCCAAAAGTTCCATGAGTTTGAAAGATTTTGTGCCTTTGAAAGTGTTTTGCAAAAACTATATGAAATGCATGAAGATATAAGCAGATATCAGAGTTCAAGCATAAGTAACAGAAGCACATGAAGATGGAAATTGACATTTCATTTCATATCAGCAAAAGACACTTTTCAGTACATCAGATATATCAGTTAGAAACAAAACACAGAATTTTTGAAATTGAAACTGCACAAGCAGAAATTCAATACAAAATCCAAAATGTAAACTCTCTGTAAACTCTCCACAACTCTTCTCTACTCAGGTCTACTCTTCACGTTTCTCTCCCCCTTTGTCATCTTCAAAAAAGGATGGAGCTGAGATAGAAGGCTCAAGGAAAGGGTCTATGAGAGGAGTAGGAGGAGGTGAGTCAAGTTTGACAGTGGAGGTGTGAGAGGGAGGAGCAATGGCTGTGGTATGGGTTTGTGGGAGAACTTCAGTGGTTGCAGTGGAAGGGTTAGAGAGAGATGTAGGGATGAGAGGAGTGGTAAAGGTGAATGAGGGTGAAGAAGAGGGTTAAGGGTCAGGCTTAAGATCAGCAGAAGGACCAAAATCAGAACCAGAAGCACTAGGACCAGCAGGGGTTCCAAAACCAGATAAGGGACCAGAGTGAAGAAGCTTCAAGCCTTGTCCAACTTATCACTCAGACTGACATTGGAGACCATCAAGGTAGTGAGCTTGGCATCATGGTCTAGCATATGTCCAGAAAGATTGTCAACTTTCTCCTTCATTGCATCTTGAACATCAACCATCTCATGATTGCCTCTAGTCACTTTAGCCACCAATTTCCCAACTTCAAACTCAATTATGATAGACATGGCAGCAATGGCAGCATCCACAATAGCCTTGACTCTGTCATCAAAGTCAGAGGGCATAGAAGATTGAGGAGGTGGAGGAGCTGACTGTGCCTCTTGTGCTCTTGGCTGAGATGCTCTAGATCGAGAGGGGGCCCTTGATTGGCCAGATCCTTCTGCCTCAAAGTTTATCCTCATGAAGTTTAGGTGAGGCTTCCCAAACACTGGAGGAGTTTTTGTTGTCTTACCAATGTACCAAACTTTGTAATAGAAGAGTATGACAGAAATGAGTGAAGGAAATGGAATGCGAGAGGGTTTTCTAGAAGAGAATTTGAACTTGGCCATTTCCCGGAAGACCCAATGACCAATGTTTATTGGGACCTTGTTGACAATTGCAGCAAAGAGAGGGTAATCCTTCTTTACAAAGTAAGTGTAATTACCTCCTTTTTGAATTAAGTTTCGAGAATAAATGTACCAGAGGGCACGATAGAGTGAAGGCATAGAGACAGGGGGAAAGACAAAGAGACCAACTGATCCTCTGGAACAGATTCATTTGGCCTAAGAGTTTCAAAACATTCCCTGTTACTATATTGGATTGTAGGGACAGGAGGAGGATTATCAATTTTCAAAATGGTATTGATAATGGAAGCAGACAATGTGATTTTTACCCCTTTAACTTGGGTAGAAACTCTCTCCTCGACAAGTGTATGATCACTATCCTCTAAATTGTCCCACTCCATGTTGAAGTAAAACAGTTTGACAATATTTGGAGTATAGGGAGTAGAAATGGACAAAAAAGACTCATATTACTTTAACCAAGGTGAAAGATCCAGATTGCAATCATCTTTCAATTTAGCTAAATCAACAGAAACTACAGGACATAACTCTTTCTTAAGGAAAGTGTCCTTGAATTTAGCAGCTAAATCATTTGCAAGAATAGAAGTAGCAGAGGCAAACCCTAGAGGAGGAGAGGTATGATTGTAGATTTCCTCGATTGCATTGGGCACAGTAGGTGGTGCAAGTGGTGGCTCCTCATCAGGCTATGTAGCAGAAGAAGTAGCTCTTGAGGACGCTTGTCCTTTCTCAGTTCTTCTGGACTCAGAATCAGCTTTAGATTTCTTCGGCTTGGGAGGCTTAGAGGTTTCAGCAACCATCCTCTTCCCTTTTCCCACAACAGGCTCTGGAGATGATTTCTTTGATTGATCCTTAGTAGGTTCCTGGATTTCAACTCCTTTAAGTTTAGGAGATGAAGTAGGCTGAGTTGAAGGAACCCCAGGGATGCTCCTATCGACCCCATAGTGAAATCTTCTGGGTGTCGACTTCATGTGTCTGGGTCTCAGAGGAGGAGGCGATGGTGAAGGTTCATAGTTTGAATCTTCGCCATGAGTGGCTCTGGAAGGTTGTTTGTCAGCCATTTTAGGGTTTTTCTGGAAGGGATTGGACAAAAATGGTGAGAGAGACAGAGGGTCGAGAGAGAAGCTAGGGAAAAACTTGAGTTTTGAAGAGAGTGTAGACGAACAGGCAAGGCAACACATATATATAAGACGCGACAAATTCGAGTTTCTACTAATTAACTCGAGTTTGCATAAATGCAAACTTACCTGGACTTCAAAGGTGTAATGTGAACCTTTGAACTTCCGCTACAAAACTCGAGTTTCTACTTACTAACTTGAGTTTGCATTTCTCTTTAAAGCATAGTTGCTCTCTGTCTGATGGAAACTCGAGTTACTCACTTAATGACTCGAGTTTTGGTTTTCTCCAAAACCAGAGGTTGCTCTCTGTCCCCGATAAACTCGAGTTTGGTTTCTCAAACTCGAGTTTGCTTTTTTTGACAGCAAACATCAGCATTTTAAACATCCTGCATAAACCACAACTAAACACTCTGATGCTTAAGTTAGTTTCTAACAATCATCAAAACCATAACTAACATTAGGTAAGAGATACTTACAACTCATTGGGATTTACCATTCCCAATCTCTTCTTATGAAATTGAATTGTTCTTTAATCAATGGTTTGGTGAAGATATCATCAAGTTGAAGATGAGTTGGAATGAACATGACCTTGACATCCTTCTTCTGAACATGATCCCTTATGAAGTGATGTCTCATATCAATATGCTTGGTCTGAGTATGTTGCACTGGATTCTTTGCCAAGCTTATTGTGTTGGTGTTGTCACACAAAATTGGGATCTCCTTCAGGTTGATTCCCAAGTCAGATAGTTGTTTCTTGAGCCATAGGACTTGAGCATAGCAACTAGATGCAGCAATGTACTCAGCTTCAGTCGATGACACAGAGACAGTTGTTTGCTTCTTGCTGGACCAGGAGACAAGTGAGCCACCAAGGAATTGACATTGGCCACTTGTGCTCTTTCTATCCGTCTTGTATCCGGCATGATCTGAATCTGAATAGGCCACAAGATGTTCAGGTCGACCTTTGGGAAACCACAAGCCAAGGGTTTTTGTGTCAGCAAGGTATCTGAAGATCCTCTTCACATTCTCAGCATGAGACTCCTTGGGAGCAGACTGGAACCTTGCACACATCCCAACACTGAATTGGATGTCAGGACAACTTGCAGTGAGGTAGAGCAATGATCCAATCATTCCTCTATATCTTGTAATATTGAAGTCCTTGCCCTTTTCATCAGCATCCAATGAAGTTGTTGAACTCATAGGAGTGTCAGCTCCATTGCATTGGTCCATCCCAAACTTCTTCAGCAGATCATTGAGATACTTGGTCTGAGATATGAAGATTCCATTCTTCTTTTGCTTAATTTGCATGCCAAGGAAATAGTTGAGTTCTCCCATCATGGACATCTCAAATTCTCCCTGCATATTCTTAGCAAACTCTTCACACAAAGCATCATTAGAGGCACCAAATATAATATTGTCAACATATATTTGAACAATTAAAATTTCACTAAGCTTATTACTCTTTATGAAGAGAGTTGTATCTACTTTTCCTCTAACAAATCCTTGATGAAGAAGGAATTTGCTTAATCGCTCATACCAAGCTCTAGGAGCTTGCTTAAGACCATACAATGCCTTTTTGAGACGATAAACATGATCTGGATGATGATTATTTTGAAAACCAGGAGGTTGTTCAATATAAACTTCCTCCTGAATAAAACCATTTAAGAAAGAACTTTTTACATCCATTTGATAAAGCTTGAATCCTTTGACACAAGCAAAGGCTAGAAGAACTCTTATGGCTTCCAATCTTGCCACTGGAGCATAAGTTTCTTCATAATCAATTCCTTCTTCTTGATTATAGCCTTTAGCAACCAATCTTGCCTTGTTACGGACAATGATTACAGATTCATCTCGTTTGTTTTTGAATACCCATTTAGTGCCAATGATCGGATGGTCTTTAGGCCTAGGTACCAAATCCCAAACTTGATTTCTATCAAATTGATGCAACTCCTCTTGCATTGCTATCACCTAATCATTGTCTGAAAGGGCTTCATCAATCTTAGAGGGTTCAATCTCTGATATAAAGGCAGAAAAAGTCATTTCATTCAAACTATTATTTCTGGTCCTTACACCTTGATTTACATCACCTATTACTTGGTCCAAAGGATGATTCCTAATGAACCTCCAAGCTCTAGGCTGAGATTGATCAGGGCTTTCAAAAGTATTTTGAGGATCAGCCTTGAAAACATTTTTAGGATTTTCAATAGAGGCAGGATTAGTTTTCGAAAAGAATTGATTTTTGAAAACATTTTCCTCATCATCATCCAAAGATTTATCAGTTTTGGATTCACAGAAAACAACATGCATTGACTCTTCAACAATACGGATACGAGTATTAAAGACTCTATAAGCTTTACTCCTATTTGAATAACCCAAAAATATACCTTCATCCGCTTTGGATCGAACTTCCCTAAATAGTCCTTACCATTATTGTGGATGAAGCACTTACAGCTGAAAACATGCAGATGAGCCAAATTGGGTTTTCTTCCTTTATACAGCTCATATGGGGTTTTGTTCAACTTCTTTCGGAGATATGCCCGATTTGAGATGTAGCAAGCCGTACTCATTGCATCAGCCCAAAATACTTGAGAAGTATTATTTTCATTCAGCATTGCTCTTCCCATGTCGGTGAGGACTCGATTCTTTCTCTCCACAACACCATTTTGTTGAGGAGTTCTTGGGGCTGAGAAGTTGTGATCAATTCCATGTTATCACAAAACTCTCCAAATGCATAATTTTAGAATTCTCTACCATGATCAATCCGGATTCCTGAAATAGTGAAACCTTTCTCGTTTTGGACCTTCTTGGCAAAAACAACAAATTGATCAAATGTTTCATCTTTAGAAGATAAAAATATAGTCCATGCAAATCTAGAGAAATCATCAACTATGACTAAAGTATAAAGGTTGCCATCAAGGCTTCTTACTCTAGCCGGTCCAACTAGATCCATATGGAGTACTTGAAGAGGTCTATTAGTTGAAATTTCATTTTTAGATTTGAAAGATGATTTGGTTTGTTTACCTTTTTGACAAGAGTCACAAATCATGTTATTTTTAAAATGAAGTTTTGGTAAACCAATGACCAAATCCTTTTTTTCAAGAACTTGTCAAGTTGGATCATATTGACATGAGCTAAACGCTTGTGCCATAACCAACTCTCATCCAAGTTACCAATAAAACATTTTTCAGAAAAAGGACCATTTCTAGAGAGACTAAGTGTATAACAATTACCTTCTCTAGGAGCCCTGGATAAGGCTTTTGATTTTAAATTGTCCAATGAGAGAGCATCCTTGCTTACGATCAAGCACTCCTCAGAATCAAAGATAACTAAGTTACCTTTATCGGTGCTTTGGCTTACACTGAGGAGATTGTGACAAAGTTCTTCCACGAGGTAGACATCTTTGATTTGTGGTCCTTCATTGTTTCCAACTTCACCAATACCAGCAATCCTTCTGGATTGGTTTCTACCGAAGGTCACCTTGCCACCATCCTTGGGCTTGATTGAAGCAAATTTGGATTGATCTCCCGTCATATGTCTAGAGCATCCACTATCAATGTACCACTTTTTGGATTTCAATGCTTTTAGACAAACCTCATTGAAGTTTTGAGACTGCTCTTCTTCTGCAATAAGACAAACGTTTGCAGTTTCTTCCTCATCAACTTCATCTTCATCGGATGGCTGTCTCCCCATATTGCTGAGACATAGGCTTTCTTCTTGTATTTATTGAACTTCTTCTTTTCTTTGTCCTTGTTCTCTAGCTGGGGGCATTCTGACTTGATGTGGCCAGGCTTTTTACACTCGTAGCAAATGATTAGCTTCTTCGACACAGTGCTGGAGCTACCTTTGTGAAACTTTTTGTATCCTTGGTCCTTGTAGAATCTCTTGAATCTCCAAACCATCATGCCTAGCTCTCCATGTTTGTCTTCTTCTTCATCATCATCTAACTCCTTAGCTTCTTTGACAGCCTTAAGAGCAACGCCTTTGCTCTTGCCATTGATCTCATCAAGTCCCTTTCTGAACTTGATCTTGCCTTCATACTCTGATAGGCTGCCAAAGAGGGCTGCCATAGATGCCATTGATTCTCCATGAGCTTATTCAATAGCAGTGACCTTGGCTTCCCATTTCTTGCTGAGAATATTTAGGATTTTTCTCACTTGGACAGGTTGTTCATAATGTTTGCCCAAAGTAGCAAGTTGGTTAATCAGATGAGTGAATCTCAGTTGGAATTCGCTAATGGATTCCACAGACTTCATACGAAGCAGATTGTACTCGGCCATGAGGGTATTGACTCTATTTTCCTTGATTCCAACTGTTCCTTCATGAGCTATCTCCAATGCATCCCACATAGCTTTAGCAGAAGATAGTATGCATATACGAAAGTATTCTTGTTGACTCAAAGCACTTTGCGCATAAGAACAAATTTTTACTATTGAGAGTGATATTTCTCCTATCATTCTCATCATAGTCTTCTTCAGGCTTTGGGATTCTGAGACCATTTTCGAGTACGGTAGGATTGTAGTCTCCTCTCTCGAACACTCTCCATAGACCATATTCAGTAGCCAAAACAAAGACTTTGAATTTGGCTTTCCAGAAGGAATAGTGCTCTCTACTGAATCCTGGTGGTCGGTTGATCGAAGCTCCATCAGGTAGAATACCATCCATATTGATCCTTCTCGAGATGTTAAAATCTTTAGAGAAGATCTTGCTCTGATACTGTAACACCCCAAATTCAACTCCTGAAAACTTGGTCAAAATATTTGAAATACCTCCAACAGGGATAATCAATATCCAAATCATTAAATTACACGACTATTTAAAATAAAGTTCATAATACCTATTCAAAATAAATTTCCGAAAATGTTTCAGAGTTTAATACAAAGCGGAAGTCTTAGGTTCATGGCAAATAAAATAACATAACATAAACTATAGGAGTACAAAAGAGCCTTCAAAGCTCACTCCATAGGTGCCTTCCCTTGCTCCCTACTAGGACATTCACCTGAAAAATGTTAATATGGGATGAGATTCCACGTCTCAGTAACTACTGAAAGTTTCTACCGTACACAAGCGAATTACATATGACAAAAAAGCAGGGCTGATCTCAAATATATTTATATATACCATAATTTCTCATACAAAATTCTTTTGCAAAAGTAATCATCATTATGTCGAATTGTGAAATTATACAATGAAACAATATGCAATATGCAGCCTCCCTTATATCACCATCCGCCCTTGTACCGCTGACTGGAGCCATAGGCTAACACATAGTCCAATAGAAACTCATTCATTTGACTGGATGGTTTCAAGCTCACCAAAACTTAAGATACACCCGGCCAAAGGTATAGAGCTTAAGTCTGGACTATGGCTCCCCTCCTTAAAAAGAACAACTAAGGAGGTGTCACATGTCCCACAGCTCCAATGTAATCCCGGCCAGAGGAAAACATGGAAGATGGGGCCCTGAAAAGTACCATCCACTGTGCACCGAGTGGTGGCATAAAGAAATCTTATCATTCAAATTCCTCCATACTCCAACCCATCACACATACGTCCGCCATGATAATTATATTCAATAAAAATAAAGTAGATTAAAACATGCTTCCATTTATATCATCACAAGGGAAAATCAACATCTCATAAACCTCATCGGACCAATCTTTCATACTTGAAAATTCAAAGGATTGAATTGTCATTTTTGAAATTCGGGACTAAACTGTCATTTCGAAATTCGGGGCAAAATCGTAATATTCAGTTTTCATCATGATAATATCGTAATACATATACAAATAATTTAGTCTATATAAAATATAACATAATTTATAATCATACACAATTCACAAGTATATGGAAGAATATTCAGAGTTACCTGTTACTCTATAGTTCCCAAAAATTACCGCAAGGCTTTCTTACGTTCCCCCCCTCTCTCTCTCTCCTCTCTCTTTCTCTACCTGTGAGTCTTGAGTGTTTGTGTGTTGTGAAAGAAGAGAAGGGGTGAGGTATTTATAGAGTTTTGGGTCTCAACCATTTTTCAAAATCACATGTCTATCTACTACCCAACTTCTTCAATCTACCATCTATCTACCACTCTTGTGTCCATCTACCGTGTAACTACCATTCACATCTCCATCTACCATCTAACTACCACTCTTATGTCCATCTACCGTGTAACTACCATTCACATCTCCATCTACCATCTAACTAACACTCTTATGCCCATCTACCGAATACTCATCTACCGATCAAATTTCCCATGCTTATCTACTACATAATCATCTACCATTCAAATTAATATCAGATTTTTACCCTGATTGTAATGAAAAATACTGATTTTCAAGAGCCTAGTAACTTTCTTATCTCAGTCTTATTCCTAAACTCTCTTGTTCCAAAATTTAAGATATTACTATATTATAAAAATAATCTTAAATGATAAATTTTAATTATCATAAATTAATTTCTTCCCGAAAAAAATTCAGGATGTTACAGATACCAAATGAAACTGGAGCAAATCACCAAGAGGGGGTGAATTAGGGATTTTAAAAATTCTTTTGAAAATGCTCTGTTATGGATCTCTAAAAACAGGGCAGATCAGAGTAAGGGAAGAATAAGCAAGACACAGCAAATTTATACTGGTTCGGTCCAACCTCTTGACCTAAATCCAGTCCCTAGGCACTCTGGGATTTCACTAACTCAAATGATTACACACTCTGTAACTTTCAGAGTAATTCTCTCACTAGAACTTACTCACCCTTATAAGTTGTAATCAAATAACCCAATCTCCAAGTCCCACGACTTGAGATTCTTACAATGAATGATTTCAATAAATGATACTCTCTAAGAGTGGATAATGATAAGCACCAAGTACGATGTATCAAAAGATACTTTACACAAGAAAACTCAAAGAGTAGTTGGAAACTTGAATGATTTTTCGTTTTCAGCAGATTGGTTGTTGAGAAGACTTGAATGATGCTCTATATATATGAAGAGAGCATTAAAAGACCATTGGATTGATCAATGTAACCGTTGGACTCATTGATGAAGTGATTAGCAAAGCTTTGGTCTTCTTCTCTCTATACTCTTTGGTTAATCCATCTACACAGAAGTTTATGGTTGACTTCTTGAATTTTAATCCGTTGGAAGAGCAGCTATTGGATGAGGAAAGGAAACATTAATCCCTTTGCAACGTGTGTAGAATGATTGTCCAAAAGGGTGCAAGCTTTTTGGACATTGCATTTAATGTGCTAACATCACTTTTTGCTTTTGTCTAAATTTTCTTTTAATGTGTTCTAAACCATCTGAAACTCACTAACAAACTGATTAAGCATAGTTAGGAATAGTAATGAGTGATGATAAGAAGTATTAAGATCAAACATAAAGATTTCACAAATTCGTGCAATTTGATTGTCAAACTGGGCGACACAAACTCGAGTTTGTTCTTACAAACTGGAGTTTGTAACTTTGCTTCAGAAGACAAACTTGAGTTTCCAAATCCTAACTCGAGTTTCCTTCTTCCAGAGAAGATTTTCGCGAATTGAGCTTTGGAACATATTTTTGAATAGTATCCAAACTCGAGTCGTTAAATGACTAACTCGAGTTGTGGACTCTTGAGATGAATATTGAGTTTTAGTTCAAGGGCTCAAAACTGGAGTTTTCAAAATCACTTAAATGAGCAAAGCTCTCTGCTTGACACAAACTCGAGTTAACAAAACTAAACTCGAGTTTTCTTTAAAAATGAAAACCTTTGAAAACTTTCTGTCAAGTGAAAACTGGAGTTTTCTCAAAGTGGGTAAAACATGAGAACTTTCTGTCAAATACAATCTCGAGTTTACAAACACAAACTCGAGTTTTCTTAAAACTTTGGAAAAATCAGAAAGCTCTTGGCCAAATGCAAACTGGAGTTTGTCATAACAAACTGGAGTTTGCTCAGGGTGAAAAGCATTAAGACTTTCGGCCAAGCACAAACTCGAGTTTTGAAAACATTAACTCGAGTTTGTCAAATTCACAGACACTTGACAAAACTCTTCATTTGGCACAAACTGGAGTTTCCATGTCAAAACTGGAGTTTGCTTAAGTTCAAAATATTGGAGACTCTTCTGTATGACCAAAACTCGAGTTTACTTTCGCAAACTGGAGTTTTGTTTACTTTAGAAAATATTGAAGAGTCTTTGTATGGTGAAAACTTAAGTTTGTAAATCTAAACTCGAGTTTGTCTTAATGTGAAAAAATTTGAATGCTCTTCGTATCTTGCAAACTCGAGTTTGCTTAAGCAAACTGGAGTTTTCCTTAGTTCATAAAAATTGAGCTACTCTCTGTCAAGTCCAAACTCGAGTTTGCTAATCTAAACTCGAGTTTGCCTTTGACAGTAAGTTTTTCAACTTACTAAAGACAAATTTCATCTTGAGTTTACAATTGTCAGTTATCATCAAAACACATAGAGAACTAACAACACACACACACACACACACACACACACACACACACACACATATGATCCTTCCTAAGGTTAAGTAGCAAATCCGCTTTGAAAGTATATGTGATGAGCACAATTTATGCCGTGTTTTCCATATATCTTATGACTGAATTGTATGGTAAATACAAGCTTAACTGCAATCAATCTAAGGAAAGAGGCATTAATTCTTGAATATAGGGAACTGAAGGATAAAAACCATTCACATCTTAAACATGTGCTAAAAGAAGAACAAGTTACAGGGTTTTATGAGAAGAACGTATAGCAAAGCTGATACTAGGCTATAGCATTCTGACAGCACATCGAAGTGCAATACAAAGCATCTATGAAGCTATAGCAAAGTAAAGGACGCGATGCTATGCGGTATATGTTCTAATCTTTTGTCAAGATTGTTTCAGGAAATATTGCGAAGGTCGAGAAAAGACAGGTAGATTGCTGACGTCACGGAATAAAAGATGCGAAGGATTGGAATTAAAAGATTTGAAGAATCTCGCAGGATCAGCAGAATCAATCTACTGCGATTAAAAGATAAGACAGATCTCGACAGATTTGGAAAGCCCAGCTAGCTGGAACTTGTGCCGCAAGAAAGCCTGACTATATAAGGAAACAACAAGCCAACCCTAAAAGGGGAGTCGAAAAGAGCAAAAACCGAATTTTATATTCGCTCGGACTCAAAAGAAGAGAGAGAGAATTCACGAGGCAAGAAAACTCCAAGAGAACCTAGCATCCTTCCCTGCAGTAAGACGGAGAGAAGAAGACGTGGAGTGGTGACGTGACAGGGCTGCTTCCACACCGTTGGAACCTCGTCAAGCTTTCTGTTTCCTTTTGTTTAATCTTTTGATCATGGGTCATTTTGTTGTTATCTGTTTTCTGTTTCCCTCGTCAGTCATGAACTAAATTCCATATGGCTGAACGAGGATGAATCTTTAAGTTTCGAATGAACCCAGTTGCTAGTTTTTAATTCAATAAATTCAGTTTGCTTATCAGTGATTTAATTACCTTGTCGATTAGCGGAAGCTAAGGGCAAGATTTGTGGCTTCGGCTTACTGGCAAGGAGTCGAGGTTAGACCTCTGAGAAACAATGATTGCTAGGCAAGCTGCTGCAAGGCTTGACCTATTATTGTAGCCTTCAGGAATGGGTCTACCGTTCATAACCACTACACCCCAGTTTGTAATGTTGATCTAACTAGAAAATTGCCATAGGCATATGGAAGGAGTAGAGTTAGCATTAGAAGTATCGGACGCGGAAGCTTCGATAGACTATAGTGGTGGGTTAACTGAATAGCGTTGTAGCTAGTAGCTATGATGTAGCATTGCAGAAGCTATGCAGTATAGATGCTATAGCAATGGATAAAGCAACTGGGGGATTGAGATGCTTAAGGATGACTCCAAGTTCAGCCTAATTTCCTACTGATATCTTCTTACGACTACAGATACTCTATTTACTTTTGTTTGTTACTTAGCATAACCACAACAACCTCTCAACCCAATTATATTTACTTTCTGTTTTTCACAACTATCTTAGAAATTGAGCGTCACTTCCTGGTATCTCAGTCGCTGTGGGACGATACTCTACTTACACTTTATTACTTGTTCGATTGGTTCACTTGCCATTAAGGAAATCGACCAACAATATGCTTAGGAGTAATGTTGTCTAGAAAGTTTTTTCAGGTTCAATGTCAACCTCAAAAGTCTTAGAATGTAGCAATGTGGCCCGATACCGTTAAAAAACTAATGGTGTCTGTTAAAAAATTGATGTTGACCATTAACTTTTTAACAGAAAAGGGTAATATTGCTACAGTTTTAGACTTCCGGGGCGACATTGAGACCAACAAAACTTTTAAGGCAACATTGCTCTTGGGTGTATACTTTCGGGGCAGATTTACTACTTAACCCTTCTTCTTATAACAATTTAAAAAAGGGCCATCATAAAGTTTGGTTCATAAAAAAAAAAAAAAAAAAAAAAAATCATTCTCAAGAAAAAATGATCATGCTATGTAATAAAAAAATCAACAAACTAAGCAAATGAATGTGAAACAAGCTATACCACAAAATCACTTATCATTATTGGCTCGTTTGAAATAGTGATTGGAGCCTTCAAAAGTATATTTTTAATCGTGATTTACGGTATATGAGGTAAGTATATGAGATGAGTTTTGTCTCAATTTACATGAATAAATACTTTTGAAACCCCCAAAAGTGATACCAAATTGAAGGTTGAAAGTGAATTTCAGATCCCCGAGAAGTATTGTTTTGATTAGAAACAATAGCAGTGATTGAAGCCTTGCATTGGATTGTATGAGTAACGCTAGATAGGCTCTTTGTAACAGTCCTACCGGCCTCACCTTTTCAGGTGGCGGGTAGAGTGACCTTTACCTTTTTAGAAAATAAAATAGGTATCAGAGTGTCTACGCAGCAAAGCATGAGAATAATTTGGACAATATAATTCTGGTAAAGTAAATAAGTAATCAAAAGAATAAGTCCCTCCAAGGGTTAATATACAGTCATCCAAGATAAAAGATGTAATAACAAAAAGTTGTTTCCATCCTCCATAAAATTCTCAGTCATACATAAATCCCAGAGTAACCATTAATTTCATATCCAGTATATGTACAAAGTATGCAAGAAAACCATAAATCATACAGAATCCAAAAGGTCGCACACAGCGAGGCATAAAGCCTAAACTGGAACGAGCAGTCACACATAACATATACTGCTCAATAAGGCACATAACCATGCCGGGGTCGCACACAGCGGGTTCCGGTACCCAAAGCGCTTAGAACACATAACATCGAATGCATAACCAATCATAGTAAAACATACATACAGAGTCATACAAAGCACATGAAGTTAAGGTTACTTACCTGCAAGTAGCTGTTAGTAGGAGAACAAATACACAGCTACTAAATAAGAACGACAGACCTAAAATAAAATAAAATAATATAACGATGTCACTATCAATATAACCCCTTCCTTTAAAATATGTAACTATACACTTGTATGAAGGGCCTTCCCATTACTTGAAACTCATTATTTTTCTTTGTTAATGAGTATCCCTTTATTTGTAACTTTTCCTTTATTTTCGTATAAAGCCCTGAAAATTCCAGAAATTTTGACCAAACTTCAAAAATTCATAACTAATTGTAGAAAAATCCAATTGGGGTGTTCCAAGAATCTACGTGACCCTTGACATGTCTATTTTTGACTAAAAACACTTTCCAAGTCCAGAAACACGTAGATCATTCCCAGTTTACAAAAATTCCCCTGTTGGTTTTTCAGCTTCTCCATTTGCATATATTCATACTTTTATACTTCCAAAATTATACCCCTTACTCTTTCTTATACAAAATTCCATTTTAAACACTTTTAAACTATCAAATTAACCAAAATAAAATCATATCACCAAGTTCTAGCTATTGACCAAAATTTCCTTAAACTTTTGCAATATTACAAGAAGTTAGAGAAAAGAACTTACTTGCCCAAAGATCTAACTTCTTTCTCCTTCTTCTTTTGAACTTCTCTATAAGGATGACTAGGGCTTCAAGAATATTGTGTAAGGATATTAATTAAGACTTTAAACATGCCCACATAAATTGAAGGAAGTAAAATAAATTCCATAACTTTCTTACCTTGATTCAATTTTCTTTGTACTCTTCCTTTTTGCTTTAGCTCTCAAACTCACTACTCTCTTTTTCTCTATGTGTGCATGTATGTGGCGCCTTTCTTGGTGCTAAATGAGGGGAGAAGTTCTATTTATATAGAGGCCTTGACACCAAGAATATCTTCTTGCAAGTTTACCTTTTTACCCCTGTAATTGCCTCTTGGAATTCTCTAGGTTTCTCTTCTATTTTCAAAAAAAAAACTTGGCTTCCCTTCCTCCTCTCTATGTCACGGCATGTGTCCCGTTAGTGAAGGTGGAATATCACCTAGAGGGGGGGGGATGAATAGGTGATTATAAAAATCTTTTTGCTAAACGCTCAAGAACACTAAAAACAAAGACAGAAAAAGGAAATGAACATAGAGCGATTTATACTGGTTCAGTCTAACTCTTCAACATACGTCCAGTTCCCAAGCACCTTGTGATTTTCACTAACTCTTAATCACTGATACAATTACACACTTCATACTCATGATAATCCTCTCATACTAGGAATCACTCCCCCTAACAAGCTGTAATTGTACACCTACACTTAAGGTTCCACAACCTTAAGATTTAACTGATAAACAAGTAATCAAATAGTGTTTAAACTCCTCACTGAGTAGATAAGTGATAATCACTGAAGTACAAAAAAAACCAAAGATATTAAATGAAACTAATGAAACAGTTGATTGCAATAATACAAAATTGAATGCGCAGAGTTTCGGTAGGTGGCGAATTCAATGCTTCTGGTATTTATAGATGTTGCAATTAATGACCATTGCTGAAGCTAGGAGTGCCACACCCAGAACCATCATGACTAGGACCAAGAGCAGACTGAGACTGATTCTTTAAGAGCTTGTCCATCTTATCACTGAGACTAGCCATAACAACATGAAGAGTAGAGATGTTGGCTCCCTGATCTTCAATATGCCCACTGAGATTGTCCACTTTTTCCTTCAACTCCTCTTGAACATCAACCATATCATTGTTCCCTTTGGTCACCTTAGAAACTAATTTACTCACTTCAGTCTCTATTCTATCTGTGAGATCTGAGATGGCCTTATCAACAATTTCCTTGATCCTAACATCCAAATCAGAGGATTGAGATGGAGCAGGCTGAGGTGGAGGAGCAGATTGAGCTTCTTGTGCTCTAGACTGAGAAGCTCTTGACCTTGAGGGGGCCCTTGATTGACCTGAACCTTCTTCAAAGTTGATCCTCATTAAATTCAAGTGATGTTTTCCAAACATCTGAGGCTTCACTGGAGTATCCTTTGTAACCATATACCATATCTTCTCATGAAAAAGGATTACAGAAACCAGATTAGGAAATGGTATTTGAGAGGTTTTCCTTGAAGAAAATTTGAACTTGGCCATTTCCTGAAGAACCCAATGCCCAACATTGTGAGGTGTTTTATCAATGATAGAAGCAAAGATAGGGTAATCCTTCTTTGCAAAATGTGTAAAATTTCCACCTTTCTGTAAGAGATTTCTGGCATAAATGTATCCGATAGCTCTATACACAGGGGCATGACAACAGGGGAAAAGTCAAGATGTCTAATACATCGGATTAGGCTCATTAGACCTTAAGATCTCAAAAATTTCCCTGTCATAATTTAGAGTAGCAACATGAGGAGGATTTGAAATTTGGAGTACAGAATTGATAAAGGCAGAAGTTAAAACAATCTTCTGGCCTCTCATATGAGTGGTAATTCTTTCCTCTAAGAGGGTACCATCACTATCCAGAATGTTATCCCACTGCATGTTAAAATAGAACGCTTTTACAATCCCAGGGCTATAAGGAGCCCGAATGGAAATCAGATTTTCAAAAGACTTAAGCCAGGGAGAAAGATCGAGATTACAATCTTCCTTTAGCTTAGAGAAATTTACATAAACAGTTGGACATAAAGTTTTGTGAAGAAAGCGCTCTTTAAATGAAATAATATCTTCATTATGAAGTTGCACGGCAGATGTGTAGAAATCACTAGGAGCAGAAGAATGATTATAGATATCAAGAAGGGCTGGGTTTTCTTCGAATACCTTTGAACTAGACTGCTTTCTAGGTCTAGATGAAGAAGGAGCTTTAGAAGGACCTTGACCCTTATCAGAACCTTTAAAGGTAGAAGATGGAACTGATCGCTTCTTCTTCTTAATCTTAGCAAACTCAACAACTTCATCTTCGTCCTTTCGAACAGCTGCTTCAGGGTCGATTCGCCTCTTTGGAATCTTAGAACGTTCCTGAATCACCACCTTCTTTGGTCTGGCTTTGGGCGAAGATTCATTAGTAGCGATGCCCAGTATCCTGCTGTCGATGCCAGGTTGAAGTCTTCTTGGAGCATATTTCTCTCTCCTAGGTTGTAACACCCCAAATTCAACACCTGAAAACTTGGCCAAAATATTTGAAATACCTCCAATAGGGATGATCAATATCCAAATCATTAAATTACATAACCATTTCAAATAAAATTCATAACACAAAGTCAAAATAAGTTTAAAAAATATTTCAGAGTTAAATATAATGCGGAATTCCTTAAGTCATGGCAAATAAAAATAACATAACATAAGCTATAGGAGTACAAAAGAGCCTTCAAAGCTCACTCCATAGGTTCCTTCCCTTGTTTCCTACTAGAATGTTCACCTGAAGAAAATGTTAATATGAGATTTCGCGTCTCAGTAACTACTGAAAGTTTCTACCGTACACAAGCAAATTATATATGACAAAAAGCAGGAGTTGGTTACACACACACACATATATATATTTGTATATATCATAATTTCTCAAACAAAATTCTTTTTCAAAAGTAATCATCATTATGTCAAATTGTGAACTATAAAATTATACAATATGCAACTTCCCTTATATCACCGTCTACCCTTGTACCGCTGATTGGAGCCATAGGATAACATATAGTCTCGATAGAAACTCATTCATTTGACTGGATGGTTCCAAGCTCACCAAAACCTAAGATACACCCGGCTAAAGGTATATATAGCTTAAGTGTGGACCATAGCTCCCCTCCTTAAAAAAAAAACAACTAAGGAGGTGTCATGTGTCCCTCAACTCCAATGCAATCCTGGCCAGAGGAAAACATGAAAGATGGGGCCCTGACAAGTACCATCCACTATGCATTGAGTGATGGTATAAAGAAATCTTATAATTCAAATTCCTCCTTACTCCAGTCCATCACAAATACAATGATAATTATATAAAAATAAAATATATTAAAACAAGCTTATAAAATATTATCATCAGGTAAACCAAACATCTCAAAACCTCAACGGACCAATCTGTCATTCTTGAAATTCAAAGGAAACTGTCATTTTGAAATTCGAGACTAAACTATCATTTTCGAAATTTGGGGGCAAAACCGTAATTTTGCTGGGCACAAAACTGTAATATTTAGTTTTTATTATAATAATATTATAATACATATACATATGATTCAGTCTATAAAAAAATGTATAATTATACACAATTCACAAGTATATGGAAGAATATTCAGAGTTACATGTTACTTGCTAATTCCCAAATAATCACCAAAAGGCTACTACCAGGCTCCCCAAATGATTATCTCTACGCTTTTCTTCTCTCCTTCTTTCTCTCTTCTCTTTATTTTTTTCACACTCTCGCTTGCTCTACCAGAATACGCATGCTAAGGTGTGTATTTATAGTAGTTGAGGAGGGGTAGTTGGGTGAGATTGGAGGTAGTTGGATGGGGTAGTTGGAGGGGGTAGCTGGATGGGGTAGTTGGGGTGAAATTGTTACTCTCTCCCCCTTTAGCTTTAATGTGGTCGGCAACGACGACCACGTTTCTAATATGTGTGTGTGTGTGTGTGTGTGTGTGTGTGTGTATAACGCGACAAACTCGAGTTTCTCCAAAACCAGAGTTTGCTCTCTTCGTTCTGTTGACAAACTCGAGTTTGCCTCTTTCGACAGCAAACTTCAGCAGGTTGATAGTTTTGACAGACATCCTGCATAAACCATAACTAGGCACTCCGATGCTTAAGTTAGTAACTAATGATCATAAAAAAACATAACTAACATTAAGTAGAAGTTACTTACAACTCATTAGGATTTACCATTCCCAATTCTCTTCTAATGAATGTAAATTGATCCTTAGCTAATGGCTTTGTGAAGATATCAACAAGTTGAAGATGAGTTGGGATGAACATCACTTTGACATCCTTCTTCTAAACATGGTCTCTTATGAAGTGATGTCTAACATCAATATGTTTGGTCCGAGTATGTTGCACTGGATCCTTTGCCAAGCTTATTGTGCTGGTGTTATCACAAACAATTGAGATTTCTTTGAGATGAAGCCCCAAATCCTGAAGTTGTTGCTTGAGCCACAGAAATTGAGTACAACAACTAGATGCAACAATATACTTAGCTTCAGTTGATGACACAGATACGGTTGTTTGCTTCTTGTTGGACCAAGAGACAAGTGAACTACCAAGAAATTGACATTGGCCACTTGTGCTCTTTTTGGTTTCCCAAAGGTCAACCTGAACATCTGGTGGCATATTCAAATTCTGAGCATGCTGATTCCAAGATGGATTGGAATCTAGCGCACATGGCCACACTGAACTGGATATCAGGTCGACTTGCTGTTAGGTAGAGCAATGATCCAATCATTCCTCTATATCTTGTGATGTTGAAATCTTTTCCTTCTCATCGCATCCAAGGAAGCGAGAGAACTCATCAATGTGTCGCTCCATTGCATTCATTCGGACCATACTTTTTCAGCAAATCTCTTAGGTATTTGGTCCGAGAAATGAAGATACCATTCTTACGTTGCTTGGTTTGCAGACCAAGGAAATAGTTGAGTTCTCCCATCATGGACATCTCAAACTCTCCCTGCATATTCTTAACAAACTCTTCACACAAAGCATCATTAGAAGCACCAAATATGATATCATTAACGTAAATTTGAACAATCAATGTATCACTAAGCTTTTCACTCTTTATGAAGAGGGTTGTATCTGCTTTACCTCTAACAAATCCTGCTCATACCAAGCTCTAGGAGCTTGCTTAAGACCAAATGAAGCTTTCTTAAGGCGATAAACATGATCTGGATGATGATCACTTTGAAAACTAGGAGGTTGTTCAACATAAACTTCTTCCGAATAAAACCATTCGAAAAAGCACTTTTTACATCCATTTGATATAGCTTGAATCATTTGATACAAGTAAAGGCTGGAAGAACCCTTATAGCTTCCAATCTTGCCACTGAAGCATAAGTTTCTTCATAATCAATTCATTCTTCTTGATTATAGCCCTTTGCAACCAATCTTGCCTTGTTATGGACAATGATTGCGGATTCATCACGTTTGTTCTTAAAAATCCTCATCTAATGCTTGTGTCATTTCCCTTTGCTAGCCATAATGATCTCTAGGTAATAGGCACTTAAAATGACTTCACCAAATGTCATTTCATCCTTCATTTTATTATTATTATAATTTTTTTCTCTTCCTTCTCCTTCCTCCTAGCTGCACGAAAATGAGAAAGAAATGGGAAGAAAAAAAATCTGATTTCCTTTTCCCAATGGTTCTTACACACTCCATTAATGATGCACTTAGGTGATATGATAGTATTTCTTCTCTTTCCCTTGCAAATTTCGAAAATGGAGAGGGATGAAGAGATCATATGTCTTATCACATATCTCTTGCATTTATGGAGGGAAGGGTTGTGTGATAGGTGATGTCATAAAATTTCAAATCCTCAAAAAAACGGCTTTTAGAAAATCCATTTTTCATGAGCAAGATTTTTGCTTCATCCTTCCTCTATGCGAATTGGCCCCTCTCTTTTGGGCTTAAAAAATTGTCCTTCCTACTTAGCCCAATAGCCCTAAAGTCCTTGGTTAAATCCATGACAACTTCTTGGGCATTTTTGGTATTTTATACACCTTTCTCTATTTCTTCCCTTATGTTTTTTTTTGCCCGAGGGTAAAATGGGAAAACATAATATCTTTTGACTTCCATTGTCATTTCTTCCTTAAGGTTGTCTCTAACCATAATCATTTAATTACACACAAACAAATAATTTCACATCCTCATCTTATTCTAATTATTTCATGCAAATAAATGTTTATCATTAATACATGACTTCATAAAAATTCATATATGCAAATAACTTCACATTGATGCACATGAAAAATGAGGATGTTACACTTTAAATATATCCTTTCTTAATTCACTAACACAAGATCTATTCAATAGTGTATCATATAAACCTGTACACAAACTTTCATCATATATCCATATCATATATTTATTTAATTCACATCAAGATCAATATGAAAAACTTTGTGGAATGCATTTTAAGTCGCATAAATTGGAAAACTTTCCTAAGTCACGACATTACAAGATCCTTTCATATTGAATAACTTCAAGACTTCACATTAATGATTTAAAAAACATTGTGCACATAAAGCACAAACAGATTGATTACCAAACACAGTTGAAAATGTTTGACAAACTCTCTTGCATTACTTACACTCGTAAGCAAATTAATTAAATAGACTTGTTGCATGCATCAAATCAAATTCAGGCAATAGGCTGGAAAAGCAATGGCATTATACGATTCTTGGATTCATCATCTTGAATGGTATGGCCATCTCCATGTTGGTACATGCACAGTGACATCCTTCCAAGGTTCACAGCAACCTGAATGAAATTCTTTGATGGATAAGAAGAATTGCTAACTTCTTTATTCAACTTCTTCCATGTTTCACAGATCAAGGAATTTATGCGCCGCTGAGCATCAGCTTCAGAAGCTCCAATTTCATTCATATAGCACTCAACTGATTTGGGTATGTCTCCAGTCACCTTTTCTCGCTGCAAAATTAAAGATATGCATATAAAATCAATACCATATTTTATGCAATACTTAGTAGTTAATTAAAAATGAAAGGATTGTCTCATGATACCTTAGAAGTTCCCAAATCATTGGCAAGGCGCGTAATAGTTGATGAACAGCGAATAACATTTGAATATTCTTCTAACCAAATCGAATCCTCCTTATTTGCTGAATTAGGAAGTAAGAAATAAGCATGAAAAAGTATGACTGGTGTACCAATTGAAATCCATGCATTTTCTAGGTACTCATAGAAGCTGGGTTTATAATCGTTATGGTACCATGTTGCCTCAACCAGATATGATTTGCAGAGATCACTCCACTGAAAAAATTATACAAAATGATTAATACATATGTGTGTGCATATGTACTGCTCTGGTCCTTTATTTATAAGTCTCTTGTAACTCATTCAGAGATATCAAGGAATGCACTAAATTCATAAAATTTTCCAAATTTACCCTTATTAAAGTTTCTCTACTTTTACAAATTATTTTCATCTCTCTCATTTTTCAATCAGAATTAAATAAGGGTAAAATTGGAAAATGATAAGTAAATACCTTATAAATGACTGATATTTAGGACAAAAATGTTTCCCTACAAGTGACTTGTAATAAGAACTGAAGTGGTATATATAATTAGACATACCGTTATTAATGAAATAAATCAAAGCTTACCACTTTCTTAAGGTGTGGAATGATGGTGTGCCCATTTTCTTCTTTGAGGAAGTTGAAAGCCACTTCATTTACAAAGTTATCAAGTGCAAGGAAACATATTTTCATGTAGTCTGGAAGTTCACACATGGCATTTATATCCCATCTATATGTGATAAAGGAAGTGTGAAATGGTAATAAATGTTATGAAAATTATTGGACAATAAATGATATACACTAGTATATAAGTATATCAAAAAACAACTTGCTAACCTGTTAATCACTTCTGTGAAAAGTTTTAGTTCTTCCAGAGTGCCGTGAACGTCATAAATGTCATCGATTGTAGTTATCAATGCATTAACCTTTGACATTTCTCTTCTAAAATTTCCAAATTGTGGATTAAAAGCCAAACCAACTGTCCAAATGAAGTTCTCAACCATTCTATCCCTTGCAAAACTCAGCTTTTCTCCAAGTCCAGTTCTTTTCCACCATCTTCAAATAGAAAAAACATCCAGTAAAAAAGATTGGCCTATTTTCCTCTGTTTTTTCCATAATACTTTGAAGGACTATGGTTATTAAATTTCTTCTTGTAGCTCCGTCGATTTTTACAACTGAAAAGAAAACAATTGAGAAATATGTTTGAAAGTCATAATCTTCTTGGGTTGAATTGTAATATATTTATGAATGAAATTTCGGAGACTGTAAATTTTCCTAGAAATTATGCAACCAATAAAATGTAAATCATTCTAAGATCTATATATGGGTTAAGTTTCCAAGCAATTTGAATATGTGTGTTATGAATCCTACGTTGGGGAGCCTCACAGATGAAAGTGTGGTTTAAAAGTTTGAAGGGATATCTCACACAACAAGCTAGTCTTACTTTCGTGTCTACCCATAACATTAGAGGCCAATATTTATGAAGAGGTCTATCCACGAAGGATTTTGAGTTATAGTAGGCTGAGTGAAATGTTGTGGAGTGAAAGGAAGCATAAGTCCAAATGGAAAGGCTAACACAAAGGACTAGCCTGTTAAGCGAGAGAGCTCTTGAACTTTTAACCAAAACTACACTTATGCAGCTGTGGAACTCATAACAATATCATTATTTTCACCTTGACGCATGTCTCAAATCCTCTTGGTGCGTAGCTTGTACAATGTTGAAGTCCAATTTAGCAAGCTCAAGCAAAGTAGGGCTCATGTTCAGTGTTCGTGTATAAATATCAATGAACCACCGAGTTTCTAATCTTAATATCCGCCAATGTAGTGGAAGCTCTAGAGCATGACTAACCAAAAGTGATAGTTCATCGTCTTCACTGCTTTTGTTTGCAAATTCGTTGAGATGAGTTGAGCTAAACTCTCTTGCTTTGTCCAATACTATTTCACCTTCCATCGAATGAAAAGAAGCTTCATACAAAGATAGCATACCCTTGATATCACCCGAATGGCAAGAATGAAAATTACCATTTTTATCTAGGAATCCATCAAATGTCTCTGAAAATAACCATGCAATAACATATTGAATATTTGTTAGAGAATTGATTAGGACAATTATATTCTCAGTAGTGATGTGATTTTTGTGAACTTTATAATTTTTGGATAAAATATAGGAAAAATTAATTCATTATACATGCTTTTTAATCACGTCCGTATAGTTTCCTTCTTTTTATTGTCCCCTCAATTATAGCATTAGTCCATATGCATGCTCATAACATGTAGTTAGGGCTAATGTGAATGCTGATTAAGCGACAGATATTGTACTGCCACAAAATACAAATAAAGTGGTTTTCAAAAGAAATCAAATGATAGAATAAACTTTATTTATTATTAACAAAAATATAAAAAAAAAAACTTAGAGAAAATGACAGAAAAATGCTGTCAAAATATGTAAGAACAAAATAAGGATGTTGAATTTCAATAACTCCAAATTGACTTTTTTGAAATTTTGAAATTTGAACAAACATGGAAAATCTCCTAACTACCCCTACTTTTTTTTTTTTTGAAAAAAAAATCCCCACACCACCCCCTTGCTGGCCACTGAGCTCCAGCATCGGTGGCCTACCACCGGAGCTCCGGTGACCTTGCCGGCGATTGCCCACTGTAGCTTTGGGGGTCTCATATTGTTTGAATTTCTAAAGCAAAATTCTCCAATATGGATACTTGAGTTGTTAATATATATACTAAAGTCATAAATAGAGTTGACCAGAGCTTCAATTATTTCATATTTGTTTTTTATTTTCTCTAGCAAAAGTTTTCAATATGAATACTTGAGTTGTTAATAGATATACTAAAATTGTAAGTAGGGTTGATCGGAACTCTGGCAATCTCATTTTTTTCTCGAAGTTCTCAAAAAGTCGTTAATATGATACTTTAGTTGTTAATATGCATAATAAAGTCATAAAATATATATGAGACCACTAGAGCTCCGGTTGAGCATATTTACAACTTTAGTATAGATGTTAATAACTCTAGTATCCATATTGATGACTTTTGCTTTAGAAATTCTAAAAAATTTATGAGATCGTCGAAGCTCCGGTCGACCCTTTTTACGACTTTAGTATATATTTAACAACTTAAATATCTATATTGACATCTTTTGCTTGAGAAATTCAAAAAAACATATGAGATTGCCAAAGCTCTGGCGGATGGTAGCCAAAAAGGTCACAAGAGCTCCAACGGCCGATAAAGGGTGCGAGGATTTAAAAAAAATAGTTGAGGGTGTGTAGTTATGTAATTTCCCACATTTGTTGAAATTTTAAAATTCCAAATCAGTCAATTTGGAATTATTGAAATTCAATACCCTTATTTGTCTTTTATATACTTTAATAGTATTGTTCTGTCGTTTTCACAAAAACTTGTTATGCCCATAACTGTCTCCCTGCATCTATATATAATCTTTAATAGGGTGGGTTTTGATTAAAATCCATGTCCAATTAATAATGTTAATTTTCTTACAAATTAACAAATTATGAGTATAGGGACCAGTACTTATAATTAAGGAAACTATAAGGACTGAACGAAAAGAAAGGGGAAAAAAACTACAAGAACTTAATTTAAAATGAGGTAAAATTATAAAGACGTACATATTGATTTTCCCTGGAATAAATACCTGAGGACACATCATAGTAGCCTTGTTGTCTTAAGAGTCTGAATTGAAGAGCCATGGCATATAAATTGGTGTTTATCTTCAATGCGTCATTACGGTAAATCTTTTCCAAGATGCTCCTTATCTCTTGGCTAAAATGAGAAGCCACTCCCAGTCTTTGCAAGTCATCAATGAGCTCAAGCTGTTCCACATGATTTTTCAATGTCAAAAGCATCTGTCTCACTTCTTCCTTCAACCGATCTCTTTTTTTGAGATACGATTCTTCCTATCACAATTTTGAGATTAGAAAATGGATCATCCGCAAGAAAAACAAGTATATGATCATGACATGGAATAAAATTTGAAAAAAAAAACCAAGTAAATGAACAAGAAACAAGCCATACCACAAAATCACTTCTTATCGATTGGATATATTCATAATCCCAAATTGAAGGTTGAAAGTGATTTGCAAATCCACGATAAGTATTGTTTTGATTAGAAACAATAGTGGTTGAAGCCTTACATTGGATTTTACGAGGAAAACTAGAGCTGTTGATTGTTGACAGTGGGGATATTATTGGTTTAGATTGGAGAATCTTGGTTTCGAAGTGAGCAAGGAAGGGAAATGGGTTGAGGGCCATTGAGGTGAAGAGGAAGATAAAAGCTTCTACTTCTGCTTTCTTTAGCGATGTTCTGGGGGCAATGGAATCCCAGTTACGGTATTTATAATTGGAATAAATCCTTTAATTCCATTCCATGTGTTTTTAACCTTTACCTGAAATTCACCCTTCAATATCACGAAAACAATACAAAGATTTGTGAACAGGGTTGAACCCTGTTGTATCATTGCTAAAATTTTATTATATCATACATAGATAACTATAATCTATAGAGAGAGAGAGAGAGAGAGAGAGAGAGGTTCGAATCATATGGAAAACATGTTCATTTGAGGTTTGATAGATATGTTTGTGGTGTGGTTGTGTACGTGCTTAGAAATTTTATCCACACACTAGCTTTATCTTTTAAATTCAATTTCATTTCGGCTTCAAATGATCTTTGCATTAGGGTCCATGTCATAATGCACATTACACGAGATAGCACTTCTAGTGAAGTGAAAATTACAAGTCATCAACGTAATGTAAGGGATAAATTCATTTAATACCCATCCAGCAATTCCAGCTGATATTGTACTTTTAGAGACTGTCCACATAATTTAATAATTAACATATTAATTTAATAATTAGCATCTTAATTTAACAATTCCAGCAATTATATTGTATAAGTTTTATAATTTATCAAATCTTACAGGTAATTATTAATGAGAAGTAAATAACTTTATTACCAACGATTGTCATCCTGATAGTAATAATGGCTCTCAAGATTTGCCTTCCGGATAGTAATATTTTAAACTTGAGCAAAAAAAGATAGTAATATTTTAAATAATATAAAAAAATATTAAATAATAAAATAATATATTATTATAATAAAATAATATATTATCATAATAACCTTTTTTTTCTCAGACTCCCGCGTCCAAATTTCAAAGAAATCTGTCCAGCAACATGAATGGCTTTAATGTGAAAAGATAAAGGATAGGTTAGTGATTTTTTTTTTTTTGCTAGGTTAGTGAATTAACAACTCCACTTTTTTTTTTTTTTTTTTTTTTTTTTTTAAAAAAATAACAACTCCACTATATTTTTTGGAAAATAATGTTATAATAATAATAATAATAATAATAAAAATGGGTTCCTTAGTGTAATATTCACCTTTGGTCATTTTACGTGATTTTCTCCTGATCATATTTCCAACACTTTCACGTGAAGGCAGCTGAAGGAGTTTGAAAAATTTAGACATATGGGTCCCACCTGATATATTTAATTACCTTTCAGTGTGAACCACGCACCGACGTGTTAAAATGAGTAATAAATATAAACTTATTTACAAATATAAGTGTTAAAAATAAATGTTTAGTACCAGGATTATGCTTCCTTAATTAAATTACAAAAGAAGACATCAAAATGGTAGCCATCAGAGAAAAAAACATTCCTATATGTAACATATATTTTTTTTTTTGGGGTCAAAAGATCAACTTCAAACTATCTATATCTTGATACAACGTCATAAGGATGAGCACTAATTCACCAATTCACTAAATGAAAGCTTAAAAGAAATTTTGTGAAGGAAGTTTTTTTAATTTGTTGTTTGTTTCATCTGAGCTTTTAAAAAAGTTAACAAATGTTTGTTTCTAGCTCATAACCCAACACGTGAAAGGTATCATTATACATATCATTACATACATATTAATTAAGATTAAACTACATCAGATTTTCATACTTTGTCCACCACGTTCCATAACTTAGACCCAGATGAAACTAAATATCTATCCTTGCTTATTTTATTATGAGCCTTCAAAAAAATTTCCCTCATGAAGCCGAAGGTATAATTGATAAATAGTAATTTTTTTCCCAGTTTTTGCATATTTTGCATACTGTTATTTTATTTTGCATACTAATTCACCAATTGAAAGTTTAAAAGAGATTTTGTGAAGAAAATATATCTAGCCGCCAATAACTGTGAAGGTTTAATATGGACTGAGTTTATTTTGCATACGATTCCTTAGAATTCAGGTAAATAAAATTTGGAATGAGTTTGCAATTTGGACTAGTGTTTGGGAAAAAACAAAGATTTGAAGAGCGAGAAGAAATCGCAATCCATAAAATTTACCTTGCATAGTCAGATGTGGTAAGTTTTGGGTGTGTTTCTCTGAACTCAGATCTGCAGAAGCTGCTTGGAGATCGTTTTGATTCATTCATTCTGGAATATACCTGAGTGCAGGTGCACTCCCCTCTCCTGCTCCGTCGAATTGCTGCCGCCGTCACAACCTACTCGTCAAGCTACCGTGGAAGCATCTCAGTCCATGAAGCAGTGGTCAATCTGAACGCAGATATGCAGAAGCACCCATTTACTACATTGAAACTGTACAGACCCAGAAGAAGGTAATCAGGGTCATTTGTTGTAAATTTCCCCTTGAGAATAGTGCAGATAAGAAATAAGGAGAGGCTTAAGAAATAAGAACAGTGTAGATACCTCGTGATGCCCTATGTCTGCCACTATAATTTACATTCATCATTCATTTACTTCTCCCTTTTCTTTTTCTCTCCCTCTCTCATTCATGCGTCCGGTCTCACTTTCTTCTTCATGCATCTTCTTCTCCATCGATCTGCGAGAGCGGCGCTCAGGGAGAGAAACAGATCTGTTTCCTCTGTAATATTAAAACCACAGGTCGGAGACACAACGTCTTTTGAGCATGACCTTCTTCTGAGACTTTCAAGGTTGACAAAGAACGGCGTTGGAGAAACAACCCACGGTAAGGGAGTGAGGGAAGAACGATTGGTGGGAATCCTAACTTCGTCTTCTCTCTCTAGCTCTCATAATTTGAAGCTGAATGATGGTGTGTTTCTCTCTTGCAGATCTGATAAGTTTTGCAGGTTGAAGGGGTGTTATTTATGGAAGGTGAAAGAAGAAATGGTCTTATCGGAACAGGGACAAGGGAGAGACGACGGGGAAATCTGAAAGAGGAGAAAGATGATTTGAGACGACGGGGTATCTAAAAGAGAAGAAAGATGATTTGAAGAGGAGAAAGATGGTTTGAGATTGATAAACACTTCATTTAAGAAAGAAAAATTTGAATTTGAAATTTGAAATGGAAAGAAAAAAGTGCGGCAACATCCTATATCGTATAATGTATTACGGAGCCATGAATAATGCATCGGGCTTGAGAATGAAGCTGTTACTGTTCTTAGGAACATTTTTTTGTGAGAAGAGCTACAGCGAACGGCTTGGGAATGCTATTACTATTAAGTTTATATTGATGATGATGATTTCTTTTCGGCTTCAAATGATCTTTACATTGGGGTCCATGTCATAATGCACATTACACAAGAAACACTTCTCGTGATGTGAAAACTACATGTCATCAACCTAATGTAAGGGATAAATTCATTTAATACCCATACATGTCATTTTTTTTTCACTTAAGGACCAAAATATAATGAAATTACATTGTAGCACCAAAGCGCCAAAGTGAAAGTTTGGCTTGATGGTAAATGACCAATTTGCACTCGTTCATCTTTTTTACAAGTGCAATACGCATTTTAATAACTAACCATAAAACAATCTACAAGTGTATATACGGAAAATTATATCTCTTAATTCACATTATAATAGCTTATAAAAAAAATTACGATTGTTAATAGCTAGGTGAATTTACAAATGAACATAAGTGTTTTAACAACTAACAATTAACAAATTAAAATAAAACGTCTCCATATGAAGGTAGGGAATTTTGGACATTTATAATCAAAATATAATTTAACTCTGGTTATTTGTTATTGCAATACAAACTTTGTTTCCTGCATATAGAGCACGATGTCTAGCTTTAATGCCAGAAGTATTAATATAGGATCAATAGGCCTTTCTAAGATGCTTAAGAGTTAAACACCAAGAAGAAGGCTTCAACCCTGGATATCTATGAAGGAGATATCAACGAGAGAACTCATACCACTCTTCTGCTACACGGAGATGGCGATTCGCTTGAGGGTGGGTGTGTGCACTGTGTGACTGAATGATAAACAATGGAATAGAGAATGTGTCGTGCACCTGGTGGGTAATATCCTATTTATAGGGATTACCTAGGGTTTCACTCCACGCAAATGCATTCATCCATCGCCCATTATGTGCTTCCCACGTTCGCATACACCGCTCCACTACTCCGCACTGGCCCCGCATAATGCATACACGATGGAGTAGTGGTGAACCATTTACCCTGCTAAATGTGTGTTTTACTATGGCCCTCTTATTGGGCCGGTAATCGATCGACCCAATATATGAGTCCATAACAAAACTCATAATCTTTGTATCATTATTTAGAAAAAGTCACTGGGTGTGGTAAGTGAAATTGTCCCTAACCTTGGAGATATTCCAATAATTAGCCCTTTAAGAAACAGGCTGTCAGAATTTTGTTTTTTTGTTTTTGCAAGGATGCGTCGCTGCTTTGTTCCTTACACCAACTATCAGTATACACCCATGAGGATACTCCAGATATTGTTCACATGTTTTTGTTATTTTGGACTGCAGAATCATCTAATAATTAATTTGGTAAAACACAACTCCCTTTTGTACTTTGAATTGTGGGAGAACAGGTCGCTTGGGGTAGTTTTGTACTGTCATGATATTCCAATAATTAGCCCTTCAAGAAACAGTCTGTCAGGATTTTTGTTTTTTCGTTTTTGCAAGGATGCGTCGCTGCTTTGTTCCTTACACCAACTATCAGTATACACCCATGAGGATACTCCAGATATAGTTCACATGTTTTTACTTTTTTGGACTGCAGAATCATCTAATAATAAATTTGGTAAGACACAACTCCCTTTTGTACTTTGAATTGTGGGAGAACAGGTCGCTTGGGTAGTTTTGTACGGTCATGATATGCTTACTAGTTATGCTAGTACTAGAATACGAGTGCAGTACAACTAGTTATACTCTAATTGTTGCTTTAAATGTATCCTTTCTTAATTCATTAACACAAGATCTATTCAATAGTCTATCATATAAACATGTACACAAACTTTCATCATACATCCATATCATATATTTATTTTATTCACATCAAGATCAATACGAAAAAACTTTCTGGGATGCATTTTAAGTCACATAAATTGGAAAACTTTCCTAAGTCACGACATAACAAGATCCTTTAATATTGAATAACTTCAAGACTTCACATTAATTCTTTAAAAAACATTATCCACATAAAGCGCAAACAGATTGATTACCTGTAACGTCCCAAATTTTAGGATTTAAAATTGGATATTTGATGGAAATTACTTATGTAATTTAAGCCTAAAATGTTAGAAATTATGTTTTATGGCTTAGAAAAGAAAATTAAGTTATAAAGAAAATTCCTTATATTGAATTAAGGATTTATTTCCTATGATTATCCAACAATTGCCATTATATAAGTAATGGGCCTAATTGCAAATAAAGGATTAAAGAAAATCAAGTGGGTAAATTTTTGTGGTCACACAATACAGTATCATAAAGGCCCATTTATATTTCCTGGCCCAACACGAGTGGACAACAAACCAACCCAACAAGCAGCCATCATACATGGGCCCAAATCAACCAATTGATTATTTAACCCATTTGATTTGCTCATATTACCTGAACCCACGTGCCATATATTGCAAAACCATAATCATGTAAGATCTACCTATTCTATTGCTCTATTCTTTTCCATCGGCCCAACTACAACAAACCAACCCATTAAATCCTCCCAACCCATATCAAACCAGCCCCCACCTCTCCAACCAAAACGCAATAGCAAAATAATATCAAAAAAAAAAAAAAAAAAAAAAAAAAACGCAATAGCAAAAGAAAAAAATATACATATATTAAACAAATAACCATTGTGCCATTTGACCAGAACACACAATAAAAAAAATGACGAAACACAGCGTTAATTATGCAGAACCAGATCACGCTATCAGCGCCGTTTCCTCCAGCTTCTGAATGCAACAGTAACGCCATGCTTCACTCAGACCCCCCTTGCTTCTTGAGCCAAGCGACGGTTACACGCTGGTCCTTCCCCTTTGGTTCATTCATTCTTTTATTGCGTTAGACCAGACCCTTAAACTTGTATATAACCAAGGTTCCTTGTTCTTAACCTATGCGTGCTTCAACCGGTGAAAAAGAGTGAAACCGAGCTGAGAGGGAACGAGAAAGGGGAGAGAGAGAGTATCCTATAGTTTCTTTTGCCCTGTTTTGAGTAGCCAAAAACAGAGGTGAGTTTGGCGGCAAGAAGCAGAGAGCCGTGAGCGAGACTGAGAACATGCACAAGCAGTGGCGAAACTAAGATTTTTTATTTGTATCCGCACAATTAGTGAGAGTATTCGGGGTTTGGGCAGCGCCCCGATTTTTTTTTTATAAAAAATTTTAAATGCATTAAAAAACAAATGAATAATACTTCTTAAAATTGAGAGGTTTAGTGGTGGTTGATAGGATTTTTGGATAATTGGAACTGAAATACTATTTGAAACTTGCTCAAGTTCTATATTTGTGGGTTTTATATGTTTGAAATAAGATTATATAGTTGACATTTTATGAGAACAAAACAATAAAAAAAGTTGAAACAAAATAGAAAAAAAGTTTGGATTCAATAATCAATGGGAAAAAAAATAGCACAAGACAATATTGACCCAAAGCACACGCTCACACCATCAGGATCACACATAAACAGACTATTCTTTTAGCAAAAATAAATAAATAAAAGACTAGTAACAGTGTCACAACTCACAGCATAAACCGAAAAAAAAAAACACAAGCCATCGCATAAAACAAGAATAAGCATATCACAGCCAGTGGTAAAGCAAACAAGACCAGTCACAACTCTCACGCATAAATCGACAGCAAAAAAGGATCAGGAAGCTGAGAGAGTAGAGACAAATCACAGATTCACAGAGGTTTGTATTTCGAATCCGTACCTATCGTTTATGAAGCCGAATGCTCAGGTTCAGTCGTTCAGATCTGGACTTGGTGCTGATCTGGAAAGCTCAGGGAATTGCCGAACTGGACCGGACTTGCCGACTTGGGCAAAGAGAACGGCGGCGAAGGGCTTAGGGCGAAGGTTCTCAATAGATATTCTCTTCCGCCTTCCGCGAATTTACGGCATTTTTTGTTTTGTTTTGTATTTTTTTTAAATAACATCTCTCATCTCTCTGAATATTTCCATCTTTCAATACCTATTTTCCCGGCAGAGAGAATGGCGGAGATTGGGAACGGATTTTTTTTTTAATTTACTAAAATAAAAAACCCCCAAAATTATTGTCTGCACCTGCGGTCTTCGGCTACACTGTAAAACCCCCCCCCAAATTACTGTCTGCACCTGCGGTCTTCGGCTACACTGTGGCTCCGCCACTGTGCACAAGCTGGACGTTGCTTATATATAGGTGTTAACGTAGCATATACCCAAGAAAAGGAAATTTACTGCTTTATTTTTAAAACTCAGAAGCTTGCGGTCATGTGCGTACAGCTTTAGGGAAGATATAGGAAAACTTGGGTTGTATTTATAATACCTATAAGTTCCGTGAACAATGAAGCTGATCCATATATTTAGGAGTATCATGGAAATTTTTTTAAAAAAGTTTGATGATATATATATATATATATATATATATATATATATATAACTGTTATAAAACTAAAGAAAATGTAAAGAAAAGATAGAAGTAGAGAGAAATTAGCAGAGATAGAGGAAATTCTCATTTCAAGTGATATCGAATGTTTACACAAAGACCTATTTATAGACTTTCGGGGTTACTTATGAAATGACATCCACATAATAAATATATTCATAACACTCCCCTGGATGTCCATTATGAATGTCTTTCATTAAAAACTTTAACTAGAAAACCCAGTGATAAAACATAGCTAAAGAAAAGAGTACATCATCCATCGATACACTTTCTTATGTTGCTTTCATTAAAAACCTTTCTGGAAAACCCAGGTGAGACAAAAAAACCTAGATAAGGGAAAAAGAGTACAACGTGTATCGCTCCCCCTCTTAATTACATCGTATATTCTAATGTTTGCGCTCATTAAAAACCTTTCTAAAAAACCTGGACAAAACCTAGATAAGGGAAAAAGAGTACAAGAAAGACAAATGAAGTATGACTCCCCTCTTGATGACATCAGTTTTATTACTCCTGATGATAGTATCAATATTGCTTTTTCTAATGCCAAAATTGCTTTCAGTGTCTTTGTGTTGAAGAAAAACTATATCTTGCTAATAAGCATTATGCAATAAGACTCCAATAGCACTAAGATATGGATTTCCTGGACCAATTAGTTCTTCAACAATTATTTGTCTTTTGAAGCTCTTCGGGAGTTATAGTGATGTTGATATTATCAACATAAACGGCAATTAGTGCAAATTCATTTCTGATATTTTCATGCGAGATGCATGGGTATATTGGGTTATTTTTGTACCCTTCTTTTCATCGATATTCTTTGAGACGATTATACCACATGCGACCTAATAGCTTCAAGCTAAGGGACTTATATAACTTAATTAAATATTGTTCTAGAGAACTTGAATTAGATGCTTCTAACATCTTGAATTCTTCCGGATTTGTACTTCGGCACATTAAGTCTTTTTGGGGACATGTGCTTCCAAGACTCGAGTCCTTCGGGGATATGTCTTACTCAAGACTTTGAGTCCTTCAAGGACTTTTCATATAAATATAACTATTAAGTGAATCATGTAAACATGTAGTTATAATATCCTCTAGATGCGACCAAACCCTTCATTTATCTGCTAGGCTTTATCAAATAACAAAAGTATTTGCATCCACATATGTTTTTTCAAAATCAATGTCGTCTTTGTTTAAAACTTGAACTACATGACGTACCTTATATCTTGTGATTTCACCCTTTTTCATATCTTCTCGTACAAAAACTTATTTGTATCCAACCGGTTTTGCATCACCGCCTTTCATCATCGGTTGTATGGACCGCAGTCCAAATACTTTTCGCTTTGCCAATATTTTAATTCTCGCAATAATGAGATCTTTCCATAGGGGCCAATACTTTCACTCGTTGACACTCACTAATGGATTGTGGCTCATGATCCTCATATCATTCATTACATCATATGCTATATTATAAGCAAAGATGTCGTCAACGTTGACTTCATTTCGGTCCCATCGGATTCTATTCATAACAATTTATTGAGATCTCATAATTTTCGCATATTTCATGTACCTGGGTCTCTTCTGGGACTACAACATTCTCTTCTGGAGATATCTCTACTGGAGATAATATCTCTTCGGGAGATGGCTTTTCCAGAGCTACTAATTTTCCTTGATTATTCTCAACTTGATCATCTATATTCTTAGCTCCTTTTCTCTTTCGAGGATTTTTATCTTTGGAACCGATGGACCTTTCACGCTTCAAGCGTGCTATATATATTCATTCATAATAGGTTATCCTTCAGGGACATTAATTCGAATAGGAGCATTAATAAATGACATGTGACTTTGTCACTTTCTTTGGGTCGTAAATGCTTCGACATTTTATTAGCTAAACTCGTAAATGAATTATCTTTTGAACTTCCGGTTCGCATTATTTTGTACGAGGATCAAAATTAGCCAATAATAATTCATTCCAAATAATCTCTTTACCCAACTGCCTATTTTCTCCCCTCATGTTGGGAAAACAATGTCAAATCACAATTGACAAATCATGCAGTGTAAGTCTCCTAAATCCATTTGTTACCATTAGAAACATCATTCGCTTCCATTTAGAGACAAACAAGAAGAAGGAGGTCCTTACATAACATTTATCCCAACTTTCTTTCCATATCCATCTATGTGCATTATGGTGGATTTATAAGCATTGCACATTCAAAAACTTTCCAGATGGAATTGTCTGGTTTCTGACCAAAAACCAATTTACAGAGAGAATTTTGTTGGCTTATATAAATGCTGCAATATATATATATATATATCAAATATATGAACATAGTATCATGTTCTCATAAGCATTAATCCATCTTTTTATGGATGCTTTAATACATGATTTCTGGATCATATAATCTGGAAATAGCGCGCTTAATTTATTCAAACATTATTGCAACTTCAAAGCGTTCTTACAAACTTCTCGGTTTGTAATGGGCCCATATAGATCTGTTTGATATATTTCCGAGATCCATTACCATTTACCAATCATGACCTATAATATTTACATAGTCATTTTTATTTGAGAACAAGCAAAAGACATAATCATTGTCGAACAATATGTTGGTTATTTATGACTTGGATGATCAAACAAGTCATGCCAACAATAAATTTATTTAAATCAAGAAACTTCGGTTTACTATAACATATATATCTCAACCAATCATAGGCTTTTTTAGACTCGTAAGAAGTATATAACTTTTCAACTTTTCAAAAATTAGCTCACACTTGTATTATATAACTCACACTTGTTTTCCTGGCAATCTCCCCTCAAGTGTAAGTTATATAAACATTCATTCTTTATATTTGTATTTCAAAATCACTTTCAAATTCTTTAAACTTTGAAAGGAAAATTTATGTTAATTCTTCAGAATAAACAAATAATATTATATCACTAGATAATTTCATGATTCATGATTAATATACTTCAATTAATATCTATATGCATAAAATATATGCAGTCTATCATATGTGAAGATATTCATGTTAAAATAACTTAGAATTACACAAATTTAGAGTCATACATATGATAATTTTCTAGCAGAAATTTTCATGGCAATAAATTTGTGATATGTAATCATAATAAATTTAAATAATAACAACAACAAATTTAAACGTCATATTACCTTGTAGGCTTATTCTTTATTTTGAGCCTTGGCTTCAATAAATCTCTGTAGCTCATTTCCTTTTGAATGTTTCATTGGAAGTAAACTTCTAGTTTACATTGGTAAAAATTTGATTTGTATTAGCAACCTTTTGATTTGCTATATTTGTAAACTTCTGGTTTACAATTACAATCTCTTGATTATCTCAGAACTTCTAGTTTATCGCAAACTTCCAATTTGCATTATTATCTCAGTAAACTTCGGTTTACGGAACATGTATTTTATACATGATATCTACTCATAGATATCTTTAAAACTCAATAAGTTTTTTTTATACTTGGTAAAATAATCAATGAATAATTTTGTTCCTTCAAGTAACAAAATATTAATTCTTCCAGAACCCTCTGTGAAATTTATACTGCCATATAGATTATATAGTCTAAACATTAGTTCCTCAAAATATGCTAATTAGTCTCTAGGACTATTAGCATTTATACATATTATAACATAAATCTCGCAATTTATTGTCTTCTGGACAATACTTTTCCAAAACTATTAAAATATGTATCATACAATATTTGAAACATAAACCTCAAGGACTTAATAATAAGGAATAAATACTAATTTTGCCACGAAAGTTTTGATTTTGAAGTATCTAGCACGGATAAAAAGTATTCATAAAAATACCGTATTTATGAATAGTGCCCGTAATAGTAATAATACTATTATATAAAACACATAGGGTCCACATGAAAAAATTTCAACATTTTTTCTGTCGGCCGCCGGTTACTATGTAAATAGTAACCACAATTTTTTTCCCCTTTATATCTCATTGTTAGTAAACTTCTAGTTTACATTGGCTTTTGGTTCTCATTAACAAACTTCTGGTTTGTAATATTATATGTAAACTTCTGGTTTACAAAAGCATGTATTTTCTATATCTATTTCTGTATATATCTATGAAATTCAATAAATTTCTTTAATACTTGGTAGAGTAATTAATACATAATTTTGTTCTTCCGAAGCCTCCTTCACAATATTGCTACTACAGGAGCAAATTAGATACATCAATTTATAATAATCCTTTAGAAGAACAACCATCTTCTGGTGGTTATACAATCCCTTTAATTTGTTCTAAAGAACAATTAGGGTTTAGATGCCAAATATACAAGATCTTCATATTCATAAAATTGTGGCATATAAAAATCATGAATATGGATTTACTCCAATTTTCTTTATGGCTTCAGGCCACATATTTAACCTTATGGATATGGCTTCATTCTAATTTGTCTCATGACTTCAGGTCAAATTATCACTTTGCTTCAGGCAAATTTGTGTCTCCTCATAGGACTAAGCCAATTTGTGTCATCTCATAGCTTCAGCCAACTGCACCTCACTTATAAATTGACAAACAAAAATTATATATATGATTTCTAACTTATTTATCTTTAGGATAAATAAAATTATACAAAATTAACTAAAGGCTAAGGGCATTTAGTACAGACCATTTAATATTTATGGGTGAAAAAATAGTCATCCAGATGCATCATCATAATGACTTTAGTACCCTTCATTTTCCTTGCTCATCGTCACTTACTTAAACAAATACCCACTTTTGACTTTGGTGCACACTCTTTCTCATTTCAATCACCACCATATTTCATATTTTCGTTTCAAAAACATAATTTTTTTTTGGTCAAAGTTTTCAAAAATATATTCACATGCACTAGCCTAATTATTTTTCTCCATTATTTGGCTGAATGGACATACGCATAACATTTCCAATTATGGTGCACATGTGTCCAAAATTCACATGACAACACAATACATTATTACACATCCACCTATTAAAATATATAAAACACGTAGGGTTCATGTGCATATTAATTTCAACTCAAATTTGTTTTGGTATGTAAAAACGTACCTGGATTCAATGCATAAGAATGAGGCCCACAGACTGTAACACCTCATATTCAACACTCAAAAACTTGGCCAAAATATTTGAAATGCCTTCAACAAAGGGTATTTAACAACCAAATACATATTTACAATATAGCCAAATAGTAAAAATCTTTTATACAGAGCCAAATTAAAGGCTTAAAATAATTTATCGAGTTTCAAAAATTTGCGGAAGTCTTATGGTTGTGGCAAATACAAATAACATAACATAACCTATAGGAGTACAAAGAGCCTTCAAAACTTACTCCATAGGTGCCTTCTCTTGCTTTCTACTAGAAAATTATACCTGAAAATGTTAATATGGGGTGATATTCCACTTCTCAAGAACTACCGAATAATTCCTCCATACACAAGTAAATCACATATGATAAAAAACATGAGGTAAAATATATTTATTTTGTATAAATTTATACTTTCTCATTTATATACACATTTATATTTTTCCAAAAATTCTCACAAAAATATATATATATATATATATATATATATATATATATATATATATATATATTACCAAAAATTCTCATAAAAAAATATTTATTATTTTGATAATAATTGAACTATACAATAATATTTATATAAATGATTATACTTTCCATAAATTCCCAAAAATAGTCCTTACAAAAATATTTACCTTCCGGTCAACCCTTATGCTATAATATATCATATTGTATGTATGTATATATATATAATTATATTTTCCATAAATCCTCATAAATAGGTGTTACAAAAATATTTACCATTTGGTCAATCTTTATACTAAAATACATCATGCAAAAGATGCTAAATTTCCTCCCTTATATCCTCTACCAACCTTATACATTACGGAGCCATAGGCTAACACATAGTCCAACAAACACATCCATATGACCGAATTGTTCCAAGCTCACCAAAACTTAAGATACACCCTACTAAAGGTATAGAGCTTAAGTATGGACTATGGCTCCCTCCTTAACAAAAACAACTAAGGAGGTGTCACATGTCCCACAACTCCAATGCAATCCCTACCAAAGGAAAACATGGAAGAAGGTGCCTTGAAAGGTACTAACCACCGTGCACCGAGCGGTGGCATAAAAACATATCATATCAATTCCTCCGAACTCCAACCCATCACAATCACAAATTTTGATAAATGCATTCATTCAAATATAAATCATTTTAAACCATATCTTCATATGCGGCATGTAAAAATCATAGATTTGAGAATAAAACAAAGATCATTGTATGTATTCGTGAATAGTAAATTACTATGCGTATACGTGAATAGTGAAATACGTTATATATACGAAAATGATGAATAGTATTTTAGTATGTATAAGTGATTAGTAAAATACAGTATATATAAAAGTGATAGTAAATCAATATTATACGTGCAAATAGTACCATTGAATGAGATAAATCTACAAATCCAAAGTTCCCATACCAAATCTTTAAACCATATAAATCATAAAATACTTCATACATATATTTTAGTCAAAGAAAACAATAATAATAAATAATTAAACATTTATAATCATACATAATCCACAAGTATAAGGAAGAATATTCAGAGTTACCTGGTACCCTCTTGCTCCTAATTAATCACCAAAATACTATTACAAGACTCCCAAATAATTACCACTTTACTCCCCTTTTCTCTCTCCCTCTCTCGGACTGAGTACGAGTGTGTGTGTTGTGTGTATGCGTGGTGTGTGTGTGTGATTGGTGTAGGGGTAGGGGGTATTTATACTGAATTACCCCCCACTATTTGCATCACGCGAGAATCGGTGCCCCATTATTTTAATTGAGGAGGCGCTGATTGAGGCACCGTTCCTCAATTGTCAGCACCTCCCTCCTCAATTTCAAAAGAAGTGGACTTTTCTTTCTTCCGTCTTCATTCCTCACCTCTTCTTAATATAGTAATATTAATTTAATAATATTATATTATATTCAATTGTATACTTCCTTCCTTCTTCCTTCTTCATTCCTTCCTTCTCGTCCGTGTCTCAATATTATATATTAATATACTATAAATATAATTTAATAATATATTATATTATATTCTTCTTTTCTTCTTCTTCCTTTTTCCTCTCCGTCATTCCGCCTCTCTCCTTCCTTTGTCTCTTTCTTTCTTCTTTCCATGCGCCTTCTTATATAATATATTATATAATAATGTAATATCGAATTTAATAATATATTACTATAATAATAATACATTTTAATAATAAATAATATATATTTTGACCCTATACTTTATCTCATTTTGAGGTCAAAATGCTTAATAAACCTAACTTGAAATATTTAATAAAATTTGGGATGTTACACAGACAAAAAAATTTTTTCAACATTTTTGTCTTTCCCCTGCAACTCCTTCCTCACAGATTCGATCCTCCTTTAACCTTTTCAAGGTCTTCCAAAAGAGCATGCTTGTGTCTCTTCTCCAACCATTTGCCAATAGCGTGAATGATATGTTCGATGAGGATTGAAATGGCGAGCAACACAAAGCAAACCATCGCGACGGCCCACGTCGCCGTTTCCTGTAACTCCCTCTCATATTCTCGTCTCATCCGCCATTGTTGGAGTCTCAAGATCTCTCTCTCGCTTGTTATTTTCTATCTCCCACACTTATCTCTTACCCAACACGAAGAATTGTCCATGCAACTAACAAAGAAAAGAGCAATATATGATGAAAAAGGGTGAATCAAGAAGAAGAAGGAGAAGATTGAAGAAAAGTATGGATTTTGGGGCTTGAAATAGAGCGAAGGAGAGCAAGATAGAATGGTGGGGATTAGGAACAAGCCGCACTAACCGATTCCTTCGCATATTTCAAACCGTGTCGTTGTGATTCTCGTTGTTACCGGTGGAGGAGGAAAACGAGAGCGTGGAAAAGAGCGATGGAGGGAGAATCTAGAAATCTTCGGTGTAAAGAGTGTAATAATCTTGATATTTATCTGGAATATTATAAATAAAAGTTGGATATTTCTTATAAGTGAAATTGCAATCTCCATTCTTGGGTAATTATAGTCTATTTTCTAGGTAGAATTTCTGCAAGAAATTAGGGAGTTTAAGGGTCAAAGTGCCAAAATGACCAAAATGCCCCTGCAAAGGGTAATTAACTTAGAAAATTCATGAAAAATCCTAAAAGTCGCAAATGACCAGTTGAATTAAGAGAGTATATTATCTCTAATTACAGTAATTAAATAAATTACAAACTTGGGAAAAATGAGAAAGGATGCTCATAAAGTAATAAAATGACCAAAATACCCTTGTAATTATGAAACAATGCAAGAGGCATGGAAATGCTAATGTTAATACAAGAATATGAAGGTAATGAAGCATTCTAATTAAGAAAAATGCCAACTATGGTTAAAAGAGTAATTAAGTAATTAATAGCTAATTACTTAAGCATAAGCAAAGGAAATTTCGTAATAATTATGTGAAGCTCTAAAATTAGAGGAAATTAGTTGAATATTAATAAAATGTATTTACTAATTAAATTGGAAAGTTTTGAGAAAAATAGTTGAGTTTAGGTATTTTTAAACCTAAATACAAGAATGGACCAATTAGGGAATTTTGTAGATTTTTTAATAAAAATTGAATTAAGTAATTAATTAATTCTTGAAAAACATTTACAAAAAAAAAAAAAAAAAAAAAAAAAAAGAAGGCTGCCGAAAATTGGCCAAAGAATTTGAGAATAAGAAGCAAAATTTGATATCTTGATATTTTGCAAATTTTTGATTATTATATAATATAATTAAAAAGCATGAATAGTAATCTTATATTTAGGAAACAGATCCTATCTAGGGAACCAGGAATAGGAATTCCAAAGTCAAGGTAAAATATTGATCGGTAAGTTTTTACCTTCAAGTGACCTCTTCCTAAGTCAATTCCGAGACCCGTAGCACATTGTCCTAATAAGACGAAATAGGGAAAATGTCATTAATCACATTTTGGGAAAATAAGGAAATAAATTATAACTCAACATCTAGGGATGAGTTTATAATTATAAAAATACATTTGGAATCGTGAATTATTATCTAGAGCTTGATGATTCCGGAACCGATTTCGACACCGGACGCGCACGGACACGTTTTTCGAGAAACTTCATTTGATGCTTGGAACCCCGTCTAAAGTCAAAATTCAAGTTATAATAGATATTATTGATGAGAAAGAGAAGGTCTTCAAAGTTCTAAATCTAGAATTTTGAGATTTCTCCGAAATTACGCGAATCGGGCGCCGATCGAGAAATACTACTGGGACCGGCCATAAAGTGAGGTGAGTCATCACTTCTTGGCCAATCCTTGGCTGCCAAACAGCCCAAAGATGTCGACCAAAGGGGGGTGAGGTGGAGTTTGTGACTTTGTGTTCAAGTTGCATTAATGGGTTCTTTACAATTTGGAATTCCAAACAAAGCCTTAACCAAAGTCTATAAATAGGAGGCATGCTCCTTGAGAAATCCTCACACCATTTCTTTCTTGTCTTGACCGAATTTCTTGAGAGAGAAAGTAGAGAGATAAGCTACGGGAAAAGCTCTGCAGAATTCTTCAACGGGTAAGTCTTTTGGCCTTTAGCTTTTAAGTCTTTAGTTCGGTAGTTAGTAGAATTGTTAGCTAGATTTAGGAAGTAGGTGATAAGATTCCTATGCTTGTTTTTAGGCCTCATTGCATTGAAAAATATGCCTAAAGAGGTAAAAACATAGTAGGGGTCGAGTCGCCGAAAAGTTGGAACTTTAGCGAGTTCTTTTTAAAAGTAAGGGTAGAATTTGTTAGAATAGCCTTTAAATTTCAAGTATGATTTGGGTATCATATGGGAGGGCTATTTTAGTCATTATTTTCGAAAATCATAGTTGCGTCGAAGTTCGGCAAAATTTCGGAAGAAAATTTGCTAGAGTAACGGTCTTTGTGAAATTCCGCCGATTAGGGGTAGAAGGGCAAAATGGTAATTTTTACCTAAAAAGCCGCTTATAGTGTCAAATCGCTAATAAAGGTGATATTATTCTTATAGGATATCGAATCTCGATTTCTTCGTTACGCGCCGCCCGACGAACCGTTTTTGAAGTTCACGTTCTTCCGTGAAAGTACGTCTTCACGGTAGTACCTAACGTTGCCAACGAAGGTACGGACGCGTCTTGTAACACTAATCTTGTACATCTTAAATACTTATATGTCAATGATATGTTCGTAGACCGTTATACGCGTACGCTTATACGGGTTATAGTTTTGGTAACACCGTTTGTTTTCCTAGCGCCGAGGACACGAGTAATTATCGTGGCACCGGTGAATAGTGCAGTTGTTATTGTTTACCTTATGGGGCTTTACATATTGCTTTGTGCTTATGTTTGTCGGCATAATGATCATGCATCGTTTGTATGCTTATGATATACTTGTGGTATTAGCTCTAGAAATATCTCGTTGTCACGTATATTGTATTGTTTGGTTATGAGGTTAACTGCTTACCGAGATTCAATATGGTGAATTGAATCTCACCGTAGCTTCAGGGTCGAGGACCACGGTTCGGGATCGAGGCAAGTGCCCTAATAGACGTGCGGAAGACTATTTCTATCTTATCGTTTTCTCGTTATTCTCGTTATTCTCGTCATTCCGCTATTTCATTTCTAAACCTTAGGACTATTGTAACCTATACAATATTACACAATGGTTGATGTTTTGGCTATGAACTGATCACTCTTTCGCTCTATTGCTCTACTCTGATTGAAAAAAAAAAAAAAATTATGCGTTTCAAAATGGGATGTTACAAAGAGAAAGAAGGAAAAATAACGACGGTGATGATGAACAGGGTAAGGAGGAGGCTCAATTCATTAGAGCCTCGTGCGATAACGTGTTATAAAACTAAAGAAAATGTAAAGAAAAGTAGAGAGAAGTAGAGAGAAATTCTGAGAGATAGAGGAATTCTCATTTCAAGTGTATATCGAATGTTTACACAAGACCTCTATTTATGTACTTTCGGGGGTTCTTATGCGAAATTCGACATCCACATAATAAATATATTCATAACAATAACAAGATTTTGCTGTTAGTTGAGATCTATATATCTTTATACAAAAAGAAAGAGAAGAAAATTTGTGATATATATATATATATATATATATAAGTCACTGTACGTGGAAAAAGTGAGGGGAAAAATTTGCTTTCATAAAATTAAATATATATGTATATTACAACGCATGCATGAATCATGGAAAAGGAAACTAAATCTGGAACTTGCGGTATAACAAATATATTTATACGTTGCTTTACGTCTATATATATATATGAAGAAATATACATGAACCCATCTAAACTAAATGTTTATACATACTTATTGTCATATCCCTATACATACATACACACACACACACATATATATATAAGGTATCTATTAAGGTTGTTTATATATATATATATATATGTGTGTGTGTGTGTGTCTCATAATAAAATGTATTTTTATGTTGTTAGTATTTATAAACTCCTATATAATAAGATCTAATCTAACTAATTCCTATATTATTTCACTTATAATATTATTTGCAAAATAATATTTATAGTGAAGCATACTTTACGTGGTGTGAGCATTTATTAAATTCCTAATTTAAAGAGTTAAGATAGCCTCGAGAATTTAAAATAATATAGAAAAATAATAATAATAAATAGGTAGTATTATTATTATTAGGAAAGGAAATAAGTAATAAAATAGATAAATAAATAATAATAAATAATATTATTATTTATTAAAAAGGAGATTATTATAAAGGAAGTTATTAATTAATAATAAATAGAAAAGGGTATTATTAATTAGTAATAAATAGAAAGAGAATTAATAGTTACAATGGTTTCACTAATTTTTCGGTCCCGTCATAATGTGTCCACTTCAAGCATTTCAAATATACTATTATTAAAATTTGTATATTTTTAATTTTACTAAATTATAAGTTATAATTTTGATTATATAGAGTTTTAGAATAATTATTAATGGTTAGTAAATTGGTTGTGGTAGATTGATTTTTGGCGTGTGTTTGAGCTCTTGATTAGAGCGTGTGATAATAGTTAGCTTCGGCGAGAGGTAACCATTTTCCATTTGTTATGTGTATTGATATGTTTTATGTGAGTATTTTGTGAAATAATTATGACTATTTTAATAGAAATTTCCTTGTGGAACCTTATGATTTGAATTGTGAAATATATGCATATATTTATTTATGTATAAGAATTGGGAATGGGAAATTATGACATGGTTATGAGAATTATTTAAATAACATGATATGAATGTGAAAATCTTGGAAAAACTCCTGTTGAGTTATTTATTATGATAATTATGGAAAGGGTTGAATTGGGAAGAAATGGAGTAGTTATTCCACCACGTGGTAAGGCCTCCATTGGTGCACGATGGTTGGCTTTCTATTGTCCCACCTGTTCAATGAGGGACTGGCCCACTAGTTCAAAGATGGCTTACGATACCCCGCTAGTTCAATGAGGAGAAAAGACTCATGGTCTGGGACATGTGCTCTGAGGATTTTGTCCGGTCCTCATCATATGACCAGTGAGCTTTTGAATAACCAGTAATATAGATGTAACTTAGCCCATGGGTCTAGTCAGAGGAAATAAGGCGGTTCGGTTGGATTGATGGAAGGCATGTTGGGAATTGTGTTAATGAAAACTATGATACAGAATTTCTGATACAGAATTTATGATATGAAATTTTGTGATGTAAATATTGGTGAATTATATTTTTTAATACTTTGTTATATAAATTGTTTCACATGGCACCTCACTAGCACATATTAGTATTCATAATAAGTTGGATTGATGGTTACCTACAGTTTTCAGTGATAGTTCCCGTACGGTCCATCATGGAAGACTTGTGTTTGTGCAGCTACTTTTTCCGATGAAGTGCTTCCATCTTTTGGTATACGTGGGATGATTGTATATTGTCACGTTAAGACGTATTCTACATACTTTGATTTATTTTGTATACTTTGGTAAATGATGAAGCATTATTTAATTGTTGACCAACCCTTAATTAGTTATTATGTTAAGTAAAAATAGAGGACATTATATTACCAAACATAGTTGAAAATGTTTGACAAACTCTCTCGCATTACATACACTCGTAAGCAAATTAATTAAATAGACTCGTGCATGCATCAAATCAAATTCAGGCAATAGGCTGGGAAAGCAATGACATTAAACGGTTCTTGGATTCATCATCTTGAATGGTATGGCCATCTCCATGTTGGTACATGAACCGTGACATCCTTCCAAGGTTCACAGCAACCTGAATGAAATTCTTTGATGAATAAGAAGAATTGCTAACTTCTTTATTCAACTTCTTCCATATTTCACAGATCAAGGAATTTATGTGCCGCTGAGCATCAGCTTCAGGAGCTCCAATTTCATTCATATAGCACTCAACTGATTTGGGTATGTCTCCAGTTACCTTTTCTCTCTGCAAAATTAAGGATATGCATATAAAATCAATACCATATTTCATGCAATACTTAGTAATTAATTAAAAATGAAAGGACTGTATCATGATACCTTAGAAGTTCCCAAATCATTGGCAAGTGATAAGTCTCAATTCTGCTATGTATTTCCACATTTTTTTTAATTATTGATTTTATTAGGACTTTCATGTTTAAGATGTCCTTGTTATGAATGTTTGAATTTTATATTTGAATTTTGAATTTTCAAAATTCCATTAAGTAGTCCACGTATAGAGGTTTTATGTGGTCCATGTTCTCACCCACTATCCCGCCAAACGTGAGATTAAGGTGTGCTTATTTATTTATGGTCCCCTAAGTTTGCTCACACATACAAAAAACTTACACCAGAGTGAGGACTTAGAAGAACCATAAAATTAAGGCTTCTTCTTGTGAAAACAAATCTCTAGTTGGAGGTATGTTAGATCTAATTGCTATTGGTTATTAAGCATGATTAGATCGTTTGTGTTTCCAATATTTGGTATCCGAGCCACAATATGGCTTTGCCTTGATTTTCATTGATTGAGCTTTCATGTAAAAGGGATCAAATTTATTTAGTGCTTGACTGCTTATTATGTTGCTTTTCGGATTATGCCATGGGAGGATATTAATTTTATTCGATGAACCATCACCACCTTTAGAGATATTTGGAAGGATCCGAATTCGTGTTTAATAAGAATGCACACCGATTATTTCCAAAACCTGTTGCATGTATTTAATCATTTTTTATAAACCTTTTGATCAATTTTATTTGTGCATGATCGTTTTGTTTCTTGAACTGATATACATGTTGATTGGCTCTTTTGATCTGAGAATTTGTACGCCTGAGTCTCGGATTGATGGACAAGAGAGGAACTTTTGTTCCTCAAGGATCTCTGTCGTTCCTCATCAGAATAACCAGAGGAAACATAAAATGAGTTCAATTAGCGGTTTGAAATTTGAATCATGGGTTTTTGTTTTATGATTTCATGCAAAGTTATTGCCTAAATTTTGTTTTGTTAACGCTTGCCGAGATCATCACCGTCGTAATTTAATCGGTCAATCGAAGAGACCAAAAGTGCAGCTAATTTTTGTTTTGATTCAGTTTATTTCGATTTGATTTTCTGTCGATTCGGTGAGATCTGTAACATCCAAAATTTGAGAATTTAAAATTGTAATATTTCATGGGAATTAAATAGTGAAATTTGGCCTAAAATAATTATAAAAAGTTAAGGTTTATTTTTCTTAAATTAATTTGGAAAAAAAAACAATTGCAAATAAGCCTTATATATGATTAATGGGTTCCTCAAGTGAATACAATGTGGACTTCTAATTAAGCCCACATCTTATAAACCATGTACACAACATATACTACCTTAATTCATTTTTGGTTTTAGCCCACATAACCATCCAGCGGCCCATTATGCTCAAGCATGCAAAAGACATAAAATAAATATACCCAGATGCTAACCCCACACGGCCCATATCCTCAACATACTACCAGCCCATTATTTCCAAATACCAAAACCAATGCTCCATTCCATTGTCATTCTCGTCGGCCCACATGCTTCAGCTCTCACCAAAACGCAACAGTAGGGATATTGTGCCTGTTTGGTTTGCTCCATTTTGATCCATTAGCAGCGTTTTGGTCCATTAGAAAGAGCATTGAGAAAAAAGTCCAACGCAGATAGTTTGGGTATCCATTATGCTTAATGGGCTTTTCTGAAAAACGCCCAAAAATGCCCATTATCTCTAACTCACGGATTTGGAACGTTCTGTGTCTCCCTACGTCTCGTCGAGCTCGTCTCGTGCATTTCCAAAAACGCAGAAACGCTGAGCAGAGCAGGTGCCTTTTTCGGTTAAGCAAACTTGTACCATGGGTGAAAGATCATTTCGTTTTTGCCACTCTAACCATTTGCTTTCACCTAAAAACCCTAGTTTCCCTCTATATATTCAATGCTCCCTTTACTTCCATTCATCTTCAGAAACGCAAAGGAAGAGCAGAGAGAGAGAGAGAGAACGTGATAGAGAAATCAGCCATCTTGCTTTTATTTCTATGCATTTTATTTTATAAACAATTTTATGCATTTTATTTCTAATGTACCATGGGAGAAATTAATGTATTATTTCTATGCATTTTATTTTATAAACAATTTTATTCATTAAGGACTTTATTGTTTATTAATTTTTTTAATAATCATTTAGCTTTTTTCCAAATTAAAATTAAAATTAAAATTTTATTATTCTAATATATACAACTAATATGTATAATAAGTATTCAATATAATTCTTACGCCATTTTCGGTCATTTTCCATCTTAACCGACTTTTAAAATAATAATCCAAACACTCATCACAAGAAAAAAGTCACTTCCGCAAAAAGCCAAACCGACAATCCAAACACAAATCATTATCTATAACCGACTTTTTTCCTACCGAGCCTTTTTTAAAGTCGATAAAGATTTAAGCCCACCGCTCCTACCGCCAACCCAAATGTTTCCATTAAGAAAAAGATAATGACAGCAAAAGCAGATCACGCCATCAGAGCAGGAGATCACAGCGCCGAGACAGACACAGGAGCAACGGAAGATCAGCAAAAACGATCTTGCGCCATGCTTCTCGAGACACACAATGTTTATCCCACAATCCAATCTTCTTCCTCCTCAGACCATCATTCTTCTTCCTCTCGGACCAGACCCGCCAACTAATATATATAACCATTGCTCTGTATCTTTCATTCACTCACTTTCTCCAGCCAAGTGAGACCGAGAATGAGAAAGGGGGAAAGCCGTGATCGAGAGAGAGAGAGAGATAGCGTTGGAACTGTGTGTGTGTGTGCGCGCGCGCTCTGTTTCAACCACCAAAAACAGAGGTAACGGTGATCACCTAGGATCAGTTTTCAAGCCAGTAACCGAGGTGAGTCTTCAAGCTTTTCTTCCTCTTAGTTTCCTGAGCTTCCAACATAAGTTTTTGAGTGTGAAACCGTTGGGAATGTAGCTATAATTCCACATGAGTAATCTGCTATTCGAACACTAGAACAAGGACATTGCTGCATCCATGATAACGTCTCAGTGTTAATATATATATATATATATATATATATATATATATATATATATATATATATATATATATATAGGGCTGCACATGAATTATGGAAAACAAAATAAAAGAAGCTTGCTGCTCTATATTAATATATGTGGATGCTCTGATGAATGCTAAACTGAGGAGGTTGTTGGAATAGTGTGTGTGTGTAAATATATCAAGAACCCAAAACTTACTATACATATAAGTGTGTGTGTATAAATGTGGTCAATGATAGTTAGGGAACCTAAAACCTTACTGAAGTGTGTGTATATATATATATATGCATGTCGTGTACCTGGAAGTAATAGGAAAAACTTTGATTTCATATGTATATCGCTGGTTGTATATATATATATATATATATATATAGAGAGAGTTTATTGTTTGTCATACCACTTAACATAAGGTTATGTCAAGTCACCCCAAAATTACCTCATTTTGGGAGTTAGGGGAATTAATGAAGGGTGTTTTGGTAAAATTAACACCCTTTATTAATTCCCCTAACTCTCAAAACGATGTAGTTTTGGTGTTAGGAGAATTAATGAAGGGTCTTTTGGTAAAATTCATATAATAAATATAAAAATAAAAATACCAAAACACCCTTCATTAATTCCCCTAACTCTCAAAACGACGTAGTTTTGGGGTGACTTGACATAACCTTATGTCCAATGACATGACAAACAATAAATTCATATATGTATATGTATGTAACAAAAACCTTAAAAACTTATATATGTATATCACTACACTATGAAAGAATAGGAAGAGTTTGTTACTACATGAAACTGAAATAGGGATGTGGTATAATATAGATATATGTCGCTGTGCATAGAAGAAAAGGGAAAAACTTACTGTCATTATATATATACACACACACACTTAACATCAGAAAAACCAAAACTTGCTATCTTCTATATACACTACTAGAAAAATAGGAAATAGCTACGAAAAATTTTCCGTAGCAATGGTGTCGGATTTTGCTACGGATTTCTAAATCCGTAGCAAAAAAAAAAAACAGTGACGGAATAAAATTTCCGTCGCAATAGCTACGGATATTGCGACGGAAAAGTAAATCCGTCGCAGTAAATGGCGGCCAAAAAGGCCGCCATTATAAGCTTTTTGCAACGGATCTCTGATCCGTCGCAAACTTGTGCGACAGATCGGCCATCCGTCGCAAAGTGGCGTCCAAAAGGTCGCCATTATACGTTTTTGCGACGGATCACTGATCCGTCGCAAAATCGTGCGACGGATCAGAGATCCGTCGCAAAATGGCGGCCAAAAAGGCCGACATTTTTACATATGCTGCAATGGAAAGTGGTTTGTTTAAATAGGGAATATGTGGAGAGAATTGGGCTGAGTATTATGCCAAGAGCATGGGCCGAATGAGATAAGAAAGATCAAAGGAGTATATGTGTCTTTGCGTCTTGGGTCAGTCTAATGAAGAATGAATAATAAGTTTGAACCATGGACCGTAGAAATCAAATGAATTGGGTTGAATGTATTAAATGATTATTAAGAGGGAGTATGACTTTCACGTGTTGCTTTTGCTTTATTGACCATATCGACAATTATTTAGAAATTCCAATTTTGATTTTGGTGTGATAAAATTAAGATTTTGTATTAGTTGGTATTGATACATAAATCTTTAAATAGGATTATGTTGAAACTAGAAAAGTGAAGTGTTTAGAAATGAAATTTAGGGATAAGACAATTAATTAATTAATGTCAAGTGGGAGGAGAAAGATGTGACATTGAAGAATAATCACATTTGTATGTACTATAAAAATTAGTAGAATTTATTATTTGATTTAGGCTATTATAAAAATGACAGTTAGTAATTTGTTTAAAAAATATTTCATTTAAATTTTTTATTTGAATCTATGTTTAACAAGTTATACAATAAATTTGATTAAATGTTAAGTAATCTCTTTGATCTAGCCCATATAGGTTACAAACTCCAAAATACTTAGTGTGGCACCCCTACCGGCCTCGCCCTTTCGGGTGGCGGGTAGTGTGATTCTAACACCCTTCTGGATCTTCTTTATTCGGCATATGCGGAAGCGTTCTTAAACACATACTGATACAAACTTAAACTTTGATTACATAACGATGGTATTCATCACCAATACCCATTTAATTCTTTGATACCCGGCCCTACGCTATTCGTACGGAAGCGTCAACGTTCTTGAGGGCCTTCTTTCTGCTTATTCATTCTATGGTAACTTCAAGCACTCCCTTCAGTGTGCCGCCTTCAAGCAACACTCCAAATCCTGAGTCTCGGTGCAAACTACTAGCCCGTGCTCACCTGTCTATTTCATGTGATCTCGGAGTTCAAATGAATGAACCCCGTGGTACAGCTTAATCTCATATGCGGGTATGTAATGTAAATAACAGTATAACACATGTATAAGCATAGAATAATCCACAATAAACAAGTCGCACCGTAACCGCAGTTAACGGCCAAGGACCGCAGCCCTATGAGACCGCAGCCTCAATTCCATAGCTAGGAAAATAAACATGTAAATCATCTAGCAAACATGATCAATCATACAAGAAATACACACATATAGGCTAACAAGATAACAGCTTACCCACCACTTTAGCATTTGTCTTCCGCTTGTACCTTTGCTTCCAACTACGGAGTTGCTTGAAGCACATTCCATTCTTCTTCTTTCTTGACTTCTCATGGCCTAAACACATGTTCATGTTATTAGAGCCATGGAAAATGAATACCTAATGGGTTATCTTAGCCTCATAGGCTTTCTCACACCCTTGAAGTTCATTCTTATTACTTAGGCCATTTCTTTCTTAATTTCGCATGGTAGCTAAATTTGGCCAAACTTTGAAAACTCATTATTAATTCTACAGAACTCCGATTAGGGTGGTTCAAATTTCTATTTGTCACTAATTAAGTCTAGTTTCATGGTCAAATAATCACTAGACTTATATCTTTCTATATCATTCCCAGTTTTTCATTTATCCTTCGCTGTCCAGAAATATGTTTCAGGTTAATAGGTCAAATTCAAATATTTGTATCTCTCTGGATACAACTCCGATTTAGGTGTTCTTTAGTTTTTTTTGAAACCTTGAGATCTCTACTATTTACTGTAAAAATTTCAAGGAAAAACTAAAATGTTTACTGGGTCCGAAATGCAACGTCATTATGTTGCTCCAGAACCATACCAAAACTTTTCAGAATGTTTAGCTCATCTTCCAAAAATCATAACTAGAGTTGTAGACCTCATTTCTGGGTGATCCAAAGCTCATATTAAAGATAAAGATGTGTACTAATTTTCCACAAAGTTTCAGGGTCAAAAGAGTTCTTTTACCCTAGTTTTACCTTTGTCAAAGTTCATTGCTCCAGCTGCAAGTTCAGTTTTCAGCAAATGACATCAGCATATAATTCCTGTTCACACATGCACCGTTCATCTACGAATTTACTCGTAGCTAACGTCTTTGACTCTGTTTCTCGCACTAAAAAACAGAGATGAATAGGTTCAGTCCTTAACCTTAATCTTACATTCAAGGTTCTGTTTCGATGCTCATAAAACATAGCCACATGCATGAACGTTTAAGCTTCGACTTCAACCACTACAGAACTTCATGCATGCACTTAGACTTCCAAAGTTCTTTGTTTCGGCTATCGAAAATGTAATGAATCAGAATCATGCATCATAACCACATCTCTTAAGATTCAAAATCAGAAACCAACGTTGGAAACTCGTAGGCTAGAAAGATGAAGCTTGACTCACCTTGTTTGAACCCAAGCTTCCATGCACGTCCATCTTTTACTAAAACAAGAAGCCATGGTTCAACGGGAGCCATTCGGAACTCATAGCTCATGCATGCCACCTTAAGCTTTCCAATGGTCTATTTCGCACTTAAAACCGGAGACCCATCGTGCGAAACCAACGTGATGAAGTACGTAAAGCTAACGTGCGAGTTTGCGGCGGCTTGGAGGGAAAGAGATTCAAAGAACTCAACCTCGCATTCGAGTTTCCAAGATTTCCTTCTCCTCCAACAATCGACTCCTCCGATTTCATTTCGTTTTTGTGCGTAAAACAAACCATAGTAATTCTCCACATGCAACCGTAAACAACACCATTTAATCTTCAAATGCAGATCAAGCTTGCATGTGGATCATCTGTCTTCCCCAACGCTCCCTCTCGGTCCAACTTTTCTGTGGGCTCTCCCTCCCTCGATCACAGCTCCTGTTTCTTCTATATGCGCACTAGGTTCAGATTTTCTTTGTGTTTTCTTAGCTCCTCCAACTCTCCTACTCTCGGTGTCGCTCCTCTCTCACCCTCTCGCGTTTTCATTTCGGGCCGAAGGGAAGCAAAAGGAAATGGAAGAGTATATGGCGTGCTTTGCGAGTTCAAGAGAAATGGTGGAGCAAAGGCGCATGTTGGAGACACAAGAAAAGTAGTGGATCAAAGTGTTAACATGCTGATACGCAGAAAACAATAAGGCATGGGCTGTGCATGTAGATGAGTTGTCCGAGATGGTGCGCACGAGCTGCTGTTTTCAAGAGAAGCAGAGGAGTAGTGGAGCATGAGTGCTTGTGCATGCTGAATTCGATAGGAATATGTCTGCCTCTGTTGTCCGAAATATGCTGCAATGGAAAGTGGTTTGTTTAAATAGGGAATATGTGGAGAGAATTGGGCTGAGTATTATGCCAAGAGCATGGGCCGAATGAGATAAGAAAGATCAAAGGAGTATATGTGTGCTTGCGTCTTGGGGCACAAATGAAGAATGAATAATAAGTTTGAACCATGGACCGGAGAAATCAAATGAATTGGGTTGAATGTATTAAATGATTATTAAGAGGAGTATGACTTTCACGTGTTGCTTTTGCTTTATTGACCATATAGTTCAATTATTTAATCCTTGGTCCCTCGAGTGTGTTTCAAGTCCATATTGGTTCTGCATAAACCGAAGCATGTGACTTGCGCATGTAGCATGAAAGTAATGGAGAATAATTCAACACATAAATGTCAAATAAACTCCGAAATTTATTCTACGCCATTAACTTCAATAATTCTTTTCTCCAAAACTTCATGGAAAATAGGCCTTGACTTCCAATAATTATTTTAGGCCATAAATTATCTCTTACAAATATTCCTTGAATTTATTCTTTTCCCGAAAGTCCAAGGAAAAATAGGCCTTAAATTCCAAAAATTATTTTCATACTCATATTAGGCCAAATTTTCTCCATTAATTTCCATTCAATATTTCTAATTGCCAAATCCAAAAATTTGGGATGTTACACTTAGTATTCTATTCTTTGTTTGCCCCCTCCACATGCATGTCCCCATGTTTTGGTGTGCTATCCTCATTCTCTGGTTGTTTGCTGGAATATGTTCTTTGTTCAATGCATGTGTTTGTTTTTCACTTTCTTGATTAAGTGGCAATTGGTAGGCATAAGAGGCGACTTATATATATTTGTGGTATGTTGAGATGTTAATTAGGTTAGTAACTGAACTAGCTAGGAAGTATGGAAGGCAACCGTGATAGAAGTTGGATGTACAATCGTCTAACTGATAGAAGACAAGTAACAACAGCATTCTTCGCGGGTTTGGAAGAGTTCGTCCAATTTGCTTTGGCGAATTCAAATAATTCAAGAAGGGAGATCGGTGTCCGTGTGCCAAATGTAAGTGTTTAAGATTTACAAATGCGGACACGGTCAGATTCATTTGTGTCAAAAGGGATTCATAAAACATTATGAATGTTGGGAATGTCATGGCGAAGTCCGACGGACACCGAGTGGTTATTACGGGGACGATAGTCATCGAGAAAACCTTAATCAATATGAGCAGTTGGTTATGGATGCCGCGGGACCGTCGATCGGCCAATATTTTGATCCATTACTCATGCGCCGAACCGTCATACATGGGAGAGGAGACGGTACCCATCCTCAACCATCAAACATGGGTGAGGATCCTCATCCGAAGCCGCTAGGTTCTATAAAATGCTTCAAGAAGCACAACGTCCGTTATGGGAAGGTTGCGACCACTTTGAAAATAGTGAATATTCATCGCTATCGGCTACCCTAGCAACACTAAGCTTGAAGACTGATCACCATATGAGTGAGAGGAATTACAACGAAATGATGCAGATCATGAGTAAGGTTGTTCCCAAAGACAATAATTTGCCGAAGGACTTTTACCAAGCAAAAAAAGGTGAAAGAGCTTGGGCTTGGATGTGAAAAAATTCATTGCTGCCCTGAGGATGTATGTTGTATTACAAGGATGATGTTGAGCCGACAAATTGCAAATTCGTGGACATGACAGATATAAAGTTGTGGGGAAAGGAAGGAAAAAGACCCGTCATGCATTAAGCAAGATGTGGTACTTTCCTCTGGTGCCCAGACTTACGAGATTGTATGCATCCGAACAAACAGCTGCTCACATGAGATGGCACCGGGAGCATCGTAGGGATGAGAACTTTGTGATGCATCCATCTGATGCCGAAGCTTGGCGTAAATTTGACGAGGCGAATCCTTTCTTTGCTATGGATCCCCGTAATTTGACGGAAGAGATAAGCGAGTTGCAGAGTGGTACATTCTAAACAACTGTGAAGAAGAGGCCAAAGTACCTAGAGTAAGTTTTTGTTTTGTTTACTATTACGGTAAGTATTAAAGTATTAACTTAAGTTTTTTTTGTTACGATTACTTCTCTAATTGGGTCGATCGGGAAATCCTTCAATGTCGGTGTCCCAAGTTGATCAATTCATTAATTCGAGTTTCCAAAATGGTTTCGATCATATTTCTTGGAAAATCCATCGGATCCCAATGAAGTTGCGTGGAGTTTATCTTATGGAGCTGCAATGACAAGTTACCCGATGCAACAAATATATAATCAATGGGTATCGATTTGCAAAATCGTTGACGCGAACGCAGTACACTATGTTGCAATTACGGTGTATGTTGTCGAGGTGACCAAATTGACGGGGTGGAGACCGACTACTACGGGAAGTTAGTTGAGATAATTCAGCCGAGTTACCGGTGGGACAAGGTGGTGACCCTTTTTAAGTGTGAGTGGTTTGATAACGGTTCGCGTGGGACAAAAGTGGACAAACATGGAAATATTGAGATCCACTTGGACAAGGAGATATTCGGTTGGTTATGACCCATTCATCCTTGCTCAACAGGCGGAACAAGTTTACTATACACCATACCCTACATCTCGCCAAGGGTGGACGGGAGTTATTAAAACCAAAGCACGAAATATTATACCAAAGTCGAAAGAGCGGAATCAAATGACAAAGATGGCCGAACCTTTCCAAGCCGATGTGGAACATGTGCGCCCATAAACATCTTCGATGACGAAGTACCAAGCAATCTCTTTGATTCTCGTGCGGAGTTAGAGTTGATTCCTATACAAATTAACGATGAGAAATCGACGATGAGGATGAGGCGAAAATGAGCTTCTCGATAGTGAATGCGAGTTCGACGACTATGAGAGTTCAAATGAAGACATGCAAGTAGATGTCGATGAACAGAATCGTCCGGTTGATTTGTGTTAGTTCTTTGTTTATGACGATATGTTATACTACATACTTTGTTTCTTTGCTACTATCATATTAACTATTTTTTTTATATATATATTTTGCCATGATGTCTATAAGTGTTCAGAGATGGAGCATCCAGGAGGACGTTCAAGTAGTGGACGTGGCAGTGGTCGAGCCCGACCCCGTACTATAAGAGGGGGTAGGGCGCGCCAACCGCTCCATATGGAGGCGAGAGGGCTCGCTCTTCTCCGGAGGTGCCACTATTTGATTTTTCGTCGTCACCGTCGGGATATTTGTCATCTTCACCGTCACTTTATACATCGTCGTCACGGCGGCTACCCCCGATGCACGGCAAGGAGGACCACGTTTTACTTTACCATTTCTGATTGATTTACATTTGTTTAGTTTCTTGAAACCATCTATGTACAAACTGAAAGTGAAGGAAATCACCAAGAGGGGGGGTGAATTGGGGATTTTAAAAATTCTTTTCAGATTACCCATACAACAGATGCTTAACCAAGGTAAATGGAGTTAAAGAGGAAGAGCTTGACACAGAAGATTTATACTGGTTCGGTCTTAACTCTTGACCTACGTCCGATCCCGAGACTCTCCGGGTTTTTCTACTATCACTCAAATCGATACACACTCGTACTCGAAAGTTATCCTCTCTCTAGGATACACTCCCCTTACAAGTTGTAATCGATAACCCAACCTCAAAGTCCCACAACTTTGAGATTCTTACAAAGAATGATTTACGAAATAAACTCTCTCAAAGAGTGAATGAATATAAGCACACCGAAGCACAATGTATCAAAGATACAAATGAGAAATATAAACGGAAAGACCGATGTTCTTGTGTGCGTTTTACGTGTATGTCTTGTTCTGCTTTCGCACTTCAAATCCTCATGTATTTATACAGGTTTGAAGCTTGTGAACGTTGTAGATCCGTTGAGACTTGATCTAATTCGAAAATATAGCTGTTGTGAGTGTGTCTCCATGAATCTAGTCATTGTTGTGAACAAATCTGTTTGAATATAGTTGTTGCAGATTTGAATATTTGAAATTTGGCTCCTCAAGAATGTGTTCCCATGCTTTGTTATGTTTAGTGGAGGTAGTTGTATAATGTTGTCCAGCTGTTTGGAGGCTAGCTTTCTTTCTTGGAGAATGGTTGTGTTGCTATCCAGTTGTAACCCATTGCTTTTGGAGAAGAAGATATAATATAATATTGCAAGTTGTCAAGTTGTTTGTCTTAAAGTCTTCTTTAAAACAAACCTAGATCTTCGTAATCTCATAAGCAAACTGGTTAAATCTGGTTAGGAAATATTGATATGAATCATATAAATCATATACAACCAATTCGCGAAATCAAGTTAAAGCATAAATCAAACCGAACAAAATACACCCGGATGCGTTCATCTTGCGAAGTTCCAAGCTCGAGTTTACTATACCAAGCTCGAGTTTGGTCTTCATTTAAAACTTGAGTTTTGCCTCTGGAAGTCTCAAGCTCGAGCTTGTAAATGAGTAAGCTCGAGTTTAGCATTTGTCGGGAAACATGTTTGAATTCATTTTGAGAGCCAAAGTGGAAAAACGCAAGCTTGAGCTTATTAGTGAGTAAGCTCGAGTTTGGCACTATTCATGTCAAAAATAATTTTAGTTCACAAAATGCAAGCTTGAGCTTAGAGGTGTAAACTTGAGTTTGCTAAGCTCAAAATATGACCTTGCTCTCTGTCTGACCCAAGCTTGAGCTTGCAAGGGCAAGCTCGAGTTTGGCAATGGTTTTAAAAAAGACTTTGAAAGATTTTTGTCAGCAAGCTTGAGTTTACAACCTTAAACTTGAGTTTACTCTTTGAAGGAAAAACTTGAAAACTTTCTGCCTGGTGCAAGCTCGAGCTTGGTATGCCAAGCTCGAGTTTACAACTTTTGTAAACTCACAAACTCTACAGTAAAATGATAAGCTCAAGTTTAGAGGATTACGCCGGAGGTAAGCTCGAGCTTGTGACTGCAAGCTCGAGTTTACATATTTGTAAACTCATTGAGAAAAGTCTCTGGAAGAGGCAAGCTTGAGCTTAAAACTAATAAGCTTGAGTTTGCAATTTGAGTAACTTGATAAAAACCTCAAACCTTCGTAAGCTCAAGCTTACAGGTGCAAGCTCGAGCTTACTCAGAATATGAGTAAACTTTTGAAAACCTTCAAGCTCAAGTTTATGGACCAAGCTCAAGTTTAGAAAATGCAAAATAGCTTGGTTTGCTTTCTCGTAAGGGCAAGCTCGAGTTTGGAGACCCAAGCTCGAGTTTGGAGCCGACGAAATGTTTTTGAATTGCAAACAACATGTTTTACCAATTTCTAATAAAAATCATTCTTTCATGTTTACAATTGTTATTAATCATCAAAACACATTGAGAACTAACACAAACATCTTCAATATTTCACATTTCTTCCTTAGCACACTGCGTCGCCTCAGAGCCACGTCGGGGAAGAAGGTAGTTCTTCAGAGGTACCAATCTGGGGCTCAAGAGATCCTGAGACAGGGGTTTCTTTGGATCCGTCCCGACGGCAACGAGTAAGTAATGCCAAGTTACCCGTAATGTTACAATTTTCTTTTCTAATTGGTTTGTATGCTAATATTTGCATGATAATCTATGTTTTCAGATTTTTGCACGATACTCCGTGGCGACTTTCATGTCGGACCAAATATTCCGTAATTACACTCAAGCTTGGACCGCGTGGATAGAGATTCCTAAGAAGCAACGAGACACCTGGTTCAAGGAGTTCTTGGTAAGTTATTTTTTTTATGCGTGTTAATTTAGTACTTTTAAAAATTTTGAGCACTAATTGTTCGTTATTGATTTTCGGATAAGCATATGACGTTGCAGCATCTTGAAAATCGAAAAAAGCTTATAACCACCGGGCCGACGTGATGGTGCGTCGAAAGCTCTATGCATTGAGAAGGTCGAGAGGCAAGACAGTTGGCTTCCACGACACTAGAGATGAATTATTTGGCAATTGGGAAAACAATGACAAGTTTAAGACCATAAGTGCGAAAAATAAGCAAAATAGGGCCAAAATGGAAGGACCATCATATCTTTGGCGGCTCCATATCAATTAGTGAGCATCGACGCAAAGTTGTAAGTACACGTTATTTTCTATTTACGTATTCAATATTTTGTACTTTGAAGTAATTAATTAAGGTCATCATTTGCGTTTGCAGGTAGAGTCTGGGGAAGCTTCAGCTGGATTGGTTGAGTGGGTTACCTTTCAGCGGATCCATTCCCGACAGCCTGAAGGGAGTGAGAGGCAATGGATTAATCCAAGGGCGCAACAAATAGCGGTTAGATATTTATTGCCTTTATTACTTGTTTTATGCACCACCATATTTATTTCATTTTACATGTCTTATTTGTTATGTATTTGTTTGCTTGTAGGAAAACTTTGAGAAGTTGTCGCAGGAGAGAGCCACGCAGCGTGAGACTGACCCCTCATTTTCTATATCCGACAACGAGAGTCTGTTCTTTGAGGCTACCGGCGGATTTGACAAGAAGGGGAGGGTCTTTGGATACGGTGAGTCCGCGACCGGCCCGATCGGACAAAGCGCCTCTCATCCGGCACTTTGTAGGGGTTTGTTCGGTAAACATAATACATTTGTTTTTGATAATTTTCATTCTCTTGTCCATTCAAATGAAGTACAAATAATAAATGTACTAATCAATTTTGTAGATGAGTGAAGAAGATGAAGGCGTTGGTGGAGGAGCAAGCAACACGATGACCCAGGAACGGGAGATGATGAGCCAGGTGACTCGGAAACGAGATGATGAGGCGCAGATGATTCGGAACAAGATCGATCAAGCGGCGTTACGCGCGGGAAAAAAGATCGATCAAGCGGCGTTACAGCGAGAACGGGCGATGATGCGACGGGAGATGACTCAGCGAAATGAGTTGATGAGGGTGATGCGCTTCAAATCATGTCCCTTATGAAAGACGGAGGTTCCGGTCGACTCCTGGTGATGATGACCATGCTGGTGATGACGATGATCACAATGCTGCTGTTTAGCCTATTTTTTTGTATTTGCTTGTTTCTACTACTTTTTTGTATTTGTTTGTTGCTACGGATTATATATATATTGTGTTTTCACTATGTAAACTCTTTTTTATCGTTAATATATTCATGGTACATTACTTTACTATTTGTATTCAATTTTCTATTAAAAAAATTTAAAATTTGCTACCGAAAAGAAAATCTCCGCAAATTCGAAATTTGCTACGGAAAAACAAATCTGCTACGGAAAAAAATCCGTAGCAAATTTCGGAAATTGCTACGGAAAAAATCCGTAGCAAATTTCAAAATTTGTGAAATTTGCTACGGAGAAAATATCCGTAGCAAATTTTCAAATTTGCTACGGATATTAAAATCCGTGGCAATTGCTACGGATATTAAAATCCGTAGCAAATTTGCTACGAGATATTAAAATCCGTAGCAAATTTGCTACGGATTTTCAGATCCGTCGCAATTGCTACGGATTTCTGAAATCCGTAGCAATTGCCACGCGATATTTTGCTACGGACAAAATCCGTAGCAAACATGTTTTGCTACGGAAAAATGGGTTTTTGCTACGGATTTTTTCCATAGCAAAAACCGAAATTTTTAGTAGTGATAATATATATGTATCTGTCGCTTCCTTATGAAGAACACAAGAAAACTTTTTGAAATATATATATATATGTACACACACATATGTATGGCTACAGTGAAGTTAAAACACAAAGCTTAATGCCTATATATATAAGCCTGTTTGGGGGCACCCCAAACCTAGGTTTTGGAAACAAAACCTAGATTTTGTCAAAAGTATGTCAAACACCCCTCTTTTTTTCAGAAGCTATCCTAAGAGTTTTAGCTTCCACCCTCTCTCTCTTTCTCATTCCTTAACCACATCACTAGCTAGTTACTTGCTAGTGATGGGGTGTCGATCAATTAAGTGATCACTTGAGTGATACCGTAGATTCTGCAACTACTTCAAATGAGACCTACTCTATTTGTCTCTATTATTTGTATCTTTGGTCAACTCCTACAAAAGTATAAGTACACGTTCTTTGGTATCCAACTTTTTCTTGGGTCCATACAAGGTTAAACATAACAACTCTTGTGCTCTTATACAATTAAATCATAAGATTATTTGAGCAAAGAGTATACTAAGCCAACAAAGAATAGAATTATAATGTTATCCAATTAATTCATGTTATTGAATAAAAGGGACAACAAATAAACGATACCAATAATGTAGTTTCTCAATGACAATTTATAAATAGACTTTATGTAGAAAATATGTCATTGATATAAACTTTATAAATCAAATCAAGTTCGTCAAAAATGATAATGAAATAAGCAAATTGTTTCAAATCTCAAATATTCTTTCAAACAATGATAATGAATTATGGAATTGAGATTTTTGAGAGTAAGACAAATCCATTTTTGAAATATGTTCAAAATCCATGCTTATGCCAAAAAAGGTGGGAGTTAACAGGTTAAAGAATATATCAGAATGCTTCAATTTTTGGAGAACGTGTCGAACATTGAAGTTAACATGTTGAAGAATTTTCCCAAAAGCAAAAGTCATGAGGAGAATGAATTAGCCAAAAAGGCTATGTAGGATAGAAATATATACACACAATAACTTTGCTATTGACCAAGAGATAATCTTACCTTTTAGAATTGTGCCTTGAAATATATGAACATTCAAGGCAAGAATTTGAATACACTGCTATAGCTACTGAAAAATGGATGAAGACAAATGTTGATGTATTTGAGTAACAAAATGAGTACTAGGATTTATGGATGATGAAGCACATACTCATTAGTCCAAATATTAGAGTTTCAGAATATATCCTAGTAAGTTATTCCACTAATGGTTAATGCTTTAACATTCAATGCACTAATGAACATTCATAATACTTGGAATAACTCGACCAATGAGGATTTATGCGTTAGGCACAATTCTTTCACAAATTGAATTCTTTTATTGCGGATAGGCTTGAAACTCATATAAAGGGTCAACTTGTTAGACATGCGGTCTAATCTTGTTAGAGAATGAAGAATTAGGAGTTGAACCACATTGAATACCAAAGATCAATATATGAATGAAGGGAAAACTAACTCTACTAGATACATGTTTGAAGCATTTCTAACTTTTAGTACATAAAAAGTTGACTTCCGAATTTGAAATTCCATTTGAATGCAATCAAATCATGAATATTTTTCAAAACGTGTGTATGCATTTTTATAAACAAGGTAAGTTGTAATCCAAACAAGTTTTAGAATTGTGAATTTTCAAAACATAAACTTAGAAAGTCATGCACAATTTCACTTATGGTCCGTTTAGCAGTCTAAAAACATTTTGAAAACCATAAATTGTTGACCATTAGTGGAATGCAATAATGGACAAATATTCATTACCCACATATGTAATTCATTTAAGTGCAAGATAGGGTAAGAATTAAATATCACCATGATTCATCTTGTCCTTGTAGAGGCTTGCTTAATTAAGATTGATTCATCTAGATGTTTCCTTTTTCAATGTTCACCGTCAACATCAAGCATAACTTGTTTAGCTTCCTCAAAACTTGGAATTATTTCTGTATGTAGTCACATTCTTAATAAGCTTTCTTTGATCCTACAAAACTGTATAAATCTTTTTCTTCCTTGGTATATGATGAGCACTATTTATGCCATGTTTTCCATGTATTATATGACTGAATTGTATGGTGAATATGAGCTTAAATGCATTTAATCTAAGCAAAAAAGGCATTAATTCATTGTACAGGGAATTTAGGGATAAATTCCACATACATCCTAAACATGTGCTAAGAAAAGAACAAGTTTTGAGGTTTTATGAGAAAGTTGCATAACATAGGCGATACTATGCTATAGCATCAGAACATCATTATCGAAGTGCAATACAATGCATCCCTGAAGCTATAGCAGAGTAAGTGACGCAATGCTATGCGGCATATAATCTGATCTTTTGTCAAGGTTGTTTCAGGATATATAGTGCAGGCCGAGAACAAGGTTAGATTGCTGACATATTGGAATAGAAGATATGGAGGATTGAAACTAAGATTTGAAGAATCCCGTAGGATCAGCAGAATCAATCTACCAAGATTTGAAAGAAAGATATGACTGGACCTCGACAGATTAGGAAAGACCCAGTTTGCTGGACGTACGCTGCTGTAAGACCAGGCTATCACCCAAGAGGGGGGGTGAATTAGGTGTTCGATAAAAACTTTTGTGACTTTGAAAATCTTTTCGCAACTTGGTGAAAGTAGTTTGTATGACAGTAATGATTTATAAAACAAAAAAAGTCATTCAAACATATATGTTGGGAATATAAGAGATAAGGGAAGAGAATATGCAAACTGAGATTTATACTGGTTCGACCCAATTCTTGACCTACGTCCAGTCCCCAAGCTCCACTTGGGATTTTCAATCCACTATCCTCTTGTTTAATCCGGGCACAAGAGAAGCCTTTACAATCCCACAAGTTCACACGAGGCACTTGTGAAGCCGAATCTCTCACCGAGATATCGCCCTTACAACCCGTAAGGTTACGATCTGTTTCCCACTCAAGATTACCCAATCTTGAGTAACTCTCAAATGATAAGATGATTACAATAAATCTTCTCTCTCAGAAGTGATAATGATAAACACTGAAGTACAATACAAATTATTTCACTCTCTATTGAAGTTTATATGATCATTGAGATAATCAGAGAGTAAGTGATATGAAAATCAGAGTATTGGCATTTCGAAGATGTAAGCTCGTATCATCATCTTTCTCCGTCTTGAATGAGTCTCTACTTATAGACAACTGATATTAGTCCGTTGAAGCATTGGTCTGATGTAGAATATTACCGTTGTAAGTTTTAGTCCGTTGGAGAAATAGCCGTTGGAGCTTCTGACGTCCTCATCTGCTTTTTGATAATATGATGTTAAACCTTTGTTTGATCATCTGAAACTTGCTAACAAACATGATTAATAGCATTGAGAAGTATAGCAAGTAGAAATCAGATGATAATAATCACTTCGAAATTGACGTTCTTTACTATCGAGTTGCTTTGTCATACGACTCGAGGCATAGAAAAGCGTGGCTCGAGTTTGCACATGGTTAAAGTCAATATGTACGTTTGAGAATGCTATCTGACTCAAGGCACTTAAGGTTCTGGCTCGAGTTCACCAACTTGAGGCACATACTTCCTTGGCTCGAGTTAAATCATCGTGATAGAGTATTTCAGAAATCACCTTGACTCGAGGCACATGATACATTGGCTCGAGGCCGTTGACTCGAGGCAGCATTCTTACAGGCTCGAGTTAATCGTCAATTGATCATTTAGATTCAGAAGCATTTGACTCGAGGCACAATTAATCTTGGCTCGAGTCTGTGTTCAAAACATTGTGGAATGTCTCAAAAACGAACCTTCTGACTCGAGGTGCAGTTGTTGGCTCGAGGTAAAAAGCCTTCTCAAAATGTCTAACTTTCTGTCTTCACTTAGACTTGAGGTGGAACTTCTGGCTCGAGGCAAAAACCTCTCTCAAAACGTCTAACTTTCTGTTTGCCTTTGACTCGAGGTTGAACCGTTCGCTCAAGGCAAAATCTTCAATTTTGTGCTCTTTGACTTGAACTTGATTTGAGGAGGCACTCATCAAAATTGGTTTCTTCCAAAGTCCATGAAACCCTTGTTATGTCTAGATTCATATGGAATTGGTTTCATTTCATTTGGTTGTGTAGAGAAAGAAAACCGAAGCTATCTTTGAATCGAATCCAAAATTTCGAGTGCCAACTTTTGAAGGCTATATCTCCTTGGTCTGAACTTATTTTTGGCTGGTTCAACTCTTGATGGAACTAAGTTTGAGTCTAGGTTCAAATGGCACTGGTTTCAGCTCAATTGGATTTGTAGATTGTGAGATACACTCAAAACACCGAAGGTTGGTAAGCTGTGTGACGTTAGCTGATACACCAACTTGTCGAATTCATATATCTCTCATATGAACTCCTTTGGGCTTGAATTTTATATCAAAATGACTCATTGGGAGTCTAGTTTCATATGCCACTGGTTTCACCTCAATCTGATCTTTGGTTTGGGAGATATCATCGAATTACCAGACGCGTCGCTTTGTGCTGAACGTGAAACGAGTTGCTGAAATACATCTTGAATCGAGGCAATTAGTGTCTTGACTCGAGGCAACTCGTTCCAGAGGCAAAAATCACTGTAGCAAGGTGCTGACTCGAGGTAGTGATGTTCTTGGCTCGAGGCAAGCTGTACCAGGTGCCCAAAACACTGTAGAAACCATGTTAACTCGAGGTAAGCTTCTTGGCTCGAGTTAATTCATCCCAAAACGTGATTTTGCTTATTTTAACTCCGATTTAAGTCGTTCCAACTTCCATATCATTATGAAGACTTCTAGAATCAATCTAATAACTTGTATAATGATTTTCTCATTTCATTAAGCAAGTTCTTCTTTCTTTCTTCTTCTCTTGATCATTCTCCATAACTTAACTCTTTCTTTCTTCTCTTCTCTTGATCATTATCCATAATTTAATTCTTTCTTTCTTCTCTTCTCTTGATCATTCCCAAAATCCTTTGATAGCTTCTTGCTTCCTTGATATTCTCTACAAGTTCTTCTTTTTCTTTCCGTAACCTCTTATCTCCTTCTTGATTAATCTTTATAATTCAACTTGGACTAATCTACATTAAATATATAATAGTTAGTCAATGTAGGAGATAAATATAGTATACAATCTTTTTGCTCTTAATAATGGCATCTATATAAGACATCATCAAAACTAATCATATCCAACATTCTCCCCCTTTTTGATGATGTCAAATACTCTAAGAAAAATATGTATGAATATGAAAATACATTAGAACCAACATATTTTTCTTGTCATTCTCTCCCCCTTATTTGTCATTAGCAAAAAGTTGAAGTATAAAGAAGATATACTTAGAGAGACAAATATTAAACCAGATAAGAATGAGTCAAGGAACTGATTTTCTCTCCCCGATTGAAATTGTTTTCATTCTAAATATGAAGCAATTTGGAATGTTTTTATGAAAACAAATTTGAAAGAATTTGAAGAGGTTTTCAAAACATCTTTCACAATTAAAGCATATAGATACCAAACATGTGCAGAATTTCTACTGAATATAAAGATAGAGATTAGAAATGCTCATGTAGATTCTGCAAATTTGATGAATGATTGATGGAGTCCATTTGCTTTCTTTCTTGTTATGTGAGATCCGTGATGTGCTCTGAATAGCCTTTGAGATGTGGAATGAGACTAAAGTGTACGACTTCTTGAGTTGTATCTCAACTGAATGATTATGACAGTACTCAGCTTCCATCTTTTGCCATTTCTTCATGGAGCTCTTCTCTAAAGCATATCTCAACTTCAATGATGGAGCGTGAAAGCATTATTCCTCAATTTGATAGTTTCTCCTTGTAATATGTTGAGGAATGTCCTTGCACAAAACGAAATATCCTGCTGTAATTGTAAAATTTTCTTGCAAGAGAGAAATGTGTTAGTTCATACCAAATGTAATTCCGTAGTGATACCTCTACCATGGCATTACATTGGTATCTCAGTCGCTAATTTATGCACCGTCTCACGGCTTGTGCAACCAGCTATCAAAATATCTCTTTCTAAATGAAATTTTCAAATAAGGATAGTGAAAGGAAAATATGATATTAACTCATCATCAAAACTAATAAAAGATAGTGAATGCAGATGAGAATGTTTAAAAGGGTTTTCTTCAAATAAAGGAGATAAGCTTTTAAGATAGAAAATACGGGTGAAGGTGAAGCTCCCCCTTAATGAATGCATGATTAAAAATTGTGAAACACATTTAATGATACCAAATAATAATGTGATACCGAATGTTATGAGGTTTGGAGTTATCCCTACTCCAAGAACACAACATGGTATTTCAGAATTAAGAACTTTCAAGTTCACAGGTGGACTTGAAATTGGTATGAAGAAATCACTTATGCTTTCTATGATGATAAAAGAGTTTAAGCATAAGGATCATTTTTTTAAAAAATGAGTGTGCTCAGGCTAAATTTCATAAAATAAGATGGAATGAATGGAATCAAGTTAGCCTATCATGATTATGATTTGTGCATATTACAATACCACACTTACGTAATATCGTAATTACTCAAGTCATAATCATTTGTAATCCATAGATGCATCACTGGCTAGCCACTATCCGATGATGTGATCAATATTCAATATTTTTGTGGTAAGCTCAGTGTAGGATTGTTGAAGTTCCTTTCCCAAATATCTCGATAGGTTACTCATGTGATGTCCATGACTCTGTAGCCATTACTTGTTGATCATAGGAGAGGACCTTACAAGCTTATCTTCCTATGTTTATCCTTATTTTCCAACGCAAGAACAGAGGATCCTGCAAACCAAATATATGTGCTCTTTGGTACCCAATGTTTCTTGAGTCCACACAAGATTAGACATAACAACTCTTATGCTCTCATAATTTAACCATATAATATTTGAGCAAAGAGCATAATAAGCCAATCAAAGACCAAAAAAAAAAAAAAAAAATACCCAATCAAATAAGTTCAAGCCAATGAATCATAAAGGGTAACAATTAAATGATACCAAGAATGTAATTTCTCAATGACAATTTGTAAATACACTTTATGGAAAAGATGTCATTGATACAAATGCATGTAAGTTTAATCAAAGAGTATAGGAAAAAAAAATTATCCATTAAACTGATCTGGCTTGAGTTAAACTGTATGCACTAGAGTCAGTGAAGTTTAAAAGATTCACTCGAGTCAAATCATATGCACTCGAGTCAGTTTACTTTGAAAAATATATCTTTCACAAAGTTCCACTCGAGTTAACCAATACTAACTCGAGTAGGAGTTTTTTATAAAATATTTTCCAAAGTCTTTTAAATGTGAAAATTTTGCCTGAATAATTAAAGTATTAATTATTGGAAATTTAGGCTTATTTTTCCTAAATTTATTTTGGGGAAAGGAATAAATTTAAGGAAAATTAGTAAGGGATATTTTAGGCCTAAAAATTATGGAATTGATATTTTATGACCTAGAGAAATTAATTGGGGAGGGAAAATCCTTATATGGAATTAAGGATTAATTTATTTTCCATAATTATAATTAAATGAGTAAAATAGTAATTTAATTACCCCAAACCCAAAAATAAAATTTAGACCAAATTTAGAAAACCAAGACATGCTTTACTCAACCTAGAAGATAAACTCCAGGTTTGATAATTTTTTATTTTTTTTGGTAAAAGAAAAGTTTAGGAGGGTTCGACATCGGTCCCCCCACTGCAAGGCCAAAGCACGGCCCGGCTCTATGAAGCACTTACATCGGGGACTTACGAGATCGCCTACCAAAGGAGTCCCGACGGTAGAGGATCGAACCCACGACCCAAGGCTAATCCCTGATCCCTTACTATCTACGCCAACTCACATTGGTCAGGTTTGATAAAATTGCTCCAGCAAATGCAAGACAATAGGCTTATGTGACTATTATGAAGGCCCATATAAATTATTTGAATCTCCAGCATACTCCCTTAATTCATTACTTATTTCAGCCCATATTTCTAACAGAACCATTCAACAACCCATACTCCCTCAGTTGCTATATCCCCTTCGGCCCAACATCAGAAAGCAAAATATATATCATCCTATTCACTAATTCCTATCAGCTGATCACGGTGAGCAGAGACACGCAAGATAAACCACATCGTTCATTACGCGAGAAACAAATACGGCAGGAGATAAACCAGATCACACAAAACTCCCTCTCTCACCAACGTATTTCTTCTCAGCCTCAACTGATCATGCAAAGACAGCAAAAACCAGCTACACCCATACGTCTCAAGCGCCACGCGAAATACTCACTGTGCATTCCCTTTTCAAACCGTTGGCTTTTCTTGCATCAGACCAGACCTTTGGTTCGTTATATATAGCCATTGCTTTTTTGTTCTCATCATTTGTGTGCTTCAACAAGCGTGAGAGAGATAGACGAGTGAGAGAGAGGGAGAGAACTTGATCCTTTTTCCTCTGCGTCTTGGTTCCGAAATCAGGGGGGCTGTGTATTGGTGAGCACCGATGTTCGTACATGCAAGCTAACCAAGGCGAGTCATTGAGCTTCTCCCCTTCTAGTTTCTATGATTTTCCATCGTGAGTTGCTGAGCTTTGAACCGTAAGAATTAACACCACAAGCCTCTGCTTTATACACGTTGAAACAAGGACCATTGTTTGCTTGCATTGGCAATTTCAAAACTTATTCATTCACTGCACACAATATAAATACATATATATATGCGTTGCGGCTCATGGAATAAAAGAGAGGGAACTTGCTGGTTTAGTTTGCTGTCAAAACATTGCATACCTAGCTATTAATTATATGGCGTTAGATATATATTAAAAGAGAGGGGAAAGGTTTTTGGTGGTTGAATATATATATATAGATTCTGCTGCTTATATCATTGCTGCATATAAAAGAGAAAATATTTTTGTTGCATATGAAACTGAGAGGAACGCTATGAATATATAATATATATAAGTATATATATTCCGTTGCACCTATCGTTGCTGTCATTGTTATTAACACTACAGATGTAAATATAAAGAGGAATTGCGTGTTGGATATGTTAATAAATAAATAAATATATATATATATATATATATATATATATATATATATATATATATATATATATATATATTTATATATATATCTATGCACGTTGCATTTATATATGTATATAATGTATATAATATAAGAGAAAAGGAAATGATATATATAGACATCAGAAGCTATGCATATATAGGTATATATATTTTTATCGCTGCATATCTATTTATAAATGTGTGTGTATGTTGCTGGATATGTAAAAAGAAAAGAAAGAAAACCTTGCTGCACACTTATGATCTTATATATAAATATGGAACAAAATCTTGGAAATAATAGAGAAAAGCTTTACTTTGTAATATATATATATATATATATATATATATATATATAATGGAAGTTATTTTACTGATATAATACCATGAAATCAAAAAGACGGAATCCGATACAACTTACTCCTATATAATAGGATCTAATCTAGCTCATTCCTATATTATTTCATTTATAATATTATTTACAAATAAATAAATAAATAAGTAAATACACACACATATATATTATAATAATAAAATGTATTTTTATATTGTTAGTATTTATTTAAACTCCTAATTTAAAGTGTTGATGACGTATTTAATCTTGAAATAGCCTCTAGGAGTTTAAACTAATTCTAGAGTAATAATAAAATAAAAATGACAAATAAGACCCAAAATATATATTTTGGCCTTCAAATATTAAAATGGACCTTGGAGGGTTGATATAGGCCCAATGGCCTTAAATTAAGCCTAGTGCCATGACATTGGAGATTGTGAAGAGTTTGGAAATAATAATCCACCGTCTGTAAATTTATATTTATAGGACGTGATAGTTGCCGAAACAATTAAACGAACATGAAACCAGTTGAAGATTTTGAAGCAATCAGGTACTAATCTTAATCCTCATATACTTTGTATGCGTTATGTATGTATGTTTTACCATGTATATTGCATACATTTGGTTATCATTTATTTCCAAGCACTATGGAACTGGAACATGTTGTGTGCAATATAAGGGCTTTGCTGTGTGCTGTGCCCGGCAGTCTGTGCTGTGTGCTATTAGGACTGCTAGTTTCAGATTGGTTGTGTCCCTTGTAGTGTGCATGATACTGAATTATATATGGTTTGTGTTTTCATTCGTGGTTTTCTTACATGCAATGTATATACATTTTATATGAGACTAACGGTTACTCTAGGATTCAATTTTGAATTCCAGCCCCATTTAAGCCCTTAAGCATTACATCTAGGTCTCGAGTCGGAGACCGAGGTAAGACGGTGGAGCAAGATTAGAGTTTTGCAATGGTGGTTGTCGAGACTTATTTTTGGATATTTTGGTGTCCCGGATGATTGTATTATAATTATTTTGGGAATCATTATTCGGGATAACTGTATATTTGATCTCTCCGAGGAAATTTACCTTTCTTCATTATATCTTACCAGTATATTGTTGTCCAAACTGGTGTATGCTCTACTGCTAATACTCTGATGAATGACTTAAATTAACATGAAAAATAATTTTAAATTGAATAAAAGTAAAGGATCACACTACCCGCCACCCGAAAAGGCGAGGCTAGTAGATGTGTAACACTGTGAGTGTTCAAACTTTTCGATAGAAAGATAATCAGAGTTGTTGATAGAAATAAAGATTGAGTCATTTTCGCTTCATTGCTGCGTATCCGAAGACGACATGCCTTTGGTCTAATCGGGGATAGCATAGGTTAGGTTCCTTTGACTTTCACCGTAATGGGTTGCTCGAGAATATGATCATGTGAACCGCTTCCGACTGAATTTCCGTGTGAGTGCTCTGTTTTTGCTACATCATTTAATACTCTTGACACAAATATTACTGTTTGAAGATTTTAACGTAATTCTTCATTTGATAATCTGAAACTCACTAATAAACATGTTAAGAAGCATTGAGAATAATAATGAGTAATAATATGAAGTATCAAGATAATAATTAGTTAATTTGAATTTACAATGACAAAGATATATGACAGAAGCAGTCAAAACTCGAGTTATGTTCATCTTAACTCGAGTTTTGTTTTACAAGACTTGACTATAAATGGCCTTGGTCTCAAAACAAAGACTGGCACATAAGCATTTAATATGAACACTCAAGTTTTGGAATTGTACACTCAAAAGACGAACTTTAGTTTTCATATATAATAGTTAAGTTTTGGTTTAAGAGAGTTTGGTAGAAGATTGTTCAAGAGATAAAGTTTAGTGAAAGAGTATCATAACTCGAGTTTCGTTTAATCAAACTTGAGTTGTAAACTCAAGGCTCAAAATTTCAAGTGTGCCAAAGACCATGAGTATTTAAAGTATTACCTTGGCACTCGAGTTTTGTTTAGGAAAACTTGAGTGTTACCTTTGTTTGATCCAAAATCCAGTGACTTCCAAAACGCAAGAACATTGGCAGCACGAAGGTCAAATTCTAGTAAGCATAACGTCTTCGATATAGCTCCAAGTTTGGTAAATCACCTATCCCCAAAAATAGGTTTAAGTGTTCTTTCCAATGCATAAAGAATGAGCTCCAAATTCATTGTGTGCTGAGCGTTACGATCAAAGTACTTATTGTTGTTCTAGATCAGCGTTTTTGCAATCGGACTGTGAACTTCAAAAAAATCATATCTCCCTCATTTGATATTTTTTTTCCATGATCTTGATATTTTTGAAAAGGTATTTGAGTCTAATTTCATGTGCCACTGGTTTCAGCTCATTGGGATGTATAGTTTGTCGATACACCCAAATTACCGAACCCGTATTCGTTGTATGGCGTGATTTCATATGGCAACTTATGAAATTCATGTCTCTTTCATATGAACTCCTTTAGGCTTGATTTTGGTGTCACAATGACGCATTGGGAGTCTAATTTCATATGAAATTGGTTTCACCTCAATCAATCTCTAGTTTAAGCTCACTCAAGTAAAACGCTTAACAGGGGTGAATAGAGTACCTAAAACTTGAGTTTCCGGTGGCAGACTCAAGTGTCAAACTCGGGTTTTGAATTTCAGAACTCAAGTGGATGAAAAATGCAAAAGAAAATCACTGTAGCTGAGGAGAAAATTACTGTAGCAAATTAGTATTCATCATGAAGGTTGGTTTTGCTTATTTTAACTCCTAATTGAGCCATTCCAACTTCTATTTGTCATAGAAACTTGAATATTGATATTCTCATTATATTTGCCATGTTCCTCTTTCTTCAATCTCCTCTTTTGATCATTCTCTATAATTCAACTTGGACTAATCTACATGAAGCATAGTAGTTAGTCAATGTAGGAGATAAATACATTATGCAAACATTGTGCTCTTAATATTGGCATATATATTTGACATCATCAAAACTAATCATATCCAACACCCTCCATGTGAGACCACAAACTTTTCCAAAAATTTAATTTTTCCCTCCATTCCACTTCCCCACACCTACTGTTCTGTCTCTCTTTCAAACTTTCCATCAGCCCCCTAAACCGCCGGCTATAATTGCTCCACATACTATCTCTCTAATCCCACTGATAACAAGGCTCTCAATCTCCACACCTCCACTTCATCTCTCCATAACCCTTTCAGCTTCAATCACTCTTGCACTAAAGCCTCACCCTTAAACCTAAGCCAAAACCTTTACTCACACCCCCTATCTCCCTATCTTCATAATGCAAACTGAACCTCACCCCTCTCGCTGCTTTATGCTACTGCATTCGACGCTCAAGAAAACCATACCCAATCCTCTTTCAACCTTTCCACTCCTTTGCCCTACTCTCACAATGGTTAGAACTAAACAAGGCCAGCCAAAAAAATTTCCTCTACCACCCGCACCGACCCCCTAATGTCCACCTCTCGGGAGGCCAAAATGTGCTTCATGACTATCTCAGCTAAGAAAAACATGGTCCCCGAACGAGTGTTCAATGCCGAATTAATCACCCAAGGAACTTACCCTGTCTATGTGTTGAAGGTCATTCATAATCAAAATTGGGCAAAAATTTTCACCAACCCTATCAAGGCCATCATTCCCTTGGTGCCAGAATTCTGTACGAACTGCGCTACGGGCACCCCCTACGCAATCACTATCCAAAGAGTATCCTTCTCCATGGCACCAAAGGACATTCAGGCGATCTATGATCTAGACACTATAGATGATGACTTCTTTCCTCTGCTCACCAAAAGTAATAAGCCTGCCTTGCTTGATCAGGTTATCAACAAACTCTGCATTCCGGGTACTCAATGGACCATTTCTAAGGAGGGGTCTCACACCTTCAGACAAATCTACCTCAAGCTAGAGGCCAAAGTCTGATACTATTTCCTTCAATCTCGCCTCTTCCCAATGCTGCACCTTCATACTGTCTCCACAGACTAATGTTGCTATATTGTCTTCTAAAGGGGAGAGATGTTAATGTGGACGAGATTGTGTATTGTGAACTTTGCGCCTGCCTGCAGATAACCTCTAGCAATCTCTTTTGGCCTTTATTACAGAACTCTGTTGGAAGGTTGGCGTGAACTTCAGAGGCATCGAAGAAAGACTAAAGCTCCTGGTCCTATCTTTCTTTCTACCATCCAACGCATGTATGTCTAGCCAGCCAGCGCTAGTAAGCCTAAAACTGAACCCTCCACCTCGCAGTCGGCACATCCATTGGCCCCTATTAATGCCCCAAGTTTGAAAGGCTTCACCGAGCAGGTCACCGACCTCAAGCAGCAATTTGCCACTCTAATCTTTCAGTTGCAAGTGATGTAGCGGTATATGGCTGAACGGGACAGTGCTCTCACCACAAACCTCTTGGCTAATTTTCCAAAGTTTACACCTCTTCCGATATTTCCTTAGTCTGTCTTCGAGATGGCTGGACTAGCCGATTAACCTACTACCCAAGAAGCATCTGGTTCTTGCAAACGACGACAAGGTATGGAGTTCGATGTGAAGTCGGAGGGAGCTAATAAAGAAGATGAGCTTACCTCTAATGCTTCTGCCAGCACGGCGGATGACTAAAACCACCCCTATTGGCTTGGCAATCAAATTTTGGTACATTTCTTTTGAACTTTGCTTGTTTCAGTCAGTTTTGTTTTTCTTTATTTCTCGCCTCATTTTCTTTCACCAAGGATTATCCCCTGTTGGCTAGTAACTGGGCCAACTTTTTCCCCCTTTTTGTTACTTGGCAATGTTACAGTATCCTTTTGTTGTTTGCATGCTCTTATATGTTTTTCTGTACACCTTTATCTCTATGCTTGCTAAGTGGACACACTGCACACTAGGTTTCATGTTGCCTATATTTTGCTGCTTTTCTCTCTATTTGGCTCTCCCTTTGCACTAAGGACATTGCAATCTTTAAGTGTGGGTGAGGTTATATATAGTAGATGTGTGTATGTGTTGTTATGAGTGTTGCTTGATACTCCTAGTTTCTACATTTAGCATTTTTGCAAAATCTGGGCCAATTTTAAAGTTGAAAACTATTTTGCAATAAGGCAGAAACAATTATGCAGCAAAGTAACTGCTTGCAGAAATGTATAGAATAGAGTTATTGATGAGTCATATTTATTTCATGTTTTCCCTATGTGTTTTGACTGTTTTGAATGATGAATTTGAGCTCATTTGTGTGTTATTTGATAGAACGTTTAAGAATTCATGCACATAGGGAAAGAGAGGATAGATTTTACAAAGTGTTGCATCCACATCATTATCCTGCTCATGTGCATAAGAAAAGGGTCATTTCATGGTTTACTGTGAAAGCACATAACGAAGCTGATATAATGCTATAGCATATGGTATGCTTACATCTGTGCCAACAATACAATGCGACTACTATGTCGTAGAATCATAAGTGATGCACAGTTATGCGTTACATTACTCTTACATTTCCTCAAGAGTTTTCAAGAAATTAATACAGGTCATCCAGATGGACGTTTAGACGGCAGTTGAATTGACTGAGGCTGAATCAGAATATGCAGAGAATCTAAGGAAAGATTTGAAAAATCCTACAGTATTCAAAGAGGGTCAATCAACTGAATCTAGGGATTTTGACCTAACATATTTGGAAGGCCCAACTCACTGGATGTATGGCGCGGAAGGACCTGAATATAAGAGGAAAGTGTGGCTAAATCTAAAAACATCATCAAAGTCATGAGAGTTAGAACAGTCAATACAAGTCCAATCTGACTAGACTCGCACCAAAGGAATAAGAGAACTACCGATTGAGAGAACAGCAAACAAGACCCCACTCTTCCCTGAGCTAGATGGATTGTAGAAGACGTAGAGACGTTGCGTGACAGAACACTCCTTACTCCGTCAATCATTTTGACGATCCTTTCTATTTTTTTCCCGTAAACCTTCTATGGGCTTTTCTGCGTACTCTATTTTGTGTTTCCCCCATCAGTCATGAACTAAACTTTCATTGGCTGAGTGAGGATGGATTTCTAAGTTGTAAAATGAACCCAGTTTGCTAAGTTCTTTATTTAATACATTCATTTTGTTTAATAGTAATTAAATATTGAGTAGGTTAGCGGACGCTAAGGGCTAGATCAGTGGTCTCAGCTTACTGGACGGGAGTCGAGGTTAGACCTCTATTAGACAGTGTTTGTTGGGCGAGCTTGTGTAGGGCTCGACCTAAATTGTAGGCTACAGGAATGGATCTACCGCTCATAATCAGAACACCTAGGTTAAAACCAACAGTCTAAACTGGAAAATTGCCATAAGAATATGGGAGAAGTAGAGCGAGGACTGTACTTACAGAATGTAGACGCTTTTGTATAGGATAGTGGTGGGTTAGCTGAATAACGTTGTGAAAGTCGATTTTGCAATAGCATTGCGGAAGCTGTGCAGCATAATTATCAAAGCAATGCATTGTCTACAAATTGGGGGAATAATGCGACTTAGGATGAAATCCAAACTCACCTACTTTTAAACCGATATCTTCCTTCAGACTTTTGATCATTTATTTACTTATTTGTCATTGGTAATAGCAAAATCAAACAAAAAAATTATACTTTTACTTCACACAACTGTCACGAGAAACCGACATCATCTTTGGTATCAACCGTCTCTATGGGACGATAACTTTACTTTCTCTTTATTACTTGTTCGACTGGTTCACTTGCTACAAGGAAATTGACCAACAGTTATCTTAAGGGATATAAGTTGTGTGAGCTTGGGAAATTGACAACACTAGGCTTAGTAATGTATATGGCAATGCCGTAGTAAAGAAAAATCCTGAGAATTAGCCACATGGAAGTATTCTTGAGCCTTAAATTTCTAAATTCAGTGAGCATACTCTCTAGATCTAAAGCTCTCTTTGATTTTTCCTAGTTCACATGATTGAGACATTTGTTTTCCACCCAGAATCCCACACACAAAACACTCTCATCACATATCCATTGCTACCCCCTTTAAGCCTTTATCCATTGCTTTTGCAAGGACAGATAGGAAGTGTAGTAGAATTGACCCAAAAATGTTATAGCATAATGACCGCAAATGCAAGTTGTTACACCCCTACCGGCCTCGCCCTTTCGGGTGGCGAGTTAGAGGGATTCCTTTTACTTGTTACCTTTCCTTCATTATTAGGTCAATTTAACTTATATCAGAGTGAGCGCAACAGAGCACGTAATCGGTTTGGACAATCGATTGTACTGGTAAAAGTAAATAATCAGAAAATAAAAGTCCCCAAGGGGTTAAGGGTACAGTTATCCAAAATAAAATACCAAATATATATGTACAATCATTCCAAAATAAATACAAGGTATAATAGGGCATTCCCTATTCTTCATCTGCACTATGGGCCCTACTTCTCCAAAAAGTTCTTCTCTGCTCAGGCACGTCCCCCTGCCTCAACAAATCTATCTGGAGTCCAATAATGGCCCCCAGAGTAACCATCAATACTCATGCACTAAATGTGTAAGGTGTATGCATACAACCATGTAAGTATGTAAATACAGATAAATATGCCAAATACCACAATATGCAAACAATAACACACACAGAAACACATCTTTGCTCCGTTGGGCCACCTTACCAAGACAGGCCCAGAAAGCACAAATCTGTCTCCATTGAGTCGCCACGCAGGTGGACCCCAGCAGACACCACCTGTTTCCGTTGAGTCGCCATATAAGCAGACCCCGGCAGGCACCCTCAGTGCCAGGGACACAATAACAAACATGTTCTGTATGCATATTTGGCAACACATAAGAAAAACACATACATGGCAGACAACACATACAACAACCACATAAAAGTGTCTGAGTAAAGTGGTTACTACCTGGTATGCTATACACTGTCTTTAATATTATTATGCCCAAATACTTTTCCAGAAATTCCCTTGACCTCACAACATCAAAATACACCATTTTTAGTATTTCCAAAAATACCCTTGCATTTATTTTTCCAAAACCGAGCCCACACAGAACTTCCAGAAATTCTGTGAATTTGACCCAACTTCCATAATTTTTAATAAATTCCAAAAAACTCATATTCACATGAAACCAGCGCCATCTGAACCATTCGGATGTCTATGTTTCAGGAAAAATATACCCAGAACCAGAAAGAACTTATATTTTGGCGTGTTGCTTATTTTCTACGTCTTGGTCAGATTTCGTCTTGTTGCACTCTGTTCTGAATTCACCAATTTTTATATCTTAGTAGGAAAATCCAAAAGACACAAATGTATACATAATGGTGAAGCCCTGGATGTATAATTTCTACCATAAAAATTTAAGACTAAAAATACTTCATTTACTATTTTTAAAACCGAGCTGAAACACCTCTGCCAGAAATTTCAGAATCACTGGTAAGCTTAGTTTTAGGAGTTTTTCGGTTTTTTCGACTTCGGAAACTCAAACCATGACTATACCCTACACAAAACCACGTTCCAGAGCCATTGGAGACCTCAAAAATTAAATAATCCAATCATAACACCAAGCCCCAACCCCATGGACGAAAATACATTAACAAGAACACAAGAGGGTAGAGTTTTCGGTGTTACCTTCGATCGGTGAATCGGTGATTGTTCTTGTGTTCTTGACTCTTGAGTCTTGGTAAATGTGGCTGCAGATCCTCCCTCTCCTTGCCTCTGGAAATTTCGCCCCTTAGAGTGAAAATGGAGAGCCAATTACCTTTTTATTAAAGGTTAATTTGGTCCGGTAAAATTAGAATCAACAGTCGTAAATTTCTGTCCTTTGTGTAATAAATGGGATCTGCTTTTCTTGACTTATCCTCCAAGTAATTCCAGAATTTTCCAGGGCTGCCTAGGCAGATGGCATGTGGCGCAACCTCCCATAAAGAAGTCAGATTTTTATTTGCTCTTGGGGCAAATTATCTGTTTTGGCCAAAAACTTTTGTAAATTACAATTGTGCCCGAGAACTTACTAATTATTACCAAATTTTCCCATATGTTTTGCCTGCCCAAAGGGTATACATGTGGAGCCATTTTGGGCCCACATGTCTGTCCTAATTAATTTTTACTCATTTATTCCCATTTTGCCCTTTTTCTCTGAATGTGGGCTTGACTTTTATACTGATTTCTCTTTCTTTCTCTCCCAGCAAACCTTTTAATGATTAAGAGAGGGTGTGTGATGCCTAATGGGGCCCACAAATATGATCCCCTATAATTAATTCCTTTTCTCACTTTATCAGTCAAGTTCTTGGTCTACTGGTCCGTGTGGGTCCCGCTAGTCACAGGGTGCTTTCTTTTGTACTTTTCTTCAACTTTTCTAGCTAATCTCCCCTGAATGGACATACATGTGAGGTGCCCTTTCACTTTCCAATATGGCCCCATATTTGTCTCATTTAGTCCAGAAGAAACCCCTAACTGGTCCCACCGGTCCCTTTCTACCGTTAATCGCTTTGTGTGACCCGCTTTGTTTTGGGCTCGAGTACGATAAAAGCATCTCGATTTTTCCTTCTCCCGGGTGGACGAAATTGAATACTTATGGGGTAAGCATTTGAATTTTCTACCCTTGTAATCATTACTTACTTTTTACTTTTCAACCCTGCAGTGACACGTGTCCTCTAGTAATGATTACGCTGACTCCTTATCTTCAAAAACGCAGGGCATCCCTGACTGCCCTGAAAATGCTATATCTTTACTTATACCGGCATATTTTCACTCAACTAATTGTCCTATACCTTAGGACATAATTAAAGGGCATCTTTTCCAACCGAATTTGTACCGTATAAGTCTTCTGCGCCCTTTTTTCACTCAACTAATTTGCAATGTTAGCATACCAAGGTGTAGAGATATAGGAGATAGCATACAGTTGTTTGTTAGGGAAGAATTCTTGAATTAGTATGTGAGGATGGTGTTGGTCGATTTCCTTGATGGCAAGTGAACCAGTCGAACAAGTAATAAAGTGTAAGTAGAGTATCGTCCCAAAGAGACTGAGATAAGTGACGCTCAACTGCTGTAATAGTTGTGTGAACAGAAAGTAAAATCTGATTGACTTGGGGGTTTTTTTGTGGTTACGCTAAATAACAAGAAAGTAAACAGAGTATCGTAGTCGTAAGAAGATATCAGTGGGAAAATAGGCTGAACTCGGAATCATTCTTAAGCATATCAATCCCCCAGTTGCGTGACATATTGATATAGCATTTATACTGCACAGCCTCCGCAATGCTACAACATAGATACTATTTACGATGCTATTCAGATAACCCACTACTAGAATCTATCAAAGCTTCCGCGTCCGATACATGTAATACTAACTTTACTTCTCCCATATGCCTATGGCAATTTTCTAGTTAGATTAACATTACAAAGTAAGGTGTTATGGTTATGAGCGGTAGAACCATTCTTGAAGCCTACAATAATAGGTCAAGCCTTGCACCAGCCTACCTAGCAATAACTGTTTCTCAGAGGTCTAACCCCGACTCCTTTCCAGTAAGCCGAGGCCACTAATCTAGCCCTTAGCTTCCGCTAATCGAAAGGAATTTAATTCACTGATAAGCAAACTGAATTTATTGAATTAAGTACTAGCAACTGGGTTCATTCCAAACTTAAGAAATCATCCTCGCTCAGACATAGGAAATTTAGTTCATGACTGACGAAGGAAACACAAAACAGATAACAACAAAATGACCCAAGATCAAAAGTTTAAAATGAAGAAACTAGAAAGCTTGATGAAGTTTCCGACGGCGTGGAAGAAGCCCTGTCACGTCACCACTCCATGTCTTCTTCTCTCCGTCTTACTTTACTACAAGGAAGGATGCTAGGTTTTCTTGGGGTTTTTCGTGCCTTGTGAACTCTCTCTCTCTCTCTCTCTCTTCTTTCGAGTCTAGCTGTATATGAATGGGATTAGACTCTTAGTGACTCGACTCTCTTTAGGGTTGGCTTGCTGTTTCCTTATATAGTCAGGCTTTCTTGCGGCGTAAGTTCCTACGAGCTGGGCCTTTCCTAATCTGTCGAGATCCAGTCGTATCTCTCCTTCCAATATTAGTAGATTGATTCTGCTGATCCTACGGGATTCTTCAAATCTTTAGTTTCGATCCTAAGCATCTTCTATTCCGTTACGTCAGCAATCTACCTCTTGTTCTCGACCTTCACTATATTTCCTGAAATAATCTTGACAAAAGATCAGAACATATGCCACATAGCATTACGTCCTTTACTTTGCTATAGCTTCAAAGATGCTTTGTATTGCACTTCGATAAGCTGTCTTGATTCTATAGCATGGCATCGGCTATATTATGCGACTTTCTTATAAAAACCTCAAAACTTGCTCTTTTTCAGCACATGTTTAGGATGTGAGTGGAATTTATCTTCAAGTTCCTTGTACCATGAATTTAATTCCTTTTTGCTTAAATTGAATGCAATTAAACTCATATTCACCATACAATTCAGTCATAGAATACAGGGAAAACATGGAATAATTAGTGCTCATCAGATGGTCAAGCATGTGGTCCTCCAATCTAGATAAATGGGCTGCTACCTGGTTTTCTGTCCCCTTTTTGTCCTTTATCTCTAAGTCAAATTCCTGTAGTAGTAAAATCCATCGGATGAGCTGTGGCTTGGCATCTTTCTTCGTGATCAGATATTTGACGACTAAATGATCTGTGAAGACTAATGCCAACCAGATATGATCTAAATTTTTCAAATGCAAACACCAAGGCTAATAATTCCTTCTCAGTTGTGGTATAGTTTGCTTGAGCGTCTGTCAGGGTTTTGTAACGCAGTAGATAGAGTGAAAGACCTTGTCATGTCTTTGGCCTAGTACTGTGCCTACAGCAACATTACTTGTGTCACACATTAGTTCGAAGGGTAATTGGCAGTCAGGTGCAACTATCATAGGGGTAGTAATGAGCTTCTGTTGTAGAGCAGCAAAGGCTTTCACGTAAGCTTCATCAAATTTGAATGGAGTGTCATGCTCCAGCAATGCACATAGGGGTTTGGAAAGAATTGAAAAATCCTTAATAAACCTTCTAGCATGGCAAAGAAAGCTTCGAATACCTCAGACTGTGGTGGCCGGTGGCAACTTCTCGATAACTACTACCTTTGCTCTATCCATTTCAATTCCCTTTTTAGAGATCTTGTGACCCAACACTATTCCTTCAGTTGCCATGAAGTGACATTTCTCCCAATTCAGGACTAAGTTGGTTTCCTCACAATGCTTTAGTACAACTTCAAGATTATGTAGACAATCGTCATAAGATTGTCCAAAAACAAAGCAATCATCCATGAAGATCTCAATGGATTTCTCCACCATATTCGAAAAAATCGCCATTATGCATTGCTAAAACATTGCTGGAGCATTACACATCATGAATGGCATTTATTTGAAGGCAAAAGTACCGTATGGACACGTGAATATGGTCTTGTGTTGGTCTTGTGGTGCTACAGCAATTTGGTTGTAACTAAAGTACCCGTCGAGGAAACAATAGTACTCTTCACCAGCCACCGTAGGGATCCGTACACGCGGCGAAAGGATATTCGTCCATTAAAACTTACGAATCCCTTGAGAAGATCTATCAACGGCATTTAAATCAAGTTAGAAAAGAACCTACCTATGCGAACACGTGAGCGTCTTGTTCAATTGGATCTCGTGGGCTTCCTACTCGATCAACATGAGCCGACTCTCCGAATCCACTCCCTCTATCGGTATCCACACTGAACAGTCTTCGACACCGACGGCAGCGTGCTAGCGTCTTTAGTATTTTCGCGTCTATACTTTTCTCTTCGGGTTTCTCACAGCTTTTCTAATGTCTTACAAAATGTCCCGTAGGTACTTCAAAACCTAATAGGCGTATTATATTCAAAATTAATCTTTATTAATCTTGAAATTTGAATTTCGATTAAAATAATATATTAATTAAGGGAAATACACTTCTCATGTTGTAGGAGAAGTGTATTTTCATGTCATAGATACAAAAAGATATGGGTCCCACCATTTCATGTGTGTGTAGGAATCTTCTTCTTCTCATGCAACATGAGAAGTATAAACCACATTAATTAAATCTATCCAATAGATCTAATCTAATATATTTATTTTAATCCGAATTAAAAGCCTTCTAATCTAATCTAATCTATCCAATAGATCTAATCTCTATTTGTTTTAGATATTTAATTTATCAAATAAATTAAATACAAAACAAATATTATATAATAATATTATAATCTCTATTAAATAATATTATTATATTATTTTCGAATTTAATATATATATATATATATATATCCATCATAGATTAAATACAGTATTCATTCAATCTTAGACATATTTAAGATTCAATAAATCTGGACACTATTGCTCGTATTGGGCTATTCTTGTGTGTGACCCTACAGACCCACATGAGATTGGCGAAGCCAATCATCGTTTTAGCCCTGAGTCGCAAACGGCCTCTAGCAAGACATTGCGACTACCCAATTCGTATGGGGATCGATGATATGATACAACCTATCATACAACCATGTCACATCCCTTTTGTCATGCGATAATTTGGTCAAGGATGAGGCATGGATAATGTCAACTTCCTGTTCTTGACCATTACTTTCTCGATTCTTGAGTAGTCTAAGAATTGAAATGGAAAATCCTTTCCATCGTAGTATAGCCATACATTTCTCAGACTCACTCATTGAGGGGGCCCAGTATTATCTCTCTACAAATGTGAGGGACAAATTCCATCTTGACCATTCACATTCTTCTGCATGAGAACCACTGATCCTGATCCAAGCCTTTATCATCACCCGGTCAAAGGTGACTTTTGACTAGGTCAAAGATCAGCGACTCATCATATAGGAATCCATGATGATCTCAGGTCAAAGGGCGTTGTAACGCGGTTATATATGAGATAAGCTTATGACTAAATCTATGCAGCTTTCTCATAGTGGGTCGGTCCAGCACCTTGTACTCTTACAAGTGCCTATGACTTTGATTCGTATCTCTATACCTCATCAAAGTCATACTGGTCTTATTTCATATTCGCTCCCGCGTAGATGACTAACCAGGGACATTTAGGATAATCTATAAGATACATCCAAGGATAAAGTTATCACTATAAACATGCAAATGAAATGATAACTAAATGGAGAATACTTTAAATGACATAAATGTTTAAAGTACAATGACTTTCCCCTAGGGCATAATTTCCAACAGGCTCTCACTTGCACTAGGTGCAATCATTAATTACTCTAATTCCCATTGTCATAACATGACGCTCATGTTTTGCTTGTGCAAGCGGCATAGTAAGAGGATCAACAACATTGTCTTCTCCTGATACTTTTCATACTTTTATATCACCTCTATCATTGATTTCTATGATGAGATGAAATCGCCTGAGTATGTGCTTGGTCCTTTGATGTGACCTAGGCTCCTTGGTCTGCTCAATAGCGCCGCTATTGTCACAAAACAAGTCTATTGGATTTGAGATGGTAGGAACCACCCCAAGTTCAGTGACGAACTTTCTGATGCAAACGGCTTCCTTAGCTGCATCTGATGTTGCTATAATACTCAGTTTCTGTTGCAGAATCAACTATAGTGCTCTACTTAGAGCTCTTCCAGCTTACCCCACCACCATTCAAAAGGAACACATCTCCTAATTGCGATCTTAGATCATCTTGGTCAGTTTGGAAACTCTCATCTGTGTAACTAGTAACACAGAGCTCATCTTCCAAACCACCATATACCAAGAATAAGTCCTTAGTCTTTCTTAAGTACTTTAGGATATTCTTGACAGCAGTCTAGTGACCCTCACCGGGATCTTATTGATATCTGTTGGTCATGCTTAAGGCAAATGACACATCCGGTCGAGTACATAACATAACATACATGATAGATCCAATAGAGGAGGCTTATGAAATCTTACTCATGCGGTCTCTTTGATCTTGTGTACTAGGACACAGATCCTTACTGAGATAGATGCCATGAGACATGGGCATGTAACCCCTTTTAGAATTCTGCATACTGAATCTATGTGGTATCTTGTCTATGTATGTGCTTTGACTTAGGCCTATCAGCTTCTTGGATCTATCTCTATAGATCTTGATCCCTAGGATGTAAGTAGCTTCGCCTAAATCTTTCATTGAGAAGGACTTTCTTAACCAAGACTTGACACTTTACAAGGTAGGGATATCATTCCCAATGAGTAGGATGTCATCTACATATAGCACTATAAATACAACTGTGCTCCCACTAACCTTGTAAACACAAGGTTCATCGATGTTTTGAATGAATTCAAACTCTTTGACTACTTTATCAAAATGATGATTCCGGCTCCGAAATGCTTGCTTCAATCCATAAATGGATCTTTAAAGCTTGCAAACTTTACTAAAGTCCTCTGGACGCACAAAACCCTCAGGTTGTGTCATGTACATATCCTCAAGGAGCTTTCTGTAAAGGAAGGCTGTTCTGACGTCCATCTGCCATATTTCATAGTCATAATATGATGCAATGGCAAGAAGGATTCTAATTGATTTGGGCATTGTTACTGGGGAAAAGGTTTCATCATAGTCCACACAATGAGTTTTAGTGAATCCTTTTGCAACCAGTTGTGCCTTGAAGATATTTACTTTGCCATCCATGTCAGTTTTCTCTTTGAAAACCCACTTGAACCCAATGGTTTTTACACCTTCAGGTGGATCGACTAAGGTCCATACCTTATTGTCGTACATCGATTGCATTTCAAACTTCATGGCATTAAGCCATCTTTCGGAGTTTGGTCCCACCATGGCCTCTCGATAGGTAGTTGTCTCATTTTGCTCAATGAGCAAAACATTATGACTTCCAGTAATCAGAAATCCATATCTCTGAGGCTGTAGCCGTGATCTATCAGACCTTCGTGGGCCTTGTGTTACTAGAGTAGGCTCATCAACCTGTTGTGAGTCTTCTCTGTTTTCCATCTGTGGTTCTATGTTGTCTTGTGGCCCTCGAACTTCTTCGAGGTACACCTTACTACTACTAGTTCTTTTAGAGATGAACTCTTTCTCCAAAAGGACACCATTCCGGATAACAAACACTTTGTGATCGGTAGGATTGTAGACATAATATCCTTTAGTTTCCTTAGGATACCCCACAAAAAGCATTGTAGGATCTAGATGATAATTTATCATAGGCTTGTTGTTTAACGTAAACCTCACATCCCCAAATTTTAAGAAATGACAAACTAGATCTCTTCCCAGTCCATATCTCATATGGTGTCTTTTCAACTGCCTTTGACGGAACACAATTTAGTATGAACACAGCTGTTTCTAGGGCATGGCCCCAAAAGGAAGGTGGAAGATCTGTTTGAATCATCATAGATCGAACCATATCTAATAGAGTTCAATTCCTTTGCTCAGAAACACCATTCCATTGAGGTGTTCCTGGAGGAGTAAGTTGTGAGATGATCCTACAACTCCTAAGAACCATATCTAATAGAGTTCAATTCCTTTGCTCAGAAACACCATTCCATTGAGGTGTTCCTGGAGGAGTAAGTTGTGAGATGATCCTACAACTCCTAAGATGGTCAAGGAACTCTTGGCTCAAATATTCACCACCCCGATCAGATCGAAGTGCCTTAATTGTTTTGCCTAGTTAGTTTTGCACTTCATTTTGGAATATTTTGAACATTTCAAAAGATTCTGACTTATGTTTCATTAGATAAATATAACCATACCTACTGAAATTGTTTATAAATGTAATGAAGTACATATAACCTCCTCTGGAAGAAGTATTCATTGGTCCACACACATCAATATGTTTGAGGCCCAACAAATCAGTTGCCCTCTCACTGTTCCCAGTAAAATGTGCCTTTGTCATCTTTCCCAATAAAAAAAACTTACATGTATCAAATGATTCAAAATCAAATGAGTTAAGAAATCCATCCTAATGGAGTTTTGAAATGTGTTTCTCATTTATATGGCGTAGACGACAATGCCATAGGTAGGTCGGATTCAAATCTTTTGACTTGATCCTTTTGGTAGTTTATGTCATAGATGTCCATTCAATTTTGTACTGTCGTTGAGATCCTACACATTTATACAAATGTGAGAACCACATGTAGTATCTAATACCCATGTTGAGGAAGTAAAAAGCGAATATCTATGACATAGATACCTGAAGCAATAGCCCTGCTATCCTTCTTGTTCTTTTCAGATCTTCTTGATAGAGTTTACAATTCCTCTTCCAATGATCAATTTCATTGTAGAAGAAGCAAACCACATCTTTCAGAGGTTTTGCCTTCTTGGATTTCCGTTTCATACCCCTTCCTTTCTGAACGGACAAAACAATACTGGGCCTCTTCTTAAGGCTCTACTCAGTAGTTTTGAGCATCCCATGCAGTTCAGAAATTGATTCCTCCATGATATTCATGTTGTAATCCATGACAAAGTGATCATAACTTCCTGGGAGTGAGTTCAAGATCACATCTGTAACTAACTCCTGGGAGATGGGGAATCCAAGCCTCTCAAGGTGATCAATGTAGCCTTTCATTTTCAACACATGAGGACTAACTGATGCACCTTCAGCCATCTTGCAGGAAAATAAGGCCTTTGTGGTCTCATACCTCTCTTGCCTTGCCTGTTGCTGGAACATTTCCATAGGATGAACAATCATCTCAAAGGCCTCCACATGTTCGAGATCTCTATCGAAGTCTGGAACCACAGTGGCAAGCGTCAGACATCCTGCATCCACAAAGTCATCCTTATGCTTCGTATAAGCATCAATCTGAGCTCTTGGATCAGTAGCTGTAGGCTCGTCAGGAATGGGTTAATCGATGAGATACTCCTTTCTTTTGTGCTTAGAATCAACGCTTAAGTTCCCAAACATGTCAAGAAAGTTTGTCTCATCGAGTTCGTCCTTCTCAAGGACTGATCGCATTAATGGTGTTGCGGTATTACTAGACGACATGATTCTACAACTAAAAGATATGCAAGGTCTAATTAGTAATCTCCCACTGAATTAATAACCCTCATTATAATTAGTGGGTTAAGATCCATATTTGGCTTAAATTTAAGTCCGCTTTGGTAGGACGCTTAAAATCAAGTTATTTAGGTAGGCAACCTCTTTGCCAATTACATCACATGTAACTCTTAGATCTTTATGGGATTTGATCATCATATGACCCGGCATGTTTAATCCCATCTAATGCCTTGAGATCCAAAACCGTTTTGATAATCTCAATTAAGTTAAGACAATAATGAATGTTGAGTATCACCCTTGTCTCACCAAGATAACTCAAATGCATCCACTTTGGTGGAACATACAAATGGGCGATCTAGGTTTTGACAAGTATTTATTAATTGACGGCATTATGACTTAAGATTTTATTTAGAGGGTATTATCTAATTAATCCTATTAATTCTACTTATATGAATACAATGACAATTGTATCTCATAAACTCTGAATTAATCATGAGTGATCTAATCAAATCATAATTAAAAAATCTAAATTAATCATGAGTGATCTAATCAAATCATAATTAAAACTCTAAATTAATCATAAGTGATCTAATCAAATCATAATTAATACTCTAAATTAATCATGAGTGATCTAATCAAATCATAATTAAAAACTCTAAATTAATCATGAGTAATATAATCAAATCATAATTAAAACTCTAAATTAATCATGAGTGATCTAATCAAATCATAATTAAAACTGTGACACAACATGACTCATTTAACCTAAAATCCTCTCAAGCCAATGAGGGGACTTCTCTATATAAGAAAAGAGAAATACATCAGGTGAAACCTCGTTTAACATACGAGGGGAGTGGGATGAGAAGAGAATGTACATCAAGAATATTTAGAGAGAAGCATGGCTCGCAGCCATATTTAAATATTACAACAATTGTAAATTCTATAGCCATGTTGTTCACCATATCCAAACAACTTTGAATAATTAATCACAACAATTATTAATTCATACAATATGAAAGAAAATATCATGATTAAATTATTGAGTTTATATTATATTATATAATATGTATAATATAATATCATGATTTAAATTCTCGCGCTACGAACAGTTAGTCATGGCGGTCCCGAACGTGGTCGACGTCGTCTGAGCATCATCAACGTCTGATCATCATCGAGCGTGTTCGACGCATCAAAACAAGACCGAGTTCGCGCTTGATCAGATCGTCCGACCCCAGTGTTAACATCCCAGCATGATCAGCGTCTTTGAACTTTTCAGAACGTGACCTATACGCAAACGTAACCGTCACTTCCGAACTTCATGCAGAATGTTCGATTTGAACTCTTCAGAACTACATGAAACGGCCGTGAGATCCAACTAGCTATCTGTATAAACCCTAATGCGAGTTTTCGATTTAAACACATAACATGATTCGGTTTAAGCATATATATCACATATATAAACACACGTATAAACCTAATTTAAACGCGCGATTTATCTGGCTCTGATGCCACTGTAGGGATCCGTACAGGCGGCGGAAGGATATTTTTCCATTAAAACTTACGAATCCCTTGAGAGGATCTATCAACGGCGTTTAAATCAAGTTAGAAAAGAACCGTACCTATGCGAACTCGTGAGCGTCTCGTTCAATTCGATCTCATGGGCTTCCTACTCGATCAACAGGAGCCCACTATGCGAATCCACTCCCTCTACCGGTATCCACACCGAACAGCCTTCGACACCGACGACAGCGTACTAGCGCCTTCAGTATTTTCGCGTCTCTACTTTTCTCTCTAGGGTTTCTCACAGCTTTTCTAATACATCTTGCAAAATGTCCCATAGGTTTTTCAAAACCCAATAGGCGTATTATATTCAAAATTAATCCTTATTAATCTTGAAATTTGAATTTGGATTTGGATTAAAATAATATATTAATTAAATCTATCCAATAGATCTAATCTAATCTATTTATTTTAACCCAAATTAAAAGCCTTTTGATTTAATTTATCTCTATAAATTAAATCCGAGATATGATATCTATCTATTTAATTAAATCGAGATACTATATCTCAATTCAAATTAAATCAGATATATGATATCTTTATTCAAAAATTAAATCGAGATACAATATCTCTATTTGTTTTAGATATTTAATTTATCAAATAAATTAAATACAAAACAAATATTATATAATAATATTATAATCTCTATTAAATAATATTATTATATTATTTTTTAATTATATATATATATATATATATATATTCATCCTAGATTAAATACAGTATTCATTCAATCTTAGACATATTTAAGATTCAATGAATCTGGACACTATTGCTCATATTGGGCTATTCTTGTGTGCGACCCTGCAGGCCCATATGAGATTGGCAGCGGGTCAATACTGTACCAGCCCACAAGTCGCAAGCAGCCTCCAGCAAGACATTGCGACTACCCAATTCATATGGGAATCGATGATACAATACAACCTATCATACAACCATGTCACGTCCCATTTGTCACGCGATAATTTTGTCAAAGATGAGGCATGGATAATGTCAACTTCCTGTTCTTGACCATTACTTTCTCGATTCTTGAGTAGTCTAAGAATTGAAATGGAAAATCCTTTCCATCGTAGTATAGCCATACATTTCTCAGACTCACTCATTGAGGGGGCCCAGTATTATCTCTCTACAAATGTGAGGGACAAATTCCATCTTGACCATTCACATTCCTCTGCATGAGAACCACCGATCTCGATCCAAGCCTTTATCATCACCCAGTCAAAGGTGACTTTTGACTAGGTCAAAGATCAGCGACTCATCATATAGGAATCCATGATGATCTCAGGTCAAAGGGCGTTGTGACGCGGTTATATATGAGATAAGCTTATGACTAAATCCATGCAGCTTTCTCATAGTGGGTCAGTCCAGTACCTTGTTCTCTTACAAGTGCCTATGACTTTGATTTGTATCTCCATACCTCATCAAAGTCATACTGGTCTTATTTCATCTTCGCTCCCACGTATATGACTAATGAGAACAAATATTGCCATGTTTTCCCTATATTTTATGACTGAATTGTATGGTAAATGGAAGCTTAAACTGTAAACAATCCGAGCAAAAAGGCATATAATCATGATATAGGGAAGTGAAGGATGGAAACCATTTACATCCCAAACATGTGCTAAGTAAGGAGCAAGTTACAGTATTTTTAAGAAAGGACGTATAGCAACGCTGATACGATGCTATAGCATTCTGCCCGTAACTCGAAGTGCAATAAAAAGCATCACGAACGCTATAGCAGAGTAAAGGACGCGATGCTATGCGGCATATTTTCTGACCTTTTTATCTAGATGATTTTAGGAATAATAATTAAGAACGAGATCGACAGGTAGATTGCCGACGTAGTGAAATAGAAGATGCGGAAGATCAAAACAGAAAGATTTGAAGAATCCCGCAGTATCAGCAGAATGAATCTACAAACAGAAGATGCGATAGATCTCGACAGATTTGGAAAGCCCAGCTAACTGAAACTTGCGTCACACGGAAGTCTGAGTATAAAAGGAAACAGCAAGTCAACCCTAAAGGAGAGCCACGCAGAGCCAACACAGTTTACACATTCGGCCGACTCAAAAGAAGAGTGAGAGACTTCACTAGCACGAGAATTCCAGGATAACCCAGCATCCTTCTTCGCAGTAAGACGAAGGGAAGAAGACGTGGAGTGGTGACGTGACAGGGCTTTGTCACCGCCGTCGGAACGCCGTCAAGCTTTCTATTTTCATTTGTTTTAATTCAGTAGTTAGATCATGGGTCATTATGTTACTATCTGTTTTGTGTTTCCCTCGTCAGTCATGAACTAACTCTCTGATGGCTGAACGAGGATGAATCCTTAAGTGTTATATGAACCCAGTTGTAAGTTCTTAATTTAATAGACTCGGTTTGCTTATCAATGAATTAATTACTAGTCGATTAAAGGAATCTAAGGGCTAGACTTGTGGTCTCGGCTTACTGGCAAGGAGTCGAGGCTAGACCTCTGAGAAACAGTGTTTGCTAGGTAGCTAGTACAAGGCTTGACCTATTTATTGTAGGATTCAGGAATGGGTCTACCTCTCATAACCAGGACACCCTAAGTATAATGCAATTTTAACTAGAAAGTTGCCATAGGAATATTGAAGGAGTATAGTCAATATCATATGTATCGGACACGGAAGCTTCGATAGATTATAGAGGTGGGTTAACCGAATAGCTTTGTAAGTGGTAGCCATGCTGTAGCATTGCGGAAGATATGCAGTATGGATGCTATAGCAATGGGTAGAGCAACTGGGGGATTTACTCGCTTAAGGACGATTCTGAGTTCAGCCTAACTTCTCACTGATATCTTCTTCAATTTATTTTGTTTACTTCTACTACTAGCATACTTACAAAAACCTCTCCAATCAATTATATTTACTTTCTGTTCGCAACTATCATAGCAATTGAGTGTCACTCTTCGGTATCTCAGTCTCTGTGGGACGATACTCTACTTACACTTTATTACTTGTTCGACTGGTTCACTTGCCATCAAGGAAATCGACCAACAATGACCGACCAAGGACATTTAGGATAATTTATAAGATACATCCAAGGATACATTTATCACTATAAACATGCAAATGAAATGATAACTAAATGGAGAATACTTTAAATGACATAAATGTTTAAAGTACAATGACTTGCCCCTAGGGCAAAATTTCTAACACCTGTCCAACATTTAATCAATGAACGGGAGGGGAAATGATCTTTCATGATAGCCTTGTTGAGCTTACAATAATCCATGCATATCCTTCGTCTAGTGACTATCTGAGTGGGAATCAGTTCATTCTCTCTTTCTTAACTACTATAATGCCTCTTTTTTCGGTACACATTAACTAGGCTAACCCATTCACTATCTAAGATAGCGTAGATAATGCCAACATCTAACCATTTGATGATCTCCTTCTGGACCACTTCTTTCATTATAGGATTCAACTGTCTCTGCTACTCAATAGAATTTTGACACTCGTCTTCCAAGTGGATTTTATGCATACAGAGTGAAGGACTAATCCCTTTTATGTCAACAACGGTCCATCTGAAAGCATTTTTAGACCTTGTTAGCACTGCTAGGAGTTTTGATTCTTGCTTAACCGTGCGGCAAGTAGAGATAATCACTAGAAGTGTACTATCGTCTCCCAAATAAGCATATTTCAAGTACTCTAGCAGAGGCTTGAGGTCCAGTATAGGTATTACTTTGATTGAGGGTAACACTACTTGTTTGCAATGCTAGTCGAGTTCAAGTAATTCAAACATCTCCCTCCTTGCTCTATTAAAGTGGTTGTCGTTCACGAAATTCAGATCAGGTGCAGGGTCCTCTTGATTCTCAGTACCTACTAGACTTTCATCTAGAGGGTCATGTTCGTATGATTCTTAGAATGTCTCTTATACCAAGTTATCAATGTGTCAACGGCAGAGAATTCTTCATTGTTATCAACATATTGCATTGCTTTCAAATGTTGAAGGTCACTTGTTCATCATTGACCCGCATTGTGAGCTCTCCCCTTTGAATGTCAATCAATGTTCTTCCTGTAGCCATGAATGGTCTGCCTAGAATGATAAGCACTTCACGATCAGCTTCAAAATCCATAATGATAAAGTCGACAGGGAAGATAAATTTATCCACTTTTACCGGTACATTTTCGATTTTTCCTTCTAGGTAAATAATTGATCTATCAGCCAACTACAAAGTCACTGTTGTGAGTCGTGCTTCTCCTACTGCCAGTTTCTTGAATACAGACATAGGCATCAGATTGACGCTCACTCCCGAATCACAGAGTGCCTTACCACAATAGTTTTGATCGATGGCACATAAGATCGTGAAACTTCCATGGTCTTCAGTTTCAGAGGTAGCTTGTTCGGCAGTATGGTGCTGCTATCTTCAGTCATTGCTACTGTTTCAAACTCACCCTATTTTTCTCTTTTTAGATAATATGCCTTTCATGAACTTCACATAGTCGGGCATTTGTTCAAGAGCTTTAACTAAAGGAATGTTAATATGTCGTTGTTTTGGAACATCCAGAAATTTTTTGAATTGCCTCTCTTGGCTTTGCTATTGCAACCTGTGTGGAAAGAAGGTTGCTGCTTCGGTGTCCGTGAAGGACTTAGATCTGTAGATTGCTGCGACGACTTTGCTATAGCATGGTCTGGTTCCTCAGGAGTTTGAGATTTAGGCACAATGTATTGTGGGAATGTTGTAGCATTGGATGCACTGGTACTTTACTACAGCATAGGGGTGCGTTGCTCTATTCCTTGTGCTTCTTTAGTGGCTTCTCACTTTTTCTTTTTCTGTCCTTATACTAGCTCAGCATCTTCAATATGTCTTTTTGTGATCTTCTGCTGCTCAACATTCTTGCCACTCCTCAGTTCTATTGGTTTAACTTGCTCTTTTCAATGGCTCCTAGGGACTTCAGTGTCAATCGGAAAAGAACCTAATGGTTTGTTGTTAAGCACAGTAGCAAGTTATCCAACTTTATTTTTGAGATTTTGAAAGGAAACTTGCTAGCTCTGTATGATGGCATCCTTTTTAGCCATATACTCCTTTAGTAGGATTTCCATGGAAGACTAAGGTGTTGGTTCCATACTCGGCTATCTAGGTTGCTGATTGAATCCAGGTGGATTTGGCAGCCTGTTGGAATATGAAGGACCTGTAGAAGGGCCTGCATATTGTTGTCCTTGTTGATTCCAAGAGAAATTTGGGTGTTGTTTCCACCTTATGGATTTTATGTGTTTGAGTATGGGTTGTTGGTATTGCTCCTGTTGTAGTTGCTCACACAATTAACAAATTCTAGGGTTACTAGAGCACTAAGCGTAAAGATGTTCTCCTCCGCAGTAAACACATGCTACCTATGCATTTTGCATTGATGAAGTACTGGCAAGGATACTCATTGTCTTAATCATATTGGTTAGTAAGGAAACTTGAGCAGTGAGGGCAATCATAGCGTCGAGCTCATGAACTCCAACGACAGGTCTGGTGGATGACAGTCTGTCTGCTGGCCATTGATGGTTGTTCATGGCCATCCGCTTTAGAAGTTCATATGCTTCATTACATGATTTCAATATAACGGATCCATTTGTAGAAGCATCGACTATCGATCTTGTTTAGGCATTCAGGCCATTGCAAAAAGTTTCTAATTGCACCTGTGGTATAATTCCGTGCTGTGGGCACTTCCATAGCAGATTCTTGAACCATTCCTAGGCTTCATAGGTAGACTCTCCAGAGTGTTGTCAGAAACTTGTAACATCTTCTCTCAATTGGCCATTCTTAGTTGGTGGGAAGAACTTCAGTAAGAATTTCTCTCCCAAATCATTCCATGAAGTGACTGAATGAGTCAGTAAAGTGTTCAACCACGCTCTAGCTCTATCTCTAAGTGAGAATGGAAAAAGTTTGATTTTGAGAGCGTTGACTGGCACTCCTGGGAGTTTAAAAGCATCACAGACTTCCATGAACATTCTGAAATGGAGATGAGGGTTTTCTGATGGTAGCCTGTTGAACTGTCCTACAATTTGAAGCATCTGGAACATAACAAGTTTTAGTTCAAATTGTACTGCAGTGATGTCTGGAGGAGCTATTGCAGAGTTGAGTCATGATAGCTCTATTCAGATCATTGTTGTTTCCATTTGGTAGCGACGGGGGTTGTGGAATGTGATTTCTGTTTCCATGGATTAGGGGTTGTTCATATCGATCTTTATCTAGATTTCCTTGTGCCTCTGCCATGAGTGCTAAGTTACTAGGATAACTTCTTCGTCTTTACCTTCTGCGACTTCGCTTATATGTTTATTCAATTTCATAATTGAATGGCTCAAGATCAGCAGAGGACAAGTTGCGCATACACTGACAAAAGTACCTAAGAAATCAAAAATAGAGAGTAAGAAAAGTGAATTAAATGCAACTTATTCAAACCAAAACTTACTAGCATAAAAGGTATTTTCAGTCCCCGGCAACAGAGCCAAAAACTTGTTGGTCAAAATCCCCTTGTGGCAAGTGAACCAGTCGAACAAGTAATAAAATAGTGAGTAGAGTATTGTCCCATAGAAATTGTTGTTAGTTCTCCTTGTGTTTTGATGATAACTGGCAATTGTAAATCCAAAAGATTGTTATTGACTCAAGCCAAAGTATTTTAGTTTGCGAAATAACTTGGTTCAATAACAACTCATTTCTCTGTACTGATATGACTTGAGTCATAGTTGTGTAACTCGAGTCATACCTCTATGTGTCAGAAGCAAGATATCTTTGACCTTAATGACTCGCGTCAGATTCTTGTGACTCGAGTTACAGTGACTAGAGTCAATGTTATATAACTTGAGTCATATGTCTCTGTGTTTTGAATATAAATTCTAAGTTCAAAGATAACTCAAGTCAATCATTTAATGACTCGAGTTATGGCATGTCTTTTAGTTCTTTCCAAAACCAACCCCGATAGCAACTTTTTGAGTAATTGATATGACTCGAGTTAGATGAGATATAACTCGAGTCAAGTGAGTTATAGAAATAAGTTCTTGAAAGAAATGACTTGAGTTAAGTCTATGTGACTCGAGTTAAGGTTTTGCCAAAACTCTTCTCTGTTTTTGAAATCGATGTTGTGACTTGAGTCAAATAAGCATGACTCGAGTCAAGCAACCCAAGTCAAAAATAAGTGACTCGAGTCATACTTATCAGCTTTTGAATCTCTTGTTCTCGTAATCTGTAAATCATTGATTATACTTTGGGTACTTTATGTTATTGATTATTACTATTTCTAACAAAGTTTAACCAATTCGCTAATGAGTTTCAGATGTGTTTAACATTGTTTAAACATCAAAATTATCATAAAGCAAATCTGTGTCAGATGCATTAAATGCTTAGCAGAAACAAAGCACGAAAGTGGAAATTGATCTTCTGAGCAACTATAAAGCATTCCGGCCATTTCCAGTCAACATTCTAACTGAGTCTCAACAGACAAATTGAATGAAGAATGTCAACGGAGAATAACGGCTAACATTAGAAGAATACAAAGAGATGGAGTAATGTTCGACTTCAACAGAAATATTCATTTCACTCAACGGCTCATTAATATCTCTTCAACGATCATTAATGCTATCAACTATAAAAGCCAAAAGCATTCAATTCGTCATCTACTGAAACTCTGCGCATTCAATTAGTGATATAAGCATTTACTGTTTCTACATAATTAGATAATATCTTCGAATATTTAAATCTTCAGTGTTTATACATCTGCTCTTTTAGAGAGTTCATTATTGATTATCAATATCTGTAAGAATCTTAGAGTATTGGAACTTTGGGATTGGGACATTTGATTACAACTTGTAAGGGAGATTTAGTTCTAGTAAGAGAATTACTTAAGAGTTACAGAGTGTGTAATCATTTGAGTTAGTGAAATCCTGGAGAGTCTGGGGACTGGACGTAGGTCAAGGATTTGGACCGAAACAATATAAATCTCGTGTCTAATCTTTCTCTATCCCTCTCTGTTATACTCTGTTTTAGTATTTAGGTTCAGAGATTTTTCAAAGAGAATTTTAGATCCCCCTCTTGGTGATATTCCATCTTTCAACTATAACAACTGCGATGGTTGGTTTGACTATTACTAGTATTAAACACAATAAAGCAAATGATTGAGAATTCGGTTGAGATAATCAGAGTTAAAACAGGCAAAGCTCAGACTTCATCTTAAGTCGCATTAATCCCCTAGAATATATCTACTGCATTCCTACAACAATATGTTGCACAACTTCCGCACTGCTATAGCAAACTACTTATCACAATGTTATTCAGTTAACCCACCCCTGGTTTATACAAAAGCTTCCGCAATCCTATAATTACATCCCTTACTCTACTTCTCCTACATTGCTATGGGGATTTTTAGGCTTAGAACGTCAATTTAACCTCGGTGTATTGGCTATGTGAGGTAAACACATTCCTGTAGCTACAATTTAGATCGAGCCCTGCACAAGCTCGCCTAGCACACCTGCTTAACAGAGGTCTAACCTTAATTCATTTCCAATAAGCTAAGGCCACTACTCTTGTCTATTAGCGGTCTACTAACAAACAAGAAATTAATATCACAATTAAGCAAACTGAATTTATTGAGTTAAAACTAACAATCTGGGTTCATTCTTCAACTTAAGAATCCATCCTCGCTCAACCAACAGAATTTAGTTCATAGCTAACGAGGGAAACACAATTGAAACAAATAACAAATAATCCATTTAAAACAAAGAAGAAAAACTAGAACAGAGAAGATTGTTGAGATATTGACAGCATAGGGGATGTCTATCATACAACGCCTCTGCGTCCTCTTCAATTTAGATGACTTCTGTCACAATCGGTCTCTCTGCAGCTCTCGACAGAATTCTGATCTCTCTTGGTGAATCTGACTCCTCAACTTGAGTCACATCTTGCTATTGCTAACTGCCTTTTAGGTTTAACCGTCTCTTCCCTTTTTAGCAACTCACAAATGGAAGAAATTGCTGAAGAGTCGGCAACATATGTGCGACAACAGTGGGAGGGTAAATGCGTATATAATGACTGTAAATTTCTAGATACTGATGATTTGTTTGTTTTTAAATTTTTTATTTTAATAGTATATATATACATGAATGACTATAAATATATTATGATTTGTTATATTGTTCTTTATATGAACGAATATAAATGTATATTGTGATTTGTTCTGTGCAAATATATATGTAGCGGATATCAAAAGAAGAAACCCCCTATTTTTTTAAAAAAAATTGAAAAAAAAAAGTTAGCTCGATAAATCACTGTTGTTATCTAACAACCGTTGTTTAAGTAAACTTTATAATGGATGTTAAAGTGCAACCATTATGTATAACATTATAAATTAAGGTTGTTATCTAACAACAATTATTTATGTCAATTATATATAATGGTTGTTAAAGCGGAATTATTATGTATGATGCAAGCATTATCATATATTGTGACAGTTGTTAACGTGTGCCTGTTAATTATTATCACAATAATGGTCATATTAGGGCCTCACCAATCATCAATACATAAAGGATGTTATATTATAATCATTATAATAGGTTCAAAATAAATAATGATTCCGAACTGTAATTTATTTGCACCTATCTTTTATAGCGGTCACGTGTATGACGACTCGGAGCCATGGCGTATGACAATTAATAACCGTCATATATCATGATTTTTATAGTAGGGAATAATATATGGATATTGACATTAGAAAATTGAAGAACGTGTGCATGTATGAAACAGAGCTTTTCCTAGAGAGTAAATTATATAACCTAAAAGAACAATTTACTGTTTTATTATTGTGTTTGTTGATTCAGATCATTTGCGAATACTTGCTAACATTAAAGTTCTATACAGTCTACGCATTCCTGAAGAGTAACTTTTATGATCAACATATATATCAGGGTTAAGTAGCAAATTTATTCCGAAAGTTTTCACTAAGGAGCAATGTTACCCTGAATGTTTTTCTTGTTTTAATGTTGCCTCAGAAGTTTTAAAACGTAGCAATGTCACCCATTTCCGTTAAAACGGTCAACATCAATTTTTTGACGGTCAACTTTAGTTTTTTAACAGAATAGGGCAACATTGTTATGTTTTGAAATTTTCAGGGCAACATTGAGACAAGATCGAAAAACTTTCAGAGCAATATATTGCTCCTAGGCCTATACATGCAAGGTGGATTTGCTACTTAACCTTATATATAATTATCACTATGGTCAATTCAAGTATAATATTATAACCAGAGGTATGTTATATTTATGAATTATATGAAGAATCCAGTTAGTTTATTCTTCAACCTCTTCATATAACGCATGACAACTCACCTATTTGTGTGGAAAAACTCGTTTTATGAGTATAATTCAATGAGATTCTGATATCCAAAAATTCTCATATTTGAAGTGGAATCTAGAGATATAAAATAATTATGATATAAAACCTTACACTATAAAAATTATAGTGTGTAGTTCTAGAATTAAAAAAATTATGTACTAGCCAATCAGTGATTAATTCAAGAATTTTAATGACGAAGAGCAAAAATAAAAAAAAAAATTATATCATAAATAAAATTATTTGAAATACAATACAGACCTAATATAATATCCTCCATTTTACTTAATATAATGACTTATTAAGGGTTGATCAACCACTAAGTAATGCTTTAGCATTTATCAAAATATTCCAAAATAAACTATAGTATGCAGAAGGAGCCCTAACATGGCAATATACAATCATTCAACATAAACCAAAAATACAGAAGCACTACTCTTAGCGAAGTAGCCTAAGCTTAGAGGTCTTCCCCGATGGACCCGCATAGGAACTATCACACGAAAAATGTGGTAACCATCAATCCAACTTATTACGAATACTAATATGTGCTAGTGAGATGCCAAGTGGAACAATTTATATAACAAAGTACTAAAAAAATATAATTCACCAATGTACACGTCACAAATTTTCATGTCATGAATTCTGTATCAAAATTATGAATCACAATTTTCATTAATACAATTCCCAATATACCTCCCATCAATCCAACTGAACCGCCTTATTTCCTCCGACTAGACCCATGGGCTAAGTTACATCCATGTTACTGGTTACTCAAAAGCTCACTGGTCATGTGATGAGGACCGGCCAAAATCCTTAGAGCACATGTCCCAGACCATGGGTCTTTCCCCCTCATTGAACTAGTAGGGTGTCGTAAGCCCTCATTGAACTAGTGGGCCGGTCCCTCATTGAACATGTGGGACAATAGAAAGCCAACCATTGTGCACCAATGGAGGCCTCACCACGTGGTGGAATAACTACTCCATCTATTCCCAATTCAACCATTATCATAATTATCACAATAAATAGCTCAACAGAATTTTTCCAAGATTTTCACGTTCATATCAATAAAAAATTCTCATATACATGTCATAATAGCTCAATTCCTAATTTCTTATACAAAATATAAATATATGCAAATATTTCACAATTCAAATCATAAGGTTCCACAATACAATTTCTATTAAGATATTTATAATTATTTCACAAAATACTCACAAACAACATACTAATACACATAATAAGTGGAAAGTGGTTACCTCTTTCGAAGCTAACTATTATCACACTTTCTCCTAATCCAAGAGCTCAAATACACTCCAAAAATCAATCTCAACTTCGCGAGTACAACTACAATCTCCGATGTTAGAAATTCGAACTTCTTCAATGTCCTAAAGTAAGATTATCAGAATTATTAATTTCCCCTTCCTAATAAATAATAAATATTTATTATTTATTTATCTATTATATTAAGTGTCATGTGTAATATCCTGAATTTTGGACCCTGAGCATTGAGAATAAGCCGAAAGTAGGCAGACGGCTAAGCCCGGTTTAGGAAGGGTCGCAAGGATGATAAGAGATAGGAAGTCTCTCAAGGACTAAGTAACTTGGCTATGCAGGTCAATGGACCTGGTATATTTAAGCTGTGGAATTAAGTGCCAATAGGGAAAAGGGGCACAAAAGACCCTGACGGTATAAATTCGGTTGGAAAATGTGCCACCTAACTATGTCCTAAGGTATAGGACAATTAGTTGAGTGAAAATATGCCGGTATAAGTAAGTACATAGCATTTTCAGGGTAGTCAGGGATGCCCTGCGTTTTTGAAGAAAAGGAGTCAGTGTAATCACTACTAGAGGACATGTGTCACTGCGAGGTTAAAAAGTAAAAAGTAAGCAATGATTACAGGGGTAAAAAAGTCAATTCCTTACCCCTTAAGCATTGAATTTCGTCCACCCAGGAGAGAGAAGGAAAAATTAGATGATTTTATCTGTACTTAGGCCCAAATACAAAATGCGGGTCCCACAGGCGATTGATGGTAGAAAGGGGGACCGATAGGGACCAGTTAAGGTTTCTTTTGGACTGAATGACACAAGTGTGGGGCCATATTGAGAAGTTAAGATGGTACCACATATGAATGTCCATTCAGGGGTAAACATCTAAAAAGTTGAAGAAAAGTTCAAAGGGAAGCACCCTGTTGACTAGCGGGACCCACATGGACCGGTAGAAGGAGATTGGACCGGATAAAGTGAAAAAGGCAATGGTAAAGTTGGAGGGCAGATTTGGTGGGCCCAAAGAGGCGCCACCTAGCCCCCATAATGATTAAAAACGTGGCTTGAAGAAGAAGAAAGAGAAAAGCAGTGTAAGAGTCAAAGTGCGGGACCCACTGCTGGAAAAAGGGGAATAAATCAGATAAATTGGGAAAAATAAGATAAAATCTTAAAAATCTGATTGGAAGGGTCCAGAAGGCACCACATGGCTCTAGGAGAAGTCTAGAAGACTTTGGGAAAAAGAAAAGAATAATTAGTAAGTTTCGGGCCACAATTGGTAATTTTCAGATATTCCGGGCCAAAGTTGGTAATTTTCCCCAATTGAAAGAGAAAAATCTGAATAAATGGAGGAGAATACGCCACATGTCCTGCCTCTGGAATTCTCTGGAATTTCTTGGGAAATAAGTCAAGAAGCCAGATTAAATTCATCAATTCTTTTGGGACGAAATAAACACCAGTTATTTTGAACTGCTCAGTGATCTTTTTACCATTATTAAAAGACATAAGCTTTCTCTCTCCTAGCCATTAAGGGACGAAATTTTCAGAGGAGAGGGATAGAGATCTGCTTAGCTTCCATAGCCAAAGCAAGTCCTAAGCTTCAAGGATCATCAACCAAAGCTCCGAATCAGGTAAACACCGAAAACCCGCACCTTTGGAACTTAAATCTTTGATTTTCGTTCATCTGGTTGGGGCTTGGTGTTGGGGTCTGATTTTATATTTTTTGATGGTCCCAAAGTGTTTAAAACGTGATTTTGTAATGGATTAAGTTGTAGTTTGAGTTTCCGAACTCGAAAACACCGAGAAACCCCTAAAACCAAGCTTTGCATTGATTCTGGAATTTCTGGCAGCAAACCTTCCATTGAGCTTTAAACATAGTAAATGAACTTGGTTTAATCTGAGATGTTATAGGGAGAAATTAGACATATTAAGGTTCACCATGATGTATAATTTTGTGTTATTTGGAGTTTTCTACTAAGAGATAAAAATTGCTAAAGTTGAACCAAGAAGCAATCAGGCGAATCTGGACCAGGGGGTGAAAAATTGGCTACCCGCCAAAATATAAGTACTTTAAGGATCTGGAAGTATTGTTCCTGAAAAATAGTCCTTTTAATGGTTCAAATGGCGCTGGTTTCATGTAAAAACGATTTTTGTGGAATTTATTAAAAATCCATGAAGTTGGGCCTGAATCACTGGATTTTCTGGGAAAATAGTGAAGGGCTCGGATTTAAAGAGTAATGTAAGGGTATTTTTGGAAAATACTCAAATAAATTCTTTTGGTGTTATTTAGGGTCAAACAATATGTTGGAGAGCTAGTGGGCCCCTTAAAATCATAAGACGGTATATTTATCACCAGGTAGTAACCGCTTTACTCAAATATCTTTATGTGTGTTGTTGTATGTTTGTATTTGCCGTGTGTTTTCTTGTATATACTGCCAAATATGCATACAGAGTTATGTGTTTCCTAACGCTGAGGATAATCAGTCCGAGGCCGACCTTGATTGGCTGCTGTACGGGTTGAGTGGCAGTCCGGGGCTGGCCTGGCAAGGACGGCTCTACGGGTTGTGAATCCGGTGGAGTCCGAGGCTTGCCTTGGTAAGGCAGCTGTACGGGTTCTACGGATTGAGATGTGTGGTTTTTATGGTATATTTCTGTTTGCATATGTGGTATGTATTTGACATGTTATCTGTATTTTGATTTGGCATGGTAACATACATACACCTTACACATTTAGTATTTGAGTACTGACGGTTACTCTGGGGGCCGTTATTGGACTCCAGACGTTTTTGTAGCTTCAAGGGATTGAGCTTAAAGCAAAGTGTCTTTCTGGAGAGGTAGAGCCCATGGTGCAGATGAATAGTAGGGAATGCCCTATCACTATTGTATTTCATATATTTGGGATAACTGTATATATTATCTTGATATTTAATTTGGATAACTGTACCCTTAACCCTTCGGGGACTTTTATTACTTGATTGTTTACTTTTACCAGTACAGTAGATTGTTCAAACCGGTCCTATGCTCTGTCACGCTCACTCTGATACATGAGAAATGGACCTAATAATGAAATAAAGGTAACTAATATAAGGAATCCCTCTAACCCGCCATCTGAAAGAGCGAGGCTGGTAGAGGTGTAACATCATGTCCTTTAAAAATGTTAAGAAGGGTTGTCCTTGTCACTTTAGAATCTTTATAACCCTTACTAGACAAGTTATCAAAAACAAACATTTACTTTGATGGTTATACACAAGTTAACAACTTTTGTGTGACTATTTTAAGTTTTATCGAAATTCAAATTGACTTTAACTTTTAAATTTAGAAAATTCATAACTAGGCCGATCAACTCCAAATGGAATGAATCCAATTTCTACTTAAACCTTGATAAGTCTATTTTTATAAATTAAAGTCACCAAGTTGATTTATGACTAAGAAAATTCCCAACTTTTGAAAAACATAAACAATGTCCAAAAATTTTCATAAAACTTTCCAAAATTAAGACTTAACTTCCAAAAATCATATCTCTGAGCTATAGACCTCCATTTATGGTGATCCAAAGATCGTTCTAAATATTATTATGTGTACTATTAACATACAAAATTTCATTGAAAAACTCGAAGGTTTCCCATTCCAAAATAGATCCCAAAACTGATCACTATCTCTGGAACTCAGAATTCGTCCAGATTTTTTTGGTTAAAATTTGGAAAATCATATCTCCCTTTCTACAAGTCCGATTTAGGTGTTCTTTGGCTCGTTGGAAATTTTGAGATGTCTACTATTTACTGTAAAAGTTTCATGGAAAAAAACAGACATTTTCCTATGAAACAAAAGCATACACTATGACTCTGTCTTTGAATCCGAAAACAGGGGTGCTTCAATTTTCCAGCGTTTTCTTCCCTTAACCAACCAACCCAACGTGTAGAAACCATGGAAACAAGAAGATAACGGCTTAAGGAACTCAACTTGGTCGTTCCTCAAGCTTACACAAACGTTTGATCCTTCGTCTTTGATTCTCGTTCTTGCTTCTCGGTCTTTGTTTCTCACGTTTCTGTCTATTTCTTTCTTTCTCCTTGTTTCAGTTTTCTCTCTATCTCACCCTCCCTATCCCAGTTCGTGAATGGAAAAAGAAAAATATGAGTATGAAGGAATCACATCCTCTCCATCACCCATCATTCTCTATCTCTCTCTCTCTCAACGTTCTCTGTTTCTTCCTTTCTTTTCTGCCTTCTGTTTCTGTTCAGTTTATAATGAGAGGGAGTGTGGTGCTTGGCTCAAGAAAGATGGAGAGGTATGGTGTGTTGCTGTCCGAGGAAGATAGTGATCTATGTTTCTCCGTTTCTTGCGCTGACTGTGATCTCGGCATTATGTGTTGCAGCTGATATAGATATTAGGAGTATATTTTTTTTTTGATATGATATTTTTTTTTTGCTCGAAATTTTTTGATATGATATTAGGAGTATATATGTTTTGCTATCCTAACTAATTGTCACGTATTATAGGGGGCTGGAAGGAGAAAAATGAAAAACGATATGGGCTTATGTTTGATCAAATGGGCTTGTGGTGCTATTATTGGGCTGGGAATATATGGGTTGTGTCTTTGCAAGTCCACTAACATATGAATATTAGAGCAGCTGTCCAAACATGCATGCATCACGTGCTGCTGAGTGTTTTATTGTCCAAATCGGTGCTGCATGGTTAAAAAGAGGTACCAATCATTTTACCCTTGGGTCCATGAGCATGCTTTCACTATTTCTTATATTTTCTTTCTCAATTAAATTTTTTTTGCCTTAAAATATTATCTCTAAAATATTTATGCCGAAAATTATTTTTTAATTATTTGTCCTTAATTTGTGAAAAAATAAGCCTTAAATTCTAATATTTAATTTCATAATTAATTTAGGGCAAATTTCACAATTCAATTTCTCATATAATATTCAAATTTCAAATCCTTAAAATTTGGGATGTTACACATAATACACAAAGAATTCAAAGAAATTTATTACGAAATTACGATCATTTCACTTAACTACTGCTACATGTGTTTTATATTATTAAACTCATCTATAATTGAATCCGTGCTAAAACTCAAAACAATTTCTTTTTCAATGTATGTAATAAAAGAATCATGAAGAAATTGATTTTTCATTCTATTTCCAATATAAAATTTAAGAACTTGAATATTGATATTCCCATTATATTTTGTAAGTTCTTCTTTCTTTAATCTCCTCTTAGTTATTCTCTAAAATCTTTTGATAACTTCTTGCAATTTTATATGTCAGAGCATTAAATGCACAACATAAACAAAGCACACGGAAGCAATCATAGAGCTGACCAAACGGACTTCGTTCAAAGCTTTTGTTACAGCGAAGACAAAAGTGACCGAACCTTAATCAATCTCAGGGCATATCAAAGGGATGACGTATGAAGATTTGTTGGACCGAATCAAAATAAATCAAAGTTTACACATTCTCTTTCTCTAAACTCTTATGTTTCCGACATATGTGTTTGAATAACTGGTTGTTGATGTATGACTCATTACTTTCATACTTATTGTTTTTACTAAAATGCGAAAAGATTTTCAAAGTTCCTGAGTTTTTATCTTACACCCAATTCACTTCCTTGAGTGTCATCCAATTCTAACAGAATTTTTTATGAGATTTTTTTTTTTTTTTGTAATATTTTATGGACCTTGGACCTTAAAGTCCACAAATCAATATTCATAAATGACTTTTATTATAACATCAAAAGTAAAAACATTGTTTTAGGCGTATTTAAGAGATAAATGTTGTAAACAAAAGGAGAATGAATGGATATAATATATTTAAGTAGGAATTGACAACAAATGGCAAATGATCCGGTATATGGCAAAAGAGAAAAATAAGCCACGTGAGGGCAGTGGCGGAGCCAGAAATTTATTGGACCGTGGGCACCATTGGTGGGGGGATTCGGGCGCTTTTTGCAAAAAAAAAAATTGGATTTTTTTTTGGAAAAATAAAAGAATATAAAGGAAAACTAAAAAAAGTATATTCTGATAAAAATAATTACAAGATCATCCTTCTGCGGCTTTATTTTTTGAAATTCTATCATAATTGCTTCATTATCAATCTTTATCATCAAATACATCTTTTTCAATATAAGGCACTAAACAATCATTCAACCATTCATTCCCTATCCGATTAAGAAGTGCGATCTTGATGTATTTCATAAATTTGAAAATCTTCTTTCACATATCGATTCTTCTGAGGCAAAGTTAATCTAACTTTATAAGTAAATAAACCAAAGGATACACAATATGTTTTTCTTTTCAACCATCCTCTTGCAAATCATCGCCTATTCCTCGCAAATTCAAAAAAATCGGATCAAATTGCACATCAATAATATTGGGAACCGAAGATGGAGATGGAGATTTAGGGAAGATGTAATGTGATTCTAAATTTTACCCTTTTTTTAAAAAAAAATAAAATAACGAAATATGTGTGTGTAAAGAAAGAAACAATTTTTTTTTATTATTATTTCATTCCATTTTAATTGGGGGGCACTTGCCCACCCAACCTTCTACCTAAATCCGCCACTGGTGAGGGGAGGAAAGAAAGAAACACACAGAGTAATTGGGAAGAGGGGGAATATATGTGGACATATTTTGGCCACGTGAAAGGAAGAGAAAATTAGAGAGAAAGGAGGAAAAAGATATTTTGTAGAAGGTCCGGAGACCAAGAAAGAAAGGCGTGGTGACAAAGGAAAAATACGATATGAGGGAAAATCTACCTCATCGCCCATTTTAGCAAAATAATATTAAAAAACATAAGAAAAAGTCATATGTCAAAAAGATTTAGGGACCTTTTTAGTATTATTTCATAAACGTTAACAACTAAATCGATCTTCATTAACAACTAAATCAGTAGCATTAACAATAATATTCTAACAACTAAATAAGTATCTGTTTAAAACTATATCAGTATTCGTTAATAACCAACGTTTTATGAAATAATACCTTAAAAAGTTCTTGAGTCTTTTTTAACATATGACTTTTTCGTGAACATTTTTTGATATTTTTTTTACTAAAATAGGAACTAAGATGGATTTTCCCTAAATAAAAAGAGATAGGGATGCCAAATCATGATGAAGTCAGGTAGCATTAAGAAACATTAAAAGCACAACTGTCAGCATGTAAGCATTGAAGGGGGGAAAAAAGCCCAGAAAAAAGATCAGAGCAAAACAAAACTAAGTTGGATGGTGTTTGAATTAACTTTTTTCTCACTAACTAGTAAGCTTACGCCAAAAAGATCCATTATTTTATAAGTTGAGTCCGGGACCGTCGTGTGGAGGTTGGCAAACGTATGTTAGACGCGAATACTATTCTCTGAATCTTAAGGATGAGGGTTTTCTAATAAATTGAGGGAGGTGACAGTATTTAATACCCTATACCTACTATTAAATGGATGGTGGTGTCGGTACATGCCTCACCATTTAATAAAATGTTTCTTAAAAAGAAAAGAAAAGAAAATTTCTTCTTCTCCATTTTTTGTTTTTTATTTTTTCATAACTTTTTTAATCATATTTATATGTTTACAATATATCCACGGGAAATAATACCCTTATTTATACCTATCAAACTTTATTGATTATTTATATCCTTATCTTCAATTATCACAATGTATATAACAAATATATATGTGTGTACGTGTGTGTCTATATATATATATATATATATATATATATATATATATATATATATATATATATATTATTCAATAAGATTAATGTCATTTTCAGTCTTAATTGACTTTTCATATAATAATCCAAACATATTTTTATTTGGGAAAAGTCACTTCTACCACCGTCAATCTAAACACAAATTGCATTTACAATTTGACTTTCATCATATCTTAGTTCTCCAAATGTCATTTTGAAAATAAGTCGTTCGCTATTCTAACTCAAACGGGTTCTACCAGCATGTTTGGGTTAGTGTTGAAGGGGAAAAAAAAAAAAGCATAGTGGAAGGAGAAAAAAAAGCTCAGTAGAAGAAAAGCCCAGTTGGGAAGTGTTTGATGTAGCTTTTTTCTCACTTGGGTTACACAAAAAGCTCCTTTATTTTAGAAGTTGAGTCCTGGAGCGTCAGTTGGAGATCAGCTAGCGTCAGACGCAAATATTGTTCTCTAAGGGTATGTTTGGTTTGAGGGAAGGAATGAGAAGTAGGATATTGACCAAATTGTCATTAATAAAAATAATATTCTTTTTTGTTCAAAATATATTTTTGAAATATTGAAAAGTTTTCATTGACAATTTAGTAAAAAGAAGACAAAAAAATCCCTCATCCCTCCCTCCAACTAAACAAGCCCTAAATCTTAAGGGGGTGGGCTTTTTAATAAATTGTGGGAGGTAAGGCTATTTAATACCCTCTAGGCCTCTACCCCTCTACCCATTATTATATGGTGGTGTCAACACATGCCTAACCATTTAATAAAATGTTTTTTTTTTCAAAAAAAATCTTCTTTTTCTGTTTTCTGTTTTTAATTTTTTCATAACTTTTTTAATAAATTTTTTTATGATATATATATATATGTTTATAATAGGGAAAATTACGCGCAGATCCCAAGGAAAAGGATTTATCACAATAAATTCCATTTAAATCATGAAATAGCATAAAAGTCTCCAGGGACCTGGTTGTACTTAAATCTAAATGTACAATTACCAATCTAATCTTCCCTCTCATGTCTTCCAATTCCACTTTCTCTCTCCGTTTTTCTTCTTCCTTCTCCTTTCTCTCTACTCTCTCCCTTTTTCTTTACAACATAAATGCCCCTACTAGAACCATACTTTGAAGAATCACTTCTCAACCCATGAAGCAACAACGTCTTCAAATTCCAACGGCTATCACCCCATGTCATCCTCCTTCATTTCTTCGAGCTTCTATTCTGGTAATCCTTCATTGTTCTTGATGCTAATTCACCTTTCTGAAAATCTGGACGAGCGCAGACCCTTGTTTACTCATTATACCAATTGTCTAACATCAACAATACTCAATTTAATGATTCGTTCTTGCTTCTTCCTACAGAAACTCGAATTAGCATATATTTACAACAACAAATGTTATATTTATAACAAAAAAAGCATCTATTTACAACAAACTTTCAAAACATGGATTTTTTTTTTCATTTCTTAAGTCTAGAGGCTATTTATAATAACAAATGTTATATTTACAACAGAAAAACATATATTTACAACCAACTTTTACAACCAGGATTTTTTTCATTTCTCAAGTCCAGAGGCTATTTATAATAACAAATGCTATATTCACAACCGAAAAAGCATATATTTACAGCAAACTTTCAAAACCAGGATTTTTTTTTATTTCTCAAGTCTAGAGGCTATTTACAACAATAAATGCTATCTTTACAACAGAAAAAACATATATTTACAACAAACTTTCACAACCAGATTTTTTTTTCATTTCTTAAGTCCAGAAGCTATTTACAACAACAAATGTTATATTTACAACCAAAAAAGCATATATTTACAGCAAACTTTCAAAACCATGATTTTTTTTCATTTCTTATGTCCAGAGGCTATTTACAACAACAAATGCTTTCTATACAACCAAAAAAGCATATATTTACAGCAAACTTTCAAAACCGGGATTTTTTTTTTTTTTCATTTCTCAAGTCTAGAGGCTATTTACAACAATAAATGTTATTTTTCCAACATACTTTCAAAACCAGGATTTTTTTCATTTCTCAAGTCTAGATGCTATTCACAACAATAAATGTTATATTTACAACGAAAAAACATATATGTACAACAAACTTTCAAAACCAAGATTATTTTTTTTCATTTCTCAAGTCGAGTCGGGCTATTTTTCAAAAAAAAAAATATATATATTTACAACAATCTTTCAAAACATGGATTTTTTCATTTCTCAAGTCTAGAGGTTATTTACAATAATAAATGCTATATTTACAACAAAAAAGCATATATTTACAACACACTTTCAAAACCAGGATTTTTTTTATTTCTCAAGTCCATAGGCTATTTACAACAATAAATGCTATATTTACAATAGAAAAAACATATATATACAACAAACTTTCGAAACATGGATTTTTTTATTTCTCAAGTCCAGAAGTTATTTACAACAATAAATGCTATATTTACAACAAAAAAAGCATATATTTATAACAAACTTTAAAAACATGGATTTTTTTCATTTCTCAAAACAGGATCAAAACGGTTTTATAGGTTCTTCCATATTATTGGAGGTTCACAAACTGTCTGTTTTCTTTCTTGTTTTCCAAACAGCTATGATAACAAAGAAATTACCTTGAGCTGTGGAATAATGTTGCGGGAATGCTTCAAATTTCCAACACTTGCAAAGTAAGATATTACCAGATCATTTTTTCACCACCCATTAAATGTCTCTTAGGTCCACTGTAGGAAGCATGCCCAACATCTCGCAGACCCTTATTTACCCATTATACCAATTATCTAACATCAACAAAAACTGGAGGAGGATGACAGGGGGTGATAGCTGTTGGAATTTCGAAGACGTTGTTGCTTCATGGGTTGAGAAGTGATTCTTCAAAGTATGGTTCTTGTAGGGGTATTTATGTTGCGAAGAAAAAGGGAGAGAGGAGAAGGAAGAAGGAGAACAGAGAGAGAAAGTGGAATTGGAAAACATGGAGGGAAAGTCAGATTGGTAATTGTACATTTAGATTTAATTACAACAAGGTTCCTTAGGACTTTTATACTATTTCATGATTTTAAGAGATTTTATTGTGAAAAATCCTCTTTCTTAGGACCTGCGATAATTTTCCCTTTATAATATGTCTTCTTGGATAGTTGTGTCAAACGCCTTGTAATAAATGTTGTACTATGTAATAATTAGAATAGTAAGGGATACAAGAGGTGTCCACGGAAGTCTATGTATGTAAGGTGTCAAGTAGGGGTGTAAACAGGCCATAGGGCATGTGGCTTTGCTGTGTCAGTTGCAGTAAGGCTGCGCTTTTTTAAGGCTGTTTATCTAAAGTAGAGGCCGGAAGCCTCTAATAAGCTTTATTAGGCTGTCGGGCGGCTACTTTATTTAGGGGTATAATTGTAAATTTGTAGTTTCTACCCTCCCATAAGATTTTCACACGTGGGTGATCCTCTATGCTTCTTTCAAAATAACCCTAACCTTCCTCCTCCTTCAACTTCGTGCATTCAGCCGCTCCTCGCTCTCGCTCTCGCTCTCGCTCAGCCTCTCACGATGCTCGTCGCTTCTTCTGGTTTAGTGTTCGGCCGGACTTCGCTCTCACTTGGTAAGTATTTGATTCTGCTGGTTCGATTTTGCTCAGTACCTCTTCCATTTGCTTCTTCAGTGTTTGATTTGCTTATGGTAGTTCGGTTTGGTGTTTAAGCTTCTATTGAGTTTTCGATCTGCTTCTGCTCTTTCGATTTGGTGTTTAAGCTTCTATTTAGCCAAGGAAGAAGAAGCAGGACCTTCCGAAGGATCTGATTTAATCTTTGGAATCCCCACCCAGCAGTCCAGCACCAAGGTTGCTCCCCTCTGACTGTCATTAAAAATTGGAACTTTGATAATCTTATATTGCTCTTTTTTTTGGGGGGGGGGGGAACCAGTTCGGGCAGTTTTGTCTTCAGTTCTGGGCATAATCATTCTCTGCTGAAACCTTCAAAGGTTATCAATTTCGTTTCATTATTGAAATTCATTACTGTTAAATTTTCTGATGCTGTTTTGTGCCTCTGCATTGTCGAGGTGTAAGCTCCGGCGAAGCAGGGGAGTTCATCTCTCTCTCTCTCTCTGCTCTGAGTCTCAGCATGTAATAATGCGATGTTTTATCTCTATGAATAATAATTTTGATATATAATTGATGCAGATTTGGAGTTTAACTTCAGCTATGAAGGTTGAGGCAAATTTGTTTAATTTTGAGTCATGATGATGGATGAATAGAATGTAAGATGAGATTTTATCATAAAAAACTTGAGCTGCTAAAACAGAAATTTAATGATATAGTTTTATTCAAAAACTTGAAGCATCATCAACATCATTTGTGATGGATATTATGTTCAGAAAGTTCATTTTCATGAAAATCTGAGCCAGAGAGAGTATGGTAGTAATTTGTAAAACAGTTTGTGTGGGGTGGTGTGGTCCCAATAGTTTATATCATTGCTCGCCATAAATAATGCCAAGAGAGCTTTCATTTTCCTCTTTAAATGAGGTCAGATAGGCGTTGAAATCCAATTATTGAAATGGAAAAGAAGGGTAAAGCAAAAACAAGACTATATATGGTGAGTAGATTAGTAATATTGAATTTTTTAGTTCACGTTAATGTTGCCTTTATTTTCCCCTTTCTTTAGATGTTCTTTTGACCAACATATTTGTATACCACTTAGTTTTGGATTTTACAATTAATCTTCAATCTTGATTTCCCTTTAATGGAATGCTTATGTGCAGCACCAAGAAGTATTGAGGAGGCATGGTTTGACTCATCTGCAGTATTTGACTCTGACTGTGATGATGACTACCAAAGTGTTCCTGATGGTAAATGATTTTGTTTTTTTTTTTACAATTAAGTGCATTTGGATTTTTCACTTGTTTGATGGATATAATTACATATAATTGTATAGATGTATCACTGAATGGGATGGATTGAAGGCAGCTATGGAGGTTGTTTCAACTGATCAGATGCAGAAACTGTGCGATTTATCAGAAGCTTGTAGAAGTTCTAATGTTCAGAACATCAGTTCAGACGACAACGATTCACATTGTAGAACGGATACATACATACTATAATGAATGAAGTGAATCAACCTGTGTTCCTTGATGAAATCTCCTCGGTGGATGCTAACTCCAACAAGGATGATGGACTTATGGATTCAGCGGCTGTGTATTCTGTTTCATTTTCCAAACATTGCTAGCCTCCTCACATTTTAGCTTTAATTGATCTTGCATAAGTGATTATATTTGAATAATTATAAATGTCTTTCTTACACCGTTTTATTTCATTTTGTCATGCTAAATGCTATCAAACCTGATTGGATGTGCTGGTTGAAAAATACAAGCTTCTTTAACAGGCCATAGGCCTAGCCAGGCCAGATATATACGGGCCAGCTTTCAAAAAAAAATGGCTGAAAGCAGCCATGCGCTGCGCTATTGCATTTGTTCTTAATGCGCCAGGCTATTAAGGGGAAACTGATTTGGCTATTTCCACCCCTAGTGTCAAGTCTAAAGGGCACATGTTATATATACCTATATTGACACACACACACACACACACACACATATAATATTTAATAAGATTCTTTTTTTTTTTTCAGTCATTCTCTATTTCACCTGATTTTTTAAATAATGCTTTAAACATATTCCAGCTTGAAAAAAAAAAAACTTCTGCTACCGTTAATTCAAACACAAATCATATTTACAATATGAATTTCATTCTATCTTACCTTTGAAAGTTAGTTTGAAAATAAATCATTTATGTCACACAAATCCAAACAGGCTCTACCACCATGTTTGGGTAAACATTGAAGGTAAAAGAAGTATAGTGGAAGGAGAAAAAAAAAACTCAGTGGAAGAAAAGCCCAGTTGGGAGGTGAGGAAACTTTTTTCTCACTAGGCTTACTCAAAAAGCTCCTTTATTTAAGGAGTCCACATTATATGTTTATACTTATATGCTTATTATGTCTTTATACCCCACAATTAGAGGTATAAGCATTTTTTTTAACTTTTTTATATATTGTATTTATTTAAATTTAAATTATATACTTGTTTTTTGATATGTTTTTTTTACACCCGTGTCTCAAACTAATTAATTTTCGCTTTTGTATTTATGCATAACACCAGGTATTATGTAAATTAATTAATTTAAGATATTGAGTGAAAAAATATTTCAGAAAGCGATATATAATTTAAATCTAAATAAATACAATTTATAAAAAAATATACTTATACTTCTAATTAGAGATATAAACATCTAATAAGAATATAAATATAAACATATAATGTGGACTTTTATTTCAGAAGTTCAATAGCGTCGGGCGGAGGTCATCTTTTTTCATAGGAATATTTGGCCTGTTTGGGTCTGTTTTTTTTTAAGCGTTGGTGAAGAAATATTTCGGTGGGCTTTTAAGCCATCAACTAGTAGAATAAAAAGCGCTCAACTGCTTGTTTGGAATACCAAGTGCGTTGGATGGGCTTATCATAAACCCAAAAGCTACCGGGCTTAATAGAAGCCCCAAATTGGAGCTTTTATGCTGACGCACTGAAACCCAATGAAGGCTCTCCTTTATTACTGTGCCGCCCTCCTCTTCTTCCTCTTCCCCACCCTTGTTTATTTTATTCAATTTTGTTTATTTATTTATTTTTTTTTGCCCGAAATTCAATTTTGTTTTTTCTTTCTTTCTTTTCCGTTTATCATTTTTGTCTTTACTCCCACTTCGTTTTTCGCTCCCATTCCCAATAATCCAAAATTTTCTCCTAGGCTGCTTTTTTAAACACACTGCTGTACCCTATATTCCGATATTCTTAATTTTTACTGTGTACTTTCACTCTTCTTCTTAAAACACATCTATTAACAAGTATTTTTTATTTTTTTAAAAGAAAAATACTTACAAATTTTCAAAGAGCATTTAATTTTTTTTTATGTCTACCCATATTTAATAGGAGTAGTGAGATAATAATAATTAATATAATATATGAATTTAGTGTAGTTGGGATCATTATATTTTATTTAAAAGGAGTGACATTTTGATGTCGATAGGAGAAATTAATGTATTGTTTGTATGCATTTTATTTTATAAACAATTTTATCCATTAAATATATTTCATTAAGGACTTTATTGTTTATTAATTTTTTTAATAATCATTTAACTTTTTTCCAAATTAAAATTAAAATTAAAATTTTTATTATCATAATATATAAAACTAATATGTATAATAGTACTCAATATGATTAAATGTACGCTTTTCATCATTTTTCATCTTAACCGACTTTTCAAATAATAATCCAAACACTCATCGTTAAGAAAAAAAAGCTTCTCGCAACAAACCCAAACCGACAATCCAAACACAAATCATATTTACAATCTGACTTTTTTCCTACCAGGTTTTTTTTCTACCGCCAACCCAAACAGGCCCATTGTTCTCTGAGAGGGTGAGCGTTAAGGAGCGGGTTTTCCAATAAATTGAGGGCGGTGAGGGTATTTAATACCTTCTACCTACTACTAAATGGTGGTGTGGGCACATGCCCCACCATTTAATCATTTAATGAAATGTTTTTTCAAAAAAAGAAAAACAAAAAAAATTCTTCTTCCTTTTTTTGTTTGTTTTATTTATTTTTTCATAACTTTTAATTTTTTTTATCATATTTATATATTTACAATATGTCCTCTTTGGATTGTCTTGCCAAAAGCGTTGTAATAAATGTTGTACTATATAATAATTATAATAGTAAGTGATAAGGTAGGTGTCTAAGGAATGTACATAAGGAATTCATTACATCTTTTTTCTTACACGCTTGCTAGTCTTTGTCGCTTTTAATTAAAGGGTTGAAACATTTTTTTAAATTTTTTTATTTAGATTAAACTATATGATGCATCCTAAATTTTTTTTTGTCATATATCTCAAATTAATTAATTTTCATGATCTTGGTGTTACGAGGAAAATATTTACGAATACATGATTAAAAATTAATTAATTTGAGATATTGGGTGCAAAAAAAAAATTTCGGGATGCGGCATGTAGTTTAATCTAAATAAATAGAATATATAAAAAAATTTAAAAAAATAAAAAAAATGTTTCAATCCTCTAATTAGAGGGACAAGTACCTAAGAAGCATGTAAGGGAGAAGCATGGAATATGAACCCGTATGTAAGGTGTCAAGTCTAAAGGCCACATGTGAGACACACACACCCACGTATATGTATGTATATATATATACACACACACCCAGTGGCGGACCCAGAAAATTATTGGTGGAGGGGCACCAATGGTGGGGGGATTCGAAGGTTCGGGGGCAGCGCCCCCGAAAAAGTTTTTTTAAGCAAAATTTTAAATGCATTAAAAAAACAAAAGAATATAAAGGAAAAAATAAGCCAAGATATTACAATAAAAATAATTACATTGTCATTCTTCTAGCAATTTTTTGGAATTCTATCATAATCGCGCTCATTATCAATGCTATCAAATACATCTTTTTCAATATAAAGACTGCAAATCATTCAACCATTCATCTCCTATCCTATTACGAAGTCACGATCTTGATGTATTTCATACCGAAAATGCTCTTTCCACGTAAAGCGATTCTTCTGGGCGTAGTTAATCTAACTTTACAAGTAAATAAACCAAAGGATACACAATAAGTTTTTTCTTTTCAACCATCATCTTTGGCAAGATCATATTCCTCGCAAATTCAAAAAAATCGGATCAAGTTGCACCAACAATATACGTGTCGAAATGATATTTAAGGATACAAAATCATTCCAATCAAAATCAAGGATAATAGTGGGCAAATTCACACAACTTATTCTTGTCAAATGCCGAGAAATAGTTGCAAGGATTTAAACATGCCATGCATTCCAATAAATTTGAACTAACTTCACTAAAACGATCATTCAACTTCAAGTTGAAGATCTATCACTACATAAAATATGTCAACCTTAAAGTGATGCGATGAGTAACTGTCCTCTACGTTTTGTTCTCCCTTGTACTTGCAAGACACTTTCCATATCGGGATATCTATATCATGTTTTATACAAAATTCGAAGTCTTCAAAATAGATTATCCCACCCACTATCTCTCATCTTCAGTAATAACAACTTTGAAACTTTTACAAGACTCATAGCATTCACAATATCTTGATCTTTTCTTTGAAGTGCTTGTGACAACTCATTCGTTATTGCCAAGACCTTGATCATCAAGTGCAAAAGTAATACAAATTCAAAAGTTTCCATATGCATCATAAGGCTAGAGGCTTCAGACCTTTTTGCATGCATAAGGGTTGTATCATCTTTTATAATTTCTAGCACATCAAGTACATGATCAAACAATGAACACAAACTTGTCAATGATCGGTAATGTGAGCTCCAACGTGTGTCCCCTGGTCGTGATAAACTCATTTCTTGATTCAAGCCTCTCCCTGATTGAACATCATCACTTGCAATATTTTTGACTAATTCTTCCAATTGCTTTTTTCTCAAAATATCTGCTCTTTTGCAAGAAGCACCAACTACATTACACACCAATGGTATAAAATTAAAGAAGTCAGTCAATGCGTAAACCTTTTTTGTACAAGCTACTAGAGCTAATCGAAGTTGATGTGCAAAGCAAACAACATAGTAAGCGGAAATTATTTTCAACTAAAATCAAGCTTTTCAGATCATCGAATTGACCACTCATATTGCTTGCGCCATCATAACCTTGACCACGAATCTTTGTCAAGCTCAAGCCATTTTTGGCAAAAAATAACTCAATCGCTTCTTTAAGTGAACTCGCTGTAGTATCAGAAACATGAACAAGACCAAGAAAACGCTCAATAATGTCACCGTTGCAGTTCACATATCTTAAAACAATGGCCATCTCGTTCTTTAATTGATATATCACGAGCTTTATCAACTAGTATAGAGAAGAAATTATCCCCAATGTCCAAATAATAGCTCTGGTAACTAAACTAGCAAACATTAGAAATATCTTTCGAATTTTGGGAGCTATCATTTTGAGATTCTCGGGGCATTATTCAAAGATACATTATTTACCTCCTCATTGCTTTCACAAAGGAATTATACAAGCTCCACAAAATTTCCTTGATTCATTGAAGCATCTGTCTCATCATGTCCCGGAAAGCCAAACCTTGTCGTATGAGATATCGAATAGAACCATTCAGACGAATACGATAATCTTGTTTGGCTTTGTCAGAAATGTTAGACATAACAATGTCAATATGTTGATTTTGATTCATCAAATCTTTGGCAAAGATCAAGCACAAGTTATGAATGCTTCCAACTTTCCCAACATGTTTAAGAAGCCGTCCTTTCTCCTTCCAATTGCTAAATCCTTCACTCACAAATGAATCATGACCACCTCCTCCATCACCATGCTCACAATTAAATAGATAACAATGCAAGCAAAATATAGCATCTTTTGATTCACTATACTCCAACCAAGTGTCAAACTCATTGTACCATTGAGGATTAAATCTATGCATTTTACGCCCAATTAAGGATTCAGGAAAGTTGTCAAGTTTTGGTTGACAAGGACCATTAGTTAGATAAATTCTTCGAATCACTTCCCTTTCTTGAGCACTCTTTGCAACTGTCATAATAGGAAGTCTTTTACCCGGATCAGGAACATACAAATCCGGTGGACCTTCTATTGTTGGTTTGTTCTGACTTGAGGGAGTAGCACACTCATCTTGAGTAAAATCAATAAATGAAGATTCCGATCGAGAACGTTTAGTTCCACTACCACTACTTTGAAAAAAAGAACCTATATATCTTTCCATCCTAAAAAATGGCAAATAACAAAAATGAATCAAACCGATCCTAAACACAATTAACAAACCAACACAATGAAAACAAAATACTAGCAATTTACCAAACATTTTCTAAAGCTCTTACAATACAGAATTTTCTACTAGCAATATTAAGATAAAAGTTGTTAGAAACCTCTTTTATATGACTTAAACTCGAGACCTAGAGGGATCTAGCAGGATCTTACACTGCTAAACCAACTCCGTGCTGGTAATTGTCAAGTGAAAATTCCATCATAAATGATACAAAGATCTAAAGAAAGATATCACAAACAGTTCAAGGATTTTGCCGGAGAAACTTATGAATATTTGACTAGGATTTGTAATTCAACCACATATCCAACAATTAAGTCCACTGCTTTGAAAGACCAATGCAAATATTGCTGTTTGGTTTAACAGTCAATCAACAGTTCAAGATTTGTCAAAGTAAGATGGGAAAGACACTTTCTGTGGCAATTTGCTTCTAGAGGAGTTAAAGGGAGTAACATTGGTTCTCCAATAGTAGTGTTTTGGGTTCAACCTCATATTCCTCTTGATATATGTTAGATCTAATATCCCCTCTCAACCACGCGATGTGTGTGTTTTCTTTCATCTTAATGGTAATATTTTAAATATTTAAAGTTTTTTTGTCATCCTTTACTACACACTATCATGACTCAAAATTTAGTGATTGGTGTCCTTGGGCCTGAAGGGCACAAGTGCCACGATCTCAACTAGTGTATTTAAAGCAAGGTGTTCATTTTTCAAAAACAAGAAGAAGAATACTCCTACCAATATATCACATACCAATTTGGTGAATGCAACCAAAAACTAGTATGTTCCTATTAATCTTTATAACGAATGGATATATAAGAAGACCCGACCAAGTTCTCCTACAAAAATCCAAGCTGCAACGTAAACGAGGCTTAAATTTATATGGATGTTTGTAACTCATTATACCATAAATAACTGTGCAAAAAACTCTAAATGGCGTAAATTTTTCCCCCTGACAGAAGTGAAGATTGGATGTATATGGATGTTTGCAACTCATATATTTATTTTTAACTAACAGTAGGTCACATTAATATTGTTTAATTTATAAAGTCCACACATTGGAGCAATTTAATTCCGAGTAGGGGAATGAAAGCTAGCTGGTCCACCCTTTTAAATGATACCATGTTCCAATGATGACTTAGTTTATTCTAATATTTTTGATATACTTCAATTTTTTTGGACCTACTGATAGTACTTGAAAGTGCATATTTTCTAATAATTGTGAGGGACATTGTTTTCTTTTCCAGGAGAAGCAAGTTGATCATCTTCCAAAATTAAAACAGAATGTAAGCACTCCAGAGGGAGTTCCCCGTCTCTACGATTTAGTGAAAGTTCAAGACGAGAGAATTAAACTTGCTTTCTTTGGCTAATGATCTTGACCAGGTCAGGATGCATTTCTTAAATCATAATGCCTAGTTATATTTATGAAAATTCCTTCTACAGTCTTGCTGATATGAGTCTCTGGTTTAGATTTTTGGCTGATGAGCAAATTTTGTTGCTTGGTGTCTTTTAGCTTCTTGTCTTCAAAATCAAAACACACACACATAACCACACGCCAGCTTAACACAAATTAAAAAAGAAACCCGAAATGGTCAAGTGTGAAGCATGGCAGATAAACCAAACATTGCTTGTTATATTAATTTCCTATTTTGGCATAATGTTTACAGAAAAAAGCATTACATAAACCAATCATTCTTTAAAAATCATTATTCCCCCACTGAAACGTCACTGGATACAGAAATTAAAGCCAAACCAGGTAAAAATCACTCATTCGAACCCAAGGTCCATAAAACCCTCTTTCACATTGCACCAAACTAAAACAAACCCGTGATCAAATCAAATTGAACCACCGCTCAGCGAACAGGAAATCACCCAGAAGTTGAAACAGAGAAAGAAGCGAGTCGAAGACACAATGAATACGCAGAAAATTCAGAACCCAAACCAAATAATTAACGGCAATTAAACTGAAGCGAAAAATACAACTGCATTAGATCAATGAGACCGACAAAACCAAATTAATTCCAACGATTCATTGTTTCAATTCCATAGCCAATCAATCAAATGAAAACAAAAGGTAAGCGTGGGAAGATTAAACTCACCTGAAGAAACAGAGGAAGCCACGGTTTGGAATAGCGGCAGCCGGCAGAGTCGTGAAAAGGAAAACCCAAAACCTCCCTGAGCTTCACGGTCCGACTCCAAGCTTCTGTGCCGAGCTTTTAGAGTTCTAGGTTGTGCCGTCGTGCCGAAGGACGACGGAGGTGGGTGGCGATAATGGAAGGAGGAAGGAGTAGAGTGACCGGCGTGTGAGACGGAAGGGGAATTTCAATGCTAGGTCAAAAACGAGGAAGAAGCCGGCTGTGACCTGTGAGACGAAAGGTATAGGGAAATTTTTTTTTTTTTACAAAAATTAAAAATAAAATAAAAAATCAGGGGGGGGACGTGCCCCTTCTTTAATACCTCGGTCCGCCATTGCACACACCTATATACATATATATATATATATATATATATATATATATATATATATATATATATGTATATGTATATTTGTATATGTATATGTAATATTCAATAAGATTTATGTCATTTTTAGTCATTTTTCATTTCAACTAACTTTTCAAATAATAATTCAAACATGTTTCAGTTTAGGAAAAAACACTACTACCACCGTTAATTTAAACACAAATCACATTTACAATATAATTTTCATCCTATCTTACTTTTACAAATGTTATTTTGAAAATAAGTCACATCTATCATCGCTAACTCAAACGGGCTCTGCCAGCATGTTTGGGTAAGCATTGAAGGTAAAAGAATCATAATGAAAGGAGAAAAAAAGCCCAATTGTGAGGTGTTTGAGATAGCTTTTTTCTAACTCGGCTTACCCAAGAAGCTCCTTTATTTTAGAAGTTGAATCCTGAAGCGTTGGGCGGAGGTCGGCCAGCATTAAATGCAAATATTGTTCTCTAAATCTTAAGGGGACGGGTTTTCTAATAAATTGAGGGACGTGAGGGCATTCAGTACCCTCTACCCAATATTAAATGGTGGTCTCAACACATGCCCCACAATTTAATGAAATATTAATGTTTTCCTTTTTTTTAAAAAAAAAAAGCAAAAGAAAATTTCTTTCTTTCTTTTTTAAAAAAATTTCATTACTTTTTAAATAATTTTTTAATCATATTTATAGTTTACAATATGTCCTCTTGGATAGTCTTGCCAAAAGCCTTGTAATAAATGTTGCACTTTGTAATAATTAGAATAGTTACTGATAAGGTAGGTGTCTGCGTAAGTCTATGTATGTAAGGTGTCAAGTCTAAAGGGCACATGTTATATATACATATATAAATACATATATATGTATATGTGTGTATGTGTATATCTATTTGTATATATATGTATATGTATATGTATATATATATATATATATATATATATATATATATATAGTATTATATATATAAAAATGTGTGTAAGTGTATTTTTTTCAATAAGATTCATACACTTTTCAGTCATTTTCATCTCAACTTTTAAAATGATAATTCAAACATGTTTAAGTTTAGAAAAAAAATACTACTTTTACCATCGTTAATTAAAACACAAATCACATTTACAATATAACTTTCATCATATCTTACCGCTAACCCAAACAAACTACCAGCATATTTGGGGAAGTGTTGAAGGTAAAAACAGCCTAGTGGAAGGAGAAAAAAGCTCAGTGGAATTAAAATAAATATTAAAAACAAAAATACCAAATTGAAAGGTGTTTCAATGAGCTGTTTTCTCATTGGGCTTACGCCGAAAAGCTCCTTTATTTTTGAAGCTGGAGCATTAGGCGGAGGTTGGCCAGCGTTAGACAGGAGTACTGTTCTCTGAGCCTGAAGGGGCCTGAAGGGGGTAGGTTATAATCTACTTATATAAGTATAAAATTTAAAATATTAAATAATTATAAGATTTTATAATGAAGAAAAAAAGGGAATATACCTTTTATAATAATTTTTATTAGAAAAATATTTTTATCAATGCCCTTATATAATCACAAAACAAATTTTAACTTTTTTTAAAAACTTTTTTTTTTTAAACTAACTTAAAAGCCTCCAGAGGCAGGTGAGGATATTTAATGCCCTGTATCCAGTATTAAACGGTGGTGTGAGCACATGCCTCCACCATTTAATGAAATGTTTGTTTTTCAAATAGAATTTTTTTTTTTTTTTTTTTTTTTCATAACTTTTGTAATAATTTTTTTTTATCATATTTATACCCTTATCTTCAATTATCATAATACATACAACTAATACACACATATATATAGTTATGTAATATTCAATAAGATTCATGTCATTTTTAATTATTTTTTATCTCAATTGACTTTTCAAATAATAATTTGAACATGTTTCAGTTTGAAAAAAAAAAAGTCACTTCTACCACAATCAATCCAAATACAAATCACATTTACAATCTAACTTTTATTTGTCTTGTTTTCGAAAAAATCAAATTAAAAATAAGTCACTTTTGTCCACTAACTCAAAAGAGCGGTATATAAAAACTGCTCATCTCACTTTCAGAAAACGTAGTACCATCTGTAGCGAAAATTGAAGAAAGTAATTAAAAGAAAAAAATAAATAAAAGACCTTAGGAGTGTATATCACTCTACACCTTTTTTCCTCTAATTTTTTTTTTTTTGGGGGGCCTCTACGGCCAATGTCATTTCTTTCAAACCTGCCAAAGAAATTTAAAAATTGATCTGCCCCAAATCAGTGGCGGAACCAGGGGTTAGGGTGGACCCCCAACCCCCCCCCCCAAAAAAAAAAAAAAAAAAACATTATTTGAGAATTTTAGATGTTTGTCGTGCGGTTCTCTCATGCATGGCAGGTTTGTAGCAAACACGTTACTCATGGGATGGCAAGCAGAGCCGTAACAGATGAGAACCCCATAACTTCCCCGATCCCCACATTAATGCCGCTTTGACCATCCCAAATGATTTTCTTATTATTATTCATTTTGTTCTCCGCAGTCTTTGGAAGAGTAAATGCCCCAACAGTGGTTGTTTCCACGGGGCACACCAACAAATAACCTCCATTGCTAGATTCAACTTGTTTATTTAAGACCCATCATTACAAATAACCTCCATTGCTGGATTCAACTTGTTTATGTAAGACCCATCATTTTTGCACTTGCTCTCATGTCTAGCTTAATAATGCCTAATTTAAGCTTCCTATTGGTTGCATTTCTCATCAGTCTGTGACATTACAAGGGAAAGACATATACCAAAGATAAACTTCCACTGAAGGGGACAATATAACTAACATGAAGAATGTCTCGGTAAAATCGTAGCATATAGTTTAAAAATATAAAAACATATAGAGTAAGAGTCAAGTGAAGTGATCTTAATTTTTGTAATAGATTTTTTTTTAAATTTTTTTAATTTTTTTTTGTATATTATAGGTGTAACACCCCAAATAATTAACTAAGTATTTGAAATATCTCCAACCAGGATGCTCAATATCCAAATCACCATATTAAATAACCATTTGATCCCAAAATCCATAATACAAAGTCAACTTAAGTTCCCAAAATATTTCATAATAAATAAAAAGCGGAAGTCTTAGAATCATGACAAAGAAAAATAATATAACGTGAACTATATGAGTACAAAAGAGCCAAAGCTCACTCTATATGTGTCTTCCCTTGCTCTCTACTCAAACATTCACCTAAAAATATTAATATAGAATGAAATTTCACGTCTTAGTAACTATTGGAAGTTTCTCCTGTACACAAGCGCAAATCATATATGAAAAAAAGCAGGGGATCTGGTTACTTATATATTTTTATATGTCATACTTTCTCATACAAAATTTACCATCATTAAGTCAATCCACGAACTATATAATTATACAATATGCAATATGCAATCTATATCACCGTCCATCCTCATACCTCTAACTGGAGCCATAGGCTAACATATAGTCCAACAAAACTCATCCATTTAATTAGATTATCCCAAACTCATCAAAACTTAAAATATACCTGGCCAAAGGTATAGAGTTTGAGTATGAACTATGGCTCCCTCCATAAAAGAATATAACTAAGGAGGTGTCACATGTCCCACAGCTCCAATACAATCCTGGACAGAGGAAAACATGGAAGATACGGCCCTAACAAGTATCATTCACTGTGCACCAAGTGGTGGCATTAAAACATTTTCTCATACCAATTTCGCTTTACTCCAACCCATTACACATACAGCCACCATGATAAGTATATTTTGAAAAATAAAGTACACTAACTCATACTTCCATTTATATTAAATATAATCATATAATAAAAATATACCAATAACCCTCAAAAAGCATTGTTGGACCAATTAGTCATTTTTGAAATTTGAAGGACTAAACTGTCATTTTTGAAATTCGGGGACTAAACTGTAATATTTGAAATTTGAGGACAAAATTGTAATTTTTGGTTTTTAATTATATTAATATTATAATTTAAAATATATACACATATACATATAATTCAGTCCATTTTAACAAAATAAATATTCATAATCATACACAATTTACAAGTATATAGAAAAATTTTCGGAGTTATTTGTTATTTCCTAGCTTACAAGTAATCTCCAAAAATTACTCCAAATCTCTCCATGAGAGTCTTCTAGCACCCCAAATAATCTCCTCTACACTCCTTCTCTCTCTTTCTCTCTCTCACGCACTCCTCTAACCAAACGGTAAAATTTTGTGTGTTTGTGTAATGTGTGGGGGGTATTTATGAGACCCCCCAACGCCTCCTTGACTAACATTATTTATATATATATATATAGAGAGAGAGAGAGAGCGAGGAGAAAGTGAGATTTTGAGAGAGAGAGAGAGATAGTGAGAGAGAGAGAGAGAACCCATTTCCTAAAATTTTTTGCTCTGTATACAATATATTATATATATATATATGGGTAAAGGATTTCTCTAGTCACTGGAGATAAGTTATCTCCAGTGACCTCCAAAACTACATTATTTTGGATTAATGAAGGGTGTTTCCGTAATTTTGTTTACTTTTTTATTATATAAATTTTACCGAAACAAACTTCATTAATTCACCTAAAATTACAAACACACCCTTTATTAATTCAAAACGACGTAGTTTTAGGGGTCAGTAGAGATAAACTTATCTCCAGTGACTGGAGAAATACTTTTTATATATATATATATATATATATATATATATATATAATATAATATAATATAACAATAAAACTATTATTATTATTTTTTAATTAACATCAGAAAGTTTTACTCTATATTAAATATTCTTAGTAAATTAATTACCATAAATTAATCTATCATATTATAATTCTAAATAAATTTCAGGATGTTATAATAAGTCTATATTATATATCAAGTACTTTTGTTTATGATATAGTATTTTTTATTTTCGCGCGTGTAATTAAATGTTTTAGGTCGGCCACTGCCCCGATTTGATATCCGCATCAATAGTCTCTATACGGAGGTTTCTTTGATTCCCAACCCCACCTTTTAATTTTCCTTTTATAAAACCCGTTATATATAACGAGTGTTGTATGTTCTGAATATATCCGAGAAACACAAAGAAGAGGGAAAAAGTAATGGAGAACGCAAGGCTTCCTTTCCCAGCCGGAGAACAGGTTCTTACATTGATGGCTAACGCTATCGAACCCATCCAAAAAGAAGAAAAGCAAATGGAGAAATCTCCATTAGAGATAAATGAACCCCAAATGATCAAACCTACCATCTCTGAGTTCAGTGGGAAGGACACAGATGCACACCTGGAAAATGTGATTGCTAGCTTTCTTGACACTATAACTCACAGAAGATATCGCTGCTTAGGTAAAATTTTCACCATACTTTTTATGTTTCCACTTTAAATATACTCTGATCCCTTTTGGTCCTAAATATATGAGCTAGTATGGATACTTGTTTTTGTCATAAATATAAGACATGAATCCATCTTTTCTCCCAAAATTATAACATTTTTTCCTCAAACTTTTCCTAAAAATTATATATTTTTCACTTTATGTCTGCAGGGTATCCCGTTAATCAAGACTTTAACTATGATGCGTTGGTACAGTTGCTACGTTTCTTATTGAACAATATGGGTGATCCATTTATTGGGAGTAGCTTCTCTCTTAACTCACATCCATTTGAGCTGTGTGTACTTGATTGGTTTGCCAAGCTTTGGGACATAGAGAACAATGAGTATTGGGGATATGTTACAAATTGTGGAACTGAAGGAAATTTGCATGGGATTTTAGTAGGGTTAGTATATGCATTTGATTTTTTTTGGTTATATTAACAATATGATTTCAGTCACATGAGCCTAATGGGTGTGATTTCGAATTAATCCCTAAAAATAATAAATTTAAGCGATTAAAAAGAAAACTAAGTGAAATGAGTTTGTTACTTTTAAAAGTAGTTTGTAATTTATTTACTATTTACTATCTATTATACAAACAGGAGGGAACTACTTCCCGATGGAATTATTTACACATCACGAAACTCTCATTATTCAGTGTTAAAAGCAGCAAGACTTTTTATAATCAAGTGTGTGGTAGTTGGGACTCTAATCTCTGGTGAGATTGACTATAATGAACTGAAAGCTTCAATTCTTGAGAACAAGGACAAGCCAGCCATCATCAATCTAACCCTAGGTCTCTCTCTCTCTCTCTCTCTCTCTCTCTCTCACACACACACACACACACACACACACACACACACACACACACAATATGTATATCTAATATACAGGCGGGGAGAAAAACTTGAAGAGTGCATTGAAATCTAACTACACATTGAAATTTATAAAAAGTTGTTGTTTCTTATTTCAGGGACAACTATAAAAGGAGGCATTGATGATGTTGATCTTGTGCTACAAATACTTGAAGAATGCGGTTTTAGTGAAGATCGGTTCTACATTGATTGCAATGCAGCTTTATTTGGACTGATGCTCCCATTTATTAATGGGGTAAGTAAATAAACTAAAATTGAAACATTCAAATGTCACTAAAAGAAATTAAATAAACTAGAGAAAACTACGTTCAATACAAGCATGGAGTAGAAGAAAAATTAAGTAAAACTATTAAAATATTATAGTAGGAAATTCTAAACATGTCGATTAAATGCATAAGCGTGAAATTCTCAAGAAATTAAAACACAAAGTTAGCACAAATAAAAAATAGTCACAGGTTTTATATAAAGAAAATGCTATTTAAGTATGATGTGGCATCACTTTTAATATACTCTAGGAATCGTTCATCTTAAAGTCTCCAGGGATATTGCCCCATAATTTTAGCTACTAGTTTTGGATGAACTTGTTTTGAATGTTCTTTGAATCTAATTTAATAATCATTGGTGTCTCTGGGTGGTATGTATAGGCACCAAAGATTACTTTCAAGAAACCTATTGGAAGTGTAACTGTCTCATGCCATAAGTTTCTCGGATGTCCTATCCCTTGTAGCATCATAATAACTCGTTTAAAATACATTGACCTCCTATCAAAAGAAGTTGAATACATCTCTTCAAGAGACACCACTATCTCTGGGAGCCGAGGAGGTCATGCATCCATCTTCCTTTGGTATGCTCTCAACAAGAAAGGCTTCAACGGCCTCCAAAAAGAAGTTGAAGAGTGTAACAAGAAGGCGATTTACCTTCGAAACTGCTTGGACAAGGCATTGGATCCATGCTGAACAAGTTTAGCAACATCGTGGTGTTCGAGAGGCCTCTAGATGATGCATTCTCTCTTAAGTGGAGCTTGTCTAATGAAGGGAATCTATCTCATGTGATAGTGATGCAACACATCTCTGTGAAAATGTTGGATTCCTTTGTGAGTGAGTTTGCGAAGAATCGATCGATTTGGTACAAAGATAATAGCAGCAAGAAGCCTCCTTGTATTGGTGAGGAGATTGGTGCTAAGAACTGTGCTTGTTTACTCCACAAGAAGCTGATATCGTTTGGATAAAATCATTGTGTGCCTAAGTAATCTGGTTCAGCTTTAATTTCATTTTCTTGTAATACCCTATTTTGTGTTTTCCGTCAAAAGGATAAGAATGAATGAATGACAATCAATTCGTAAATAAAAGAATGATTATTATGGAACACAGCTGCATAGGGAATTTACCCCCGTATGTATCGTTGATAATATGTTGTTGTTGACGTGTGATTAAAAAAAAAAAAAAAATCTGATGTGTGGGGTGCCGAATAATCTAGAGTCAAATTTTAGGGGGCTCCATCTATCTATTATATCAATAGAAAGCTTGTAGTACCCATGTACACTAACCGCGTTAACTTTTTAACCTTGATTAGTTAAGGCAAATGCTATTCAATTTTTCATATATCTATTGATGGTTGAGCCAAGGGATTGAAAATAAAATATTTTTTATAATATTGGAAATAAAAAATTAAAATTTTGGGAGTGACCTAAAATTGACTTTAATATTCTAACAAATTAAAAGTATAAAGCTTTTTAGAAAACTATGAGAAAGATTGTTTGGGTGAGAAAAAGCTACATGAATGTTAATAGTAAATTATTTGGAAAATAAAAAAAGTACTTGAATATTATCTATGAAATAGTAAATAAAAGCCACTTAAAAAGCTTGTAGTGACCATGCATACTAACGGCATTTACTCTTTAAAGTTTATTAATTAGTGAAAAAGCCACCTCACAAAAGTGTGCAAAAGACATGAGCTTTTTTGAAACGGGACAAGGATTAAAAATAAAATATTTTGTGATAATATTGGAAATAAAATATTAAACTTTTGGGAGTGACATGAAGTTGGTTTTATTATTCAAACAAATTAAAAGTATAAACTTTTTTAGAAAACCGTGGGAAAAATAGTTTAGGTGAAAATACATTTTTGAATGTTAATTATGATTTGTTTGGAAAATAAAAAGATACCTGAATATTATCTATGAAATAGTAAATGTCAATATATAAAGCAAGTACATTTACTATTCAATTGTACACTTTCTATATGCTTGCGTGTCAATTACTGCAAATCGGTCGAAAAATAAAAAGCCACTTAATTTTTAATTGTAGGATTGAAAATTAATTTTTTTATGAGTGACGTAAAATTGACTTTAATATTCTAACAAATTAAAAGTATAAAGTTTTTTTAGAAAACTATGGGAAAGAATGTTTGGGAGAAAAAAACTATTTGAACACTAATTGTGAATCATTTGAAAAATGAAAAGGCATTTGAATGTTATCTATGAAATAGCAAATGTCAATGTGAAGCATGTCCATTTATTAACTCTACTATACAGCTTTCATATGCTTGACAAAAAAGAAACTTGAATGTTAATTATAAATTGGTCAAAACATTAAAAGCCACTTAAAAGCTTGTAGTGACCATGCATACTAACCAATTTACTTTTTAAACTTGATTAGTTAAAAAGCCCACTCACAAAAAGTGTGCAGAAGACATGAGCTTTTTTGGGAAAAAAAAAGGACATAAATGTTTTTTTTTTGGATAATATTGAAATAAAATATTAACATTTTGGGAGTGGCATGAAATTGGTTTTAATATTTTAACAAATTAAAAGTGTAAACGTTTTTAGAAAATTGTGGAAGAGATAGTCTGGGAGAAAAAAAGCTATTTGAGTGTTAATTATGCATAGTTTAGAAAATGTAAAAACAACTTGAATATTATCTTTGAAATAGTAAATGTCATTGTAAAGCAAGTACTTTTTTTTTTGCTCGAAGAAGGCATCTATTACCACTTCAGAATAAACATACAGATGCAGAACAAGTATCCAAAAGTCTACAATTCAAGGTACAATAAAATATAACAGGCCGAAGCCAATCAAAATATGACATGAAAAGAAATCAATCAACCCCCCTTCCAGCAACGGGGTGAAGAGCATCAGCCATGACCGGAGAAGTCTTTTGAGCATCCAAAGTTAGAAGAGGAAGCAAAGAGGGTGTTGGTTGAGGCACCCACCCGACAGGGCACACTCTCTTATAAGCAATTGCTGCAAGATGATCAGCAACACGATTACCCCCACGAGGAGTAAATGAAATCGAAAACCCAACTTTGGAGGAAAACAGATTAATAATGTCATGAATGATACTTCTACAACACCAATCAAAAGAAGAAGGTGATCGAGCAACAACGCAATTAATCAGGGAGAGGCAATCAGACTCAAAAATAGCATGATCAATCCCTAAATCCACAGCAATCAGCAGGGCTCGTTTAAGTGCTAATGCTTCAGTCATGAAAGTCGAGATGGATTTCAACTTGTCGACAAATCCCCAAATAAAACGCCCGGAATAATCTCTGCAGATCAGACCTATAGCCGCCACCTCATGGCCAACATGAAAGGAACCATCCACATTAATTTTGACTTTATCAGCAGGAGGTGGAATCCAGCAAGCTGAGACGCTGGGATTCTTAGACTTCAAATCAGATGCATTCCGTAAATCATAAAGGCTAGCCATAAATTCAGCAACACTCTTCCTAGCCAACTCAATTACAACTACATGGTTTGGCTCAATAAAGTTAAAAACTTTTCCATTTCTTTGTTTCCAAATGAACCAAAGTATCCAGTAGATTAATGACAAATCATGAGTGTTTAAGGAGGCCATACCAGAAACGTGGAGCCACCAGCTGTTGAAATTAGTAACCTCTGCAAGCTTAAATCTGATCCCTAGCTGGCTGCCAAACCATATACAGTGGGTCTGTAATACCCTAATTTTTGTGGCATAAATCGTGCCGGTGACACGTGGTTTTATAAAAATTCATCAGAATTTGAGGTGCTACAGCTTAGCGTTTTGCGGAAACGGAGAGCATGTACTTAAAATTTGAACAACGAGTAACTGATATAAAATACTCGGACATATCTTTGATGCCTCGACGTATCGATATATTACAAATTTCCCGAAGGAATATTCATGTGATACAATAATACAAAACTTTATAATTACAACTCTTCTATGTAACTATACCCTTTTCAACCAAGCCTTAAGTAGACTTGGGACATAGAACCTAACTCAGTTAAATCATCTCATTTGGCCAGGCTGGGTAAGGTCTAGTGGAAGTCTCCCCGAGTATTTACGGTGACTGATTGACTGAACCACATAGACGACCCTTTCTAGTTTAAGCACCAAATGATATGAAGTAACCTTATTAGATTCATGCCATAAAGTAGGTTCCGTTGACCTTCTTCCCACATTTACTATGACCGGTGCCTTCTCACGGCTCCGTCCATCGACGTCTTTTTACGGCTCCATCCACTGGTGCCTTCTCTGGTTCATGATCCTTTCCTGACTATTAATTAAGACTGAGGTCCAATGCCCATCGGACCTCAGGTAACGGTTAACCTCATGCTTATTTAAACAATAGAGTAAATACCCTTTTGGGTCCCCGACAAAATACACGGACCCAATTTTCGTCCCTAGGGACTAAAATGAGACTTTTTTATGGACTAAAAATGGCTTTTTGGAAATTTGTGAGGGACCAAAATGTTCACAAATCGACCCTTATTTGTCCTTTTCAGGGACTAAAAGGGCATTTCTTTGTAAGAGGGACCAAAATGGGGTCCGTGTTTTTTTCCAGGGACCCAAAAGGGTATTTACTCTAAACAACATATGTATCACAGGTATTCATGTCATTTTAGCAAATATCACTACAAAAACCCATAACAGATGTAGGAAATACATATATGTATGTAAGGCAATAACAATACACAGCCCCTAGCAGTATGTTTGTTACCCCAGTTTGCACATTTACCGGTGCCACGATGTACAGTCGTGTCCATAGCGCTTAGGAAAACTTTCAATGGTATTATCAAGACCATAACCCGTGTATGCATGATTTTATCATGATCAAATAAGACAGAGTCTTATTATAGAAACACAGCAATCATATATAAGCATATCACAAGCATCAGAGTCAGTGTTACAGTACGTCGCGAACGTACATTCGTTGACGAATACTGTACGTTTGGATGATCAAACAGTGATCCCAGACATCCTATAAAGGTAATATTGCCTCTATTAATTCACAAACATCATCTCTAGAGATATCTTGGCTATATATGTCCATTTTACCCTTGGATTAATTATTTTCAACTTAATCCTATTTAATTTCGTACAAAACGCTATTATTCAGCATATAGGCTGATTTTTCACCTAACTTTGGAGAATTATAATTAATTCCACAGAACTCAAAACGATGATCCGTAAAATTCCTCGGAATCCTTAGGATGTCTAATTTTAGGAAACATTATTGGTTCTTGCCCAGAGTTCATAAACAATTCCCAGTTTTCGCAACAACATGTTCTGCCCAGAAATTTTCAGTATTTTTAGCCTAACTTCGAACATTTTTATCTCCTAGCACAGAACTCAAAACGACATGCTATAGGTATATTTGGAAAGCTCTATATGTCTACTCTCACCATGGAGTTTCTCATAATTTTGGCATAGCATATTTAACATAAGATACCAGTGTTTTTGAAATTGCTTCCGGGAGTCGCTAACCGACAAAATTTCGCCAGAGCTTCGCTACTTTGACCATAATCTTCCAAAAATTTTGATATAACTTCTTCTTCATCAAATTTTCGAAATAAATACAATTTTAACCATAAAAACATGAAAATAACACTATAATTGGAAGATTATGAATCAAAACAACATTAAAGCTATAAACTACAAAGCTAGAGCTTAAGAACTATAGAACTTACCTCTTGAAGAACTTGCTACTTGTTCTTGAAGCTCCTCACACTCTTACTCTCTCTCAATTTCGGTTAACAAGCTTTGTGAATTGGTGAAGAATGATGAAGGCATAAGCCTCCTATTTATAGCATTTCATGGATTCATCTTATTGGTGGATTTCAAATATCATTTGAATCAACTTATAAATCTTTCTCTCTCCCTCTCAACCGAACTCCTCTCTCTTCTCCCTTCATCTTTTTTTTTTCCATTCCCAAATGCTAATTTAGTTAGGTGTAAGTTGGTGTTTTTCTTGAAGATTCATTTCCACATTTGGAATCACAATTTTATGACTTGATTTATGGTATTTTTAAACTTTGTTTTTCACAATAGTATGAATCTCAAATGTTTACCAAAATCACTTTTGAAACCACTATGTTCAAGCTTGAATTTTGCTTATTCATAATATCTACTTAGATTTGTTCTTTAGTTCATGGATTTCAAGATATGATTTATTTTTCTATTGGTTCTCATTCACTTATGTCTTGAATTCATCCTAATGGTTTTTATCTCATCTTAAATTATTTTACCATTTAATCTCTTTATTACATAGTCTTACATCACTATTACCCCAAAAGTCCTCTTATAATTTAATTTGATTATGACACTTTCTAAGTAATATATAGATATTACTTTGTTCTTCTTTCTCATCCACAAAACCGTGCCCCCTCCCCCAATTAGCCTTTAATTTGCATTTCATTTTACTTTGCATTACATCTTAATTTACCTTTATGTCTTAATCTAGTTGCCTTTAAAGTCTTTGTTAATTAATTTTTGATTGTGATGTTTGTGTGGCTTAATTACTCTTTAACAAATTCTTCTCTCCTTCCCTTATGCTTTGGACCGAATCACTCTCCAATTTAGCTCTTGAATTTGTGTTTCAATTGTCACATAAAACCATGGAAAAACTCTCCTATTGGTTGATTAATTTACACAAGGATTTGGCTTTATTAAATTAATTCTAAAACCCTTAGATTAGCTTTATTAAATTTAATACATGCCTTTGATGTTGGGTTGGAAAAATCTAGACACCAATAGTGATATTTGTTAATGATTTAGGATTAAGGATTAATAAAATTTCTTAACCCTTTTAATTACTAATTTTAAGCCACTTATATTAATTAAGGGGGAATTAATTAATATTTAGTTAAATATTGCTAATATAGTGTTTTAGGGGTTTTTAGTCTTATTTGACAAGTTTTAAAATTAATCTTGATGATTAAAATCTCCTTGTATGCTAATCTTAGCTTTTAAATATCCTTAGGATATTAATTAAGTTGATATTCCCTTAATTATGACATTTTAAAATTAATTATTAATTAATTACGAAAATTAGAAAAATATTCCAATTACTGCAAATTTAATTGCCCAATAATTGTTGCTAATTTTCTCTAATTGATTTTGTCATCCTTTGATGATTTTTAATTGCTAAAATGATATAATTAAGTTTCTACTTAATTATGATAGTCTTAGGGTATTTTATGATCCCTAATAAGATTTAGAGAATTAAATCTTCAATTATCTAATTTCTAAGAATAAAATCACTTAGAAATAAAATAATAATATTAAGAAAATTGAGACCACATATTCCCTATTTTAAATAGGTAATATTGACTCAAATATAATATTTAAGGCATATTATTTATTTTAAATATAATATTTAAAGTAAATAATTATCACGGTATTACATCCACGAACAGGTGGAAGAATAAATGCTCCAGATTTTCTTCCAAATAAAGCAAGTACATTTACTATACAACTTTACACCTATATTTTAATACCCAGATATTTAATACCGGATAATTATTTATTTTAAATATTCCCTTTGAGTCAATATTACCTATTTAAATAGGTGAATATGAGGTCTCAAATAATAAGTCTTAATTATCTTGTTTACTAAGGTAATTGCTGTGAAAATCAGGAAAGAAAAAGAGTTAAAATCCATGAAAAATGTATTTTATAAAATGCGAAAAATGGCACGAAAATATTATGATAAATATCATATGGCAACAAATAACTTGACAAAAACTTAGGAAGTGTGTTCTCTCTAAATTTAAGGATTTTTGGGATTATTCCCTTGGAAAATAATAGAGCATAAATATAATATTATTAAAAGCACTTTTTAGCCCCATGATTTTCAATATTTTACATGGGATATAAAATACCAATGTAAGTAAAATAGTTGTGAGATAATAATTAATCCTATTATGAAATTTATCAACAATTAGTAAATGGCTAATTAAGTAATTAGTGGCTAATTGTTTAGATTATGATATAAGTAAATTAATTAGTAAATAATTAATTTAAGGGGAGAAATTCGAAATTATTAATTAAATAAATAATAAACTATTAATAAAATATTTTATGCTTAGAAAAATAAATAAAAAATAAAAGAAAAAAATATCTAGATATTTTGAATAAAATAATAATATATATGGTAAAGAGCCAACAAGACATTTGAGAATGGATAGAAATAAAATCCTACACCAAAATATAGGGATATAGTCTAAGTCATCTGGACTTTTTATAAACTAGTGAATTTCTACCTCGGAGTGGACTATCTCAAAAGTCATTTCTGAAAACAAATGATTCATTAAGATACGGGATAAATCGAAATAGGTCGATAGTGTAAATGAGAACCTATAGAAAACGAAATAGTTGTGACAAACCAGGGATTAGGTTTCTTAAGTCGAACATATTACGAACCGGTGAATTTTTGTCCGGAAAATGGGTTCTATCGAAGTCATTTCCGTGATGACGGCGTCGGCCTGAAATGTTCAACCAAAGAACGGAATACCCTCAATGGAATCAAAAATTTAGTTAACCCAAATACTTTGAACGAGGAAGAATAGAACTCCAAAACCCTACCCTCGGATTTTTGAGATTCGGCAAAATTACGCGATTTGGACACCGATCGGGGAAACGCTATCGGTAAGTCGACATGACATCATGCATGACATCATCTTCTTCTAGAAGGATGATGTCGGCCAAGTAGGTGTAAGGCCAAGATGAAGCCACGTGGCGAAGTGCGTCCGACGGTTGAAATCCGATCTGAAGACATTTGATGAAATTCCCACCTTGTCCCTCCTCTCTTCTATAAATAGCAAGCCTTCCTCTTCATTTTTCTCCACCCCTAAACCACATTCTAGAGAGAAGTTAGAGAGAAGGAAGAGCTCTCAAGGAGTTCTAGCAAAGCCGGGGTAAGTTTTTCGGTCCCTAGTCTTAAGCTTCGGTGTTTTATTCGGTAGATATAGTAGGAATGCTAGAATGGTCTTTAAATTTCCCAGATAGTCTAGATATCATATGTAGGGGTATATATAGTATTTATTTCAAAATATACTTTGGGAAAAGAGATATGTCAAAATTACGGAGAGATAGGGTCAAGTAGCGAAGCTCGCGAAATTCCGCCGATTAGGGGTCGGGGCAAAATGGTAATTAGTACCTAAAATGTCCGTTATAATGTTAAATACTGATAAAATGCGATATAATCCTTATAGGATATCTGTAGTCGAACCGCTGTTTTACCGCTGTTGTGCCGCTGTCGGGCCGTAGTCAAAATTACCGTTTTTCGTGAAACATACCGGAAGGACCGTCAACGAAGGTACGTTCGCGGCGTACTGTAACACTAATTCTCATGGTTGTTGTATGCTTTATGTGATTGTTGTGTTCATATACTGAGATTCTGTTGTTTGGAAATGGGGAGATCATGATTACACGGGTTATGGTATTGTTAACACCGTTTTAGAGTTTTCCTAGCGCTATGGACACGACATGCTATCGTGGCACCGGAGAGTGTGCGGCTACCGGGGTAACATACATACTGCAGGGGCTGTGTAATGTTATTGCCTGATATATTGGAGGATGTTTTATATTGCGAAAATGTCATGAATACCTGTCATACATATACTGTTTACATAAGCATGAGGTTAACCATTACTTGAGGTCCGATGGGTATTGGACCTCAGTCTGCATGATTAGACAGGATTCGGGTAATGAACCGGAGGAGGCACCAGGGATGGAGTCATAGATAGACGTCGATGACGGAGTCGGGAGATGGCACCCGTCAAAGGAAATGCGGGAAGATAGTCAACAGAACCTACCTTATAACATGAATCTAATAAAGTTACTTCATATCATTTGGTGCTTAAACTAGAAGGGTCATCTATGTGGTTCAGTCAATCAGTCACCCTAGCACGGTGAGACTCCCACTAGACCTACCCGGCTGGCCAAATGGGATGATTTAACTGAGTTAGGTTCTATGCCCCAGGTCTACCCAAGGCTTGATGAACAGGGTATAGTTACACAGAGGAACTGTAATTATAAGTTTTGTATTACTGTATCACATGAACAAATCCTTCGGGAAATTTATATTATATCAGTATACGTCAGGCATCATCATATGTCTGAGTATTTTTGTATCAGTTATTTGTTGTTCAAATTTTTAGTACATGCTCTCCGTTTCCGCAAAACGCTAAGCTGTAGCACCTCAAACTTTGATGAATTTTTATAAAACCACGTGTCAACTTCACGATTTTTGCTACGGAACTTGGGGTGTTACATGTATGGCTGTACACCTTTCGTATACCTGTCAAAAAAAGCCACTTGAATGTTAGCTATAAATTTTTCGGAAAAAGAAAAGCCACTTAATTTTTAAATGAAAGAGCGGAAAAGAGAATTATTTAGAACTAACCATTGGATCATTTATATGCGTTTTGATTACTTTAGTTTTTCTCTTCATCAACCACATTGAATTTCCATAAATCACCATAATTGTCAACAGTTAGAAATTGTGGTATTTAATCATAATTAAGCCACCAATACTCAACATTATTGTAATGACCCTGAAAATAATATAAGATAAATAATTCATCCTTAAATGATATTTTTATTATTTGTTGTAAACTTTTTGAACAAATTAAGCCACTGGTTCAGTGGCATTAAGCTTGTATATACTTGGGTTTGAACCTCTATTTTGCTAAAAGGATGTTATATTCTGGTTTTGACATCTTGAAAAGTAATGGCTCAAGAAAAATAAAAAATATATATTATATTATTATAAGTTAATTATAATAATAGTATTTACGGTAATTACATGTAAAAATGAAGTTTGTAGCTTGATGATATTGGGGATGGTTAAAGGTTTTTTGGATTCTGGGTTTGAATCCTCGTTAAGACAAAGTGTGTTTTTTTATTTTTGCCTCAGCCTCAGCAGAAATTCCCAAGATTTTTTTTTAAATTTTTTTTTTTTGCACAAATGGCATCGATGAATCAGAGAGAGCACGGAAGCTTCACAAATCTTGAACCAAACCCCAGCCCATCGTTTGACTCTGTTCCTTCATCCTTTCCGTCTTTGTGCCCCCATCGTCGCTTGTCTGTTCACCACCGGCATCCGGCTCCTCCGGTCGAAACTTTGCTGTTGTTTCTTTTTTCTGTTCTGTTCTGTTGGCAGCCTTTCTTCTTCAGTTGGGTCTGTCTGTGGGTGCTTTGGTGAGGGATTAAAGGAATCTCTATCTTCTTATGCGTTTTTGTTGCAATATGGCATGATTGTGTAAGTAAGCTTCATATGTCTATGATATTTATGAAAATTCAAATGTGCAGCACGCTTTTTGGTTCTGTTTGTTGCTATGATGTTTGGGAATTGGACATTGAAGAAAAATTTCGTTGTTGCTGCTGGTTGGTTAAATAAAGTAGGTAGTTTGTGAGTTGTTGCTAATTAAGCATCAGATGCGTGGGGTATGCATGAGATTCTCCTCTTTCCTTTGTTCTTGAATCGCTACCATATATGTTGTGTGCAATACGTTGTTTCTTCTTTTCTACTGTGTGTTTGTGTGTGAGTGGGCTAATGGCTTCTTTCTCCAATTTTTGTCTCGTCTGGCGTGGGGTTTGAAGTAAGGGATTGAAACTCTTCCATTTTTTGCTCTAGGTCATTTAAGGATTATGAAGTTTGGGGGGTTTCTCATGGCCTAAGCATAACAGCATGATTTTGGAACATATATTTTATAATATGTTGTTCAATGTTACGAGAGCATTATGATGAATTTAGTGTATGCTTTTCTTTAGTGTAGATTTGTTTTTTTATACAGAGAAAAAATTGGGGAAACATTGTGAGAGAAAAAGTATTTATTTTCTATGTTAAAACTTGAAAAATCTGGATGTTATATCTATATATAAGTTGTGGTGATTTATTTATTAAAATCAATGTCACATTTCATATGTGGAGGGTTGAGGTTGAGGTATTCTTTATTCCCTAAATTATCTTACATTCTGGATTTGATTGTGCTTCTTAAGATTTTCGAGGTTTTTGTTAAATGATTTAAGAATCACGAGTTTAATTAATTAAGAAAGTTAAGACTAGCTAATTGCAAGAGAGTTAGTATGAAGCATGTGAGTATCTCCTTACTGAATTAGGAGATTATGGTTTTATAAAGACTATAGGAGAAATAATAACAATTTGTTTTGAACATTAGGGGATCAAGGAGAGGATATAAGTCATGGCTAATAGAAAGAAGATATATATATATATATATATATATATATATATATATATATATATATATATAATATGTAGGTGAGTGAATAACGTCTCATTAGAATTTTTATAAATGATATTTTACTTGCTGTAATTTTATTAAATTATCAACTTTCTTAAGTACTAATTTCCTCAAGACAGTTTTGCTGAAATTATATCAATTGCATATATATGTTTAAATGAAATGATGATCTTATTCAAGGTTAATAGTTCCTTAAAATTTTATCATTTATGAATTTTTGTGCAAAGAATTCATAAGAAAATTTCTGAGATATTCATTGCAAACTTTTATATTGAGATGGTCTTATATTTAAAATGCCCTTATGTGAGTTACTATTATATGAAACGACTTTTCACTGATAGAATTGAAAAGAAATGTTTTGAGATTTTGTAAGCTTTCTTGTTGGGGTCTTCTGTTACCAAATATTCTTTTCGAGTTCTCATCATTAGAGGAAAAGCTTTTTGATTGCTTTTGGTAAATTGACCTCATGCATGGTTGAAATTGTTTTGAGTGGACTTAATACAGAATACTAGTTACTAACAATAGTACTGTTAATCCTTGGCGTGCCATGGTTAACTCGAGCTCACTTGATATTCGTGAGCACAGTACTTGCGCTTGATATTCATGGGACTCATTTTCACGCTTGTTATTCGTTTGTTTAGTACTTGCGCTTGTTTCATGGCTACGAGCCACGCTTGGTTACTTACCCTCGTGGATTGTGTATCCATGCTTGTGCTCTTGGCCTCATGTTGTGTTTGGTTATTTACCCTCGTAGACTATGTGTACATGCTTGTTATCTGTTCTGTTGAAGTCCTACGAAAGATGAGATATGAGATTTATTGTCTTAAGGCGATTTTGTTAATCAAGTTGTTTTGCTACCTATTTGGTTTTATCTGTATGATGATCTTTCATATATTTTTATTTATGATTATAATTGTATGCTATAGAAGTTCAAACTTGTTATCATATTGTCATCTTTCAAAGCTAAATCTATTTAAATTTTTTTTCATTAGCATTGTATTAATTTTATTAAATTCTATAAATGAGACGTCATTCACCGGAAAATATTTTTGTCTCAGATACCAACACTGCGGCAAAGGTCAATAGAATTGAGAACCTCAAGGATGGTAAAGCAACCACCCTCTTTTTCTCAAAGGTTATAGAAGCAAAATCAGAAAAAACAATTTAGGAAATTCCTGGATATCCTGAAGCAGTTGCACATTAACATCCCTCTGGTAGAAGCCCTGGAACAAATGCCTAGTTATGTGAAGTTCATAAAAGACATTCTATCGAAGAAGAAAAGATTAGGTTAGTTTGAGGTAGTGGCTTTGACTGAAGAAAGTAGTGATATTATACTTAATAAACTCCCTCTAAAACTGAAAGATCCAGGAAGCTTCACAATCTCATGCACTATTGGAAGAAATTATTGTGGGAGAGCACTGTGTGATTTAGGGGCCAATATAAATTGGATGCCAATGTTTGTTTTTAAGCAACTGGCAACATGGGAAGCAAGACCTACCACTGTTACATTGTAGTTGGCTAACATATCTATTGTTCACCCGGAAGGAAAAATTGGAAGATGTACTGGTGAAGGTAAATAAGTTAATATTCCTTGTTGATTTCTCCATGATGGAATTTGAAGTTTACCACGAGGTACCTATCATTCTGTGATGACCATTCTTAGCTACGGGAAGAACGCTAATCTATGTTCAAAAAGGGGAGTTAACCATGAGAGTTAATGAAGAGAAAGTGACCTTTAACATCCTGAAGGCAATGCAATATCCCAATGACATTGGAGAGTGCTCTGCAGTTGATACCCTTGAAGATGTAATGCAAGAAACATTCCAGGAAACCTACAGTAAGGACCCCTTTGATGAAATTCTAGCTAAACATGAAGATCAACAAGATTCTATAGATAATCTGAACTTGGTTGACTAGAAATATCTGAATAGGACAAAGAGGACCCTTTTTCAATTGCTAGAGCTTGACTATAATCGGAAATAGGTTGCCAAACCTTCAATTGAAAAACCACTAGTTCTGGACCTCAAGCTTATACTTGAACATTTCAAGTATGCTTATATGGGAGAAGCTAGTACACTACCAATTATTATTTCTACATACATCATGGAAGAACAAGAAGCAAAGTTGCTAGTAGTGCTCAAACAATTCAAAAGAGCATTTAGATGGACCATTGCTGGCATCAAAGGAATTATTCCTTCCATATGTATGCACAAGATCCTACTGGAAGAAGGCTGCAGAAACTCCATAGAACAACAAAGATGGCTAAACCCTATAATGAAAGAGGTAGTTAGGAAGGAAATAATCAAGTGGCTAGATGCCAGCATCATCTATTCTATCTCAGACAGTCAATGGGTCAACCTAGTTCAATGTGTTCTGAAGAAAGGAGGAATTAAAATGGTTAAGAATGAGAAAAAAGAGCTAATTCCCACTAGGATAGTTACTGGGTGGCGGATATGCATGGATTGTTGCAAGCTCAACAAGGCTACTGTCATACCCTACTAATATATCACCATTAACCAGAGTGATACTACACAGCTCAGTAGGCGTACAAAAATAACATAAACATACTGATATTTGATACTTGATTACATATAGGAATTCCCACAAAGATATACATATTGTTATAAAGTTTTAATTTACAAAATAAAACTAGGGAGAAGGGTCTTATTTGCCTCGGATTAATGAAAGGGCAAGATTGCTATGTTTTTAAACTTCTGGGTGCTGAGTGCTCCTGAGCAAAAACTTCTGGGACAAATAAGACCCTTATCCCAATAAAACTACAACAACCAATGCAAGAACTGGAATAGGTCCAATATTTTTGTTTGCCAACATCCACTGTCTTGCCCAGGGAGCCACATCCAGTACATTGTTCATATCACCAATAATGACAAGAGTTGGGATCCCGAAGAACCCCAGAGTAATAGTTAATCTCACTTAAAATTCATGCACAATGTATAACAGGCAACCACAATAATACATCAATGGCATAATCAGCATTCAGAGATCACATATTATAGGCAGAACTAACTACAAACAAGAATCACATAATCCATTACCATAGCGTTGTGCATTCAACTAGGAATCAACTCATATCATCTGAATGCAACTAGGTTGTGACCCAAGTACCACTGGTCCACTAGGCCCTACTGCCTAGCCACAAGGAAGATACTTCATGGATGGTTCTTCCAGCCAATTGGCTCACGAAGCAGTATCACAACATGGTTCACACATGCATATAAACTCATACATAGTATATATGAGAAGAGTTACTACCTGGACGCTTTACCAATTCTCGAATCGGCTCCCAATCCTTTAGTCATTCTGAGCAAATGTCGATTCTTATAATTACACATTTGCAGACAGTGAGTTAACACTTGACCAAACTCTTCATTGTCTCAAATAAACATGAGCCTCAAATCTGGAAAACAAGTCTTTACAGTTTGTCCTACCTAGTTTGGAAAATTCATAACTCAAGTTCTAAACCTCTGGTTATCATGTTCTAAGACTCATTTTAACGCTCATGAGGTCTACTTTTTCTAAGTTAATTTCACAAATAGACTAGTGATGAGTACTATTTATGTCATGTTTTCCCTATGAATTGTGATTGTTTTGCATGGTGAATATGGACTTAATTGCATCTAATCTGAGTAGATATGTTATAGTTCACGCATATAGGGAAAATTAGGATGAGTCTCATAAATTGTGGTAATTGTATAAACATCCTACACATGTGCATAAGAAAAGGACAAGTTTGAGGTTACCGTGAAAGCACATGTGATGAGCACAATTTATGCCATGTTTTCCCTGTATTAAATGACAAAATTGAATAGAGAATATGCGCTTAACTATGTTAAATCCAGGTAAAAAGGAATTAATTCATTATACATGAAACTTAAGGATGCATTTCACACAAATCCTCAATATGCGCTAAGAAAAGAACAAGTTACGAGGTTTTATGAGAAGAACGTATAGCAAAGCTGATACTATACGCATCAGGACAGCTTATCGAAGTGCAATACAAGGCATCGCTGAAGCTATAGCAAAGTAAAGGAAGCAATGCTATGCGGCATATGTTCTGATCTTTTGTTAAGATTATTTCAGGAAATATAGTGAAGGTCGGGAATGACAGGTAGATTGCTGACGTAACGGAAAAGAAGATGCGGAGGATCGAAACTAAAAGATTTGAAGAATCCTACAGGATCAGCTGAATCAATCTACTAAGATTGGAAAGAAAGATACGACTGGATCTCGATAGATTAGGAAAGACCCATCTCGCAGGAACTTACGACGTAAGAAAGCTTGATTATATAAGGAAACAGCAAGCCAACCCTAATAAAGTTGAGTCGCTGAGAGTCTAATCCTATTCATACGGCCAGACTCGAAACAAGAGAGAGAATTCACAAGGCACGAGAACTCCAGGAGAACCCAGCATCCTTCCTTGCAGTAAGACAGAGAGAAGAAGACATGGAGTGGTGACGTGACAGGCCTTCTTCCACGCCGTCGGAACTTCGTCAAGCTTTCTGTTTTCTCCGTTTTAATTTTTTGATCATGGGTAATTTTGTTGTTATCTATTATGTGTTTCCCTCGTCAGTCATGAACTAAATTTCCTATAGTTGAGCCAGAATGATTTCTTAAGTTTGGAATGAACCCAGTTGCTAGTTCTTAATTCAATAAATTCAGTTTGCTTATCAGTGAGTTAAATTATTGTCGATTAGCGGAAGCTAAGGGCTAAATTAGTGGCCTCGGCTTACTCGAAAGGAGTCGGGGTTAGACCTCTGAGAAACAGTGATTGCTAGGCAGGCTGGTGCAAGGCTTGACCTATTATTGTAGGCTTCGGGAATGGGTTTACCGCTCATAACCATAACACCTTGCTTTGTAATGTTGATCTAACTAAAAAATTGTCATAGGCATATGGGAGAAGTAAAGTTAGTATTACATGTATCGGACGTGGAAGCTTCGATAGACTCTAGTGGTGGGTTAGCTGAATAGCGTTGTTGTTAGTGTCTATGTTGTAGCATTGCGGAAGCTGTGCAGTATATATGCTATAGCAATGTATGAAGTAACTGGGGGATTGATATATTAAAGAATGATTCCGAGTTCAGCCTAATTTCCTACTGATATCTTCTTACGACTACAATACTTTGTTTACTTTCTTGTTATTTAGCGTAACCGCAAAAACTCCCAAATCAATCATATTTTACTTTCTGTTCACACAACAATTACAGCAGTTGAGCGTCACTTCTCGGTATCTCAGTCTCTATGGGACGATACTCTATTTACACTTTATTACTTGTTCGACTGGTTCACTTGCCATCAAGGAAATCGACCAAACAAGTTTTTGGCGCCGTTGCCAGGGACTGTAGATATCTTTAGTAACGACGCCCTTTTTGCTTAATAGTTGTGATTCATCCAATAAAGCTCACTCTTTCCCTACTCTTGATTTTCAGGTACATTCTGTAGTGCATGTGCAACTCGCCGATAGTCAAACTAGAACCTTACGATCCAGAAATCGAAAGCACTTACAAGCAAAGGCGTAGGAAGCAGAAGTGAAGAAGTCAAACTTCTGACTCAGCAAGCATGGCGGATATGCCTGTCAATCATGAGCAAGATCAAAGAGATCTGATAGTAATAAACATGGACAATCAGATCCTTTTACCTCCAAATCTAGATGTGAACAAGGCCATCATGGAATTCGGGATTCCAGATCTAAACAAGTTAAATTCGGCTATCACACCACCGACCTTTAATGCAAGACACTTTGAAATTAAAGGTGTCATGATTCAGATGCTGAATGCAGCCAGACAATTTGGAGGACTCCCATCTGAAGATCCTCACTTACACCTCAAGGCCTTCATGGAGGTGTGTGATTCATTCGTCATTCTAGGAGTCACGCCCGACGCTGTCCGGATTAAATTATTCCCATTCTCGCTTAGGGACAAGACTCGAACGTGGCTCAATAACTTACCAGCCAATTCAATCACCTCCTAGAATGATCTGGGGAGTAAGTTCTTGCTCAAATTTTTCCCAACTCATAGGGGGACATCACCAACTTCCAACAAAAGTCTGGTCAATCTACATATGAAGCCTGGGACAGGTTTAAGGACCTCCTCAAAAGGTGCCCACAACATGGGCTTTGTGAATGGGTCCAGCTAGAAACATTTTACAGAGGTGTCGATGGGCAAACATGATCAATTGTAGACGCTTCATCCGGCGGATCCATCTTGATGAAGTCTTATGAAGAAGCTCATGCATTATTGGAACGCATGGCTATGAACAGTCATCAGTGCAAGCAGACAGAGCTACATCCACCCGAACTGTTGCTGGAATACATGAATTGGATGCTATGTCTGCTCTCACAGCTCAAGTATCATCTCTAACCAATATGGTGAAAGGACTGACCCTTCCATCAAGCAACACATCACTGCAACCATCTCAGGTAGCTTGTATGTACTGTGGCAGAGAGCACCCCTACTCTTAGTGCTCTGCCAACCTCGAATCGGTTAACTTTGTCAACAACTTTAATATGGGCAGTAACACCAACAACCCGTATTCTAATACGTACAATCCCAGATGGCGGAAAGACCCCAATTTTTCATGGAGCTCTCAAGGTCAACAAGTAGCGGGACAATCATCGGGCCCACAATACCCAAACAAAACATCAAACCCACCAGGGTTTACCCAGCAAGCATGGTAGCAGGGCGGGGACTCAGAACCGCAACACTCTATGTTGACCCTTCTGAAGGAATACATGGCTAAGAAACCTTGAAAAAAACCAAGTGGGACAACTAGCTACTGCCCTTAACAATAGACCCTCAGGATCTCTGCCCAGTGACACTGAAGTCCCCAAAATCCAAGGAAAAGAGGAAGTCAAGTTAATAGAGCTCCGAAGCGGCAAGAGTTTGGAACCCATGAGAGTGACAAAACAACCTATGGTTGTTGCTGATCCGAAATTTGGGAAATCAAAGGAGGGATAAGAAAGTACTGAACAACTCCTTGAAGATGAGCAGAGGTACCTAAGACTGTCATGAACTAAACAGGATATCAATGCCGCGACATTGCCTCCACTTGTCACACTAGAGGATCACGTGCAACACCCAACAAAGAATGTTACAACATCATCATCGCAACATAATCGTGACCTCGGGTCTTCAAAGATGCGAAAGCAACCCCCGCTTTTCCCACAAAGACTACAGAAGCAGGGTTAAGAGAAACAATTTCGGAAATTCCTCGATATGCTACGATAGTTGCACATTAATATCCCTCTGGTAGAAGCATTGGAACAGATGCCTAGCTATGTGAAATTTATGAAGGAAATTTTATCCAAGAAGAGACGGCTAGAAGAATTCGAGACAGTAGCATTAACATAGGACTGCAGTGCTATGCTAACAAGTCGGCTCCCACCGAAGTTAAAAGACCCTGGGAGTTTCACAATCCCCTGTGCAATCGGACCTCAATATTCAGGGAAAGCCTTGTGTGACCTCGGTGCCAGTATTAATCTCATGCGTATGTCTATTTTTAAGAAGTTGGAAGTTGGGGAAGCTAGACCCACAACAGTTACGTTGCAGCTAGCCGATCGCTCCATCGTCTCACCTGAAGGAAACATTGAAGACGTCCCCGTAAAAGTGGATAAATTCATCTTCTCAGTGGATTTCATTATTCTTGACTTCGAAGCAGATCGCGAAGTTCCAATCCTCCTGAGAAGACCTTTCATGGCAACTGGACGGATGCTAATTGGTGTGGAAAAATGAGAACTTACTATGCGCGTTAATAATGATCAGGTCACCTTCTCAATCCTTAAGACAGTAAGATTCAAAGACCCAGTTGAGAAATACTTAACCTCTGAAGATCACAGCAAGGGCATGAAAGAAGCAGGCAGCATTCCTGCACTACCTCAACATTAAACTGCTATGGCAAGGTCGGGCTAAAGACCATAAACCAAGCGTTACTGGGAGGCAGCCCAAGGTTACACTTTAATTTACTACTTCAGAGAATAGATAATGTGCCATCTGAAAGCAATGAAGGGAAGTAATGAAGGGATGCTATAGCAACCTAGTCTAACCGATCGCGAACGAGGAAGGAATCAATGGTGGGCCGTAAAAGACTGGGTCCAATGGAGTTGAGAGTGTATTAAAAAAAATCTAAAACCGCCACTAGCCACACCAAGCGTCTGCAGCACACCTTACCCCGAGACTTCCGGACGGATTGTATACCACGCACTCGAATTGTGTGCCCACAATCACTCATTTTTCTTTGCTCGGGTATCATACTCGAGTAGGACTCTTCATCTGCTCGAGTATGTCTCAGCAATTCAGATAAGTCTTCACTAGAACGAGCTTACTCGAGTACTAGTAAGCTTATACTCGAGTAGGACTTTTGAACTTTGTTGAAACATAAACTCAGAGAAACATTAGATAGCCTATGCCTGAGTACTAGTTTCCACATGCTTGAGTACCATACTCGAGTATGATAAAACTGTGCTTGAGTGCCCCATAGTCAAAGAGCAAACATAAGTAATGGAACAATCATGCTCGAGTACCATACTCGAGTAACACTTACCTCATGCTCGAGTATACTCTCTGATACAGGCATTATGTTTACAGAAGCAGCTTGTACTCAAGTAAACAAATATCTGTACTTGAGTATCTTACTCGAGTAGGAAAAGAAGCTTGCTCGAGTATAGTCTCTAAACTTTGCTATTTTCTGACTTCATGAACAATGACCTTGACAAAATTATCCATGCTCGAGTAGCCTCTCATCAGTACTTGAGTATACATCCTCAGATAGCAGTACATATAGATATTCCTGAAATCATGCTTGAGTAATAGCTAAGCCTGAAGGTGCTTAGAGAATTGAAACTAAAACGACTTTGCTCGAGTATGAATATTCATGCTCGAGTAACCACCTTCAACATGTCCATAAGTTCATCGACCGAGCAAGTGTACTCGAGTAGCATTATGGTATATTCAAGTAACCTTTAGAAAGCTCTCAAAGTATTCTTTCCAATGCAATAAGAATCAGCTGTGAACTCATTGTATTTTGTCCATTATCATCAGATGAATGGAGGTTGTTCTTGACCAGCATTTTTGCAACATCCTAAACTGACTGTCAACTTCAAAACATCATATCTCCTTCAATTGATCTTTGTTTTTCATGCTCTTTATGTTTTTGAAAATGTATTTGAGTCTAGTTTCAAATGGAACTGTTTTCAGCTCATTCGGATTTGTTGTTTGTGAGATACACTCAAAATACCGAAACTTGGTCTGCTGCGTAGCGTGAATTTTAGTGGCAACTTCCAAAATTCATAGCTCTCTCATCGGAACTCCTTTGGGCTTAAATTTTATTTCAAAATGACGTATTGGGAGTCTTGTTTCATACAAAATTGGTTTCACCTCAATCGGACTTTTAGTTGAGGAGATATCAAATAACCAGAGCTCACCCAAGTGAAACGTGAAACAGAGTTGAACAGAGTAGCTGAAAAATGATGTTACTCAAGTACCAGATTTTCTCTACTTAAGTATGGTACTCGAGTAAGGAATTTTTTTACTCAAGTAAGACCCTATTTTATGCGAGAATAGGAGCTGGAACTGTAGCAATTCATTGTAGCAAACAACTATTTATCGGGAAACTTGAACTTGCTTATTTTAACTCCAAATTGAGCCGTTCCAACTTCTGTTTGATCATAGAGACTTGAATATTGATATTCTCATAATATTTAACAAGTTCTTTTTTCTTGATCATTTTCCATAATTTAACTTGGACTTATCTACATTAAATATAGTAGATAGTCAATGTAGGGGATAAATATATTATACAAGCTATATTTGACATTAAAGGATTTGCTCTTAATATTGGACAACTATATTTGACATCATCAAACCTAATCATATCCAACATTCTCTCCCTTTTTGATGATGACAAATCCTTTAAGAAAAATATGTATGAGGATGAGAACATATTAGGTGCAACATATTTTTGAAGATATGCTTGGAGAGGTAAATATGAAAAAAATTTAGAAATGTTCACCTATGAATAATATGTTGAGAAAAAAAATTCTCTCCGGATGTAAAAGTATTTTCATGTGATGCAATTTGAATGTTTTTATGAAAAACAAGTTTGAAACAATTTGGAAAGATTTTCAATAAATCTTTCATAATTAAAACAAATTGATACCAAAGATGTGCAAAATATTCAAATAATATAAAGAGATATAGTTTAGAAATGCTCATTTATATTCGACAAATTGATGAATGATACGTGAAGTTTTTTTGCTTGCTTTCATGATGTTGTACTCTGAAGTGTGTTCAATATAAGGATCATGAATATCTTTTAAGATGTGAATAGGACGAACGTACTGGCTTCTTGAAGTCTATCTCATCAGAATAAATATAGTCAGTACTCAGCATCCATCCTTTCAAAGAGCTCTTTTGTAGAGTATATCTCAACTTCAATGTGATTGAATGTCAAAGCATGTTTCCTCAATTTAATAGTTTCTCCTTGTAGTGCATTTAAGGAAAGTTCTTGCACAGACTGGATTCTCCTGCCACAATTGTAAAACTTTCTTATAAGAGAGAATTATTAATGTAATCAAATATTTATTTTTATATGATATTTTCAAATTAAGATAAAAAATGTTACACCCCTCCCGGCCTCGCCCTTTCGGGTGGCGGGTTAGAGGGATTCCATTACTTAGTTACCTTTCCTTCATTATTAGGTCCATTTAACATAAATCAGAGTGAGTGTAACAGAGCATTTAACTGGTTTGGACTATCTACTGTATTGGTAAAAGTAAAATAAACATAAAGTATAAGTCCCCGAAGGGTTAAGGGTACAATCATCCAAAATAAATACCAAAAATATATAAAGTCATCCCAAATACAAATACAAAATATAATAGGGCATCCCCTATTCTTCATCTACATAGTAATGCCCCACCTCTCCAAAAAGGTCATTCTATGTCAGGCACGTCCCATTGTGGCTACAGAAGCGTCTGGTGTCCAGTAATGGCCCCCAGAGTAATTGTCAATACTCACATACTAAATGTGTATAGTGTATGCATACAACCATGACATGTAAATCACAAATAAAATGTCAAATACACCACATATGCATCCAAAAACATACACAATAACCGACTACCACGCACCGTCAGGCTGTCGTACCAAGGCAAGCCCCAAAATTACCGGAGTCACAAACCTCGCACCGTCGAGCCGCCTGAACTAGGACAGCCCCGAAATTACCGGAGTCACAAACCATCTATGTTGAGCCGCCACATATGGTAGGCCCTGTTCCGGTATCCTCAGTGCTAGGAACACAATCATTAGGGTCTCAAATCACGACATGCTTCGTATGCATATTTGGCAAAAGTAAAAACACAAAACATACATGGCAACCAAACATACAGCAAACACATAAAAGTACTTGAGTAAAGCAGTTATTACCTGATGGGGTATGCACTGGCTTAGAATTTTATTGTGCCTGATGAATTTTCTAAAGATTCCCTTGACCTAAATAACATTAAAATACCATATTTTAGTATTTCCAAAAATACCCTTGCATTCTTTTTGTCAAAAACTGAGCTTACACAAAATTTTCCAGAAATCTTGTGAATTTATCCCAAATTCAAGGATTTTTAGTAAATTCCAAAAAATTCATTTTTGCATGCAACCAATGCCATTTGGACCATTACAATGTCTATGTTTCAGGAAAAATATTTCCAGACTTTGAAAGTACTCATATTTTGGCATGTAGCTTATTTTTCACTCTCTGGTCAGATTTCACCCTGATGCTCTCTGGTTCAACTTTACCAATTTTTATCTCTTAGTAGAAAAGTAGAAAAGACATAAAATTATACATAAAAGTGAACCTTAGGAATTTTAATTTTTTCATGTAAAATTTCAACTTAATCCAAGTTCATTTACTATTTTTAAAACCGAGTTGAAGCTTCGCTGCCTAGAATTCCAAAACTGGTAGCAAGCCCCTTTTCTAGTGTTTTTGAGTTTGGAAACTTAAACCATGACTTAAACCCATGAAAAATCACGTTCCAGACTCAATGGAACCCTCAAAAACACTAAAATCAAACCACAACACAAGCCCTAACATCATGGATGAAATCTCAACTTTAAACCTTAAAGAGTTGAGTTTTCAGTGTTTACCTGAATCGAAGGCTTGGCTTGGTGATTTAGATGCTTTGGCTCTTGATCTGAGGGTGTGGAGGTTGCTAGACTCTTCCTTTACCTTCAGCTGAGAACGCCACTTTGTGGCCAAAAATGAAGAATTGAAGCCTTTTAATAATGATTAAAAGGAATATAGGCAGTCTGGATTAATTGGGGTAAATTCCTATCCTGTAATTAATAATTTGATCTGGATTCTTGACTTATTTCCCAAGATATTCCAAAAGACTCCAGAGAAGGGACAAGTGGCACCTCCCCCTCCATGCATTCAGATTTTATCTTTTTCAAATGGAGAAAATTACCTACTTTGGCCCGGAATTTATGAAAATTACCAGTTTTGGCCTGGAACTTCTTTATTATTCTTTTTTTTCCCAAGCTCTCCAGATGATTCCTAGGGCTAGGTGGCGCCATCTTGGGCCCACAAATCAGATCCCTTGATTTTTATTTTATTTTTCCCAATTTATTAGATTTATCCCTTTTTTATCCAGAAAGTAGGACCCACACTTTGACTTTTGGACTGATTTTGCTTTTCCTTTCCTCCAAGTAAATTTTTAATAATTATAGGGGCTAGGTGGTGCCATTTGGGCCCCACAAAATCTTCCTTGATGCTTTTCCCCTGCCTTTTCACTTTATCCGGTCCAATCTCCTTCTACTGGTCCGTGCTGGGCCCTGCTAGTTAACAGTGTGCTTCCTTTTGTACTTTTCTTCAACTTTAAAAATATTTTCCCCTGATTACCTACTCATATGTGGCACCATCTTAACTTCCCAATATGGCCCCACACTTGTCTCATTTAGTTCAAAAGGAACCCCTAACTGGTTACTATCGGTCCCCTTTCTATCGGTTATTCATCCGTGGGACGCGCACTTCATGTTTGGACCTGAATATGGATAAAATCATCTGAATTTTCTTCTCTCTCCTGGGTGGACGAAATTTATGACTTAAGGGGTAGGGATTTGACTATTTTGCCCCTGTAATCATTACTTACTTTTTGCTTTTAATCCCGTAGTTACACTTGTCCTTAGGTAATTATTACAGGTGACTTTTCATTCTCATCTCTTCAAAAACGCAGGAAATCCTTACCTGACCATGAAATTTCATGTGTATAACACCCCTACTGTTGTAATTATTGTACTTGTAATTACTGTTGAATTAATGAGAAGTTCCATTTTCGGTCATTTTTATTATTATTTATTGTAGTAATTCAATTGAAAAATATATATTTTAGATGAGCAAAAAAATAAGGGCAAAAAGGTCAATTCCTTGTCCTTCTCACCTTAAAATTCGACCACCATGAGAAAGAAGAGAGAATCAGGTGATTTAAGTCATCTTCGTTGATACGGAAAAATTCCGTAGCAAAAAAGCCTTTTTAAAATTAGCAAAATTGATTTGCGACGGAATTGGCGGACAGTTTTGTCCATCGCAAAAAACCGCGTCGCAATGCGACGGAAATGGAAAAATCCGTCGCAAATTCGTAAATTTGTGGCGGAAATTTATGTCGCGCAATTAGCTACGGAAATTTCTATCCGTCGCAATTTGCTACGGAAAATATATCCATAGCAAATTCTCAATTTTGCTACGGAATCTATTTCGTAGCGGATACATTTTCCGTAGCAAAAATTATAATTTTTAAAAAAATAATTTTTTTATTACAAAAAAATTAAAAAAATTATGAAATAAAAAAGTAAAACATTTTCGTCGCAAAATTCTAAATTTGCAACGTAAACAAAATTTCTTTCCCATTGCAAAATTCATTTTATTAAATATATATATATATATATATATATATATATATTAGGAAAAAAAATTACATAAAAAATTATGAAATAAAAAAGAACTTGTATATCATGAAAATATATAATAACAACCATAAAAGTTTACATAGAGAAAACGAAATATACATAATAATGTTGCCAACAAAATAAACTAAAAAACACAAAAATCATAAATAAGTTATATACCAAGTAACTATAGAATGAACAAATAGAGCTTTATTCTAGTTCCTACGTGGAAAGTGAAGAAATAATGAATAGCGGCATAGGAAAATCACCATTCAAAGAAAATGAGAAATTTTGATGAGTTAATGTGCACAGGTAGGAGAGAAATTTCGTAAGGCAAGGTAGGAGAGAAATTTGATTACTTACCCCATTAGGGCGTGTTGATGACCAGTCAATAAATACACCATAAAAAACATGTGGTTTGCATTGTTGTTGCTTCCAGCACATCTAGTGATCCCATCTGCAAATAACGGTTCAGTATCAAATACAGTCATCGAACCAATGTTCTCCCCACTTTCAGGGATGTCTTGTCTTGAAAGTATTGAGCTCCTCTATCCATTTGCAATCCAGGGTTTTCCTATTTTTTTTTTTATTTTTGTTAAATTTAAAATCGTTTTTAAATCTATTTTTTTGTTAATTTTTCTCTTTAGAGTTAATTTTTTTAATCTATTTTTTTTTCTATTTTTTTTTTGGATTTTTGCTACGGAATTTAAAATCCGTAGCAAATTGCGACGGAATTCATTTTCCGTAGCAAATAGGTGGGCGTTTTCCCTCTAGAGTTAGTTTTTTTAATCTATTTTTTTTTTTGGATTTTTGCTACGAATTTAAAATTCGTAGCAAATTGCGGCGAATTCATTTTCCGTAGAAAATAGGTAGCCGTTTTCCCTCCGAGTTATTTTTTTAAATCTATTTTTTGGATTTTTGCTACGAATTTAAAATCCATAGCAAATTGCGGCCGAATTCATTTTCCGTAGCAAATATGTGGGCGTTTTCCCTCCATGGTTAATTTTTTAAATCTATTTTTGCTACGAATTTAATATCCGTAGCAAATTGCGGCGGAATTAATTTTCCGTTGCAAATAGGTGGGTGTTTTCCCTCCCGAGTTAATTTTTAAATCTATTTTTTTTGGATTTTTGCTACGGAATTTAAAATCCGTAGAAAATTGTGACGAATTCATTTTACGTAGCAAATAGGTGGGCGTTTTCCCTCCAACACTAATTTTTTTAATCTATTTTTTTTTTTGGATTTTTGCTACGGAAATTAAAATCCGTAGCAAATTGCGACGGAATTCATTTTCCGTAGCAAATAGGTGGATGTTTTCCCTCCGAGTTAATTTTTTAAATCTATTTTTTTAAAATTTTTGCTACGGAATTTAAAATCCGTAGCAAATTGCGACAAATTCATTTTCCGTAGCAAATATGTGGCGTTTTCCCTCCATGGTTAATTTTTTAAATCTATTTTTTTATTTATTTTTGCTACGAATTTAATATCCGTAGCAAATTGCGACGGAATTAATTTTCCGTAGCAAATATGTGGGCGTTTTCCTCCATGGTTAATTTTTAAATCTATTTTTTATTTATTTTTGCTACGAGAATTTAATATCCGTAGCAAATTGTGACGGAATTAATTTTTGGCATTTGCAAATAGGTGGGTGTTTTCCCTCCAAAGTTAATTTTTTTAAATCTATTTTTTGGATTTTTCTTTCGAATTTAAAATCCGTAGCAAATTGTGACAATTCATTTTCCGTAGCAAATGGTGGGCGTTTTCCCTCCAACACTAATTTTTTTAATCTATTTTTGTTTTTGGATTTTTGCTACGGAAATTAAAATCCGTAGCAAATTGCGACGGAATTCATTTTCCGTAGCAAATAGGTGACGTTTTCCCTCCGAGTTAATTTTTTAAATCTATTTTTTAAAAATTTTGCTTTACGAATTTAAAATCCGTAGCAAATTGGGCAATTCATTTTCCGTGTAATAATTTGTGGCAGTTATTTTTCCGTTGGGTTCCTTGGGACCTCCAGTGGGACAAGTGTGGGCCCACTCTAGGAAGTTTGGAGGGCGCCATTTTTGAGTGTCTATTCAAGGGGAAAATGTTTTGGAAAAGATAAAGAAAAATGCAAAGGGAAACACCCTGATAACCAACGGGACCCACACGGACTTGTAGACCGGGAACTGGACTGTTAAAGAGGGAAAAGGGGATTAAATACAAAGGATCAGATATGTGGGGACCCTTGGGCACCACATACCCCCTCTAATTATTAAAAATATTTTCTTGGAGAAAAAGGAAGAAAAATCAGTGTAAAAGTCAAATCGCGGGTCCTACATTCAGAGAAAAAGGGTAAAATGGGAAGAAATGAGCAAAAATAAATTATGGTAGACATGTGGACCCAAAATGGTGCCACATGTGTCCATATGGGCAGACAAAAGCATGTGGGGGAAGTTGGTAATAATTAATAAGTTCTTGGCCATAATTGTAATTTCCAAAAGTTTCGGGCCAAAATGGGTAATTTGCCCCAAAAGAAGAAAATATCCAGATATTTTCAGAGGGGGCTGCGCCACATGGCATAACCCTGGAGCCCTCTGGAAAAATCTGGATTTTCTTGGGGAAAAAGCCAAAAGTCGATAAATTTTAGACTGAAACTTACGCCAGTTAATTCCAATTTCATCGGATCCATTTCACCTTTATTAAAAAGGTGATTTCACTCTTCTTTTCACCCTAAAAGTGGAGAAATTTCCAAAAGCCGAAGGAGGGACCAGTCAACCACCATAACCAAAGCTTCAAGGCCAAAATCTCAAGCTCATCCATTGGTTCTCCGATTTTAGGTAACCCCGAAAACTCCATTTCTTGAGTTCTTGTTGAAGTATTTTCGCAAAAGGTAGAAGCTTAGTTTTGGAGTTGGATTTATGAAATTTTAAGGTCACCAATGGCTTTGGAAAGTGATGTTGTATAGGGTATGTTGGGATCCGTACACGCAGCGGAATTAAAAATACTTTTACGAATCCCATCCAAGGATCGCTCAACAACGTTTAAATCAAGATTAAAAGAATCTGAATTGTACCTATGTCGAACTGGTGTGCGTCTCGTTCTATTTGAACTGGTGGGCTACCTTCTCGATCAGCAGAAGTCGACTCTTCGAATCGCCTTCCTCTACCGGTATCCACACGAATAACCTCAAACACGGACGACAGTGTGCTAGCACCTTCAGTATTCTCGCGTCTCCTTTTTGTTCTCTAGGGTTTCTCGCGGCTTTCTAATACTCTTGACAAAAGTCCCGTAGGTTTTTCTAAACCCGATAGGCGTATTATATTCAAAATTAATCCTTATTAATTTTGAATTTTGAATCTGGATTAAAAAATATATTAATTAAATCTATCGATAAATCTAATCTAATCTATTTATTAAATTAAATCCAAGAAATGATATTTATCTATTTAATTAAATCGAGATACTATATCTCAATTTAAATTAAATAGATATATGATTTCTTTATTCGAAAATTAAATGTGAGATACAATATCTCTATTTGTTTTAGATATTTAATTTATCAAATAAATTAAATACAAAACAAATAATATATGAAAATATTATAATCTCCATTAAATAATATTATTATATTATTTTCGAATTTAATATATATATATATATATATATATATATTCATTGACCCGTGACCGTCCGGTTACCCCCGGTTCATTGGGTCGATCGGTTTTTACCCTAAACCGGATTGGTTTATGATCGGTTGGCGGTTTCCGGTCTGAACCGGCCGGTCCGGTCCGGTTTCACAAACCATGCTGATATGATCTGCGATGATGATACAGTAGGAATTGGCAATTAATTTTTTATTCAACTGTCAATTTGTTTGGATGTTATCTAAGATTTCTTTCAGCTTGCCCTATGAATTAACATGCACATCAAATTTGGGGAATTTCAAATGACTATATGCCATTCATAAGCATAAGAAAGGAAGACAGTGATCCAATAAATTTGGGATCAACAACTGTGAGCTTGAGTTGATTTAATCAGATTAAAGGAAATAGAAATTTGAAAGCTGGGATTGGATTGGATGAAGCTGACGTTATATTGGGCCTATTTGGGTTAGCGGTGGCTTATTTTCTATCTGACTTTTGTAGAAGCCCGATAGAAAAAAGTCAGGTTGTAAATATGATTTGTGTTTGGATTGATGATAGTAAAAGTGGCGGGGCCCATGTCAAAAAGCTGAGAGCTTTTTCCTAAAGCCTACCCTATGGAGTTTTTGTTGGAAATTATGCCCTAGGGGCAAGTCATTGTACTTTAAACGTTTATGTTAATTATTTAAAGTATTCTCCTTTAGTTATCATTTCATTTGCATGTTTGTAGTGATAACTGATCCTTGGATATATCTTGTAGATTATCCTAAATGTCCCTTGTCGGTCATCTACATGGGAGCGAAGATAAAATAAGACCAGTATGACTTTGATGAGGTATGGAGATACGAATCAAAGTCATGGGCACTTGTAAGAGTACAAGGTGCTTGACCGACCCACTATGAGAAAGCCGCATGGATAAGTCATAAGATTTTCTCATGCATAACCGCGTCACAAAGCCCTTTGACCTGAGATCATCATGGATTCCTACATGATGAGTCACTGTTCTTTGACCTAGTCAAAAGTCACCTTTGACCGGGTGATGATAAAGGCTTGGATCAGGATCAATGGTTTTTATGCAAAGGAATGTGAATGGTCAAGATGGAATTTGTCCCTCACATTTGTAGAGAGATAATACTGGGCCCCTCGATGAGTGAGTCTGAGAAATATATGGCCATACTACGATGGAAATGAGTTTCCATTTCAATCATTAGACTACTCGAGAATCGAGAAAGTAATGGTCAAGAACAAGAAGTTGACATTTTCCATGCCTCATCCTTGACAAAATTATCGTGTGACAAAAGGGATATGACATGGTTGTACGATAGGTTGTATCATATCATCGATCCCCATATGAATCGGGTAGTCGCAATGTCTTGCTAGAGGCCGCTTGCGACTTGTGGGCTGGTACAGTATTGGCCCACTGCCAATCTCATGTGGGCCTGCAGGGTCGCACACAAGAATAGCCCAACACGAGCAAAAATGTCCAGATTCATTGAATCTTATATATGTCTAAGATTTAATGAATATTATATTTAATGTAGGATATATATATATGTATATATATGTATATATATTATATTATATTCGAAATTAAATATAATAATATTATTTAATAGAGATTATAATAATATTATATATAATATTTGTTTTGTATTTAATTTATTTGATAAATTAAATATTTAAAACAAATAGAGATATTGTATCTCATATTTAATTTTCGAATATAGATATCATATATCTAATTTAATTTGAATTGAGATATAGTATCTTAGATTTAATAAATAGATAGATATCATATCTCGGATTTAATTTATAGAGATAAATTAAATCAGAAGGCTTTTAATTTGGATTAAATAAATAGATTAGATTAGATTAGATCTATTGGATAGATTTAATTAATATATTATTTTAATCCAAATTCAAATCTCAAAATTAATAAGGATTAATGTTGAATATAATACGTCTAATGGGTTTTGAAAAACCTACGGGACTTTTAGTCAGACGTATTAGAAAAGCCGTGAGAAACCTTAGAGAGAAAAAGGAGAGACGCGAGAGTTTTGAAGGTGCTAGCACACTGCAGTTCGTGTTCGAGTGCTATTCATGTGGATACTAGTAGATGGAGGCGATTTGTAGAGTCGACTTCTATTGTTCGAGAAGGTAGCCCACGTGTTCAAATCGAACGAAACGCCCAGCGGTTCGTATAGGTACGTTTCGGTTCCTTTCTTAACCTTGATTTAAACGCGGTTGAGCGATCTTCTTCGGGATTCGTAAAAGTTTTTAATTCCGTTGCGTGTATGGATCCCAATAGTTTTTTTTTTTCCTAAATTGACTTTTAGGAGGCTTTTTTTTTTTAAAAAAAAAAAACCAGTAGACTTAAAGCTCTACCAAACATTCGACTTAAGGCTTTTTTTTTTACTGCTACTTTTTTCTGGCTTTTTATTATTATTATTATTATTATTAAAGCTCTCTCCAAACAAGGCGATTGAGCAGCACTTGGGTAGAACCAAGTTCGGGGACACCAGTTCGGACATGAAAACCTTACGGAGCAGATTTTGAGAAATGCTAATACCGGCCTGACTTGTTGCGCTGGCGACAAACACAGTGGAAGGGTCCTTGCGCCATGGGTTGCGGAATGACAATCCCGGTGTAGAAGTGGGATTACCGGGAACTGGGATCAAAGATGTGACATCAGGTAGCTTGCGAAACTTGAAACGAAAAGGGCTGGAGTTGATGGAGCTGCTGCTCCTTCAGTAGAAGAATGGATCCTTTAAAAAAAAAAAATCTTTTTTTTTTTTTTCTTTTTTGTGGCCACTGGAAACCAAGACACTAATGCAAATAGAGAACAAGGCTTCAAAGAAGTTAGTGTTAGCAACTGATCAAATTGCTGCCACCTCTGGGCATACTGAAGGTAAACGAGAAGACGGACTCAGGATCATTGACAATTAAGGGTTTACACCATCAACATGGTAAAGAACAGTTGGAGGCTGTAGAAGCTGTGAAGATGAGAGTCCATTATTAAGAAGAAAGTCTCATCTTTTGTCATCGTAAACAGTTTAATCAGTACGTACTCCACCTTATTGGATATTGTCCTCTTTCTCAGTGGAAGAGCACAACTATAATATAGCCTACAGGGATGATAATAGATATTTTATGGTGTTTGTGGGCATACTTGGCTGAGTTGCATTCTTCTAAAGTAGAATCTCACGTGCATTGTAATCTCTATTATGATCCATTAAGGTGCAATGGTGCTATTTTTCCCCCAGTAGCAGCTTTAGCCCTAACACTCTGACCCCAATTTCTTCTTCGTTGGGCCTGTCCAGAAGAAGCGCATGCTGCTGTTGAAATTGAAGCAGAATGTAGACAAATGTCTCTGAAATACTCTAATATATAGAAGACCAAAGAGTTGGCAGAGAGGAAACCTAAAGAAATTGAAGGCTACGTGCTTGTTCAATAAGAGGAATCTAAGAGGTTAAAGATGGCGAGTTGGCAGCAATGGATATTTGTAGGAATGGTGTTTTTACAGTTCAAAAAAAATGCAGAAAGTAGTTTTATGAAGCATGTTGCTGTCAACCAGTAGGCAATAATGCAGCTTCAAGCAAAGGATTCAATGGGCAAGAACAAAGACAAAGTGAAGAGTTCAAGCAATCATTTTATGAAGCCAAGATGATGAAGATAACTAGAGTGTTATGGTTCAATTTTTCAAGAAGAGTGAAAAGTCAAAGAGGAAGATATCTCCAAAAAGGAAAAGATGTCTCTTAAAAGTGTTGTTCATAAGAATAAAATGATTTAGTTTAATCTCACTTTACTAAACCTTTTTATATGTGTTAGCAAGTTTCACTGAGTATTGTCCATTATTAGAAAGGGATTATACCAGCTTATCTTCTTTTGCTACAAGAGAGATAGGGATTGAAAACTTAGTGGTGGAAGATGAAAGTTTGTCGGGTGGCCAGATTTCTAGAATAAAATGGAATGTGGAGTTTCAAAGAAGAACAAAAAAGGCCCATGACTAATTTAGACAATAATGCCTCTTGAAGATGTGACAAACCATTTGGCTCTTTAGATCGTTTTCTTACATTGGAAAGAAAACACAAGGCTTCAAAATTATCAGCAATGGAATTATATAAAGCTCTTGCAATATTTGATTTTCCTATTCCACCAGCTCTATAGTAAAGAAGAACAAAAAAGGATATGATCATATATGATGAAAGGGGAAAATCTAGGATGGTAGAGGGATTCAAGGTCATCCTCGAGAAAAGGTGGGGGGAAAAGTGTAATAGAGGGATAAGGCCTGGTTTGTTTTCGTGTTTTTAAAACAACTTTTTGTTTTCAAAAACAAATAAATAAAACGACTTGTATGGCAAGTAATTTCCTGTTGTGTTTTGCAAGACAAAAGGCAATAATATATTTTTAAAAATAAAAAGATAACATCAACTTTTATATGTTTTTGTTTTCATTTTCGTTCTCTTGTTCTATACAATTGGATAATAAGTAAAGAGTTATATCTTCCTTCCGCGCTTAACACCTGAGCTCTCACCTCGTAAACTTGAACTCACTACTTTCTTGTCTCAATCCGCATGTCATCTCCAATCCCCAGTTTGCTCAATGCTGATAGAAGTTGATTGGAAAAACAATTATTTCAAAAAAATTATATTTTATATTTTCAGATATTTCAAAACGACCATTTAAACAGATTTTTTCCCCAAAACCTTGTTTAAAAAACCAATGAGAACAAAAACCTTGAAATAAGAATCAAACAAGGCCCAAGTCTTCGTTCAGGCCCTTGGGAAAGGGGAATGTTAAACCTTATAGGCTTACTTGATCCCAAAAAAAAAAAAAAAAATCTAATAGGCTTAGTAAATTGAGTAGGACCTGCATGATCTAACAAGAGCAAAAGTGTGTTGGGGCCGAATTTATCAACCCAGAAATCTCATGATGATGATGAAAACTAATGTGATCTCTGATATCCTTAAAAAATTTCAACTTTAAAGATATTTTTGTTGTAGTCTGTTATACTTACTAGATTTTATATAAAATGACTAACATTTTAATATCTTAAGGTGTAAAAATGGTGCCGTTTTGAATTTTTATGATTTTTCAAAAAACAAAAAGGGATTATTCTAGTGTATTTCTTCTTTGAAAAACTCATAAAAAATTTCAAAACTTTATCATTTTTTGTCCATAATATATCAAAATGTTATTCATGGTCACAAGGGGAAAACATCATTTTTGGAGTTAGGGTATTACAAAAGGGTATGAGAGAGAGACACTAGGGGCCCCAAATCTAGGGGATCAAGGAGGAGATATGGTTCCCACCGGAGGCTAGGTTTTGGAAGATGATCGTGGATGGGGCCTTTTCAAGCACGGAGGTGTGGCGTCATGCGAAACTATAATGGTGAAGTTTTCGGGCAGAGGCATGCATGGGAGTACTGATGGGCCTGATCAGACCAAGGATGTCGTCATTTTATGGTGGAATCTCGATGTAATGAGTAGAGGCGGAACCATATATGTAATTAAGGGGAGGGCAAAAATTATAGAATAGAACCCAGTTTTTCATGAAAGTACATTTCAGCCCCATAAAAATTTCATTATTTTTATTTTAGTTCCTCCACGAAACTTTTAGTGGGGACTAAAATATAAATATTGAAATTCTTTTAAGGTTGAAATATAATTCCTAAAACTCTGGGTTCGATCTGTAATTTTAGGGGGCGGGGGCCACCCCTAACCCCCTGGTCATGATGAGGTGGTGGCCATTACATCAATAGTTGATAGGGGACAAGTTAAAGGAACCAGACGATGTTGTTCGGGAGATAGTGTTTTCCTAATATTATCATGCAACATCCGGTTTGAGGCTCATGGGAGGTGCAAGTTGGTTGGTGCAGACAAGAGGCTAATGAAGTAGCGGATATCATGGCAAAAGAAGTCTTGAAAATCACAGCAGGGCTTGTGTGTTCTTCTCGATCAGCCACTTATTTCTGTCTTGAACTATGTGAGGAGAGAAGCTTTGCAGTGTGCCAACGCATAATCGCATCCGGATTTTTAATCATAAGAAAATAGGGACACTTGAAAAAAATGATAAGTTTGGGAAACAGAGTGAATTGCGGTCTCTTGTATTTAGGTTCAAAATAAATCCCATGTCTAACTCGTATATTTAGGATTGAAGATAACATCCAAGTATCCAAGTATTAGCACTATTCCAAACGCGCATGGATACATATATATATGTACATATTCTTAACCAACTATATTTGTTGCATAAAATTAAATTCCTACAATAGGTTGGAAAAGTAATGACGTTATATGATTTATAGTTTGAGGACCTTGAACAGTATGGCCATCCCCATGTTGATACATGTAGAGAGACATCCTAGCAAGGTTTTCAGCAATTCGAATGAAACTCTTTGAGTAAGAAGAATTGGTAGCTTCTCTATTTATCTTCTTCCAAGCTTCAAATACCAATGAATTTATGTGTCTACGAGCGTCTGACTCAGAAGCCCCAGTTTCATTCATATAGCACTCCATTGCTTTGGGTATATCTCCTGTCTCCTTTTCACGCTAACAAAATTAAGGATGAAGAAATATCATTAATATACCACGTATGAAGATATTGTTAGTATTTAATTAAGAAACTGGTTAAAGGATACTCCTCTGCGTTCCTTATTATAAGATCCAAATAATTGAATTGTATGGTTTTTAGTAAAGCTATTAAAATTTGTTAAAAGTAATAAAACAAAGGAAATGTACCTTCTTTTCAAATTTTCTCTTATTTATAACTAGCTAAATGAGAGAGTAATAGTTTAAAACAATGATGAGATTCAAGGGTGCTTAGTCTAGTGGTGGATTAGCTAGACTATAAAGTTGGCGAATTTTGAATCTCACCTTGTTTAAAAAGACCAAGAGGCATCCTGAACGCAAAGCCTTAATCTAGATTAATCGGTTACTTGGATACATAGTAAAAGATATAAAAAAAAGCACCGGACACTAGGTGGCCCAAATGGTTATAATGAAAATAAAAAACAATGATGCAATATAATGTATGAGGAAAATTAATTGGGGGTAAAATTAGTAAAAAAATGCATTTAGTATACATATAACCTAAGGTGAATCTTATAAAAAGAAACATAGGTATTCAAAAATGTAGATCTTATAATTAAGGACGAAGGGATTAAAAAATTCGGATCTTATAAACAATGATGGAGGGAGTACTATCGTATATATACGTTACCTTGGATGTTCCCATGTCATTGGCAAGTCGTAAAATAGTTGCTGAAGAATGAATAGTTTCACAATAATCTTCCAAGCGAACAAAGTTCTCATCATTTGTAATTGAAGTAGGAAGTGCAAAATAAGCATGTACGAGTATGACAGGCGCACTAATTGAAATCCACGCATTCTCCATGTACTCTTGTAAGGTTGGTTTGTAATCATAATAATACCATCTTGCTTCAACAAGATACGATTTGCAAAGATCAGACCACTGAAAAACAAAAATGGACAGGATCACAGGAAAATTAATACAAGAAAATATGTCAAAAGTGCGCATTGGTCCTCTAAAATACATTGAAAAATATATACATGAAAAATTGTACAGTGTTTAAGTTTGGTTTCATGATTTTTTTTTTTTTTTTTAAATAATATATTTTCAGTCCTCTAAACCTAACACTTTTAGTCTCTAATTATGAGTTTTTGTAACAATCATTATTATTTTGAGAATTAAATTTAATACGTTAGCACTTAAGAATGTTTTGTCGCCATTTTAAATTTCAATTTCAATACTTTTTGTTAATCGTGTTAGGGTCAAAGAACTTAAAAGAGACTTGATAAAATTAAAATGAAACCTTGTATGATATTAAAGGACTAACGGTGCACTTTTTTGTGAAAATATAAATACTCATCATACCGCTTTCTTAAGGTGAGGGATGATGTTTTGGCCATTATCTTGAAGGAAATCAAAAGCTACTTCATTAACAAAGTTATAAAGTGCAAGGAAGCATATTTTCATGTAGTCTGGAAGTTCATCCAAGGCATTTGTATCCCACCTATACAATCAAAAATTACAACATGGTAATAAATATTAGGATATTAGACAGAGAGAGAAATTAAATTGACACGCCATAACAAGTTTATATCTAAAAATGTACATTTGTTCCTTTAGTTTTATATAAGGTTTCATTTTGTTTCCTAAATTTTATAAAGTGACTTTTTAGTCCTCCAACCGTAACTATATTAATTTTGTTAATAAAAAATGTTGTCAATGAAATTTAAAATATTGATAATACATTATCAAATGTTGACATATTAAATTTATTTTTTAAAATAATAATAATAATGATTGTCTAAAAAAATATCTATCAAACTCAATTAATGGACTGAAATAATAAATTTTAAAATTAACGAATCAAACTGAAGCTTTGTATAAAGTAAGCAGATCAATTATGTATTATTTTTTCAACATTTTTATATTGATAAAAAGACAAATGGTATTAAACATCAATAAAAATATTACAGAGGAATAAAGATAGAAAGAAAAATAAAAAATGTCATAAAAGAAAGCAGATTGCTTCTAGAAAATAAGATTTTTAGAAAAACACCATAGTAAAAGACTAAGACTAGGATCAAATCAAATTATCAAAATTTATATTGTTTGACATAATTATTAACACAAAGTGCTTACCGGTCAACCACTCCTGTGAAAAGCTGTAATTCTTCCAATGTTCCATACGTGTCATAAATATCATCAATGGATGTTATTAATGCATTTACTTTCGTCATCAATCTTCTGAAATGTCCATATTGTGGCTGGAAAGCCAGGGCCACTATCCAAAAGAAGTTTTCCACCATTCGATCCCTTATTATTGCATAACTCAGCTTTTCCACGAGCCCAATTCTTTTCCACCATCTATATGATTAAAAGAAACCCCAAAAAATGTAGAATTAATGGTAATTAACATGCTAATTTCTATTTATTTTCTTAATATGCCAGTAAATAGTACCTGGATCCTTTATGCCAGTCTCCAACATTAGGATTCAAACCATGAGGACCACAGTTACTGGCTGGTTCTATTTGTATTCTATAGGACGGATTTAGCGCAGTAAAATTCTCTACTGTTTTCTTAATTAGCATAAAAGGGTAAAAACACATTGAGAATTTAATTATATTTGATGGCCTTAAAAAACAAGTAAAAATTCAACTACTTTCAAGGGGGAAAAAAATCAGAACAGGACAATAAACTATACTATAATTTCTCCTCCAACCTAATAATATGTAATATCTAAAAAAATATTCCCCTGTTTTTTATAAGATAAAAATAACTGAATTACGTGTTTTAAAAATGGATAAAGACAATATATATTAAAAAGAATACAACTTATATTCTAAAAATAACCATATTTATGGACGGAGAGAGTGAGTGAGTGGATGAGAATAAGTGTGGAAAATTAATATAATTCTGTTAGGCTAATCAATCACTAATGGGTATAAAATGAAAAATGATACCAAAAAGTGTTGAATTAGTGGTAATTGATATGTTAATTTTCTATATGAAGGATTTAGCTTAGTAAAATTCTCTACTTTTTTCTTAATTACAATAAAAGCGTAACTGTACTTTGAGAATTTAATAATATTATTTGAATGGCCTTTAAAAACACAAGTCATAATTCATCTAGTTATATTTTTCAATTGAAAGAAATACATAGCAGGAGATGAAACTATACTAGGACTTCCCCTCCATCAACACAATAACATGTAATAGCTAAAGATAATATTCGCTCAACCTTTTTTATAAGATACATATAACCAAATCATATAGATAAATAATATTGGTTAAAAATAGTTAATAACAATAAATATTTAAAAGAATACAACGTAGTTTCTAAAAATAACTATGTGTGTGTGTGGAATTAAAAAAAGAAGCATAAAATTTCTGCTTCTCTCGCACAAAATCAAAATCTTTTTTTTCTTCTTCCATCGGGATTCGAAGCCCCAAAACCCCATCATCATCGATATCTACAAATCTCTCTTCATCAACACCCTCAATTTCGAGAGTATAAGTTTTTCCATGAGTGAGGGGAGAGAGTGCACAATTAATGCAGTGAAACTAGTGATTAAAATTAAGGTTACATTATACAAAACAATCCTCCTCTAAACTTTGAACCTTACACCCAAACGAAATCTCAAGCGCTAGAAGAAATCGTGAGAGACCTTGAATCATCTATTGACAAAGGCATTAAAATCGATGCTGAAATATATGCTTCTTTGCTTGATACGAGTTCATCTCCTCATTCCCAGTTCCCTTTTGCGTACCCTTAACATTTCAAAGTTTATATTTAACCCTGACTTGTTCACATTTCCTAGAGTTCTAAAAGCTTGTGGGGGAATTGGGTCTATTCGGGTGGGTGAGGAAGTGCATAGGCATGATTTTTCATGATGATATTTTTTTTGAGGTATGTTCCTATGCAGGGTATTTTGTAACTATTAACTCTTGTATAAGAGCTTGTTTGGTGACTATTATCTTTTAAGCCAAATGAGGCATTTGGGAAGCGATGTGGATGTGTTTTTTAAATGTTGAGGGATGTGAGTTCGAGCAACGGAAATTTTGTCCCAATTTTTACCTAAATCAAAGAAACAATCACCTACATCTGAGAAGAAATTGAAGATTTTGACACGTTAGATGATGAAATGACATGTGGCATTCTCGTTGATGAAATCATGGCATCCATTATAAATTACTAATTTCATAAAGCCCCTAAATTTTGAACAAATGCGTGAGTAACCACACCATGAACTCTAATCGATTATTTTTTATTTATTTTTTAACTAAATAACCCTCTTGACATTCCAAAATTAAATTTAACTCCCCTAAACTATCAATGATAGAGCATTGATAGTTTAAAAATTACATTTTTATTAGAGGATAACTTCTACCCTTGTTAATTTTTCATTAGTAATGCACATTTTTCTTTAACCAAGGGTTCAACGTTTATCTTTATATTTTTCTAAATATTATTCTTCTAGTTTTTGCAATACAAAACAACTACTAATATTTTAATTGATGAATGATAGTAAAAATCTTAATAAATTTATTAAAAGGATATAGAGTAAAATGACATGCGGTTTAATATTATAAATCAAAATTTGAAGGGAGTTAAATTTAAATTTTGAAATGTCAAGTGGGTTATGTGTCACTGATCAAAGTTAGAGGGTTTTAATGAAATTAGTAATTTACACATGATGGCTTGTGTCATCTCATTATCTGACATGATATTTTCCGTTAAAAAGATACGGTCACTGAATATTAGTAAGTTAATAGTTAAAATATAAAATGTTGAAGGGGGGGGTAAAATTTAACCTTTAAAATGTCACAGGTCATCCGTAAAATTCTTATATACATAATACCAAAATTATATCTTTCTACTACTCCTTCTAGTCCTAATTATAGGACAACATTTGATAGTTGATCTTGATCCTAATTATAGGACAAAATTCTAATTTTTGTCAATTTCTTTCAAAAATACCTCTATTGATACTTTGTCAATAATAGTTAAACACAATAATAATTTAATAATTCACTTTTATATTATATAAAGTGAGTAATGCTTGTAACTCATTAATGTCACACACACACCTCAAGTCTATTGTTTTTTTAATAAAATAATATTGAGCAATTTTTATCATATTTAATAAATTAATAAATTAGGTAAATTTGACATGCAGAGTCAATGCATTGTAAGTCTTAAAACTTAAACGTAGTGCCTAATAGAGTTACAGTAAAACAAATGGGCTCATCCTTATCAAAATGGACAAACCACCTTGCACGCATCTCACTCCTTGTTTAAATTTTAAATAAGGGTATTTTGGAAAAAAATATAATTAACTAATTTAGCTACTATACTTAGTATTTTCAAAGTTAGGTAAATATGTCCCATTATTAGGACCGGAGGGAGTATTATTTTTACCTTGATGTATGTTTCAAATCTTCTTGATGCTGGACTTGTACTACATTGAAATCCAATGTTGCCAGCCTAAGCAAAGATGGGCTTAGATTCTGTCCTCTTTGGTAAACGTCAATGAACCACCGAGCTTCCAATCTTGATGTCCTCCAATGTAGTGGAAGCTCCAGAGAATGGTTAACCAATAGAAACATCATATCATTTTCATCTTTGTTTTTGCTCACAACAAATTCTTTGAGACACTTTGAGCTGAAATCTCTTGCTTCATCTAATATTACTTCACCTTCCATTGTTAGAAATGATGCTTCATATAAAGATAACAAACCCTTGATATCAACGGAAAGCCGAGAATCAAAACGATTCTCTGAATCTAGAAATCCATTAAATATATCTGAAAGAAGAAAACCATGTAAATGTATATTCTCACCAAACAATGCAAAAAATTCAACTTGAGAAATTTTTTGAGGATCAAATAAGAAATTAATACCTGATGATGACACATTATAGCCATGTTGGCGTGAGAGTCTGAATTCAAGAGCCGTGGCATATAAATTTGTTTTCTTCTTTAATATGCCATTATTATTATCATTGTAAGCATTTTCCATTATGCTCCTAATTTCAAGGCTAAAATGAGCAGCCACTCCTAGCCTATGCAGGACATCAATGAACTCAAGTTGATCCACAATATCTTCCAATTTTGAGAACATCACTTTTACCTCTTCCTTCAATCTATCTCTTTCTTTTGTATATGATTCTTCCTGTGACAATCTTACATCAGCTGATTATCACATAATCAGTCAAAGAAATTAAATGATAAATCCCATAACACTACCAGAAAAGGAAGGTTATGAAATTCTTATATTAAGATCAAGTCGAAATAATCAGTAAAGATGGTTAGTGATGAATAACATACCACGAAATCACTTCTTACTGATTGGATATAATCATAATCCCAAATTGAAGGTTTGAAAGAGTTCAGACGTCGACAAGCAGTATTATTGTTTCGATCAGAAACAACGAAGGTTGAAGTTTTGCATTGGATGGTATAAGGAACCACAAAAGAGGTAGAGATGGTTGAAAGTGAGGAGATTGGTTTATTTGATAGAAGCATTTTGTGCTTGAAGAGATTACCATTTGAAAATAAGCCAAAATGGTAGCGGAGAGCCATATTTGGCGTTAAAGGGGGGGGAAAAAAAAATTCTACTTAGTTCTTGATTGCTGGAAAAGATCTGTGTGATAATAAGAACCAAGCTGAAGGCTTCATGCTTTATATTAAGTTCAGCACCAGAGAGCACTTGCTTGCAAAGTTGTGTGTCAATTAATTCTGTTCAACACTGTATAACGTTTTTTTTTTTTTTTTTTAAAAGTAAACACTGTATAACGTACATATACTTGATACCGTTTGTCTAATCATAATCCCTTTGAAATAAATTTGAACCAAGTTGTCTCAAAGAGCCCCACACCACACATCGTGCAATAATTATCTCTATTTCTCTTTACAAGGCGCGCTCTCTCTCTCTCTAAACTAAATTATGCAAAGCTCTCCTCGACTTTATGTCGCTAATAGATAAACGTTCTCATATTTAAAAATTTATAAATATGTCTATTTTTTTGCATGGATTATATGTCTAAAAAAAGTTTAAAAGGATATATAAATGATGATTGGGGCTTATGTGAGCACTAACGTAAAAGTTCAGGGTGATTTATTTCTACTATTAGATTTTAAATGCTAAGGGAGTTATTTGTATATGGCTAAAAATTCAGGGGATATATATATATATATTATCAATCATTGTTATCTAGATTGTTTAAAATATTGTTATGCAAAGATTTGCTTCGAATCTCTATGAAAGCCGGTTATTCGGAATGTCGGTAAAATGAGTCAAAATTAATAATAAAAATAAACCTCTCTTGAATTTTAAAAATGCCATATCAATCTCCCTCAACTAATTTACATAATAGAATTCCCGTTCATTTTTTATATTCCATCCAATTGATACAATAAATTATATCACTTATATTGGAACAAAAAAAAGTGCCCCTTTTAACATAAATACTGTTTAAAAATAATTTAAACTGTATTAAAATAATTTTAATTTTTTAGTTATGTAAGCTTGTTTATTTTTATGTTTTGAGTTTTGATAATATTTCAAAATATGTCTGCACAAAAATAATTAATTAGGAATTTAATATAATGATGATTGAAGGGATTAATAAGCTAACACAATTTATATCTATTTTACTTCAAATTTTCTTAATTTCAATACATTTGTAAAAAAAAAAAAAAAACCTTAAAAATACCATACTTAATTATTTTTAAAAAATAAATTGGAAAAGGAGGGGCATGGGTAGACAATTAGATTTTGAAGGAATACTTTTTTAACATAATTATTTTAATAAATCATGTTTTGCGTCATTTTTAATAAAATATTTTTAACGATATTAAAAAATGGACTAAATTATAGGTTTTAAAAACATGGGCGAATAATTCTTTTAAAAATCTAAAACATATCAACGTATTTTACTTTATATTTTAATATTTGTGAGTGCGTATATATATATAATATAATGTAATATAAAATATATACGACTTTGATAAATGACCACGACAAAATCATATCTCATCGCATCAATCAACCTGAAATGGACATTCCACCCAGATCCGCTCACAGTAAAAGCATTGATTAAAAGAACCTTCTCCAACTGCAAATGTTCACTAGTGATGTATGACGTGTATATGCTAATAATGGACAAGAAAGTTTGCGCCCGCAAGTAAACTTTATCTTGCTAACGGACCTAGCTATATAAGCAAGTTGTATTATTTAATTTGGGTGACCATATGAAATGTTTCCCATATATATGATCCAGAAAAAGAAGAAATATGGTAGGGACGCCAGAGACTAACCCCTTTGCTTTATTGAGAATAATCATGGGAACCATGCTTATGGCACACAATTTTTTGATTTGTTGATCGTATTTCAGAAGTTTGTCGCATTTTTAGCTGGAGTACACGGATAAAATTGATTAAAAAATGTTTTTGTTCGGCTTTATTCAAATAAACTCTTGAATTCCTTTAGGACAATTTTCACAATGCTAGTAGCTAGCTAGTCAAATGGAATTTAAGATACTGACAAAAAATTGCATTTTAGGACGAGTGCAAATTTTAAACTTGGAAGAAATGGAATTTGATGCCAACAAGAAATCATATTCGTCATTGGGAAATTGAAGACACACGTAATAACATATAACGTGAAAGAAAAATATGATAAGGAAATAAATAAGAAATGTAAGGAAATAATGAAGAGCTACTACAGTACGCTGGGAATCCTGTTGTGTGAATGTTATGCTAAAGAACAACAAAAGTATGTAAAAGAGCTGTATTGAGAGATTCATGCAAGTTTGGGTTATGCATTTAATATGATATTTGTGGGGAATCGTTATATATTTCCCTTTTTTTTTTCAAAATCAATTAATTATAAATATGCCACATACCCCTTTGATCTAATTGTAAGTGAAAGAAGGAGCTTAATCACCAAGAGGGGGTGAATTGGGGATTTTAAAATTTTCTCTCGAAAGTGCTCTGTTTGTAGAATGCAAAACAGAGATGAACAGAGTAAGGGTAAGAGAGATTGAACACAATGAATTTATACTGGTTCGGTCAAAATTCTTGACCTACGTCCAAATCCCGGACTCTCCGGGTTTTTCAACTAATTCAAATGATTACACACTCTGTATCTCACGGAGTAATTCTCTCACTAGAACTTACTCCCCCTTACAAGTTGTAATCAAATAGCCCAATCCCAAAGTCCCAATACTTTGAGATTCTTACAAAGAAGATAATCAATAAAGAACTCTCTAAAAGAGCAGATTAATAATCACTGAAGTGTTTGATATATCCGAAGATATTACTCTTAGAGTGGAAACAGTAAATGCTCTTAATCGCTAATTGAATTCGCAAAGTTTCTGGTAGTTGTAGATTTGAATGCTTGTGGCATTTTTAGTTGGTGGCATTTATGACCGTTGTAGAAGCTTGAAGGATATCCGTTGAGACTCTTTGATTTAGTCGTTTGAGAGTAATAAATATTTCTGTTGAAGAATGTTTATACGGTCTAATCGTATTTGCTGAATCTCCAACGTTGACATTCTTTATTCAAATTGTCCGTTGAGATTAGGTGAGAATGTATGAAGGAATTAGTAGTGAAGCTTTAATGTTGCTAGAAGGTCATCTGCCAGAACGGTGAATATCTCTGCTTTGCATTAAATGCGTCTGACACATTGTTGCTTTATTTCAATTTAGCGTTAATCCCCATAAAACTCTTTTGAAACTCATTAACAAATTTGTTAAACGCAATTAGAAATAGTAATGACAGAAGATACAAAGTATATAAACCATAACAAGTGATTTGATGGAGATTGGAACAATGATTTGTCAAACTGATACATTTTGGCTAGAGTCAGGTTCTTTTGGCTAGAGTCAACTTACTTTGGTGAAACACGCTAAGCTAGAGTCACAAGATTCTGGCTCAAGTTTAGGTCAAGACTCAAGGTATATTGTGTAGGCTAGAGTCAAATTGATCAGATGTAACGCGCTAGGCTTGAGTCAAAATATTTAGGCTAGAGTCTGGGTCAAAACTCAAGGTACTTTGTGTAGGCTAGAGTTAAGTAGATCATATGTAACGCGCTAGGCTTGAGTCAAAATATTCAGGCTAGAGTCTGAGTCAAAACTCAAGGTACTTTGTGTAGGCTAGAGTCAAGTTTATTTTATGGATGCACTCTAGGTTCGAGTCACAATTCTCTGGCTCCAGCTTGGGTCAAAACTCTAGTTGCACAGAGTAGGCTAGAGTCAGAAGTTCATTTGAAAATAACGGTAAAAAACTTGGCTAGAGCCAATGCTCTTAGACTGGAGTCAAATAAAATAATATTTTATTCACTGAGGGATTGGCTCGAGTCAGACAAAATTGGCTAGAGCCAACATTTGCATTTTGTCAAATGTAGACAGGATATTGGCTCGAGTCAACAAAGATTGACTAGAGCCAATCTGACAGATAAAATGCAGATGTGAATTTCGCAAAGTAAAACATTTTGTTTTCAATCATAAATATTACAATAGGCTAGTTATCATCAAAACAAACATTTGGAGCTAACAGTAAGACCTATTGAACTATTTTGATTAATTTAAGGAAATTAGTTAATATGATGTACTTTTTAAAAGTATCATCATAATCCCAAATTCCCTCAATCTCTTTCATACCTAATTATTGTTGAGGAAGCATAATTTTGGAAAAGACCGACAAATATGGACAATAGATGTTATATTTATGATTAAGATCAACTCTCTAATTAAGTCATACAGGACCAGAGGAAAACATGTTTAATTTCATCCACAGTTCCATACAACTTCACCTCCAAGAAGTTATTAATTTGAAAAAATGCATTCATATCAGGAGATCTAATAAAAAATGTTACTCCTCCCACAAAATATACGACAAAGGGATATAATATGTTCATATCCAGAAGATACGTATAAAGAAAATGTTTTAAACTATTATATGAAAACCGTGGTTCATGTATAGGCAGCCAGAAAAGAATATAAGCTCACAAATACATGTACAACAACAATATTCAAGTAATTGACCTTCAAGTACCATGAATCAAAAACAAAAAGTGAGAGTGTCATAGGTGGAATAAAATTGTATAGAATGTAAATAGCATCTTATGTGTATGTGTGTGGCCCAAGTTAGTAATGCAGTCCTATTTATAAGTTCCTTTTAACTAAATCGCACATGTAGTTAGCTTAATGATTATGAGTTAAATTTTTAATTTTATCCTTATTTATAAATGAGTATTTTTCAACTCTTTCTTCTCTCTCTGTTTTCATTAGTACAATTAATATGGGCAAAGTTGTCACACTCTCATTTACTACCCTGAAATTAAACTTATAAATATGATCAAATATTTTTCATCAAAAGAGACTTATAAACAAGACTAGAGTAATATATAAATAGGGGCTAGATAGTCCAGGATGTGATGATGCAAAAATATGATATTCAGTGTCATCAACAAAGTGGATTGGTTCAGATTCTATATTTTTCTCTTATGGGCTAATTAACATTTACATCATATCAATATTATCAAAGCCCAAGAAAGGGTTATTCTCCACTGTGAATGAAAGGCCCCTAAATCAATATTTATGCCCAAATAAGAACGGCAATGCAAGAAAGGCTCATAGGCACTTGAAGCTACAAGAAAACCGATCCATTGAAGTCACAACGACATCTTACCGAAATAAGTATTGCTGCGATGATGAATGTGACGCTAGGGCTCAGAACACAGGTACCCAATTGTAACATCCTGAATTTTGGACCCTTAGAATTGAGAATAAGTCTAAACTAGGCGGACGACTAAGCCCAGTTTAGGAAGGGTTCCAAGAATGTCAAGAGATAGGAAGCCTCTTAGGGATTAAGTAACTCGATTATACGGGTTATTGGACCTAGTATATATAAGCCGTGAACTTAAAGTGCCAATGGAAAAAGGGGCACGGAAGACCTATACGGTATAAATCCGGTTGGAAAAGATGCCACATAACTATGTCTTGAGGTATAGGACAATTAGTTGAGCGAAAATATGCCGGTATAAGTAAGTATACGGCATTTTTAGGGCAGCCGGGTATGCCCTTCGTTTTTAGAAAACATCAGTGTGGCATCGTTTGTTGGGTCTTGGTATTCGTGCCTTTAATAAAGTAAGTCATGATGACACTTCTTTTGTGTTGGATCAATAAGAATGTGACAATTGTCGTTTAATCAAGATATACTTTTGTGTTGGCCGAATAGAAAGGTGACACGTGTCCAGCTTGCTCTCCAAGTATGTCAAGCTTGTTAAGGAGGTCAAATAGATTTGACAAACATTTAAAGCACAATTGCCACATGTCAAACTTGGATGAAGAGTTGACAAGTAAAGAACTTGTTGAAGAAGCCAAGTTTGAGAAGATATTTTGAAGACATGTAGCTTGTGAAATAAGACACGAATAAGGGCAATTTGGTCAAGTGTTATAAGAGACACATAAGCATGTGTTTATGTCATAAGGATGAGTCATAGGCTTCTTCAATGAGCCTCAAATTCGTGCAAAGAAAGGGGGAGAGAGAAAAGTCAAGAAAACTTACAAAATAAGCCAAGTTAAGAGGATATTTTGAAATGACACTTTGGTCATTTGATTTGGGGGATTTTTAAGTGCCTTCTCGACATATCTTAAGACGTTTTGCACTTCCTTTTGCATGAGTATTTTGACCAAGAGCTCAAGGGCCATAGAAATTATAGTGTCATTGCAGAAGGGCACAAAACACCTATACAATGTAAATCGGTGGGTAAAAATGCCATTTAGTTATGCCCTAAAGTATGAGACAATTAGCTGAGCAAAAATATGCTAAAATAGATATGCACATGACATTTCTTGGACTGATAAGGGTTCCCTGCGTTTTTGAGGGAATAAGAAGGGAAGAGAGAGAGATCAAGCATAAAAATCACATATAGGAATAAAAAGTCAAAGGCAATGATGCTAGGAGGACACGTGGCATTTTGGGTTAAGAGTTGACTTTTTGCAAGGAAAAAGTACAATGTAATTATGAGCTTTTAAAAAGTCAACTCACTTCTCATTACGGAGTGAATTTTGTCCACTCAAAACCAGGAGAAAGAAACAGTTGATTTAATCTACATACAAGCCCAAACACAAGGTCCAAGGCTTAGGGAAAAATTAACTGATGAAAGGGAACCAACAAGAATCAAGTACGGACTTCTTTTTGAATGAAATGGAACAAATACTAGGCTGCCCAAGAGTATAAGATGGTGCCACACACTTGTAATCAGCCAAGGAAAAGATCTAAAAAACTTGAAGAAAAGTAAAGAAGAAACAAGCTATTAACTAGCGATGCACACCAAGGACCATTGGATAAAAGGGTGACTTGGATAATTCACATAAAAGTAAATAAAATCTGATTTGCATGGTTAATATTGTGCCACAGGAAAAATATAGAATGTCTTGGAGATTAAGTAAAGAGGGAACAAGCTATTAATCACCGATGCACCCTATCGACCACTAGACAAAAAGGTAACCTGGATAATTGATATAAAAAGCAAATAAAATATGATTTCATGGTCCAAGATTGCGCCATATGTCCAGGTCCAGGAGGTTCTTGAATTACTTGTGAATTAAGCAAAGAAACCTTAATGCAACCTATTTACCAATGGACAATAGCATGCACTGGGTATTTCACTGCACCCAAGGCCATTATTTAAGGACATTTCTGCCCCTTTTCTTTGCTGCAAGAGGTGTGTTCAAGGAGTGACAAGGAAGGTTTAGCCAAGCTCATACACCCAAAAGAAGAAGAAGAAACACTGGTTAAAGCTCAAAATCAAGGTAAGTTCAAAACTAGTCCTATGACTTGAAGTTGAGGGTTTCTGTCCAGCTGGCTTAAATATGGTGTCATGGTATGATTTTGATGTTTTTATGGGTTCCATTGAGTTTAAAACAATTTTTTTCATGAGAATGAGCTAAGGTCATGATCTGCGAACCCGAAAACCCTTAAGTCTTAAGAGAAATAGTAATCTACCAACTATAGTAAAATCTGAGCAGTCATGGTTATGAAATGGTTTTTAAATAGTAAATGAAGTTGGATGACCATGAAATTTTACAGGGTTAAAGACGACATCCTGAGATTCATTTTGATATATGATGTCAAAAATTTCTGAGTTTCCTAATAGGAGAAATTAATTTTTGAAAACAATCTAGAGGACTGTCCAGCGAGAAAAGATTTAGCCACGTGAAAAGATATGAACCCTTGTGGTCTTTGGGAATATTTGTATGATAAACTAGACATCTTAAGGGTTTAATGGCCGTTAGATCCACGTCAATTGGATTTTTCTAGAATTAATTAAAAATGTTTGAAGTTAAAGCATGATTTCTGGAATCTCGGGATTTTGGTCGGATTTTCCAAAAAAGATAAGAGAAGGGTTTATGTAAGCATTGGAAATAAGGTATATTTATTTTTTCTAGGAAAAGAAAACATATCTGGAGAGGCTCTCGGACGTCAGGAAATTTTAGTGATCTCTGAATAGCCATAAGGTAAGTAACTGTTTACTCACATACTTTATGTTACTATTGTATGTTTGTATGCCATGATTGATGAATGTGTAGGGCTGTAGGGCCTAGTAGAATGTGTGTCCTTAGGTTGCTACCAAACCTGATACGTATTCAAGGTAGTTGGGGTTTGAGGCCTTGACTACTGAGTTTTCCTAGCGCTGACGATTTTTTCGAGGCTTGCCTTGTTAGACGGCTCAACGGTTATGTGATTCCGGGGCTGGCCTTGTTAGGCGGCTCAACGGCTATGTGGATTCTGGGGCTTTCCTTGGTAAGGCAGCTCAACTGTTAGTTCTTGGTGTTTTGATGATAACAAGAGTTAAATAATCAGATTTTTTTATATTGAAATGGTTAAGTTTTTGATATAGTAAATATTCATTGTGATATGTGTGTATTAATCAAGTAAGGGTTCATATTACTCGAGTAACCTCCATCTAATAAGATTGTTAAGTGTTCACAGGATGCAAAATGTCAGTTGGCCTATTAGTAGAATAATTACTTGAGTAAACCTTGGAGTTACTCGAGTAACGTCATTTCTCTTGCTTAGATCAGAAGTCACTGCACATGTTACTCGAGTAAGTATATTCAATTACTCAAGTAATAATGGATATTACTCAAGTAACAAGTATGTTACTCAAGTAATATCTTAATATTACTCGAGTAATATCATTCCCGAGGCAAATATTTCTGAATAACTCGTTGTTACTCAAGTAAGAGGATGATATTACTCGAGTAAGGTGCTTCAAATATACAGATCACCTCACTGTAACGTTAATCTCTATCTTAATTATTATGGGTCATTGCCTATTTATTTTTAATCTCACTCAAACTCATTTATATCATATCTAATCATCTTTTTAAGTGATTTACAATTGATTAACCATATTTAAATTGAGATTAGCCGAAGAGCCGTTCGTTATGTCAGAAGCATTAAATGCAACTCAGAAAACAGAGCCCACAATCAGAATATGGGAGAGCAGACGAATACATTCCTTCGAGGCATACCAATTACGAAAATCATTCTAAGCCAACTTCTGCACAAGTATATCAACGGGGAACGCATTTAATGAAGCAACGGTTGACTGTACTCAACGGAATTCATCTGTGCCTAATGGACTTATGAAGTGTCTCAATAGCTATATTCAAAGCTTCACAATGGCATTAATGGAAGATTGATATAAAAGCTCATCACATTCAATTCCGCCAACTACCGAAAACTCTGCGCATTCAATTCGACCAACTACAATTTACTGTTTCATTAACTTCTCTTAATATCTTCGGATATTTTATGTACTTCAGTGATTATTACTTATCTACTCAGTGAGGAGTTGTTAAACACTTATTTGATTTTTCAGTTTAAATCTTAAGGTTGAGGAACCTTAAGTGTAGGTGTACGATTACAACTTGTAAGGGAGAGTGAGTCCTAGTGTGATAGGATCATCTCGAATACAGAGTGTGTAATTGTATCTTTGTGGATTAGTGAAATACCCAGAGTGTCTGGGGATTAGATGTAGGTCGATGAGTTAGACCAAACCAGTATAAACTCTCTGTGTCCAATCTCTCAGTCTTACAACCGTAAGAGCGGACTACAACCGGTCTTAAAGAACATCTTCCAGACCGGACATATAAAACATTAGGTCTTAAAAGTAGTACTACATAAGGTTGAAATATGTTTTGTTCAGTCCTAAAACTCAACTTTTAAGACCGGGGAAAATATCAGCCGCTCTTAAAAGATCAAATTTATAAGACCGGACAATTATAAAGCCGGTCTGAAAAATATCGGCTTCTAGGACATGACGACTAATTATACGCGGTCTTAAAAAACCGACTTTCAAGACTGGACAATAAATTCTCCGGTCTTAAAAATTGAATTTTAAGACCGGACTTATAAACACACCGGTCTTAAAAGAAAAACTTTTAAGATCGGCTTAATATCAAATATGTACACATCCTCCGGTCTTAAAAGTTGGCCTATTTATTACCGGTCTAAATTTTCCCGTATTTTATCCCTGTTCTGTTCTTCCTGATCATATATATATATTCATTCACAAATCCACCAACCAATCCAGCACATAAAAGTCGAATCTATAAGTACAAGCTTTGAACAAATTATGAATAAATTGAATTGGGAAAAAATTACAAATAATATTCACCATGAGTCGTGACAAATACAACATACATGCCCAATGGAATAAGCTAAGTTAGTTACAATGGATAATATACAATAAGTTACAAATACATTCCCAATGGAATATTCACCATGCCTTCATCTCGATTCCCACCAACAACGTAACGTCCTCTTTTATAACATGCCCCTTAGGATCCGATCCTGCCACAAAAATAGAACAAGAACAAACTTCATAGTCAGTGACAATAATGTTTAAGAACATAGATCGAAGGAATATATAATATATATATATAGTTAAAACCTTAAAGTTTGCAAAGAAGTTTGCATATGAACATTACCTTATATATGAATTATATTGACTCTTTTATAAAGCGATATCCTCCCATATCCCTTCTTGATGATCATTTCTTATCTTAGGGTTTATTATCCGCTTCATCTTCTTCGTTCAATATTTCCGGTAGACCCCTTGAAAAAGGAGTACTTTCGGGGAAGACCATAATTTGAATGACTTTCCTCATCAATATCAATGACCCTTTTACCTTGGAGAGCTACGAGACCACATTTTATTTTCTTGATCGGTGATATAGAACACTTGTTTCGCCGGTCTGCCATAATAAAAGGTTCATCACCAAAACTTCTACCATTGACATCGACTAATGTAAATCCTAGCCGATCGATCTGAACACCATTATTGACATTAACCCACTTGCATTTGAAAATGGGAAATCTAATTGTAACATAGTCTACCTCCCAAATCTCTTCAATAACCCCATAATATGGCATTACTGCCAATAAAGGCCTCTTGTCTTTCGAACTGGAGAAGTACATAGATTCAGCCTCTAACATAACACCACTGTTCTTGACAGTGCTCCTATCATCTAGGGACTTCGTGTAAAATGTATAACCATTGATCACATACGAATTCCAACTTATGACATCAACCTCAGGACCACGGGCTAACCATTTCATTGTATCAGAAACACATTCCTCTCCCTTGACCTTTTGTTTGAATCAGTTTGCAAAAGTTCTGTTATGCTCCCTAATCAACCTTTGTTCAGTCATTCGATGATTTTCCTTCCTTACAGCTTCTTTATGACCAGCTATGCTTTAGCTTGAACTTCATCAACATTATTCAAGATGTATAAGTGGACTTGTGACAATTCATCAGGATCCACAATCTTTACCGAAGCCCCTCGTCTACCCCCTTCATGATGCGTTTTGGAAGCCCAATATGTCTTACTTTGGCCAAATACTTTTGAAAAAATTCCATGGCTTCTTCGAAACATATTTATGAACAATTGATGCTTCGGCTTTGGTATGCGTTCTTCACGTACCCTTTTAGGAATTTCATAGATCTTTCAATTGGGTACATCCACCGTAAATGGATAGGTCCGCACAACTTTATCTCCCTCACTAGATGAACAATTAGATGAACCATGATGTCAAAAAAGGTAGGAACAAAAAGCTTCTCAAGGTGGCACAAGATAAGATATCCTTCATTCTCCAATTCATCCAACTTTTCAATCTCGAAACTTTTACTACAAACCGCATTGAAGAAGACACAAAGTCTAGTCAAAACGACCCGAAGATCATATTTGGCGATGCCTCGAATAGCTCATCGGGAGTAGGCTTTGCATCAAGACATGACAATCATGAGACTTTTGGCCTACTAATTTCAAGTCCTTCATCGATACAAGCCTCTTAAAATTTGAAGAATACCCCGATGGAACTTTTGTGCCATGTAAACACTCACAAAAACTTCGTTTCTCATCCTTAGACAGTATGATGAAGCCGGGGGGACAATAAGTTCTCTTCCCGTATGGCCTTGGATGTAAGTCTTCGCGTATTCCCATTGCTTGCAAATCCAATCTTGCCTTCACACCATCATTGGAACTACCTTGTATGTTGAGAAGCGTGCCAACAATACTATCACATACATTTTTCTCCACGTGCATGACATCAATACAGTGTCTCACATCAAGATTGCGCCAATATGGAAGATCGAAGAATACAGATCTCTTTTTCCATATATTTGTTTCTTTTCTACTCTTTGCGGTCTTACCGAAGATGACACGATATTTTTCACCTTTTCATAAACTTGCTCCCCAGTCAATGCCACCAGAGCATCTTCATAGTCCTGGCCACCAAAAAAGGCTTTCTTTAATCGACGATATGGGTGGCCCCGTCTAAGAAATCTCATATGTCCAAGATAAACCGTCTTTCTTCCATGTTGAAGTTGATGGTAGTGTGTGCCTTCTTCACAAACCGGACATGCTTTATGGCCTTTTACACTATACCCGACAAGTTCCCATATCTTTGGGAAGTCGTTTATAGTACAAAATATCATGGCTCGCAATTTAAACACATCCTTCTTGAAAGAGTCAAAAACATCGTCACATTCTTCCCACAACTCCTTCAGGTCTTCGATCAAGGGTTGAAGGTAAACATCAATGTCATTTCCGGGTTGTTTTGTTCCCGAAATCAACATAGACAGCATGATGTACTTTCGTTTCATGCATAACATTAGAGATAAGTTGTAAATAATAAGGAGCACGGGCCATGAACTATGTATCTTTGCTAAGGCTTCCATATGGATTCATGTCATCCGTGCTAAGGGCAAGCCTAAGGTTCCTAGGTTCTTCGCCAAAGTTTGGAAATAAATGATCGATTTTCTTCCATTGAGAAGAATCGGCCGGATGTCGAAGCTTTCCATCAGAAATTCTCTCATCCGCATGCCACCTCAAATTCTCTCGCATCATTTTCATTCGCAAACAACCGCTTGAACCTTGGTATGATTGGAAGATACCACAACACTTTTGCAGGCCCCTTGTTTGACTTGTACCTTGGTGTTTCACATATCGGACAATTCTGCTTCTCTTCAAACTCTTTTCTATACAATACGCAATCATTCGTGCATGCATGGATCTTTTTGTACTCCATCTCCGATTGATGACAGTATTTTCTTAGCATCATAGTATCGATGCGGCAACACATTATCATCCGGAAGCATGTCCTTAAAAGCCTCAAGCATTTCAAAAAAACTCTCGTCGCTCCATCCATGATGTGCCTTCAAGCTTACCAATTTCAATACATCGTTCAACAATTGATATTTTTTACAACCAGGGTATAGCGGGGTCTCTGCATCACTTTGCACATATTACCATATGCATGTGATTGATGAAAAGCCTCTTCTCCTACATCACGAATAATGTCCTCTATGTGATCATCCATATCGTGTCATTATCATCAAAGGCCACTTCCTCATGTTGAGACCCACTTGGTTCTTTTTCACCATGCCATACCCATACTGTATAAGTCTTACAAAATCCTTCACAAATTAAATATGTGTAGATAACTTCAGGACTTAGTCGCCTCTCATTCAAACATTTTACACAAGGGCAATAAAAGTTCCCACTATCATCATGGGCATTTTGTTTAGCAAATTCTATAAATTCCCTCACCCCATTCTGATATTCAACACTCGTCCGTAACGCATTTATCCAACCGTGATCCATACTAGAATTCCTATTTATGACACGATACAAAATAAGGAAACACCAAATTCATATTTATGCTCAACGAAGAAACTTGCCCATTAAATGCATAACGAAGAAACACTTTTGGTCATAAATAACACGGTGAATCCAAGAAGAAAAATTAAAGCATGACGAGGAAATTAAATGCATCGCGTGAAATTAAATGTGGACTCACCTGTAGCATATAAATTCAAATGGTTTGCGGAGTCTTTCTTCTCCCGCCACGAACGTTGATGTTGCAGACAAGAGTAACCTAAAAACATTTGTTGGTCAGTTGGGTAGGTCAAAAGCGCAAATATAATCTTCAAAATACAATATTCATTAACAACAGAGAAACCCACTAGAACATTTCATCCATTTCGTTAAACCCAGAAAACCACAAAGTTATTTAACCGAAACACCTCTTACAGCTTGGTCGATAGACGTTTAACTAAGGAAACAAAAAGCGATTGTCGAGAGAGCAACGCGAAAGCGATTTACGAAGCAACACAAACAAGCTGGAGACAAAGCTGGAGAAATCACTATCGGCGCGACGAGAGAAGTTTTGAGAGGGAAATTTGTTATTCCGCGCGAAAGAGTTGTGTTTTAGTATATTTTGGATTTTATTAAGACCGGTTATTTATAAAGAAGACGGTCCTAAATAAATAATTACATTTTTAAAACCGGCAAATTTAAGACCGGTTATTTATAAAGTAGACGGTCCTAAATATATAATTACATTTTTAAAACCGGCAAATTACTTTTAAGACCGGAGTTTTATTCATATCCGGTCCTAAGAGTCCTCATTATTTTTTTTAAACAAAAAGATGATTAGCTTGGGCGAGCGCAGCAGCAACTCAATGAAAAAAAAATTAAAGGAAAAATTGAGAATATGAAAAAAAAAAGACACAAGCTTGGCGGTCGCAACTTTTATTAAGATCGTTTATTTACAAATGGATGGTCCTAATATTTAAGACCGTTTATTTATTAAACATCCGGTCCTAAAAGTCCTCATTTGTTTTTTTTAAAAAAGATGAAAATTAAAGGAAAATTCCAAGCTTAGTTCTTAATGCTTCATACATTATTGGAGAATATATATACATGTACACACACAAAAAAGCAGAAAATTATAAAAAAACAAGAATCTGATCGACTAAACATCCTTGTCGATATCGGCGTGAAAAGCATTAAATTCCCGCCGATATCGGCAAGTTCTCGCCTTAATCGCATCGCCCCGCAATAAATCAAAAAGAGGACGGAGAGGATAGGGGTCGGCGGTAGGCGCGCTGGGGCCAATTTGGTGGAGAGAGGAGCGGGAACCTCTTCATGGTCGAAGGGGAGGAGGGGGTTGGGGCAACTTGTTGGAGAGGGGAGCGAGGAACCTCTTCATCATCCGAAATAACAATGGGTCCAACGACCCGAGACTCCTCTGTCACAATAGAACGCACTCTTGATGGAGGAGCGCACCGTATAACGATCTACGGAAGGCACGAGCATTACGAGTAAGAGTACCCCTACGAGCGGTTCTCTTGTATCTAACCATGGTTTGAGCGGTTAGGGCGAGAGAGCCGCGTAGTGTGGAGTTACGAGATTGTGATGAGTTTAATAAGGACGAGATGTATGTGGAGTTAATAAATATGCGGGTCTAAAATTCATAATTAAATTTTTTTCAATTCCATTGAATTTAAGACCGACCTTTGTAAATATATCCGGTCCTAAAAGTCTATTATTTATTTTTCAATCAATTCAATTACTTTTAAGATCGACATTTTGTCTTTCCTCCGGTCCTAAAAATCAATTTAATTTTATTAAGAACGGATCTTTTACAATGTCCGGTCTTAAAGGTTCTCTGTTCAAATGAATTTCGAATCGCCGACTTCCGATAAACTTCCCAACTAGGCGTCTCCTCGTATTCTGCGGAACTATGCATCTCCTCGTTATTGTTTCCGGCGTTTCAAATTGTTCGGGCAGGGTTCTCTATTTAAACCAGATGTTACTTTACTTCCATCACATTCTTCCCCATCACTTCTGAAACATCCACAGTAATGGCTGCTCCACCACCACGAGGTCCTCCTCCTCCGTTGCCTCCGGAACCGACAATCTACCAGATGATCCAGCACATCCTGGCCCGCCTCGATCATATAGACCGACGGTGCGGCCAGTTGTTTTAGGTCTATCATGCCGTCAACGCAAAGCTGCAGGCGGTACTCGATGCTCAAGACATTGAGTACCATCCTTCGAGATGACGACATGTCCGACCTCTCCAACAACTCCCTCCCCTCCGACAACGATGGGGGGAAGTAGATGTTTTTATTTTATTTTCTGTACTGCTGCTGCTGCTGCTCCTCACAGGGCAGCAGAAAAAAAATATATAATATAAATATCTTTTTTTTCCATATTCGATTGCCATGTCCTTTTCATTATCTTCTTTCTTTTTCCGACAAAAAAGGAAACAAACAAAACATTGTCGTCGCATAAATCAACATTAAAAATTCTCACAATACTGATTAAGAACATACAAAAAACAAAAAAATAAAAAAAGATCGTTTACCTTATTCGAATAAAAACAAACCAAATGACTATTTTTGTCAAGGTTGGACCGTCAAAACCTCGGTTGAGCAGAACGCCAGAACCTCTGTTGTCTGAAAACCAAGTCAAAAACTATTAAGAGGAAAGAAATATATACACAGTCCTTAAAAAAAAAATACTTTTATGACTTAAATTTTAGGAGCGGATATATAACAAAACTACGGTCTTAAAAGTCTTTACATTTTTGAAATAATAAAACGTAGACTTTTAGGACCGGACGAAATATAATAACAAGGTCCTCAAAGTCTAGCGAATTTTTAGAAGACTTTTAAGATCGGACCAATAGTTACGTCTGGTCCTAAAAGTATAGCCATAATTTTTTTATTAATATAAACATAGACTTTTAGGACCGGCCGTATAATAAAGATGCGGTCCCAAAGTCTAGCTCATTTTTAAGACCTAGGCGGATAATTACGTCTAGTCCTAAAAGTATACCCATAATTTTTTTTAAATTAACGAAGACTTAAAGCACCGCGGTGTTTAATAACTATGCGGTCCTAAAGGTCTCGCCATATTTTTATGAACAAAGACTTTCTCATTTACAACATCCTGTAACACAAATTTCAAGCATAAATATCTAGAATGAATAAACGAATTTATTCTTGAAATACACAGTTTGTATGTTTATTTACAAATGAATGACTTGTTCGAAAAAATAAACAAATTTACAGAAAATTATTTTTGCTACAACATATATTTACATCCACATTTAAGAATTAATAAGGCGATACAGATATTCACAAAACACATTACGTATGTGCTCCACTTCATTATCAGGACAGGGACCAGAACCTCTAAACATCTGTAACATCAAAGACAGCTAAACTGAATTAACTTGTGTGCATATTTCATTAAGCCAGAAACTGAATTTAGACATAATATATGTAATAACATCAAATACATTTACCTTTGCTAACAATTTTGTCTTTCCTCGCCTGATGATAACATCATACATGTGTTTCATGACGTACATGCCACATAAGTTGGATTCTTTTGGTTGCCGATGGGTCTAAAACGAACAAGAAATAATATAGGATAAGTGACAAGAAATATATAGCATATATATATATATATATAGGTTATTGACCAATTTCTCAAGGCAGTGTTTCAGTGTCCAAATTAAAATATGTGCTAACCTCTGGGGTATACCACGAAGGTTTAATAGTGGCCTCTTTCCCACGCTTTTGTCTTACCCTGACTTGGTAGGTCATAATGGCACTATTATCAAAATCACAAATTTATCAATAATTCACTGAAACCATTACAATAGAGATTTCAGACAAGAGAATTTCAATGACATGCATGCTTACTTGTTGACGGTCTCCGTCATTATATTATCTGGGTTATTGTGAGTGGAGCATAAGAAGATAACTTTATGATCCTCCATGGACATGAGGACCAATCACCCGATGGCGGCTGAAAATTCACAAGATATTATATGTAGCGAGAATTATATTAAGTTAATTGCATACAAGAATTGTGATATGTATATACCTGTGGAAGTATGGAAACACATAAACCTTTCTTATCACTTCACACACCCTATTTGACATGTATTCTTGTCTCAAGACCTTCTCTATTGTACTTGCATAGACAGGGCACAAGAATCCAAAATCATTGATTGTGCCCTGTCCAACCAATTCTTGATGCAAGAACCTACAATAATGACATCGATCAGGGAATTAGTATATATGCATGTGTGTCTAAACGATGCATTTAAATTATGTACTCATATATAGAATCGATACTTACTTCATAAACAATTGAATGATCGCATTACTAATCTCCTTTGTCCCGGAATCGCGGGGACATTACATCTATTTGTCAAGGTAGACATCTTCAGGATGAGGGACGCCTACTACTTCTTGGACAGGCCATGATTTATTAGTAAAATAATTATTGTTTGCCAAGTCAGTTATTTTTTGCCTGGCAGTCAAATGAGCAGTAGGGGATGGAACTTGAGGAGGAGGGGATGCAGCTTGACGAGGGGATGGAACTTGAGGAGGAGGGCATGCAGCTTGACGAGGGGATGGAACTTGAGGAGGAGGTTGCTCTGACTGCTGTCCAACAATGCAGCTCCCCCTAGTGCTCTGCTACATAACCGCAGGTGAATGTGTGACGGAACACCGGGTCTCGGACGAGAGCTCAAAAGCATCTTCAATTGATTCATTTCCTCCTCCATCTTGCTCATCCGGGATTGAAACTGTGCAGTCAACTTTGCAGTCAATGAAGCTTCTTGAGCCGCTGCTTTGACCGCTGCTTCCTCATTTATTTTGGCCAGCGTCTGTTCCATCTCCTCCGGGTAATCATACTTTGTTTGTGGCGTTTGGATTTACCAAAGTATTCCTTCAGCCTACCTATCCTCCAACCCCACTTACACGCCTCGCGTGATCCGGTTTTCCGCCGCAACGGTCGAACATCATTCCTCCCGTCCGACACGAAAGATCCCTCTCGCTTCTTTATTTTTAAGATCTTCCCGTAAGATACAAATAACGAGAAGCTTAGTAATGAAACATGTTTAGTAACTAAAAAATAACAATAACGATACTTACAATTCTTTCAAAGAACTACACGAGTTTGTTCACTCGTGTAGGCGCCGCTTTGGCTTTTGCCGAATGTGCAACCACAACTCCTCGCGACGTATAGGAGATGGCCGATCAACTACGGTGAAGGATTGGATTCAAACTTCATCTTGCAATCTCTTCCGCTTGGCCGCCATCAATTCTTTTTCGGCCATTTCATATCCGCCATGAGAAGCCCTATGCGGGCAATCATTCTTTCTCCCTAGCTCCTATGCTTTTGCCCTTCTTATCGTGAATCGAAATGAAAAAAAAACTATTACTTATGAATTCCAAATTTATTGATGTCTAACGAAATTAGAACACTTCGCTTCATATGAAGGTCAAACATTAGTCAAATTCACTTCATCAAGTTTCAACATTTTATTTAAGAAAGATGTAGAATTGTAGAAGAAATTGGGATAAACAAAGGAAAGGGAGTTGCAGAAATGCTGCCAACTCAGTCAATTACTTCATTCATCATAACTGGTTCCCACACATATTAGACTAACCTCTTACATATAGTTAGAGGCTTGACTCATAACAACTTGCACCGAAACCATTACACGCTTAACATACTAACATCATAACACCAACGTCTAACAACCGCCTACTATAACGAACTAAGACTATATAATTGAGACTTGACTCTTATGCCATCATTATTTCCTTAATTTACTTAATTTCTTTATCGGGGTCTACATATCGACTTGCATTGACAAAGGCGAAATGTATACTTCTATTCACAAACCAAACCATTTAACTAAAAGGATTAGATGAACACAATAACATTCAAATATCCGCACAGGTTAATAAGCACACAAAAAGGAAAACTAAACTAAATATAAACTCACCAGAGCTTCAGGAGTGGTCCGCAGCTGAACAAATTGGTGCCAAGTTTGTTCATCAATATATGGGTACTTATTCCAAGGCTGTTCTTGAGGCGGAACCTCGGCAAAAATATAGGTGTTAGCTAGAAAGGTCTTAAACTTCCTCCACCGATCAAAGCACAATAAGACAATGTCTTCTCTTTCAACTTCGGACGGTCGGGACAAACAGTGTAGGTAAGCCGGATAGTGTCCCAAATAGGATCCTTTACTTTAGAATCGTCCACACTTTTCCACTCATCTATCAAGTTGCTAACATGGCTCGTGCTTGATAGCCAACAAAACTATTATATTTGGATTTCATGGGACCGAAAGGTTGCAACTTTTCATTAAACCGAATCTCCGGCTTTGACCCGGAAGTCCGACTTAGGGTTACATCCCGCATTCGTGTTCCTCTTCTACCACGACGTGCACGGCGGTTTCGAGGCTCATTGACGAGATGAAGACGGTTTGTTCGGACTCACACCGGTCAAAGCGTGAGTGGCGTTCCGAACGGGAGTAGAATCGTTTTCACCGCTCGTTTTCGAGACGGGAAGAGAGGTAATGCAACGGGAAGGGTTTCACAACGTAAACAGAGGCTCTTCAGTGATAGTAACAAAAGCTTACGCGCGAAGAAATGTATATTTGCGGTTCATTTTTAAGACCGGACACAAAAAGCGACGGTCTTAATAATTAACATTCAAGACCGGTCATACTACGATCCCGGTCTTAAAAGTAATTAATTTTGTATCCGAACTATTTTTCTATATTTTATACCTGGTCGCATTTTATGTCCGGTCTTAAAAGAATAACTTTTAAGACCGGTGATTATTTACATTCGGTCTTAAAACTTTATTACCTTTATATTTAAATTTTTCCTTATTCTTTTGGCCCGCATAAAATATTAGTCCTATTGTGTGAGATTTCTCCATAAAGTAATTGATATTTGAATATTTTTTAATAACATTTTTAAGACCGGCCTTGTTTTGAACTGGTCTTAATAATATATTTAAGACCGATGACAAAATGATTCGGTATAAGAAGTTCTTTATATTTACAAAACTGCCACCAGTCATACATAAGAAGTTCCTTTTATTTACAAAACTGCCACCGGTCATACCTTTAAGACCAGTGCTTCCAATGTCCGCTCTGAATGAGGCGGTCTTCAAGGCCTTTTTTGCACTAGTGCTCCTTTCATAAAAGTAATGGGTTCTTATCAGGATCTCACGAAAGCAATGATCAAAGGATTCCATGACGACATGGTGGGTTTGAGATCTCAGCTTGGGATTCAATTGGATACAGACTTGTAAGATTTCAAAGCCGAGCTGAACACAGACATGGATCATCGCTGTTCTATTCTCTATGATCAACAACAATTGATCAAACAATCGATTCAGATAGTGATTGATCGGCAACAGCACTTTGAAGATGTCCTAGGCGCTTTCCTGACAAGTCTTGGTGCCTCCTCTGGTATTCCTTTTACTCCTCCACCATTTCCAGCCACTGACATGCCCTCAACCTCGGAGAAGCCTCTCAGCCCTGTTCTTGAAGTTCCTCCAGCTTCTGAAATGCCACCTCCTCCTCCTGCACTCACCCTACCAGTTGTGGTTCCTCCATCTACCATCGACCCTTCCACTGTTCCTCTTCCTTCTTTTTCTGATTCTGGAGATAGTGGTCCCCTTGTTGTCGATGACAAAGGGGGAGAATAGTTGTTAGGATTGTTTCCTTGTTGTTGCTATGTTACTTATTGAAATCAATATAACTTATGAGTTAACTGTTCTATTATTTCAATTTCATTCCAATTTGGGATTCCAATTATGCATGATTAATCTAATACTTAATTCAACAATGTTCAAATCTAATCCTAAGAATTGTCATCATCAAAAAGGGGGAGAATGTTAATTCCTGTATTTTGATTATCACCATTTCTAGAGTATTGAATTAAGTATGTTTAGACTTCAAGTAATCATGCTCGAGCAAAGATAGAACTTTGCCCGAGCATCATCGGACTTCAGTGAAAGAAGAAGCAAGGTAAAGCAATCATGCCCGAGCAACGTTCAAAAGCAGCAAGAAACATGACCTTGCTTGAGCAAGGTAATAGTCTTGCCCGAGCAACATCGTGGCAAAGGCAAAAGAAGAAAAGTCAAATGTGTCTTGCCCGAGCAAGCCAAATCGCTTGTCCGAGTACTTGCCCGAGTAAAGACAAATTAATTGCCTGAGCATCATGACTGCAATTCCAGAAACAGAACATTGCCCGAGTAAACTTATGAGCTTGCCCGAGCAACATTGAGACAGAAGCAATAAACCCAAGACAAATGGTCTTGCTCGAACAAAAAGAATAGCTTGCCCGAGCATATGCTCGAGCAAAGGAAAAAGCCTGCCCGAGCAACCTCTGCCTGTCTACTTGTGTAATACCCGGATTTTAGCAAATCTGGAATTCTTGAGATAAGAGAAATTAATGAATATTTTGATGAAGCAAATTCATGAGTTTAAAACTATTATAGAAAATTGTTATAATTGTCGAGTAAATTGTCGAAAAAGTTACGTAAAAATCGATGAACATAATGACTAAAAATGCAATAATGGTGATAAAGCAGTCTAAAAATATTATGATAAATACTTGAAAGATCATGAAAAATTATGAGAAAATTATGGGACTATTATCTTTAATTATAAGAATTTAATAGATTATTTCGGAGGAAATAACATGAAGAAATGTTTAAAAAGCATTCCAGGACCATAAAGTAACTTTATGGTGTAAACATTTTTAATATTTTACATAGGATATAAAATGACAATGTCAATATAAATTTTGTAAGATAATAATATACTGTAAATTATAGAATTATCAACCATTGGTAAGAGAATGATTAGATAATTACTAGCTAATTGATTCAGTTAAAACAAGAGAAATATAGAAAGTTAAATTTATGGTAAAATCCTTAATTAAGAGATTAAGGCTGGTAATTAGCATAAAATATACTTACTAATTATGATAAAAATATTAAGAAAAATTAGTAAAGATAAATGTATGAAGAAATCTAATCCTAAAAAAATCACTAAACGAAGAATTTAGGCTGATTAAGCCTTAACGAAGGCAGGGGTAAAACGGGAATTTTTGGTAAAAATAGTATGTTTTAAAAAAATGGAAAAAATAATTAAAACTGAATTTTAAAATGAGGGGGCCGAAATTCTTGGTATTTTTAATTAAAATGAATTGTTTAAATAATTAAAATGATAATTAGAATAAAATACTAATATAATGCGGTGAGTCGGCCAGAGGCGACCGAGGGGAAAAGTTAGAAATAAATTCTACAGGTAAACCAGAGGTAAAAGTCTTTTTTTAGACTGATCAAATTAAGAACAAGTAAATTTTTACACGAAGAAAGAATTTATCGACGTTGATTTCCGCAACCGAAAACCCTAATTCCTAATAAGACGGAAAGGCGATCGGATAGAGTAGAGCCAGATAGGCAAAGTGAGAACCTATAGAAACAATTTCGTGTTTTCAAACACGAGACTAAGTTAGGCAACAACTGGACGTTTTACGATTCAACGAATTATTGTCCAAAAGTTGGTTCTATCGGAAGCGATTTCCGTAACCGGACGCGTTTGTCCGAATATCTTCCGACGCACCAGAGAATACCTGGATATGATCAAGAAGAGGATAAAAATAGATAATATGAAAGAGGATGAAAAGATCTTCAAAGTTACATGCCCTAAGTTTGAGTTTCGACAAGATTACGCGAATCGGTGCCGATCGGGGAGACGATCGGGGAGTCGGCTAGGATGACATCATCAATGATGATGTCACAAGGGGGGAGATGTCGACCAAGACATCCAAGGGCCAAGGGAGTGCCACGTGGCGAAGTGCGATCCGACGGCCGAAATCCGATATGGAAACAAATTTGGAAATTCCCACCTTGTCCCTATTTTTCCCTATAAATAGCAAGCTCTCTTGCTCTTCATTTCTATCCCAAAATCCGAAACCTAGAGAGAGGTTCTAGAGAGAGAAGCTCTGGAAAAAGTCTGAGCAAAAGTCTGGGTAAGTTCTTCTGTCCTTAGCTTTTAGTTTCCGTAGTTCTTTCGGTAGTTATAGTAGAACTGTTGTTTTGGTCTAGGAAGTTTCAGAATTTATTCCTATACGTGTTTTTAAGCCTCATTGCATTGAAAGAGGCCTGATGAGGTAAAAACATAGTGGGGATAATTTTGAAATGGAATATGGTGAAAGTAACGAAGTTACGCGAAATTCCGCCAATTAGGGGTAGTAGGGGCAAAATGGTCTTTTTCACCTAAAATGCCCGTTATGCTGCCAAATATTCATAAGTGTGTTATTATTCTGATTAGAATACTTCGACATTGAACCGCTGTTGAAATTCCATCGTTCCGTTGTTTGCCGCCGTTGTTTATTTTCGTTTTACGTACGGCCGTCAAAAGTACCGTTTTTAGCCTAAGAGCCGGATATCTACAACTAAGGTACGGACGCGTCCGTAACCCTAACTCTATGTTGCTTACATACTTTTGCATTATAGATACGTTCATAGACGAGGTTCCGTTGAGAATCGTCGGAGATACTTACGCTTTACCCACGGATTATAGTATTGGTAATGCCGTTTGAGTTATTCCTAGCGCGAGGACACGTTAGTGGCGTGGCACTTTGGATATGTGTAGAACTAGTCGAGAGAGACTTTACATACTGCTTTGTGCTTATGTTCTATCCATGTTATTGATCATACATCTGCTGTTTGCTTTTGTGATGATATGATGTATTGAAATGAATATCTGTTGAACGTATACTGTTTTATTTGAGCATAAGGTTAACCGTTACCTAGATCCATATGTGGAATGGATCTCGCCGTTGTGCATCGTGGTCTAGAGGACCGATGTTTGGCGATCGAGGCAAGCGGGAGTAGGCCAAGACGTGTCTACATTATTTATCGTTTTCTTTAGTTTCTTTAACTTTTGAGAATTCTGGATGACTATAATCTGATACATTTACACTATGGTCCATATTTTGAATGTAATATAAATTATTTACTCGCACCAATGCTCTACTCTGATTACTCTGCTTGAAATATTTAGAAACGTTTTTTTAAAAAAAAAATCGCCGTTTTCAAATGGGATGTTACAACTTGGAATCGTCTCTTCCTGGAGTTTGCCCGAGCAAAAATGGGAGCTTGCTCAAGCAACGTCGACTTGAAGCATTTTCTCCTCACATGGAATAGCTTGCTCGAGCATGAAAATCATCATGCTCGAGCACATACTCGAGCAAAGGGAAAAGCTTGCCCAAGCAGACTTTGGACTACTTCTCAATTTCGCTTCTGCCTGAACCTTGCCCGAGCAAGAAGAAAATCTTGCTCGAGCAACGTTGTCTGAAAGCCATTCTTCTAGTACTTTGAAGAGCCTGCCCAAGCATGAATATCATCATGCTCGAGCATCATTAGCGAGCAAGAAAAACCATGCTCGAGCATCAGCGAGGAGAAGACATTTTAAACTACACTACAAGAAGCTTGCTCGAGCAAGCCAATGGTGTTGCCCGAGCATAGTAGTCTCTGTTTTGAAAACTCCGTCTGCGTAATTCTTCAAATCTTTACTCTTAGCTTTTCACATCTGATTATTACTTATTGAGTTTACCAAATGCTTTTAACCAGTGTGTTAATGAGTTTCAGATTATCAAGACACTAATTACCAGCTGATTAGGATAAAGCAATTTGCTCTGATAGAAGCATTAAATGAAGTTGCTTAAACCAGTACAAATTTGATAAAGCAATTCTGATCGGAGTAAAGCCTCTCTGCTTTTCCTACTACACAATAAATGCTATCTCATAATGGCTATACAAAAGGAATAAAAGAGAATGTCAACTTTGCTGAATCAATTTGAAAGACAGACGAAAAACCTACGACGAAAATTCCTTCTGTCTAAACGGCCACATTCATGTGTCTCAACGGCTACTTGAAGAACTTCACCAACGGTCATTAATTGGTTATCTATAAATAGTCGGAGCATTGAATTCGGACAACTACCAAAACGCTGAGCAATTAATTTGATTTCAGATTCATTCGCTGTTTCATCTGTTTCATTAAATTCTGAGTGTTCTTCAGTGTTCATTTTATCTACTCGTGAGGAGTCTTTAAACACTTATTTATTTCATTCAACAGTTGTACTTAAGGTTGAGGAACCTTAAGAGAGGGTGTATTAATTACAACTTGTAAGGGGGAGTGGAGTCCGAAAGTGAGGGGATCATCCTTCGTTTACAGAGTCTGTAATTATATTTGCAAGATAGTGGAATCCCGTGTGTTCGGGACGTAGGTCGCTGAATTAAGACCGAACCGTATAAATCGCCTTGTGTCTATTTTACTTCTCTGTCTTATTCCTATACAGTTGTGTCATAGTGTGGATTTCGGAAAGAATTTTTGAAATCACCTATTCACCCCCCCTCTAGGTGATATTCCACCTTCATATATAGGGGTTCTTACTCTACTAACTAACTACATTATTTCTACTTTTTCTACTGGATTGTGTCCCTCCCCCACACTTATCTTCCTCATACAACAATTAAGGCCAAATAATCATAGGAATTAGGAAGAAAATAAGTGAGGGAAGAGACAACCTTTGTTAGAGAATCTTGAGTCGCTTGAAGGAGAAATTCTCATCCCCGAAGAGAATCATGAATTTTTCTTTTACAACATCTTCTCCTGCATTGATTTTCCTTGGTGGAGGTGGCTCAGGATCAATTGGAAGAGGTCTAAGAATGTACGGTCGATGTTGGTCCTATCGACAACCATTCCAAGAATGTGCCTGCAAATAAGACAAGAAAATAGCAGTATCCCATCCAAAAATAGAAATATGGAGAGATTTTAGGTAAATTAAAGATATTTTAGGAATTAAACTCTCCAAGTAACTATCACATTGAAGGAAATCAATGCTACCCCCATTAATATGAGTTATACAACCAATCATATTTTGAGAATTCTCTTGTGCTTGCAAAGTGGAAGGTGCAGAATCCAACTTAGTATTGGATCACACCACATCATTATTGCAATCACAAGAGATGGAAGTAAAAAGAGTGGAAGAAAGAAGAGAATTTTTCAAATCATTACCACCCAAAACTTTTGAATTTTCAAAAGAATAATTTTCTTTATTTATATCGGGTGGCAAATCACAAGAAAGAATCATATGGAAAGATTTATTTTCATTTGTAGTATCATCAATCAAAACAATTGAATCTTCCCTTATTAAACTATCCCGCAATTCATTGGAATCAAGATAAAGATTTGTTTCTAGGCTATGGTCTTTCTTACTCAAACCTTACATTAGTATCCATGCAAGAGTCAACATGTTCACAATTGTCGTGCTTACTGTAACACCCGACTCAAATACTCTATTTAACTTCGTACACGACTTTTCACTATTCACGTATACGGTTACCTCTTCAGAGTATTCGTAACAGAAAGCATGCATTAGCGTATGGACGATGAGTAACTGGTATAATATACCCAAACATATAGTTGATTATTTAATTCCCGAAGGATTATACGCGTATTACAAAATAAAAAATTCAGTAGACATGGTTTATCCCTTAGGTGGATATTAAGAAATACAATCATCCCATAAAATAGTCAAATAACTATTAAGCAATCCAAACTTATATATATTGTTTACTTAATTAAATCCCCATCTCCGGGGTCTTCTTCTTCTACTGCAACAGTATCGCCTTACTTCCCGATCCAGAACACCTTCCTGAATCTTTAGGTATCTCTGGGATTCAGTGATCAGATGAATCCCAGGGTAACTGTTAATCTCATATTCAAAGTGTAAATTATACATGACAAATATTTCATATATTGCAGAAAACAATAAACAATTAGCAAAAGCGCACCGCAAAACGGTATACATAGCACAAAGCAAATGTAACGTCACGGCGAAAGCACATACAAGTATCGGGTAAACAGGCATGCGGCTTTATTATATAAAAATAATAACCCACGCCAATTAAATAAAACGCATGACTCGGGCATACAAACCCGGCCATGAATCCACATAACATGAACATATAAGGCATATATAAAAACACAAGGAATCGGAGATTAAGTTACCAACCTCAACTTTGCAAATACTTATAAAATTTCCGGCGTAGAAACTCGGCCTTCCTTCAATATCCTAAAGTAAGACCATAATAAATATTAATTTCCTTTATTCTCACTCTTCTTTCGTGTTAAAACACTTTGGTAACCTTAAAATAATCAAAATCCTTTTGGTTCCACCATTGCTTATTCATACCAAAATATTACTTAGAAAACGTAAAGCAACATTTTATTGCAACTTTACAAATTCTATGAATTTATGAACCAAATTGTCTTTTAGCTCATATTCTAATCCATTTTAGAAATTTGAGCAAAGTATATCCCCTTAGGATTTCATGCTTTTAAAAAAACTAAGAAATAATGGATAAACCATTTTTCAAGTTATCCGCAATATAAAATAGCACAAGACAAGTTAAAGCCTTTACTTACTTGTCTTGATCCTTTGGAACTTTAGCAACTTCTCCTTGCTTTTGCCTCTTAAAACGTCCGACCTTCACTCCCAAAATTATATATGCGGCACCTCCCTCGTAGTTCTCTCTCTCTCTCTCTCTCTCTCTCTCTCTCTATTTTGTGTAAACCGAAATGAAAAACAAAGGAAGGCATGCAGAGCGTATATTTAATCTAGCGTGAGTGCGTTTCATCAATAATTATTTCCTCCCGTGAAGAAATAAGCGAAATTAGGCTCCACATGTGTGCACTCGTGAATGATTAGAGAAATATGTCGGGTGGTTGAGCTATCACATGCCTATAGAATACATGATTAATTAAGAGAGTGAAAGAGACTTTGGTACAAATGTGTATCACGATGTCCGTCGTCTTGCAATCACAAGAAAAGTAGTATGTAGGCATGTGGACAAAAATTAAAAGAAAAGATGAATCATGGAGAATTGTTGGACAGATAATGCAACGATTTGGACAAGGAAGTCAATTGAGTAGATAAAGTTATTTGGATGATAGTGTAAGAAAAGGAAAGTAGGTGGAGAATGGGTTGGGTGTACGTTTATAATGCTATCCGGATAGAGAGAAAATGAATATAGGTGGGGCATATATATATTAAGATAAACGAAAGTGGACATGTATTTGATTAATAATTATGATGAAGCTAGTGGAAACACTTGGTCCCATATATTGAAATGTGGAAGAAGGAGTGATACGTGTGCATTTGTCCTGGATGGAGCAAATGAATATATATGTAGGACATATGATAATATATTAAAATATTGAGAGTAAATGAGCGGATGGATTGTTTAATATTTAGAAGAATAGTATGGATGCATGTGAATTCTCCTTTGTCGTAAGTGTTTTGATTTTAGATTGAGATAGAAAGATAATAAATAGACAAAAGAGAAAACATGGGGTCCCACTATATAATAAAAACCACGGATGTTACACTTACTATCATTAATAGTACAAGAGGGTGCATTATGATCAATGGTAGAATCAACCACTTCACTGAATGCTTTCCTTCGAAACTCAACAAGTAAGTGGCATTTTTCATGATAACAGTCTATACATATTTGATCTTTCGTATAAGAACATTAAAATATTTCAGTCAATGTATCACATTCATCCCTAGTACTATGAAGAGAAGCATTTTCAACAGTTAAAGCATCACACAAGGAAGTAGGAGCACACTTATCAACAAGTACAATCGAATCACTACAACTAGAGCTAATGGATTGAGCAATTACATTTTCAAGCATTTGAGGGGATTCAACAATGATTTCCTCATCCACCTCATCATTACTCAAATCATGAATTGCTACATTAGTTAAAGTAGTAGGAGAGTCTACTTCTATTAGGATAAGATCATTACCAAATTAATTTTAGCGTCCTAAAATTATATTTAGGATGCCTAAGTCTCAAAATTAAGCCAAATAATTACAAGAATGCCACCGCCTATACTTTTTACTTCCTTTTTTAAAATAAGGATGTTTTTTAGGGAAGTAGTATCCATTTTTTGTAGTAGTGATAGTGCAAACAACTCGGGATCGTTCTCTCTTCTCGATGAGCCTTTTATTGATTCCTAAGTAATCTAAATGTCATGCAAATGCAACGAAAGAAAGGGGAAAAATTGGTTTTGGATTTTTAAATTAATAAACTAAAATATTAATGCAATTTAATTAAATGTTAAACTATTGTTTTGGTATTTTTATAATAAAAATGGTGAATGAGTGAATGAAATGGTATGAAATTGAAAATATGAATGATGAATGTTCTTGGTAATGAATAAATGACTATCCTTACTCGAAAAGTATGGGAGTTAAAACTCATTAAGTCTTAATGAAAACCTCAAGATACCACTTGAGTCCAATACTCCCAATTAATAGTAGCTCCTACAACCATTGCTAAACACTACCTTTTGAGATATTGTTTAAAACCACTTAATGTGCAATTAAAATTGGGATGATCCAATATGAGTCTTCTTAAATTTGAGTGCTAACCAACCCCTCAAGAGTACAAATCAACCACAATAACTATACAATACCATGCTAATCAACATAGCTTCATTGCAACCACAAAGAAATTCAAACACATATAATCTTCATACTACATAATCCAATCTCAACTACAATTATCAAACCAACAGAGACAATTAACATTAATCTCAGTTCCAAAATCATATACAATAATTCCCAAGGCTAGGCAATCCAAATATACAATCCTAGACTAATGGAATCATAGAAAAACTCCCCTATGAAGTCCATTGAGCTGAAACATTAATCCTAATCACCAAGATCAAGGGAAATTTTACACTCATAGGAATCAGAACACTCGCCAGAATCTGGGAAAGAGTCGCCGGAATCTGGAAAACAGAGGGAGGACGGTGAATGTCGCGGCAATAGTGGAGTTAAGCTCAAAGGTCGCTGGTGACGGAGGTGAACTCAGGTGGAAGGATGGAGTGTTCAGATCGATGATCCCAAGTCTCGAGGCACTCTTTTTCTATCTTTTGGGTTCAGTTCGCTGAAGATAAATGAGACGTGGCTACTAGAATGATGTTCACCGGCAGCCAGTGGTGGTGAACGACACCACCGGCGAGAGAGGAAGAAGATGAAAAAGAAGGATGTAGTGTCGAAGGTCGAAGGCTGTGTTCACGGCGCTCTTCCCTCAATCTCTATTCGCATTCTCATATATATCTCGAGGTCTTTGTATATCAGCCAGCTGAACCTAATTAATTGGTTCCTGGTCAAAACGCAGAGTTTTGACCATGGAGCAATTTGCAAAGTTTGAACCTTTTTTATAAAGGGACTAAAATGAAACTTTTGCAACTTGGGTTCGAACTTTTATTTTCAAATTTGATCTAATCTTTTCAGGCATCTACAATCCAAAATAATTAATCTAACATCAAATATTCTCAGAAAAATCAATGATTAAGAGTAATTATAATTCATTTGACAATTTTGCCCTTTTTAATCCTAATTTAATGTATTTACTCTTAATCTCAAAGTATCACAAGAAAGGCATTTTAAGCTCAATAACTATGACAAAATGCATTAAGAATCCTAATTTTATTATAAAAAATCATATAAAAATATGGTTCGATCAATGGTATAGTGTTGGTGCTTGTGTATGTTGATGACATGATAATTACTAGCTCCTCTGAGAAAAGATCCAAGGAAGTTAAAGATTTGCTTTGTAGTAATTTCAAGGTTAAAGACTTAGGTTTGATGAAGTATTTTCTTAGAATTGAGGGTGATAGGTATAAGAATGGAAAATTTTTGTCTCAACGAAAATATGTGTTTGACTTACTTTCAATTGTACGGATGAGTCGGTGTAAACCACTAATGGTCCTTATGGCACAAAATTTGCAGCTCAAAGCATTTGAGAACGAATAATAATGTTGAAGACTTGTTTAACGACCTATAAAGATATCGAAGAATTGTAGGTCGTCAAATATACTAAACAGCTACTAGACTTGATATAAATTTTTGTGTGCAGGTTCTTAGTCAATTTATGCACAACCTTATAAGTCTCATATGATGACAGCTCTCAATTTGTTGCAATTCCTTAAGGGAAGCACTGGAGTTAGAGTCCACATCAGATCAACAAGAACTGTCACTTTGGATTGCTTCTGTGATACGGATTAGGTGTGTGCTTTAGTACTTGGAGCTCTTTGATGGGTTATCTGTTGAAGTTAGGTGGCTCATTGGTTATGTAGAAGACTAAGAAAAAAAGCATTGTTTTACGTTCATCGGCTAGGGGTGGGTATTGAGCTGCGGGTTCTATGGGTTCACATTCATCGCTAAGGCTAAGTATTGAGCTTTTATTATTGAATTGCTTTCCTCTAATCTCTTGTAATCAACTGTTTGCGAAGATATGGATACTCCCTAAAAGAGATCAATAAAGTAGGAACCTTTAGTCAAACCATTAGGTTGAGAACCTCCTATAACAAGAAATGAACCTTAGATAAGAGCAATAATATGTTTTCCAAAAGAATTTAACTTCACAAAAGTAAGTTATTGTCACATTGAATGCTTTATCGCATTGTGACTTCACAAAGTCACCTCAATCGAATAAGGAGAATAGAGCACCAAAGGAATCAGACCTAGCCATATTTTGATAAAGATTTGCTGTGTCTCTCAAAATAACCAGATTCAATAAAAGATTTGCAGTAATAGGGAACATGGATCATTTTCGCAACAAATTCGCAACGGATTTGATTGGACAGTAACAACGAAACAAAAACAGTAAAAATGGGGGTTTTTTTTGTTCAAATAGAATAAAAATGAAATAAACAGAAACAAAATGAAATGAAAATAATCAAATTAAAATCGATCAACCCAACATCCGGAT